>JASXTE010000001.1:29680449-31174199 GCA_030280995.1 Hemileia vastatrix | reverse complement strand
CAAAACTTAGGTTCATATATTGGAAATATCCATATATATTTGTGGTAATTATATTAATTACTATTTTTGGGTCACTTTGCACGTTTCATTGTCTACATATATTTTTTTACTCAGCACTCTGTAAGTGGCATTAACTTGTTCATTTTACAGGGGGAGGTGTCTGGTAAATAAAATATTTTTCTTCCTAGTTGACCAAGATAGAACTGTATTGTCTTAGTCCTAGAAGTAATATAAAAATTAAATTAATTATTTTATATTTTTTTTAATTATTTCAGTTGACCTCTGTCCTGATAATTAAAAAAGTATATTATTGCTTCAGATGACAGATTTTCCTGGCAGTAAAATAATAATTGTCAGCCTAGGTATCTCAAGGACTGAGTAATTCTTATGTTTAAAATAAGATAACCTTAAATACATTAAGCTTATATCTTAAAAATAAGGTTAAAACACTTATATATATGTTTATAATACATATATATATAATTATTACACTATTATATAACTTACAGTAGTTTAAATAGCTTATCCATAGCCTAATAATACTTATTAAGGTGTTAATGGAGTCATAATGTATTAATATTAAGTGATATTAAGTAATTATTGACATACATAAGCTTATAAGTATACATAAATCTCATATTCAGTGAAATATGCAGTATATATTGTATATTTAGGTCTATAAGTGGGTTTTAGCCTCTTAATAGCCTATAACCTTTGTTTTTCTGCTTACTTTAGGTAATATGAATGTATTCAGTGGATTCACAATGCCTACAGAAGCATATACATCTATTTCAGGCGCATGCACTCGGTTTGGACAACTTAATCTTTTTCCTTGGATGGATATTCACATATTTATGGGTTGGGAGGTCATTGCTGGGTTAGTATGGATGCTTGGGGATTTTATTGGGGGCTTGGACATTTAATTTGTTTCCTTTATATGCTTTGGTTCTCATTTTATTCCTTTTGGATTAGTTATTTTACTGTATCTTTATGGTATCCGCTTTTATCTGGATTTTCTATTTATGGTATGGGTCTGTGTTATCATTAATTGTGATGGAGGGTCCTTACTGGAGGTCTGGGTGTTGAATCTTCTTGAATTAGATGCCATGGGGAGGTGATGGGCCCTCACAGTGCTGTAATTGCCAGGAATAGCAGTGACATCATCTGGATTGAAGGTCTGTGCAATCCAGTGGATTTCGGTATAAGTAAGGGAGGATTTTGATGGTTATTAGACATCACTTACTTACTAAAATTCAATTAAACATTTAAAAACAATTATTATCATTTAGAAATATATTATAAAGCCTTTATAAATTGATATTATCATTATATAAGCTATAACTATATTATATTTATCTATTTTCCACCACTAGCACACATTTAAATCCAAGTATTGTGAGTTTTATTTGAGTATAACTATTTTATTAGTCTTCCCCTGAGGTTTAATCACTAAATCATTTATAAATAATTAGTAGGACCATTAATAAATACTATTAAATTATACTTATATACTAGATACACTGACAATTGGGGGTATTTCCTTAGTTTTTACTTATTATTTAGTATAAGCCTCGGGACATGATTTTTACTTTAGTATAGCTCAAACAAACCTAATATTTGGGTCTTCTGCACATTAGTAGGTCATCATAACTCAGTGATTACGGAAAAGAACCCTTATAATAATTGTACTAATTTTTTATAATAAAAATTAGGTATTTACAGTAGTAACTGTACCCAATATAAACCCAATTTCACTTGGTATTTGGTCACCAATATAACACCCAATTAAATTGGTATTTGGTTAAATCTTGGTAAGCTATTTATTCACCCTTATTAAGGTCTAGTTTAACTTACTATTTTATTTTTAACAGATTTTTTTGAATTTTTCTTATATTTTATTTAAATAAATAAAGATATAAATTCAGGGTAAGCTCCAGAGCTTTTATTAGTAATTGTATTGCTAATATTTCTTGCCTACTAATTACCATATAGGTTTTCTCTTTTGTAGACATAAAATATTGTTATTCTTATCAATATGAGTGCTCCCCAGAACAATGTAAGTGAATAGCCTGCTTATAATACCAGGTCTAAAGCTAATAAAAACATTGCTCCAGGACATAACCATGGAGGGTCAATCATACCCCCAGCCAGAGCAAATGAGTATAGAGGAAAAAGACGCCCTCTTAAAAAAGATTACGATAAAAAAGATGTCTCCTCCTCTGCAGGATCAACTTTCCAATCTTGCAAAACAGGTCCTGAAGTTGGAGGAATCAAAGTCTCTCATGCTGAAGGAAGTAGAGAGATTGCAGAAAAATTGCAAGGTAGGATTCCAGAAGATGAATCAAACCTTGGAAGAGCTAAAGGGACACCATCTAAGTCAGAAAAACCCTACCCCAGGAGGGTCACATCACTCCCAGGAGAAAATCCTGGTAGACAAATGGAAGTGGGATTGGTTCCATCAACAATGGTCCAGTCACAACTGCAACAGAGATCCTCCTCCTCATCAGACTTCCTCAGTTCACCCCTACAAAGGAAAACAAAAGCGCCAAAAATCAGGGCTCACACAAATCCCATGGTAAGTAGATTACCCTCTCAGATTGAAAACAATACTGATGATTACAATATAGGTAATATTATTGATGTCAAATCTTTACAGAGAATTGAGGAGGACTTAAGAAAATTAGGTTTTGATGTAGATACACCTGACTTGTCTTTTGTCAATAACAACAGTACTATTTATAATAATAATACAGTTAATCCTCAGTTGCCACCACTTACTAGTGAGATGAGAATTTCACAAGATAATGAGAGAATTGAGAAGGAAGACATGGAGTATTTTGACAATAATCCAACTGTCCATAGAATTGTTTCAGCATTGTGGAATAGAATGACTGATTGTGAGGAACAGACAGTTAAGCTCACAAGTGATACAATTTCATCCTTAACATTGAACATTTCTCAACTGGCAACACGTAATAAAGAATTAGAGAATGAACATCTGTCTCTAACTCTTAAATATGATTCATTGAGTAACAAATATAGTGAACTTTCAAACAAATTCTGTGAGTTAGAAAAGCTGTATGAAGCACACTTATTGAAAATTGAATCAAGAACTAAGTTATCTTTTGCCCAGACAAATCAAAGTGTCTCTGAGCTGCTACAAAGATTGACTAAAGTTGAGATTGAAACTGCCAATCTACTAATGAACCAGGATAATCATAAGTATACTCAGTATAATAATAATCCTTTCATTGGCAAAAGTGAATCTCATTCCTTCCCTATACCACCACAACTGAACCCATCTGGTGGTAGTATCAAATATGAAAATGTAAGTCACAAATCCATACAGGAGGAAATACAAGACCATTTATCAAGAGTAAATGGGTTATTGAATTTACCTAAGATTAGTGAAATAAAATCCAATCAGAAGAACTGGCCTAAGATAGATCAGTACCCAACTTATGATGGGTAAGCCAGCTCTGATTGGCAACATTTTATTCAAAGAATTGACAACTTGAAATTCTCATATAAGTTACCAGATGAAGAAATAACATCAAAATTAATTTCATTATTTAAGGATGTTGCTTTATTATGGTTTGAAGCTGTTTTAAATGAGGCTAAAGATTACTCTTGGGCTGAATGGAAACAACTGATTGAAAAACAATTTGGAGGTTCTAAATTCAGGCTCACTCAGCAAAGACTTTATGAGAAAACTAGGTATAATCCATTGAATGGTGACAAACCTATGGTATTTTTAATGAATTTAAATAAAATATTAAAAGCCATTGAGCCTAAAATGTATTTTAACTTATTGAAAGATAAGATAATATATAAATTACCTATATCTGTCAGAGACATTTTTGTAGCTAGAACAATTAATGCTACTGAATATTCTGACTTTATTAATATTTGTAATGAAGTATTGTTTAACCATAAGTATGAAGCAAGGTATTCCACTTATAAACAAAATATTGAACCTGTTAAAAATCAGAATTCAAAAACACTTCAGGAGAAGCAGAAAAAACCTACTGCACCTGTAGTACCTAAAAAGTATGAAACTAATACTTGTTATAAGTGTAACAAACCTTGAGTGAAAGGTCACAAATGTGAGAAGAATATAAATAATGTTGAAAATCAACATGAATCTGAAATTAAAACAGAGAAAAGTAAAGATTCAAGTGATTATGACAGTAATATCTCATATAGTGATGAAAATGAAGTCTGTATGTTGGAAGATGATTTGTCCATCTTTGACAATCCAATATTAAATATGGACTCAAATGAATCTTTAATGAATTTTGAGGATGCTGAAATCATTAAAGATATACAAGCTGATAACTTAAGGATGACACCTATCACGGTTCCAGCTATCATTTCTGGTGAAAATGTTAATATAGTATTGGACACAGGAGCTGCTGGTTCTGTTGTTTCTACTAATACATTACAAAAAATTGATAGTGAATAAAAGTCTAAGCTTGAACCCCTTCAAAGTAAAAATTGGAGAGGTTTTGGATCAGTACTACACCCTATTGGTAGATACAAAGCTGCTGTTTTCTTTAAACATCAACATGGTTATGTAAGAGTAACTTGTGACTCTTTAGTAATGGATAATACTAACTGTAGTAACTTTTTTATCATTGGAAATGATATTCTGACTAAGTTTGGTGTGAAATTAGACCCTGCTAATAATAATTTAACAATTGGCATGAATGGTAAAAGGAAATTTAAAATAAATTCTTTTAACACAGTCTTACACATTGAGTCAGTAACAAATATTCTGTGCAAAGGAAGAAAATCCAATGAGATGGAACTTCTGGAAACAGAAATTTCAAAAGCATCATTTGGCACTCAGATAAGTGAAGCTGAGAAAAATAATATTTTGGACTTAATTAAAGCATTTCCAATGGCTTTTGCACATGGTACAAATGAACTTGGCCTTGTAAAAGATCATGAAATGAAGATTAGTTTAACCTGTGATATGGATAATATTCCTGCTAGTCTTAAAAAGAAGCGATACCCTGCTTCACCAATGAAAAGAGAAGATATAGAGGATAATATTAAGATTTTATTAAAAATGAACATTCTTGAGAAGGTTGAAACTACACCTACATATTGTGTAATATCACCAGTGCTAATTTCTTATAAACAAGATAAAGCAAGACTGTGCGGTGATTATAGAGCATTAAATACATTTACAGTAGATGATATTTATCCCTTTCCAAGGATTGCCTCTATACATGCTTCCCTTAAAGGTGCTAAGTATATAAGTTGTTTAGATGGAAATAAAGGGTACCATCAAATTCCTGTTGAAAAGAATTCACAGAACCTTTTGTTGATAACAACACACATGGGAATTTATAAATATGTTAGGATGCCATTTGGACCAAAAAATGCTCCATCAGTATTTCAGAAGTTAATGGATATAACATTTGATAATGAAATGATTGAGGGATGGTTAATGGTATACATTGATGACATCATAGTGTTCTCTAAGACATATGATGAAAACTTAATCCATTTAAAGAAGGTATTTCAAAAAATGGATGAAATAAAAATGACCCTTGCATTGAAAAAATGTAAATTTGGGTTTGAGTCTTCAAAAGTGCTTGGTCATATTGTATCTGGCTTACAAATTTGTGCAGACCCAAATAAGGTGGCCGCAATCAAGAATATTGGCATTCCTCAAAATGTAAAGGATGTACAATCTTTTCTTGGTATGTGTGGTTATTGTAGACAATATATAGAAAACTACCAATTAATTGCTGCACCATTGACCACACTGATAAAGAAATCAGAAGCTTTCATTTGGAATAATGAAAGACAACAGGCTTTTGATAAGTTGAAAGAATGTTTGATGACAGCTCCTATCTTGGGATTACCAGATTTACAATTGCCTTTTGTATTATATACAGATGCAAGTTTTATTGGTCTGGGTGCTTCTTTGCATCAAAAACAACTTATTGAAGGAAAAATTTCAGAAGTAGTAATTTGCTATTTTTCACGTACTCTAAGAAGTAGTGAATTGAAATATGGTGCTACTCAACTTGAATGTTTGGCAGTAGTATGGGTTCTTGAGAAGCTACATTATTACCTTTAAGACCAAAAATTTGAGTTAATAACTGACTGTAGTGCAGTTAAGTCACTTTTAAACATGAAAACTCCTAATAGACACATGTTTAGATGGCAATTAGCTGTAAAAGAATACAGAGGACAGATGACAATTACACATAGAGCAGGAACCTTACACTATAATGTAGATTTGTTATCTAGAGTCCCTCTGCCTAATAATGATGATAATCCTGCTTATGTTCCTGAAACAGAGACTGTTAACATTTATGGCATTTATATTGTAGATCTTGAGGATGAATTTATGCAATCAATTCTTGATATGTATGCTTCAGATCCTGACTTGAGTAAACTCACTACAATATTAAATGATCCATCTAATGCTTCAATGAATGTTTTAATAAAAACATTACCAAATAAGTATAAAGAGGCATTAGAAAAAGGAAACTTTTCCATTGAGGATGGTTTTATATATTACAAGAAAAAATTAAGTAATTTAATTGTAATTCCCCCTTCAATGAAGGAGTTAATGTTAAGTATATGTCATGATGATATCTTAGCAGGTCATTTTGACTACCATAAAACATTAAACAGAGTAAAAAACACAGCTTGGTGGATTAACATGTCTAAGGATGTTCAAAAATATGTTGAGACATGTGATTCTTGTCAAAAATCTAAAAGATTAACAGGCAAAAGAGCTGGTTTATTACAACAAATTGAGCAACCAAAAGCTCCATGGGAAATAATTAACATGGACTTTGTAACATGTTTTCCAATAGCAGGGCATAAGAGTTATAACTCCTTCTGGGTAATTGTAGATAGATTTACAAAAATGTGTAAATTTATTTCTACCCACAAAGAGGTTTTGGCAAAGGACTTAGCTTTTTTATGGTGGACACAAATGTTAAATATAGCAGGGTTTCCCAAAGCAATAGTCTCAGACAGAGATCCTGAATTTACTTCTGAGTTCTGGACATCACTTATGGATGTTTCAGGTTGTCAATTAAAACTTTCTACAGCACACCATCAACAACTGATGGGCTGACAGAAAGAATGATAAAAACATTAGAAGATATGATAAGAAGATATTGTTCTTTTGGTCTTAACTTTAAATAAAATGACAAATTCACGCATGATTGGGTAACCCTTATCCCAGGTTTAGAATTTGCATACAATAGTACAGTACATTCTGTCACTGGCAAAAAGCCATTTGAGTTATGGTTGGGTTATGTACCTAATCCCCCTTCTAAAACTATTAATAAGTTACCTAGATTGGATATGCATCCAAATACTAAGTCTTTTCTTCAGATGCAAGAATTATTCAGAAAACATGCTCAAGAATGTATAAATAAGGCATTTGAGTATGAGAAGAAAAGATGGGATAAAGCCCATAAAGAAAAAATTTTCAAAGAGGGTGATGAAGTCTTTATTTCTACACTACATTTCAATTTAGATGGTAATGTTAAATTGAAGGATCCATTCATTGGACCATTTGTAGTTAAAAAGATGGTTGGTAACAATGCTGTTGAGGTTATTCTATATGCACCATATGATAGAAAACATCCAGTATTTCCTATTTCTCTTATAAAACCATACCATTCTAATGATACTGCTCTATTTCCAAGAAGATCAGGAAGGCATAAACAGCAACCTGAAGAAATAGTTGGAAAGGCAGAAATGGAAAAGATACTTAAAAAGAGACACCTTACTAGAGAAAAGGGAGTTGAGTATCTATTAAGATTTAAAAATAAATCAAGTGAATATGACCAGTGGATTCCAGAAAATGAAATCTCTGATCTTAAAAACCTCTTGAAAAAATTTAAATCAAAATAATACTGTTTATTTGGTATATGTATTATAGAGAATTTAAAATCTTTTCTATTCACTCTTTACTTATTAATTAAAATGTCTTAACATTTTTTTTATTGTTTTTTTTGGGTGAGGGAGTGTCAGCCAAGGTATCTCCAGGACTGAGTAATACTTATGTTTAAAATAAGATAACCTTAAATACATTAAGCTTATATCTTAAAAATAAGGTTAAAACACTTATATATATGTTTATAATACATATATATATAATTATTACACTATTATATAACTTACAGTAGTTTAAATAGCTTATCCATAGCCTAATAATACTTATTAAGGTGTTGATGGAGTCATAATGTATTAATCTTAAGTGATATTAAGTAATTATTGACATACATATGCTTATAAGTATACATAAATCTCATATTCAGTGAAATATGCAGTATATATTGTATATTTAGGTCTATAAGTGGGTTTTAGCCTCTTAATAGCCTATAACCTTTGTTTTTCTGCTTACTTTAGGTCATATGAATGTATTCACTGGATTCACAATGCCTACAGAAGCATATACATCTATTTCAGGCGCATGCACTCGGTTTGGACAACTTAATCTTTTTCCTTGGATGGATATTCACAGATTTATGGGTTGGGAGGTCATTGCTGGGTTAGTATGGATGCTTGGGGATTTTATTGGGGGCTTGGACATTTAATTTGTTTCCTTTATATGCTTTGGTTCTCATTTTATTCCTTTTGGATTAGTTATTTTACTGTTTCTTTATGGTATCCGCTTTTATCTGGATTTTCTATTTATGGTATGGGTCTGTGTTATCATTAATTGTGATGGAGGGTCCTTACTGGAGGTCTGGGTGTTGAATCTTCTTGAATTAGATGCCATGGGGAGGTGATGGGCCCTCACAGTGCTGTAATTGCCAGGAATAGCAGTGACATCATCTGGATTGAAGGTCTGTGCAATCCAGTGGATTTTGGTATAAGTAAGGGAGGATTTGGATGGTTATTAGACATCACTTACTTACTAAAATTCAATTAAACATTTAAAAACAATTATTATCATTTAGAAATATATTATAAAGCCTTTATAAATTGATATTATCATTATATAAGCTATAAATATATTATATTTATCTATTTTCCACCACTAGCACGTATTTAAATCCAAGTATTGTGAGCTTTATTTGAGTATAACTACTTTATTAGTCTCCCCTGAGGTTTAATCATTAAATCATTTATAAACAAGTAGTAGGACCATTAATAACTACTATTAAATCATACTTATATACTAGATACACTGACAATAATATTTAAAAATATTTGAATTGATTATATTAAAATTACTTCAGTTGAAAATAAGTCCTGGTAAATAAATTATTTCAGTTGACATTAAGTCATGGTAATTAAAATTGCTCTCAGTTGACATTAAGTCCTGGTAATTGAATTATTCAGTTGACTTTTAGTCCTGATAATTATCAACTTTTACATTACTAATTACTAAATTACTTTATCATTTCAGTTAATTTATTTTAATCCTGGTTATAAAATTACTACAAATTAATTAATAATATTTTGATTATTATTTCAATTGCTTCTTTGTCCTGAAAAACATTTTATTCTAATTATTCCAGTAGATTAAAAAATCCTGATAATTACTTATATATCAAATTTTTTTTCCTTATTTTTCTTTAAATAAAGTAAAAATAATAACTGATTAAGTATTTCTTTCACTCAGTTCAGGTTAAATACAACTATGACTGACAAAGGTGCTTCTTCTGGCCATGATGAGGAACTATATTTAATTGATTATGATGAAGCTTCTTCTGTAAGTTCTCCTTTGACTACAAAAATGGCTTAAATCAATCAATTACTGGACCAATCAGGATGTGGAGATGCAAGAGATAGAGATATTAGTGGAGACAACTTCTTAGGAGAAAAAGCCTTCAAGAAACCCCCCAGAAGAGATTCCAAAAGGCTTCAAAATAAAAAAGATGCCCTTGAATCAACAAGTCAGAAATCTCTCTGCCCACATCAAGAATTAAGGTTAGAAAATCTCAGGTTGAGGTGAAGAACAGACTCTCTAGAAGACAAAGTAAGAAAAATAGAATCCTTTCTTCAAGAGAAAAAGAAACCTCCCCATCCCCCAAAAGCCCTTCCACGATTGGCTCCCCAGCAACAAGAAAAAGTGGAATTCTCAAAGTGGCAGTGGGATTGGCTGAACACCCAGTGGGATTATCTGTCCCAACAACAACAACAACAACAAGTACCTCAGGAAGGTCCTTCAAGAACCAATCAGTTCAACCCCACACCTCCTCACCCCTATCAAGGAGGAAGAAAGAGGAAAAACAATCACATTCAATTCTTGCCCAAACCATATTAAGTCCCTCTATTGAATCTCAAGTACCATTTCTTGTTGCTGATTCAGTTCCTTCAGGTAATTCTGGAAGAGGAGATGAGACTGTGAGACCAGGAGAGGCTGAGAGTAGTAGACAAATTTCTCAATATTCTAATGTATCTAATCCTATGGTTTTGATTGCTACTTCAATGATAAATCCTGATATGGCTATTATTGATGAGACACTTGATCCTGAGTTTTATGAGAATCTGGAAAGTTATTCTGTTTCCCTATTGAGAAATACTCCAGATGTAGCTAACATTAATGATGAATATTTGAGGGATATTATTGCTAAACAAAATCATATAATTAATAACATGCAATTGACTCAGAAATTTAATAGTTTGTTAACTTAACAGGCGTATCAAGCATTGAGGAGTGAGTTACAGAGAGTTTCTGATGCTTTGTTTCATTACAAAGTAACTCATGAAAAGAAAGTTGCTTTGTCGAAAAATATCAAGAATGATTTGTCTAAATTAAAAGATACTGTGTCTATCTATTTTTACAAGCTAGAGGGACATAAGGTGGACTTAAAAAGATTAGGTGACCATTATTCATTTTTACAAAATAAGAACCAGTTATATTTTGCAACCATCAATGAGAGTTTATCTAGTATTCCAAGAAGGAAAACTAGGTTAACAACCATTGAAGAGAAATTGAATTCATTTTTACATGATCAAAATTTTTCTGAAATTTATGTGAAAGAACCTGTGGTGCAGAATACCCCAATTGTACCTGTTCCTAGTTTATCTAAAGGAAAATTAGTTCCAGAAATGCCT
Source organism: Hemileia vastatrix (assembly GCA_030280995.1). Classification (NCBI taxonomy): domain Eukaryota; kingdom Fungi; phylum Basidiomycota; class Pucciniomycetes; order Pucciniales; family Zaghouaniaceae; genus Hemileia; species Hemileia vastatrix. Next base: position 31,163,141 of record JASXTE010000001.1, on the reverse strand, counting down.
GAAGATATCACTGAGTTTCCATCAAAAGTTGATGATGTACCTGGATCATCTAAAGAAGGATTAAAAAATGAGATTACTGCCCAATTGGAGGAGTTACAGCTCCTTCTCACTCAGAAACAAGCTTTTAGTAAGGAGACTACTTCAAATCAAAAGAATTGGCCAAAACTTGACCAATATCCAAAATTTGATGGTGACTCTTCCTCTGATTGGCAGCAGTTCATTTTCAGGATTGATAACTTAAAAAAATCTTACAAACTCCCAGATGAGGAAATTGTGTCAAAATTAATTTCTTTATTTACCAATGTGTCCCTAATGTGGTATGAATCTGTTCTCTTGGATAAAAATGATTACTCATGGAAAGATTGGAAAATATTAATTAAAGCACAATTTGGTGGTTCCAAGTTTAGGTTAGCTAAACAAAGGCATTATGATGAAACAAAATATAGCTCTACTACTGAAAAACCCATTGAGTTCCTGATGAAACTTGTGAAAATATTGAAGGCAATGGACCCAAATATGGAGTTTGAATTATGGAAGGACAGGATCCTCTATAAATTACCTATGTCTTTGAGAGACTTGATAGTTTCTAGGACTGAGTTCTCAATAGAACCTTCTTCATTCATTAATACTTGTAATGAGATCCTTCTAAACAACAAGTATGATGCTAGAAAATTCAATCCTAGAACTCCATTGGGGAAAATCCCCAATTCCAAAAGAAACCTCTGAAAAAGGTTGGTAAACCTTCTGCCCCTGTTGCACCCAAAAATTATGCAACAAACACTTGCTTCAAATTCAGAAAGCCTTGGCAGAAAGGCCATGTTTGTGACAAGAAGATAAATCTTGTTGAGCAGACAGAGGAACATGCTGATGACACAAGAGCACTGGATGATACTTCAAGTGATTGTGCCAGCAATATTTCATATGAATCTCATCAGGAAATTTTGATGCTGGAAGAGGATATCCATAATTTGAATAATATTAATATTGAGAAAAATGATTTATCTACAGTAGAGGATGCTGAGATAATAAAAAACCTTGAGGACCACTCAATTATTATTGCCACTCTCAAGGCGCCAGTCTTGATCAATGGAAACAACATTAAGGTTGTCTTAGATTCTGGAGCTGGAGGAAGTGTAGTATCTGAAAAAGCACTTGCTTCAGTGGACAAATATTATAAATCAAAACTTATGCCTATCATTTCTGAGAATCAGAGAGTTTATGGCTCTGTTTTATCCCCCATTGGTAAATACAAAGTTACAGTATTTTTCAAATATAACCATGGTTTTGTAAGAGCTATATGTGATTTTTTTGTCATGAAAAATGATAAATTAAGTAGTTGGTTCATTGTGGGAAATGACATTTTAACAAAATATGGCATAAAATTGGATCCTTCTAACCAATGCTTCACAATGGGGATGAATGGGAAGAGAAAATTTAAAATTTCCTCCCCCAAAAAATTATTAACACCGGGATTGAACATATGTAATGCTGTAGTTCAATATAAAGGAAGATATACAAAAGAAATGCCTGCCCTTGTGTCTGAAATTGAAAATTCTTCTTTGGGAGAACAACTTTCTTGTGAGGATAAAGATTCCATCATTAAATTGATAAAATCTTTTCCTATGGCCTTTGCTCATGGGTCACATGAATTAGGATTGGTAAAGGAAGAAATGAAACTTTCATTATCTTTCCCATTAACAGAAATACCACCTAGTTTAAAGAAGAATCCTTATCCTGCTTTTCCCACAAAGAGAAAAGATATTAAAGACAATATCTCTACCCTTTTAAAAATGAATATAGTTGAAAATTTAGTTGAAACACCTAAACATTGTGTTCTCTCACCTGTCCTAATTTCTTACGAGAAAGATAAATCCAGATTATGTGGTGATTATAGAGCATTGAACACCTATACTGTTGATGATATCTATCATTTAACCAGAATTAGCTCTACACATGCCACCCTACAAGGTGCTAAATATATCAGCTGTTTGGATGGTAAAAAGGGATATCACCAGGTACCTGTTGAGAAGAATTCTCAGAATTTTCTGAAGATTTCTACTCATATGGATATTTATAAGTATGTTAGGATGCCATTTGGCCCTAAAAATTCCCCTTCAGTTTTTCAAAAAGTTATGGATAACACATTCCATCAAGAAATAATCGAAGGATGGCTGATGGTTTATATTGATGATATCATCATATTCTCTAAAACATTTGAGGACCATCTTAACCACCAGTGTAAAGTGTTCCATAAGATGGATGAGATAAATATGACACTTTCTTTGAAGAAATGCAAATTTGGTTTTCATTCCTTAAAAGTGCTTGATCATGTTGTCTCAGGTTTACAGATATGTGTTGACCAAAACAAAGTGGCAGCCATACAACAGGTGAAGGCTACTACCACAGTTAGAGAGCTCCAGAGTTCTTTTGGAATGTGTGGATACTATAGACAGTATATTAAAAATTACCAAGTCATAGAATTAACCCTTACCCAATTGACTAGGAAAGATGTTGCTTTTGTCTGGAATAGTGAAAGACAAAGAGCTTTTGACACTATGAAACATTGTTTGATGTCAGCACCAACTCTTTCTTTACCTGAATTTACTCAACCATGTGTTTTATACACTGATGCCAGTTTAATTGGTCTTGGTGCTGCCCTCCATCAGAAAAAAATGATGAATGATAAAGTATTAGAAGTAGTATTTTGTTATATTTCAAGAACCTTGAGAAATAGTGAATTGAAATATGGTGCCACTCCACTAGAGTGTTTAGCAGTGGTGTGGGCTCTAGAGAAGCTACATTATTACCTGGATGACCAGAAATTTGAACTTGTCACTGACTGCAGTGCAGTTAAATCCTTATTAAACTTGAAAACACCTTACAGACATATGTTCAGATGGCAGCTAGATGTTCAAGAATACAGAGGGAGAATGACAATAATTCAGAGGGCTGGTATTGTTCACTTGAATGTAGATATTTTATCAAGGTTACTTTTGCCAAATTATGACTCAGATCCTGCATATCTTCCTGAAGATGAGATAATTCATATTCATGGGATATATGTGGTTGATATGGAGGAGTAGCTATGACAGCTTATTCTGGATTCATATGATAGGGACACTGACTTTAAAAAGTTATGCACCATATTAAATGATGCAAAGAATGCTTCAATACAAGAATAAATTAAAACCATTCCACCAAAGTACCAGAAGGCTTTGGAAAAAGGTAAATTTTCAATTGATAAAGGATATCTATATTATAGAAGAAACTTGAGTAATTTTATTGTTATTCCTCCTTTTATGAAAGAGATCATCTTGAAAATTTGTCATGATGACATATTGGCTGGACATTTTGATCTTGAAAAAACAATGATCAGAATTAAAAGCACTGCTTGGTGGGTTAATATGTCTGAAGACACCAAATTAAATGTTGAATCCTGTGATTCTTGCCAAAAATCAAAAAGATTGATTTGTAAAAGAGCTGGATTAATGTAACATATTGAACCTCCTGATGCATCATGGCAGATAATAAACATGGACTTTGTAACAGGATTACCCATTTCTGGGAAAGACAGTTATAACTCTTGTTGGTTTATTGTTGACATATTCACAAAAATGTGTAAATTTATACCTACTCACAAGGATGTTTCCACCAAATAATTATCTTTCTTGTGGTGGTCTCATATATTTAATACTGCTGGTTTTCCTAAAGCCATAATCTCTGACAGAGACCCTAAATTTACTTCTGAATTTCAGATGTCTCTGATAGATGTTTGTGGCTGTGATCTGAAACTTTCTACTGCCCATCATCCCCAAACTGATGTATTAGCTGAAAGAATGATTCAGTCTTTAAAGGACATGATAAGAAGGTATTGTGCCTTTGGCCTTGAGTACAAAGACAATGACAGATTTACTCATGATTGGGTTACCCTACTTCCTGGTTTGGAATTTGCTTATAATAGCACTGTTCATTCTGTTACTCAGAAAAAGCCTTTTGAGCTCTGGCTTGGATATGTTCCAAATACTCCTGCCCAAATTCTCAATAATAAAATACCTAAATTGGATTTACATCCCGGTGTAAAATCTTCTCTTCAAATGCAAAAACTTTGCAGAAGTCATGCTCAAAAATGTATTGAAAAATCCTTTGAATATGAGAAGAAGAGATGGGAAAAATCCCATAAAAAATACACTTTTAAAAAAGGTGATGAAGTACTGATTTCTACAGTCCACTTCAATTTACAAGGCAATAAAAAATTGAAAGACCCATTTGTAGGTCCATTTTTAGTCAGAAGGATGGTTGGTGATAATGCAGTTGAAGTTATCTTGTATGCTCCATATGACAGAAAAAATCCTGTTTTTCCAATATCTCTTTTGAAACCTTACACATACAATAGTGATTTATTTCTCAAAAGGAGGGGAAGACCAAAGAAAACCCCTAATGAAGTCACAGAGACAGCAGAAATTGATAAGATTCTAAATGACAGAATAGTTACTTCTGAAAAAGGTATAGAATATTTATTGAGATTCAAGAATAAATCATCTGAATATGATTCTTGCATACCTGGGAAGGAGATATCTAATCTTCCTACTCTGCTAAAGAAATACAAAAAGAAAAAATCATAGCATTTTTTTATTGTTTTTTTAGAGTGAGGGAGTGTCATCCAGGCTGCTAGACTCACACAGTAAAGAATTAATTATTTCATGGGATGAAGCCACACCTTTTTATTACATATTATTAATAATTTTATTATAATTACTTCAAATTCACTTGTAATAAATTAACTAGTTACAAAAGAGTTAAATTAGTAAAAAATAACATTTATATTAATTGTCCCATATATTTTATTTTATTTTTTAACTCCGTGCTCAATGACAATTTAAAGAAAATAAAATTCAATATAAAAATACAATTTAATATTAAAATAAAATTTAATATTTGAAATAAAATTTAAAAACAAAAATAAATAGATACAACAAAATCAAATGACTTATTTAAAAATGACAATTTGCAGAATTTTTAAATAAATCAAATTCTTTGACATATACTGTAAATACAACATTTTAAAACATTCCTTATAGAACATTCTTAATATTTGAAATATTCCTTCTTCTGGAAAATTCCTTCTCTCTGATACACTTGTATTTAGAAATTTTGACTCTGTGCTTTCTCTCTCCTTTGCCTATATAAGGCCTCTCTTCTGGTTGTTTTTGATCATTCATTACTCACTTATTATTTTATTAAAACATTACTACAATAAAATATTTATTACTATTATTTATTTTTTTAGTACTTAATATCACATAATTCTAAACCCTTAATTATAATAATATTTATAAAATTTTTACCTCTTTGAAATTGAGTAAATGAAATAAAAGATAACCCATCCGTACCTTTTGAATTTGAAACTCCAAAAATCCACCTATTACTGCCGCTGGACCTCCGTTAAACTTCTAGACCATCAGGACCCATCAACAACTTTCATACATCTAACTCAAACTTTTTTTTTGATTTCATGGAAACACTTGCAAATTCCTCAATGCATGCAACTAAACTTTCATCATCTCTTTACACACATACTCTCCAAAAGCCTTTTATCTTACCTCATATCTGCCTCTACTAACTGATATGTCTACCCTAAATCTTTTTTTTGTTTTTTTTTTTGGGAGGGGAGGGGGAGGTGTGTCATCCTTGCTCTTCAAGAGTGACTTTTAATGAAATTTGATTTTTATCATGGGTATGATTGGAAAATTGGTGAATCATGGCCCTTATAGAGGGAATGAACACAAAAAATTGATTATTTTATCAATGTTTTTTTTTTCACCTTTGACTTTTGAAATTGCATTCTATTATATATGGGCTATGTTCAGGTAAGTACTTCACCTGTCTGGAAAAACTTTTTTTTTGTTTTTTTTTGTTTTTTTTAAAAAATAAATAAAAATGGTTTTTTTGTATTTTTGTATTTTTGTATTTGTTTTTTGAATTTTTTTAGTAGGTTTAGATTGATTAGAGAAATGTTTTTTTGCACCAAAATACAAAACTAGATTTTTTTCTGAGCAATATTGAGTGAGATTCTTTTTTTAAAAAAAAATGAGACTGTTCACAGACTGGTGGTAGGGCACTGCTGTACAGTAAGTGTCAGGCTGAGTTCAAGTAAAAAGACATGAAATAGCTTTAATAGTCAGTTTTCTAGAAGATTTTGATGGTCCTATATGAATACTGTAGTAAAAATCCAATACGTATTAAACTATAACTCAATATAAGGGTTTCAGTTATTTAAATCTCACTAATTATGTCAGCCAGGCTACTAGACTTACCCAGTAAATAATTAATTATTTTCTATAGTAGAGATATGCTGTGGTCTCACAATATTGGCAGAGGCCTTTGTTGGTCTATTTGGCACTGTTTTTGTATGTCTTAATTGACATTGGTTGAAGAATTAGGTGTATTTTAGTTTTTATTCCGTGAATATTGGGATTATGGGTATGTAGGTATTAACATTGGATAGCCCTGGGTTTTCTCTATATTTGATCTCTCGATGATATTTTTCATATTCAAATTTTTAAGGGGTCATTTGCTCACTTTTCATTTCTAAAAAATAGCTGTTTAATTTTGTTTTTCCTGTTTTATGGGCTAACATTAAGTCTTAGGGTTAAGTGATTATTACCATTAAGTAGAACTAACTTGGCTCTATATTTTATGTCTAAACGTTTTCATAGCTTAATTTTGTGTTTTAAGGGTTTTAGTAGTCATGGTGGATTTTTTTAAGTATTTTGGGCTTTATTGGAGGTTTTTAGTGGTTCTCTGGCCTCAGGGATGTCTTTCCGTCTTGGTTATAGAAGGCTGGGGAGCATTTGTAGAGGGTTTTTATTCAATTTGTCTGTCAAAAGTGTCAAATTCATTGCTGTGCATGGATTTTTTAGATGGTGGTCTGTGTGTACATACTGAATAAGACAGTTTGGGGCAACTTTAATTATCATACAACCACCTGGTAATTATATCATTGTTTCTCACTCAGTTTTTACTTTTTTTTGGTCACAATTGGCTGTGTTTGTTGCAAGGTTAGTTCTTCATTTAACTCAACTTTGGAAACTGGTTTCTCTGGTGTAGCTTTTCAACCTGCATCAAGTATTAATGCTTTTTTCTGTGCAACAAGTGCACAGGGTTCTGGTTTTATGGTGTGGATCTTTCTGCATTTCTGCTTTCTGGTTCTTTAGTTCTCAGTGGTCTGCTCTTGGCTACTTTTTTGACTTGTTAAGCAGTCAAGAAGTTTGTTGGAAAGGGTATAGTAAAAGTCTCTTATTTGCTGTGGCAAATAAATCTCACCTGGTATTTCTCAAAGGGACAGGGGGTTTTCTCTCCAGTTTTACTCCAACTCCCTTGGTCAAGGCCTATATCTAGTTGTCAGTATAGTCTAGTATATAAGTATGATATAACAGTATTTATTTATGGTCCTACTACTTATTGGTAAATGATTTAGTGATTAAACCTCAGGTGAAGACTAATAAAATAGTTATACTCAAATAAAACTCACAATACTTGGATTTGAATGCGTGCTAGTGGTGGAAAATAGATAAATAGAATATAGTTATAGCTTATATAATGACAATATCAACTTATAAAAGGCTTTATAATATATTTCTAAATGTTAATAATTGTATTGAAGTGTATTATTGAATTGTAGTAAGTAATTGATAATAAATAACCATCAAAATCCCTCCTTACTTATACCCAAATTCCCTGGAGTGCACAGACCTTCAATCCAGATGATGTCACTGCTATCCCCGGCAATTACAGCACTGTGAGGGCCCATCACCTCCCCATGGTGTCCACTTCAAGCAGATTCAAAACCCAGACCTCCAGTAAGGACCCTCCATCACAATTAATGATAACACAGATCTATACCACAAATAGAAAATCCAGATAAAAGCGGATACTATAAAGAAACAGGTAAAATAAGCAATCAAAAAGAGATTTAATGAAACCCAAAGCATATAAAGGAAAAAAATAAAATTTCCAAGCCCCCAATAACATCCCCAAGCATCCACATTAACCCAGAAATGACCTTCCAACCCATAAATCCGTGAATAACCATTCAAGGAAGTAAATTAAGTTGTCCAAACTGAGTGTACACGCCTGATATAGATGTCTATGCTTCTGTATGCGTTTTGAGTCCACTGATTTTGTTCATATGACCTAAAATAAGCAGAAAAACAAAGGTTATAGGCTATTAAGGGGCTAAAACCCACTTATATACCTAAATATACATAATATAATGCATATTTCACTGAATATGAGATTTATGTATACATATAAGCTTATGCATGTCAATAATTACTTCATATCACTTAAGATAAGTATATTATGACTCCATTAACACCTTAATAAGTATTTTTAGGCTATGGATAAGCTATTTAAACTACTATAATTTATATAATAGAATAATAATTATATATATATATAATATAATCATATATATTATTATTTTAACCTTATTTTTAAGATATAAGCTTAATTTACTTAAGTTTATCTTATTTTAAGCATAAGAGATACTCAGTCCTAGGGATATCTAGGCTGACACTAGTACTACAGGATTGTCTACATTTCTGGCACCCAACGTGGGGTGAGAATTTGTTAGCTTTTTTGACTTTCTGTTACTTTTGGAATCTCTTCTGTGGTTGGAGATTGGTTTTCTGGAATCTAGGGAGGTCTGCTCTCCTTGTTTATAGAAGGCTGGGGAGCATTTCTAGAGGTTTTTTATTCAATTTGGCTGTCAAAAGTGCCAAATTAGTTGCTGTGCATGGATTTTCAGATAGGTGGTCTGTGTTTACATACTGAATAAGACAGTTTGGGGCAACTTTAACTATCATATAACCATCTGATAGTTATATCATTGTTTCTCACTCAGTTTTCACTGTTTTTGGCCAAAGTTGGCTGTGTTTGTTGCAAGTTTAGCTCTTCATTTAACTTAACTTTGGCAATTGATTTCTCTGTTTTAGCTTTGCAACCTACATCAAGTATTTTTACTGTGTTTGTGCAACACGTGCACTGTGTCTTTGGTTTCTGGTGTGGATTTCTCTGCATTTCAGGCTTTCTGGTTCTGTGGTTCTCAGTGGTTGGCTATTGGCTACTGTCTTGACTTCTAAAGCAGTGAAGAAGTTTTTTGGAAGGGGGAATTGTAACAGTCTCTAATTTGCTGTAGCAAGTTAATCTCACCTGGTATTTCTCAAAGGGACAGGGGTTTTTCTCTCCAGTTTTACTCCAACTTCCTTGGTCAAGACCTATAGATAGTACTATAGGATTTTCTACATTTCTGGAGCCCAACATGGGGTGAGGATTTGTTAGCTTTTTCAACTTTCTGTTACTTTTGGACTCTCTTCTGTGGTCAGAGATTGGTTTTCTGGAATCTATTGGACTATGGCTTCTGGACCCTCTTTCTCCAGTGGTGGTAGTGGAACTGTTGGTGCTGCTGAGGATGGTAATCCTCCTGTTTCTTTTAGGCCTTCTGTTAGGATCAATTCCTGGGAGGGGCCTATGTCTATGGGGGAGGATGTGAAGTTGTTTCTGGAGCTGTTTGAGGCTTCTGGGAATGTGGATGGTGCTTCTCACTTGGTCATGGTGAAGCAAGTCATCTTCTACATTGGTGACAGGGCTCTGGTGAAGGAGGTTGCTGCTATGGAGGGTTATAGGAGAAAAGATTGGAAAAAGTTGTGTCTGCAGATGACCAACAGGTGGGGATCCAGGTACTCTATGGTGGATCTCAATATTATTGCAATTTAATGGCAATCTTATGGAGGGGTAGGTAACCTCCATACTTATAGGAAGTTTCTTGCTCAGTTGGAGCCAGTGGTAGATTATTTGGTGTATATGTAGGAGTTGAAGAGTACTGACTCTTCAAGGGAAATTTTCTGGTCTGCTCTGGCTAGAAATGTCAGGATTGATGTGCTGAAGGAGTTAGAAAAAAGGATAAGATGAAGATTCTTCCTAATGGGAATCAGAATTTACCTGCTCTTTCTGTGGTGAAGGAGTTTGTTGAGGGTCATCTGAAACTTTTATCAGGGGATTATTTCCAAGAAGCTAGAACCAAGTATGTTAGCAAGGTCAGTGAAGCTTTTGCTGAATATGTGGAAGAATCTAGGAAGAAGGAAAGTGTGAACAAGGGAAAGGCTCCTGAGAAGCCTAAAGAGGTTGATCCAGTTGTGGAGCAGTTGGCTGATCTGAAAAAACAGCTACATATTTTTTTCAGGAGGCTCAGAAGGCCAATAAGGCTCCTTCTCAGCCTAGAGATTTTAAAATGAGGGTTGGTAGGAGTGATCCTTGGGTCTTCTTTTATTGCAGCAGGAAGGGCCACAAGTGCAATGATTGTTTTGCACTGAATAGGGATAAGTCTGAAGGGAAGGTAGAATTTGATGGGAAATTTTTCAACTTCCCAGATGTTTCTTTTGTAAAGCCTAGTGATTTTCAGGCTCCAGTAGACTTGGTGAGGAAGAGGCATAATGTCAACTCAAGGTGGCCAAGGTTTAAAGAGTTGCCTAATGAGGCTTTTATTCTGGTAAAGGTGGAGATGATGGAAAGGGAAAGGGAAAGGAGGCTAATAGAGTCTCATCTACATCTTCCTTTGGTGTTTTGGAGTTGTATTCTTGTGGTGAAAAGTAAAGTGGGGAATGCTTGTCTTGTGTTTATGATGTGGAAGCTGGAAAGGTGGGAAGGACTAAGAGCAGTTGTCAGGCCCAACCAAAGCCTAAGGCTTCAAAGGTGGATCCTAAGCTGAGTGCAGCTAGGAAGAAGTACAGCAAAGAGGAGCTGTATAAAATGCAGAAGGGTATGGAAGGAATGGGCCCCCCTAGTTTTGGAGCTTTGAACATGAATGGTGAGCCAATGCCTATGGATGTTGATTCTAACTCTAAGGAGGATGTCCCTTGGGCTTCATTCCCAAAGCCTTCTGAGTTAGAGGTTCTGGTGAGGGATCTGGTTTGATTCCTGTTGATGGTAAATCTGTTGGTGGTTCTGGTCCTCAAGAATCTTCTAGGACCAAGGTAGTGAAGCAAAGAGCTCACTTTGAGAGGGCAGTAGATTCTGTTCAAGTTAATGTTATGGACTCTGTCCTAGAAAGGATGAATCAGGGTCAGGTTTCCCTTACTTATGGGGAGTTGTAAGCTATCAGTCCTGGGTTGGATGATAGGCAGAAAAAGTTTTTTACCAGGAGAAGGGTTTCTTCTGGGGAGGTAGAATACATTTGTGATTCTGCTGAAAAATTTGGTGAGGGGCTGGAAACTTATTTTTCTGCACCTCTGGGTTATTTAAATTTCACTCTGAATGGCAGGAAGGCTAGGGCATTTGTGGATTCAGGCTCTCAGATTAACCTAATTTCTTTGTTTGAGGCTACTCATTTGGGCCTCCCCATCAAAACAGGTATTGGTGGAACTTTGAGAGGGATTGGTGGCCATGTCACTGAATTGGTTGGAAAATCTGAGTTTGTAAATTTAGATGTTGGTGGAGCCTCAGGGAAGGTTCATTTTTATATTGCAAAAGATACAGTAAAAGCTATTTTGTGTGGGCAATTCTTGATGGATTTTTAAGCAAGAATTGGCTATCAATTTGATTTGGGAATCAGTTTGGAGCTGACTGGTGAATATGAAAGGAGGCTTCAAATGAGGTTATCATCCCCTGGAGAGGATGGTTGGGAGACCAGGCCTGTTTTGTCTTCAATGTGCCAGTGCATGGATTGTTGTAAGAGATGAAAAGATGTGGGTGCTGCCTCTGGTTTTTTGGAGTGTGGCTCAGGCTCTAGTGAGAGTCTGTCTTTTTTAGAGTGATGAGGGCTGATCACCCAAGTGCTACAACCTCTCCCCAAGATGAGAAAATCCCAGGTTGTAGTAGGTCAGCTCCCTTGGAGATATACCAAGTGTATTTTCAACTTTCTCTTTTTAATGTTTCTCTTCTCTGCTAGTATTTTTCAAGTTTTTTATCAATTATCAATTCTCTCTCAAAATTCTCAATAATTTTTAATTCAAGTTCAAATAAGAAGATTGGTTATATATTTTTATTGAAAGATATGTGGAAAAGCTGTGGAGTGGTGATGTTGGGTTCTAAAGGTAAGTCCATCCAATTGTGCACCACTAGGGTTTATTCTACACATTTCAAAAACATTACCTTGGCCATGTCTGTAAGCATTGGGGAAACCCCTGGTTATTTTTGTAGGATGGAAGAAAACTCAAGAAAAGAAAATATAAATTTCAAGATAACTGAAGAAAATCAAGAAAAAATATGAATTTAATTAAAAAAGAAGACAGGAATTATTTTTGTGAAGATCATTAAGATCAATTTTTGGGCATCCAGCATGAGGTTAAACTGCACAAAATTTTGAAGAAAGAAGATCATCAAGATCAAATTTTGGGCCTCCAGCATGAGGATAAACTGCACAATTTCTGAAGATGTGATTCAGAAGATGAATCAAGATTTTAAGATTTAGAAGATGGAAGTGAGGATGAACATGTGGAATTGCGGAAAAGTTTTGGAGTGGTGAGATTGGGGTCTAAAAGTAAGTCCTCCCAATTGGGCACCTCTAGGGTTTCTTCTACATCTTTCAAAAACATTACCTTGGCCACACATGTGAGCAATGGGAAAACCCTTGCTTTTGTTCCAGGTCTGGTGGTGAAGATGTCCTGAAGATCCATCAAGTTGAAAGTGGAGCTGAAAAGTATAAGAAATTGGTGCAGAAGATTAGGCCTTTCAATGGGCCTTTGCCTGTAGGTTTGAATCCTCATTTGGAGAGACCTCCTTTGTCAAGAGATCCATACTGTACTCCTCTGGTGAAGAATCTTCCTGATTTTGTGGAAACTGCTAGTATCAGCCGGTTGTCTAGAAGAAGGAGAGGAGAGAGAAAAAAACAGAGAAGAGGAGGAGAAAAGATAGGGAAAAGGTTATAAAAGATAAAGAAATAAAATAATAATAAAAAGTAATTATTCTGAGGGGGAGAGACAACAAGATTCCTTTAGACTTGATACAGTAGTGACAGGTTATTAAATTATAATATATTTATGTAAGTAAGAATTATTTTTGATGCGCGGTGTGGTGATCCAATCCTGGGTAGGCTTTTGGAGTGCATATTTGGGGGTATTTGGTATGTAGGGTGTTACTTGGGGTTATGGTGTTATTAGTGGATTTTTTCATCTTTCGGTGATAGGTAGTAATGGTGTTGTTATTGGTATTTATCGGAAGTTTATTTCTTAGTGGTGCTTATGTAGGCTTAAGCTAGGGTCACTTATTATCTCTCAGCTTATTTTCCTTTATTTTCTTTTCATTTTGGTATGTCTTATGTGTGTTTATCTTGTTTATTAGTGAAGTTATGGGTTTTTAGGGTTTTTATGGGTTGTATGGGTGTTTTAGGGCCTAAAAGCGGCCTTCCTGCCCCTAAGCGGGGGCTCTGCTTGAAGCGGGGTGCCCGCCTGGGCGCTGGGGAAGCGCTAAAATGCACTTTTATGCATGAAAAAGGCTGGGAAAGCTGGATTTTGCGCAGGGATTGGTCGGGGTGGTCTGTGCACTGGCTGTATGATGCATGTGTGGGAAGATTTGTAGGGAAGAATCTGATTTATTTACTCATCACATATCTGTTCCTCACTGTCTCATTGGCTGGTTTTTTGTTGGAATATATTACTGTTCATTTCAACTCTTTCTGGAAGTGTGTCTGGGACTATTATCTTCACTATTAAAGAGGTCAAGAGTGTTTAATTAGAGGGTCTAGCAAACTGATCTCCAATTTGCTTCAACAGGTAAATCTCACTTGTTTTTCTAAAGGGAAAGGGGTTATTCTTTCTGGGTTTTCTCCAACTCCCTTGGTCAAGGCCTATAGCTAGTACTATAGGACTGTCTACAGCGGCAAACACTAATATTATTATTAGACTTATTGCAACCTTTAAGTAATTTATTTATTTTAACTTAGATTTATAATGCTAATAAAAATAAAATAAATGTATAATCTTTAAAATTGTAATTAAGTAGAGTGTGTAATAAGTGATGCAGCTACAGGGGATTATCCAAAGACTTTTATATATATCATGCTTAATTTAAATGTATAAATAATTTATATAATAATAAAATTAATATAATATTTATATATATTTAATAAAATAATTATATCATTTCATTATGCAATATAAGATTAATTTATATACATAATAAGTAAATTTTTAAGCCCTCTTTTAGTTACAGTAAATTGACATAAAATTTACTGGAATCCTGGTATAGCCTGGCTGACACTCCCTCACTCTAAAAAAACAATAAAAAAAATGCTAAGATTTTTTCTTTTTGTACTTCTTTAACAGAGTAGGAAGATTTGAAATTTCCTTGCCAGGTATCCATGCATCATTTTCAGATGATTTGTTCTTATATCTCAATAAATATTCAGTACCTCTTTCAGAAGTGATAATTCTATCATTGAGAATTTTATCAATTTCTGTAGCTTCTATGACTTCCTGAGGGTTTTTCTTAGGTCTTCCCCTTATTTTGGGAAATAAGTCACTGCTGGAAGTATAAGGCTTAAGTAAAGAAATGGGCAAAACAGGATGTTTTCTATCATATGGAGAATACAATACAACTTCTACTGCATTATCTCCAACCATTCTTTTAACAACAAATGGTCCTACAAAAGGATCTATTAATTTGCTGTTACCTTGTAGATTGAAATGGACAGTAGATATCAACACTTCATCACCCTTGTTAAATGTGTATTCTTTATGGGATTTATCCCATCTCTTCTTTTCATATTCAAATGATTTATCAATACAGCTTTGAGCATGTTTTCTGCATAGCTGTTGCACTTGCATAAAAGACATTACCCCAGGGTGTAGTTCCAACTTAGGTAATTTATTATTGAGAATTTGAGCAGGAGTGTTTGGTACATAACCTAACCAAAGCTCAAAAGGCTTTTTCTCAGTGACAGAATGAACAGTGCTATTATATGCAAATTTAAGAACAGGTAATAGAGTGACCCAGTCATGAGTAAATCTGTCCTTGTCTTCATATTCTAATCCAAAGGCACAATAACTTCTAATCATATCTTCCAGAGTTTGAATCATTCTTTCAGCTATACCATCAGTCTGAGGATGGTGAGCTGTAGACAACTTTAACTCACAGCCACAAATAACCATCAAAGAGGTCCAAAACTAAGAAGTAAATTTTGGATCTCTATCAGAGATAATGACTTTTGGAAATCCAATAATATTGAACATATAAGTCCACCATAAGAAATCTAATTCCTTTGTGGATACATCTTTGTGGGTGGGAACAAATTTGCACATTTTTGTGAATCTATCCACTATTACCCAACAAGAGTTATAAATGTCTTTACCTGCTACAGGAAGACCAGTGACAAAATCCATGTTAATGATTTACCATGGAGCATCAGGTGCTTCAATATGTTGTAATAACCCTCCTCTTTTACCTGTCAACCTTTTAGATTTCTGGCAGGAATCATAAGATTCAACATATAATTTTGTATCTTCAGACATATTAGCCCACCAAGCAGTGCTTTTGAGTCTATTTAATGTCTTTTCAAGATCAAAATGACTAGTTAATATGTCATCATGACAAAGTTGGAGGATATTTTCTTTCATAGAAGGAGGAATTACAATTACATTAGTAAGCTTTCTTCTATAATATATATAACATTCTTAAATAGAAAACTTACTTTAATCAAAGCATTTTGTTACTTTGCAGGAAGAATTTTAATCAATTATTGAATTGAAGCATTCTTAGGATCATTTAAGATAGTAACTAATTTATTTAAATCAGAATCTTTGTCATATGAATCCAGAATTATTTGTAATAAATCTTCTTCCATATCAACTATAAATATACCATGGATATGAATAGTATCATCTTCAGGTACATAAGCAGGATTGGAGTCATTATTTTTCAGAGGCAATCATGACAGCATATCAACATTGGAGTGAACATTTCCAGCCCTATTTATAATTGTCATCTGTCCTCTGTATTCTTGAACAGCAAGTTTCCACCTGAACATATGTCTATTAGGTGTTTTCAGGTTTAAGAGGGACTTCACAGCACTACAGTCAGTTATTAATTAAAACTTTTGGTCATCTAGATAGTAATGAAGCTTCTCAAGGGCCCAAACAACTGCTAAGCACTCTAATTGAGTGGCACCATATTTCAATTCACTATTTCTCAAGGTTCTTGAAATATAAAAAATTACAACCTCTGAGGATTTATCATTAATAATTTGTTTCTGGTGAAGGATAGCACCCAGACCAACAAAGCTAGCATCTGTATACAGGACAAAAGGTTTTTTGAAATCTGGGAGAGCTAATATAGGAGCTGTCATTAAACAACATTTTAATGCATCAAAAGCTTTTTCACAGTCAATATTACAGATGAATGCAACATCTTTCCTAGTTAGTTTGGTAAGAGGCAAAGCTATGACCTGATAAATTTTAATATACTGTCTATAATAGCCACACATACCCATAAAACTTTGGATTTCTAGTACAGAAGTTGGTCCCTTTACATTTTGAATTGCAGAAATTTTTTTGTGGTCTACACAAATTTGTAGGTCTGACACAACATGGCCAAGAACGTTTAAAGATTGAAAGCCAAATTTACACTTTTTTAAGGACAATTTCATATTGATTTCATCCATTTTTTGAAAAACTCTATTTCAGTGAATCATATGTTCATCAAAAAGTTTAGAAAAAACTATGATATCATCAATATACACCATAAGCCATCCTTCAATTATTTCCTGATGAAAAGTGTTATCCATGACTTTTTGGAAAACTGAAGGTGCATTTTTAGGGCCAAATGGCATTCTAACATACTTATATATTCCCATATGAGTAGCAATAAGCAAAAAATTCTGAGAATTTTTTTCAACTGGAACTTGATGATAACCTTTATTACCATCCAGATAACTAATAAATTTTGCACCTTGCAAGGTAGCATGTTTTGAATTAATTCTGGGTAAAGGATAAATATCATTAACATTATAAGTGTTTAATGCTCTGTAATCTCCACATAATCTAGCCTTATCCTTTTTATAATAAATCAAGGCTGGGGAGATGACACAATATTTGGGGGTGACATCCACCTTCTCAATGATATTCATTTTCAATAATGTGGCAATATTGTCTTCAATATCCTTTCTTTTTGTTGGAGAAGAAAGATATGGTTTTTTCTTAAGACTAGGAGGAATATCACTCAAGTTACTGGATAAGGTAATTTTCATTTCTTCCTGATCCCCTCCTAAGACATGAGAACCATGAGCAAAAGCCATAAGGAAGGAGGTAATTGAGGCAATTATATAATTGTTATGTTCACTAGTTAACTGATCACCAAAAGAAGCAGTATTTATTTAATTTAATAAATCATCCATTTCAATTGTTGGTCTGCCTTTACACTGGATCAGTGAATTACAAGACTTTAACAGATACCCAGAAGGTTTTCTAGGGGAAGAAATTTTTAATTTTATTTTGCCATTCAATCCTAAAGTGAAGCAAATATTTTCTGGGTCCAATTTCACACCAAAAACGGTTAAAATATCATTACCCATAGAAAACCAATTGCTTAAATTATCATTTTTCATGACAACAAATTCACAAATAGCTCTGACAAAACCACCATTATATTTGAAGAATAAAGAGGTTTTGTATATGCCAATGGGACACAAGGTAGAGCCATACCCTCTCCATTTTTAAGAAGTCATAGGTAACAATTTACCCAAAAAATCCTTATCTACTGAAGCTAAGGCTCTTTCAGACACTACACTTCCTCCAGCACCAGAGTCAAGAACTACATCAACATTTTTACCATTAATGATAACAGGTGCCTTCAAAGGAGATATGGCTATAGAATTGTTAGTAATATATTTAATTATTTCAGCATTTTCCACTGAATATAAATCCAATAAACATTCTTCAGATATATTGTCTAAATAATGGACATCCTTTTCCAACATTAAAACATCTTTAACAGATTCATTGTCATAGGAGATATTACTTTCACAGTCACTAGAAGAATTATTGATATCAATTTCAGCCTCATCAGTGTCTTCATTTTGTTCAACAAGATGAATTTTCTTGTCACAAACATGACCCTTTTTCCATGATTTATTACATTAATAACAAGTATTAGTTGCATATTTTTTAGGTGCCACTGGGGCACAAGGTTTAACAGATTTTTCTGGGGGCTTTGTAGAGGGTTTATTTTGATCATGATAAGATTTTCCAAGGTAATTCTTTGCTTCATATCTATGGTTGAGCAGTACTTCATTACAGATATTAATGAAAAAAGAATGTTTCCTCACATGCTCAGTTCTAGCTACAATTAAATCTCTAAGAGAATTTGGTAATTTATACAAGATTTTATCTCTCCAAATATCATAATCCATCTTTGGATCAACTTCTTTTAGGATTTTTGTTACTTTCATAAGAAAAACAATGGGTTTTTCAACAGAAGAGGATACATATCTAGTATTCTCATACAGTCTTTTCTGAGCCAACCTGAATTTTGAACCACCAAATTGATTCTCAATCAAGGATTTCCAATCATTCCATGTATAATGGTTGTTATATAATAGAACAGATTCATACCACATCAAAGCTACATTGAAAAATAGAGAAATTAGCTTAGAAACAATTTCTTCATCAGGTATTTTATAAGATCTCTTTAAATTATCAATTCTTTGGATAAAGTGTTGCCAATCAGATGAAGAATCACCATCAAAGGTAGGATATTGGTCCAATTTAGGCCAATTTTTCTGACTACTGGGGTGGTCCATCCTTTGGGTTGAATTATTTATCATTAATAATTCCTGAAGTTTAGCCAGGTGTTCAGAAATTTCATTATTTACAGAAACAGCTGGTATATGACCATCACAAGATTTTTTGCTAGTAGCAAAATATTTTACAGACTGAATGTCAGTTTGTTTAATGGCTGAAATATGAGGAAGAAAAGAGGAACTCTTTTCAGGTTCTTTTCCTTTATTTTTATGCAGCCTATGGGCAGCATTCTCATTTATACCATAATTATTGATGGTTAAGGTTGAAAATTTTTCCTGCAGGTCAGCCACATAGTTTCTTATCCATGGAATTTCAGAAATCTGGTCATTTACTTTTGCAAGAGATAAATCATTTCTGTCCTCAGAAACTGCGGTTTGGCACTCAGTGCATGGAAATCATTTTTTAGCTTTTTAAACTCATTTTGTAGAGATTTAATTTCACTTTTTAATGAATAATTTTCCTCAATAAGGGGTTTCAATTCACTTAAGGTTTTATGTAGATTCATATTCTTATCTGAGATAGATCTATGGTCACTCCTTATTTGTTTTTGTTGGCTAAGAACAATATTCCAGGTTTCTTTGATTTTAAATTAAGCTGTATCTTGTACAGAAGAACTTACTTTACAATGCAAGTGCAAATTATTTAATCCATCACTCTCATGTATTAACACATCTCTTAAATGTTTGTATTTTACAACATTAAAATCAAGGGTATCTTTCAATATTTCTTCAGAAGTTTTCTTAATTAAAGTGTAGACTTCAGGGGAAACAGAATCATTCTTAATTTCAAGAGAAGGATTAATTTAAGAAGTAGAAGTCAAATGTAAAGGTTCATCAAATAATAATTTACTAATTACATCATTGGAGCTACTCATTAAAGGAATTTTTCTTTTTAAGGGTTTAACTGTTCTTTCACCAGGATCCACAATATTACCTGAAGAAGATTCGTTATTATACATACCAACATGTTTATCAAACAAATTACTCACCATGGCAAGGGAGGAAACTTCCCCTGTGCTTTCTTTCTTCTGCCTTCCTAATAAGGATGGGGCTGAGGAGATGGATGGTAGGTTGGTGTCCTGGATGGGCCAGGGTGTTGAGCTGTTGGTTGCTGAACATTATTCTGGTAATGACTCATCAAGTAATCTCATTTCCACTGCTCTGCCTGCAGAGTACTTTGATTTTTTGTGAAGGAGCTGGGTACTTGATTGGGCTGAGTTTGAGGCTGAGGCTGGGAGGCTGTGAAATGAGGAGTTTGAGCCTATTTGGGATTTAATAATTCCTGCATCTGCTGTCAGAGTGTGTCTACACTTGCCTTGTACTTCATACTTTCTGCTCTCAGCTCTTTGATGTGACTGGACAGGTTGTTTACTTGTTAAGTCAGTGGTATCTTTTTTATTTTTATAACTTTGAGTTGATTTTACTGATTTATTAGAGGTTTTACTTCTTTCAGAGGTGTTTGGTGAGGGGAGTTTTCCACTTCTCCTGCCATTTCCACGTCCTGAAGGTTTTTTGTCAGCTGAATAATTTTTATAAGTTAATTTAGAAGAACCTACAGATTCAGTGTCACCATCCACTTCAATCTCATCCACATGTAAGTTATCCATGCTGTTAGCCAAACTACTGGACATTTAAACTGTGAAAAAAGAATCAAAATTATATTAATGATTCAGATTATTAATTTCAAAATAAAATATAATTTATTGAATTTTTAACAAAAAAAAATTTTTTAATTTTTATCAAAAATCAATTAATTAACCAAAAAATGTAACACAAATAAATTTAATTACAATTATTTTTATTAAGAAATTAAAATGGTACCAACCAACAAAGGTTTATAAGTCAACCAAAATAATTAATACCAAAATTAATATATTGGCAATATTGGGACTAAGTACTGAGTACTATTATGGTCAACCAATAAACAAAAAATAATAATAAAATTAATTTAATAATTTATTAAAAATTAATTGTCTTCTAGGACTAAGAGTTTTACTCTATTATGGTCAACTAGGAAAAAAAATTAAAAAATAATGAACACTTACACTCAGTGAATCAGAAATTAAGCCACAAACACTGTTATTGCAGTAAAAATATAATAATATGAGTGAGAGGTGCAAAGGTTAACTTAAATCACTTCAAAATAATATATGATTTAATTTAATATAAACCTAAATGATTGAACCCAAGTTTGAAACATGGTCAGGGAAAAAGTTTACTTTTTGGTTGGGTGGTCCGTGCGCTATGTCATTCGTCGCAAGTATTGTAGTCGTTGTTGTTGTTTGGAAAGCCTTTCAATTATTGGCTGGTCATCTTGAAGAAGGAGAGGAAGAGAGAAAAAAACAGAGAAGAGGAGGAGGAAAGATAGGGAAAATGTTATAAAAGATAAAGAAATAAAATAATAATAAAAAGTAATTATTCTGAGAGGGAGAGATGACAAGATTCCTTTGGACTTGATACAGTAGTGACAAGTTATTAAATTATAATATATTTATGTAAGTAAGAATTATTTTTAATGCGTGGCAAACACTAATATTATTATTAGACTTATTGCAACCTTTAAGTAATTTATTTATTTTAACTTAGATTTATAATGCTAATAAAAATAAAATAAATTTATAATCTTTAAAATTGTAATTAAGTAGGGTGTGTAATAAGTGATGCAGCTACAGGGGATTATCCAAAGACCTTTATAGGCAAAGGACCCTCTGAAGCGTCACGAATGAGTACTTACAAAAGAGCATTTAAATGAAGCAATAATATAAAAGAATAGAACTAAACATAGAGATTGAGAGAAAAACATGAGACAATAAACTAAACCTGTGAGTAAGTAACTAATTTTCCCACCATAACTTCCCAAACAATTAATAAAAATAATTAGTAACCAAGTAAGTCTGAAACATGAGAACAGTGAGTAAAATAACCTAAAACAGATATTACAGTGAGATTTAAAGGGTTTAATTAAAATAATTAGAATTATTTTCACACCAAAATTCATGTAATTAATTCAATCCAGTATAAAGCAACTTTAACTAATTGTTTTAACTATGTAATTAATTCAATAATTGGTTTAAATGAAACACATAGTTAATTTAATGATATTTCAAATTTAAAGTGAGAATTTTAATACCATATTATTAAATAAGTGTTATAATTTATTTAATTATTTTACTGACACAATTAAGGGTCAAAAAAGTGCCCAATATTATTTTTTAATAATGTATGAAAAGTTTTATTTAATATATAAATTTAATTAATTAATTTAATTACATTATAAGTCAATTTTACACTTATAGTTATAATATATGTTTATAATTAATTAATTATAAATTTTTATATATTAAATAAATAAAAAATGTGCCATAATTTATAGAATATATATCATGCTTAATTTAAATGTATAAATAATTTATATAATAATAAAATTAATATAATATTTATATATATTTAATAAAAAAATTATATCATTTCATTATGCATTATAAGATTAATTTATATACATAATATACAAATTTTCAAGCCCTCTTTTAATTACAGTAAATTGACATAAAATTTACTGGGCTCCTGGTATAGCCTGGCTGACAACTAGGGTGACTGTGAAAAGGTTGAAGCTTGTTAATTTTGGTCCTGATAGGTGGTTGTCTGATGAGGAAAAGAAGTTGTTGTTGAAATTATTGTGCTGAGGGAGAAAGCAGTGGCATTTGTTGAAGAGGAAAGAGGTGTGTTGAAACACTCTTATGGGGAACCTTACTTGATTCCTGTGTTTTTTCATGTACCTTGGAAAATCAAACCTATTCCAATTCCAGCTGCTATCAAGGATGATTTTTTAGAGATTGTTAGGGAAAGAGTCAGGACTGGTTTATACAAAAATCAACATCTAGTTACTAAATTCAAGTTTTCTGTGTAAAGAAGCAGAATGGGAAGTTGAGGGTGGTACATGATCTTAGTTCCTTGAATAGAGTCACTATCAAGGATTCTGGGATGCCCCTAAGTGCAGAGGACTTTGTGGATGCTTTTTCTGTAAGGGTGTGTTATGGGTTGGGTGATATTATGGGTGGTTATGATGAAAGGGAATTTTACACAGATTCACAGCCACTTACAACTTTTGAGACTCATTTGGGAAGGTTTCAGATTACTAGGTTGCCTCAAGGTGCAACTAATTCAGTAGCAGTATATCAAGCACAAATGGCTTGGATTTTACAGGATCAGCTTCCTACTCATGCTGGTATTCATATTGATGATGGGGGAATTAAAGAGCCATCCACTGATTATGAGAATGAGGTGCTGAAGGAGAACCCAGATATAAGGTGGTTTGTTTGAGAATATGCAATTACTCTAGAGAGAGTATTGTTTAGGATTGAAGAGGCTGGGTTGACCATTTCTAGGTCAAATTTTTGTTGTTGTGTTCCTGCTCTGGAATTTTTGGGTCATGTGGTATGTAAAGAAGAAAGGATTATGGCAAAGAAAAAATTTAATATAATTCAGTCATGGCCAAGGCCTAAAAATACTACTGAAGTCAGGGGATTTTTGGAGGTTTGTGTGTACATCAGAATTTTTATTAAAGATTTTTCTTTGTTGGCTTCACCTTTGAGGAAGTTAACCAGGAAAGACGTAGAGTGGGTATGGACTGAAGAGTGTGAAGAGGCTTTTCAGAAGTTGAAGAAGGTGGTAGGTGAAGATACTATTCTTCAAAAGTTGGATTACGGTGTTGGTGCTGGAAGAATTTATCTGGCAGTAGACTCAAGTTATATTACTTCTGGTGCAGTTTTGTTTCAGGAAGATAAAACTGGGAGGGTCAGGAAAGTAAGGTATGAGTATGTGGTATTTAATGAGCTTGAATATAGATATTCCCAACCTATGTTGGAATTGTGTGGGGTAGCAAAAATTTTGAAGAAGCTGAAAACTGTTTTGTGGGGCGAGCATTTTGAGCTGCAGGTGGATGCAAAAACTCTGGCTCAAATGATCAATACACCTAGTCTTCCAAATTTTCCAATGACTAGGTGGGTGGTATTTATTCAGAATTTTTCTTTTGACCTGGTACACAAACCTGGAAAAACTTTTACAATGCCTGATGGATTATCAAGGAGACCACCCACAGATGAAGATTCTGATTCTAAAGAATTTGATGAAGATGTCCCAGTGGTTAGGGCTAGCACAAAGGGTGCTGAAGATTTTTCTCTCCTTCCCCATGAGGCTAAACTGGAAGATTAATCTCTCCACCTGCAAGAGGTTAAACTGGCTGGTTCTGATCTTGATTCTGGTGATCAGGATGTTTTTGTTGATGAAGATGAGGATGTTGTTTGTTATGGCTAAAAATTGGAAAATGGTGTTTTTGTTACTGAACTGTATTCTCTTAATATTCAGTGGAAGGAAAAGGATGTACAAAAATTTAGGGATTGGTGTCCTGGTTGGGCTGGTCAAGTGCCTCATGTGTACACTGGCAATTTTGATTACAGGGTTGTAACCTTGGATGCTGTTTTGTTGGATTTTGAAGATGAAACCTGGGGTCAGACTGGGGTTTATTTTACTAGGGTTGAATATCTGTTAACCTTGGAGAGGCCAGATAGTTGAGATGATGATACTTGGGTTGAAATCAAGAAGAAGAGTCCTGGCTTCTATGTGTCAGGAAGGAGGTTGATGAGCAGGAGACATCCAAATCCTCAAGTAGTGGTGACTCAGACAAAGGGTCAAGAGTTGGTATTGAAGTCTTTGCATGAAGTCCTTGGTCTTAGAGGCTTTTGGGAGACTTATAGAAGAGTAGCAGACAGATTTTGGTGGCCAGGTATGAAGTTGGCTGCGCAGGGCTGGGTTCAATCTTGTGAAGAATGTCAAAGAAGAAGTCACTTGAAACCTAAAGATGTTGGCCATGCTACTGGAAAGTCAACTGTGTTTGGAGGAGTAAGCTTGGATGCTGTCAATATTAAAGAGTGCAGGTATAAACATTTAATTTTCTCCAGGGATGATTTGTCTGGTTGGGTTGAGGCAGTGCCTCTGGTTAATTTGACTGCCAAAAACATGGCTGAATTTTTGAATAAGGAATGGGTGTTTAGATATGGGTTGATGAAGTTGATGGCTGTTGATGGTAGGCTAGAGTTTGGGGCTGAATCCAAAGAAGCTGTGGAAAGTATTAGTTCTAAAGTTAGAGTGGCTACACCTTATTATCCTGAAGCTAAAGGCAAGGTTGAAAGAGGCCAAAAAGCTATCAAGAATGCTTTGGTGAAGATTTGTCGAGATAGTGCTGAAAAGTGGAGGCATTATTTACCCATGATATTATTTGCTGATAGGGTCACTGTGAAAAGGATAACTGGCTATTCCCCTTATGAATTAATTTTTGGGCGGAAAGCTGCTCTCCCAGTGGACTTGGAAGCTGTCTCTTATCTTGGATTTTATTGGGATGACGTGTGCTCAACAGAAGATTTGCTCTATGTTAGGATGCGACAGTTGGAATGTAGAGAGGAATGTCAAGAGAAGGCATACTCTAGAATGATGAAGGTAAGAAATCAATCAGTCAGATACTGGGAAAAGAAGTTGGCTCATAGATTCAGGAATCCCTTGAAACCTGGTTTTTTGGTTTTGGTGTATAATAGAAGTTTGGAGAGTGAGTGGGGAAAAATGTTTGCTGACGGATAGAATGAGCCTTACAGAGTCAGACCTCAGGTGTCTGGAGGTTCTTATGTTTTGGAGGAGTTAGATGGTGCAGTCTTAAAGAAGAGAGTGGCTGCTGATCAGGTGAAGAGATTTTACCCAAGAGGCACTATAAGTGAAGGAGATTGACTATGCAATGAGGATAAACTATGGACCATTCTTTAATTTTGGATTTTGGTGATGGTGTGCATCTGTTTTGCTGGAAGCTTTTTTTTGTTAGAAGTTACTCATGGGTGGGGCTTCTAGATTTGATCTTGGAAAGTGTAGGGGTAACTGATGAGCTGACTGCTCTGTAGAATAGTTACCCCATATTTTCTGTTTCCAACCCCTTCTCTTTATTTGGTTGAACCCTAGTATTAGTTTCTTTTCACAGTTTTTAGTCTTCTATGACTTTAAACTGGAAATTCTTTTGGTCTTCAAGCGCTGGACTCTTCACGCTTATTGGTTTTGGTTTATTGTGTTGGATGGTGTGTTTTTGTTAAAAGGTACCCAGGGGGGCCTTCTAGATTTTATTTTGGCAAGTGTGGTAGTAACTGATGAGCCAGCTTATCTGTAGAACAGCTAACCCATAATGTCGGTTTCAAGTATTTTCTTTGTCCTAGTTGAATCCTAGTTCTGGTTGTTGTTATTCAGGTTTCAAGTCCACTATGACTTTAAACTGGCTTCTTTGGTTTATTTGGATTTGTGGTGGATCACGAGTGGTCTCCCATTGTTTTTACTTATTGGAGGGAGCCCACCCAGTGATCATTTCCTGGGACTGGACTTTCTATGAAGCCAGACTTTTTCTTTTTCTTTCTTTGATTTTTTGTCTATGGTTGTGTTAGATAGTAGTTTTAGATTATTTTATTTTTTCTCTTTTTTTCTTTTAAATTTTTATGGCAGATATTAGGATATAAAGAAGGGGGAAAATCATAAAATTATATTATATGGTGTAACCACATCAGGGTCACTTGGATGTGGGCAAACATTGGTGGGGAAAGGTTCATCAATCAGCTGGTGTAGACAATCCTATAGTACTGGCTATAGGCCTTGACATAGTGTTGGAGTAAACCTGGAGAGAAAACCCCTGTCCCTTTGAGAAATACTAGGTGAGATTTATTTGCTACAGAGAATTAGAGACTGTTACTATACCCCTTCCAGCACACTTTTTGACTGTTTAACAAGTCAAGACAGTAGCCAATAGTAGACCACTGAGAACAAATAAACCAGAAACCTGAAATGCAGAAAGATCCACACCAGAAAAACAAAACATTGTGCTCTTGTTGCACAGAAAACAGCAATAATACTTGATGCAGGTTGAAAAGCTACACCAGAGAAACCAGTTTCCAAAGTTGAGTTAAATGAAGAACTAACCTTGCAACAAACACAGCCAATTGTGGCCAAAAAACAGTGAAAACTGTGTGAGAAACAATGATATCACCTCCAGATGGTTTTATGATAATTAAGGTTGCCCCAAACTGTTTTATTCAGTATGTAAACACAGACCACCATGTAAAAAATCAATGCACAGCAATGAATTTGGCGCTTTTGGCAGCCAAATTGAATAAAAACCCTCTAGAAGCGCTCCCCAGCCTTAAACAACTGGGGTGGGAAGGCCACCTAGAATTGGCCAGACCTCCCTGAAGCCAGAAAACCACAAAAAACCTCCAACAAAGCCCAAAATACTTAGAAGAATCCACCACAACTACTAAAACCCTTTAAACACAAAATTAAGCTATGCCAACATTGAGACATAAAATATGGAGCCAAATTAGCTATACTTAATGGTACTAAGCATTTTACCCTAAGAGTTAAGGTTAGCCTGCAAAACACAAAAAACAAAATTAAACAGCTATCTTTTAGAAATGAAAAGTGAGCAAATGACCCCTTAAAACTTAGAATATGAAAAATTTCATGAAGACATGAAATATGGAGAAATATGGGGTCTATCCAATGGTAGTATCCACATACCCATAGTTCCAATATTCACTGAATAAAACTAGAAAACCCCTCAATTATTCAACCAATGACAATTAAGACATACCAAAACGGCGCCAAACAGACCAACAAAGGCCTCTACAAATAATGGAAGACCACATCCTCCCTTCAATTGAGAATGTCTGCATTCTCCTTCACCAAAACCACCATGTTTACACATTTTTCAAAATCAATCTCTGAAATGGGTCCCTGTCAATACTGTATTGACCATAACCTCATCTGTACCATAACACCAACAATCCATCCATACATAACTGCTTGCAATTCATGCTATTCCAGAAAAAAATCTTGCTCCAGACCTGGTCCATTATCATCTGCAACAGATTCACCTCCCCCTCAACCTGGTCTATCTTCCAGCAAAACCAAAAGATCTAGGCCTTCCATCTTGATACCCAGATTAATCAAAAAGTTACACCCTTCCAAAAAAAGTGCCAACACCACCACAACCACTAGATCTACCATACCTGGTCCTTGTGATGGTAAATCCAATGCTTCTCCTTACTAAAATCTAAGCTGATGAATTTCCAGTTCATTCCCATCCAGACAGTGATGATGACAATGTAGGAACCATTGAAACACCACCACCTAATCAATTTCCCAACATCAAAGACAAATTCCAACAACACTCTTCTCAACAAAAACATCACATTCTAAACTACTTCCAATCCACTCCTGCCAAAGATCCACAGGAAATTGAGAAAAGAAGACACCTCATCCACCAGTTCAAGACTAATGCTGAACACTTTGTTTCATCTATTGATTCTCTTCTGTAATTGATTCTTCCTTGAACTTCTTGACTTAGAAATAAAATAATAAAAAACCTCCTCAGTTTAAAGTCTTGGGGGACTCATCCTCAGTTTCAAGTCTTGGGGGACTAACAGCCCTCATTTTATAGTCTTGGGGGACTCAAAACCCTCAGTTTATAGTCTTGGGGGACTCAAAAAATAAATCACAAAGACAGAAACAGAGATCAAACCATTAAAGACCAAAGAAAATAACCTAAAATTCTGGGGTAACTGTTCTACAGAGCCACCAGCTCATCAGTTACCCCCACACTTGCCTTAACTAAATTCAGAGACTCCCCCTTTGGATGCCCTCTGCCAGAATTACACCAACATAAAATTATCAGTTTATGGTCCTGAAGGACTTAACCATTAATCCATCCTCAGTTTATAGTCTTGGGGGACTATACCATTCTTCAGTTTACAGTCTTGATGGACTAACCACAGTGTTCAGTTTAAAGTCTTGACGGACTTTCCACACTTTGCATAAAACAGACAGAGCCAACTCCATGCACAATACTCTGCAACAACCCTATTGAACTTCCACTTTCTCTTCATCATCTACCCATCACTGATAAAAAATTCTCTTTTATCTCTTTTCTCTTCATTTTTGTCCCATCACAGATCATGGCTGGATCCCCAGAATTTGACCCAACAGACCTTCCTTGCTTCACTGATCCAAAGGAATATGCTTGAAAAAAGTGCATCCACATGTGCAGACCTTGCACCTTCACTCTTCCAACTCCTGAAGCCAAACTCTACAACAGGGCCTGTGATTCTTGCAACTCCAAAAAGAAAAAATGTGACATAGACCCCAATTATCCTATAGCACCACCTTCACCTTCACACAAATAAATCTCCAGATCTCCTACCAGATCCCCAGAATTAGGTCCTTCTTCCTCTTCTCTATCTTCAGCTCCACCCAGAAGATCACCCCGCTCCATCCCCAGAACTCTGTCCAAAAGACCTGCTTTATCATCCCAAGAAACAGCATTTATCTCAGCAAATCTGGTTAAAACAGTTTCAAAATCAGCTCCAAGGCTGCTAGACAGTGTCCAGGTGGCCTTCCCGCCTCACTAGAAAGCGGAAATCAGGCTTAAAACCACCAAATTCAACCAGAAAACAGCCAAAATCCACCAGTAAACAACAAAATCTCTACGCAACAACCTCCTAGTGCTCCCAGAGAAATTCACACAACAGTTTCTTCATCAAAAATAACCAACTTTGAAACTTCTAGAAGACCGGAAAAAGGACCTCAAGAAGGCACCAGAGCACCCAAAACTGCACCCAAACAAAAATCTCCCTCTCAATCAAGAAGAGTAAACTAAAACTCTCCTCTACCAGCCAAATACTCTTCTGAAAGTTCCATTTCTTCCAGATCTTCATCCAGAAGATCCAAATCAGCTTCCTGGTCACCTTCTCCTGGTCCATCTTACAACAACTATTGGCCGGTCGTCTAGAAGGAGAAGAAAGAGAAGGAAGATAGGGAGGAGGAAGGCAAGATAATATAAAAAGATAAAGTAATAAAAATATATATGTATTTTAAAAGAGAAGGGGACAAGAGTTGCTTGGGGACTTTGCCAATAGTAAGGGTTTTTAAATTATAATATAACTATTTAACTAGTAGTTACTTTTAATGTGCCACAATCAATAATAATTATTATTAGACTTATAGCAACCTTAGATAATTTATTTACTTTTAAACTTAGACTTGTAATGCTAATAAAAAATAAAATAAATGTAATATATTTAAGTTTGTATTTGAGTTGAGTGTATAATAAGTGGTGCAGCTACAGGGGATTATCCAAAGCCTTTTATAGGCAAAGGACCCTCTGAAGCGTCACAAATGAGTACTTACAAAAGAGTAATAAAATGAAACAAGAATATAAAAGAATAGAACTAAACATAGAGATTGAGAGAAAAACATGAGACAATAAACTAAACCCGTGAGTAATTAACCGTTTTTCCCACAATAACTTCCCAAAACAATTAATTAAAATAATTAGTAACCAAGTAAGTCTGAAACATGAGAACAGTTAGTAAAATAACCCAAAACAGTTATTACAGTGAGATGTAAAGGGTTTAATTAAAACAATTAGAATTATTTTCACACCAAAATCCATGTAATTAATTCAATCCAGTATAAAGCAACTTTAACTAATTGTTTTAACTATGTAATTAATTCAATAATTGGTTTAAATGAAAAATATAGTTAATTTAATGATATTTCTAATTTAAAGTGAGAATTTTAATACCATATTATTAAATAAGTGTTATAATTTATTTAATAATTTTACTGACACAATTAAGGGTCAAAAAAGTGCCCAATATTATTTTTTGATAATATATGAAAAGTTTCATTTAATATATAAATTTAATTAATTAATTTAATTACATTATAAGTCAATTTTACACATATAATTATAATATCTGTTTGTAATTAATTAATTATTAATTTATAATTATCAAATACATAAAAATGTGCCATTATTTGTAGGATATAAAATATATTATGCTTAATTTAAATGTACAAATAATTTATATAACAATAAAATTAATATAACACTTATATTTAATAAGATACTTATATAATTTTATTATGCAATAAAATATTAATTTATATACATGAAATTCAATTTTTACACCCTCTTTCAGGTCCAATAAATCATTATATCATTTACTGGGCTCCTGGTATAGCCTGGATGACACTCTCTCACTCTAAAAAAAACAATAAAAAAATGATAAGATTTTTTCTTTTTGTACTTTTTTAACAGAGTAGGAAGATTTGAAATCTCCTTGCCAGGTATCCATGCATCATGTTCAGATGATTTGTTCTTATATCTCAATAAATATTCAGTACCTCTTTCAGAAGTGATAATCCTATCATTGAGAATTTTATCAATTTCTGGAGTTTCTGTGACTTCCTGAGGGTTTTTCTTTGGTCTTCCCCTTCTTTTGGGAAATAAGTCACTGTTGGAAGTATAAGGCTTAAGCAAAGAGACGGGAAAAACAGGATGTTTTCTATCATATGGAGAATACAATACAACTTCTACTGCATTATCTCCAACCATTCTTTTAACAACAAATGGTCATGCAAAAGGATCTTTTAATTTGTTGTTACCATGTAAATTGAAATGGACAGTAGATATCAACACTTCATCATGCTTGTTAAATGTGTATTCTTTATGGGATTTATCCCATTTTTTCTTTTCATATTCAAATGCTTTATCAATACAGCTTTAAGCATGTTTTCTGCATAGCTCTTGCATTTGCATAAAAGATTTTACACCAGGGTGTAGTTCCAACTTAGGTAATTTATTATTGAGAATCTGAGCAGGAGTGTTTGGGACATAACCTAACCAAAGCTCAAAAGGCTATTTCTCAGTGACAGAATGAACGGTGCTATTATATTCAAATTCAAGACCAGGCAATAGAGTGACCCAGTCATGAGTAAATCTGTCATTGTCTTTATATTCTAATCCAAAGGCACAATAACTTCTAATCATATCTTCCAGAGTTTGAATCATTCTTTCAGCTAGACCATCAGTCTGCGGATGATGAGCTGTAGACAACTTTAACTCACAGCCACAAATAACCATCAAAGAGGTCCAAAACTCAGAAGTAAATTTTGGATCTCTATCAGAGATAATGGCTTTTGAAAATCCAATAATATTGAGCATGTAAGTCCACCATAAGAAAGCCAATTCCTTTGTGGATACATCTTTGTGGGTGGGAACAAATTTGCACATTTTTGTGAATCTATCCACTATTACCCAACAAGAGTTATAAATGTCTTTACCTGCTACAGGAAGACCAGTGACAAAATCCATGTTAATGTTTTGCCAAGGAGCATCAGGTGCTTCAATATGTTGTAATAACCCTGCTTTTTTACCTGTCAACCTTTTAGATTTCTGGCAAGAATCACAAGATTCAAGATATAATTTTGTATCTTCACACATATTAGCCCACCAAGCAGTGTTTTTGATTCTAATTAATGTTTTTTCAAGATCAAAATGACCAGCTAATATGTCATCATGACAAAGTTTGAGAATAGTTTCTTTCATAGAAGGAAGAATTACAATTAAATTAGTAAGATTTCTTCTATAATATATATAACCATCTTCAATAGAAAACTTTCCTTTAATCAAAGCATTTTGATACTTTTCAGGGAGAGTTTTAATCAATGCATGAATTGAAGCATTCTTAGGATCATTTAAGATAGTAACTAATTTATTTAAATCAGAATCCTTATCATATGAATCCAGTATTAATTGTAATAACTCTTCTTCCATATCAACTATAAATATACCATGGATATGAACAGTATCATCATCAGGTACATAAGAAGGATTGGAGTCATTATTTGGCAGAGGCAATCTTGACAGAATATCAACATTGGAGTGAACATTTCCAGCCCTATGGATAATTGTAATCCGTCCTCTGTATTCTTGAACAGCAAGTTGCCACCTGAACATATGTCTATTAGGTGTTTTCAGGTTTAAGAGGGACTTCAAAGCACTACAGTCAGTTACCAATTCAAACTTTTGGTCATCTAGATAGTAATGAAGCTTCTCAAGAGCCCAAACAACTGCTAAGCACTCTAATTAAGTGGCACCATATTTCAATTCACTATTTCTCAAGGTTCTTGAAATATAAAAAATTACAACCTCTGAGGATTTATCATTAATAATTTGTTTCTGGTGGAGG
The DNA here is from genome assembly GCA_030280995.1 of Hemileia vastatrix. Taxonomy (NCBI): domain Eukaryota; kingdom Fungi; phylum Basidiomycota; class Pucciniomycetes; order Pucciniales; family Zaghouaniaceae; genus Hemileia; species Hemileia vastatrix. The sequence goes on along the minus strand of JASXTE010000001.1, from coordinate 31,130,240 downwards.
GCAGCACCCAGACCAACAAAGCTAGCATCTGTATACAAGACAAATGGTTTGTTAAAATCTGGAAGAGCTAAGATAAGGGCTGTCATTAAGCAACATTTTAATGCATCAAAAGCTTTTTGACAGTCATTATTCCAGATAAATGCAACATCTTTTCTAGTTAATTTGGTAAGAGGCAAGGCTATGACCTGATAATTTTTAATATATTTTCTATAATAGCCACACATACCCAAAAAACTTTGGATTTCTCTTACAGAAGTTGGTGCCTTTAAATTTTGAATTGCAGCAACTTTGTTGTGGTCTACACAAATTTGTAGGCCTGACACAACATGGCCAAGGACTTTCAAAGATTGAAAACCAAATTTACACTTTTTCAAGGACAAGGTCATATTTATTTCATCCATTTTTTGGAAAACCTTATTTAAATGAACCATATGTTCATCAAATGTTATAGAAAAAACTATGATATCATCAATATACACCATGAGCCATCCCTCAATTATTTCCTGATGGAAAGTGTTATCCATGCCTTTTTGAAAAACTGAAGGGGCATTTTTAGGGCCAAATGGCATTCTAACATACTTATATATACCCATATGAGTAGCAATAAGTAAAAAAGTTTGAGAATTTTTCTCAACTGGAACTTGATGACACCTTTTATTACCATCCAGACAACTAATAAATTTTGCACCTTGCAAGGTAGCATGTATTGAATTAATTCTGGGTAAAGGATAAATATCATCAACAGTATAAGTGTTTAATGCTCTTTAATCTCCACATAATCTAGCCTTATCTTTTTCATAAGAACTTAAGACTGGGGAGATGACACAATATTTGGGGGTGACATCCACTTTCTCAATGATATTCATTTTCAATAATGTGGCAATATTATCTTCAATATCCTTTCTTTTTGTTGGAGAAGCAGGATATGGTTCTTTCTTAAGACTAGGAGGAATATCACTCAAGTTACAGGATAAGGTAATTATCATTTCATCCTGAACACTTCCTAAGACATGAGAACCATGAGCAAAAGCCATAGGGAAGGAGGTAATTGAGGCAATAATAGAATCCTTTTGTTCACTAGTTAACTGATCACCAAAAGAAGCACTATTTATTTCATTTAATAAATAATCCATTTCAATTGTTGTTCTGCCTTTACACTGTATCAGTGAGTTACAAGACTTTAAAAGATGCCCAGAAGGTTTTATAGAGGAGGAAATTTTGAATTTTCTTTTGCCATTCAATCCCAAGGTGAAGCAATTATTTGCTGGGTCCAATTTCACACCAAACATGGTTAAAATATCATTACCCATAATAAGCCAATTGCTTAAACTATCATTTTTCATGACAACAAATTCACAAATAGCTCTGACAAAACCACCATTATATTTGAAGAATACAGAGGTTTTGTATTTGCCAATGGGACACAAGGTAGAGCCATACCCTCTCCATTTTTCAGAAGTTATAGGTAATAATTTACTCAAATAATCCTTATCTACTGAAGCTAAAACTCTTTCAGACACTACACTTCCTCCAGCACCAGAGTCAAGAACTACATCAACATTTTTACCATTAATGATAACAGGTGCTTTCAAAGGGGATATGGCTATAGAATTGTTAGTAATATCTTTAATTATTTCAGCATTTTCCACTGAAGATAAATCCAATACACATTCTTCAGATATATTAACTAAATAATGGACATCCTGTTCTAACATTAAAACATCTTTAATGGAGTCATTGTCATAGGAGATATTACTTTCACAGTCACTAGAAGAATTATTGACATCAATTTCAGCCTCATCACTGTTTTAATTTTGTTAAACAAGATGAATTTTCTTGTCACAAACATGACCCTTTTGCCATGGTTTGTTACATTTATAACAAGTATTAGTTGCATATTTTTTAGGTGCAACTGGGGCAGAAGGTTTGACAGATTTTTCTGGGGGCTTTGTAGAGGGTTTATTTTGATCATGAGAAGATTTTCCAAGGTAATTCTTTGCTTCATATCTATGGTTGAGCAGTACCTCATTACAGATGTCAATGAAATAAGAGTGTTCCCTCACATGCTCAGTTCTAGCTACAATTAAATATCTAAGAGAATTTGGTAATTTATACAAGATTTTATCTCTCCAAATATCATAATCCATCTTTGGATCAACTTCTTTTAGGATTTTTGTTACTTTCATAAGAAAAACAATGGGTTTTTCAACAGAAGAGGATACATATCTAGTATTCTCATACAGTCTTTTCTGAGCCAACCTGAATTTTGAACCACCAAATTGATTCTCAATCAAGGATTTCCAATCATTCCATGTATAATGGTTGTTATTTAATAGAACAGATTCATACCACATCAAATCTACATTGGAAAATAAAGAAATTAGCTTGGAAACAATTTCTTCATCAGGTATTTTATAAGATCTCTTTAAATTATCAATTCTTTGGATAAAGTGTTGCCAATCAGATGAAGAATCACCATCAAAGGTAGGATATTGGTCCAATTATGGCCAATTTTTCTGACTACTGGGGTGGCCCATCCTTTGGGTTGAATTATTTATCATTAATAATTCCTGAAGTTTAGCCAGGTGTTCAGAAATTTCATTATTTACAGAAACAGCTGGTATATGACCATCACAAGATTTTTTGCTAGTAGCAAAATATTTTACAGACTGAATGTCAGTTTGTTTAATGGCTGAAATATGAGGAAGAAAAGAGGAACTCTTTTCAGGTTCTTTTCCTTTATTTTTATGCAGCCTATGGGCAGCATTCTCATTTATACCATAATTATTGATGGTAAAGGTTGAAAATTTTTCCTGCAGGTCAGCCACATAGTTTCTTATCCATGGAATTTCAGACATCTGGTCATTTACTTTTGCAAGAGATAAATCATTTCTGTCCTCAGAAACTGCGGTTTGGCACTCAGTGCATGGAAATCATTTTTTAGCTTTTTAAACTCATTTTGTAGAGATTTAATTTCACTTTTTAATGAATAATTTTCCTCAATAAGGGGTTTAAATTCACTCAAGGTTTTATGTAGATTGATATTCCTATCTGAGATAGATCTATGGTCACTCCTTATTTGTTTTTGTTGACTAGGAACAATATTCAAGATTTCTTTAATTTGAAAATAAGCTGTATCTTGTACAGAAGAACTTACTTTAGAATGCAAGTGCAAATTATTTAATCTATCACTCTCATGTATTAACACACTTCTCATATGTTTTTCTTTTACAACATTAAAATCAAGGGTATCTTTCAATATTTCTTCAGAAGTTTTCTCAATTATAGTATAGACTTCAGGGGAAACAGAATCATTCTTAATTGCAAGTGAAGGATTAATTAAAGAAGTAGAAGTCAAATGTAAAGGTTCATCAAATGATAATTTTCTAATTACATCATTGGGGCTACTCATTAAAAGAAGTTGTCTTTTTAAGGGTTTAACTGTTCTCTCACCAGGATCCACAATATTACCTGAAGATGATTTGGTATTATACATACCAACATTTTTATCAAACAAGTTACTTTACCATGGCAAGGGAGGAAACTTCCCCTGTGCCTTCTTTCTTCTGCCTTCCTGATAAGGATGGGGATGAGGAGATGGATGGTAGGTTGGTGTCCTGGATGGGCCAGGGTGTTGAGCTGTTGGTTGATGAACATTCTGTTGGTAATGACTCATCAAGTAATCCCATTTCCACTTCTCCACTTGCAGAGTGCTTTGATTTTGCATGAAGGAGCTGGGTACCTGATTGGGCTGAGGTTGAGGCTGAGGCTGAGGCTGGGAGGCTGGGAAATGAGGAGTTTGAGCCTGTTTGGGATTTAATAATTCCTGCATCTGCTTCCAGAGTGTGTCTAAAATTGCCTTGTACTTCATGATTTCTGCTTTCAGTTCTTTGATGTGACTGGACAGATTGTTTACTTGTTGGGTTAGAGGTATCTTTTTTATTTTTATACCTTTGAGTTAATTGTCCTGATTTATTAGAGGTTTTACTTCTTTCAGAGGTGTTTGGTGAGGGGGGTTTGCCACTTCTCCTGCCATTTCCACGTCCTGAAGGTTTTTTGTCAGCTGAATAATTATTGTAAGTTTATTTAGAAGAACCTACAGATTCAGTGTAACCATCCACTTCAATCTCATCCACATGTAAGTTATCCATGCTGTTGGCCAAGCTACTGGACATTGGAACTGTGAACAAAGAATAAAAATTAATTTAATTATTCAAATTGTTATTTTCAAAATAAAAGATAAATAATTGAATTTTTAACAAAACAAAAAATTTAAATTTTTATTCAAAATTAATTAATTAACAAAAAATGTAATACAAATATATAAAAATACAATTGTTTATTAAGAAATAACAATAATTATAATAGGACCAACCAACATATGTTTATAAGTGAATAAAAATAATCAATACCAAAATTAATATATTGGCAATATTGGGACTAAGTACTGAGTACTATTATGGTCAACCAATAAACAAAAAATAATAATAAAATTAATTTATTAATTTATTAAAAATTAATTGTCTTCTAGGACTAAGAGTTTTACTCTATTATGGTCAACTAGGAAAAAAAATTAAAAAATAATGAACACTTACACTCAGTGAATCAGCAATTAAGCCACAAACACTGTTATTGCAGTAAAAATATAATAATATGAGTGAGAGGTGCAAAGGTTAACTTACTATAGTGATCATAAAATCACTTCAAAATACTATATGATAGAATTTAATATAAACCTAAGTGATCAAGCCCAAGTTCAAAACACGGTTGCGGCAAAAGTTTACTTTTTGGCTGGGTGGTCCATGCGCTATGTCATTCATTGCAAGTATCGTAGTCGTCGTCCTCGTTTGGAAAGGCGCCCAATTATCGGCCAGTCTTCTAGAAGGAGAAGAAAGAGAAGGAAGATAGGGAGGAGGAAGGCAAGATAATATAAAAAGATAAAGTAATAAAAATATATATGTATTTTAAAAGAGAAGGCAACGAGAATTGCTTGGGGACTTTGACAATAGTAAGGGTTTTTAAATTATAATATAACTATTTAACTAGTAGTTAATTTTAATGCGCGGCAATCAATAATAATTATTATTAGACTTATAGCAACCTTAGATAATTTATTTAATTTTAAACTTAGACTTTTAATGCTAATAAAAAATAAAATAAATGTAATATATTTAAGTTTGTATTTGAGTTGAGTGTATAATAAGTGGTGCAGCTACAGGGGATTATCCAAATCCTTTTGTAGGCAAAGGACCCTCTGAAGCGTCACAAATGAGTACTTACAAAAGAGTAATAAAATGAAACAAGAATATAAAAGAATAGAACTAAACATAGAGATTGAGAGAAAAACATAAGACAATAAACTAAACCTGTGAGTAATTAACCGTTTTTCCCACAATAACTTCCCAAAACAATTAATTAAAATAATTAGTAACCAATTAAGTCTGAAACATGAGAACAGTTAGTGAAATAACCCAAAACGGTTATTACAGTGAGATGTAAAGGGTTTAAGTAAAACAAATAGAATTATTTTCACACCAAAAATTCATGTAATCAATTCAATCCATTTTAAAGCAATTTTAATTAATTGTTTTAACTATGTAATTAATTCAATAATTAGTTTAAATGAAACATATAATTAATTTAATGATATTTGTAATTTAAAGTGGGGATTTTAATACTATGTAATTAAGTAAGTGTTATAATTTATTTAATAATTTTTCTGACACAATTAAGGGTCAAAAAAGTGCCCAATATTATTGTTTAATAATATATGAAAAGTTTTATTCAATATATAAATTTAATTAATTAATTTAATTACATTATAAGTCAATTTTACACATATAATTATAATATCTGTTTGTAATTAATTAATTATTAATTTATAATTATTAAATACATAAAAATGCACAATTATTTGTAGGATATAAAATATATTATGCTTAATTTAAATGTACAAATAATTTATATAACAATAAAATTAATATAACACTTATATTTAATAAGATACTTATATAATTTTATTATGCAATAAAATATTAATTTATATACATCAAATGCAATTCTTACACCCTCTTTCAGGTCCAATAAATCATTATATCATTTACTGGGCTCCTGGTATAGCCTGGCTGACAACAACCCTGGTACTCCACCACCAGTGTCCAACCCAACTGGGACAAGAAATAATATCAACAACAACAACAGCAGCCCTGCTGCTCCAACCAGGCCACAGAAATGTCCTTCTTCTAGTCTATCTTCTCAACACCATTTAGAGAGTGATCATGAAAATCCATACCTCCATCTGGTTGATGCTCCTACAACATGCATTCAGAATTCTTCAACAGCTCAAATCCTGGCCACTTACAAATTTTATGAGCCCCAATCTGTAAGTACCAAATTAATAAATCCAATTTCTTTAACAAAGAACAATAACTGATCCAATTCTTCGGTTTAGTTGGAACCTTGCCTACTGAAATTGCAGTTGGGATTGAAAAACCTCTAGAAACTTCCTTAACGCTGTATTAAGCCAACATGAAACAACACCTAAGCATTATGTGTTCTAACATGCTGATGGCCATTGCTCTTCATAGTCCGTTGTGGTAGCCTAAAGTTTAGTATGGCACCCAAGTACGTAAATGGAGTTATTACGGCGTGCAAGATTGGCATTATTATTTTTTTATAAAAGGGTTTTATTTAAGTTATTTGAGTTTTAAATATGAAGAAATTGGTCAAGAGCAAATGCCTACGCGAAAACAATTTATTTTACGGAGAAAACTTATTTTTACGGTCTGAAGAATCTATTAGTATCAAGTCGAGTCACTCAAGAACCTTGGGAAATTTTCCCAGAATTTTTACTATTTTTCTTATATTTTTTAAATGAATTTTAAAGTTTTATAGAAATACTTACGTTTTAAGAAATAAATTAACTTTAATGAATTTTCACGGGGTGATTAGAGCTGCGCAGACTACGAAAATTAGTTTTGGAATGTAAAGGGGATGTGGCTCTATCATGTGTAATTTTTCTAGATTTTTTGTTCTAATTGAGTCCCCTTGGACTCCGTTCGGACTCCGTACGGACACCGTACGCGCTCCGGATTGACTCTCGCTGAGCTCTGGAGGGGAAAACTTAGGCACGTGACTAGGAATACTTAAGAGCCTCTCAAACTCGAAATTGAGGGGGGGATACAGCATACAGCTTAATCTTTAACCACCACGGTCTCATATTTTATTACTCAACAAATTAAATAAATTTGTAATACCCTTATAACTTTATATTTTATATATAACATTTTAGAAATACTACTCAACAATTTAAATCACACTTCATACAGGGTATCTTTAGAAAGGTCTTCATTGCTGGGACTTGATTATTGCTGTCTCATAAAAATTCAAATTATTATAAAAACATAAAAGTCAATCTTTTCAGATCTTTCACTGGTACACCTTAATTGTTGTTATCAGTATTTCTTTATCAACAGCCACTTTTACTTAAATCTCAATAAGCGTTAAAAATATCAGAGTTTCATTATTTTTATCAATCAGATCCAAGTAGACTGGGTAGCTTAGTGATTTAGAATTCCCATTTTGTTATTTTTTTTATTGGAAGGACGGGGTTTTCAGCTAAATCCACATATCTCCTCCGGATTCTGCTTACAGCAAGGCGACTGTAAGAGTTTACCTTACCATAGTTGGCGCCCAACGTGGGGTTCGAAATCTCTAGCTTTTTCTAGGACTTTTTTTTGGGGCAGGACTTTGTTAATAGCCTGCAAGAGGCTTATTCTCTGGAACTCTAATTGGATTTTTGTTATTGGCCTGCAAGAGGCTTGTTATTTTAACGGTTGTTAACACTTTTCTTATGTTTTGGGATGTCTTCTACTATTGGAACTGCTGTGTTGGCTGCTGGTGTAACTGTTAGGGCATCAGTAAGGATTGTATCTTGGGTTGGGCCCAAGTTTTCTGGAGATGATTTAGAAGGATTTTTACATAGGTATGAAACTGCAGCTGCGATTGATGGTGCTTTACCTTTGGATATGGTGAAGCAGATTAGGTTCTTTATTTTGGACAGAGAGGTGGAAAAGGAGGTTATTTCTATGGATGGTTATAAAGATCAAGATTGGAGAAAGCTCAAGATGGAAATGGAAAAAAGGTGGCCAAAAGTTTATTCATTGGAGGATCTAAAGGATATAGCTAGGAAATGGGAATCAAAAGGTGGTGTAACATCTCTGCATCAGTATCATCAGTTTATGGTTGAATTTCAGGTGCTTCTGGATTATTTGTTGGAGTATGAAATTTTATTTCATGATAATGCATCAAAGTATGTTTTTTGGGATACTATGGGGGAAAAGGTTAATAAAGATGTTTTGATGGTGCTTATTAATGCGAATTTAATGAAGGATCTCCCAGATGGAGAAACTAGGATTCCTGGTATGGAGGTGCTAAAGAAGGCTATTTTAGAACATCTGGATACTCAAAATTCTGTTGATTTGGACTCTGGAAAAGAGGTTTTTCTTGCTCAAGATATAGAAGAGGGCGGTTTAGAAGAATTAGCTTCTGTTGAATTTTTGGAATCAGCCATTCCTGAAGATTTTGTCCAGCCTGAAGATATTATTTTTGTTAACGATTCTGTTGGGAAAGAAGAGATTTTTGAAGATGAAGATATTGTTGTCATTAATGACAAAGTTTTGGATGATGGGGATAATTTTGTGTTGAATGATTTGAAATCAGATTTAGAGGATTTTTTGCCTCAGGTTTTGTCTTCAGAAGCAGAGACTGTCTGCAATGAAGATATGGATATGGTGGATTTTTTACAATTTTAGGGAGAGATTGTTAAGGAGGATATGGTTTTCCCTGCACTAATAAAGAGTGTAGTGGCATTTGATAATAGAGTGCATAAATTGGATGCACTCATATTTTGGAAAAGGGTTGTTTATTTTTTATGTCCAATGGTAGGACAAATTATGGGGGTTTATTTTTGGGTTTTATGGAATCGGTGGATAAGCCCTTGGGGCAAAATTATGGATTATCTCCAGGGGATATCAAGAATTTAATTCCTCCAAAATGAGGATAAACTACCTAAACTTGGCTGAAATTTTTTTTATTGTTATGTCTTCAATTTATTCAGGATTCAAATTATTATGGATGCCCTCATTTTTTGGGGTAGCAGGGGCTGATCACTCTAATGTTGTAATCTCTCCTCAGGATGAGATCCCGGATTGCAATAGGTCAGCTCACTTGGAGATAATTAAAGTGGATTCTCAATTATTTTCTGTTAATATTACTTTGGAGTGCAAATACATTATGGACTTTTCTATATGTTTATTGGATTTACCCTATTTTTCTATTAAATTTAAAAATGGTGAAAAAGGCAAAATGGGCCAAATTAGGTTGGATAAAAATTGGAAGGGTATGTTTTATAACCTCCAGCAAGAGGGTAAACTGCAAAAATCTTATCAAAACCCGATTAAAAATCTCAGTATAATTAAAACTCAAAAAAATAATTTATGTGAAAATTCAATTCCGGACCTCCAGCAAGAGGGTAAACTGCGAAAATCTTATCAAATCCAATAAAAAATCTCAGAATAATTAAAACACAAAAAATAATTTATGTGAAAAGGTTATTCCTGACCTCCAGCAAGAGGTTAAACTGCAAGTATCTCCTTCTATTTTGGACCTCCAGCAAGAGGGTAAACTACGAAAATCTTATCAAAACCCGATTAAAAATCTCAGTATAATTAAAAAACACAAAAATAATTTATGTGAAAAGGTTATTCCTGACCTCCAGCAAGAGGGTAAACTGCAAAAATCTTATCAAAATCCGATAAAAAATCTCAGCATAATTAAAACTCAAAAACATAATTTATGTGAAAAGGTAATTCCGGGCCTCCAGCAAGAGGTTAAACTGCAACTATCTCCTTCTATTATGGACCTCCAGCAAGAGGGTAAACTGCAAAAATCTCAGTATAAGTAAAACACAAAAAAATAATTTATGTGAAAATGTTATTCTGGACCTCCAGCAAGAGGTTAAACTGCAATTATCTCCTTCTATTATGGACCTCCAGCAAGAGGGTAAACTGCGAAAATCTCATCAAAATCCAATAAAAAATCTCGGTGTAATAAAAAATACAAAAAAATAATTTATGTGAAAATGTTATTCTGGACCTCCAGCAAGAGGTTAAACTGCAAGTATCTCCTTCTATTTTGGGCCTCCAGCAAGAGGTTAAACTGCAAGTATCTCCTTCTATTATGGACCTCCAGCAAGAGGGTAAACTGCAAAAATCTTATCAAAATCCAATAAAAAATCTCAGTATAATTAAAACACAAAAAAATAATTTTTGTGAAAATTCAATTCCGGTCCTCCAGCAAGAGGTTAAACTGCCAACTTTCTTTACAGGTGATTTACTGTTGGATAAGGGAAGCAAAGGTGTTGGAAAATCTGTTTATAAATTAGACGAGGGAAAGGAAAAAAGGGTAAAATTTAAAAATGAAATAAAATATTTTTCTAATTTTTCTTATTCTGATTCTGACAATGAAGAAGATTCATTTGATGAAATTTTTAATGGCGATACAAAAGAAAATTTTTTACCTCAAGTTTATTTAGATGTGGACGCAGCCAAATATGAGAAAGTAGCAAATAAAGTTCGACCTATTAATGAACCGCTACCTGCCGAATTAAATCCACCCTTGAGAAGACCAAGTTTATCAAGAGATCCTTATGAAAGTCCCTTGGTAAAGAATCCACCTGAATTTTCTGAGACGTCAAGAATAACTTTTGAGAGACTGGGTGTTGTTAATTTTGGACCTGAGGGTTGGTTGTCTGGAAAAGAGAAGAAGTTGTTGTTGGATGTGATGGTCAAGCTAGAGAAGGCCATTGCTTTTGTAGAAGAGGAGAGGGGTGTGTTGAAGCATTCCTATGGGGAGACTTACAAGATTCCTGTGGTATGTCATGAACTGTGGCAGCAGAAACCAATTCCTATTCCGGCTGCATTAAAAGAAGCCTATATTGAAGTTTTCAGAGAACGGATATGCACTGGACTGTATGAGCAATCAACGTCAAGTTATTCTAGTCCGGTATTTTGTATCAAGAAACCGAATGGCAAGCTTAGAGTTGTTCATGATCTAAGAGAATTAAATAGGGTTACAATAAAGGATGCTGGGATACCACCTAGTGCTGAGGAGTTTGTTGAAGCGTTTGCAGGGAGAGTGTGTTATGGTTTGGGAGATATTATGGGTGGATATGATGAGAGAGAGTTACATCTGGACTCAAGGCCTCTCACTACATTTGATACGCCACTAGGACATTTACAGTTAACAAGATTACCTCAAGGAGCAACAAATTCTGTTGCAGTTTATCAAGCTCAGATGGCTTGGATCCTTCAAGACAAAATTCCACAATATGCTGGAATCTTTATAGATGATGGAGGAATTAAGGGACCAACAACCGACTATGATAACCAGGTGTTGGAAGAGAATCCCGGGATACGCAAATTCATTTGGGAGTTTGCAATTACATTAGAAAGAATCTTGTTTCTAATTGAAGAGGCTGGTTTAACTATTTCAGGTTCAAAATTTTCATGTTGTGTTCCAGCCTTAGAAATATTAGGCCATGTGGTATGTAGAGAGGGTAGGATTATGTCCAAGAAGAAAGTTAACAAAATTCAGTCCTGGCCAAGACCCAAGAATATGACCCAAGTTAGAAGGTTTTTAGGCGTTTGCGTATATGTTAGAATGTTTATTAAGGACTTTTCTTCATTGGCAGCTCCATTGAGACGGTTAACGAGAAAGGATGCAGACTGGGAGTGGGATGAAGAGTGTGAGAAGGCGTTTGTGAAGTTGAAGGAGGTTGTAGGGAAGGATTTAGTCCTGCACAAGTTGGATTATGGAAAAGAAGCTGGCAGATTTTATTTAGCAGTTGATTCAAGTCAGATTGCAGCTGGGGGGGTTTTGTCTCAGATAGATAAAGCTGGTTACATCAGGCCAGTTAGGTATGAATCTGTAGTATTTACTGAGGTCGAATCAAGATATTCTCAACCAAAATTGGAATTATGTGGTGTGGCAAAAATACTGAAGAAACTTCAGCATATTTTGTGGGGGCAACATTTTGAGTTGCAAGTGGATGCGAAATTGTTAATCCAGATGATTAATTCCCCAAGTTTACCAAACGCACCCATGACAAGATGGGTAGCTTTTATTCAACATTTTTTGTTCAATTTAGTTCATAAGCCTGGCAAAACTTTTACTATGCCAGATGGTTTATCAAGGAGACCACCCACTGAAGAAGATTCAGACTCAGAAGAGTTCGATGAAGATATACCTATTATCAAAGCCAGCACTAAAGGAGCTGAAGACTTTCCATACCTCCCCCATGAGGTTAAACTGGCAGGACTATTGTGTTTAGATTATGGTGATGATGACCTCCACCAAGAGGATAAACTGGAAAATAGTTTTTACGTTAATAAATGTGTTGGAAAAGGTGTAGATAAATTTGGTAGAAAGGAGGTAGAAGAAGATGTGGTGTATGTAGAGGAAGATGGATTGGTAGTGTGTGATAGTAGTAAGTTAAGGAATGGTGTATATGTTGGAGAATTAGAGAATTTAAATAAAAAGGTGGATAAAGAGAAAGAGGCATTTTCGAATACAGTTTACGAAGGATCCAAAGGTTCAGAAAAAAAACTTCGACATAGCTCGATTAAAGATTTATTTAGGGGTCAAAGATTATTGGCTCATTCATGTGCAGGTGATATTGGTGATAGAGAAGTCCCTATTGATGTTATATTAATCGATTTTCAAGATGAAGTCTGGGGTCAGACTGGTTTTTATTTTTTGTTAGTCAAATATTTGTTGACTTTAGAGAGGCCAGAAGAGTGTGAAGACGATGAATGGGTGGCTATCAAGAGGAAGTCATCTACGTTTTACCTATCTGGTCAACGTTTAATGAGGAGAAGGTATCCAAATCCTCAAGTAGTTATAACTCAACAGAAGGGGCAAGAATTAGTTTTGAAATCACTGCATGAAGATCTCGGGCATAGAGGTGTTGGAGAAACGTTTAGAAGAATTTCTGGTCGATTTTGGTGGCCTGGCATGAAGATGGCTGTTAAACAGTGGGTTCAGTCATACAAAGAATGTCAAAGACAAAGTTATTTAAGGCCAAAAGAACCTGGACATGCGACCGGTGAATATACGCTCTTTGGGAGAGTTAGTTTAGATGCCGTTCATATAAAAGAGGGACGGTATAAATATTTAATTGTGGCCAGAGATGATTTATCTGGTTGGGTAGAGGAAGCTCCTCTTATTAATTTAACTGCCAAAAATGTGGCAGAATTTTTTTTGAATAATTTGGTATATAGGTATGGGGTGATGAAGTTAGTAACGGTAGATGGAGGTCCTGAATTTGGGACAAAGTTTAAAGAGGCCGTATTGAAAGTTGGATCAAAGGTTAGGGTAGCAACCCCATATTATCCTGAAGATGAAGGCATGGTTGAAAGAGGGCATCAAGTTATTAAGGATGCTTTAGTTAAAATGTGTGGGACAAGTGCCGAAAAGTGGAGACACTATTTACCTTTAGTTTTATTTGCGGATCGAATCACTGCCAAAAGGACGACCGGATTTTCACCTTATGAACTTGTTTTTGGACAGAAAGCAGTTTTACCGGTTGATTTAGAAGCTGAATCATATCTTGGAGTTGACTGGGACACGGTCAAAACTACTGATGAATTATTGTGTACAAGAATGATGCAGCTAGAAAAGAAAGAAGAATATTTAGAAAAGGCATATTCGCGGATGATGAAGATCCGAAATCAATCAGTCAGATATTGGGATGAGCGGTTGGCACATCGATTAAGGAAACCTTTGAACCCAGGTGATATGGTCCCGGTGTATAATAGAAGTCTAGAGAGTCAATGGGGAAAGATGTTTGCAGATAGGTGGAATGGACGGTATAAAATCAAGGAGCAAGTTTCCGGCGGTTCATATGTGTTAGAAGAGTTGGATGGAGTAGTATTGAAGAAGTGGGTAGCGGCCAATCAAGTGAAACGGTTCTATCCTAGAGGCACCAGGAGTGCCGAAGTCGACCTCCGCAATGAGGATAAACAATGATGTTTATAAAAACCTTATCAACCTCCGCAATGAGGATAAACTATGATGTTTATAAAAACCTTATCAACCTCCGCAACAAGGATAAACTATCTTCTTTTTATCAAAATACTTTACTGTCGTTACACTGCATATGGGCGATGAAACTTAACAAAATGCAAGAAGACTTTCTTTGAAATTTTTGAAAACTTAAAATTCTTAAAATATGGGTGAAGATAGTGTTGGAAAATTTTTTAAAATTTATTGGAAGAAGTGTTCACAGGGGAACCTTCTTAATTTAATATTGGCAAGTGTGGGGGTAATTGATGGGCTGGCTGCTCTATACACAATTACCCCATAATGTTCGTTTCCAAAATTTTCCCTGTTTCTAGTTGAATCCTGGCTTTGTCTTTTAATTATAGGAAGTCCACTAAGACTATAAACTGGAACAAATCAAGAGACACCGCTCTCAAAGCCGGATTCAAGATTTTTATTATTATTTTGTTTTTGATTTTTTTATGTTAGATTGTGATTTCTTTTCTTTAATATATATTATGAATTATTGTAAAGGTGATGCTCACTGGTGGTCTCTAATCATTTTTATAAATTGGAGGGAGCCCACCCAGTGATCATCATTATAAAAATTATCTTCTAAAAACTTTCATTTATTTTCTTTCTTTTCAATTTCTCAAAATTGTGTAACCACATCAAGTTGCACTTGGATGTGGGTATGATGTTGAGGGTACGGCTCATCAAATGGCTGGGGGAAATCTTTTAAAATTTTATTTTGAAATTTTTATTATTATTATTATTTTTTTTATCTTTCTTTAAAAATTAAATTTTAACTTTTATTTCAAAACTATCTTTTCTAAAATCTTTTATTTTAAATTAAAAATAAATAAAAAAAAAAAAGAAAAATAAATAAATAAAATAAAAAATAAAAATAAAATAAAATAAAAATAATTAAAAAAAAAAATAAAAATAAAATAAAATAATAAAATAAAAAAAATTAATTAGTTAAATCAAAATTATTATATTTCTCAGTTTTATTTTTTTAGTTTTCATTCTTTTTTAGTTTTATTCATTTAGTTTAGACAGTAAACAGGGTCTAGGGGAACTCAATACCTATGGGATTTTACTTCAAGACAGCTGTTAGTCCTCCAAGACTTTTAACTGGCTAATTTTCAAGACTATCATTAAGGATAATTTTCTTTATCTTGACATCTGTTAGTCCTCCAAGACTTTAAACTGGCTACTGTTCAAGACGTTCTTTAAGTTTTTTTTTATACGAATTTTGGAGCTGTTAGTCCTCCAAGACTTTAAACTGGCTAATTTTCAAGACTATCATTAAGGATAATTTTCTTTATCTTGACATCTGTTAGTCCTCCAAGACTTTAAACTGGCTACTGTTCAAGACTTTCCTTAAGGTTTTATACGAATTTTGGAGCTGTTAGTCCTCCAAGACTTTAAACTGGCTAATTTTCAAGACTGTCATTAAAGATTTTATATTGGAGCTATTAGTCCTTCAAGACTTTAAACTGAATTTCAAGGATGATTAAGATTTTATGGATATTTTCGGAGACGGATTTTTTTTTATATAAATCAAATGTTACGTCCACCAAGACCTTAAACTGGAGTGTTATCAAATGTTAGGTCCACCAATACCCTAAACTGGACTATTATCAAGTTGTTGGGTCCACCATGACCTTAAACTGGATTTCTTATTGATCAAATGTTTGGTCCACCATGACTTTAAACTGGTAGTTCATTCATTGTTTTAGTCCACTATGACTTTAAACTGGAAAATTAATATCTGCAGGATAATTCAACATTCATTGGTCCACTATGGCCTTATAGTGGATTACTTTTAGATCAAATGTTTGGTCCACTATGACATTAAACTGGATTATCAATTTATTCAATCTTTGGTCAAGCCTAGGCCTTATTTAGGAATATATCAAGTTATTTATGCACCTAAACGATCTTTGGTCCACCAAGACCATAAACTGGCAATCAATTATATGTTTGGTCCACCAAGACTTTAAACTGGAATGTCAATCTTGTTTGGATAACTCAATTCAATCTTTTAATTTATCACTGTCCACTAAGACTCTAAACTGGTTATTCAATTATTTCTGGAATTGGGTGCTGATAAGCTTTAGGATGTTAAAATTTTAGGTGGTGATGATGCTAAGGAAAGCATAATGGTTAATTAGGTGAAATTTGTGGCGCTTTAACATGGTCTAAAGTTAATATTATTATTGGAAGCCTGGCAAAAGTATTTTATGGGTTTGCTGTATAGAAAAGTTTGAAAATTGTGATGAAGGAATCAGAAGTTAGGATGGTAGTTGGATTTTAGGGAATGATTTTTTTAGTGCCTCATAGTTAGGCCATTTTTTTGGTGTGAAGCTTGGAGGACCTTATGGCGAGATTGGAATCATAGAATTCGGCTCAGTGGGGGGCCCTATGAGGTTGGAATCAGGAGTATTCGGCTCATAGGAAGATCCACTCTCTCAATGCTGTGACAAGAAGGAAGACTGGTATATGGGAGTCTGAAGGGATTCAAACCTTGCTCTCAGTAGTGGAATCATCACAAGATTTATTTTATTTTATGTTATATCAAGCCAGAGAAGAAGAAACAATGTTTTTATTTTAAAAATTAAAAGAAGACCAGCTAAAACAAATTTATCAAATTATTTTATTAGAAAGGATAATTCTTTTGGAATTGCTCAACCACTTATGCAAAGTTTTAAGAATGGGGACATTCTCAATTGGAGGGAGGATGTGGTAGCCTAAAGTTTAGTATGGCACCTAAGTACGTAAATGGAGTTATTACGGCGTGCAAGATTGGCGTTATTATTTTTTTATAAAAGGGTTTTATTTAAGTTATTTGAGTTTTAAATATGAAGAAATTGGTCAAGAGCAAATGCCTACACAAAAACAATTTATTTTACAGAGAAAACTTATTTTTACGGTCTGAAGAATCTATAAGTATCAAGTCGAGTCACTCAAGAACCTTGGGAAATTTTCCCAGAATTTTTACTATTTTTCTTATATTTTTTAAATGAATTTTAAAGTTTTATAGAAATACTTACGTTTTAAGAAATAAATTAACTTTAATGAATTTTCACGGGGTGATTAGAGCTGGGCAGACTACGAAAATTAGTTTTGGAATGTAAAGGGGATGTGGCTCTATCATGTGTAATTTTTCTAGATTTTTTATTATAGTTTTAAAGGTTCTAATTGAGTCCCCTTGGACTCCGTTCGGACTCCGTACGGACTCCGCTTTGACTCCGTACGGACACCGTACGCGCTCCGGATTGACTCTTGCTGAGCTCTGGAGGGGAAAACTTAGGCACGTGACTAGGAATACTTAAGAGCCTCTCAAACTCGAAATTGAGGGGGGGATACAGCATACAGCTTAATCTTTAACCACCACGGTCTCATATTTTATTACTCAACAAATTAAATAAATTTGTAATACCCTTATAACTTTATATTTTATATATAACATTTTAGAAATACTACTCAACAATTTAAATCACACTTCATACAGGGTATCTTTAGAAAGGTCTTCATTGCTGGGACTTGATTATTGCTGTCTCATAAAAATTCAAATTATTATAAAAACATAAAAGTCAATCTTTTCAGATCTTTCACTGGTACACCTTAATTGTTGTTATCAGTATTTCTTTATCAACAGCCACTTTTACTTAAATCTCAATAAGCGTTAAACATATCAGAGTTTCATTATTTTTATCAATCAGATCCAAGTAGACTGGGTAGCTTAGTGATTTAGAATTCCCATTTTGTTATTTTTTTTATTGGAAGGACGGGGTTTTCAGCTAAATCCACATATCTCCTCCGGATTCTGCTTACAGCAAGGCGACTGTAAGAGTTTACCTTACCATACCTTTGAATGAATTTGAAAAGAATCTGAGGAAACAGCTCCTTGATTACCACTGGAGGATGTCTAGAATAATCAAGAACACTTTCCAACACTCTATCCCTGCTTCTTCCACTTCTTCCAAAAATTACCTTCTAATCCGGTGTGGTCTTCCAACATTGGAAGGGGCCTTTGTTGTGTTGTTTGGCGCTGTTTGTGCATGTCTTAATTGGCATCTGTTGAAGAATTGGGTGTTTTTCTGGTTTTATTCCATTAATGTTAGGACTGTGGGTATGTGGGTACTATTATTGGATAGCCCCGGTATTTCTCTATATTTCATGTCTTGATAATATTTTTCGTATTCTAAGTTTTAAGGGGTCATTTCCTCATTTTTCAGTTACAAAAGATAGCGGTTTAATTTTGTTTTTCATGTTTGACGGGCTAACCTTAAGTCTTAGGGTTAAGTGCTTAGTACCATTAGATAGGGTTAATTTAGCTCTATATTTCATGTCACAATGTTGTTATAGCGTAATTTCGTGTTTTAAGGGTTTTAGTAGCTGTAGTGATTTTTTTCTAAGTAGATTAGATGTTTTTATTAGTTTTCTGGCTTCAGGGAGGCCTGGCCGCTTCAGGCGGCACCTCCGACGTTGGGTGGCCCGCCCACCTCTGTTTTAGAAGGTTGGGGAGCGCTTCTGGAGGGTTTTATTCAATTTGGCTGGTACAGGTGCCAAATTTGTTGGTGTGCATGGGCTCTTAGATAGTGGTCTGTGTGTACATACTGAATAAGACAGTTTGGGACAACTTTAATTATCATACAACCATCCAGAGGTGATATCCTTGTTCCTCACTCAGTTTTCACTGTTTTTTGGCCACAATTGGCTGTGTTTGTTGCAAGGTTAGTTCTTCATTTAACTCAACTTTGGCAACAGGCTCTCTGGTATAATCTTGCAAGCTATATCAAGTATTATTGCTGTCTCTGGTGTGGATTTGCAGCCTACATCAAGTATCTTTTCTTTCTCTGGTGTGGACATTGGTCTACATTTCAGTTCTTTGGTCTGGTAGTCTGTCTGGGGACTACTTTCTTGGCTCATCAAGCAGTCAAGTGTGTTGAAAAAGGGGCTTTAGCAAACAGGAACCAACTTACTTTAGCAAGTAAATCTCACTCTATTTTTCTAAAGGGACAGGGGATTTTCTCTCTGGTTTTTCTCCAACTCCCTTGGTCAAGCCTATAGCTAGTACTATAGGATTGTCTACATTTCTGGCGCCCAATGTGGGGTCAAATCTGTTGGCTTTTTGGAATCTCTGTTGATCTAGGCTTCTCTCTTTGGTGGATCTCCTTTGGTGGATTTTGAATTTGGTGCTATATCTCTTTGTGGTTGGTCTAGGGGTCTTCTTTTCTGTTGGATTTGGTCCCTCCTAGGTCTTTAAGGCTATTGGGGGGGACTTTGGCTATCTTTGGTGGAGATTGGAGGCTGTAACTTGTATTTTCTAGGATGGTTAGGATTCAGTCTTGGGATGGTTCAAGGTTTTTGGGGGAGGATGAAAAGAGTTTTTTGGCTAGGTTTGAGGTTGCTGCTGAGATTGATGGGGCCTCACTGTTGGATATGGTTAGGAAAGTAATCTTTTTCATTGGCAATAGGGAGGTGGAGAAGGAAGTTTCTGGTATGGCAGGATATAGGAGTCAGGACTGGGGAAAGTTGAAGATTGAAATGGTTAAAAGGTGGCCTACTACTTTCTCAATGGTGGATCTTCATGGGATTTCTAGAAAGTGGGAATTGAAAGGTGGTGTAACTTCTCTTTCTCAGTATGGGGAATTTATGGAGGAGTTTGGGGAGGCTCTGGATTATCTGGTATATAATGATATATTACCACATGAAGATGGGGCCAATTATGTATTTTGGAGTGCCATGGGTAGGGATGTAAAGGTGGAGGTTATGGAGATTCTTTTCAAGGCTGACTTGATGAAGACTCTTCCAAATGGGGAAAATAGGATTCCTGCTATGGCTGTTTTAAAGGAGGTTATTTTGGTATATTTGGATGGTATGAAGGATAGGGATGTGGAATCTGGAGAGGAAATACTTTTGGACAGAGAGGTTCAGAAGACTGTGGTGGAAATTTCAGCTTCTGGGGAGGTGTTGGAGCCATCAAATTTGGAAGATGGTGATTCTGATGATGTTTGTGAAGCTTATTTTTCTTTTCCAGAGGATACCATGGGAGCTCAGGAATGTGTTTCACTGGATGTTTTGGAGAGGTATGCACTAGAGGATAAGTGTATTTCCTTAAGATTGGATGAATTATGTGGGAAGGAGGATTTGTCTGGTCATGATGAAGGATTTTGGGATATTGAGAAGGAATCTGTGGTGGAGGAATGGTTGTTGAGGGATGACTATTTTTCTTTCTCAAGTTCAGATAATGGCTTATTGGAGGAAGATGTATCAGTTGAATTTTTGGATGGACAGAAAGATTCTGTCTTAGATCTTTTTCTAATAGAGGAAGATTATTTTCAGGTGGTTCCTGCAAGATCAGAAGGTCTCTGCTTGGAGGAGGATTTTTATTTTGATGTTATGGATGTTATTCTGGAGGATTTTGAAGATTCTAAGCAAGATTCCTATAGGGAAGAGGAAAATTGTGATGTTTTGGATGTCACTGGTATGGAGGTTGATTTTAAAGATGTAGTGGAGGTTCCAGATGTTTCACAGGGTGGAGAATTTATTGATTCTGGTGATGTAAACTATGGTAGACTCAGTGTATGGAGGAGGATGGAAGATTTGTTTCGAGGTCTGATGTTAGGATATCAGAATTGGAAGAGGAGCTTAGGGGGTTCAGGCCCTAGGGGCAAACTTATTGGTTTCAACCTTTGGATTTCAAGAATCTGATTCCTCCAAAATGAGGATAAACTACTTAATTTTTTTGGTTTTGCTTAATTTGGCCTCTATGTATTTGGTCAGGAATTTTTTTTTGTTTTATCCAACTCTTATCAGTCTCTCTGGTTCAAGTCTCTATATAAAAAAGGAAAAAAAATCTTAGTATAATGAAGATGGAAGAAAAGGAAAATTCAAGTGAAGATGGGTATTTTATTTAAAAGAAAATGAAGATAAAAGTGATGATCATTAGTTTTATCTAACCTCCAGCATGAGGTTAAACTGCAAAAATTTATTTCTAAATTGGATTTTTTTGGCTTTCAAGAATTTTAATGGTTTTTTAATGGTTTTGGTTTTTTATGGGAGAAGATTTGTGTTGGAAGATCTTTTTTTTGTTAGAAGGTACCCAGGGGTGGGGCTTCTAGATTTTATTTTGGCAAGTGTGGGGGTAACTGATGGGCTGACTGCTCTAACAACAGTTACCCCAGATTGTCTGTTTCCAACCCCTTCTCTTAATTTTGTTGAATTCTAGTATTGGTTTTTTTTCTTTAACAGGTTTTTAGTTCACCATGACTTTAAACTGGAAATTCTTTTGGTCTTCAAGTGCTGGACTCCTCATGCTTATTGGTTTTGTTTAATTTTGTTGGATGTTGTGTTTTTGTTAGAAGGTACCCAGGGGGGGCTTCTAGATTTTATTTTGGCAAGTGTGGGGGTAACTAATGAGCTGGCTGCCCTGTAGAACAGTTACCCCAGAATGTCTGTTTCAAGCCTTTGGTTTTTTTCTAGTTGAATTCTAGTGTTGTTTTTTGTGATTCAGGTTTTTAGTCCTCTGTGACTTTAAACTGGATTGCCTTGGATGTCTTTTGGAAATTTTGGATTGGTGGTTGATCACTGGTCGTCTCCCATCATTTTTACTTATTGGAGGGAGCCCACCCAGTGATCTTTTCTGTAGACCTGGAGCTGGCTTTGCTATGTGGCTTTAGGGTGTTGGTTGTGAAAGTGGTGGATTCAAGATTATTTTCTTTTTTCTCTTTTTTTCTTTTAATTTTTTTATTGAGGCTATGTTTGTTCAAAGGCTCAAGATAGGGCTCTGGCAATGTTTTTGGTAGAAGAGGAGGAGTCAAAATCAAAAAGAAAGAAAAAAAAAATTATAAAATTTTTTTTAGGTGTGACCACAACAAGGTGCACTTGGATGTGGGTAAGGTATCAGGGGATCAGCTCATCAATTGGCTGGGGGACACCATTTTATTTTGTTTTATTTGTTACAGGAGGTTAAATTTTTTGGCTTTGATGGTTTTTGGTTTGGGATTTATGGGCTATATCTTCAAGATTTTTTTCTGGAATGTCCTTCAAGACTTTAAACTGATCTTTTATTTATGGGATATATCTTCAAGATTTTTTTCTGGAAAGTCCTTCAAGACTTTAAACTGATCTTTTAATTATGGGCTCAAGATTTTTTGATGTAAAGTCCCCCAAGATTATAAACTGAGGAATGGGAGGCAATGTGAGGTGGAAGTTTAAAGGCAGAAGGATCCAAGGGGGAACTTCTGAATTTTGTAAAGGAAAGTTTGGGGTGACTGATGGGCTGGCAGCTCTATATACAGTTACCCCAGTAGTTAGTTACTTCTCTAAATCTTTTTCTGGTTGATCTCTGGTTCTGGGTTCTGTGATTCAGGTTTTTGCAGTCCCCCAAGACTATAAACTGAGGATTTTTGGAGTCCCCCAAGACTATAAAATGAGGGCTGTTAGTCCATCAAGACTTTAAACTGAACACTGTGTTAGTCCCCCAAGACTTTAAACTGAGGATTGTTTGATGGTGTAGTCCCCCAAGACTATAAACTGAGGAATGGGTTTGAAAGATTGGAAGAGGGTACCACAGGGGGAGCCTCTGAATTTAGCAAAGGCAAGTTTAGGGGTAATTGATGGGCTAGCAGCTCTATTCACAATTACCCCAGAATGTTAGTTTTTTTCTCTGTGTCTTAATGTGGTTGATCTCTGGTTCTGGGTTTATGATTTAGGTTTTTGAGTCCCCCAAGACTTTAAACTGAGGGTTTTTGAGTCTCCCAATACTATAAAATGAGGATGGTCCCCCAAGACTTAAAACTGAGGGTTGTTTGTGGTTACATCCTATAGAGGGTGTGGTCAATTTTTCTTTTCTGAATCAAGCTCAAGTACTAGTGGAATTACAGAGGGAATAAAGAGATGAAATGAAGTGTTCAGAATTAGCCTTGAACTGGTGAATGAGGTGTCTTATGTTCTCAATGTCCTGTGGATCTCTAGCAGGAGTGGATTGGAAGTAGTTTAGCAGATGGTGTTTCTGTTGAGATGTTTGTTGTTTGAACTTGGCCTTAATTGCGGGCAAGTGGTTTGGTGTTAGTGGTTCAATGGATCCTACATTGTTATCATCACTGTCAGAAGATGGAGGAACTAAGAAGTCATCAGTTTTATAAAGTGGAAAGAAGAAATGAAAGTTTTTACCATCAGATAGACCAGGGATGGTGGAACTTGTTGTTTTAGTGGTTTTGGCACTCTTCTGGGAAGGGTGTAGCTTTTTGATTAATCTGGGAATCAAGATGGATGGCCTAGATCTTTTGGTGCTGGTAGAAGATGGACCAGGTTGATGTGGAGGTGAAGCTGTTGCAGAAGATAATGGACCAGGTCTGTAGCAGGTCTTCTTTCTGGATTGGCAGACATAACAGAACGTTCTGTATGGATGGACAGGAGGTGTGATGGTGCAGATTAGATTATTGTCAATGCAGTATTGGCAAGGACTTACTTCAGAGGCAAATTTGGGAAGAAGGTTGAACATGGTGGTTTGATGAAGAAAGAATGTGGAAATTCTTAATTGGAGGGAGGATGTGGTCTTCCAACATTGGCAGGGGCCTTTGTTGTGTTGTTTGGTGCTGTTTGTGCATGTCTTAATTGGCATCTGTTGAAGAATTGGGTGTTTTTCTGGTTTTATTCCGTGAATATTGGACTGCAGGTATGTGGGTACTATCATTGGATAGCCCCGGTTTTTCTCTATATTTCATGTCTTGATAATATTTTTCATATTCTAAGCTTTAAGGGGACATTTCCTCATTTTTCAGTTACAAAAGATGGCCATTTAATTTTGTTTTTTGTGTTTGACGGGCTAACCTTAAGTCTTAGGGTTAAGTGCTTAGTACCATTAGATAGGGTTAATTTAGCTTTATATTTCATGTCTCAATGTTGTTATAGCGTAATTTTGTGTTTTAAGGGTTTTAGTAGTTGTAGTGAATTTTTCTGAGTAGATTAGATGTTTTTATTGGTTTTCTGGCTTCAGGGAGGCCGGGCCGCTTCGGGCGGCCCGCCCGCCTCTGTTTTAGAAGGTTGTGGAGCGCTTCTGGAGGGTTTTTATTCAATTTGGCTGGTGCAGGTGCCAAATTCGTTGGTGTGCATGGGCTCTTAGATAGTGGTCTGTGTTTACATACTGAATAAGACAGTTTGGGGCCACTTTAATTATCATACAACCATCTGCAGGTGATATCCTTGTTCCTCACTCAGTTTTCACTGTTTTTTGGCCACAATTGGCTGTGTTTGTTGCAAGGTTAGTTCTTCATTTAACTCAACTTTGGCAACAGGTTCTCTGGTATAAGCTTGCAAGCTATATCAAGTATTATTGCTGCCTCTGGTGTGGATTTGAAGCCTACATCAAGTATCTTTGCTTTCTATGGCGTGGAAATTGGTCTACATTTCAGTTCTTTGGTCTGGTAGTGTCAGCCAGTGTAGAGTAGACTCCTACAGTCACCTTGCTGCAGGCAGAATCCAAGGGAGTTGGAAAAACAAAAAGAAATCCCTGTCCCTCTAAGTAAACGTTGTGGTAGCCTAAAGTTTAGTATGGCACCTAAGTACGTAAATGGAGTTATTATGGCGTGCAAGATTGGAGCTATTATTTATTTTTATAAAAGGTTTTTATTTAATTTATTTGAGTTTTAAATATGAAGAAATTGGTCAAAAGCAAATGCCTACGCAAAAACAATATATTTTACGGTCGGAAAAGTCTATAAGTATCAAGTCAAGTCACTCAAGAACCTTGGGAAATTTTCCCAGAATTTTTACTATTTTTCTTATATTTTTAAATGAATTTTAAAGTTTTATAGAAATATTTAACTTTGATGAATTTTCACGGGGTTATTAGAGATGCGCAGGCTACGAAAATTAGTTGGGAATGCGAAGGGGAAGTGGCTCTATCATGCGTAATTTTTCTAGATTTTTTATTATAGTTTTAAAGGTTCTAATTGAGTCCGGAGGTCCGTACGGACTCCGGAGGCTCCGGATGGGCTCTGGCTGAGCTCTAGAGGGGAAACTTAGGCACGTGAATAGGTATACTTAAGAGCCTCTCAGACTCGAAATTGGGGAGCATCTTACAATCATCATAGATCATACAGCTTAATCTTTAACCACCACGGTCTCATTTTTTATTACTCAACAAATTAAATAAAATTGTAATACCCTTATAACTTTATATTTTATATATAACATTTTAGAAATACTACTCAACAATTTAAATCACACTTCATACAGGGTATCTTTAGAAAGGTCTTCATCACTGGGACTTGATTATTGCTGTCTAATAGAAATTCAAATTATTATAAAAACATAAAAGTCAATCTTTTCAGATCTTTCACTGGTACACCTTAATTGTTGTAATCAGTATTTCTTTCTCAACAGCCACTTTTATTTAAATCTCAATAAGCGTTAAATTTTCAAGAGTTTCAGTATTAATTTTTCATCTGATCTAAATAGACTGGGTAGCTTAGCGATTTAGAACACCTACTTTGTTATTTTTGCTGGAAGGACGGGGTTTTCCACTAAATCCACATATCTCCTCCGGATTCTGCTTACAGAAAGGTGACTGTAAGGGTTTACCTTACCATAGTTGGCGCCCAACGTGGGGTCTCGAAATCTCTAGCTTTTTCTAGGACTTACTTGGATCTAGGACTTTCTTAGCCTGCAAGAGGCTTATTCTCTGGAACTCTAATTGGATTTTTGTTATTGGCCTGCAAGAGGCTTGTTATTTTAACGGTTGTTAACACTTTTCTTATGTTTTGGGATGTCTTCTACTATTGGAACTGCTGTGTTGGCTGCTGGTGTAACTGTTAGGGCATCAGTAAGGATTGTATCTTGGGTTGGGCCCAAGTTTTCTGGAGATGATTTAGAAGGATTTTTACATAGGTATGAAACTGCAGCTGCGATTGATGGTGCTTTACCTTTGGATATGGTGAAGCAGATTAGGTTCTTTATTTTGGACAGAGAGGTGGAAAAGGAGGTTATTTCTATGGATGGTTATAAAGATCAAGATTGGAGAAAGCTCAAGATGGAAATGGAAAAAAGGTGGCCAAAAGTTTATTCATTGGAGGATCTAAAGGATATAGCTAGGAAATGGGAATCAAAAGGTGGTGTAACATCTCTGCATCAGTATCATCAGTTTATGGTTGAATTTCAGGTGCTTCTGGATTATTTGTTGGAGTATGAAATTTTATTTCATGATAATGCACCAAAGTATGTTTTTTAGGATGCTATGGGGGAAAAGGTTAAGAAAAATGTTTTGATGGTGCTTATTAATGTGAATTTAATGAAGGATCTCCCAGATGGAGAAACTAGGATTCCTGGTATGGAGGTGCTAAAGAAGGCTATTTTAGAACATCTGGATACTCATAGTTCTGTTGATTTGGACTCTGGAAAAGAGGTTTTTCATGCTCAAGAGATAGAAGAGGGCGGTTTAGAAGAATTAGCTTCTGTTGAATTTTTGGAATCAGCCATTCCTGAAGATTTTGTCCAGCCTGAAGATATTATTTTTGTTAACAATTCTGTTGGGAAAGAAGAGATTTTTGAAGATGAAGATATTGTTGTCATTAATGACAAAATTTTGGATGATGGGGATAATTTTGTGTTGAATGATTTGAAATCAGATTTAGAGGATTTTTTGCCTCAGGTTTTGTCTTCAGAAGCAGAGACTGTCTGCAATGAAGATATGGATATGGTGGATTTGTTACAATCTCAGGGAGAGATTGTTAAGGAGGATATGGTTTTCCCTGCACTAATAAAGAGTGTAGTGGCATTTGATAATAGAGTGCATAAATTGGATGCACTCATATTTTGGAAAAGGGTTGTTTATTTTTTATGTCCAATGGTAGGACAAATTATGGGGGTTTATTTTTGGGTTTTATGGAATCGGTGGATAAGCCCTTGGGGCAAAATTATGGATTATCTCCAGGGGATATCAAGAATTTAATTCCTCCAAAATGAGGATAAACTACCTAAACTTGGCTGAAATTTTTTTTATTGTTATGTCTTCAATTTATTCAGGATTCAAATTATTATGGATGCCCTCATTTTTTGGGGTAGCAGGGGCTGATCACTCTAATGTTGTAATCTCTCCTCAGGATGAGATCCCGGATTGCAATAGGTCAGCTCACTTGGAGATAATTCAAGTGGATTCTCAATTATTTTCTGTTAATATTACTTTGGAGTGCAAATACGTTATGGACTTTACTATATTTTTATTGGATTTACCCTGTTTTTCTATTAAATTTAAAAATTGTGAAAAAGGCAAAATGGGCCAAATTAGGTTGGATAAAAATTGGAAGGGTATGTTTTTGGACCTCCAGCAAGAGGGTAAACTGCAAAAATCTTATCAAAATCCAATAAAAAATCTCAGTATAATTAAAACACAAAAAAATAATTTTTGTGAAAATTCAATTCCGGTCCTCCAGCAAGAGGTGAAACTGCCAACTTTCTTTACGGGAGATTTACTGTTGGATAAGGGAAGCAAGGGTGTTGGAAAATCTGTTTATAAATTAGATGAGGGAAAGGAGAAAAGGGTAAAATTTAAAAATGAAATAAAATATTTTTCTAATTTTTCTTATTACGATTCTGACGGTGAAGAAGATTCATTTGATAAAATTTTTAATGGCGATACAAAAGTAAATGTTTTACCTCAAGTTTATTTAGATGTGGACGCAGCCAAATATGAGAAAGTAGCAAATAATGTTCGACCTATTAATGAACCGCTACCTGCCGAATTAAATCCACCCTTGAGAAGACCAAGGTTATCAAGAGACCCTTATGAAAGTCCCTTGGTAAAGAATCCGCCTGAATTTTCTGAGACATCAATAATCACTTTTGAGAGACTGGGTGTTGTTAATTTTGGACCTGATGGTTGAATGTCTGGAAAAGAGAAGAAGTTGTTGTTGGATGTGATGGTCAAGCTAGAGAAGGCCATTGCTTTTGTAGAAGAGGAGAGGGGTGTGTTGAAGCATTCCTATGGGGAGCCTTACAAGATTCCTGTGGTATGTCATGAACCGTGGCAGCAGAAACCGATTCCTATTCCGGCTGCATTAAAAGAAGCCTATATTGAAGTTGTCAGAGAACGGATATGCACTGGACTGTATGAGCAATCAACGCCAAGTTATTCTAGTCCGGTATTTTGTATCAAGAAACCGAATGGCAAGCTTAGAGTTGTTCATGATCTAAGGGAATTAAATAGGGTTACAATAAAGGATGCTGGGATACCACCTAGTGCTGAGGAGTTTGTTGAAGCGTTTGCAGGGAGAGTGTGTTATGGTTTGGGAGATATTATGGGTGGATAGATGAGAGAGAGTTACATCTGGACTCAAGGCCTCTCACTACATTCGATACGCCACTAGGATGTTTACAGTTAACAAGATTACCTCAAGGAGCAACAAATTCTGTTGCAGTTTATCAAGCTCAGATGGCTTGGATCCTTGAAGACGAAATTCCACAATATGCTGGAATCTTTATAGATGATGTAGGAATTAAGGGACCAACAACTGACTATGATAACCAGGTGTTGGAAGAGAATCCCGGGATACGCAAATTCATTTGGGAGTTTGCAATTACATTAGAAAGAATCTTGTTTCTAATTGAAGAGGCTGGTTTAACTATTTCAGGTTCAAAATTTTCATGTTGTGTGCCAGCCTTAGAAATATTAGGCCATGTGGTATGTAGAGAGGGTAGGATTATGTCCAAGAAGAAAGTTAACAAAATTCAGTCCTGGCCAAGACCCAAGAATACGACCAAAGTTAGAAGGTTTTTAGGCATTTGCATATATGTTAGGATGTTTATCAAGGACTTTTCTTCATTGACAGCTCCATTGAGACAGTTAACAAGAAAGGATGCAGACTGGGAGTGGGATGAAGAGTGTGAGAAGGAGGTTGTAGGGAAGGATTTAGTCCTGCACAAGTTGGATTATGGAAAAGATGCTGGCAGAACTTATTTAGAAGTTGATTCAAGTCAGGTTGCAGCTGGGGCGGTTTTGTCTCAGATGGATAAAGCTTGTTACATCAGGCCAGTTAGGTATGAATCTGTAGTATTTACTGAGGTCTAATCAAGATATTCTCAACCAAAATTGGAATTATGTGGTGTGGCAAAAATACTGAAGAAACTTCAGCATATTTTGTGGGGGCAACATTTTGAGTTGCAAGTGGATGCGAAATCGTTAATCCAGATGATTAATTCCCCAAGTTTACCAAACGCACCCATGACAAGATGGGTAGCTTTTATTCAACATTTTTCGTTTGATTTAGTTCATAAGCCTGGAAAGACTTTTACTATGCCAGATGGTTTATCAAGGAGAGCACCCACTGAAGAAGATTCAGACTCAGAAGAGTTCGATGAAGATATACCTATTATCAAAGCCAGCACTAAAGGAGCTGAAGACTTTCCATACCTCCCCCATGAGGTTAAACTGGCAGGATTATTGTGTTTAGATTATGGTGATGATGACCTCCACCAAGAGGATAAACTGGAAAATAGTTTTTACGTTAATAAAGGTGTTGGAAAAGGTGTAGAGAAATTTGGTAGAAAGGAGGTAGAAGAAGATGTGGTGTATGTAGAGGGAGATGGATTGGTAGTGTGGGATAGTAGTAAGTTAAGGAATGGTGTATATGTTGGAGAATTAGAGAATTTAAATAAAAAGGTGGATAAAGAGAAAGAGGTATTTTCAAATACAGTTTACAAAGGATCCAAAGGTTCAGAAGAAAAACGTCAACATAGCTCGATTAAAGATTTATTTAGGGGACAACACTTATTGGCTCATTCATGTGCAGGTGATATTGGTGATATAGAAGTCCCTATTGATGTTAGATTAATTGATTTTCAAGATGAAGTCTAGGGTCAGACTGGTTTTTATTTTTTGTTAGTCAAATATTTGTTGACCTTAGAGAGGCCAGAAGATTGTGAAGACAATGAATGGGTGGCTATCAAGAAGAAGTCATCTACGTTTTACCTATCTGGTCTAGGTTTAATGAGGAGAAGGTATCCAAATCCTCAAGTAGTTATAACTCAACAGAAGGGGCAAGAATTAGTTTTGAAATCACTGAATGAGGATCTCGGACATAGAGGTGTTGGAGAAACGTTTAGAAGAATTTCTGATCGATTTTGGTGGCCTGGCATGAAGATGGCTGTTAAACAGTGGGTTCAATCATGCGAAGAATGTCAAAGACAAAGTTATTTAAGGCCAAAAGAACCTGGTCGCGCAACCGGTGAATATACGCTCTTTGGGAGAGTTAGTTTAGATGCCGTTCATATAAAAGAGGGACGGTATAAATATTTAATTGTGGCCAGAGATGATTTATCTGGTTGGGTAGAGGCAGCGCCTCTTATTAATTTAACTGCCAAAAATGTGGCAGAATATTTTTTGAATAATTGGGTATATAGGTATGGGGTGATGAAGTTAGTAACAGTAGATGGAGGTCCTGAATTTGGGACAAAGTTTAAAGAGGCCGTATTGAAAGTTGGATCAAAGGTTAGGGTAGCAACCCCATATTATCCTGAAGCTGAAGGCATGGTTGAAAGAGGGCATCAAGTTATTAAGGATGCTTTAGTTAAAATGTGTGGGACAAGTGGCGAAAAGTGGAGGCACAATTTACCTTTAGTTTTATTTGCTGATTGAATCACTGCCAAAAGGACGACCGGATTTTCACCTTATGAACTTGTTTTTGGACAGAAAGCAGTTTTACCGGTTGATTTAGAAGCTGAATCATATCTTGGAGTTGACTGGGACACGGTCAAAACTACTGATGAATTATTGTGTGCAAGAATGATGCAGCTAGAAAAGAAAGAAGAATATTTAGAAAAGGCATATTCGCGGATGATGAAGATCCGAAATCAATCAGTTAGATATTGGGATGAGCGGTTGGCACATCGATTAAGGAAACCTTTGAACCCAGGTGATATGGTCTTGTTGTATAATAGGAGTTTGGAAAGTCAGTGGGGAAAGATGTTTGCAGATAGGTGGAATGGACCATATAAAATCAAGGAGCAAGTTTCCGGCGGTTCATATGTGTTAGAAGAGTTGGATGAAGTTGAATTGAAGAAGAGGGTAGCTGCCAATCAAGTGAAACGGTTCTATCCTAGAGGCACCAGGAGTGCCGAAGTCTTCCTCCGCAATGAGGATAAACTATGATATTAACAAAATTTTATGGATACCTCCGCAATGAAGATAAACTATGATATCGACAAAATTTTATGGATCCCTCCGCAATGAGGATAAACTATGATGTTTATAAAAATCTTATCGACCTCCGCAATGAGGATAAACTATCTTCTTTTTATCAAAATACTTTACTGTTGTTACAATGCATATGGGCGATGAAACTGTGATGAAACTTAATGAAATGCAAGAAAACCTTCTTTGAAATTTTAGAAATTTAAAAGTCTTAAAAATATGGGTGAAGAAAGTGTTGGAAAATTTTAAAATTTATTGGTAGAAGTTTTCACAGGGGAACCTTCTTAATTTAATATTGGAAAGTGTGGGGGTAATTGATGGGCTGGCTGCTCTATACACAATTACCCCATAATGTTTGTTTCCCAAATTTTCCCTGTTTCTAGTTGAATACTGGCTTTGTCTTTTAATTATAGGAAGTCCACTAAGACTATAAACTGGAATGAATCAAGAGACACCGCTCTCAACGCTGGATTCAAGATTTTTTTTATATTTTTTGATTTTGATTTTTATGTTAGATTGTGATTTATTTCCTTTAAATATATATTATGAATTATTTCAAATGTGATGCTCACTGGTGGTCTCTAATCATTTTTATAAATTGGAGGGAGCCCACCCAGTGATCATCATTATAAAATTATCATCTAAAAACTTTCATTTATTTTCTTTTCTTTTAAATTTCTCAAATTGTGTAACCGCATCAAGTTGCACTTTGATGTGGGTATGATGTCGAGGGTACGGCTCATCAAATGGCCAGGTAGGCATCTTTTAAAATTTTAATTTTGATAATTCTTTTTTTATTACCTTTATTATCTTTCTTTAAAATTAAATTTTTAACTTTTATTTCAAAACTATCTTTTCTAAAATCTTTTATTTTAAATTAAAAAAAAAACAAATTTAAATTAAAAAATAAATAAAAATAAAATAAAAATAAAAAATATATAAAAAATAAATAAATAAATAAATAAAAATAAAATAATAAAATAAAAAAATTAATTAATTAAATCAAAATTATTATTATATTTCTTAGTTTTATTTTTCAGTCTTCATTCTTTTTAGTTTTATTCATTTAGTTTAGACAGGAAACAGGGTCTAGGGGAGCTCAAAATTTATGGGATTTTTCTTCAAGAAATCTGTTAGTCCTCCAAGACTTTAAACTGGCTTCTGTTCAAGACTTTCCTTAAGGTTTTATACGAATTTTGGAGCTGTTAGTCCTCCAAGACTTTAAACTGGCTAATTTTCAAGACTGTCATTAAATATTTTATATTGGAGCTGTTAGTCCTTCAAGACTTTAAACTGAATTTCAAGGATGTTCAAGATTTTATGGATATTTTTGGGAGACGGATTTTTTTTATTTTTTAATTTTATCAATCAAATGTTAGGTCCACCAAGACCTTAAACAGGAGTGTTATCAAATGTTAGGTCCACCAAGACCTTAAACTGGACTATTATCAAGTGTTGGGTCCACCATGACCTTAAACTGGATTTCTTATTGATCAAATGTTTGGTCCACCATGACTTTAAACTGGTAGTTCATTCATTGTTTTAGTCCACTATGACTTTAAACTGGAAAATTAATATCTACAGGATAATTCAACATTCATTGGTCCACTATGGCCTTATACTGGATTACTTGTCATTCAAATGTTTGGTCCACCAAGACCATAAACTGGCAATCGATGATATGTTTGGTCTACCAAGACTTTAAACTGGAATGTCAATCTTGTTTGGATAACTCAATTCAATCTTTTAATTTATCACTGTCCACTAAGACTCTAAACTGGTTATTCAATTATTTCTGGAATTGGGTGCTGATAAGCTTTAGGAGGTTAAAATTTTAGGTGGTGATGATGCTAAGAAAAGCATAATGGCTAATTAGGTGAAATTTGTGGCGCTTTAACATGGTCTAAAGTTAATATTATTATTGGAAGCCTGGCAAAAGTATTTTATGGGTTTGCTGTATAGCAAAGTTTGAAAATTGTGATGAAGGAATCAGAAGTTAGGATGGTAGTTGGATTTTAGGGAATGATTTTTTTAGTGCCTCATTGTTAGGCCATTTTTTGTGTGAATCTTGGAGGACCTTATGGCAAGATTGGAATCATAGAATTCGGCTCAGTGGGGGGCCCTATGAGGTTGGAATCAGGAGTATTTGGCTCATAGGAAGATCCACTCTCTCAATGCTGTGACAAGAAGGAAGACTGGTATATGGGAGTCTGAAGGGATTCAAACCTTGCTCTCAGTAGTGGAATTATCACAAGATTTATATTATTTATTATTTTATGTTATGTTAAGCCAGAGAAGAAAGAAAACAACATTTATTTTAAAGTTAAAGAAGATCAAGCAAAAACAAAATTTTATCAAGTTATACTGTTAGAAAAGATAATTTCTTTGAAATTGTTCAACATCATTATCAAAGCTTTGCATTAAAATTCTTCTTTTCATGAGGTCTTCATGGTTATTAGCTGGAGTTTCTTGAACATAGGCCAGCATTTTTTGTTTCAATTCATTCGTAAAGTCAAGAAAAAGATAGCGATGAAAATTTGGATAATGATTAATATAGTCTGTCTTCACTTTGCCAACGTCATCAGTGTTGGTTATTTCGACAGCTAGAAGTTCAAATATGTTATTAACTTATAGGTTTAGTCAATTTTGATTAAAAGGTTTTTTTAGTAA
The DNA here is from genome assembly GCA_030280995.1 of Hemileia vastatrix. Lineage (NCBI taxonomy): Eukaryota > Fungi > Basidiomycota > Pucciniomycetes > Pucciniales > Zaghouaniaceae > Hemileia > Hemileia vastatrix. Next base: position 31,096,267 of record JASXTE010000001.1, on the reverse strand, counting down.
GATAATAGGGTCTTACATTTAGAGCCAGGAAACATAGTCTCAGCAAAGTTGGTTGGGGGCACTGGTGTTATAGGATTAGGATCTTGTGAAGGCAAAATTAGGCCGGGATCCACTGAAGAATATTGAACTTTTGATGTTGAAGCTGTTTTTGATCTTATTCGTTTTAAGAAGACAGGAATTTTTGATCCCTTTTTAGAAGTTGTGGGATCAGGGAGAGCTGCTGGTCCTAAATATACGTTTGTTTTAGAAGGAACTATTGGCCGGTTACATTTGACTTTTTTCACACGGCATAAGTCCCAAGCGGTCCTGCCAGGAAGATTAGGGTTGGACATTAAACAAGGTACCTGGTAGCAAGCGCAGAGTTCACATGGAGCGACAAGTTCTTTGAAAGACATATTGATGAAGATGAATTTTAAAGTTGATTAAAGAAGATGGTGGTTGAAGGTTAAAGATGAATATTGTGTTCAACCACTTATGCAAAGTTTTAAGAATGGGGACATTCTCAATTGGAGGGGGGATGTGGTAGCCTAAAGTTTAGTATGGCACCTAAGTACGTAAATGGAGTTATTACGGCGTGCAAGATTGGCGCTATTATTTTTTTATAAAAGGGTTTTATTTAATTTATTTGAGTTTTAAATATGAAGAAATTGGTCAAAAGCGAATGCCTACGCAAAAACAATATATTTTACGGTCAGAAAAGTTTATAAGTATCAAATCAAGTCACTCAAGAACCTTGGGAAATTTTCCCAGAATTTTTACTATTTTTCTTATATTTTTAAATGAATTTTAAATTTTATAGAAATATTTACGTTTTTAGAAAAATACTTAAATTTGATGAATTTTCACGGGGTGATTAGAGCTGCGCAGGCTACGAAATTTAGTTGGGAATGTGAAGGGGAAGTGGCTTTATCCTGTGTAATTTTTCTTAATTTTTTATTATAGTTTTAAAGGTTCTAATTGAGTCCAGAGGCTCCGGATGAGCTCTGGCTGAGCTCTGGAGGGGAAACTTAGGCACGTGACTAGGTATACTTAAGAGCCTCTCAGACTCGAAATTGGGGAGCATCTTACAATCATCATAGATCATACAGCTTAATCTTTAACCACCACGGTCTCATTTTTTATTACTCAACAAATTAAATAAAATTGTAATACCCTTATAACTTTATATTTTATATATAACATTTTAGAAATACTACTCAACAATTTAAATCACACTTCATACAGGGTATCTTTAGAAAGGTCTTCATCACTGGGACTTGATTATTGCTGTCTCATAAAAATTCAAATTATTATAAAAACATAAAAGTCATTCTTTTCAGATCTTTCACTGGTACACCTTAATTGTTGTAATCAGTACTTCTTTCTCAACAGCCACTTTTATTTAAATCTCAGTAAGCGTTAAATTTTCAAGATTTTCAGTATTAATTTTTCATCTGATCTAAATAGACTGGGTAGCTTAGCGATTTAGAACACCTACTTTGTTATTTTTGTTGGAAGGATGGGGTTTTCCACTAAATCCACATATCTCCTCCGGATTCTGCTTACAGCAAGGTGACTGTAAGAGTTTACCTTACCATAACGTAAGATTCAATTAACTAAGCTTGAAGATCTTCTTGAAGAGTTGGATAAGTTGAAAATCTCAGAGAAAGACTTTGAAAGTGTTGGAAACCTATAATATAGAAAAAAATAAGTGCAGTAAATGATTACACCCCCAAAACAAATACCTAATACCAGATTACACTGATACAAGTCACAGCAAATACTTAGAACAAGCCGCAACACTTGCCCCATAGACTGAAAAGTACAGTAAAGTACCCCAGAAACTACCCTTGGAATGATCTGTTCAAAGGTGCCTTATTAAAGGTCTGCCCTAGATTTACCCAGTTTCCCACCAAAATTAAAGAGTGTTCTTTATTATATTTTTATTTTATAAATTTTGTAATAAAAGAAATAAGTTTGAGTCACCCAAGGATGAGAGCTATCCAATGGTACCCTATATGTTGATATTTTTTATTATAATTGTTGTTATATGTTAAATATTGTTAATTATCAAAAAATACCCTTATTATTGAAACTAAAGAGAAAAAACATGTAGTAGACTAAGATTCCCCCTCCCCATATGATTCTCCTGCTCCAGACCTTTCCAAAAATACCCTACATGCATATGATCTACAATAAACTATTGATCTAGTAAGCATAATAACTTTCTAACCAAATTTTGCCACAATAGCCAAACTTTTGGCACAGTGACCAAACTTTGCACTGGTGATCAGAATTTTCTACCGTGACCAAACTTTGCCACAGTGCTCAGAATTTTCTGCAGTGACCAAACTTTTCCACAGTGCCTAGACTTTTCTGCAGCAATGACCAAACTTTGCCACAATGACCAACTTTGCCACAGTGACTTTGCTTTTGTACCAGAAAATCACCGGAGCGCACCAGAGCGCACCGTAGTGCACCTGAAAAAAAATGGCTACTCCATGAGCACACTGCATCCACCAAAAATACCAAGAGAGCCCTAGAAAATCCAGTAAAAGCAATACCCAATCCATGAAACCATCAAATAACAATAGGAATACCAACATATATCCATTCCAAAACACCATAAATCCTCCAAAAAATCACCATAAATCCTCCAAAAATAACCATAAATCCACCCAAAAAAACCCAGTTAACTCCCTTCAACCAAATTAACACCTGCTAACACCATGATTTTCTTCCAACCAAGGTCCAATCAAATTTTCACCCAAGTAGCCTACCCAGATTTGGAATGCCACATCCTCCCTTCAATATGGAATGTCCCTATTCCATTCTGAATCACATAAAAAACTTTTCCACCATCATTTCAATAAAAATTTTGCTTCTAAAGTTGACTCCACTTGATTTTTGATGCTTCAATCCGCTGAGTATGAAAGAGTAGGCTTTAAACCCTACTGAGCTAGAACTGCAATGATCTAGACACCTCCATGAGGTCCTCCAAACTCCTCTACCATTCACCTCCAGCAAAAAAAAGAAAATTAAGAGTGTGGGCTTTCATCTCCACTGAGCCAGAACTGCAATGATCTGTACATTGCCATGAGGTCCTCCAATTTCCAAAAACGACCTCCACTTGAATTTTCTTGAGTCATCAAGCGCAAAAAATCACCAGTTTATAGTCTTAGAGGACTTCCAACTGCATCACAAAACCAATGCTAGAGATCAATCTATAAACAATAAAGCATATAAACGAACTTTGTGGGTTAATTGTGTATAGAGTTTCCAACTCATCAATTACCCCCAAACTTGCCAATATAAAATCTAGAAGGTTCCCCAATGAACAATTCTAACTAAAAGAAATCCTCCTCAAATCTTGACCATTATAATTCCTAGTTTTATTGACATCTTCAGTTTTCCACGGTCTTGAAGTTTAGGACCAATCATAAATGATCTTGAAAAGAATTTCAGTTTTAAGTCTTGATGGACTAGCAGAATAAATAAAATATATATATAATAAAAGAAAAAGAGAAATAAAAAAATAAAAGATGTCCCCCAGCCATTTGGATGAGCCGAACCCCTGACATCATACCCACATCCAAGTGCACCTTGATTGTGGATACACAGGAAAGAAAAATTAAAAATATAACATAAAATGAAATTTTTGAAAATAATAATTTTTTTTTTGAAAATTAAATTTTGAAAATATTTTTTTTTTTAAAATTAAATTTTGAAAATTTGAAGATTTGAAAAATGATAATTTAATGAAAAAAAAAAAAAAACTAATGATCACTGGGTGGGCTCCCTCCGATTTGTAAAAATGATTGGAGACCACAAGTGATCATCCACCCCAATACAACAAAAAAATGAAACAAAACAAAATTCTTGAATCCAGACTTCCAAAAGATTGTGCTGTGTTGACATAAGGTTCCAGTTTATAGTCATAGAGGACTACCTATATAACAAAAAAAAAGCCAGGATTCAACTAGAAACAGAGAAGGGTTGGAAACAAACATTATGGGGTAATTGTGAATAGAGCTGCCAACTCATAAATTACCCCCAAACTTGCCAATATAAAATCTAGAAGGTTCCCCTGTGAACACTCCTAACAAAATTTATTTCCCCCTCATATTTTCACCACATAATAAAATTTTAAAATTGAAGTAATGATTGATTTTTCGAAAGACTGTGAGATTTCCTAAAAGATTGATGTTGTAGTTTATCCTCATTTCGGAGTCAAACTTCAGCACTCTTTGTGCCCCTAGGGTAAAACTTCTTCACTTGATCAGGAGCTACCCTCTTCTTTAAGACAACACCATCCAGTTCTTCCAAAACATATGAACCACCAGAAACCTGTTCTCTAATCCTATATGGTCCATTCCATTTATCAGCAAACATTTTCCCCCACTGACTTTCCAAACTCCTATTATACACCAACACCATATCACCATGCCTCAAAGGCTTCCTGAGTCTATGAGCCAACCTTTGATCCCAATACCTGACAGACTGATCCCTGATATTGATCATCCTATCATATGCCTTCTCCAAATATTCCTCCTTCTTTTCTAACTGTTGCATTCTAGCACAGAGAAAATCTTCAGTAGTTTTGACTACATCCCAATCAACACCAAGATAAGATTAAGCTTCAAGATCAACCGGTAAAACAGATTTCTAACCAAAAACTAATTCATAAGGAGAATAACCAGTTGTCTTCTTGGTGGTAATCCTGTCAGCAAATAAAACAAGGGGTAAATAATGCCTCCACTTTTTAGCACTTTTTCCACACATTTTAACCAAAGCATCCTTAATAACTTGATGCCCCCTTTCAACCATTCCTTCTGCTTCAGGATAATATGGGGTCGCCACCCTAACCTTTGAGCCAATTTTTGAAACAGCTTCCTTGAAGTCTGCACCAAACTCGGAGCCGCCATCAACAGTTACCAACTTCATAACACCATACCTATACACACATTCCTTCATCAAAAATTCGGCTACATTTTTTGCAGATAAACTAATAAGAGGGACAGCCTCAACTCAAACAGACAAATAATCCCTTGCCACAATCAAGTACCTATATTTACCTTCCTTGATGTGAACAGCATCCAAACTAACCCTTCCAAAGATGGTATTTTCACCAGTAGCATTTCCAGGTTCTTTTGGCCTTAAATAACTTCTTCTCTGACATTCTTCACATGACTGAACCAAAGATCTAACAGCCATCTTCATTCCAGGCCACCAAAATCTATCAGAAATCCGCTTATAAGTTTCTCCAAAGCCCCTATGCCCTAAATCTTCACGAAGAGATTTCATCACCAATTCTTGACCTTTTCTTTGAGATACAACAACTTGAGGATTTGGATGTCTTCTTTTCATCAACCTTCTACCAGACAAATAAAAAACAGGTGACTTCTTTTTGATAGCCACCCATTCAGCTTCATCACATTCTTCTGGTTTTCCCAGAGACAACAAATATTTCACCATTAAAAAATAAACCCCAGTCTGGCCCCAAATTTCATCAGAAAAATCCAATAAAATAACATCCAAAGGAACCTCCCTGTCCCCAATATCTCTCACTTGTGAATGAGCACTCATTCTCTGAGCATTTAGCTGTTTGCTGAAATTCACATAATCCACCTCATTCAAACATTTTTCCATGCTACCACTATCCTCCTTCAGATCCCAAACATAAACACCATTAACCAACTTCCAATTATTCCAAACAACCACACCATACTCATCTACAAAAACCTCATAATCAACTAGATCATCAACTTCATCAAATTCAACAAAAATAGAACCAGCCAGTTTAACCTCATGGGGGAGGTATGGAAAGTCCTCAGCACCCTTGGTACTGGCCTTTATTATAGGTATATCTTCATAAAACTCTTCTGAATCGGAATCATCTACTGTAGGTGGTCTTCTTGACAATCCATCAGGCATAGTGAAGGATTTTCCAGGCCTGTGCACTAAATCAAATGAAAAACGTTGAATAAAAGCTACCCACCTAGTAATTGGAGTATTAGGTAAACTATGTGAATTAATCATCTGAATTAAAGATTTAGCATCCACTTGAAGTTCAAAATGTTGACCCCGTAAGGTATTTTGAAGTTTCTTTAAAATTTTTGCCACACCACAGAGTTCCAACTTTGGTTGTGAATATCTTGATTCCACCTCAGTAAAAACTACAGATTCATACCTAACTGGTCTAATATAACCACCCTTATCCATCTGAGAAAGTGCTGCACCAGAAGCCAGCTGACTAGAATCAACAGCTAATTAAATCCTACCAGCTCCTTCACCATAATCGAACTTATGAAGAATAATATCTTCACCAACCACCTTCTTCAACTTAACAAAAGCTTCTTCACAAGCTTCATCCCAACCCCAATCAGAATCCTTCTTAGTTAACCTTCTCAATGGAGAAGCCAATAATGAGAAATCCCTAATAAACATCCTAACATAAACACATACTCCCAAAAATCCTCTAACTTCAGTAGTGTTTCTAGGTCTTGGCCAAGATTGAATTTTGTTGACTTTCTTCTTTGACATAATTCGGCCTTCCCTACACACCACATGACCAAGAATCTCTAAAGCTGGAACACAACAGGAAAATTTAGAACCGGAAATAGTTAAACCAGCTTCTTCAATCCTAAACAAAATCCTTTCCAAAGTTACTGCATACTCCCAAATAAGCCTCCTAATACCTGGATTCTCCTCCAACACTTTATTATCATAATCAGTTGAAGGACCTTTAATTCCACCATCATCAATAAATATACCAGAATACTGTGGAATTTCATCTTGAAGAATCCAAGCCATTTGTGCTTGATAAACAGCAACAGAATTAGTAGCACCTTGAGGTAATCTAGTCAGCTGTAACCGTCCAAGAGGAGTATCAAAAGTTGTCAGAGGTCACGAATCCAGATGTAATTCTCTTTCATCATAGCCCCCCATAATATCACCCAAACCATAACATACCCTTCCAGAAAAAGCATCAAAAAATTCCTCTGCACTTGGAGGAATACCAGCATCTTTTATAGTCACCCTATTCAATTCCCTAAGATCATGAACCACTCTAAGCTTTCCATTAGGCTTCTTGATACAGAAAACTGGACTTGAATAACTTTATGACAACTGTTCATAAAGTCCAGTCCTAATCCTTTCCCTAACAACTTCAATATAATCATCTTTAAGAGCAGCAGGAATCAGAATTGGCTTGAGTTGCCAAGGTTCATGACAAACAACTGGAATCTTGTAAGGTTCACCATAAGAATGCTTTAAAACACCCCTCTCTTCTTCCACAAATGCAATAGCCTTCTCCCTCAACACCATCACATCCAACAACAAATTCATCTCCTCACCAGATAACCAACCCTCTGGCCCAAAATTTACAACACCAATCCTATCAAAAGTAATTCTTGACGTTTCAGAAAATTCAGGCGGATTCTTTCTTAAAGGAGTTTCATATGGATCTCTTGAAAAAAGTGGTCTCTTCAACGGTAGATTCAATCCAGTTGGCAGCGCTTCATTGATTGGTTTAACTTTCACAGCAACCTTCTTATATTTTGCCGCTTCCACTTCCACATGTACTTGAGGAATTGAGCTCTTTTCATCAACAGAATCTTCATTTTTAGACCCATTTGCCACCACTCCAAAACTTTTCTGTACCAAATTCTGCTCATCCACTTCACCAGTACCCAAATCACTAACCAAATCAAAAATACTCCTAGGGCAATAAACATCATCATTAGGTTCAGGATTCTCATCACAGAGACTGTAGAAACTACCTTCAGATAGGTCCTGCACTGCAGTGACCGCCCCACCAGAAGCTAGAAAGTCATGCCTTTTATCCTCATGCTGGAGTAACTCTCTTCTGAAACTGGACACAGACACACCAGTGTTGCCAACAAAACCACCAACCAAATCATCACCACACATCACAGAACCCAAATCAACAAACACCTTTTTTTGCTTTTCATTATTCAGACAATTTTTTTGCATTTTCAATTTTTCTTGAGAGAAATCAGAATGAGACATTAGTTGAGAATTATTGTGCAGTTTATAATCATGCTGGAGGCCACCAGTAAACCAAGTAGGCTCCTTCCTACTGAAAACATCTTTACATAAATATTTTTTTTGCTGATTTTCAGTTATCTTGAGATTTTTTTCTTGATTTTTGTCTAATGGTTTCTTGCTATATCTAGAAAAACAAACAGGGGTGTCCCCAATGCTCACATGTGTGGCCATGGTAATGTTTTTGAAAGGTGTAGAAGAAACCCTAGAAGTGCACAATTGGGAGGACTTACTTTTAGACCCATTTGCCACCACTCCAAAACTTTTCCACTCCAACAAAATTTTCCCTAAAACATCTTCAGAACTTGAAATAAACTTGAGAGAAAAACTTGAAGAAAAACTGAAACCAGACAAATAATTTGAGAAAAATTGACATAATAAAGTAATATTATCTACAAAAAGTTGAGATTCCACTTGATATATCTCCACTGGAGCTGACCTACTGCAATCCGGGATTTCTTCTTGAGGAGAGATTACAGCACTAGACTGGCCAGCCCTATCTACCCTAAAAAAGAAGGGTCACTAACAAAATGATCACCACTATCCTCAAATACACCAGAAGAGGACTTCAAATCTTTTCTCTTCCTAGTGCAAGTGCAACACTGACAAGATGCAGAAACACCAGGCCTAGTTTCCCAACCTTCATCACCTGGGGGTGCCAACCTCATATGTAACTGCCTCATATCCTCCCCAGTAATCTCCAAACTAATCCCAACACCAGACTGATAACCAATCTTGGCCTCAAAATCCATCAAAAATGGCCCTCCTAAAACTGTCTTCACAGCTCCTCTAGCCATATAAAAATGAACTTTTCCAACAGCTTCACCTACACCTAACTTTACATGCTCTGCTGTACCAATCAACTCAGTAGCATGCCCACCTATCCCTCTGAGATTTTCTCCAACACCAGCTTTAATTGGAAAATCCAGACTAGTTGCTTGATCCAATGAAATTAAATTTATTTGTGAGCCTGAATCAACCAATGCCTTCACATCTTTGCCATTTAAAGAAACCACCAAATATCCCAAGGGAGCAGAAAAATGAGTCTCTACCTCATTACCAAACTTCTCCACATTTTCACACATATACTCCATCTCACCAGTAGCCACTCTTCTCCTAGTCAAATGCTTTTTCTGATTTTCAGCAAGGGCTGGACTAATAGTGAACAATTCACCCAAAGATAATGGAATCTGAAGCTGATTCACCCTTCCCAAAATAACATCCATAGCATTCTTTTGACCAGAAACCACTGGCCTCTCATAATGAGCCTTACTCCTAGCAACCTTTGCCCTAGAAGACTCCTGAGGTCCCACATCACCAACAACATCACGCATCTCCACATCAGAATTATCCCCATGAACCTTTCTATCCACAGAGACCAAACCAGAGCCATCAACAGTAGTTCTAACTCCCTCCATTGGCCCACTAGAACTTGGCCTAGGCAAAGAAGCCAAAGGCACATCCTCCTCTGTATCTGAACCATCATCCAAAGGCATAGGATCACCATTAAGATCAAAAGCACCAAAACTAGGGGGACCCATATCAGCTATCCCCTTCTGTATCTGACAAATCTCTTCAGGCGTATAAATCTTCTTGGGATCTTCAGCCTTCTTAGAATCCGCCTTTCTACCTCTTGACCTTAACTGATTAGAAATACTGCTTCTAGCTTTAGAAGCAGCTGCCCTCCTAGTAGCCTCCACATCATATACACCAGCCATACACTCACCATCTGCCTTAACAACCTTTACTAACTCCAAATTACCATACGAAGTATAAAAAGTAGCCTTACTAACCTCTTTTTCCTTCCCCTTATCTCCAAAATTATTTCCAGTACCAGAAGAAGCCTCAGTTGGAAATTCCTCAAACCTAGCTCTCTTTTCACCCATACTATTCCTCCTCACCAAATCCAAAGGAGCCTGATCTTCACTGGGCTTGAAAAAAGATCCATCAGGAAACCTAAATACCTTTCCATCAAATTTTACTCTACCAGCAGCCTGATCCCTATTCAAATTCCAACAATCATTAGACTTATGCCCCTTCCGGTTACAGTAGGAGAAAATCCAAACATCAACAGTACCACCATTCCTCCTGTCATAACCTCTACTTGAATAAGATGATGAAGAAGAAGCTGAAACCCTGCTGGCCTTCTGAGTTTCTTAAAAAAAATATTCAATTGCTTCGTTAAGTCAGCCAACTAATCCACCATCTCCTTATCCAAATTCTCATCCACCTTAGGAACTGGTTTCCCCAACTGAGCTTTTCTTGCCTCCTGAGCCTTCTTCATAATATCGTTATTATCAGCCAAAAATTCATTAATTTTGCTGACATACTGTGTACAGGTTTCTTGATAACTGTCCACAGCCAAAAGCTTGAGGTGAGACTCCACCAATTCTTTAACCACCTTAAGAGCAGGCAACTTCTGCTCCCCATTAGGTAAGGTTTTCATCAAACCCTTCCTAGACAACTCCTTTACCACATCCATCCTGACATCCCTCCCAAAATTGGACCAAAATAAATCTTTGACTGCATTTTCATGAGCCAATTCCTCTACCTCCACCAGATATTCCACCACAGTTTCAAAACTACCAACAAATTTCCTATAACTCACCAAAGAAGTTATTCCACCCTGCACTTGCCATTCTCCAACAACCTTATTTAAATCCACCATTGAATATCTGACTCCCCATCTGTCCACCATTTCCCTACTAAGCCTTTTCCAATCCCTAGTCTTATAACCCTCCATACCAGTAATCTCCTTCTCAACTTCCCTATCACCAATTAAAAAGATTACTTGCTTCACCATATCTAAATGAGAAGCCCCATCAATTCCAGCAGCAGCCTCATATCTGCCCAAAAACCACTTTACATAATCACCAACAAACTTGGGCCCATCCCAAGTTTGAATCCTTACTGAAGGCCTGACACCATCAGCAGCAGCAGCAATAACACCAGCACCAGATGCAGAAGACATCCCAAATAGCACCAGAAACCAATAAAATCTGCAAGGGTTCAGCCCTTTACCAGACAACCAACAATATCCTACCAGGGTTCAGCCCTTTACTAGGATAAAACAACAAACAAAAACAAAAACAACAGATCTAGCAAGGGTTCAGCCCTATACCTAGATCCCTACTACCACAAATCCTGTACTGGTTCAGCCAGTTACAAGAATCACCAAATAACCAACCAATCAAAATCCAACAACCAGAAAACCAAAATCCAGAAGTCCTACAAGTAAGTTTCTTTGGAAGCTAAAGAATTCGAACCCCATGTTGGGCGCCAAAAATGTAGAGTAGACTCCTACAGTCACCTTGCTGCAGGCAGAATCCAAGGGAGTTGGAAAAACAAAAAGAAATCCCTGTCCCTCTAAGTAAACGTAAGATTCAATTAACTAAGCTTGAAGATCTGCTTGAAGAGTTGGATAAGTTGAAAATCTCAGAGAAAGACTTTGAAAGTGTTGGAAACCTATAATATAGAAAAAAATAAGTGCAGTAAATGATTACACCCCCAAAACAAATACCTAATACCAGATTACACTGATAAAAGTCACAGCAAATACTTAGAACAAGCCGCAACACTTGCCCCATAGACTGAAAAGTACAGTAAAGTACCCCAGAAACTACCCTTGGGATGATCTGTTCAAAGGTGCCTTATTAAAGGTCTGCCCCAGATTTACCCAGTTTCCCACCAAAATTAAAGAGTGTTCTTTATTATATTTTTATTTTATAAATTTTATAAGAAAAGAAATAAGTTTGAGTCACCCAAGGATGAGAGCTATCTAATGGTACCCTATATGTTGATATTTTTTATTATAATTGTTGTTATATGTTAAATATTGTTAATTATCAAAAAATACCCTTATTATTGAAACTAAAGACAAAAAACATGTAGAAAACTAAGATTCCCCCTCCCCATATGATTCTCCTGCTCCAGACCTTTCCAACAATACCCTACATGCATATGATTTACAATAAACTATTGATCTAGTAAGCATAATAACTTTCTAACCAAATTTTGCCACAATAGCAAAACGTTTGGCACAGTGACCAAACTTTGCACTGGTGATCAGACTTTTCTACAGTTACCAAACTTTTCCACAGTGCCCAGACTTTTCTGCAGTGACCAAACTTTGCACTGGTGATCAGACTTTTCTACAGTGACCAAACTTTGCCACAGTGCCCAGACTTTTCTGCAGTGACCAAACTTTGCCACAGTGCCTAGACTTTTCTGCAGCAATGACCAAACTTTGCCACAATGACCAAATTTGCCACAGTGACTTCGCTTTTGCACCGGAAAATCACCGGAGCGCACCAGAGCGCACCGGAGTGCACCTGAAAAAAATGGCTACTCCATGAGCACACTGCATCCACCAAAAATACCAAGAGAGCCCTAGAAAATCCAGTAAAAGCAATACCCAATCCATGAAAACATCAAATAACAATAGGAATACCAACATATATCCATTCCAAAACACCATAAATCCTCCAAAAAATCACCATAAATCCTCCAAAAATCACCATAAATCCACCCAAAAAAAAACCCAGTTAACTCCCTTCAACCAAATTAACGCCTGCTAACACCATGATTTTCTTCCAACCAAGGTCCAATCAAATTTTCACCTAAGTAGCCTACCCAGATTTGGAATGCCACACCGGTCGTCTAGAAGAGGGAGAAGAAGAGAGGAGAAATAGGAGGAAGATAATAAAAAAATAAAGAAATAAAAGGGAAATAGTAAAAAAAAGATTATTTTTTTGAGATAGAGAGAGGCAACGAGTTTCTTGGGATTTGACACAAATGGTGAGGATTATCAAATTATAATATATTTATTTAAAGTAAGGATTATTATCTCTGCGCGGAAAACACTATTATTACTATTAGACTTAAAGCAACCTTTAATTAGTTATATAAAATTTAAATTAGAATTTTAATACAAATAAAAATAATAATAAACATATTATATTAAAAATATGTTCATTTTTTGGTTGTACAGTAAGTGATGATTTAAAGGGGATTACCCAAGCCCCTTTTGTAGACCAAGAGACCCCTGAAGCACCACCAATCAATAAATACAAATTAGAACTAGCTAAAACAAAAGATAACAGAGTAGAAATGAAACATGACTATCAAGAGAAAAATATGACACAATTTACTAAAAACCCGTATGTAATTAATCCTTTTCCCACCATAACATCCCATAACATTTAATTAAAATAATTATTAACCAAGTAAGTCTGAAACATGAGAACAATGAGTAAAATAATCAAAAACAGACATTATAGTGACATGTAAAGGTTTTAAGTAAAACAAATAAAATTATTTTCACACCAAAAATTCATGTAATAAATTCAATCCAGTTTAAAGCAATTTTAATTAATTGTTTTAACTATGTAATTAATTCAATAATTAGTTTAAATAAAACATATAATTAATTTAGTAATATTTGTAATTTAAAATGGGGATTTTAATACTATGTTATTAAATAAGTATTATAATTTATTTAATAATTTTTCCTGACACAATTAAGGGTCAAAAGAAGCTCCCAATTTTATTGTTTAATAATATATGAAGTTTTATTTAATATATAAATTTAAATAATTAATATAATTACATTATAAGTCAATTTTACATATATAATTATAATATATGTTAGTAATTAATTAATTATTAATTTATAATTATTAAATACATAAAAATGCGCCATTATTTGTAGAATATAAAATATATTATGTTTAATTTAAATGTATAAAAATTTATATAACAATAAAATTAATATAACACTTATATTTAATAAGATACTTATATAATTTTATTATGCAATAAAATATTAATTTATATACATTAAATACAATTCTTACGCCCTCTTTCAGGTTCAATAAATTAACATATCATTTACTGGGCTCCTGGTATAGCCTGGCTGACAGGTAGTTTGTCTGGGGACTACTTTCTTGGCTCATCAAGCAGTCAAGTGTGTTGAAAAAGGGGCTTTAGCAAACAGGAACCAACTTAATTTAGCAAGTAAATCTCACTCTATTTTTCTAAAGGGACAGGGGATTTTCTCTCTGGTTTTTCTCCAACTCCCTTGGTCAAGGCCTATAGCTAGTACTATAGGATTGTCTACACCGGTTCCTGACCATCACAACCGATATACTCTTTTGAGTTGCCTACACCACAAAGAACACAGTTCTTCCCCCAATCCTAAAAAAAAGCAAAAACATCACAATAATTCAGACCAGCCTCCGGAGACTTCTTCATCCAGACATTAAAAAGAGAAATTAATAATTCACTAAATTCTATTTTTATTTTTATTTTTATTTTTATTTTTATTTTTATTTTTATTTTTATTTTTATTTTTATTTTTATTTTTATTTTTATTTTTATTTTTATTTTTATTTTTATTTTTATTTTTATTTTTATTTTTATTTTTATTTTTATTTTTATTTTTATTTTTATTTTTATTTTTATTTTTATTTTTATTTTTATTTTTATTTTTATTTTTATTTTTATTTTTATTTTTATTTTTATTTTTATTTTTATTTTTATTTTTATTTTTATTTTTATTTTTATTTTTATTTTTATTTTTATTTTTATTTTTATTTTTATTTTTATTTTTATTTTTATTTTTATTTTTATTTTTATTTTTATTTTTATTTTTATTTTTATTTTTATTTTTATTTTTATTTTTATTTTTATTTTTATTTTTATTTTTATTTTTATTTTTATTTTTATTTTTATTTTTATTTTTATTTTTATTTTTATTTTTATTTTTATTTTTATTTTTATTTTTATTTTTATTTTTATTTTTATTTTTATTTTTATTTTTATTTTTATTTTTATTTTTATTTTTATTTTTATTTTTATTTTTATTTTTATTTTTATTTTTATTTTTATTTTTATTTTTATTTTTATTTTTATTTTTATTTTTATTTTTATTTTTATTTTTATTTTTATTTTTTTTTTTTTATTTAAACTACTAACATACTAAAAAAACTTGAAAATAATTAACAAAATTACCCAAAAAATATGAGATCTGAGAAATTAAAATGAAATGAATAATAATAATAAAATGAGATAAATAATAATTACAAATGGTATCCCCTAGCCCATTGATGATCTGATCCCCTGATACCTTACCCACATCCAAGTGCACCTTGATGTGGATACACCTTTAAATAATTTTCAAATGAATTGGGATAAAAAATAAAATAAGAAAATTAATATCAATAAGGAAAATATGAAATAAAATTGAAATCAAAGAAAAAAATAAAAAATGAGATATATAAAAAAAAGAAAATAGCATTGCCCAGCCAATTTATGAGCCTTTTCCCACCAATGCTTGCCCACATACAGGTGACCCTGATGTGGTGACACCATATAATATAATTTTATGATTTTTCTGTCTTTATATCCTAATAACCCCCATAAAAAATTAAAAGAAAAAAAGAGAAAAAAAAGAAATAAATCTAAAACTACTATCTAACACAACCATAGACGCATAAATTAAAGAAAAGAAAAAGACCAGTTCTGTCAAGGTCCCCTTTTGGTCTAGAAGGTTTGGTACGGAGTTTGTATGAAGATGTTAAGGATTTAATTGGACTCTCAATAATTTGGTACGTATTTCTCAATCAAAGATGACTTTACTCAATGATAAGAGGTAAATTTAAAATATCAATATAAGTTATAGATTATAATTATGTTCTTGTAAATACTAAAGATATAAGATATAAGAGATAAGTATTCTATTGTAGTTGTGATAATAAAGTAAGTTGGTAATGGAATGAATATAAAACAACCAAAAGAGAGGCCTTATATAGGCAAAGGAGGGACAAAGCACGGCAATCAAATTCTGAAAACAGTAGTATGAGAGAGGGAGAAAAAGAATAATCCAGAAGGAGTATTTTCAAATAATAAAGTTGTTCTAAAAAGAAGGCATCAAAAAGATGTATTTACAGAGTATGTCAGAAATACATCAATTTATTTAATATTTACTGTAGAAGTCAATTCTAAATAAGAAATTTGAGTTTTTTATATATTTAATATTATTTGAATATTAAAATCTTCTTTTAATTTAAAATCTCTTTTTTAATATAAATCTTTATTTCTTCCAACCTGTCAAATGAGCACGGTGTTAGAGAAAAAATATAAGGGACAATTTTATATTTAATTTTAATTATTCATTTAATTTTATCATTCTTTAATTAGTTAATTTATTATAAGTAATTTTAATGTAACTAATTTATAATTAAATAATTAAAATGATAAGGTGCGGCTTCATCCAGTAAATAATTAATTATTTCACTGGGTAAGTCTAGTAGCCTGGCTGACACTCCCTCACTCTAAAAAAAACAATAAAAAAAATGCTATGATTTTTTCTTTTTATACTTTTTTAGTAGAGTAGGAAGATTAGATATCTCCTTCCCAGGTATCCAAGAATCATATTCAGATGATTTATTCTTGAATCTCAATAAGTATTCTGTACCTTTTTCAGCAGTGACTATTCTGTCATTTAGAATTTTTTCAATTTCTGCTGTTTCAGTGATTTCATTTGGGGTTTTCTTTGGTCTTCCCCTCCTTTTTGGAAATAAATCACTATTGGATGTGTAAGGTTTCCAAAGAGATATTGGAAAAACAGGGTGTTTTCTGTCATATGGAGAATACAGAATAACTTCACCTGCATTATCTCCAATCATTCTTCTGACAACAAATGGACCAACATATGGATCTTTCAATTTGTTATTACCTTGTAAGTTGAAGAGGACTGTAGAAATCAACACTTCATCACCCTTTTTAAAAGTGTATTCTTTATTGGATTTGTCCCATCTTTTCTTCTCATATTCAAATGATTTTTCAATACATTTTTGAGCATGATTTCTACATAGTTGTTGCATTTGAAGAAAAGATTTTACACCAGGATGTATATCCAATTTAGGTATTTTATTATTGATAATTTGGGCAGGAGTATTGGGAACATATCCAAGCCAGAGCTCAAAAGGCTTTCTTTGAGTAACAGAATGAACAGTGCTATTATAAGTAAATTCTAACCCAGGAAGTAAGGTAACCCAATCATGAGTGAATCTGTCATTATCTTTATACTCAAGGCCAAAGGCACAATATCTTCTTATCATGTCCTCTAAAGTCTGAATCATTCTTTCAGCTAAATCATCAGTCTGAGGGTGATGGGCAGTAGAAAGTTTCAGATCACAACCACAAACATCCATCAGAGACATCCAAAATTCAGAAGTAAATTTTGGGTCTCTGTCAGAGATTATGGCTTTAGGAAAACCAGCAGTATTAAACATATGAGACCACCATAAGAAAGCTAATTCTTTAGTGGAAAAATCCTTGTGGGTAGGGATAAATTTACACATTTTTGTGAATCTGTCCACAATAACCCAACAAGAGTTATAACTGTCTTTACCAGCAATAGGTAATCCTGTTACAAAATCCATGTTTATTATTTGCCATGGAGCATCAGGAGGTTCAATATGTTGCATTAATCCTGCTCTCTTACCAGTTAATCTTTTTGATTTTTGGCAAGAATCACAAGATTCAACATATAATTTTGTGTCTTCAGACATATTAGCCCACCAAGCAGTGTTCTTAATTCTGATCATTGTTTTGTCAAGATCAAAATGTCCAGTTAATATGTCATCATTACAAATTTTCAAGATTATTTCTTTCATAGAAGGAGGAATAACAATGACATTACTCAACTTTCTTCTATAATATAGATATCCTTCATCAATTGAAAATTTAACTTTTTCCAAAGCTTTTTGGTACTTTGGTGGAAGGGTTTTAATTAATGCTTTTATTGAAGCATTCTTTGGATCATTTAATATGGTGCATAACTTTTTAAAGTCAGTGTCCTTATCATATGATTCCAGAATAAGCTGTAATAGCTCTTCCTCCATATCAACCACATATATCCCATGTATATGAATAATTTTGTCCTCAGGATCACATGCAGGATTAGAGTCATTATTTGGCAAAGGTAACCTAGATAACATATCCACATTTGAGTGAACAATACCAGCCCTATGAATAATTGTCATTCTCCCTCTGTACTCTTGAACAGCCAGCTGCCATCTGAACATATGTCTGTTAGGTGTTTTCAAGTTTAAAAGGGATTTAACTGCACTGCAGTCAGTGACAAGTTCAAATTTCTGGTCATCTAGGTAATAATGAAGCTTTTCTAGAGCCCATACTACAGCTAAACACTCTAATTGAGTAGCACCATATTTCAATTCACTATTTCTCAAGGTTCTTGAAATATAACAAATTACTACTTCTGAAACTTTATCATTTATCACTTGTTTTTGATGGAGGGCAGCACCAAGACCAATGAAACTGGCATCAGTGTACAAAACAAATGGTTGATTAAAGTCAGGTAAAGCAAGAATTGTTGCTGAAATCAAACAGTGTTTCATAGTGTCAAAGGCTCTTTGTCTTTCACTATTCCAGACAAAAGCAACATCCTTTCTAGTTAATTGGGTAAGGGGTAAAGCTATGACTTGGTAATTTTTAATATACTGTCTATAGTATCCACACATTCCCAAAAAACTTTGGAGCTCTCTCACTGTTGTAGGAGCCTTCACCTGTTGTATGGCTGCCACTTTGTTCTGGTCAACACATATCTGTAAGCCTGAAACAACATGACCAAGAACTTTTAAAGAATGGAAACCAAATTTACATTTCTTCAAAGCAAGTGTCATATTTATTTCATCCATTTTCTGGAATACTTTACAAAGCTGTTTAAGATGGTCCTCAAATGTTTTTGAGAATATAATGATATCATCAATATAAACCATCAGCCATCCTTCAATTATCTCCTGATGGAATGTGTTATCCATTACTTTTTGGAAAACTGAAGGGGCATTTTTAGGGCCGAATGGCATCCTGATATACCTATAAATACCCATATGAGTGGCAATCATCAGAAAGTTATGAGAATTTTTCTCAACAGGTACCTGGTGATATCCTTTATTACCATCCAAACAGCTGATATATTTAGCACCCTGTAAAGTAGCATGTATAGAGCTGATTCTAGGTAAAGGGTAGATATCATCAACAGTATAGGTGTTTAGTGCTCTATAATCACCACATAACCTGGCTTTATCTTTCTCACAAGAAATTAGGACAGGTGAGATAACACAATATTTAGGTGTTTCAACTACCTTTTCAATAATATTCATTTTTAAAAGGGTAGAGATATTGTCTTCAATATCTTTTCTCTTTGTGGGAGAAGCAGGATAAGGCTTCTTCTTTAAACTAGGTGGTATATCAGTTAATGGGCAAGAAAATGAAAGTTCCATTTCCTCTTTAACTAATCCCAGTTCATGTGACCCATGAGCAAAGGCCATAGGAAAAGATTTTATCAAGTTAATGATGGAATCTTTATCCTCACCAGAAAGTTGTTCTCCAAAAGAAGAATTGTCAATTTCAGACATAAGGGCATGCATTTCCTTTGTAGATCTTCCTTTATATTGAACCACAGAATTACATGTGTTCAATTCTGGTTTTACTAATTTTTTAGGGGAGGAAATCTTAAATTTTCTCTTCCCATTCATCCCCATTGTGAAACATTGGTTTGAAGGATCCAATTTTATGCCATACTTGGTTAAAATATCATTCCCTACAATAAACCAATTGCTCAAGTTATCATTTTTCATGACAACAAAATCACAAATAGCTCTTACAAAACCATGGTTATATTTAAAAAACACTGTGGCTTTGTATTTACCAATGGGGGACAAAACAGAGCCATACCCTCTCCAATTTTCAGAAATGATAGGCATCATTTTAGATTTATAGTCTTGATCTACTGAAGAAAGTGCTCTTTCAGATACTACACTTACTCCAGCTCCAGAATCCAGAAAAACTTCAATGCTGGTTCCATTGATCAAGACTGGTGCCTTAAGAGGGGAAATAATAATTGAGCTATCCTCAATGTTCTTTATGATCTCAGCATCTTCAACTGTAGATAAATCATTATTATCAATGTCAATAGTATTTAAATAATGGATATCCTCTTCCAGCATCAAGATTTCTTGTTGAGATTCATATGAAATATTGCTGGCACAATCACTTGATGTATCATCCAGTACCACTGTGTCATCAGCATGTTCCTCTGTTTGTTCTACAAGATTTATCTTCTTGTCACAAACATGGCCTTTCTGCCAAGGCTTGTTGCACTTGAAGCAAGTGTTTGTTGCATACTTCTTTGGTGCAACAGGGGCAGAAGGTTTACCAACCTTTTCCAGAGGTTTCTTTTGGCAAGTGGAGGGTTTCTCCAAAGGGGTCCTAGGAATGAATCTTCTGGCATCATACTTATTGTTTAGAAGTATCTCATTGCAAGTATTAATGAAAGAAGAGGGTTCTTTGGAGAACTCAGTCCTAGCCACTATCAAGTCTCTCAAAGACATTGGTAATTTATAGAGGATCCTGTCCTTTCATAAATCAACCTCCATATTTGGGTCCATTGCCCTTAAGATTTTTACAAGTTTCATTAAAAACTCAATAGGTTTATCAGTAGAAGAGCTATATCTAGTTTCCTCATACTGCCTTTGTTGAGCCATTCTGATCTTGGAGCCACCAAATTGTGCTTTAATTAATTTCTTCCAATCCTCCCATGAGTAGTCATTCCCATCCAGGAGAACAGATTCATACCACATCAGGGCAACATTAGTGAACAAAGAAATTAACTTGGACACAATTTCCTCATCTGGGAGTTTGTAAGAATTTTTTAAGTTATCAATTCTGCAAATAAATTGTTGCCAATCAGAGGAAGAATCACCATCAAATGTTGGGTACTGGTCAAGTTTTGGCCAATTCTTTTGATTTGAAGTAGTCTCCTTAGTACTAGCTTGTTTCTGAGTAAGAAGCAGCTGTAATTTCTCTAATTGTGCTGAAATCTCATTGTTTAATCCTTCTGTTGCAGATCCTGGTGCATCATCAGTTTTTGATGGAAACTCAGTATTATCAACAGGTATTTCTGGAGCTATTTTTACCTTAGATGAACTAGCCACAGGTACTATTTGAGCATCCTGCACTATATGTTCCTTCACAGAAATGTCAGAATAGTTTCGGTCATTTAACAATGAGTTCAATTTTTCTTCAATGGTTGTTAGTCTTGTTTTCATTCTTGGAAGACTAGATAAACTCTCATTGATAGTTGCAAAAGATAATTGATTTTTATTTTGAAAAGATGAAAAATGGTCATTCAATCTTTTCAGATTTATCTTATCTATCTCTTCCTCCTGGTAACAGGCAGATACAGTATCTTTTAGTTTAGACAAATCATTTTTTATATTTTGCCATAAAGCAACTTTCTTTTCATGGGTTGCTTTTTAATGAGACAATTCATCGGAGACTCTCTGTGATTCACTTCTTAATGCTTGATAACCCTGATCAGTTAACAAACTATTATATCTCTGAGTCAATTGCATATTCAAGTACTCATCATTAATTCTTGCTACATCTGGAGTGTTTCTCAATAAGGAAACTGAGTAACTTTCCAGACTCTCATAGAACTCAGGGTCAAGAGTTTCATCAATCACAGCTATATCAGGATTAATCATTGAGGTAGCAATTAAAAGTAAAGGATTTGATACATGAGTGATTTGTCTACTACTCCCAGCCTCTATAGGTCTTAAAGTTTCATCCTCCCTTCCTGATTTACCTGAAGGGACAGAGTCAGCCACAAGAAAAGGCACTTGAGAATCAATAGAGGGACGTACCAGGGTTTGCTGGGTATCATCATATTGGTCTTTCTTCTTCTTTTGCCTCCTTGATAAGGGTGGGGAGGAGTGGGGTAGACCTGGTTGGGCCTTGATGGACCTGCCTGAGGTAACTGATGCTGGTTTTGAGCCAGGTAGTCCCACTAAGTGTTTAGCCAGTCCCACTGCCACTTGGACACTTCCACCTTCTCTTGGGACTGGGGAGCCAATTTTTGTTGATCCCTGGGAGGAAGAGATTTCTTCTTCTCTTGGAGAAAAGTATCTGTTCTTCTCACCTTTTCCTCCAAAGCATCTACCCTTACCTTTAGTCTCAAGCTTTCTGTCCTTAACTCCTTTATGTGAGTAGACAGATTCTTTACCTGCTGAGACAACGGCATCTTTTTTATCCTGAAGCCTTTTTGAAACTCTTCTGGTGGGTTTATCATAGGCTTCTGATCCTGAGTTGTGTCCACTAGGATTTCTACTTCTTCCATCTCTACATCCTGTTTGGGGAAAGGATTTATTAGTTTGAGAAATTCTTCTTGTTAAAGGAGAACTTACAGAAGTAGGCTCATCATAATCAATTAAGTCTAGTTCTTCTTCACGTGCAGCAGAACCACTTTGGTCAGTCATTTTAAGATTCAACTGAAATGAAAAAGAGAGAATAAGATTAATTAGTCTTTATTTTTGATTTTTATAGAAAAAAATAAAATAAATATAAAAAAAACTTTTTCAGGATAAAAATCAACTTAAATAAAATTAATTTATTAATGGAAAAAAAATTTAAAACCAGGATTATAATATAATCAACTGTAGAAATAAATTAGAATTTTTATTAATAATTTTTAATTATTTATTTTCAGGATTTAAATCAACTAATTTATTACCAGGACTTATTGTAAACTGAAGTAATCAAATATGAAACTTTATTAATTTAACAAAATTTTATTAAACTGATAACTTAACTACCAGGACTTAATGTCAACTGAAGTAATTAAATATAAATTTTTATTTTAAAATTTTATTAAGCTTGATGACTTAATTACCAGGACTTAATGTCACTGAAATAATTAAATGTGAGTTTTATTAATTAAAATATTTATCGAATTACCAGGACTCAAAGTCAACTGAAGTAATTATATATTAATTATATATTAATTAAAAATATTATTGTCAGGACAATTTGTCAACTGGAACAATTAAATTAATCAGGACAAATGTCAACTGAAAAATTATAATAAATACTATTAAAATATAATTAATTTATTACCTCTGGGACTAAGAACACTTATTGCTCTATTATGGTCTACCAGGAAAAATAAAAAAAAATATAATAATAAAAATAAAGTCCAATTACCAGACACCTCCCCCTGAAAAATGAGCAAATTAATGCCACTTACAGGGTAGTGCTGAGTATAGGAAATACGTAGCAAATGAAGAGTGAAGAGTAACCCACAAATATTAATAACAATAATTACCACAATATATACGACTTTTAGTCAGTATATGAACTTAATTTTTGGAGCGCGGTTTGATTCCCGTTTGCAGCAAAAAATTTTGTCACGTGACGTATGACGTTTGTCGTTTTCTCTCTTTCTTGTCCTTTACAGGTACTTCGCACACCAATGGTCCCCTTGATTACGCCTCAAATATCGTTGCGCCGTTGATAATTCGGAAAGCCCTCAATTTTCAAGGTCCCCTTTTGGTCTAGAAGATTTGGTACGGAGTTTGTATGAAGATATTAAGGATTTAATTGGACTCTCAATAATTTGGTACGTATTTCTCAATCAAAGATGACTTTACTCAATGATAGGAGGTAAATTTTAAAAATCAATATAAGTTATAGATTAGAATTACGTTCTTGTAAATACTAAAGATATAAGATGTAAGAGATAAGTATTATATTGTAGTTGTGATAATAAAGTAAGTTGGTCATGGAGTGAATAAAAAACAACCAAAAGAGAGGCCTTATATAGGCAAAGGAGGGACAAAGCACGGCAATCAAATTCTGAAAACAGTAGTATGAGAGAGAGAGAAAAAGAATATTCCAGAAGGAGTATTTTCAAATAATAAAGTTTTTCTAAAAAGAAGGCATCAAAAAGATGTATTTACTGAGTATGTCAGAAATACATCAATTTATTTAATATTTACTGTAGAAGTCAATTCTAAATAAGAAATTTGAGTTTTTTTATATATTTAATATTATTTGTATATTAAAATCTTCTTTTAATTTAAAATCTCTTTTTTAATATAAATCTTTATTTCTTCCAACCTGTCAAATGAGCACGGTGTTAAAGAAAAAATATAAGGGACAATTTTATATTTAATTTTAATTATTCATTTAATTTTATCATTCTTTAATTAGTTAATTTATTATAAGTAATTTTAATGTAACTAATTTATAATTAAATAATTAAAATGATAAGGTGCGGCTTCATCCAGTAAATAATTAATTATTTCACTGGGTAAGTCTAGTAGCCTGGCTGACAAGTTCATAGAAAGTCCATTCCAAGAAATGATCACTGGGTGGGCTCCCTCCAATAAGTAAAAATTATGGGAGACCACCAGTTATCCACCACCAATCCAAATAGACCAAAGAAAACCAGTCCTGAGCCAGTAAGCCAGTTTAAAGTCATAGTGGAATTGAAACCTGAATAACAAAAACCAGTACTAGGATTCAACTAGGACAAACAAAATACTTGAAACAGACATTATGGGGTAGCTGTTCTACAGATAAGCTGGCTCATCAGTTACTACCACACTTGCCAAAATAAAATCTAGAAGGCCCCCCTGGGTACCTTTTAACATAAACACAACATCCAACACAATAAACCAAAACCAATAAGCGTGAAGAGTCCAGCACTTGAAGACCAAAAGAATTTACAGTTTAAAGTCATAGAGGACTAAAAACTGTGAAAAGAAACTAATACTAGGGTTCAACCAAATTAAGAGAAGGGGTTGGAAACAGAAAATATGGGGTAACTGCTCTACAGAGCAGTCAGCTCATCAGTTACCCCTACACTTGCCAAGATCAAATCTAGAAGCCCCACCCATGAGTAACTTCTAACAAAAAAAGCTTCCAACAAAACAGATGCACACCATCACCAAAATCCAAAATTAAAGAATGGTCCATAGTTTATCCTCATTGCATAGTCAATCTTCTTCACTTTGAGTGCCTCTTGGGTAGAATCTCTTCACCTTATCAGCAGACACTCACTTCTTTAAGACTGCGCCATCTAACTCCTCCAAAACATAAGAGCCTCCAGACACCTGAGATCTGACTCTGTAAGGTCCATTCCATCTGTCAGCAAACATTTTTACCCACTGACTCTCCAAACTTCTATTATACACCAAAACCAAACAACCAGGTTTCAAGGGATTCCTGAGTCTATGAGCCAACTTCTTGTCCCAGTATCTGAATGATTGATTTCTTATCATTATCATTCTATAGCATGCCTTCTCTTGAAACTCCTCTTTACATTCACACTGTTGCATCCTGGAACAGAGCAAATCTTCTGTTGAGCACACATCATCCCAATCAATTCCAAGATAAGAGACAGCTTCCAAATCCACTGGTAGAACAGCTTTCTTCCCAAAAATTAATTAATAAGGGGAATAGCCAGTTTTCCTTTTCACAGTGACCCTATCAGCAAATAACACCAAGGGTAAATAATGCCTCCACTTTTCAGCACTATCCCCACACATCTTCACCAAAGCATTCTTGATAACTTGATGGTCTCTTTCAACTATGCCTTCAGCTTCAGGATAATAAGGTGTAGCAACTCTAACTTTAGAACCAATACTTGCCTCAGCTTCTTTGAGTTCAGCTCCAAACTCTGGCCCACCATCAACAGTCACCAATTTCATCAACCCATACCTAAACACCCATTTCTTCTTCAAAAATTCTGCCACATTTTTGAAGTCAAATTAACCAGAGGCACTGCCTCAACACAACCAGACAAATCATCCCTGGAAGCAATAAAGTATTTATACCTGCCCTCTTTAATATGGACAGCATCCAAGCTGACTCTTCCAAACACATTTGACTCTCCAGTAGCACAGCCAATCTCTTTAGGTTTCAAGTGACTTCTTCTTTTACATTCTTCACAAGATTGAACCCAACTCTGAACAGCAAGCTTCATAGCTGACCACCAAAGTCTATCAGATACTCTCCTGTATGTCTCCCCAAAGCCTCTGCAACCAAGCTCTTCATGCAAAGACTTCAACACCAACTCTTGACCCTTCTTCTGAGTCACCACCATTGAGGATTTGGATGTCTCCTCCTCATCAACCTCCTTCCTGACACATAGAAGCCAGGAATCTTCTTCTTGATTGCCACCCAAGTATCATCATCACAAATATCTGGCCTCTCCAAGGTTAACAGATATTCAACCATAATAAAATAAAACCAAGTCTGACCCCAGGTTTCATCTATAAAATCCAACAAAACAACATCCAAGGGTAAAACCCTATCATCAAAATCACCAGTGTACACATGAGCAATACAACCAGCCCATCCAGGACACCAATCCCTATATTTTGGTACATCATTTTCTTCCACTGAATCCTTCCAGTTTAGCCTCATGGGGGAGGAGAGAAAAATCTTCAGCACCTTTTGTGCTGGCCCTAACCACTGGGACATCTTCATCAAATTATTCAGAGTCTGAATCTTTATCCATGGGTGATCTCCTTGATAATCCATCTGCCATTTTAAAAGTTTTTCCAGGTTTGTGTACCAGGTCAAAAGAAAAATGATGAATAAATGCCACCCACCTAGTCATTGGAGCATTTGGCAGACAAGTTGTATTGATCATTTGAACCAGAGATTTTGCATCTACCTGCAGCTCAAAATTCTACCCCCACAAAACAGTTTGCAGTTTCTTCAAAAAAATTTCTAAACCACAAAATTCCAACTTTGGTTGAGAATATCTAGATTCAACCTCTTTAAATACCACGGATTCATACCTTACTGGCCTGACCCTCCCAGTTTTTATCTTCCTAAGACAAAACAACACCAGCATTAATATAACTTGAGTCTACTGCCAGATAAATTCTTCCAGCACCAACACCGTAATCCAACTTGTGAAGAATAATATCTTCACCTACCACCTTCTTCAACTTCTGAAAAGCCTCTTCACACTCTTCAGTTCATACCCACTCTGCGTCTTTCCTGGTCAACTTCCTCAAAGGTGAAGCCAACAAATAAAAATCTTTAATAAAAATTCTGATGTACACAAAAACCCCCAAAAATCCCCTGAATTCAGTAGTATTTTTAGGCCTTGGCCATGACTGAATTTTATTAACTTTCTTCTTCCCCATAATTCTTCCCTCCTTACATACAACATGACCCAGAATTTTCAAAGCAGGAACACAACAACAAAACTTTGTCACAGAAATGGTCAAACCAGCCTCTTCCATTCTAAACAATACTCTCTCTAGAATAATTACATATTCCCAAACAAATCTCCCTATACCTGGGTTCTCCTTCAGCACCTCATTCCCATAATCAGTGGATGGTCCTTTGATTCCACCATCATCAATCAAAATACCAGCATGATTAGGGACCTCATCCTGTAAAATCCAAGCCATTTGTGCTTGATATACTGCTACTGAATTAATTACTCCTTGATGCAACCTAGTGAGCTGAAATCTTCCAAGACGAGTCTCAAACGTTGTAAGTGACTGTGAATCAGTGTAAAGCTCCCTTTCATCACAACAACCCAAAATATCTCCCAAACCATAACACACCCTTACAGAAAAAGCATCCACAAAGTCTTCTGCACTTGGCAGCATTCCTGCATCCTTGATAGTGACTCTATTCAAGGCTCTAAGATCATGCACCAACCTCAATTTCCCATTCTGCTTCTTTACACAGAAAACTGGACATGAGTAACTAGATTTTGATTGTTTGTATAAACCAGTCCTAACTCTTTCGCTAACAATCTCTACAAAATCATCCCTAATAGCAGCTGGAATTGTAATAGGTTTAATTTGCCAAGGTTTGCCATAAGAGTGTTTCAACATACCCCTTTCCTCCTCAACAAATGCCACCACTTTCTCCCTGAGCACAATAACGTGCAACAACAATCTCTTTTCCTCATCAGGAAACCATCCATCAGGACCAAAATTAACAACTTTCAACCTTTCCACAGTCACCCTAGCAGTTTCCACAAAATCAAGAGGATTCTTCACCAGAGGATTACAGTATGGATATCTTGACAAAGGAGGATTCAAACCTACAGGCATAAGCTCATTGACAGGCCTAATCTTCTGTGCTACCTTCTTATACTTTGCAGCTCCACCTTAAACTTGAGGGATCTTCAGGACATCTTCACCACCAGACCTGGAACAAAAACCAAGGGTTTTCCCATTTCTCACATCTGTGGCCAAGGTAATGTTTTTGAAAGGTGTAGAAGAAACCCTAGCGGTGCACAATTGGGAGGACTTACTTTTAGATCCCAATCTCACCACTCCAAAACGTTTTCGCCATTCCACATGTTCATCCTCACTTCCATCTTTTAAATCTTCAAATATTGATTCATCTTCTGAATCACATCTTCTAAAATTGTGCAGTTTAACTTCATGCTGGAGAACCAAAATTTGATCTTGATGATCTTCTTTCTTTAAAATTTTGTGCAGTTTAACTTCATGCTGGAGGCCCAAAAATTGATCTTAATGATCTTCACAAAAATAATTCCTTTCTTCTTTTTTAATTAACTTCATATTTTTTTCTTGATTTTCTTCAGTTATCTTGAAATTTATATTTTCTTTTCTTGAGTTTTCTTCCATCCTACAAAAATAACCAGGGGTTACCCCAATGCTCACAGACGTGGCCAAGGTAATGTTTTTGAAATGTGTAGAATAAACCCTGGTAGTGCACAATTGGATGGACTTACCTTTAGAACCCAACATCACCACTCCACAGCTTTTCCACATATCTTTCAATAAAGATATATAACCAATCTTCTTATTTGAACTTGAATTAAAAATTATTGAGAATTTTGAGAGAGAATTGATACTTGATAAAAAACTTGAAAAATACTTGCAGAGAAGAGAAACATTAAAAAGAGAAAGTTGAAAATCCACTTGGTATATCTCCAAGGGAGCTGACCTACTACAACCTGGGATTTCCTCATCTTGGGGAGAGGTTTTAGCACTTGGGTGATCAGCCCTCATCACTCTAAAAAAGACATACTCTCACTAGAGCCTGAGCCACACTCCAAAAAACCAGAGGCTGCACCCACTTCTCTTCTTCTCCTACAACAATCCATGCATTGGAACATTGAAGACAAATCAGGCCTGGTCTCACAACCATCCTCTACAGGAGATGATAACCTCATGTGAAGTCTCCTTTCATCTTCACCAGTCAACTCCAAACTGATTCCAAAATTAAACTGATAACCAATTCTTGCTTGAAAATCCATCAAGAATGGCCCACCCAAAACAGCTTTTACAGTGCCTTTGGCAATGTAAAAATGAACCTTCCCTGAGGCTCCACCAACATCAACTTCAAAAATTCAGCTCTTCCAACCATTTCAGTGACATGGCCACCAATCCCTCTCGAATTCTCACCAATACCTGTTTTGATGGGGAGGCCCAGATTAGCAGCCTCAAACAAAGAAATCAGGTTAATCTGAGAACCTGAATCCACAAATTCCCTAGCCTCCCTGCTATTGAGAGTGACATTGACATAACCCAGAGGTGCAAAAAAATGAGTTTCCAACCCCTCACCAAATCCTTCAGCAGAATCAAAAATGTATTCTACCTCCCTAGAAGAAACCCTTCTCCTGGTCAACAACTTTTTCTGTCTATCAGACAACCCTGGACTGATAGCATACAATTCCCCATAAGGAAGGGAAAGGTGACCCTGATTCATCCTTTCAAGAACAGATTCCATAACATTAACTTGGCAAGAAACCACTGGCCTTTCAAAGTGAGCTCTTTGCTTCACTTCCTTGGTCCTAGAGGATTTTTAAGGACCAGAACCACCAACAGATTTACCATCAACAGGAGTCAAACCAGATCCCTCACCAGAGCCTCTAACTCCAGAAGGCTTTGGCAATGAAGCCAAATGGACATCCTCCTCAGAGTCAGAATCAACATCCATAGGCATTGGCTCACCATTCATGTCCAAAGCTCCAAAACTAGGGGGGCCCATATCTGCCATACCCTTCTGCATTTTATACAGCCCCTCTTTTCTGTACTTCTTCCTTGCTGCACTCAGCTTAGGATCCACATTTGAAGCCTTGGGATTTGGTTGAGCCTGAGAACCGCTCTTAGGCCTTCCCACCTTTCCTGCTTCCACATCATAACCACCAGCCAAGCATTCCCCACTTGACTTTCCACCACAAGAATACAACTCCAAACCACCAAAGGAAGATGTAAATGAGACTATATTAGCCTCCTTTCCCTTTCCCTTGCCATCATCTCCACCTTTACCACAAGAAGAAGCCTCATTAGGCAACTCTTCAAAACTTGGCCTCCTTGAGTTGACATTATGTCTCCTCCTCACCAAGTCCACTGGAGCCTGAACATCATTAGGCTTCACAAAAGAACTATTGGCCGGTGTGTCTAGAAGGAAGGAAAGAAGAGGGTAGAAAGGAAAGAAGAAGAGGATTGAAGTGAAAGAAAAGAAAATAAGAGGGAAGGAAAGGATGATGGGACAATAAAATATCTATTTTGGTAGACAAAAGATGACAAGGGGTGAACTGGTTATACTAGTAAGTAACTTATTTTTTCTCTCTTCTCAATTATCAACAACCTAACTATTAGAAATCTTAAAACAACCTATTAATTTTTATTTAATATTTAAGGGGACTGAAGCACCACAAAAATAATAAAATGTAATGTAATATATAATTTATGATGATTAAGTAAGTGATGAGGCTACAGGAGATTTTCCAAGGCCTTTTTACAGGCAACAGGTCCACTGAAGCGCCACAAATGAGTATTTACAAAATAGTAAAAATGTAAAAAAGAATATAAAATAATATAAATAAAACATAGATATTGAGAAAAAACATGAATCAACTAATTTGTCAGCCAGGCTACTAGACTTACCCAGTGAAATAATTAATTATTTACTGGATGAAGCCGCACCTTATCATTTTAATTATTATTTAATTATAATTTAGTTACATTAAAATTAGTTAGAATAAATTAACTAATTACAGAATGTTAAAATTAAAAAATTAAATAAATAATTAAAATTAAAAATATAATTTTGTCCCTTATATTTTTCTCTAACACCGTGCTCATTTGACAGGTTGGAAAAAAATAAAATTTTATATTAAAAAATAGATATTAAGATAAAATAAGATTTTAATATTCAAATAATATTAAATATATACAAAAAATTCAAATTTCTTATTTAGAATTGACTTCTACAGTAAATATTAAATAAATTGATGTATTTCTGACATACTCTGTAAATACATCTTTTTGACGCCTTCTTTTTAGAATAACTTTATTATTTGAAATACTCATTCTGGAATGTTCTTTTCTCTCTCTCATACTACTGTTTTTAGAATTTGATTGCCGTGCTTTGTCTCTCCTTTGCCTATAAAAGGCCTCTCTTTTTGTTGTCTTTTGGATCATCCTTTTTACCAACTTACTTATTACTACAACTACAACATAACACTTATTTCTTATATTTTATATCTTTAGTATTTACAAGGACGTAATTCTAATCTATAACTTATATAAATATTTTAAATCTACCTCTTATCATTGAGTAAACATCATCTTTGATTGAGAAATACGTACTAAATTATTGAGAGTCCAATTAATCCTTAAATCTTCATACAAACTCTGTACCAAAGCTTCTAGACCAAAAGTGAACCTTGACAATTGGGATCCTTTCCGAAATATCGACGGCGCAACGTTACTTGAGGCGTAATCGAGGGGACCATCGGCGTACAAGTACCTGTAAAGGATGAGTGGAGGCAAGAAAACAACAAACGTCATACGTCACGTGATAAAAGTTTTTGCTGCGAACGGGAATTGAACCGCGCTCCAAAACTTACGTTCATATACTGACTAAAGATCTTATATATCGTGGTAATTATTGTTATTACTATTTGTGGGTTACTCTTCACTCTTCATTTGCTACGTATTTCCTTTTACTCAGCACTCTGTAAGTGGCATTAATTTGCTCATTTTGCAGGGGGAGGTGTCTGGTAATTTGAAATTTAGTTTTATTATTATATTTTATTTTTATTTTTCCTGGTTGACCATAATAGAGCAATAAATGTTCTTAGTCCCAGAAGTAATAAAATAATTATATTTTAATATTAATTATTATCATTTTTCAGTTGACAATTGTCCTGATTAATTTGAATTTTAATTGTTCCAGTTGACAAATTGTCCTGACAATAATATTTTTTTTATTAATAAAATAATTATATTTTAATATTAATTTTTATAATTTTTCAGTTGACATTTGTCCTGATTAATTTAAATTTTAATTGTTCCAGTTGACAAATTGTCCTGACAATAATATTTTTTATTAATAAATAATTCACATTTAATTACTTCAGTTGACTTTGAGTCCTGGTAATCCAATAAATCTTTTTAATTAATAAAACTCATATTTAATTACTTCAGTTGACATTAAGTCCTGGTAGTTAAGTGATCAGTAATAAAATTTTAAAATAAAACTTCATATTTAATTACTTCAGTTGACATTAAGTCCTGGTAGTTAAGTGATCAGTTAAAATAAATTTTTTTTAATTAATAAAGATTCATATTTGATTATTTCAGTTGACAATAAATCCTGGTAATAAATTAGTTGATTTAAATCCTGAAAATAAAAAATTAATAGAAATTCTAATTTATTTCTACAGTTGATTGTATTATCCTGGTTTTAAATTATTTTTTTTATTAATTTTATTTAAGTTGATTTTTATCCTAAAAAGATTTTTTTATTATTTTTATTTTATTTCTGTTAAATAAAAATTAAAAATAAAGACTAATTAATTTTTTGTCTCTTTCCTTCATTTCAGTAGAATCTTAAAATGACTGACCAAAGTGGTTTTGCTGCACGTGAAGAAGAACTAGACTTAATTGATTATGATGAGCCTACTTCTGTAAGTTCTCTTTAACAAGAAGAATTTCTCAAACTAATAAATCCTTGCCCCAAACAGGATGTAGAGATGGAAGAAGTAGAAATCCTAGTGGACAATACTCAGGATCAGAAGCCCATGACAAACCCACTAGAAGAGCTTCCAAAAGGCTTCAGGATAAAAAAGATGCCGTTGTCTCAGCAGGTAAAGAATCTGTCTACCCACATAAAGGAGTTAAGGACAGAAAGCTTGAGACTAAAGGTAAGGGTAGATGCCTTGGAAGAAAAGGTGAGAAGAACAGATACTTTTCTCCAAGAGAAGAAGAAACCTCTTCCTCCCAGGGATCAACAACAATTGGCTCCCCAATCCCAAGAGATGGTGGAAGTGTCCAAGTGGCAGTGGGACTGGCTCAACACTCAGTGGGACTACTTGGCTAAAAACCAGCATCAGTTACCTCAGGTAGGTCCATCAAGGCCCACCCAGGCTAACCCCACTCCTCCCCACCCTTATCAAGGAGGCAAAGGAAGAAGGAAGCCCAATATGGTGATACCCAGCAAACCCTGGTACATCCCT
Organism: Hemileia vastatrix; assembly: GCA_030280995.1. NCBI lineage: Eukaryota > Fungi > Basidiomycota > Pucciniomycetes > Pucciniales > Zaghouaniaceae > Hemileia > Hemileia vastatrix. The sequence goes on along the minus strand of JASXTE010000001.1, from coordinate 31,062,873 downwards.
CTATTGATTCTCAAGTGCCTTTTCTTGTGGCTGACTCTGTTCCTTCAGGTAAATCTGGAAGGCAGGATGAAACCTTGAGACCTATAGAGGCTGGGAATAGTAGACAGATATCTCATGTATCTAATCCATTACTTTTAATTGCTACCTCAATGATTAATCCTGATATGGCTGTGATTGATGAAACTCTTGACCCTGAGTTCTATGAGAGTCTGGAAAGTTACTCAGTTTCCTTATTGAGAAACACTCCAGATGTAGCAAGAATTAATGATGAGCACTTGAGAGATATTATTGCCAAGCAAAATCATATAATGAACAATATGCAATTGACTCAGAGATATAATAGTTTGTTAACTGATCAGGGTTATCAAGCATTAAAAAGTGAAGCACAGAGAGTCTCTGATGAATTGTCTCATTACAAAGCAACCCATGAAAAGAAATTTGCTTTATGGAAAAATATAAAAAATGATTTGTCTAAACTAAAAGATACTGTATCTGCCTGTTGCCAGGAGGTAGAGATAGATAAGATAAATCTGAAAAGATTGAGTGACTATTTGTCATCTTTTCAACATAAAAATCAATTATCTTTTGCAACTATCAATGAAAGTTTATCTAGTCTTCCAAGTATGAAAACAAGACTAACAATCATTGAAGAAAAATTGAACTCATTGTTAAATGACCAAAAATATTCTGACATTTCTGTGAAGGAACATATAGTGCAGGATGCTCAAATAGTACCTGTGGCTAGTTCATCTAAAATAATAATAGATCCAGAAATACCTGTTGATAACACTGAGTTTCCATCAAAGACTGATGATGCACCAGGATCTGCAACAGAAGGATTAAACAATGAGATTTCAGCACAATTAGAGAGATTACAGCTTCTTCTTACTCAGAAACAAGCTAGTACTAGGGAGACTCCTTCAAATCAAAAGAATTTGCCAAAACTTGACCAGTACCCAACATTTGATGGTGATTCCTCTTCTGATTGGCAACAATTTATTTGCAGAATTGATAATTTAAAAAATTCTTACAAACTCCCAGATGAGGAAATTGTGTCCAAGTTAATTTCTTTGTTCACTAATGTTGCCCTGATGTGGTATGAATCTGTTCTCCTGGATGGGAATGACTACTCATGGGAGGATTGGAAGAAATTAGAGTTTGATTTATGGAAGGACTGGATCCTCTATAAATTAACTATGTCTCTGAGAGACTTAATAGTTTCTAGGACTGAGTTATCAATAGAACCTTGTTCTTTAATTGATACTTGTAATGAGATCCTTCTAAATAACAAGTATGATTCTATAAGATTAATTCCTAGAACTACATTGGAGAAAACCTCCAATTACCAACAGAAACCTCTGGAAAAGGTTGGTAAGCCTTCTGCCCCTGTTGCACCAAAGAAGTATGCAACAAACACTTGCTTCAAGTGCAACAAGCCTTGGCAGAAAGGCCATGTTTGTGACAAGAAGATAAATCTTGTAGAACAAACAGAGGAGCATGCTGATGACACTGTGGTACTGGATGATACATCAAGTGATTGTGCCAGCAATATTTCATATGAATCTCAACAAGAAATCTTGATGCTGGAAGAGGATATTCATTATTTAAATACTATTGACATTGATAATAGTGATTTATCTACAGTTGAAGATGCTGAGATCATAAAGAACATTGAGGATAGCTCAATTGTTATTGCCCCTCTTAAGGCACCAGTCTTGATCAATGGAACCAGAATTGAAGTTTTTCTGGATTCTGGAGCTGGAGTAAGTGTAGTATCTGAAAGAGCACTTGCTTCAGTAGATCAAGACTATAAATCTAAACTGATGCCTATCATTTCTGAAAATTGGAGAGGGTATGGCTCTGTTTTGTCCCACATTGGTAAATACAAAGCCACAGTGTTTTTTAAATATAACCATGGTTTTGTAAGAGCTATTTGTGATTTTGTTGTCATGAAAAATGATAACTTGAGCAATTGGTTTATTGTAGGGAATGATATTTTAACCAAGTATGGCATAAAATTGGATCCTTCAAACCAATGTTTCACAATGGGGATGAATGGGAAGAGAGAAATTAAGATTTCCTCCCCTAAAAAATTATTAAAACCAGAATGGAACACATGTAATTCTGTGGTTCAATATAAAGGAAGATCTACAAAGGAAATGCATGCCCTTATGTCTGAAATTGACAATGCTTCTTTTGGAGAACAACTTTCTGGTGAGGATAAAGATTCCATCATTAACTTGATAAAATCTTTTCCTATGGCCTTTGCTCATGGGTCACATGAACTGGGATTAGTTAAAGAGGAAATGGAACTTTCATTATCTTTCTCATTAACTGATATACCACCTAGTTTAAAGAAGAAGCCTTATCCTGCTTCTCCCACAAAGAGAAAAGATATTGAAGATAATATCTCTACCCTTTTAAAAATGAATATTATTGAAAAGGTAGTTGAAACACCTAAATATTGTGTTATCTCACCTGTCCTAATTTTTTATGAGAAAGATAAAGCCAGGTTATGTGGTGATTATAGAGCACTAAACACTTATACTGTTGATGATATCTATCCTTTACCTAGAATCAGCTCTATACATGCTACTTTACAGGGTGCCAAATATATCAGCTGTTTGGATGCTAATAAGGGATATCATCAGGTACCTGTGGAGAAAAATTCTCAGAACTTTCTGATGATTGCCACTCATATGGGTATTTATAAGTATATTAGGATGCCATTTGGCCCTATAAATGCCCCTTCAGTTTTCCAAAAAGTAATGGATAACACATTCCATCAAGAGATAATTGAAGGATGGCTGATGGTTTATATTGATGATATCATTATATTCTCAAAAACATTTGAGGACCATCTTCAACACCTGTGTAAAGTATTCCAGAAAATGGATGAAATAAATATGACACTTGCTTTGAAGAAATGTAAATTTGGTTTCCATTCTTTAAAAGTTCTTGGTCATGTTGTTTCAGGCTTACAGATATGTGTTGACCAGAACAAAGTGGCAGCCATACAACAGGTGAAAGCTCCTACAACAGTGAGAGAGCTCCAAAGTTTTTTGGGAATGTGTGGATACTATAGACAGTATATTAAGAATTACCAAGTCATAGCTTTACCCCTTACCCAATTAACTAGAAAGGATGTTGCTTTTGTCTGGAATAGTGAAAGACAAAGAGCCTTTGACACTATGAAACACTGTTTGATTTCAGCAACAATTCTTGCTTTACCTGACTTTAATCAACCATTTGTTTTGTACACTGATGCCAGTTTCATTGGTCTTGGTGCTGCCCTCCATCAAAAACAAGTGATAAATGATAAAGTTTCAGAAGTAGTAATTTGTTATATTTCAAGAACCTTGAGAAATAGTGAATTGAAATATGGTGCTACCCAATTAGAGTGTTTAGCTGTAGTATGGGCTCTAGAAAAGCTTCATTATTACCTAGATGACCAGAAATTTGAACTTGTCACTGACTGCAGTGCAGTTAAATCCCTTTTAAACTTGAAAACACCTAACAGACATATGTTTAGATGGCAGCTGGCTGTTCAAGAGTACAGAGGGAGAATGACAATTATTCACAGGGCTGGTATTCTTCACTCAAATGTGGATATGTTATCAAGGTTACCTTTACCAAATGATGACTCTAATCCTGCTTATGATCCTGAGGATGAAATTATTCATATCCATGGGATATATGTGGTTGATATGGAGGAAGAGCTATTACAGCTTATTCTGGAATCATATGATAAGGACACTGACTTGAAAAAGTTATGCACCATATTAAATGATCCAAAGAATGCTTCAATACAAGCATTAATTAAAACCCTTCCACCAAAGTACCAAAAAGCTTTGGAAAAAGTTAAATTTTCAATTGATGAAGGATATCTATATTATAGAAGAAAGTTGAGTAATGTCATTGTTATTCCTCCTTCTATGAAAGAAATAATCTTGAAAATTTGTAATGATGACATATTAGCTGGACATTTTGATCTTGACAAAACAATGATCAGAATTAAGAACACTGCTTGGTGGGCTAATATGTCTGAAGACACAAAATTATATGTTGAATCTTGTGATTCTTGCCAAAAATCAAAAAGATTAACTGGTAAAAGAGCAGGATTAATGCAACATATTGAACCTCCTGATGCTCCATGGCAAATAATAAACATGGATTTTTGTAACAAGATTACCTATTGCTGGTAAAGACAGTTATAACTCTTGTTGGGTTATTGTGGACAGATTCACAAAAATGTGTAAATTTATCCCTACCCACAAGGATGTTTCCACTAAAGAATTAGCTTTCTTATGGTGGTCTCATATGTTTAATACTGCTGGTTTTCATAAAGCCATAATCTCTGACAGAGACCCAAAATTTACTTCTGAATTTTGGATGTCTCTGATGGATGTTTGTGGTTGTGATCTGAAACTTTCTACTGCCCATCACCCTCAGACTGATGGTTTAGCTGAAAGAATGATTCAGACTTTAGAGGACATGATAAGAAGATATTGTGCCTTTGGCCTTAAGTATAAAGATAATGACAGATTCATTCATGATTGGGTTACCTTACTTCCTGGGTTAGAATTTGCTTATAATAGCACTGTTCATTCTGTTACTCAAAGAAAGCCTTTTGATGTTGAAATTTCTGCCTCTAATACCTGACCCATTCCTTACTCCAGCTTCTTACCATCGTCTCAAGTCATTCTCCTTGCTCATATCCTCTTTTCCTGACCTTTTCCGCCGAGGAACTTCAAAGATACGAGCTCCAGCATCAAGAACAACATTTCTTTCCCACCCGGAGTCAATGTATTGATTCTGGACCTCGAGGACGTGTTTCTTTACCTGGAGTGTGAATCTTTTCCCCTGCTGGGAACTTTTTCCTTGGATGTGAACCTGTCTCTTTTTCTGTATTGTAGTTTAGTAGTTTTGTCGACGTCGTGTTAGTTTCTATTGTTTTGGATGGTGGACTTTGTCATATAATGAGGCCTCTCTTTGCCCTTTCCGTTTTCCCCATCCAAATCTTTTTCTTTCTCTTTTTCTCTATTCTCTTTATCCCTTCCACTGCTTCTTCCTGTCCTCTGCTTTCCCTTTTGGCCGCATCTGACAGTCTTTGCACTGTGTGGGGAGAATAGAGTCTTTTGTCCAGGTTCTTTCCTTTTCTTTTCTGTTATCTTTTCTCTAATTCTTTTAGTCCTAACCACAGCAGCTCACACTTGTGTCCCTTATAGTTTTAGCACACGCTTTGTTGTAGTTACTTGTTGTTGTAAGGTGCACAGTTGCTGATTGACCTGTGTTTAGGTATGTTTGTTTTTTGCAATGATATCCAAATCTTTTTCTTTCTCTTTTTCTCTATTCTCTTTATCCCTTCCACTGCTTCTTCCTGTCCTCTGCTTTCCCTTTTGGCCGCATCTGACAGTCTTTGCACTGTGTGGGGAGAATAGAGTCTTTTGTCCAGTTTTAGCACACGCTTTGTTGTAGTTACTTGTTGTTGTAAGGTGCACAGTTGCTGATTGACCTGTGTTTAGCTTTCCTCTGTGCTAAAACTTCTACAGGTTATGGGCCCAGTTGCCTAAAGCACCTCTCTCAAGAATACTTACAACAAAACCGCTTACTGGACAATAAAACAGCCTTTTCTCTCAGATTTTGGATCATCCTCTTCACATCTCATCTTCTTTCTCTCCAAATCTTTGCTGTTGACTCGACCAAATCATGGCCTCCAATCAGGATTCAAGTAAGGTTATGGTCACCCCTCTCACTGACGAATCCTATGACACCTGGGAACACATTATGCGTCTTCACTTTGAAGTCCTGGATCTTTTTGGCATTGTTTCTGGACAAGTCCCTGCCCCTGTTCCTCACAATGATGGTTCACCTTCAGACGCTGAAATCAAAGCTCAACTTGCTTTATGGATCAAAAATGACACCAGGTGCAGGTATGAAATCATCACCAGATTGGATGATGTTAACAAGAAGCTGGTCAACACTTGCCACACCTCTGCTCAAATGTGGTCTGTTCTTGCAAGAAGACATGCCAGCAATAAAGTTGGATCACGGATTTCTCACTTTCTCTCTATGGTTACTCTTTCTCTTTCTGAAGGAGGAGACCCCAAAACTCATGTTGATGCATTCAAAGGCATTAACTTCCATATGATCCGTTCTGGGCTCATCATTCCCCAGGAAATTCTTATTTATCTCTTTTTTGCCACTCTTCCACCCTCCTTCAAACATTGGCGTGGTTTGCTCACCAGAGACAGACAGGAAATTGATCACCTGCATCTGGATGATGTTTTATCTTCTTTCCTGGATTACGCTGCTGATGACAAAGTTGTTGATGAATTTCACAATGCTATGTCAAATGTCAATGCTCACTCTGCCTCAGCCAAATTGTTGAAATTTCTGCCTCTAATACCTGACCCATTCCTTACTCCAGCTTCTTACCATCGTCTCAAGTCGTTCTCCTTGCTCATATCCTCTTTTCCTGACCTTTTCCGCCGAGGAACTTCAAAGATACGAGCTCCAGCATCAAGAACAACATTTCTTTCCCACCCGGAGTCAATGTATTGATTCTGGACCTCGAGGACGTGTTTCTTTACCTGGAGTGTGAATCTTTTCCCCGGCTGGGAACTTTTTCCTTGGATGTGAACCTGTCTCTTTTTCTGTATTGTAGTTTAATAGTTTTGTCGACGTCGTGTTAGTTTCTATTGTTTTGGATGGTGGACTTTGTCATATAATGAGCCCTCTCTTTGCCATTTCCGTTTTCCCCATCCAAATCTTTTTCTTTCTCTTTTTCTCTATTCTCTTTATCCCTTCCACTGCTTCTTCCTGTCCACTGCTTTCCCTTTTGGCCGCATCTGACAGTCTTTGCACTGTGTGGGGAGAATAGAGTCTTTTGTCCAGGTTCTTTCCTTTTCTTTTCTGTTATCTTTTCTCTAATTCTTTTAGTCCTAACCACAGCAGCTCACACTTGTGTCCCTTATAGTTTTAGCACACGCTTTGTTGTAGTTACTTGTTGTTGTAAGGTGCACAGTTGCTGATTGACCTGTGTTTAGGTATGTTTGTTTTTTGCAATGATATCCAAATCTTTTTCTTTCTCTTTTTCTCTATTCTCTTTATCCCTTCCACTGCTTCTTCCTGTCCTCTGCTTTCCCTTTTGGCCGCATCTGACAGTCTTTGCACTGTGTGGGGAGAATAGAGTCTTTTGTCCAGTTTTAGCACACGCTTTGTTGTAGTTACTTGTTGTTGTAAGGTGCACAGTTGCTGATTGACCTGTGTTTAGCTTTCCTCTGTGCTAAAACTTCTACAGGTTATGGGCCCAGTTGCCTAAAGCACCTCTCTCAAGAATACTTACAACAAAACCGCTTACTGGACAATAAAACAGCCTTTTCTCTCAGATTTTGGATCATCCTCTTCACATCTCATCTTCTTTCTCTCCAAATCTTTGCTGTTGACTCGACCAAATCATGGCCTCCAATCAGGATTCAAGTAAGGTTATGGTCACCCCTCTCACTGACGAATCCTATGACACCTGGGAACACATTATGCGTCTTCACTTTGAAGTCCTGGATCTTTTTGGCATTGTTTCTGGACAAGTCCCTGCCCCTGTTCCTCACAATGATGGTTCACCTTCAGACGCTGAAATCAAAGCTCAACTTGCTTTATGGATCAAAAATGACACCAGGTGCAGGTATGAAATCATCACCAGATTGGATGATGTTAACAAGAAGCTGGTCAACACTTGCCACACCTCTGCTCAAATGTGGTCTGTTCTTGCAAGAAGACATGCCAGCAATAAAGTTGGATCACGGATTTCTCACTTTCTCTCTATGGTTACTCTTTCTCTTTCTGAAGGAGGAGACCCCAAAACTCATGTTGATGCATTCAAAGGCATTAACTTCCATATGATCCGTTCTGGGCTCATCATTCCCCAGGAAATTCTTATTTATCTCTTTTTTGCCACTCTTCCACCCTCCTTCAAACATTGGCGTGGTTTGCTCACCAGAGACAGACAGGAAATTGATCACCTGCATCTGGATGATGTTTTATCTTCTTTCCTGGATTACGCTGCTGATGACAAAGTTGTTGATGAATTTCACAATGCTATGTCAAATGTCAATGCTCACTCTGCCTCAGCCAAATTGTTGAAATTTCTGCCTCTAATACCTGACCCATTCCTTACTCCAGCTTCTTACCATCGTCTCAAGTCGTTCTCCTTGCTCATATCCTCTTTTCCTGACCTTTTCCGCCGAGGAACTTCAAAGATACGAGCTCCAGCATCAAGAACAACATTTCTTTCCCACCCGGAGTCAATGTATTGATTCTGGACCTCGAGGACGTGTTTCTTTACCTGGAGTGTGAATCTTTTCCCCGGCTGGGAACTTTTTCCTTGGATGTGAACCTGTCTCTTTTTCTGTATTGTAGTTTAATAGTTTTGTCGACGTCGTGTTAGTTTCTATTGTTTTGGATGGTGGACTTTGTCATATAATGAGCCCTCTCTTTGCCATTTCCGTTTTCCCCATCCAAATCTTTTTCTTTCTCTTTTTCTCTATTCTCTTTATCCCTTCCACTGCTTCTTCCTGTCCACTGCTTTCCCTTTTGGCCGCATCTGACAGTCTTTGCACTGTGTGGGGAGAATAGAGTCTTTTGTCCAGGTTCTTTCCTTTTCTTTTCTGTTATCTTTTCTCTAATTCTTTTAGTCCTAACCACAGCAGCTCACACTTGTGTCCCTTATAGTTTTAGCACACGCTTTGTTGTAGTTACTTGTTGTTGTAAGGTGCACAGTTGCTGATTGACCTGTGTTTAGGTATGTTTGTTTTTGCAATGTCATCCAAATCTTTTTCTTTCTCTTTTTCTCTATTCTCTTTATCCCTTCCACTGCTTCTTCCTGTCCACTGCTTTCCCTTTTGGCCGCATCTGACAGTCTTTGCACTGTGTGGGGAGAATAGAGTCTTTTGTCCAGTTTTAGCACACGCTTTGTTGTAGTTACTTGTTGTTGTAAGGTGCACAGTTGCTGATTGACCTGTGTTTAGCTTTCCTTTGTGCTAAAACTTCTTCAGGTTATGGGCCCAGTTGCCTAAAGCACCTCTCTCAAGAATACTTACAACAAAACCGCTTACTGGACAATAAAACAGCCTTTTCTCTCAGATTTTGGATCATCCTCTTCACATCTCATCTTCTTTCTCTCCAAATCTTTGCTGTTGACTCGACCAAATCATGGCCTCCAATCAGGATTCAAGTAAGGTTATGGTCACCCCTCTCACTGACGAATCCTATGACACCTGGGAACACATTATGCGTCTTCACTTTGAAGTTCTGGATCTTTTTGGCATTGTTTCTGGACAAGTCCCTGCCCCTGTTCCTCACAATGATGGTTCACCTTCAGACGCTGAAATCAAAGCTCAACTTGCTTTATGGATCAAAAATGACACCAGGTGCAGGTATGAAATCATCACCAGACTGGATGATGTTAACAAGAAGCTGGTCAACACTTGCCACACCTCTGCTCAAATGTGGTCTGTTCTTGCAAGAAGACACGCCAGCAATAAAGTTGGATCACGGATTTCTCACTTTCTCTCTATGGTTACTCTTTCTCTTTCTGAAGGAGGAGACCCCAAAACTCATGTTGATGCATTCAAAGGCATTAACTTCCATATGATCCGTTCTGGGCTCATCATTCCCCAGGAAATTCTTATTTATCTCTTTTTTGCCACTCTTCCACCCTCCTTCAAACATTGGCGTGGTTTGCTCACCAGAGACAGACAGGAAATTGATCACCTGCATCTGGATGATGTTTTATCTTCTTTCCTGGATTACGCTGCTGATGACAAAGTTGTTGATGAATTTCACAATGCTATGTCAAATGTCAATGCTCACTCTGCCTCAGCTAAATCATCAAAATCATCCAAATCCAAGGCACGCAGCAAACTCTCATGTTCAGTTCACGGTCAAAATGTTGGACATGATGACAATCATTGCTTTGTTCAACATCCTGAACTCCGTCCCAAGAAGAACCAAGCCAACTCAGCTGCCCCATCAAAGGACAATTCCAACAAAGCAACTCCTGTTCCCCCTCCTCAGGAAGAACAACCTGATGTCACGGCCAATTGTGCTTTTGTCTTCCCTTCTGATGAAGAATTTCTTTTTACAGCTGTTGCCTGTTTGTCTGAAAAATCAAATTCTGACTGCATTATCAACGCTTCTGCTTCCATGGCTTCTCATTCCTCAAACCTTTCTCCAATTATTGATTCTGGAGCCAGCTGTCATATGTTTAACAACAGAGACAGTTTTATCAGTTTTCAACCTGTCAACATTCGAATTCAACTTGCTGGTATTGGAAAATCAATCTATGCAACTGGAAAAGGAACTGTTGCTGCTTCTGGAGGAATGGAAGGAAAAGTTTTCTTTTCTGATGCTCTTTATGTCCCTGATCTTGGAAGGAATCTCATCTCCCTGGGACGTCTTTGGAGAACTGGTTGTCTTCTCATCCCTGCACCAGTTAATCCTACATCAAACTTCATTATTTCACGTAATGGAAAGAATTATATGGGAGGAGTCATCTCCAATTCATTATTTGAAGTTTCTGTGGTTCCACAAGGCATGTCTCCCCCTAATTCCTCAGCTCTCTATGCAAAAGCTTCAAGTCAGTCTCTAACTCTCTGGCACAACAGATTAGGACATCCCTATGCCCCATATATTCAAAAACTTTTTAATGGAATGGCATCTGATGTATCTAGTTCTAGTTTGTCTGACTCTGAAATGCATTTTTGTGAACCGTGTGTGTTGGGTAAACAAACCCATGCTTCCTTTCCTGGCCAGTTGCCTGTTGCCAAAAATCCTCTTGAAGTTATCCACACGGATTTATCTGGGAAAATTCAGCCTCCTTCTTTTGATGGTTCTCAGTATTACCTTAAGTTCACTGATCAGGCCACTTCATACCGTCATGTTTACCTTCTTTCCTCAAAAGCCCAAGTATTCAAATATTTCTTGGAATATAAGGCATCTGTAGAGCTGCAATCTGGCTTCAAAATCAAAAAGCTTGTTTGTGACGGTGGTGGTGAGTATATCAACTCTAGTCTGGTCAACTTTCTTAAACAACATGGCATTGCTCTTCAAGTTACGGCTCCTTACACTCCCCAACAAAATCCAATTTCTGAGAGAGGAAACCGTATTACCACTGAAAAATCCAAAACCATGATGTTTCATTCTAATGCACCAATTCACCTATGGTCTGAAGCAGTTAAAACAGCAGTATATCTTGAAAACAGATTACCAACCAAAGCTCTTCAAAACAAATCAACTCCTTTTGAAGCCTGGAATAAATCCAAACCCAGAGTTTCACACCTCAGAGTTTTTGGTTGTGCTTGCTATGCTTTTCTTGATAAACATCAACGTCCTGGAAAGTTTTCAGCTAATGCCAGAAAGTGTGTCATGCTTGGATATGAAGTTGGAACAACAAATTATCGTGTTTGGGACCTTGAGCTTAAAAAGATTGTTATTGCCAAATCTGTGGCCTTCAATGAAAATTTCTTCCCCTTTCTTGACTCCAGATTTAAGCGCCCTCAATGGTCACAACTGATGAAGCAAATTCCAGATCAAATTCATGACAGTCAACCACTTCCAACACCTGGCCTTTCCTTTTCTCCAGCTCAATCTCCTTCTGAGTCTCCAACTCCTGATCCATCCTCAGGAAACACTTCTGATTCACATTCTGAAGATAATTCTTCTTCTTCTTCCTCTGATTTTCACATGTCAGGCACACCTTCCAATTCAACTCCTTGTCCTTCACCTGGCCACTTAACAAGATTACCTCATTCCAATGTCCCAGATGAAGAAGGTTCCAGTCAATCTGATCCATCATATTCATCAATTGAGCCAGACAATCCAGCAGATCCTGATTATGTTCCCTCATCACAATCCCCCAGTTATTCTGACAACTCTTCAGCTGAAACATCCACTCCTGAACATTTACGTCAGATTTATTATGATCATTATCAACATGATTCCTACTCTGATTCTCCTGATCCTCTTGGGTTATATGCAGCAAATGCCTTTGCTTTCTCTCTAGAAGCTCCCTTGCTAGCTCATGAAATTCCTGAACCCCAGTGTTATAAGCAAGCAATCTATTCCAAATATTCAGCAGAATGGGCAGAGGCTGTGAAACATGAACATCAAGCACTTCAGCGTTGTAACACTTGGAAAATTGTTCCCAGGCCTGAAAAAGCTAATGTAATTGGCTGCAGGTGGGTTTTCAGGGTTAAACCTAATGCTGATGGTGGTGTTTCCAAGTTCAAAGCCCGTTGTGTAGCAAAAGGATATTCTCAAATCCTAGGAATAGATTTTCATGAAACTTTTGCACCCACTGGACGGATCACTTCTCTCAGGACCATTCTTTCTTTAGCAGCTTATTTTGACTGGGATGTTCATCAAATGGATGTAGTGGCAGCTTTTCTCCAGGGAAACTTAAATGAAACTGTTTATATGGAACAGCCTGAAGGAACATTAACTGCTGGAAATGAAGGTAAAGTTTGCCAATTGTTGCGTCCTCTTTATGGCATCAAACAAGCTCCCTTTTGCTGGAATTCACGTATAAATGACTACTTGTGCAAGCTCAACTTCTCCCCCCTTAAGTGTGATCAGTGTGTGTATGTTTGGAGAAACAAATCACAAATCTGTATCATTTATCTTCATGTTGATGATATGGTCATTACTGGTAATCATTTTCTTTGGTTCAAAGACAAAATCAAAACTGAATTTGAGATGGATGATCTTGGTCCTGCCACTTGGATTTTGGGAATGCGTCTCACCAGGAACAGAACAGCACGTACTCTTTCTTTATCACAAGATTCTTATGCTGAAAAAGTTTTGTCCAACTGGAATATGGCCAACTGCAATCCCTGTCTTACTCCCTTATCCCCAAATGATTATCCTGTCAAAGCAACCAGTGAAGAAATTGCTGAATTCAATGCTCTAAAAATCAATTACCGCTCTGCTATTGGTGCACTCAACTATTTGTCAGTTGCAACAAGACCTGATCTCTCTTTTGCAGTTGGTGCATTATCTCAACATCTCATTGAACCAGGTATCAAACACTGGCTTGCTGTCAAACACACTTTCAGATATCTGCGTGCCACTTCATCATCATCTCTCACTTTTGGAGGAAAATGCCCAATTCCAAATCATCCATCACTCTGTCCTCTTATTTACTCTGACACTGATTATGCTGGGGATCCTGATACCAGGCGCTCAACTGGAGGGTATGTTGCCATACTCAATGGAGGAGCTATTTCCTGGAGTTCTAAAAAGCAGCAAGTTGTCACTATCTCTAGTACTGAGGCTGAGTTTAGAGGCATTGTGGATGCTGGATGTGAAGCAATTTGGCTGACTAAATTACTTACTTCCTTCAATATTCCTAAATCACCTTCACCTTTAATCCTTGCTGACAATGCCAGTTCCATTTCACAATGCAAGGATTCACTCAGATACCGTCAAAGATCAAAACATGTGGACACTCAACTTTGTTGGATTACTGAAAGCATCAACAAAAATCATTTTCAGCTTCAACACATTTCAACTGAACACATGGTAGCTGATCTTCTTACAAAATCTTTGGGAAAAGTCAAGCTGTCTTATCTCCTCAAACTCATGGGTCTGATATCAAGGGGGGGTGTTGAAATTTCTGCCTCTAATACCTGACCCATTCCTTACTCCAGCTTCTTACCATCGTCTCAAGTCGTTCTCCTTGCTCATATCCTCTTTTCCTGATCTTTTCCGCCGAGGAACTTCAAAGATACGAGCTCCAGCATCAAGAACAACATTTCTTTCCCACCCGGAGTCAATGTATTGATTCTGGACCTCGAGGACGTGTTTCTTTACCTGGAGTGTGAATCTTTTCCCCGGCTGGGAACTTTTTCCTTGGATGTGAACCTGTCTCTTTTTCTGTATTGTAGTTTAATAGTTTTGTCGACGTCGTGTTAGTTTCTATTGTTTTGGATGGTGGACTTTGTCATATAATGAGCCCTCTCTTTGCCATTTCCGTTTTCCCCATCCAAATCTTTTTCTTTCTCTTTTTCTCTATTCTCTTTATCCCTTCCACTGCTTCTTCCTGTCCACTGCTTTCCCTTTTGGCCGCATCTGACAGTCTTTGCACTGTGTGGGGAGAATAGAGTCTTTTGTCCAGGTTCTTTCCTTTTCTTTTCTGTTATCTTTTCTCTAATTCTTTTAGTCCTAACCACAGCAGCTCACACTTGTGTCCCTTATAGTTTTAGCACACGCTTTGTTGTAGTTACTTGTTGTTGTAAGGTGCACAGTTGCTGATTGACCTGTGTTTAGGTATGTTTGTTTTTGCAATGTCATCCAAATCTTTTTCTTTCTCTTTTTCTCTATTCTCTTTATCCCTTCCACTGCTTCTTCCTGTCCACTGCTTTCCCTTTTGGCCGCATCTGACAGTCTTTGCACTGTGTGGGGAGAATAGAGTCTTTTGTCCAGTTTTAGCACACGCTTTGTTGTAGTTACTTGTTGTTGTAAGGTGCACAGTTGCTGATTGACCTGTGTTTAGCTTTCCTTTGTGCTAAAACTTCTTCACAAATCATCAAAATCATCCAAATCCAAGGCACGCAGCAAACTCTCATGTTCTGTTCATGGTCAAAATGTTGGACATGATGACAATCATTGCTTTGTTCAACATCCTGAACTGCGTCCCAAGAAGAACCAAGCCAACTCAGCTGCCCCATCAAAGGACAATTCCAACAAAGCAACTCCTGTTCCCCCTCCTCAGGAAGAACAACCTGATGCCACGGCCAATTGTGCTTTTGTCTTCCCTTCTGATGAAGAATTTCTTTTTACAGCTGTTGCCTGCTTGTCTGAAAAATCAAATTCTGACTGCATTATCAACGCTTCTGCTTCCATGGCTTCTCATTCCTCAAACCTTTCTCCAATTATTGATTCTGGGGCCAGCTGTCATATGTTTAACAAGAGAGACAGTTTCATCACCTTTCAACCTGTCAACATTCGAATTCAACTTGCTGGTATTGGGAAATCAATCTATGCAACTGGAAAAGGAACTGTTGCTGCTTCTGGAGGAATGGAAGGAAAAGTTTTCTTTTCTGATGCTCTTTATGTCCCTGATCTTGGAAGGAATCTCATCTCCCTGGGACGTCTTTGGAGAACTGGTTGTCTTCTCATCCCTGCACCAGTTAATCCTATATCAAACTTCATTATTTCACGTAATGGAAAGAATTATATGGGAGGAGTCATCTCCAATTCATTATTTGAAGTTTCTGTGGTTCCACAAGGCATGTCTCCCCCTAATTCCTCAGCTCTCTATGCAAAAGCTTCAAGTCAGTCTCTAACTCTCTGGCACAACAGATTAGGACATCCATACGCCCCATATATTCAAAAACTTTTTAATGGAATGGCATCTGATGTATCTAGTTCTAGTTTGTCTGATTCTGAAATGCATTTTTGTGAACCGTGTGTGTTGGGTAAACAAACCCATGCTTCCTTTCCTGGCCAGTTGCCTGTTGCCAAAAATCCTCTTGAAGTTATCCACACGGATTTATCTGGGAAAATTCAACCTCCTTCTTTTGATGGTTCTCAGTATTACCTTAAGTTCACTGATCAGGCCACTTCATACCGTCATGTTTACCTTCTTTCCTCAAAAGCCCAAGTATTCAAATATTTCTTGGAATATAAGGCATCTGTAGAGCTGCAATCTGGCTTTAAAATCAAAAAGCTTGTTTGTGACGGTGGTGGTGAGTATATCAACTCTAGTCTGGTCAACTTTCTTAAACAACATGGCATTGCTCTTCAAGTTACGGCTCCTTACACTCCCCAACAAAATCCAATTTCTGAGAGAGGAAACCGTATTACCACTGAAAAATCCAAAACCATGATGTTTCATTCTAATGCACCAATTCACCTATGGTCTGAAGCAGTTAAAACAGCAGTATATCTTGAAAACAGATTACCAACCAAAGCTCTTCAAAACAAATCAACTCCTTTTGAAGCCTGGAATAAATCCAAACCCAGAGTCTCACACCTCAGAGTTTTTGGTTGTGCTTGCTATGCTTTTCTTGATAAACATCAACGTCCTGGAAAGTTTTCAGCTAATGCCAGAAAGTGTGTCATGCTTGGATATGAAGTTGGAACAACAAATTATCGTGTTTGGGATCTTGAGCTTAAAAAGATTGTTATTGCCAAATCTGTGGCCTTCAATGAAAATTTCTTCCCCTTTCTTGACTCCAGATTTAAGCGCCCTCAATGGTCACAACTAATGAAGCAAATTCCAGATCAAATTCATGACAGTCAACCACTTCCAACACCTGGACTTTCCTTTTCTCCAGCTCAATCTCCTTCTGAGTCTCCAACTCCTGATCCATCCTCAGGAAACATTTCTGATTCACATTCTGAAGATAATTCTCCTTCTTCTTCTTCTTCCTCTGATTTTCACATGTCAGGCACACCTTCCAATTCAACTCCTTGTCCTTCACCTGGCCACTTAACAAGATTACCTCATTCCAATGTCCCAGATGAAGAAGGTTCCAGTCAATCTGATCCATCATATTCATCAATTGAGCCAGACAATCCAGCAGATCCTGATTATGTTCCCTCATCACAATCCCCCAGTTATTCTGACAACTCTTCAGCTGAAACATCCACTCCTGAACATTTACGTCAGATTTATTATGATCATTATCAACATGATTCCTACTCTGATTCTCCTGATCCTCTTGGGTTATATGCAGCAAATGCCTTTGCTTTCTCTCTAGAAGCTCCCTTGCTAGCTCATGAAATTCCTGAACCCCAGTGTTATAAGCAAGCAATCTATTCCAAATATTCAGCAGAATGGGCAGAGGCTGTGAAACATGAACATCAAGCACTTCAGCGTTGTAACACTTGGAAAATTGTCCCCAGGCCTGAAAAAGCTAATGTAATTGGCTGCAGGTGGGTTTTCAGGGTTAAACCTAATGCTGATGGTGGTGTTTCCAAGTTCAAAGCCCGTTGTGTAGCAAAAGGATATTCTCAAATCCTAGGAATAGATTTTCATGAAACTTTTGCACCCACTGGACGGATCACTTCTCTCAGGACCATTCTTTCTTTAGCAGCTTATTTTGACTGGGATGTTCATCAAATGGATGTAGTGGCAGCTTTTCTCCAGGGAAACTTAAATGAAACTGTTTATATGGAACAACCTGAAGGAACACTAACTGCTGGAAATGAAGGTAAAGTTTGCCAATTGTTGCGTCCTCTTTATGGCATCAAGCAAGCTCCCTTTTGCTGGAATTCACGTATAAATGACCACTTGTGCAAGCTCAACTTCTCCCCCCTTAAGTGTGATCAGTGTGTGTATGTTTGGAGAAACAAATCACAAATATGTATCATTTATCTTCATGTTGATGATATGGTCATTACTGGTAATCATTTTCTTTGGTTCAAAGACAAAATCAAAACTGAATTTGAGATGGATGATCTTGGTCCTGCCACTTGGATTTTGGGAATGCGTCTCACCAGGAACAGAACAGCACGTACTCTTTCTTTATCACAAGATTCTTATGCTGAAAAAGTTTTGTCCAACTGGAATATGGCCAACTGCAATCCCTGTCTTACTCCCTTATCCCCAAATGATTATCCTGTCAAAGCAACCAGTGAAGAAATTGCTGAATTCAATGCTCTGAAAATCAATTACCGCTCTGCTATTGGTGCACTCAACTATTTGTCTGTTGCAACAAGACCTGATCTCTCTTTTGCAGTTGGTGCATTATCTCAACATCTCATTGAACCAGGTATCAAACACTGGCTTTCTGTCAAACACACTTTCAGATATCTGCGTGCCACTTCATCATCATCTCTCACTTTTGGAGGAAAATGCCGAATTCCAAATCATCCATCACTCTGTCCTCTTATTTACTCTGACACTGATTATGCTGGGGATCCTGATACCAGACGCTCAACTGGAGGGTATGTTGCCATACTCAATGGAGGAGCTATTTCCTGGAGTTCTAAAAAGCAGCAAGTTGTCACTATCTCTAGTACTGAGGCTGAGTTCAGAGGCATTGTGGATGCTGGATGTGAAGCAATTTGGCTGACTAAATTACTTACTTCCTTCAATATTCCTAAATCACCTTCACCTTTAATCCTTGCTGACAATGCCAGTTCCATTTCACAATGCAAGGATTCACTCAGATACCGTCAAAGATCAAAACATGTGGACACTCAACTTTGTTGGATTACTGAAAGCATCAACAAAAATCATTTTCAGCTTCAACACATTTCAACTGAACACATGGTAGCTGATCTTCTTACAAAATCTTTGGGAAAAGTCAAGCTGTCTTATCTCCTCAAACTCATGGGTCTGATATTAAGGGGGGGTGTTGAAATTTCTGCCTCTAATACCTGACCCATTCCTTACTCCAGCTTCTTACCATCGTCTCAAGTCGTTCTCCTTGCTCATATCCTCTTTTCCTGACCTTTTCCGCCGAGGAACTTCAAAGATACGAGCTCCAGCATCAAGAACAACATTTCTTTCCCACCCGGAGTCAATGTATTGATTCTGGACCTCGAGGACGTGTTTCTTTACCTGGAGTGTGAATCTTTTCCCCTGCTGGGAACTTTTTCCTTGGATGTGAACCTGTCTCTTTTTCTGTATTGTAGTTTAGTAGTTTTGTCGACGTCGTGTTAGTTTCTATTGTTTTGGATGGTGGACTTTGTCATATAATGAGGCCTCTCTTTGCCATTTCCGTTTTCCCCATCCAAATCTTTTTCTTTCTCTTTTTCTCTATTCTCTTTATCCCTTCCACTGCTTCTTCCTGTCCTCTGCTTTCCCTTTTGGCCGCATCTGACAGTCTTTGCACTGTGTGGGGAGAATAGAGTCTTTTGTCCAGGTTCTTTCCTTTTCTTTTCTGTTATCTTTTCTCTAATTCTTTTAGTCCTAACCACAGCAGCTCACACTTGTGTCCCTTATAGTTTTAGCACACGCTTTGTTGTAGTTACTTGTTGTTGTAAGGTGCACAGTTGCTGATTGACCTGTGTTTAGGTATGTTTGTTTTTTGCAATGATATCCAAATCTTTTTCTTTCTCTTTTTCTCTATTCTCTTTATCCCTTCCACTGCTTCTTCCTGTCCTCTGCTTTCCCTTTTGGCCGCATCTGACAGTCTTTGCACTGTGTGGGGAGAATAGAGTCTTTTGTCCAGTTTTAGCACATGCTTTGTTGTAGTTACTTGTTGTTGTAAGGTGCACAGTTGCTGATTGACCTGTGTTTAGCTTTCCTCTGTGCTAAAACTTCTACATTTGAGCTCTGGCTTGGATATGTTCCTAATACTCCTGCCCAAATTCTCAATAACAAAATACCTAAATTGGATATACATCCTGGTGTCAAATCTATTCTTCAAATGCAACAACTATGTAGAAATCATGCTCAAAAATGTATTGAAAAATCATTTGAATATGAGAAGAAAAGATGGGACAAATCCCATAAAGAATACACTTTTAAAAAGGGTGATGAAGTGTTGATTTCTACAGTCCACTTCAACTTACAAGGTAATAACAAATTAAAAGATCCATTTGTTGGTCCATTTGTTGTCAGAAGAATGATTGGAGATAATGCAGTTGAAGCTATTCTGTATTCCCCATATGACAGAAAACATCCTGTTTTTCCAATATCTCTTTTGAAACCTTACACATCCAATAGTGATTTATTTCCAAAAAGGAGGGGTAGAACAAAGAAAACCCCAAATGAAATCACTGAAACAGCAGAAATTGAAAAAATTCTAAATGACAGAATAGTCACTGCTGAAAAAGGTACAGAATACTTATTGAGATTCAAGAATAAATCATCTGAATATGATTCTTGGATACCTGGGAAGGAGATATCTGATCTTCCCACTCTACTAAAAAAGTATAAAAAGAAAAAATCATAGCACTTTTTTTATTGTTTTTTTAAGAGTGAGGGAGTGTCAGCCAGGCTACTAGACTTACCCAGTGAAATAATTAATTATTTACTGGATGAAGCCGCACCTTATCATTTTAATTATTATTTAATTATAATTTAGTTACATTAAAATTAGTTAGAATAAATTAACTAATTACAGAATGTTAAAATTAAAAAATTAAATAAATAATTAAAATTAAAAATATAATTTTGTCCCTTATATTTTTCTCTAACACTGTGCTCATTTGACAGGTTGGAAAAAACTAAAATTTTATATTAAAAAAAGATATTAAGATAAAATAAGATTTTAATATTCAAATAATATTAAATATATACAAAAAATTCAAATTTCTTATTTAGAATTGACTTCTACAGTAAATATTAAATAAATTGATGTATTTCTGACATACTCTGTAAATACATCTTTTTGACGCCTTCTTTTTAGAATAACTTTATTATTTGAAATACTCCTTCTGGAATGTTCTTTTCTCTCTCTCATACTACTGTTTTTAGAATTTGATTGCCGTGCTATGTCTCTCCTTTGCCTATAAAAGGCCTCTCTTTTTGTTGTCTTTTGGATCATCCTTTTTACCAACTTACTTATTACTACAACTACAATATAACACTTATTTCTTATATTTTATATCTTTAGTACTTACAAGGACGTAATTCTAATCTATAATTTATATAAATATTTTAAATCTACCTCTTATCATTGAGTAAACATCATCTTTGATTGAGAAATACGTACTAAATTATTGAGAGTCCAATTAATCCTTAAATCTTCATACAAACTCCGTACCAAAGCTTCTAGACCAAAAGTGAACCTTGACATAATTAAACCCATGAGTAAGAGACTAATTTTTCCACCATAGCTTCCCAAACCAGTTAATTGAAATAATGAGTAACTAAATAAGTTTGAAACAAAATAACTGTGAGTAAAATAATCCAAAACAGGTATTACAATGTTTTTTAAGGGTTTTAATTGAAACACATAGAATATTTTGATGCAACAATTTTGATAATTAATTTAATTCAATTGTAAAGGAAAATTAATCATTTTTAACTATTTTAGTAACTTAATAATTAATTTAGTTGAAAAAGTAAGTAATTTAATCATATTGTAAGTTTAAAGTGAGGATTTTAATATTATTATCTTAAATAAGTAGTTAAATTTATTTAATAATTTCCTGGCACAATTTAGGGTCAAAAAAAAACCCAATTTTATTGTTTAATAAGATATGTAAGGCTTTATTTAATATATAAATTTAATTAATTAATTTAATTACATTATAAGTTAATTTTTAACTTATAATTATAATCTATGTTTATAATTAATTAATTATTAAATTTATAGAATATAAAATATATCATGCTTAAGTTAAATGTATAAATAAATTATACAACAATAAAATTAATATAATCCTTATTTTATTTATATTTAATAAGATACTTATATAATTTTATTATGCAATAAAATATTAATTTATATACATAAAATACATATTTTTACGCCCTCTTTTGGTTCCAGTAAATTAAAATAACATTTAATGGGCTCCTGGTATAGCCTGGCTGGCACTCCCTCACTCTAAAAAAACAATAATAAAATGCTAAGATTTTTCTTTTTATACTTTTTTAACAGAGGTTTCAGATTTGAAATTTCTTTTCCAGGTATCCATTAATCATGTTCAGATGATTTTTTCTTATATCTCAATAAATATTCAATACCTTTTTCAGAAGTGATAATTCTATCATTGTGAATTTTATCAATTTCTGCAGTTTCTGTGACTTCCTGAGGGTTTTTCTTAGGTCTTCCCCTTCTTTTGGGAAATAATTCACAGTTGGAAGTATAAGGTTTAAGCAAAGAAATGGGAAAAACCGGATGTTTCCTATCATATGGAGAATACAATACAACTTCTACTGCATTATAACCAACCATTCTTTTAACAACAAAGGGTCCCACAAAAGGATCTTTTAATTTGTTGCTTCCTTGTAGATTGAAATGGACAGTAGATATCAACACTTAATCACCCTTGTTAAATCACCACACAATATGGGGGGCGGACTTGCTAGCAAGTCCGCAACCTTGGACCCAAACTCACCATAGATTGAACACACATTGAGCTATTGATAAAGGAACCATTCAATCAGGGATGAACACCACTCAGCAGAACAGTTTTAGGTGGGTGTTCAAGTAGAGTTCAGTATGGGTTCAGTATGAGTTCAGTCTGAGTTCCATCTGAGTTCCATCTGAGTTCAGGTTGAGGACTTGCTAGCAAGTCCACCCCCTATATTGCGTAGTGAATGTGTATTCTTTATGGGATTTATCCCATCTTTTATTTTCATATTCAAATTCATTATCAATACAGCTTAGAGCATATTTTCTGCATAGCTGTTGCATTTGCATAAAAGATTTTACACCAGGATGTAGTTCCAACTTGGGTAATTTATTATTGAGAATTTGAGCAGGAGTGTTTGGGACATAACCTAACCAAAGCTCAAAAGGCTTTTTCTCTGTGACAGAATGAACAGTGCTATTATATGCAAATTAAAGACCAGGCAATAGAGTGACCCAGTCATGAGTAAATCTGTCAGCCAGGTTATCTCAGGAGCCCAGTAAATTATATGATAAATTACTGGAATAATTTAAGGTAATAATGCTATACATTTTATGTAGTTACAATAAAAAATCTTATTGAATAAAATTATATTTTATAAGTAAAATACTTTTATATTAAGAAACTTTTTATTACATATAAAATTTTATATTCTATAATATCATGGCACATTTTATATGTATTCTAAATAAATAAATTAATTAATTATGGTTATATTATAAGTGTAAAATACAACTTATAATGTAATTACAAATTGAATAATAAAATTTATATAAACTAAAATACAACTTATCATTAAAAATTATCCACAATTATTGGGCGCTTCCTTGACCCATAATTGTGTCATTAAAATTATTAAATTAAGTAAAATACTTATTTGATATGATAAATTGTATTTCACATTCTAAATAGGTTATTTTATTAATTTAATTAGTTGTTTCAATTAAATTACTTGAAATGGTTAATAAGATTGATTTAATTTTCTTTGAACTGAATTAAAAGGCATGAAAATAATTCCTTTTGTTTAATTACACCTTTTCAGCTATTTTTATTACCTGTTTTAGATTTCCTTTCCCATGTATCTTAGTTTTCATATTCACATAGTCATTCATTATATTTGTATAGGATTGTATGGTGGGAATAGTTATTTCTTATTCATGGCTTCACTTTATTGGGTTAATTTTTCTTCTTGTTTTGTATGTTTCAATTAAATTAAAACACCTGTTCTTTTTATATTACTATAATCCATGTAACTACAATTAAGACGCTTGAGAAGGTCTTCTTGCCTATAGAAGAGCCTTGAAAACCTCTCTAGTAATCATCACTTATTATACTCATACTTTTATTATATTTTTAAATATCATACAAATTATTATTTTTATTATTAGTCTTACAGTTCTAATATAAATCTTATATAATTTCAAGGTTTCCATAAGTCTATTAATAACAATAATTGATTTTTGCGCATTGAGAAATAACTTACAAAAATTATTAGATATCCTTTAAATATACTGTAGTGTCATTAACTCATAAAATATTGTTGTATTACTCTCCATAAATCCAATTAACTTTTACTTCTCAAATACTACTAACAAATTAGTCTTTATCTTTCTATTCTACCTCTTCTTTTATCTTTCTTTTTCTACTCCCTCTAGACGACCCACCAATAAAATCTGTCATTGTCTTTATATTTTAATACAAAGGCACAATTCTAATCATATCTTCCAGAGTTTGAATCATTCTTTCAGCTAGACCATCAGTCTGAGGATGGTGAGCTGTAGACAATTCTTACTCACAGCCACAAATATCCATCAAAGATGTCCAAAATTCAGATGTAAATTTTGGGTCTCTAAAAGAGATAATTGCTTTTAGAAATACAACAATATTAAACATGTAAGACCACCATAAGAAAGCTAATTCTTATGTGGATACATCTTTGTGCATGGGAATAAATTTGCACATTTTGGTGAATCTATCCACTATTACACAACAAGAGTTATAACTGTCTTTACCTGCTACAGGAAGACCAGTGACAAAATCCATGTTAATGATTTGCCAGGGAGCATCAGGTGCTTCAATATGTTGCAAAAATGCTGCTCTTTTACCTGTCAATCTTTTAGGTTTTTTACAAGAATCACAAGATTCAACATATAATTTAGTGTCTTCAGACATATTAGCCCACCAAGCAGTGTTGTAGAAGTTTTAGCACAGAGGAAAGCTAAACACAGGTCAATCAGCAACTGTGCACCTTACAACAACAAGTAACTACAACAAAGCGTGTGCTAAAACTGGACAAAAGACTCTATTCTCCCCACACAGTGCAAAGACTGTCAGATGCGGCCAAAAGGGAAAGCAGTGGACAGGAAGAAGCAGTGGAAGGGATAAAGAGAATAGAGAGAAAGAGAAAGAAAAAGATTTGGATTTCATTGCAAAAACAAACATACCTAAACACAGGTCAATCAGCAACTGTGCACCTTACAACAACAAGTAACTACAACAAAGCGTGTGCTAAAACTATAAGGGACACAAGTGTGAGCTGCTGTGGTTAGGACTAAAAGAATCAGAGAAAAGATAACAGAAAAGAAAAGGAAAGAACCTGGACAAAAGACTCTATTCTCCCCACACAGTGCAAAGACTGTCAGATGCGGCCAAAAGGGAAAGCAGTGGACAGGAAGAAGCAGTGGAAGGGATAAAGAGAATAGAGAGAAAGAGAAAGAAAAAGATTTGGATGGGGAAAACGGAAATGGCAAAGAGAGGGCTCATTATATGACAAAGTCCACCATCCAAAACAATAGAAACTAACACGACGTCGACAAAACTACTAAACTACAATACAGAAAAAGAGACAGGTTCACATCCAAGGAAAAAGTTCCCAGCCGGGGAAAAGATTCACACTCCAGGTAAAGAAACACGTCCTCGAGGTCCAGAATCAATACATTGACTCCGGGTGGGAAAGAAATGTTGTTCTTGATGCTGGAGCTCGTATCTTTGAAGTTCCTCGGCGGAAAAGGTCAGGAAAAGAGGATATGAGCAAGGAGAATGACTTGAGACGATGGTAAGAAGCTGGAGTAAGGAATGGGTCAGGTATTAGAGGCAGAAATTTCAACACCCCCCCTTAATACCAGACCCATGAGTTTGAGGAGATAAGACAGCTTGACTTTTCCTAAAGATTTTGTAAGAAGATCAGCCACCATGTGTTCAGTTGAAATGTGTTGAAGCTGAAAATGATTTTTGTTGATGCTTTCAGTAATCCAACAAAGTTGAGTGTCCACATGTTTTGATCTTTGACGGTATCTGAGTGAATCCTTGCATTGTGAAATGGAACTGGCATTGTCAGCAAGGATTAAAGGTGAAGGTGACTTAGGAATATTGAAGGAAGTAAGTAATTTAGTCAGCCAGATTGCTTCACATCCAGCATCCACAATGCCTCTGAACTCAGCTTCAGTACTAGAGATAGTGACGACTTGCTGCTTTTTAGAACTCCAGGAAATAGCTCCTCCATTGAGTATGGCAACATACCCTCCAGTTGAGCGCCTGGTATCAGGATCCCCAGCATAATCAGTGTCAGAGTAAATAAGAGGACAGAGTGATGGATGATTTGGAATTGGGCATTTTCCTCCAAAAGTGAGAGATGATGATGAAGTGGCACGCAGATATCTGAAAGTGTGTTTGACAGCAAGCCAGTGTTTGATACCTGGTTCAATGAGATGTTGAGATAATGCACCAACTGCAAAAGAGAGATCAGGTCTTGTTGCAACAGACAAATAGTTGAGTGCACCAATAGCAGAGCGGTAATTGATTTTCAGAGCATTGAATTCAGCAATTTCTTCACTGGTTGCTTTGACAGGATAATCATTTGGGGATAAGGGAGTGAGACAGGGATTACAGTTGGCCATATTCCAGTTGGACAAAACTTTTTCAGCATAAGAATCTTGTGATAAAGAAAGAGTACGTGCTGTTCTGTTCCTGGTGAGACGCATTCCCAAAATCCAAGTGGCAGGACCAAGATCATCCATCTCAAATTCAGTTTTGATTTTGTCTTTGAACCAAAGAAAATGATTACCAGTAATGACCATATCATCAACATGAAGATAAATGATACAGATTTGTGATTTGTTTCTCCAAACATACACACACTGATCACACTTAAGGGGGGAGAAGTTGAGCTTGCACAAGTAGTCATTTATACGTGAATTCCAGCAAAAGGGAGCTTGTTTGATGCCATAAAGAGGACGCAACAATTGGCAAACTTTACCTTCATTTCCAGCAGTTAGTGTTCCTTCAGGTTGTTCCATATAAACAGTTTCATTTAAGTTTCCCTGGAGAAAAGCTGCCACTACATCCATTTGATGAACATCCCAGTCAAAATAAGCTGCTAAAGAAAGAATGGTCCTGAGAGAAGTGATCCGTCCAGTGGGTGCAAAAGTTTCATGAAAATCTATTCCTAGGATTTGAGAATATCCTTTTGCTACACAACGGGCTTTGAACTTGGAAACACCACCATCAGCATTAGGTTTAACCCTGAAAACCCACCTGCAGCCAATTACATTAGCTTTTTCAGGCCTGGGGACAATTTTCCAAGTGTTACAACGCTGAAGTGCTTGATGTTCATGTTTCACAGCCTCTGCCCATTCTGCTGAATATTTGGAATAGATTGCTTGCTTATAACACTGGGGTTCAGGAATTTCATGAGCTAGCAAGGGAGCTTCTAGAGAGAAAGCAAAGGCATTTGCTGCATATAACCCAAGAGGGTCAGGAGAATCAGAGTAGGAATCATGTTGATAATGATCATAATAAATCTGACGTAAATGTTCAGGAGTGGATGTTTCAGCTGAAGAGTTGTCAGAATAACTGGGGGATTGTGATGAGGGAACATAATCAGGATCTGCTGGATTGTCTGGCTCAATTGATGAATATGATGGATCAGATTGACTGGAACCTTCTTCATCTGGGACATTGGAATGAGGTAATCTTGTTAAGTGGCCAGGTGAAGGACAAGGAGTTGAATTAGAAGGTGTGCCGGACATGTGAAAATCAGAGGAAGAAGAAGAAGAAGGAGAATTATCTTCAGAATGTGAATCAGAAATGTTTCCTGAGGATGGATCATGAGTTGGAGACTCAGAAGGAGATTGAGCTGGAGAAAAGGAAAGTCCAGGTGTTGGAAGTGGTTGACTGTCATGAATTTGATCTGGAATTTGCTTCATCAGTTGTGACCATTGAGGGCGCTTAAATCTGGAGTCAAGAAAGGGGAAGAAATTTTCATTGAAGGCCACAGATTTGGCAATAACAATCTTTTTAAGCTCAAGATCCCAAACACGATAATTTGTTGTTCCAACTTCATATCCAAGCATGACACACTTTCTGGCATTAGCTGAAAACTTTCCAGGACGTTGATGTTTATCAAGAAAAGCATAGCAAGCACAACCAAAAACTCTGAGGTGTGAGACTCTGGGTTTGGATTTATTCCAGGCTTCAAAAGGAGTTGATTTGTTTTGAAGAGCTTTGGTTGGTAATCTGTTTTCAAGATATACTGCTGTTTTAACTGCTTCAGACCATAGGTGAATTGGTGCATTAGAATGAAACATCATGGTTTTGGATTTTTCAGTGGTAATACGGTTTCCTCTCTCAGAAATTGGATTTTGTTGGGGAGTGTAAGGAGCCGTAACTTGAAGAGCAATGCCATGTTGTTTAAGAAAGTTGACCAGACTAGAGTTGATATACTCACCACCACCGTCACAAACAAGCTTTTTGATTTTGAAGCCAGATTGCAGCTCTACAGATGCCTTGTATTCCAAGAAATATTTGAATACTTGGGCTTTTGAGGAAAGAAGGTAAACATGACGGTATGAAGTGGCCTGATCAGTGAACTTAAGGTAATACTGAGAACCATCAAAAGAAGGAGGTTGAATTTTCCCAGATAAATCCGTGTGGATAACTTCAAGAGGATTTTTGGCAACAGGCAACTGGCCAGGAAAGGAAGCATGGGTTTGTTTACCCAACACACACGGTTCACAAAAATGCATTTCAGAATCAGACAAACTAGAACTAGATACATCAGATGCCATTCCATTAAAAAGTTTTTGAATATATGGGGCGTATGGATGTCCTAATCTGTTGTGCCAGAGAGTTAGAGACTGACTTGAAGCTTTTGCATAAAGAGCTGAGGAATTAGGGGGAGACATGCCTTGTGGAACCACAGAAACTTCAAATAATGAATTGGAGATGACTCCTCCCATATAATTCTTTCCATTACGTGAAATAATGAAGTTTGATGTAGGATTAACTGGTGCAGGGATGAGAAGACAACCAGTTCTCCAAAGACGTCCCAGGGAGATGAGATTCCTTCCAAGATCAGGGACATAAAGAGCATCAGAAAAGAAAACTTTTCCTTCCATTCCTCCAGAAGCAGCAACAGTTCCTTTTCCAGTTGCATAGATTGATTTCCCAATACCAGCAAGTTGAATTCGAATGTTGACAGGTTGAAAGGTGATGAAACTGTCTCTGTTGTTAAACATATGACAGCTGGCCCCAGAATCAATAATTGGAGAAAGGTTTGAGGAATGAGAAGCCATGGAAGCAGAAGCGTTGATAATGCAGTCAGAATTTGATTTTTCAGACAAGCAGGCAACAGCTGTAAAAAGAAATTCTTCATCAGAAGGGAAGACAAAAGCACAATTGGCCGTGACATCAGGTTGTTCTTCCTGAGGAGGGGGAACAGGAGTTGCTTTGTTGGAATTGTCCTTTGATGGGGCAGCTGAGTTGGCTTGGTTCTTCTTGGGACGCAATTCAGGATGTTGAACAAAGCAATGATTGTCATCATGTCCAACATTTTGACCATGAACAGAACATGAGAGTTTGCTGCGTGCCTTGGATTTGGATGATTTTGATGATTTGGCTGAGGCAGAGTGAGCATTGACATTTGACATAGCATTGTGAAATTCATCAACAACTTTGTCATCAGCAGCGTAATCCAGGAAAGAAGATAAAACATCATCCAGATGCAGGTGATCAATTTCCTGTCTGTCTCTGGTGAGCAAACCACGCCAATGTTTGAAGGAAGGTGGAAGAGTGGCAAAAAAGAGATAAATAAGAATTTCCTGGGGAATGATGAGCCCAGAACGGATCATATGGAAGTTAATGCCTTTGAATGCATCAACATGAGTTTTGGGGTCTCCTCCTTCAGAAAGAGAAAGAGTAACCATAGAGAGAAAGTGAGAAATCCGTGATCCAACTTTATTGCTGGCGTGTCTTCTTGCAAGAACAGACCACATTTGAGCAGAGGTGTGGCAAGTGTTGACCAGCTTCTTGTTAACATCATCCAATCTGGTGATGATTTCATACCTGCACCTGGTGTCATTTTTGATCCATAAAGCAAGTTGAGCTTTGATTTCAGCGTCTGAAGGTGAACCATCATTGTGAGGAACAGGGGCAGGGACTTGTCCAGAAACAATGCCAAAAAGATCCAGAACTTCAAAGTGAAGACGCATAATGTGTTCCCAGGTGTCATAGGATTCGTCAGTAAGAGGGGTGACCATAACCTTACTTGAATCCTGATTGGAGGCCATGATTTGGTCGAGTCAACAGCAAAGATTTGGAGAGAAAGAAGATGAGATGTGAAGAGGATGATCCAAAATCTGAGAGAAAAGGCTGTTTTATTGTCCAGTAAGCGGTTTTGTTGTAAGTATTCTTGAGAAAGGTGCTTTAGGCAACTGGGCCCATAACCTGTAGAAGTTTTAGCACAGAGGAAAGCTAAACACAGGTCAATCAGCAACTGTGCACCTTACAACAACAAGTAACTACAACAAAGCGTGTGCTAAAACTGGACAAAAGACTCTATTCTCCCCACACAGTGCAAAGACTGTCAGATGCGGCCAAAAGGGAAAGCAGTGGACAGGAAGAAGCAGTGGAAGGGATAAAGAGAATAGAGAGAAAGAGAAAGAAAAAGATTTGGATTTCATTGCAAAAACAAACATACCTAAACACAGGTCAATCAGCAACTGTGCACCTTACAACAACAAGTAACTACAATAAAGCGTGTGCTAAAACTATAAGGGACACAAGTGTGAGCTGCTGTGGTTAGGACTAAAAGAATCAGAGAAAAGATAACAGAAAAGAAAAGGAAAGAACCTGGACAAAAGACTCTATTCTCCCCACACAGTGCAAAGACTGTCAGATGCGGCCAAAAGGGAAAGCAGTGGACAGGAAGAAGCAGTGGAAGGGATAAAGAGAATAGAGAGAAAGAGAAAGAAAAAGATTTGGATGGGGAAAACGGAAATGGCAAAGAGAGGGCTCATTATATGACAAAGTCCACCATCCAAAACAATAGAAACTAACACGACGTCGACAAAACTACTAAACTACAATACAGAAAAAGAGACAGGTTCACATCCAAGGAAAAAGTTCCCAGCCGGGGAAAAGATTCACACTCCAGGTAAAGAAACACGTCCTCGAGGTCCAGAATCAATACATTGACTCCGGGTGGGAAAGAAATGTTGTTCTTGATGCTGGAGCTCGTATCTTTGAAGTTCCTCGGCGGAAAAGGTCAGGAAAAGAGGATATGAGCAAGGAGAATGACTTGAGACGATGGTAAGAAGCTGGAGTAAGGAATGGGTCAGGTATTAGAGGCAGAAATTTCAACAGCAGAAGCGTTGATAATGCAGTCAGAATTTGATTTTTCAGACAAGCAGGCAACAGCTGTAAAAAGAAATTCTTCATCAGAAGGGAAGACAAAAGCACAATTGGCCGTGACATCAGGTTGTTCTTCCTGAGGAGGGGGAACAGGAGTTGCTTTGTTGGAATTGTCCTTTGATGGGGCAGCTGAGTTGGCTTGGTTCTTCTTGGGACGCAATTCAGGATGTTGAACAAAGCAATGATTGTCATCATGTCCAACATTTTGACCATGAACAGAACATGAGAGTTTGCTGCGTGCCTTGGATTTGGATGATTTTGATGATTTGGCTGAGGCAGAGTGAGCATTGACATTTGACATAGCATTGTGAAATTCATCAACAACTTTGTCATCAGCAGCGTAATCCAGGAAAGAAGATAAAACATCATCCAGATGCAGGTGATCAATTTCCTGTCTGTCTCTGGTGAGCAAACCACGCCAATGTTTGAAGGAAGGTGGAAGAGTGGCAAAAAAGAGATAAATAAGAATTTCCTGGGGAATGATGAGCCCAGAACGGATCATATGGAAGTTAATGCCTTTGAATGCATCAACATGAGTTTTGGGGTCTCCTCCTTCAGAAAGAGAAAGAGTAACCATAGAGAGAAAGTGAGAAATCCGTGATCCAACTTTATTGCTGGCGTGTCTTCTTGCAAGAACAGACCACATTTGAGCAGAGGTGTGGCAAGTGTTGACCAGCTTCTTGTTAACATCATCCAATCTGGTGATGATTTCATACCTGCACCTGGTGTCATTTTTGATCCATAAAGCAAGTTGAGCTTTGATTTCAGCGTCTGAAGGTGAACCATCATTGTGAGGAACAGGGGCAGGGACTTGTCCAGAAACAATGCCAAAAAGATCCAGAACTTCAAAGTGAAGACGCATAATGTGTTCCCAGGTGTCATAGGATTCGTCAGTAAGAGGGGTGACCATAACCTTACTTGAATCCTGATTGGAGGCCATGATTTGGTCGAGTCAACAGCAAAGATTTGGAGAGAAAGAAGATGAGATGTGAAGAGGATGATCCAAAATCTGAGAGAAAAGGCTGTTTTATTGTCCAGTAAGCGGTTTTGTTGTAAGTATTCTTGAGAAAGGTGCTTTAGGCAACTGGGCCCATAACCTGTAGAAGTTTTAGCACAGAGGAAAGCTAAACACAGGTCAATCAGCAACTGTGCACCTTACAACAACAAGTAACTACAACAAAGCGTGTGCTAAAACTGGACAAAAGACTCTATTCTCCCCACACAGTGCAAAGACTGTCAGATGCGGCCAAAAGGGAAAGCAGTGGACAGGAAGAAGCAGTGGAAGGGATAAAGAGAATAGAGAGAAAGAGAAAGAAAAAGATTTGGATTTCATTGCAAAAACAAACATACCTAAACACAGGTCAATCAGCAACTGTGCACCTTACAACAACAAGTAACTACAACAAAGCGTGTGCTAAAACTATAAGGGACACAAGTGTGAGCTGCTGTGGTTAGGACTAAAAGAATCAGAGAAAAGATAACAGAAAAGAAAAGGAAAGAACCTGGACAAAAGACTCTATTCTCCCCACACAGTGCAAAGACTGTCAGATGCGGCCAAAAGGGAAAGCAGTGGACAGGAAGAAGCAGTGGAAGGGATAAAGAGAATAGAGAGAAAGAGAAAGAAAAAGATTTGGATGGGGAAAACGGAAATGGCAAAGAGAGGGCTCATTATATGACAAAGTCCACCATCCAAAACAATAGAAACTAACACGACGTCGACAAAACTACTAAACTACAATACAGAAAAAGAGACAGGTTCACATCCAAGGAAAAAGTTCCCAGCCGGGGAAAAGATTCACACTCCAGGTAAAGAAACACGTCCTCGAGGTCCAGAATCAATACATTGACTCCGGGTGGGAAAGAAATGTTGTTCTTGATGCTGGAGCTCGTATCTTTGAAGTTCCTCGGCGGAAAAGGTCAGGAAAAGAGGATATGAGCAAGGAGAATGACTTGAGACGATGGTAAGAAGCTGGAGTAAGGAATGGGTCAGGTATTAGAGGCAGAAATTTCAACAAGTGTTTTTAATTCTGATTAAGGTTTTCTCATGGTCAAAATTTCCTGCTAATATGTCATCATGACAAAGTTTTAAGATGGTTTCTTCCATGGAAGGAGGAATAACAATGACATTGGTCAGTTTTCTCCTCTAATAAATATAACCATCTTTAATGGAAAATTTTCCCTTACTCAAAGCACTCTGGTGTTTTGGAGGAAGGGTTTTTATAAATGCTTGAATAGAAGCATTCTTTGGATCATTCAAGATTGTAACCAATTTTTTTAAATTAGAATCATTATCATATGAATCCAGAATTAATTGTAACAGTTCTTCTTCCATATCAATTATATATATACCATGTATATTAACAGTATCACTTTCAGACACATAGGCAGGATTGGGGTCATTATTTGGCAGAGGCAACCTTGAAAGCATATCAACATTGGAGTGAAAATTTCCAGCTCTATGGATAATTGTTATTATTCCTCTGTACTCCTGAACAGCAAGTTGCCACCTAAACATATGTCTATTTGGTGTATTTGGGTTCAAGAGGGATTTGACAGAACTACAGTCAGTTATCAATTAAAATATTTGGACATCTAGGTAAGAGTGAAGCTTCTCAAGAGCCCAAACAACTGATAAAAACTCTAATGGAGTGGCACCATATTTCAATTCACTATTTCTCAAGCTTCTTGAAATATAACAAATTACAACTTCTGAGGATTTATCCTTAATAATTTATTTTTGGAAAAGGGCAGCACCCAGTCCAACAAAGCTAGCATCTGTGTAAAGGAAAAAAGTTTGTTGAAATCTGGAAGAGCCAAGATAGGGGCTGTCATTAAACAATTTTTCAATGTATGAAAAGATTTTTGACAGTCATTATTCCAGATAAAGGCAAAATTGTTTCTGGTCAGTTTAGTAAGAGGTTGTTGAAATTTCTGCCTCTAATACCTGACCCATTCCTTACACCAGCTTCTTACCATCGTCTCAAGTCATTCTCCTTGCTCATATCCTCTTTTCCTGACTTTTTCCGCAGAGGAGTTTCAAAGATACGAGCTCCAGCATCAAGAACAACATTTCTTTCCCACCCGGAGTCAATGTATTGATTCTGGACCTCGAGGACGTGTTTCTTTACCTGGAGTGTGAATCTTTTCCCCGGCTGAGAACTTTTTCCTTGGATGTGAACCTGTCTCTTTTCCTGTATTGTAGTTTAGTAGTTTTGTCGACGTCGTGTTATTTTCTATTGTTTTGGATGGTGGACTTTGTCATATAATGAGCCCTCTCTTTGCCATTTCTGTTTTCCCCATCCAAATCTTTTTCTTTCTCTTTCTCTCTATTCTCTTTATCCCTTCCACTGCTTCTTCCTGTCCACTGCTTTCCCTTTTGGCCGCATCTGACAGTCTTTGCACTGTGTGGGGAGAATAGAGTCTTTTGTCCAGGTTCTTTCCTTTTCTTTTCTGTTATCTTTTCTCTAATTCTCTTAGTCCTAACCACAGCAACTCACACTTGTGTCCCTTATAGTTTTAGCACACGCTTTGTTGTAGTTACTTGTTGTTGTAAGGTGCACAGTTGCTGATTAACCTGTGTTTAGGTATGTTTGTTTTTGCAATGAAATCCAAATCTTTTTCTTTCTCTTTTTCTCTATTCTCTTTATCCCTTCCACTGCTTCTTCCTGTCCACTGCTTTCCCTTTTGGCCGCATCTGACAGTCTTTGCACTGTGTGGGGAGAATAGAGTCTTTTGTCCAGTTTTAGCACACGCTTTGTTGTAGTTACTTGTTGTTGTAAGGTGCACAGTTGCTGATTAACCTGTGTTTAGCTTTCCTCTGTGCTAAAACTTCTTCACACTGCTCCTTCCTTTCCACTGCTTTCCCTTTTGGCCGCATCTGACAGTCTTTGCACTGTGTGGGGAGAATAGAGTCTTTTGTCCAGTTTTAGCACACACTTTGTTGTAGTTACTTGTTGTTGTAAGGTGCACAGTTGCTGATTAACCTGTGTTTAGCTTTCCTCTGTGCTAAAACGTCTTCAGAGGTAAGGCTATGACCTGTTAATTTTTAATATATTGTCTATAATAGCCACACATACCCAAAAAACTTTGGATTTCTCTTACAGAAGTTGGTGCTTTTACATTTTGAATTGCAGCAACTTTATTCTGGTCTACACAAATCTGTAAGCCTGACACAACATGGCCAAGGACTTTCAAGGATTGAAAACCAAACTTACACTTTTTCAAGGACAAAGTCATATTAATTTCATCTATTTTTTGGAAAACTCTATTTAAGTGAATCATGTGATCATCAAAAGTTTTAGAATTAACTACAATGTCATCAATACAAACCATGAGCCATCCTTCAATTATTTCCTGATGGAAAGTGTTATCCCTTAATTTCTGAAAAACGGAAGGTGCATTTTTAGGGCCAAATGGCATCCTAACATACCTATATATTCACATATGAGTAGCAATAAGCAAGAAATTCTGTGAATTTTTCTCAACAGGTATTTGATGATAACCTTTATTACCATAAAGACAACTAATAAATTTTGCACCTTGCAATCTAGCGTGTATTGAATTAATTCTGGGTAAAGGATAAATATCATCAACAGTATAAGTGTTTAATGCTCTATAATCCCCACATAATCTAGCTTTATCTTTTCCATAAGTAATCACAACTGGGGAGATGACACAATATTTTGGGGTGACATCCACCTTCTTAATGATATTCATTTTTAATAAGGTGGAAATATTATCTTCAATATCCTTTCTCTTTGTTGGAGAAGCAGGTTATGGGTTTTTCTTAACACTAAGAGGAATATCATTCAAATTACAGGATAAAGTAATTTTCTTTTCATCGTTAACAACTCCTAAGACATGAGAGCCATGATAAAAAGCCATAGGAAAAGATGTAATTAAGGCTACTATTGAAACTTTTTGATCAACTGTTAATTGATCACCAAATGAAGCTGTTTCAATCTCAGAAAATAATACATCCATTTCCTCTGTTTGTCTGCCTTTACATTGGATCAAAGAGTGGCAAGATTTTAATAAGTGTTGAAATTTCTGCCTCTAATACCTGACCCATTCCTTACTCCAGCTTCTTACCATCGTCTCAAGTCATTCTCCTTGCTTATATCCTCTTTTCCTGACCTTTTCCGCCGAGGAACTTCAAAGATACGAGCTCCAGCATCAAGAACAACATTTCTTTCCCACCCGGAGTCAATGTATTGATTCTGGACCTTGAGGACGTGTTTCTTTACCTGGAGTGTGAATCTTTTCCCCGGCTGGGAACTTTTTCCTTGGATGTGAACCTGTCTCTTTTTCTGTATTGTAGTTTAGTAGTTTTGTCGACGTCGTGTTAGTTTCTTTTGTTTTGGATGGTGGACTTTGTCATATAATGAGCCCTCTCTTTGCCATTTCCGTTTTCCCCATCCAAATCTTTTTCTTTCTCTTTCTCTCTATTCTCTTTATCCCTTCCACTGCTTCTTCCTGTCCACTGCTTTCCCTTTTGGCCGCATCTGACAGTCTTTGCACTGTGTGGGGAGAATAGAGTCTTTTGTCCAGGTTCTTTCCTTTTCTTTTCTGTTATCTTTTCTCTGATTCTTTTAGTCCTAACCACAGCAGCTCACACTTGTGTCCCTTA
This sequence comes from Hemileia vastatrix, assembly GCA_030280995.1. NCBI lineage: Eukaryota > Fungi > Basidiomycota > Pucciniomycetes > Pucciniales > Zaghouaniaceae > Hemileia > Hemileia vastatrix. Next base: position 31,026,518 of record JASXTE010000001.1, on the reverse strand, counting down.
TAGTTTTAGCACACGCTTTGTTGTAGTTACTTGTTGTTGTAAGGTGCACAGTTGCTGATTGACCTGTGTTTAGGTATGTTTGTTTTTGCAATGAAATCCAAATCTTTTTCTTTCTCTTTCTCTCTATTCTCTTTATCCCTTCCACTGCTTCTTCCTGTCCACTGCTTTCCCTTTTGGCCGCATCTGACAGTCTTTGCACTGTGTGGGGAGAATAGAGTCTTTTGTCCAGTTTTAGCACACGCTTTGTTGTAGTTACTTGTTGTTGTAAGGTGCACAGTTGCTGATTGACCTGTGTTTAGCTTTCCTTTGTGCTAAAACTTCTTCAGGTTATGGGCCCAGTTGCCTAAAGCACCTCTCTCAAGAATACTTACAACAAAACCGCTTACTGGACAATAAAACAGCCTTTTCTCTCAGATTTTGGATCACCCTCTTCACATCTCATCTTCTTTCTCTCCAAATCTTTGCTGTTGACTCGACCAAATCATGGCCTCCAATCAGGATTCAAGTAAGGTTATGGTCACCCCTCTCACTGACGAATCCTATGACACCTGGGAACACATTATGCGTCTTCACTTTGAAGTTCTGGATCTTTTTGGCATTGTTTCTGGACAAGTCCCTGCCCCTGTTCCTCACAATGATGGTTCACCTTCAGACGCTGAAATCAAAGCTCAACTTGCTTTATGGATCAAAAATGACACCAGGTGCAGGTATGAAATCATCACCAGATTGGATGATGTTAACAAGAAGCTGGTCAACACTTGCCACACCTCTGCTCAAATGTGGTCTGTTCTTGCAAGAAGACACGCCAGCAATAAAGTTGGATCACGGATTTCTCACTTTCTCTCTATGGTTACTCTTTCTCTTTCTGAAGGAGGAGACCCCAAAACTCATGTTGATGCATTCAAAGGCATTAACTTCCATATGATCCGTTCTGGGCTCATCATTCCCCAGGAAATTCTTATTTATCTCTTTTTTGCCACTCTTCCACCTTCCTTCAAACATTGGCGTGGTTTGCTCACCAGAGACAGACAGGAAATTGATCACCTGCATCTGGATGATGTTTTATCTTCTTTCCTGGATTACGCTGCTGATGACAAAGTTGTTGATGAATTTCACAATGCTATGTCAAATGTCAATGCTCACTCTGCCTCAGCCAAATCATCAAAATCATCCAAATCCAAGGCACGCAGCAAACTCTCATGTTCTGTTCATGGTCAAAATGTTGGACATGATGACAATCATTGCTTTGTTCAACATCCTGAACTCCGTCCCAAGAAGAACCAAGCCAACTCAGCTGCCCCATCAAAGGACAATTCCAACAAAGCAACTCCTGTTCCCCCTCCTCAGGAAGAACAACCTGATGCCACGGCCAATTGTGCTTTTTGTTGAAATTTCTGCCTCTAATACCTGACCCATTCCTTACTCCAGCTTCTTACCATCGTCTCAAGTCATTCTCCTTGCTCATATCCTCTTTTCCTGACCTTTTCCGCCGAGGAACTTCAAAGATACGAGCTCCAGCATCAAGAACAACATTTCTTTCCCACCCGGAGTCAATGTATTGATTCTGGACCTCGAGGACGTGTTTCTTTACCTGGAGTGTGAATCTTTTCCCCGGCTGGGAACTTTTTCCTTGGATGTGAACCTGTCTCTTTTTCTGTATTGTAGTTTAGTAGTTTTGTCGACGTCGTGTTAGTTTCTATTGTTTTGGATGGTGGACTTTGTCATATAATGAGCCCTCTCTTTGCCATTTCCGTTTTCCCCATCCAAATCTTTTTCTTTCTCTTTCTCTCTATTCTCTTTATCCCTTCCACTGCTTCTTCCTGTCCACTGCTTTCCCTTTTGGCCGCATCTGACAGTCTTTGCACTGTGTGGGGAGAATAGAGTCTTTTGTCCAGGTTCTTTCCTTTTCTTTTCTGTTATCTTTTCTCTGATTCTTTTAGTCCTAACCACAGCAGCTCACACTTGTGTCCCTTATAGTTTTAGCACACGCTTTGTTGTAGTTACTTGTTGTTGTAAGGTGCACAGTTGCTGATTGACCTGTGTTTAGGTATGTTTGTTTTTGCAATGAAATCCAAATCTTTTTCTTTCTCTTTCTCTCTATTCTCTTTATCCCTTCCACTGCTTCTTCCTGTCCACTGCTTTCCCTTTTGGCCGCATCTGACAGTCTTTGCACTGTGTGGGGAGAATAGAGTCTTTTGTCCAGTTTTAGCACACGCTTTGTTGTAGTTACTTGTTGTTGTAAGGTGCACAGTTGCTGATTGACCTGTGTTTAGCTTTCCTCTGTGCTAAAACTTCTACAGGTTATGGGCCCAGTTGCCTAAAGCACCTTTCTCAAGAATACTTACAACAAAACCGCTTACTGGACAATAAAACAGCCTTTTCTCTCAGATTTTGGATCATCCTCTTCACATCTCATCTTCTTTCTCTCCAAATCTTTGCTGTTGACTCGACCAAATCATGGCCTCCAATCAGGATTCAAGTAAGGTTATGGTCACCCCTCTTACTGACGAATCCTATGACACCTGGGAACACATTATGCGTCTTCACTTTGAAGTTCTGGATCTTTTTGGCATTGTTTCTGGACAAGTCCCTGCCCCTGTTCCTCACAATGATGGTTCACCTTCAGACGCTGAAATCAAAGCTCAACTTGCTTTATGGATCAAAAATGACACCAGGTGCAGGTATGAAATCATCACCAGATTGGATGATGTTAACAAGAAGCTGGTCAACACTTGCCACACCTCTGCTCAAATGTGGTCTGTTCTTGCAAGAAGACACGCCAGCAATAAAGTTGGATCACGGATTTCTCACTTTCTCTCTATGGTTACTCTTTCTCTTTCTGAAGGAGGAGACCCCAAAACTCATGTTGATGCATTCAAAGGCATTAACTTCCATATGATCCGTTCTGGGCTCATCATTCCCCAGGAAATTCTTATTTATCTCTTTTTTGCCACTCTTCCACCTTCCTTCAAACATTGGCGTGGTTTGCTCACCAGAGACAGACAGGAAATTGATCACCTGCATCTGGATGATGTTTTATCTTCTTTCCTGGATTACGCTGCTGATGACAAAGTTGTTGATGAATTTCACAATGCTATGTCAAATGTCAATGCTCACTCTGCCTCAGCCAAATCATCAAAATCATCCAAATCCAAGGCACGCAGCAAACTCTCATGTTCTGTTCATGGTCAAAATGTTGGACATGATGACAATCATTGCTTTGTTCAACATCCTGAATTGCGTCCCAAGAAGAACCAAGCCAACTCAGCTGCCCCATCAAAGGACAATTCCAACAAAGCAACTCCTGTTCCCCCTCCTCAGGAAGAACAACCTGATGTCACGGCCAATTGTGCTTTTGTCTTCCCTTCTGATGAAGAATTTCTTTTTACAGCTGTTGCCTGCTTGTCTGAAAAATCAAATTCTGACTGCATTATCAACGCTTCTGCTGTTGAAATTTCTGCCTCTAATACCTGACCCATTCCTTACTCCAGCTTCTTACCATCGTCTCAAGTCATTCTCCTTGCTCATATCCTCTTTTCCTGACCTTTTCCGCCGAGGAACTTCAAAGATACGAGCTCCAGCATCAAGAACAACATTTCTTTCCCACCCGGAGTCAATGTATTGATTCTGGACCTCGAGGACGTGTTTCTTTACCTGGAGTGTGAATCTTTTCCCCGGCTGGGAACTTTTTCCTTGGATGTGAACCTGTCTCTTTTTCTGTATTGTAGTTTAGTAGTTTTGTCGACGTCGTGTTAGTTTCTATTGTTTTGGATGGTGGACTTTGTCATATAATGAGCCCTCTCTTTGCCATTTCCGTTTTCCCCATCCAAATCTTTTTCTTTCTCTTTCTCTCTATTCTCTTTATCCCTTCCACTGCTTCTTCCTGTCCACTGCTTTCCCTTTTGGCCGCATCTGACAGTCTTTGCACTGTGTGGGGAGAATAGAGTCTTTTGTCCAGGTTCTTTCCTTTTCTTTTCTGTTATCTTTTCTCTGATTCTTTTAGTCCTAACCACAGCAGCTCACACTTGTGTCCCTTATAGTTTTAGCACACGCTTTGTTGTAGTTACTTGTTGTTGTAAGGTGCACAGTTGCTGATTGACCTGTGTTTAGGTATGTTTGTTTTTGCAATGAAATCCAAATCTTTTTCTTTCTCTTTCTCTCTATTCTCTTTATCCCTTCCACTGCTTCTTCCTGTCCACTGCTTTCCCTTTTGGCCGCATCTGACAGTCTTTGCACTGTGTGGGGAGAATAGAGTCTTTTGTCCAGTTTTAGCACACGCTTTGTTGTAGTTACTTGTTGTTGTAAGGTGCACAGTTGCTGATTGACCTGTGTTTAGCTTTCCTCTGTGCTAAAACTTCTACAGGTTATGGGCCCAGTTGCCTAAAGCACCTTTCTCAAGAATACTTACAACAAAACCGCTTACTGGACAATAAAACAGCCTTTTCTCTCAGATTTTGGATCATCCTCTTCACATCTCATCTTCTTTCTCTCCAAATCTTTGCTGTTGACTCGACCAAATCATGGCCTCCAATCAGGATTCAAGTAAGGTTATGGTCACCCCTCTTACTGACGAATCCTATGACACCTGGGAACACATTATGCGTCTTCACTTTGAAGTTCTGGATCTTTTTGGCATTGTTTCTGGACAAGTCCCTGCCCCTGTTCCTCACAATGATGGTTCACCTTCAGACGCTGAAATCAAAGCTCAACTTGCTTTATGGATCAAAAATGACACCAGGTGCAGGTATGAAATCATCACCAGATTGGATGATGTTAACAAGAAGCTGGTCAACACTTGCCACACCTCTGCTCAAATGTGGTCTGTTCTTGCAAGAAGACACGCCAGCAATAAAGTTGGATCACGGATTTCTCACTTTCTCTCTATGGTTACTCTTTCTCTTTCTGAAGGAGGAGACCCCAAAACTCATGTTGATGCATTCAAAGGCATTAACTTCCATATGATCCGTTCTGGGCTCATCATTCCCCAGGAAATTCTTATTTATCTCTTTTTTGCCACTCTTCCACCTTCCTTCAAACATTGGCGTGGTTTGCTCACCAGAGACAGACAGGAAATTGATCACCTGCATCTGGATGATGTTTTATCTTCTTTCCTGGATTACGCTGCTGATGACAAAGTTGTTGATGAATTTCACAATGCTATGTCAAATGTCAATGCTCACTCTGCCTCAGCCAAATCATCAAAATCATCCAAATCCAAGGCACGCAGCAAACTCTCATGTTCTGTTCATGGTCAAAATGTTGGACATGATGACAATCATTGCTTTGTTCAACATCCTGAATTGCGTCCCAAGAAGAACCAAGCCAACTCAGCTGCCCCATCAAAGGACAATTCCAACAAAGCAACTCCTGTTCCCCCTCCTCAGGAAGAACAACCTGATGTCACGGCCAATTGTGCTTTTGTCTTCCCTTCTGATGAAGAATTTCTTTTTACAGCTGTTGCCTGCTTGTCTGAAAAATCAAATTCTGACTGCATTATCAACGCTTCTGCTTCCATGGCTTCTCATTCCTCAAACCTTTCTCCAATTATTGATTCTGGGGCCAGCTGTCATATGTTTAACAACAGAGACAGTTTCATCACCTTTCAACCTGTCAACATTCGAATTCAACTTGCTGGTATTGGGAAATCAATCTATGCAACTGGAAAAGGAACTGTTGCTGCTTCTGGAGGAATGGAAGGAAAAGTTTTCTTTTCTGATGCTCTTTATGTCCCTGATCTTGGAAGGAATCTCATCTCCCTGGGACGTCTTTGGAGAACTGGTTGTCTTCTCATCCCTGCACCAGTTAATCCTACATCAAACTTCATTATTTCACGTAATGGAAAGAATTATATGGGAGGAGTCATCTCCAATTCATTGAAGAAGTTTTAGCACAGAGGAAAGCTAAACACAGGTCAATCAGCAACTGTGCACCTTACAACAACAAGTAACTACAACAAAGCGTGTGCTAAAACTGGACAAAAGACTCTATTCTCCCCACACAGTGCAAAGACTGTCAGATGCGGCCAAAAGGGAAAGCAGTGGACAGGAAGAAGCAGTGGAAGGGATAAAGAGAATAGAGAGAAAGAGAAAGAAAAAGATTTGGATTTCATTGCAAAAACAAACATACCTAAACACAGGTCAATCAGCAACTGTGCACCTTACAACAACAAGTAACTACAACAAAGCGTGTGCTAAAACTATAAGGGACACAAGTGTGAGCTGCTGTGGTTAGGACTAAAAGAATCAGAGAAAAGATAACAGAAAAGAAAAGGAAAGAACCTGGACAAAAGACTCTATTCTCCCCACACAGTGCAAAGACTGTCAGATGCGGCCAAAAGGGAAAGCAGTGGACAGGAAGAAGCAGTGGAAGGGATAAAGAGAATAGAGAGAAAGAGAAAGAAAAAGATTTGGATGGGGAAAACGGAAATGGCAAAGAGAGGGCTCATTATATGACAAAGTCCACCATCCAAAACAATAGAAACTAACACGACGTCGACAAAACTACTAAACTACAATACAGAAAAAGAGACAGGTTCACATCCAAGGAAAAAGTTCCCAGCCGGGGAAAAGATTCACACTCCAGGTAAAGAAACACGTCCTCGAGGTCCAGAATCAATACATTGACTCCGGGTGGGAAAGAAATGTTGTTCTTGATGCTGGAGCTCGTATCTTTGAAGTTCCTCGGCGGAAAAGGTCAGGAAAAGAGGATATGAGCAAGGAGAATGACTTGAGACGATGGTAAGAAGCTGGAGTAAGGAATGGGTCAGGTATTAGAGGCAGAAATTTCAACACCCCCCCTTAATACCAGACCCATGAGTTTGAGGAGATAAGACAGCTTGACTTTTCCTAAAGATTTTGTAAGAAGATCAGCCACCATGTGTTCAGTTGAAATGTGTTGAAGCTGAAAATGATTTTTGTTGATGCTTTCAGTAATCCAACAAAGTTGAGTGTCCACATGTTTTGATCTTTGACGGTATCTGAGTGAATCCTTGCATTGTGAAATGGAACTGGCATTGTCAGCAAGGATTAAAGGTGAAGGTGACTTAGGAATATTGAAGGAAGTAAGTAATTTAGTCAGCCAGATTGCTTCACATCCAGCATCCACAATGCCTCTGAACTCAGCTTCAGTACTAGAGATAGTGACGACTTGCTGCTTTTTAGAACTCCAGGAAATAGCTCCTCCATTGAGTATGGCAACATACCCTCCAGTTGAGCGCCTGGTATCAGGATCCCCAGCATAATCAGTGTCAGAGTAAATAAGAGGACAGAGTGATGGATGATTTGGAATTGGGCATTTTCCTCCAAAAGTGAGAGATGATGATGAAGTGGCACGCAGATATCTGAAAGTGTGTTTGACAGCAAGCCAGTGTTTGATACCTGGTTCAATGAGATGTTGAGATAATGCACCAACTGCAAAAGAGAGATCAGGTCTTGTTGCAACAGACAAATAGTTGAGTGCACCAATAGCAGAGCGGTAATTGATTTTCAGAGCATTGAATTCAGCAATTTCTTCACTGGTTGCTTTGACAGGATAATCATTTGGGGATAAGGGAGTGAGACAGGGATTACAGTTGGCCATATTCCAGTTGGACAAAACTTTTTCAGCATAAGAATCTTGTGATAAAGAAAGAGTACGTGCTGTTCTGTTCCTGGTGAGACGCATTCCCAAAATCCAAGTGGCAGGACCAAGATCATCCATCTCAAATTCAGTTTTGATTTTGTCTTTGAACCAAAGAAAATGATTACCAGTAATGACCATATCATCAACATGAAGATAAATGATACAGATTTGTGATTTGTTTCTCCAAACATACACACACTGATCACACTTAAGGGGGGAGAAGTTGAGCTTGCACAAGTAGTCATTTATACGTGAATTCCAGCAAAAGGGAGCTTGTTTGATGCCATAAAGAGGACGCAACAATTGGCAAACTTTACCTTCATTTCCAGCAGTTAGTGTTCCTTCAGGTTGTTCCATATAAACAGTTTCATTTAAGTTTCCCTGGAGAAAAGCTGCCACTACATCCATTTGATGAACATCCCAGTCAAAATAAGCTGCTAAAGAAAGAATGGTCCTGAGAGAAGTGATCCGTCCAGTGGGTGCAAAAGTTTCATGAAAATCTATTCCTAGGATTTGAGAATATCCTTTTGCTACACAACGGGCTTTGAACTTGGAAACACCACCATCAGCATTAGGTTTAACCCTGAAAACCCACCTGCAGCCAATTACATTAGCTTTTTCAGGCCTGGGGACAATTTTCCAAGTGTTACAACGCTGAAGTGCTTGATGTTCATGTTTCACAGCCTCTGCCCATTCTGCTGAATATTTGGAATAGATTGCTTGCTTATAACACTGGGGTTCAGGAATTTCATGAGCTAGCAAGGGAGCTTCTAGAGAGAAAGCAAAGGCATTTGCTGCATATAACCCAAGAGGGTCAGGAGAATCAGAGTAGGAATCATGTTGATAATGATCATAATAAATCTGACGTAAATGTTCAGGAGTGGATGTTTCAGCTGAAGAGTTGTCAGAATAACTGGGGGATTGTGATGAGGGAACATAATCAGGATCTGCTGGATTGTCTGGCTCAATTGATGAATATGATGGATCAGATTGACTGGAACCTTCTTCATCTGGGACATTGGAATGAGGTAATCTTGTTAAGTGGCCAGGTGAAGGACAAGGAGTTGAATTAGAAGGTGTGCCGGACATGTGAAAATCAGAGGAAGAAGAAGAAGAAGGAGAATTATCTTCAGAATGTGAATCAGAAATGTTTCCTGAGGATGGATCATGAGTTGGAGACTCAGAAGGAGATTGAGCTGGAGAAAAGGAAAGTCCAGGTGTTGGAAGTGGTTGACTGTCATGAATTTGATCTGGAATTTGCTTCATCAGTTGTGACCATTGAGGGCGCTTAAATCTGGAGTCAAGAAAGGGGAAGAAATTTTCATTGAAGGCCACAGATTTGGCAATAACAATCTTTTTAAGCTCAAGATCCCAAACACGATAATTTGTTGTTCCAACTTCATATCCAAGCATGACACACTTTCTGGCATTAGCTGAAAACTTTCCAGGACGTTGATGTTTATCAAGAAAAGCATAGCAAGCACAACCAAAAACTCTGAGGTGTGAGACTCTGGGTTTGGATTTATTCCAGGCTTCAAAAGGAGTTGATTTGTTTTGAAGAGCTTTGGTTGGTAATCTGTTTTCAAGATATACTGCTGTTTTAACTGCTTCAGACCATAGGTGAATTGGTGCATTAGAATGAAACATCATGGTTTTGGATTTTTCAGTGGTAATACGGTTTCCTCTCTCAGAAATTGGATTTTGTTGGGGAGTGTAAGGAGCCGTAACTTGAAGAGCAATGCCATGTTGTTTAAGAAAGTTGACCAGACTAGAGTTGATATACTCACCACCACCGTCACAAACAAGCTTTTTGATTTTGAAGCCAGATTGCAGCTCTACAGATGCCTTGTATTCCAAGAAATATTTGAATACTTGGGCTTTTGAGGAAAGAAGGTAAACATGACGGTATGAAGTGGCCTGATCAGTGAACTTAAGGTAATACTGAGAACCATCAAAAGAAGGAGGTTGAATTTTCCCAGATAAATCCGTGTGGATAACTTCAAGAGGATTTTTGGCAACAGGCAACTGGCCAGGAAAGGAAGCATGGGTTTGTTTACCCAACACACACGGTTCACAAAAATGCATTTCAGAATCAGACAAACTAGAACTAGATACATCAGATGCCATTCCATTAAAAAGTTTTTGAATATATGGGGCGTATGGATGTCCTAATCTGTTGTGCCAGAGAGTTAGAGACTGACTTGAAGCTTTTGCATAAAGAGCTGAGGAATTAGGGGGAGACATGCCTTGTGGAACCACAGAAACTTCAAATAATGAATTGGAGATGACTCCTCCCATATAATTCTTTCCATTACGTGAAATAATGAAGTTTGATGTAGGATTAACTGGTGCAGGGATGAGAAGACAACCAGTTCTCCAAAGACGTCCCAGGGAGATGAGATTCCTTCCAAGATCAGGGACATAAAGAGCATCAGAAAAGAAAACTTTTCCTTCCATTCCTCCAGAAGCAGCAACAGTTCCTTTTCCAGTTGCATAGATTGATTTCCCAATACCAGCAAGTTGAATTCGAATGTTGACAGGTTGAAAGGTGATGAAACTGTCTCTGTTGTTAAACATATGACAGCTGGCCCCAGAATCAATAATTGGAGAAAGGTTTGAGGAATGAGAAGCCATGGAAGCAGAAGCGTTGATAATGTTGAAATTTCTGCCTCTAATACCTGACCCATTCCTTACTCCAGCTTCTTACCATCGTCTCAAGTCATTCTCCTTGCTCATATCCTCTTTTCCTGACCTTTTCCGCCGAGGAACTTCAAAGATACGAGCTCCAGCATCAAGAACAACATTTCTTTCCCACCCGGAGTCAATGTATTGATTCTGGACCTCGAGGACGTGTTTCTTTACCTGGAGTGTGAATCTTTTCCCCGGCTGGGAACTTTTTCCTTGGATGTGAACCTGTCTCTTTTTCTGTATTGTAGTTTAGTAGTTTTGTCGACGTCGTGTTAGTTTCTATTGTTTTGGATGGTGGACTTTGTCATATAATGAGCCCTCTCTTTGCCATTTCCGTTTTCCCCATCCAAATCTTTTTCTTTCTCTTTCTCTCTATTCTCTTTATCCCTTCCACTGCTTCTTCCTGTCCACTGCTTTCCCTTTTGGCCGCATCTGACAGTCTTTGCACTGTGTGGGGAGAATAGAGTCTTTTGTCCAGGTTCTTTCCTTTTCTTTTCTGTTATCTTTTCTCTGATTCTTTTAGTCCTAACCACAGCAGCTCACACTTGTGTCCCTTATAGTTTTAGCACACGCTTTGTTGTAGTTACTTGTTGTTGTAAGGTGCACAGTTGCTGATTGACCTGTGTTTAGGTATGTTTGTTTTTGCAATGAAATCCAAATCTTTTTCTTTCTCTTTCTCTCTATTCTCTTTATCCCTTCCACTGCTTCTTCCTGTCCACTGCTTTCCCTTTTGGCCGCATCTGACAGTCTTTGCACTGTGTGGGGAGAATAGAGTCTTTTGTCCAGTTTTAGCACACGCTTTGTTGTAGTTACTTGTTGTTGTAAGGTGCACAGTTGCTGATTGACCTGTGTTTAGCTTTCCTCTGTGCTAAAACTTCTACAGGTTATGGGCCCAGTTGCCTAAAGCACCTTTCTCAAGAATACTTACAACAAAACCGCTTACTGGACAATAAAACAGCCTTTTCTCTCAGATTTTGGATCATCCTCTTCACATCTCATCTTCTTTCTCTCCAAATCTTTGCTGTTGACTCGACCAAATCATGGCCTCCAATCAGGATTCAAGTAAGGTTATGGTCACCCCTCTTACTGACGAATCCTATGACACCTGGGAACACATTATGCGTCTTCACTTTGAAGTTCTGGATCTTTTTGGCATTGTTTCTGGACAAGTCCCTGCCCCTGTTCCTCACAATGATGGTTCACCTTCAGACGCTGAAATCAAAGCTCAACTTGCTTTATGGATCAAAAATGACACCAGGTGCAGGTATGAAATCATCACCAGATTGGATGATGTTAACAAGAAGCTGGTCAACACTTGCCACACCTCTGCTCAAATGTGGTCTGTTCTTGCAAGAAGACACGCCAGCAATAAAGTTGGATCACGGATTTCTCACTTTCTCTCTATGGTTACTCTTTCTCTTTCTGAAGGAGGAGACCCCAAAACTCATGTTGATGCATTCAAAGGCATTAACTTCCATATGATCCGTTCTGGGCTCATCATTCCCCAGGAAATTCTTATTTATCTCTTTTTTGCCACTCTTCCACCTTCCTTCAAACATTGGCGTGGTTTGCTCACCAGAGACAGACAGGAAATTGATCACCTGCATCTGGATGATGTTTTATCTTCTTTCCTGGATTACGCTGCTGATGACAAAGTTGTTGATGAATTTCACAATGCTATGTCAAATGTCAATGCTCACTCTGCCTCAGCCAAATCATCAAAATCATCCAAATCCAAGGCACGCAGCAAACTCTCATGTTCTGTTCATGGTCAAAATGTTGGACATGATGACAATCATTGCTTTGTTCAACATCCTGAATTGCGTCCCAAGAAGAACCAAGCCAACTCAGCTGCCCCATCAAAGGACAATTCCAACAAAGCAACTCCTGTTCCCCCTCCTCAGGAAGAACAACCTGATGTCACGGCCAATTGTGCTTTTGTCTTCCCTTCTGATGAAGAATTTCTTTTTACAGCTGTTGCCTGCTTGTCTGAAAAATCAAATTCTGACTGCATTATCAACGCTTCTGCTTCCATGGCTTCTCATTCCTCAAACCTTTCTCCAATTATTGATTCTGGGGCCAGCTGTCATATGTTTAACAACAGAGACAGTTTCATCACCTTTCAACCTGTCAACATTCGAATTCAACTTGCTGGTATTGGGAAATCAATCTATGCAACTGGAAAAGGAACTGTTGCTGCTTCTGGAGGAATGGAAGGAAAAGTTTTCTTTTCTGATGCTCTTTATGTCCCTGATCTTGGAAGGAATCTCATCTCCCTGGGACGTCTTTGGAGAACTGGTTGTCTTCTCATCCCTGCACCAGTTAATCCTACATCAAACTTCATTATTTCACGTAATGGAAAGAATTATATGGGAGGAGTCATCTCCAATTCATTATTTGAAGTTTCTGTGGTTCCACAAGGCATGTCTCCCCCTAATTCCTCAGCTCTTTATGCAAAAGCTTCAAGTCAGTCTCTAACTCTCTGGCACAACAGATTAGGACATCCATACGCCCCATATATTCAAAAACTTTTTAATGGAATGGCATCTGATGTATCTAGTTCTAGTTTGTCTGATTCTGAAATGCATTTTTGTGAACCGTGTGTGTTGGGTAAACAAACCCATGCTTCCTTTCCTGGCCAGTTGCCTGTTGCCAAAAATCCTCTTGAAGTTATCCACACGGATTTATCTGGGAAAATTCAACCTCCTTCTTTTGATGGTTCTCAGTATTACCTTAAGTTCACTGATCAGGCCACTTCATACCGTCATGTTTACCTTCTTTCCTCAAAAGCCCAAGTATTCAAATATTTCTTGGAATACAAGGCATCTGTAGAGCTGCAATCTGGCTTCAAAATCAAAAAGCTTGTTTGTGACGGTGGTGGTGAGTATATCAACTCTAGTCTGGTCAACTTTCTTAAACAACATGGCATTGCTCTTCAAGTTACGGCTCCTTACACTCCCCAACAAAATCCAATTTCTGAGAGAGGAAACCGTATTACCACTGAAAAATCCAAAACCATGATGTTTCATTCTAATGCACCAATTCACCTATGGTCTGAAGCAGTTAAAACAGCAGTATATCTTGAAAACAGATTACCAACCAAAGCTCTTCAAAACAAATCAACTCCTTTTGAAGCCTGGAATAAATCCAAACCCAGAGTCTCACACCTCAGAGTTTTTGGTTGTGCTTGCTATGCTTTTCTTGATAAACATCAACGTCCTGGAAAGTTTTCAGCTAATGCCAGAAAGTGTGTCATGCTTGGATATGAAGTTGGAACAACAAATTATCGTGTTTGGGATCTTGAGCTTAAAAAGATTGTTATTGCCAAATCTGTGGCCTTCAATGAAAATTTCTTCCCCTTTCTTGACTCCAGATTTAAGCGCCCTCAATGGTCACAACTGATGAAGCAAATTCCAGATCAAATTCATGACAGTCAACCACTTCCAACACCTGGACTTTCCTTTTCTCCAGCTCAATCTCCTTCTGAGTCTCCAACTCATGATCCATCCTCAGGAAACATTTCTGATTCACATTCTGAAGATAATTCTCCTTCTTCTTCTTCTTCCTCTGATTTTCACATGTCCGGCACACCTTCTAATTCAACTCCTTGTCCTTCACCTGGCCACTTAACAAGATTACCTCATTCCAATGTCCCAGATGAAGAAGGTTCCAGTCAATCTGATCCATCATATTCATCAATTGAGCCAGACAATCCAGCAGATCCTGATTATGTTCCCTCATCACAATCCCCCAGTTATTCTGACAACTCTTCAGCTGAAACATCCACTCCTGAACATTTACGTCAGATTTATTATGATCATTATCAACATGATTCCTACTCTGATTCTCCTGACCCTCTTGGGTTATATGCAGCAAATGCCTTTGCTTTCTCTCTAGAAGCTCCCTTGCTAGCTCATGAAATTCCTGAACCCCAGTGTTATAAGCAAGCAATCTATTCCAAATATTCAGCAGAATGGGCAGAGGCTGTGAAACATGAACATCAAGCACTTCAGCGTTGTAACACTTGGAAAATTGTCCCCAGGCCTGAAAAAGCTAATGTAATTGGCTGCAGGTGGGTTTTCAGGGTTAAACCTAATGCTGATGGTGGTGTTTCCAAGTTCAAAGCCCGTTGTGTAGCAAAAGGATATTCTCAAATCCTAGGAATAGATTTTCATGAAACTTTTGCACCCACTGGACGGATCACTTCTCTCAGGACCATTCTTTCTTTAGCAGCTTATTTTGACTGGGATGTTCATCAAATGGATGTAGTGGCAGCTTTTCTCCAGGGAAACTTAAATGAAACTGTTTATATGGAACAACCTGAAGGAACACTAACTGCTGGAAATGAAGGTAAAGTTTGCCAATTGTTGCGTCCTCTTTATGGCATCAAACAAGCTCCCTTTTGCTGGAATTCACGTATAAATGACTACTTGTGCAAGCTCAACTTCTCCCCCCTTAAGTGTGATCAGTGTGTGTATGTTTGGAGAAACAAATCACAAATCTGTATCATTTATCTTCATGTTGATGATATGGTCATTACTGGTAATCATTTTCTTTGGTTCAAAGACAAAATCAAAACTGAATTTGAGATGGATGATCTTGGTCCTGCCACTTGGATTTTGGGAATGCGTCTCACCAGGAACAGAACAGCACGTACTCTTTCTTTATCACAAGATTCTTATGCTGAAAAAGTTTTGTCCAACTGGAATATGGCCAACTGTAATCCCTGTCTCACTCCCTTATCCCCAAATGATTATCCTGTCAAAGCAACCAGTGAAGAAATTGCTGAATTCAATGCTCTGAAAATCAATTACCGCTCTGCTATTGGTGCACTCAACTATTTGTCTGTTGCAACAAGACCTGATCTCTCTTTTGCAGTTGGTGCATTATCTCAACATCTCATTGAACCAGGTATCAAACACTGGCTTGCTGTCAAACACACTTTCAGATATCTGCGTGCCACTTCATCATCATCTCTCACTTTTGGAGGAAAATGCCCAATTCCAAATCATCCATCACTCTGTCCTCTTATTTACTCTGACACTGATTATGCTGGGGATCCTGATACCAGGCGCTCAACTGGAGGGTATGTTGCCATACTCAATGGAGGAGCTATTTCCTGGAGTTCTAAAAAGCAGCAAGTCGTCACTATCTCTAGTACTGAAGCTGAGTTCAGAGGCATTGTGGATGCTGGATGTGAAGCAATCTGGCTGACTAAATTACTTACTTCCTTCAATATTCCTAAGTCACCTTCACCTTTAATCCTTGCTGACAATGCCAGTTCCATTTCACAATGCAAGGATTCACTCAGATACCGTCAAAGATCAAAACATGTGGACACTCAACTTTGTTGGATTACTGAAAGCATCAACAAAAATCATTTTCAGCTTCAACACATTTCAACTGAACACATGGTGGCTGATCTTCTTACAAAATCTTTAGGAAAAGTCAAGCTGTCTTATCTCCTCAAACTCATGGGTCTGGTATTAAGGGGGGGTGTTGAAATTTTTGCCTCTAATACCTGACCCATTCCTTACTCCAGCTTCTTACCATCGTCTCAAGTCATTCTCCTTGCTCATATCCTCTTTTCCTGACCTTTTCCGCCGAGGAACTTCAAAGATACGAGCTCCAGCATCAAGAACAACATTTCTTTCCCACCCGGAGTCAATGTATTGATTCTGGACCTCGAGGACGTGTTTCTTTACCTGGAGTGTGAATCTTTTCCCCGGCTGGGAACTTTTTCCTTGGATGTGAACCTGTCTCTTTTTCTGTATTGTAGTTTAGTAGTTTTGTCGACGTCGTGTTAGTTTCTATTGTTTTGGATGGTGGACTTTGTCATATAATGAGCCCTCTCTTTGCCATTTCCGTTTTCCCCATCCAAATCTTTTTCTTTCTCTTTCTCTCTATTCTCTTTATCCCTTCCACTGCTTCTTCCTGTCCACTGCTTTCCCTTTTGGCCGCATCTGACAGTCTTTGCACTGTGTGGGGAGAATAGAGTCTTTTGTCCAGGTTCTTTCCTTTTCTTTTCTGTTATCTTTTCTCTGATTCTTTTAGTCCTAACCACAGCAGCTCACACTTGTGTCCCTTATAGTTTTAGCACACGCTTTGTTGTAGTTACTTGTTGTTGTAAGGTGCACAGTTGCTGATTGACCTGTGTTTAGGTATGTTTGTTTTTGCAATGAAATCCAAATCTTTTTCTTTCTCTTTCTCTCTATTCTCTTTATCCCTTCCACTGCTTCTTCCTGTCCACTGCTTTCCCTTTTGGCCGCATCTGACAGTCTTTGCACTGTGTGGGGAGAATAGAGTCTTTTGTCCAGTTTTAGCACACGCTTTGTTGTAGTTACTTGTTGTTGTAAGGTGCACAGTTGCTGATTGACCTGTGTTTAGCTTTCCTCTGTGCTAAAACTTCTACATTTGACCATGAACAGAACATGAGAGTTTGCTGCGTGCCTTGGATTTGGATGATTTTGATGATTTGGCTGAGGCAGAGTGAGCATTGACATTTGACATAGCATTGTGAAATTCATCAACAACTTTGTCATCAGCAGCGTAATCCAGGAAAGAAGATAAAACATCATCCAGATGCAGGTGATCAATTTCCTGTCTGTCTCTGGTGAGCAAACCACGCCAATGTTTGAAGGAAGGTGGAAGAGTGGCAAAAAAGAGATAAATAAGAATTTCCTGGGGAATGATGAGCCCAGAACGGATCATATGGAAGTTAATGCCTTTGAATGCATCAACATGAGTTTTGGGGTCTCCTCCTTCAGAAAGAGAAAGAGTAACCATAGAGAGAAAGTGAGAAATCCGTGATCCAACTTTATTGCTGGCGTGTCTTCTTGCAAGAACAGACCACATTTGAGCAGAGGTGTGGCAAGTGTTGACCAGCTTCTTGTTAACATCATCCAATCTGGTGATGATTTCATACCTGCACCTGGTGTCATTTTTGATCCATAAAGCAAGTTGAGCTTTGATTTCAGCGTCTGAAGGTGAACCATCATTGTGAGGAACAGGGGCAGGGACTTGTCCAGAAACAATGCCAAAAAGATCCAGAACTTCAAAGTGAAGACGCATAATGTGTTCCCAGGTGTCATAGGATTCGTCAGTAAGAGGGGTGACCATAACCTTACTTGAATCCTGATTGGAGGCCATGATTTGGTCGAGTCAACAGCAAAGATTTGGAGAGAAAGAAGATGAGATGTGAAGAGGATGATCCAAAATCTGAGAGAAAAGGCTGTTTTATTGTCCAGTAAGCGGTTTTGTTGTAAGTATTCTTGAGAAAGGTGCTTTAGGCAACTGGGCCCATAACCTGTAGAAGTTTTAGCACAGAGGAAAGCTAAACACAGGTCAATCAGCAACTGTGCACCTTACAACAACAAGTAACTACAACAAAGCGTGTGCTAAAACTGGACAAAAGACTCTATTCTCCCCACACAGTGCAAAGACTGTCAGATGCGGCCAAAAGGGAAAGCAGTGGACAGGAAGAAGCAGTGGAAGGGATAAAGAGAATAGAGAGAAAGAGAAAGAAAAAGATTTGGATTTCATTGCAAAAACAAACATACCTAAACACAGGTCAATCAGCAACTGTGCACCTTACAACAACAAGTAACTACAACAAAGCGTGTGCTAAAACTATAAGGGACACAAGTGTGAGCTGCTGTGGTTAGGACTAAAAGAATCAGAGAAAAGATAACAGAAAAGAAAAGGAAAGAACCTGGACAAAAGACTCTATTCTCCCCACACAGTGCAAAGACTGTCAGATGCGGCCAAAAGGGAAAGCAGTGGACAGGAAGAAGCAGTGGAAGGGATAAAGAGAATAGAGAGAAAGAGAAAGAAAAAGATTTGGATGGGGAAAACGGAAATGGCAAAGAGAGGGCTCATTATATGACAAAGTCCACCATCCAAAACAATAGAAACTAACACGACGTCGACAAAACTACTAAACTACAATACAGAAAAAGAGACAGGTTCACATCCAAGGAAAAAGTTCCCAGCCGGGGAAAAGATTCACACTCCAGGTAAAGAAACACGTCCTCGAGGTCCAGAATCAATACATTGACTCCGGGTGGGAAAGAAATGTTGTTCTTGATGCTGGAGCTCGTATCTTTGAAGTTCCTCGGCGGAAAAGGTCAGGAAAAGAGGATATGAGCAAGGAGAATGACTTGAGACGATGGTAAGAAGCTGGAGTAAGGAATGGGTCAGGTATTAGAGGCAGAAATTTCAACATCAAAATGTTGGACATGATGACAATCATTGCTTTGTTCAACATCCTGAATTGCGTCCCAAGAAGAACCAAGCCAACTCAGCTGCCCCATCAAAGGACAATTCCAACAAAGCAACTCCTGTTCCCCCTCCTCAGGAAGAACAACCTGATGTCACGGCCAATTGTGCTTTTGTCTTCCCTTCTGATGAAGAATTTCTTTTTACAGCTGTTGCCTGCTTGTCTGAAAAATCAAATTCTGACTGCATTATCAACGCTTCTGCTTCCATGGCTTCTCATTCCTCAAACCTTTCTCCAATTATTGATTCTGGGGCCAGCTGTCATATGTTTAACAACAGAGACAGTTTCATCACCTTTCAACCTGTCAACATTCGAATTCAACTTGCTGGTATTGGGAAATCAATCTATGCAACTGGAAAAGGAACTGTTGCTGCTTCTGGAGGAATGGAAGGAAAAGTTTTCTTTTCTGATGCTCTTTATGTCCCTGATCTTGGAAGGAATCTCATCTCCCTGGGACGTCTTTGGAGAACTGGTTGTCTTCTCATCCCTGCACCAGTTAATCCTACATCAAACTTCATTATTTCACGTAATGGAAAGAATTATATGGGAGGAGTCATCTCCAATTCATTATTTGAAGTTTCTGTGGTTCCACAAGGCATGTCTCCCCCTAATTCCTCAGCTCTTTATGCAAAAGCTTCAAGTCAGTCTCTAACTCTCTGGCACAACAGATTAGGACATCCATACGCCCCATATATTCAAAAACTTTTTAATGGAATGGCATCTGATGTATCTAGTTCTAGTTTGTCTGATTCTGAAATGCATTTTTGTGAACCGTGTGTGTTGGGTAAACAAACCCATGCTTCCTTTCCTGGCCAGTTGCCTGTTGCCAAAAATCCTCTTGAAGTTATCCACACGGATTTATCTGGGAAAATTCAACCTCCTTCTTTTGATGGTTCTCAGTATTACCTTAAGTTCACTGATCAGGCCACTTCATACCGTCATGTTTACCTTCTTTCCTCAAAAGCCCAAGTATTCAAATATTTCTTGGAATACAAGGCATCTGTAGAGCTGCAATCTGGCTTCAAAATCAAAAAGCTTGTTTGTGACGGTGGTGGTGAGTATATCAACTCTAGTCTGGTCAACTTTCTTAAACAACATGGCATTGCTCTTCAAGTTACGGCTCCTTACACTCCCCAACAAAATCCAATTTCTGAGAGAGGAAACCGTATTACCACTGAAAAATCCAAAACCATGATGTTTCATTCTAATGCACCAATTCACCTATGGTCTGAAGCAGTTAAAACAGCAGTATATCTTGAAAACAGATTACCAACCAAAGCTCTTCAAAACAAATCAACTCCTTTTGAAGCCTGGAATAAATCCAAACCCAGAGTCTCACACCTCAGAGTTTTTGGTTGTGCTTGCTATGCTTTTCTTGATAAACATCAACGTCCTGGAAAGTTTTCAGCTAATGCCAGAAAGTGTGTCATGCTTGGATATGAAGTTGGAACAACAAATTATCGTGTTTGGGATCTTGAGCTTAAAAAGATTGTTATTGCCAAATCTGTGGCCTTCAATGAAAATTTCTTCCCCTTTCTTGACTCCAGATTTAAGCGCCCTCAATGGTCACAACTGATGAAGCAAATTCCAGATCAAATTCATGACAGTCAACCACTTCCAACACCTGGACTTTCCTTTTCTCCAGCTCAATCTCCTTCTGAGTCTCCAACTCATGATCCATCCTCAGGAAACATTTCTGATTCACATTCTGAAGATAATTCTCCTTCTTCTTCTTCTTCCTCTGATTTTCACATGTCCGGCACACCTTCTAATTCAACTCCTTGTCCTTCACCTGGCCACTTAACAAGATTACCTCATTCCAATGTCCCAGATGAAGAAGGTTCCAGTCAATCTGATCCATCATATTCATCAATTGAGCCAGACAATCCAGCAGATCCTGATTATGTTCCCTCATCACAATCCCCCAGTTATTCTGACAACTCTTCAGCTGAAACATCCACTCCTGAACATTTACGTCAGATTTATTATGATCATTATCAACATGATTCCTACTCTGATTCTCCTGACCCTCTTGGGTTATATGCAGCAAATGCCTTTGCTTTCTCTCTAGAAGCTCCCTTGCTAGCTCATGAAATTCCTGAACCCCAGTGTTATAAGCAAGCAATCTATTCCAAATATTCAGCAGAATGGGCAGAGGCTGTGAAACATGAACATCAAGCACTTCAGCGTTGTAACACTTGGAAAATTGTCCCCAGGCCTGAAAAAGCTAATGTAATTGGCTGCAGGTGGGTTTTCAGGGTTAAACCTAATGCTGATGGTGGTGTTTCCAAGTTCAAAGCCCGTTGTGTAGCAAAAGGATATTCTCAAATCCTAGGAATAGATTTTCATGAAACTTTTGCACCCACTGGACGGATCACTTCTCTCAGGACCATTCTTTCTTTAGCAGCTTATTTTGACTGGGATGTTCATCAAATGGATGTAGTGGCAGCTTTTCTCCAGGGAAACTTAAATGAAACTGTTTATATGGAACAACCTGAAGGAACACTAACTGCTGGAAATGAAGGTAAAGTTTGCCAATTGTTGCGTCCTCTTTATGGCATCAAACAAGCTCCCTTTTGCTGGAATTCACGTATAAATGACTACTTGTGCAAGCTCAACTTCTCCCCCCTTAAGTGTGATCAGTGTGTGTATGTTTGGAGAAACAAATCACAAATCTGTATCATTTATCTTCATGTTGATGATATGGTCATTACTGGTAATCATTTTCTTTGGTTCAAAGACAAAATCAAAACTGAATTTGAGATGGATGATCTTGGTCCTGCCACTTGGATTTTGGGAATGCGTCTCACCAGGAACAGAACAGCACGTACTCTTTCTTTATCACAAGATTCTTATGCTGAAAAAGTTTTGTCCAACTGGAATATGGCCAACTGTAATCCCTGTCTCACTCCCTTATCCCCAAATGATTATCCTGTCAAAGCAACCAGTGAAGAAATTGCTGAATTCAATGCTCTGAAAATCAATTACCGCTCTGCTATTGGTGCACTCAACTATTTGTCTGTTGCAACAAGACCTGATCTCTCTTTTGCAGTTGGTGCATTATCTCAACATCTCATTGAACCAGGTATCAAACACTGGCTTGCTGTCAAACACACTTTCAGATATCTGCGTGCCACTTCATCATCATCTCTCACTTTTGGAGGAAAATGCCCAATTCCAAATCATCCATCACTCTGTCCTCTTATTTACTCTGACACTGATTATGCTGGGGATCCTGATACCAGGCGCTCAACTGGAGGGTATGTTGCCATACTCAATGGAGGAGCTATTTCCTGGAGTTCTAAAAAGCAGCAAGTCGTCACTATCTCTAGTACTGAAGCTGAGTTCAGAGGCATTGTGGATGCTGGATGTGAAGCAATCTGGCTGACTAAATTACTTACTTCCTTCAATATTCCTAAGTCACCTTCACCTTTAATCCTTGCTGACAATGCCAGTTCCATTTCACAATGCAAGGATTCACTCAGATACCGTCAAAGATCAAAACATGTGGACACTCAACTTTGTTGGATTACTGAAAGCATCAACAAAAATCATTTTCAGCTTCAACACATTTCAACTGAACACATGGTGGCTGATCTTCTTACAAAATCTTTAGGAAAAGTCAAGCTGTCTTATCTCCTCAAACTCATGGGTCTGGTATTAAGGGGGGGTGTTGAAATTTCTGCCTCTAATACCTGACCCATTCCTTACTCCAGCTTCTTACCATCGTCTCAAGTCATTCTCCTTGCTCATATCCTCTTTTCCTGACCTTTTCCGCCGAGGAACTTCAAAGATACGAGCTCCAGCATCAAGAACAACATTTCTTTCCCACCCGGAGTCAATGTATTGATTCTGGACCTCGAGGACGTGTTTCTTTACCTGGAGTGTGAATCTTTTCCCCGGCTGGGAACTTTTTCCTTGGATGTGAACCTGTCTCTTTTTCTGTATTGTAGTTTAGTAGTTTTGTCGACGTCGTGTTAGTTTCTATTGTTTTGGATGGTGGACTTTGTCATATAATGAGCCCTCTCTTTGCCATTTCCGTTTTCCCCATCCAAATCTTTTTCTTTCTCTTTCTCTCTATTCTCTTTATCCCTTCCACTGCTTCTTCCTGTCCACTGCTTTCCCTTTTGGCCGCATCTGACAGTCTTTGCACTGTGTGGGGAGAATAGAGTCTTTTGTCCAGTTTTAGCACACGCTTTGTTGTAGTTACTTGTTGTTGTAAGGTGCACAGTTGCTGATTGACCTGTGTTTAGCTTTCCTCTGTGCTAAAACTTCTTCATACCTTAAGTTCACTGATCAGGCCACTTCATACCGTCATGTTTACCTTCTTTCCTCAAAAGCCCAAGTATTCAAATATTTCTTGGAATATAAGGCATCTGTAGAGCTGCAATCTGGCTTCAAAATCAAAAAGCTTGTTTGTGACGGTGGTGGTGAGTATATCAACTCTAGTCTGGTCAACTTTCTTAAACAACATGGCATTGCTCTTCAAGTTACGGCTCCTTACACTCCCCAACAAAATCCAATTTCTGAGAGAGGAAACCGTATTACCACTGAAAAATCCAAAACCATGATGTTTCATTCTAATGCACCAATTCACTTATGGTCTGAAGCAGTTAAAACAGCTGTATATCTTGAAAACAGATTACCAACCAAAGCTCTTCAAAACAAATCAACTCCTTTTGAAGCCTGGAATAAATCCAAACCCAGAGTTTCACACCTCAGAGTTTTTGGTTGTGCTTGCTATGCTTTTCTTGATAAACATCAACGTCCTGGAAAGTTTTCAGCTAATGCCAGAAAGTGTGTCATGCTTGGATATGAAGTTGGAACAACAAATTATCGTGTTTGGGATCTTGAGCTTAAAAAGATTGTTATTGCCAAATCTGTGGCCTTCAATGAAAATTTCTTCCCCTTTCTTGACTCCAGATTTAAGCGCCCTCAATGGTCACAACTGATGAAGCAAATTCCAGATCAAATTCATGACAGTCAACCACTTCCAACACCTGGCCTTTCCTTTTCTCCAGCTCAATCTCCTTCTGAGTCTCCAACTCCTGATCCATCCTCAGGAAACATTTCTGATTCACATTCTGAAGATAATTCTCCTTCTTCTTCTTCTTCCTCTGATTTTCACATGTCAGGCACACCTTCCAATTCAACTCCTTGTCCTTCACCTGGCCACTTAACAAGATTACCTCATTCCAATGTCCCAGATGAAGAAGGTTCCAGTCAATCTGATCCATCATATTCATCAATTGAGCCAGACAATCCAGCAGATCCTGATTATGTTCCCTCATCACAATCCCCCAGTTATTCTGACAACTCTTCAGCTGAAACATCCACTCCTGAACATTTACGTCAGATTTATTATGATCATTATCAACATGATTCCTACTCTGATTCTCCTGATCCTCTTGGGTTATATGCAGCAAATGCCTTTGCTTTCTCTCTAGAAGCTCCCTTGCTAGCTCATGAAATTCCTGAACCCCAGTGTTATAAGCAAGCAATCTATTCCAAATATTCAGCAGAATGGGCAGAGGCTGTGAAACATGTAGAAGTTTTAGCACAGAGGAAAGCTAAACACAGGTCAATCAGCAACTGTGCACCTTACAACAACAAGTAACTACAACAAAGCGTGTGCTAAAACTGGACAAAAGACTCTATTCTCCCCACACAGTGCAAAGACTGTCAGATGCGGCCAAAAGGGAAAGCAGTGGACAGGAAGAAGCAGTGGAAGGGATAAAGAGAATAGAGAGAAAGAGAAAGAAAAAGATTTGGATTTCATTGCAAAAACAAACATACCTAAACACAGGTCAATCAGCAACTGTGCACCTTACAACAACAAGTAACTACAACAAAGCGTGTGCTAAAACTATAAGGGACACAAGTGTGAGCTGCTGTGGTTAGGACTAAAAGAATCAGAGAAAAGATAACAGAAAAGAAAAGGAAAGAACCTGGACAAAAGACTCTATTCTCCCCACACAGTGCAAAGACTGTCAGATGCGGCCAAAAGGGAAAGCAGTGGACAGGAAGAAGCAGTGGAAGGGATAAAGAGAATAGAGAGAAAGAGAAAGAAAAAGATTTGGATGGGGAAAACGGAAATGGCAAAGAGAGGGCTCATTATATGACAAAGTCCACCATCCAAAACAATAGAAACTAACACGACGTCGACAAAACTACTAAACTACAATACAGAAAAAGAGACAGGTTCACATCCAAGGAAAAAGTTCCCAGCCGGGGAAAAGATTCACACTCCAGGTAAAGAAACACGTCCTCGAGGTCCAGAATCAATACATTGACTCCGGGTGGGAAAGAAATGTTGTTCTTGATGCTGGAGCTCGTATCTTTGAAGTTCCTCGGCGGAAAAGGTCAGGAAAAGAGGATATGAGCAAGGAGAATGACTTGAGACGATGGTAAGAAGCTGGAGTAAGGAATGGGTCAGGTATTAGAGGCAGAAATTTCAACACCCCCCCTTAATACCAGACCCATGAGTTTGAGGAGATAAGACAGCTTGACTTTTCCTAAAGATTTTGTAAGAAGATCAGCCACCATGTGTTCAGTTGAAATGTGTTGAAGCTGAAAATGATTTTTGTTGATGCTTTCAGTAATCCAACAAAGTTGAGTGTCCACATGTTTTGATCTTTGACGGTATCTGAGTGAATCCTTGCATTGTGAAATGGAACTGGCATTGTCAGCAAGGATTAAAGGTGAAGGTGACTTAGGAATATTGAAGGAAGTAAGTAATTTAGTCAGCCAGATTGCTTCACATCCAGCATCCACAATGCCTCTGAACTCAGCTTCAGTACTAGAGATAGTGACGACTTGCTGCTTTTTAGAACTCCAGGAAATAGCTCCTCCATTGAGTATGGCAACATACCCTCCAGTTGAGCGCCTGGTATCAGGATCCCCAGCATAATCAGTGTCAGAGTAAATAAGAGGACAGAGTGATGGATGATTTGGAATTGGGCATTTTCCTCCAAAAGTGAGAGATGATGATGAAGTGGCACGCAGATATCTGAAAGTGTGTTTGACAGCAAGCCAGTGTTTGATACCTGGTTCAATGAGATGTTGAGATAATGCACCAACTGCAAAAGAGAGATCAGGTCTTGTTGCAACAGACAAATAGTTGAGTGCACCAATAGCAGAGCGGTAATTGATTTTCAGAGCATTGAATTCAGCAATTTCTTCACTGGTTGCTTTGACAGGATAATCATTTGGGGATAAGGGAGTGAGACAGGGATTACAGTTGGCCATATTCCAGTTGGACAAAACTTTTTCAGCATAAGAATCTTGTGATAAAGAAAGAGTACGTGCTGTTCTGTTCCTGGTGAGACGCATTCCCAAAATCCAAGTGGCAGGACCAAGATCATCCATCTCAAATTCAGTTTTGATTTTGTCTTTGAACCAAAGAAAATGATTACCAGTAATGACCATATCATCAACATGAAGATAAATGATACAGATTTGTGATTTGTTTCTCCAAACATACACACACTGATCACACTTAAGGGGGGAGAAGTTGAGCTTGCACAAGTAGTCATTTATACGTGAATTCCAGCAAAAGGGAGCTTGTTTGATGCCATAAAGAGGACGCAACAATTGGCAAACTTTACCTTCATTTCCAGCAGTTAGTGTTCCTTCAGGTTGTTCCATATAAACAGTTTCATTTAAGTTTCCCTGGAGAAAAGCTGCCACTACATCCATTTGATGAACATCCCAGTCAAAATAAGCTGCTAAAGAAAGAATGGTCCTGAGAGAAGTGATCCGTCCAGTGGGTGCAAAAGTTTCATGAAAATCTATTCCTAGGATTTGAGAATATCCTTTTGCTACACAACGGGCTTTGAACTTGGAAACACCACCATCAGCATTAGGTTTAACCCTGAAAACCCACCTGCAGCCAATTACATTAGCTTTTTCAGGCCTGGGGACAATTTTCCAAGTGTTACAACGCTGAAGTGCTTGATGTTCATGTTTCACAGCCTCTGCCCATTCTGCTGAATATTTGGAATAGATTGCTTGCTTATAACACTGGGGTTCAGGAATTTCATGAGCTAGCAAGGGAGCTTCTAGAGAGAAAGCAAAGGCATTTGCTGCATATAACCCAAGAGGGTCAGGAGAATCAGAGTAGGAATCATGTTGATAATGATCATAATAAATCTGACGTAAATGTTCAGGAGTGGATGTTTCAGCTGAAGAGTTGTCAGAATAACTGGGGGATTGTGATGAGGGAACATAATCAGGATCTGCTGGATTGTCTGGCTCAATTGATGAATATGATGGATCAGATTGACTGGAACCTTCTTCATCTGGGACATTGGAATGAGGTAATCTTGTTAAGTGGCCAGGTGAAGGACAAGGAGTTGAATTAGAAGGTGTGCCGGACATGTGAAAATCAGAGGAAGAAGAAGAAGAAGGAGAATTATCTTCAGAATGTGAATCAGAAATGTTTCCTGAGGATGGATCATGAGTTGGAGACTCAGAAGGAGATTGAGCTGGAGAAAAGGAAAGTCCAGGTGTTGGAAGTGGTTGACTGTCATGAATTTGATCTGGAATTTGCTTCATCAGTTGTGACCATTGAGGGCGCTTAAATCTGGAGTCAAGAAAGGGGAAGAAATTTTCATTGAAGGCCACAGATTTGGCAATAACAATCTTTTTAAGCTCAAGATCCCAAACACGATAATTTGTTGTTCCAACTTCATATCCAAGCATGACACACTTTCTGGCATTAGCTGAAAACTTTCCAGGACGTTGATGTTTATCAAGAAAAGCATAGCAAGCACAACCAAAAACTCTGAGGTGTGAGACTCTGGGTTTGGATTTATTCCAGGCTTCAAAAGGAGTTGATTTGTTTTGAAGAGCTTTGGTTGGTAATCTGTTTTCAAGATATACTGCTGTTTTAACTGCTTCAGACCATAGGTGAATTGGTGCATTAGAATGAAACATCATGGTTTTGGATTTTTCAGTGGTAATACGGTTTCCTCTCTCAGAAATTGGATTTTGTTGGGGAGTGTAAGGAGCCGTAACTTGAAGAGCAATGCCATGTTGTTTAAGAAAGTTGACCAGACTAGAGTTGATATACTCACCACCACCGTCACAAACAAGCTTTTTGATTTTGAAGCCAGATTGCAGCTCTACAGATGCCTTGTATTCCAAGAAATATTTGAATACTTGGGCTTTTGAGGAAAGAAGGTAAACATGACGGTATGAAGTGGCCTGATCAGTGAACTTAAGGTAATACTGAGAACCATCAAAAGAAGGAGGTTGAATTTTCCCAGATAAATCCGTGTGGATAACTTCAAGAGGATTTTTGGCAACAGGCAACTGGCCAGGAAAGGAAGCATGGGTTTGTTTACCCAACACACACGGTTCACAAAAATGCATTTCAGAATCAGACAAACTAGAACTAGATACATCAGATGCCATTCCATTAAAAAGTTTTTGAATATATGGGGCGTATGGATGTCCTAATCTGTTGTGCCAGAGAGTTAGAGACTGACTTGAAGCTTTTGCATAAAGAGCTGAGGAATTAGGGGGAGACATGCCTTGTGGAACCACAGAAACTTCAAATAATGAATTGGAGATGACTCCTCCCATATAATTCTTTCCATTACGTGAAATAATGAAGTTTGATGTAGGATTAACTGGTGCAGGGATGAGAAGACAACCAGTTCTCCAAAGACGTCCCAGGGAGATGAGATTCCTTCCAAGATCAGGGACATAAAGAGCATCAGAAAAGAAAACTTTTCCTTCCATTCCTCCAGAAGCAGCAACAGTTCCTTTTCCAGTTGCATAGATTGATTTCCCAATACCAGCAAGTTGAATTCGAATGTTGACAGGTTGAAAGGTGATGAAACTGTCTCTGTTGTTAAACATATGACAGCTGGCCCCAGAATCAATAATTGGAGAAAGGTTTGAGGAATGAGAAGCCATGGAAGCAGAAGCGTTGATAATGCAGTCAGAATTTGATTTTTCAGACAAGCAGGCAACAGCTGTAAAAAGAAATTCTTCATCAGAAGGGAAGACAAAAGCACAATTGGCCGTGACATCAGGTTGTTCTTCCTGAGGAGGGGGAACAGGAGTTGCTTTGTTGGAATTGTCCTTTGATGGGGCAGCTGAGTTGGCTTGGTTCTTCTTGGGACGCAATTCAGGATGTTGAACAAAGCAATGATTGTCATCATGTCCAACATTTTGACCATGAACAGAACATGAGAGTTTGCTGCGTGCCTTGGATTTGGATGATTTTGATGATTTGGCTGAGGCAGAGTGAGCATTGACATTTGACATAGCATTGTGAAATTCATCAACAACTTTGTCATCAGCAGCGTAATCCAGGAAAGAAGATAAAACATCATCCAGATGCAGGTGATCAATTTCCTGTCTGTCTCTGGTGAGCAAACCACGCCAATGTTTGAAGGAAGGTGGAAGAGTGGCAAAAAAGAGATAAATAAGAATTTCCTGGGGAATGATGAGCCCAGAACGGATCATATGGAAGTTAATGCCTTTGAATGCATCAACATGAGTTTTGGGGTCTCCTCCTTCAGAAAGAGAAAGAGTAACCATAGAGAGAAAGTGAGAAATCCGTGATCCAACTTTATTGCTGGCGTGTCTTCTTGCAAGAACAGACCACATTTGAGCAGAGGTGTGGCAAGTGTTGACCAGCTTCTTGTTAACATCATCCAATCTGGTGATGATTTCATACCTGCACCTGGTGTCATTTTTGATCCATAAAGCAAGTTGAGCTTTGATTTCAGCGTCTGAAGGTGAACCATCATTGTGAGGAACAGGGGCAGGGACTTGTCCAGAAACAATGCCAAAAAGATCCAGAACTTCAAAGTGAAGACGCATAATGTGTTCCCAGGTGTCATAGGATTCGTCAGTAAGAGGGGTGACCATAACCTTACTTGAATCCTGATTGGAGGCCATGATTTGGTCGAGTCAACAGCAAAGATTTGGAGAGAAAGAAGATGAGATGTGAAGAGGATGATCCAAAATCTGAGAGAAAAGGCTGTTTTATTGTCCAGTAAGCGGTTTTGTTGTAAGTATTCTTGAGAAAGGTGCTTTAGGCAACTGGGCCCATAACCTGTAGAAGTTTTAGCACAGAGGAAAGCTAAACACAGGTCAATCAGCAACTGTGCACCTTACAACAACAAGTAACTACAACAAAGCGTGTGCTAAAACTGGACAAAAGACTCTATTCTCCCCACACAGTGCAAAGACTGTCAGATGCGGCCAAAAGGGAAAGCAGTGGACAGGAAGAAGCAGTGGAAGGGATAAAGAGAATAGAGAGAAAGAGAAAGAAAAAGATTTGGATTTCATTGCAAAAACAAACATACCTAAACACAGGTCAATCAGCAACTGTGCACCTTACAACAACAAGTAACTACAACAAAGCGTGTGCTAAAACTATAAGGGACACAAGTGTGAGCTGCTGTGGTTAGGACTAAAAGAATCAGAGAAAAGATAACAGAAAAGAAAAGGAAAGAACCTGGACAAAAGACTCTATTCTCCCCACACAGTGCAAAGACTGTCAGATGCGGCCAAAAGGGAAAGCAGTGGACAGGAAGAAGCAGTGGAAGGGATAAAGAGAATAGAGAGAAAGAGAAAGAAAAAGATTTGGATGGGGAAAACGGAAATGGCAAAGAGAGGGCTCATTATATGACAAAGTCCACCATCCAAAACAATAGAAACTAACACGACGTCGACAAAACTACTAAACTACAATACAGAAAAAGAGACAGGTTCACATCCAAGGAAAAAGTTCCCAGCCGGGGAAAAGATTCACACTCCAGGTAAAGAAACACGTCCTCGAGGTCCAGAATCAATACATTGACTCCGGGTGGGAAAGAAATGTTGTTCTTGATGCTGGAGCTCGTATCTTTGAAGTTCCTCGGCGGAAAAGGTCAGGAAAAGAGGATATGAGCAAGGAGAATGACTTGAGACGATGGTAAGAAGCTGGAGTAAGGAATGGGTCAGGTATTAGAGGCAGAAATTTCAACAAAACATGAACATCAAGCACTTCAGCGTTGTAACACTTGGAAAATTGTCCCCAGGCCTGAAAAAGCTAATGTAATTGGCTGCAGGTGGGTTTTCAGGGTTAAACCTAATGCTGATGGTGGTGTTTCAAAGTTCAAAGCCCGTTGTGTAGCAAAAGGATATTCTCAAATCCTAGGAATAGATTTTCATGAAACTTTTGCACCCACTGGACGGATCACTTCTCTCAGGACCATTCTTTCTTTAGCAGCTTATTTTGACTGGGATGTTCATCAAATGGATGTAGTGGCAGCTTTTCTCCAGGGAAACTTAAATGAAACTGTTTATATGGAACAGCCTGAAGGAACACTAACTGCTGGAAATGAAGGTAAAGTTTGCCAATTGTTGCGTCCTCTTTATGGCATCAAACAAGCTCCCTTTTGCTGGAATTCACGTATAAATGACTACTTGTGCAAGCTCAACTTCTCCCCCCTTAAGTGTGATCAGTGTGTGTATGTTTGGAGAAACAAATCACAAATCTGTATCATTTATCTTCATGTTGATGATATGGTCATTACTGGTAATCATTTTCTTTGGTTCAAAGACAAAATCAAAACTGAATTTGAGATGGATGATCTTGGTCCTGCCACTTGGATTTTGGGAATGCGTCTCACCAGGAACAGAACAGCACGTACTCTTTCTTTATCACAAGATTCTTATGCTGAAAAAGTTTTGTCCAACTGGAATATGGCCAACTGCAATCCCTGTCTTACTCCTGTTGAAATTTCTGCCTCTAATACCTGACCCATTCCTTACTCCAGCTTCATACCATCGTCTCAAGTCATTCTCCTTGCTCATATCCTCTTTTCCTGACCTTTTCCGCCGAGGAACTTCAAAGATACGAGCTCCAGCATCAAGAACAACATTTCTTTCCCACCCGGAGTCAATGTATTGATTCTGGACCTCGAGGACGTGTTTCTTTACCTGGAGTGTGAATCTTTTCCCCGGCTGGGAACTTTTTCCTTGGATGTGAACCTGTCTCTTTTTCTGTATTGTAGTTTAGTAGTTTTGTCGACGTCGTGTTAGTTTCTATTGTTTTGGATGGTGGACTTTGTCATATAATGAGCCCTCTCTTTGCCATTTCCGTTTTCCCCATCCAAATCTTTTTCTTTCTCTTTCTCTCTATTCTCTTTATCCCTTCCACTGCTTCTTCCTGTCCACTGCTTTCCCTTTTGGCCGCATCTGACAGTCTTTGCACTGTGTGGGGAGAATAGAGTCTTTTGTCCAGGTTCTTTCCTTTTCTTTTCTGTTATCTTTTCTCTGATTCTTTTAGTCCTTGTAGAAGTTTTAGCACAGAGGAAAGCTAAACACAGGTCAATCAGCAACTGTGCACCTTACAACAACAAGTAACTACAACAAAGCGTGTGCTAAAACTGGACAAAAGACTCTATTCTCCCCACACAGTGCAAAGACTGTCAGATGCGGCCAAAAGGGAAAGCAGTGGACAGGAAGAAGCAGTGGAAGGGATAAAGAGAATAGAGAGAAAGAGAAAGAAAAAGATTTGGATTTCATTGCAAAAACAAACATACCTAAACACAGGTCAATCAGCAACTGTGCACCTTACAACAACAAGTAACTACAACAAAGCGTGTGCTAAAACTATAAGGGACACAAGTGTGAGCTGCTGTGGTTAGGACTAAAAGAATCAGAGAAAAGATAACAGAAAAGAAAAGGAAAGAACCTGGACAAAAGACTCTATTCTCCCCACACAGTGCAAAGACTGTCAGATGCGGCCAAAAGGGAAAGCAGTGGACAGGAAGAAGCAGTGGAAGGGATAAAGAGAATAGAGAGAAAGAGAAAGAAAAAGATTTGGATGGGGAAAACGGAAATGGCAAAGAGAGGGCTCATTATATGACAAAGTCCACCATCCAAAACAATAGAAACTAACACGACGTCGACAAAACTACTAAACTACAATACAGAAAAAGAGACAGGTTCACATCCAAGGAAAAAGTTCCCAGCCGGGGAAAAGATTCACACTCCAGGTAAAGAAACACGTCCTCGAGGTCCAGAATCAATACATTGACTCCGGGTGGGAAAGAAATGTTGTTCTTGATGCTGGAGCTCGTATCTTTGAAGTTCCTCGGCGGAAAAGGTCAGGAAAAGAGGATATGAGCAAGGAGAATGACTTGAGACGATGGTAAGAAGCTGGAGTAAGGAATGGGTCAGGTATTAGAGGCAGAAATTTCAACACCCCCCCTTAATACCAGACCCATGAGTTTGAGGAGATAAGACAGCTTGACTTTTCCTAAAGATTTTGTAAGAAGATCAGCCACCATGTGTTCAGTTGAAATGTGTTGAAGCTGAAAATGATTTTTGTTGATGCTTTCAGTAATCCAACAAAGTTGAGTGTCCACATGTTTTGATCTTTGACGGTATCTGAGTGAATCCTTGCATTGTGAAATGGAACTGGCATTGTCAGCAAGGATTAAAGGTGAAGGTGACTTAGGAATATTGAAGGAAGTAAGTAATTTAGTCAGCCAGATTGCTTCACATCCAGCATCCACAATGCCTCTGAACTCAGCTTCAGTACTAGAGATAGTGACGACTTGCTGCTTTTTAGAACTCCAGGAAATAGCTCCTCCATTGAGTATGGCAACATACCCTCCAGTTGAGCGCCTGGTATCAGGATCCCCAGCATAATCAGTGTCAGAGTAAATAAGAGGACAGAGTGATGGATGATTTGGAATTGGGCATTTTCCTCCAAAAGTGAGAGATGATGATGAAGTGGCACGCAGATATCTGAAAGTGTGTTTGACAGCAAGCCAGTGTTTGATACCTGGTTCAATGAGATGTTGAGATAATGCACCAACTGCAAAAGAGAGATCAGGTCTTGTTGCAACAGACAAATAGTTGAGTGCACCAATAGCAGAGCGGTAATTGATTTTCAGAGCATTGAATTCAGCAATTTCTTCACTGGTTGCTTTGACAGGATAATCATTTGGGGATAAGGGAGTGAGACAGGGATTACAGTTGGCCATATTCCAGTTGGACAAAACTTTTTCAGCATAAGAATCTTGTGATAAAGAAAGAGTACGTGCTGTTCTGTTCCTGGTGAGACGCATTCCCAAAATCCAAGTGGCAGGACCAAGATCATCCATCTCAAATTCAGTTTTGATTTTGTCTTTGAACCAAAGAAAATGATTACCAGTAATGACCATATCATCAACATGAAGATAAATGATACAGATTTGTGATTTGTTTCTCCAAACATACACACACTGATCACACTTAAGGGGGGAGAAGTTGAGCTTGCACAAGTAGTCATTTATACGTGAATTCCAGCAAAAGGGAGCTTGTTTGATGCCATAAAGAGGACGCAACAATTGGCAAACTTTACCTTCATTTCCAGCAGTTAGTGTTCCTTCAGGTTGTTCCATATAAACAGTTTCATTTAAGTTTCCCTGGAGAAAAGCTGCCACTACATCCATTTGATGAACATCCCAGTCAAAATAAGCTGCTAAAGAAAGAATGGTCCTGAGAGAAGTGATCCGTCCAGTGGGTGCAAAAGTTTCATGAAAATCTATTCCTAGGATTTGAGAATATCCTTTTGCTACACAACGGGCTTTGAACTTGGAAACACCACCATCAGCATTAGGTTTAACCCTGAAAACCCACCTGCAGCCAATTACATTAGCTTTTTCAGGCCTGGGGACAATTTTCCAAGTGTTACAACGCTGAAGTGCTTGATGTTCATGTTTCACAGCCTCTGCCCATTCTGCTGAATATTTGGAATAGATTGCTTGCTTATAACACTGGGGTTCAGGAATTTCATGAGCTAGCAAGGGAGCTTCTAGAGAGAAAGCAAAGGCATTTGCTGCATATAACCCAAGAGGGTCAGGAGAATCAGAGTAGGAATCATGTTGATAATGATCATAATAAATCTGACGTAAATGTTCAGGAGTGGATGTTTCAGCTGAAGAGTTGTCAGAATAACTGGGGGATTGTGATGAGGGAACATAATCAGGATCTGCTGGATTGTCTGGCTCAATTGATGAATATGATGGATCAGATTGACTGGAACCTTCTTCATCTGGGACATTGGAATGAGGTAATCTTGTTAAGTGGCCAGGTGAAGGACAAGGAGTTGAATTAGAAGGTGTGCCGGACATGTGAAAATCAGAGGAAGAAGAAGAAGAAGGAGAATTATCTTCAGAATGTGAATCAGAAATGTTTCCTGAGGATGGATCATGAGTTGGAGACTCAGAAGGAGATTGAGCTGGAGAAAAGGAAAGTCCAGGTGTTGGAAGTGGTTGACTGTCATGAATTTGATCTGGAATTTGCTTCATCAGTTGTGACCATTGAGGGCGCTTAAATCTGGAGTCAAGAAAGGGGAAGAAATTTTCATTGAAGGCCACAGATTTGGCAATAACAATCTTTTTAAGCTCAAGATCCCAAACACGATAATTTGTTGTTCCAACTTCATATCCAAGCATGACACACTTTCTGGCATTAGCTGAAAACTTTCCAGGACGTTGATGTTTATCAAGAAAAGCATAGCAAGCACAACCAAAAACTCTGAGGTGTGAGACTCTGGGTTTGGATTTATTCCAGGCTTCAAAAGGAGTTGATTTGTTTTGAAGAGCTTTGGTTGGTAATCTGTTTTCAAGATATACTGCTGTTTTAACTGCTTCAGACCATAGGTGAATTGGTGCATTAGAATGAAACATCATGGTTTTGGATTTTTCAGTGGTAATACGGTTTCCTCTCTCAGAAATTGGATTTTGTTGGGGAGTGTAAGGAGCCGTAACTTGAAGAGCAATGCCATGTTGTTTAAGAAAGTTGACCAGACTAGAGTTGATATACTCACCACCACCGTCACAAACAAGCTTTTTGATTTTGAAGCCAGATTGCAGCTCTACAGATGCCTTGTATTCCAAGAAATATTTGAATACTTGGGCTTTTGAGGAAAGAAGGTAAACATGACGGTATGAAGTGGCCTGATCAGTGAACTTAAGGTAATACTGAGAACCATCAAAAGAAGGAGGTTGAATTTTCCCAGATAAATCCGTGTGGATAACTTCAAGAGGATTTTTGGCAACAGGCAACTGGCCAGGAAAGGAAGCATGGGTTTGTTTACCCAACACACACGGTTCACAAAAATGCATTTCAGAATCAGACAAACTAGAACTAGATACATCAGATGCCATTCCATTAAAAAGTTTTTGAATATATGGGGCGTATGGATGTCCTAATCTGTTGTGCCAGAGAGTTAGAGACTGACTTGAAGCTTTTGCATAAAGAGCTGAGGAATTAGGGGGAGACATGCCTTGTGGAACCACAGAAACTTCAAATAATGAATTGGAGATGACTCCTCCCATATAATTCTTTCCATTACGTGAAATAATGAAGTTTGATGTAGGATTAACTGGTGCAGGGATGAGAAGACAACCAGTTCTCCAAAGACGTCCCAGGGAGATGAGATTCCTTCCAAGATCAGGGACATAAAGAGCATCAGAAAAGAAAACTTTTCCTTCCATTCCTCCAGAAGCAGCAACAGTTCCTTTTCCAGTTGCATAGATTGATTTCCCAATACCAGCAAGTTGAATTCGAATGTTGACAGGTTGAAAGGTGATGAAACTGTCTCTGTTGTTAAACATATGACAGCTGGCCCCAGAATCAATAATTGGAGAAAGGTTTGAGGAATGAGAAGCCATGGAAGCAGAAGCGTTGATAATGCAGTCAGAATTTGATTTTTCAGACAAGCAGGCAACAGCTGTAAAAAGAAATTCTTCATCAGAAGGGAAGACAAAAGCACAATTGGCCGTGACATCAGGTTGTTCTTCCTGAGGAGGGGGAACAGGAGTTGCTTTGTTGGAATTGTCCTTTGATGGGGCAGCTGAGTTGGCTTGGTTCTTCTTGGGACGCAATTCAGGATGTTGAACAAAGCAATGATTGTCATCATGTCCAACATTTTGACCATGAACAGAACATGAGAGTTTGCTGCGTGCCTTGGATTTGGATGATTTTGATGATTTGGCTGAGGCAGAGTGAGCATTGACATTTGACATAGCATTGTGAAATTCATCAACAACTTTGTCATCAGCAGCGTAATCCAGGAAAGAAGATAAAACATCATCCAGATGCAGGTGATCAATTTCCTGTCTGTCTCTGGTGAGCAAACCACGCCAATGTTTGAAGGAAGGTGGAAGAGTGGCAAAAAAGAGATAAATAAGAATTTCCTGGGGAATGATGAGCCCAGAACGGATCATATGGAAGTTAATGCCTTTGAATGCATCAACATGAGTTTTGGGGTCTCCTCCTTCAGAAAGAGAAAGAGTAACCATAGAGAGAAAGTGAGAAATCCGTGATCCAACTTTATTGCTGGCGTGTCTTCTTGCAAGAACAGACCACATTTGAGCAGAGGTGTGGCAAGTGTTGACCAGCTTCTTGTTAACATCATCCAATCTGGTGATGATTTCATACCTGCACCTGGTGTCATTTTTGATCCATAAAGCAAGTTGAGCTTTGATTTCAGCGTCTGAAGGTGAACCATCATTGTGAGGAACAGGGGCAGGGACTTGTCCAGAAACAATGCCAAAAAGATCCAGAACTTCAAAGTGAAGACGCATAATGTGTTCCCAGGTGTCATAGGATTCGTCAGTAAGAGGGGTGACCATAACCTTACTTGAATCCTGATTGGAGGCCATGATTTGGTCGAGTCAACAGCAAAGATTTGGAGAGAAAGAAGATGAGATGTGAAGAGGATGATCCAAAATCTGAGAGAAAAGGCTGTTTTATTGTCCAGTAAGCGGTTTTGTTGTAAGTATTCTTGAGAAAGGTGCTTTAGGCAACTGGGCCCATAACCTGTAGAAGTTTTAGCACAGAGGAAAGCTAAACACAGGTCAATCAGCAACTGTGCACCTTACAACAACAAGTAACTACAACAAAGCGTGTGCTAAAACTGGACAAAAGACTCTATTCTCCCCACACAGTGCAAAGACTGTCAGATGCGGCCAAAAGGGAAAGCAGTGGACAGGAAGAAGCAGTGGAAGGGATAAAGAGAATAGAGAGAAAGAGAAAGAAAAAGATTTGGATTTCATTGCAAAAACAAACATACCTAAACACAGGTCAATCAGCAACTGTGCACCTTACAACAACAAGTAACTACAACAAAGCGTGTGCTAAAACTATAAGGGACACAAGTGTGAGCTGCTGTGGTTAGGACTAAAAGAATCAGAGAAAAGATAACAGAAAAGAAAAGGAAAGAACCTGGACAAAAGACTCTATTCTCCCCACACAGTGCAAAGACTGTCAGATGCGGCCAAAAGGGAAAGCAGTGGACAGGAAGAAGCAGTGGAAGGGATAAAGAGAATAGAGAGAAAGAGAAAGAAAAAGATTTGGATGGGGAAAACGGAAATGGCAAAGAGAGGGCTCATTATATGACAAAGTCCACCATCCAAAACAATAGAAACTAACACGACGTCGACAAAACTACTAAACTACAATACAGAAAAAGAGACAGGTTCACATCCAAGGAAAAAGTTCCCAGCCGGGGAAAAGATTCACACTCCAGGTAAAGAAACACGTCCTCGAGGTCCAGAATCAATACATTGACTCCGGGTGGGAAAGAAATGTTGTTCTTGATGCTGGAGCTCGTATCTTTGAAGTTCCTCGGCGGAAAAGGTCAGGAAAAGAGGATATGAGCAAGGAGAATGACTTGAGACGATGGTAAGAAGCTGGAGTAAGGAATGGGTCAGGTATTAGAGGCAGAAATTTCAACAGTCCTAACCACAGCAGCTCACACTTGTGTCCCTTATAGTTTTAGCACACGCTTTGTTGTAGTTACTTGTTGTTGTAAGGTGCACAGTTGCTGATTGACCTGTGTTTAGGTATGTTTGTTTTTGCAATGAAATCCAAATCTTTTTCTTTCTCTTTTTCTCTATTCTCTTTGTCCCTTCCACTGCTTCTTCCTGTCTACTGCTTTCCCTTTTGGCCGCATCTGACAGTCTTTGCACTGTGTGGGGAGAATAGAGTCTTTTGTCCAGGTTCTTTCCTTTTCTTTTCTGTTATCTTTTCTCTAATTCTCTTAGTCCTAACCACAGCAACTCACACTTGTGTCCCTTATAGTTTTAGCACACGCTTTGTTGTAGTTACTTGTTGTTGTAAGGTGCACAGTTGCTGATTAACCTGTGTTTAGGTATGTTTGTTTTTGCAATGAAATCCAAATCTTTTTCTTTCTCTTTCTCTCTATTCTCTTTATCCCTTCCACTGCTTTCCCTTTTGGCCGCATCTGACAGTCTTTGCACTGTGTGGGGAGAATAGAGTCTTTTGTCCAGTTTTAGCACACACTTTGTTGTAGTTACTTGTTGTTGTAAGGTGCACAGTTGCTGATTAACCTGTGTTTAGCTTTCCTAGTTGAGTGTCCACATGTTTTGATCTTTGACGGTATCTGAGTGAATCCTTGCATTGTGAAATGGAACTGGCATTGTCAGCAAGGATTAAAGGTGAAGGTGATTTAGGAATATTGAAGGAAGTAAGTAATTTAGTCAGCCAAATTGCTTCACATCCAGCATCCACAATGCCTCTAAACTCAGCCTCAGTACTAGAGATAGTGACAACTTGCTGCTTTTTAGAACTCCAGGAAATAGCTCCTCCATTGAGTATGGCAACATACCCTCCAGTTGAGCGCCTGGTATCAGGATCCCCAGCATAATCAGTGTCAGAGTAAATAAGAGGACAGAGTGATGGATGATTTGGAATTGGGCATTTTCCTCCAAAAGTGAGAGATGATGATGAAGTGGCACGCAGATATCTGAAAGTGTGTTTGACAGCAAGCCAGTGTTTGATACCTGGTTCAATGAGATGTTGAGATAATGCACCAACTGCAAAAGAGAGATCAGGTCTTGTTGCAACTGACAAATAGTTGAGTGCACCAATAGCAGAGCGGTAATTGATTTTCAGAGCATTGAATTCAGCAATTTCTTCACTGGTTGCTTTGACAGGATAATCATTTGGGGATAAGGGAGTAAGACAGGGATTGCAGTTGGCCATATTCCAGTTGGACAAAACTTTTTCAGCATAAGAATCTTGTGATAAAGAAAGAGTACGTGCTGTTCTGTTCCTGGTGAGACGCATTCCCAAAATCCAAGTGGCAGGACCAAGATCATCCATCTCAAATTCAGTTTTGATTTTGTCTTTGAACCAAAGAAAATGATTACCAGTAATGACCATATCATCAACATGAAGATAAATGATACAGATTTGTGATTTGTTTCTCCAAACATACACACACTGATCACACTTAAGGTGGGAGAAGTTGAGCTTGCACAAGTAGTCATTTATACGTGAATTCCAGCAAAAGGGAGCTTGTTTGATGCCATAAAGAGGACGCAACAATTGGCAAACTTTACCTTCATTTCCAGCAGTTAGTGTTCCTTCAGGCTGTTCCATATAAACAGTTTCATTTAAGTTTCCCTGGAGAAAAGCTGCCACTACATCCATTTGATGAACATCCCAGTCAAAATAAGCTGCTAAAGAAAGAATGGTCCTGAGAGAAGTGATCCGTCCAGTGGGTGCATGTTGAAATTTCTGCCTCTAATACCTGACCCATTCCTTACTCCAGCTTCTTACCATCGTCTCAAGTCATTCTCCTTGCTCATATCCTCTTTTCCTGACCTTTTCCGCCGAGGAACTTCAAAGATACGAGCTCCAGCATCAAGAACAACATTTCTTTCCCACCCGGAGTCAATGTATTGATTCTGGACCTCGAGGACGTGTTTCTTTACCTGGAGTGTGAATCTTTTCCCCGGCTGGGAACTTTTTCCTTGGATGTGAACCTGTCTCTTTTTCTGTATTGTAGTTTAGTAGTTTTGTCGACGTCGTGTTAGTTTCTATTGTTTTGGATGGTGGACTTTGTCATATAATGAGCCCTCTCTTTGCCATTTCCGTTTTCCCCATCCAAATCTTTTTCTTTCTCTTTCTCTCTATTCTCTTTATCCCTTCCACTGCTTCTTCCTGTCCACTGCTTTCCCTTTTGGCCGCATCTGACAGTCTTTGCACTGTGTGGGGAGAATAGAGTCTTTTGTCCAGGTTCTTTCCTTTTCTTTTCTGTTATCTTTTCTCTGATTCTTTTAGTCCTAACCACAGCAGCT
The DNA here is from genome assembly GCA_030280995.1 of Hemileia vastatrix. Lineage (NCBI taxonomy): Eukaryota > Fungi > Basidiomycota > Pucciniomycetes > Pucciniales > Zaghouaniaceae > Hemileia > Hemileia vastatrix. The sequence goes on along the minus strand of JASXTE010000001.1, from coordinate 30,985,814 downwards.
CACACTTGTGTCCCTTATAGTTTTAGCACACGCTTTGTTGTAGTTACTTGTTGTTGTAAGGTGCACAGTTGCTGATTGACCTGTGTTTAGGTATGTTTGTTTTTGCAATGAAATCCAAATCTTTTTCTTTCTCTTTCTCTCTATTCTCTTTATCCCTTCCACTGCTTCTTCCTGTCCACTGCTTTCCCTTTTGGCCGCATCTGACAGTCTTTGCACTGTGTGGGGAGAATAGAGTCTTTTGTCCAGTTTTAGCACACGCTTTGTTGTAGTTACTTGTTGTTGTAAGGTGCACAGTTGCTGATTGACCTGTGTTTAGCTTTCCTCTGTGCTAAAACTTCTACAGGTTATGGGCCCAGTTGCCTAAAGCACCTTTCTCAAGAATACTTACAACAAAACCGCTTACTGGACAATAAAACAGCCTTTTCTCTCAGATTTTGGATCATCCTCTTCACATCTCATCTTCTTTCTCTCCAAATCTTTGCTGTTGACTCGACCAAATCATGGCCTCCAATCAGGATTCAAGTAAGGTTATGGTCACCCCTCTTACTGACGAATCCTATGACACCTGGGAACACATTATGCGTCTTCACTTTGAAGTTCTGGATCTTTTTGGCATTGTTTCTGGACAAGTCCCTGCCCCTGTTCCTCACAATGATGGTTCTGTTGAAATTTCTGCCTCTAATACCTGACCCATTCCTTACTCCAGCTTCTTACCATCGTCTCAAGTCATTCTCCTTGCTCATATCCTCTTTTCCTGACCTTTTCCGCCGAGGAACTTCAAAGATACGAGCTCCAGCATCAAGAACAACATTTCTTTCCCACCCGGAGTCAATGTATTGATTCTGGACCTCGAGGACGTGTTTCTTTACCTGGAGTGTGAATCTTTTCCCCGGCTGGGAACTTTTTCCTTGGATGTGAACCTGTCTCTTTTTCTGTATTGTAGTTTAGTAGTTTTGTCGACGTCGTGTTAGTTTCTATTGTTTTGGATGGTGGACTTTGTCATATAATGAGCCCTCTCTTTGCCATTTCCGTTTTCCCCATCCAAATCTTTTTCTTTCTCTTTCTCTCTATTCTCTTTATCCCTTCCACTGCTTCTTCCTGTCCACTGCTTTCCCTTTTGGCCGCATCTGACAGTCTTTGCACTGTGTGGGGAGAATAGAGTCTTTTGTCCAGGTTCTTTCCTTTTCTTTTCTGTTATCTTTTCTCTGATTCTTTTAGTCCTAACCACAGCAGCTCACACTTGTGTCCCTTATAGTTTTAGCACACGCTTTGTTGTAGTTACTTGTTGTTGTAAGGTGCACAGTTGCTGATTGACCTGTGTTTAGGTATGTTTGTTTTTGCAATGAAATCCAAATCTTTTTCTTTCTCTTTCTCTCTATTCTCTTTATCCCTTCCACTGCTTCTTCCTGTCCACTGCTTTCCCTTTTGGCCGCATCTGACAGTCTTTGCACTGTGTGGGGAGAATAGAGTCTTTTGTCCAGTTTTAGCACACGCTTTGTTGTAGTTACTTGTTGTTGTAAGGTGCACAGTTGCTGATTGACCTGTGTTTAGCTTTCCTCTGTGCTAAAACTTCTACAGGTTATGGGCCCAGTTGCCTAAAGCACCTTTCTCAAGAATACTTACAACAAAACCGCTTACTGGACAATAAAACAGCCTTTTCTCTCAGATTTTGGATCATCCTCTTCACATCTCATCTTCTTTCTCTCCAAATCTTTGCTGTTGACTCGACCAAATCATGGCCTCCAATCAGGATTCAAGTAAGGTTATGGTCACCCCTCTTACTGACGAATCCTATGACACCTGGGAACACATTATGCGTCTTCACTTTGAAGTTCTGGATCTTTTTGGCATTGTTTCTGGACAAGTCCCTGCCCCTGTTCCTCACAATGATGGTTCACCTTCAGACGCTGAAATCAAAGCTCAACTTGCTTTATGGATCAAAAATGACACCAGGTGCAGGTATGAAATCATCACCAGATTGGATGATGTTAACAAGAAGCTGGTCAACACTTGCCACACCTCTGCTCAAATGTGGTCTGTTCTTGCAAGAAGACACGCCAGCAATAAAGTTGGATCACGGATTTCTCACTTTCTCTCTATGGTTACTCTTTCTCTTTCTGAAGGAGGAGACCCCAAAACTCATGTTGATGCATTCAAAGGCATTAACTTCCATATGATCCGTTCTGGGCTCATCATTCCCCAGGAAATTCTTATTTATCTCTTTTTTGCCACTCTTCCACCTTCCTTCAAACATTGGCGTGGTTTGCTCACCAGAGACAGACAGGAAATTGATCACCTGCATCTGGATGATGTTTTATCTTCTTTCCTGGATTACGCTGCTGATGACAAAGTTGTTGATGAATTTCACAATGCTATGTCAAATGTCAATGCTCACTCTGCCTCAGCCAAATCATCAAAATCATCCAAATCCAAGGCACGCAGCAAACTCTCATGTTCTGTTCATGGTCAAAATGTTGGACATGATGACAATCATTGCTTTGTTCAACATCCTGAATTGCGTCCCAAGAAGAACCAAGCCAACTCAGCTGCCCCATCAAAGGACAATTCCAACAAAGCAACTCCTGTTCCCCCTCCTCAGGAAGAACAACCTGATGTCACGGCCAATTGTGCTTTTGTCTTCCCTTCTGATGAAGAATTTCTTTTTACAGCTGTTGCCTGCTTGTCTGAAAAATCAAATTCTGACTGCATTATCAACGCTTCTGCTTCCATGGCTTCTCATTCCTCAAACCTTTCTCCAATTATTGATTCTGGGGCCAGCTGTCATATGTTTAACAACAGAGACAGTTTCATCACCTTTCAACCTGTCAACATTCGAATTCAACTTGCTGGTATTGGGAAATCAATCTATGCAACTGGAAAAGGAACTGTTGCTGCTTCTGGAGGAATGGAAGGAAAAGTTTTCTTTTCTGATGCTCTTTATGTCCCTGATCTTGGAAGGAATCTCATCTCCCTGGGACGTCTTTGGAGAACTGGTTGTCTTCTCATCCCTGCACCAGTTAATCCTACATCAAACTTCATTATTTCACGTAATGGAAAGAATTATATGGGAGGAGTCATCTCCAATTCATTATTTGAAGTTTCTGTGGTTCCACAAGGCATGTCTCCCCCTAATTCCTCAGCTCTTTATGCAAAAGCTTCAAGTCAGTCTCTAACTCTCTGGCACAACAGATTAGGACATCCATACGCCCCATATATTCAAAAACTTTTTAATGGAATGGCATCTGATGTATCTAGTTCTAGTTTGTCTGATTCTGAAATGCATTTTTGTGAACCGTGTGTGTTGGGTAAACAAACCCATGCTTCCTTTCCTGGCCAGTTGCCTGTTGCCAAAAATCCTCTTGAAGTTATCCACACGGATTTATCTGGGAAAATTCAACCTCCTTCTTTTGATGGTTCTCAGTATTACCTTAAGTTCACTGATCAGGCCACTTCATACCGTCATGTTTACCTTCTTTCCTCAAAAGCCCAAGTATTCAAATATTTCTTGGAATACAAGGCATCTGTAGAGCTGCAATCTGGCTTCAAAATCAAAAAGCTTGTTTGTGACGGTGGTGGTGAGTATATCAACTCTAGTCTGGTCAACTTTCTTAAACAACATGGCATTGCTCTTCAAGTTACGGCTCCTTACACTCCCCAACAAAATCCAATTTCTGAGAGAGGAAACCGTATTACCACTGAAAAATCCAAAACCATGATGTTTCATTCTAATGCACCAATTCACCTATGGTCTGAAGCAGTTAAAACAGCAGTATATCTTGAAAACAGATTACCAACCAAAGCTCTTCAAAACAAATCAACTCCTTTTGAAGCCTGGAATAAATCCAAACCCAGAGTCTCACACCTCAGAGTTTTTGGTTGTGCTTGCTATGCTTTTCTTGATAAACATCAACGTCCTGGAAAGTTTTCAGCTAATGCCAGAAAGTGTGTCATGCTTGGATATGAAGTTGGAACAACAAATTATCGTGTTTGGGATCTTGAGCTTAAAAAGATTGTTATTGCCAAATCTGTGGCCTTCAATGAAAATTTCTTCCCCTTTCTTGACTCCAGATTTAAGCGCCCTCAATGGTCACAACTGATGAAGCAAATTCCAGATCAAATTCATGACAGTCAACCACTTCCAACACCTGGACTTTCCTTTTCTCCAGCTCAATCTCCTTCTGAGTCTCCAACTCATGATCCATCCTCAGGAAACATTTCTGATTCACATTCTGAAGATAATTCTCCTTCTTCTTCTTCTTCCTCTGATTTTCACATGTCCGGCACACCTTCTAATTCAACTCCTTGTCCTTCACCTGGCCACTTAACAAGATTACCTCATTCCAATGTCCCAGATGAAGAAGGTTCCAGTCAATCTGATCCATCATATTCATCAATTGAGCCAGACAATCCAGCAGATCCTGATTATGTTCCCTCATCACAATCCCCCAGTTATTCTGACAACTCTTCAGCTGAAACATCCACTCCTGAACATTTACGTCAGATTTATTATGATCATTATCAACATGATTCCTACTCTGATTCTCCTGACCCTCTTGGGTTATATGCAGCAAATGCCTTTGCTTTCTCTCTAGAAGCTCCCTTGCTAGCTCATGAAATTCCTGAACCCCAGTGTTATAAGCAAGCAATCTATTCCAAATATTCAGCAGAATGGGCAGAGGCTGTGAAACATGAACATCAAGCACTTCAGCGTTGTAACACTTGGAAAATTGTCCCCAGGCCTGAAAAAGCTAATGTAATTGGCTGCAGGTGGGTTTTCAGGGTTAAACCTAATGCTGATGGTGGTGTTTCCAAGTTCAAAGCCCGTTGTGTAGCAAAAGGATATTCTCAAATCCTAGGAATAGATTTTCATGAAACTTTTGCACCCACTGGACGGATCACTTCTCTCAGGACCATTCTTTCTTTAGCAGCTTATTTTGACTGGGATGTTCATCAAATGGATGTAGTGGCAGCTTTTCTCCAGGGAAACTTAAATGAAACTGTTTATATGGAACAACCTGAAGGAACACTAACTGCTGGAAATGAAGGTAAAGTTTGCCAATTGTTGCGTCCTCTTTATGGCATCAAACAAGCTCCCTTTTGCTGGAATTCACGTATAAATGACTACTTGTGCAAGCTCAACTTCTCCCCCCTTAAGTGTGATCAGTGTGTGTATGTTTGGAGAAACAAATCACAAATCTGTATCATTTATCTTCATGTTGATGATATGGTCATTACTGGTAATCATTTTCTTTGGTTCAAAGACAAAATCAAAACTGAATTTGAGATGGATGATCTTGGTCCTGCCACTTGGATTTTGGGAATGCGTCTCACCAGGAACAGAACAGCACGTACTCTTTCTTTATCACAAGATTCTTATGCTGAAAAAGTTTTGTCCAACTGGAATATGGCCAACTGTAATCCCTGTCTCACTCCCTTATCCCCAAATGATTATCCTGTCAAAGCAACCAGTGAAGAAATTGCTGAATTCAATGCTCTGAAAATCAATTACCGCTCTGCTATTGGTGCACTCAACTATTTGTCTGTTGCAACAAGACCTGATCTCTCTTTTGCAGTTGGTGCATTATCTCAACATCTCATTGAACCAGGTATCAAACACTGGCTTGCTGTCAAACACACTTTCAGATATCTGCGTGCCACTTCATCATCATCTCTCACTTTTGGAGGAAAATGCCCAATTCCAAATCATCCATCACTCTGTCCTCTTATTTACTCTGACACTGATTATGCTGGGGATCCTGATACCAGGCGCTCAACTGGAGGGTATGTTGCCATACTCAATGGAGGAGCTATTTCCTGGAGTTCTAAAAAGCAGCAAGTCGTCACTATCTCTAGTACTGAAGCTGAGTTCAGAGGCATTGTGGATGCTGGATGTGAAGCAATCTGGCTGACTAAATTACTTACTTCCTTCAATATTCCTAAGTCACCTTCACCTTTAATCCTTGCTGACAATGCCAGTTCCATTTCACAATGCAAGGATTCACTCAGATACCGTCAAAGATCAAAACATGTGGACACTCAACTTTGTTGGATTACTGAAAGCATCAACAAAAATCATTTTCAGCTTCAACACATTTCAACTGAACACATGGTGGCTGATCTTCTTACAAAATCTTTAGGAAAAGTCAAGCTGTCTTATCTCCTCAAACTCATGGGTCTGGTATTAAGGGGGGGTGTTGAAATTTCTGCCTCTAATACCTGACCCATTCCTTACTCCAGCTTCTTACCATCGTCTCAAGTCATTCTCCTTGCTCATATCCTCTTTTCCTGACCTTTTCCGCCGAGGAACTTCAAAGATACGAGCTCCAGCATCAAGAACAACATTTCTTTCCCACCCGGAGTCAATGTATTGATTCTGGACCTCGAGGACGTGTTTCTTTACCTGGAGTGTGAATCTTTTCCCCGGCTGGGAACTTTTTCCTTGGATGTGAACCTGTCTCTTTTTCTGTATTGTAGTTTAGTAGTTTTGTCGACGTCGTGTTAGTTTCTATTGTTTTGGATGGTGGACTTTGTCATATAATGAGCCCTCTCTTTGCCATTTCCGTTTTCCCCATCCAAATCTTTTTCTTTCTCTTTCTCTCTATTCTCTTTATCCCTTCCACTGCTTCTTCCTGTCCACTGCTTTCCCTTTTGGCCGCATCTGACAGTCTTTGCACTGTGTGGGGAGAATAGAGTCTTTTGTCCAGGTTCTTTCCTTTTCTTTTCTGTTATCTTTTCTCTGATTCTTTTAGTCCTAACCACAGCAGCTCACACTTGTGTCCCTTATAGTTTTAGCACACGCTTTGTTGTAGTTACTTGTTGTTGTAAGGTGCACAGTTGCTGATTGACCTGTGTTTAGGTATGTTTGTTTTTGCAATGAAATCCAAATCTTTTTCTTTCTCTTTCTCTCTATTCTCTTTATCCCTTCCACTGCTTCTTCCTGTCCACTGCTTTCCCTTTTGGCCGCATCTGACAGTCTTTGCACTGTGTGGGGAGAATAGAGTCTTTTGTCCAGTTTTAGCACACGCTTTGTTGTAGTTACTTGTTGTTGTAAGGTGCACAGTTGCTGATTGACCTGTGTTTAGCTTTCCTCTGTGCTAAAACTTCTACAGGTTCACCTTCAGACGCTGAAATCAAAGCTCAACTTGCTTTATGGATCAAAAATGACACCAGGTGCAGGTATGAAATCATCACCAGATTGGATGATGTTAACAAGAAGCTGGTCAACACTTGCCACACCTCTGCTCAAATGTGGTCTGTTCTTGCAAGAAGACACGCCAGCAATAAAGTTGGATCACGGATTTCTCACTTTCTCTCTATGGTTACTCTTTCTCTTTCTGAAGGAGGAGACCCCAAAACTCATGTTGATGCATTCAAAGGCATTAACTTCCATATGATCCGTTCTGGGCTCATCATTCCCCAGGAAATTCTTATTTATCTCTTTTTTGCCACTCTTCCACCTTCCTTCAAACATTGGCGTGGTTTGCTCACCAGAGACAGACAGGAAATTGATCACCTGCATCTGGATGATGTTTTATCTTCTTTCCTGGATTACGCTGCTGATGACAAAGTTGTTGATGAATTTCACAATGCTATGTCAAATGTCAATGCTCACTCTGCCTCAGCCAAATCATCAAAATCATCCAAATCCAAGGCACGCAGCAAACTCTCATGTTCTGTTCATGGTCAAAATGTTGGACATGATGACAATCATTGCTTTGTTCAACATCCTGAATTGCGTCCCAAGAAGAACCAAGCCAACTCAGCTGCCCCATCAAAGGACAATTCCAACAAAGCAACTCCTGTTCCCCCTCCTCAGGAAGAACAACCTGATGTCACGGCCAATTGTGCTTTTGTCTTCCCTTCTGATGAAGAATTTCTTTTTACAGCTGTTGCCTGCTTGTCTGAAAAATCAAATTCTGACTGCATTATCAACGCTTCTGCTTCCATGGCTTCTCATTCCTCAAACCTTTCTCCAATTATTGATTCTGGGGCCAGCTGTCATATGTTTAACAACAGAGACAGTTTCATCACCTTTCAACCTGTCAACATTCGAATTCAACTTGCTGGTATTGGGAAATCAATCTATGCAACTGGAAAAGGAACTGTTGCTGCTTCTGGAGGAATGGAAGGAAAAGTTTTCTTTTCTGATGCTCTTTATGTCCCTGATCTTGGAAGGAATCTCATCTCCCTGGGACGTCTTTGGAGAACTGGTTGTCTTCTCATCCCTGCACCAGTTAATCCTACATCAAACTTCATTATTTCACGTAATGGAAAGAATTATATGGGAGGAGTCATCTCCAATTCATTATTTGAAGTTTCTGTGGTTCCACAAGGCATGTCTCCCCCTAATTCCTCAGCTCTTTATGCAAAAGCTTCAAGTCAGTCTCTAACTCTCTGGCACAACAGATTAGGACATCCATACGCCCCATATATTCAAAAACTTTTTAATGGAATGGCATCTGATGTATCTAGTTCTAGTTTGTCTGATTCTGAAATGCATTTTTGTGAACCGTGTGTGTTGGGTAAACAAACCCATGCTTCCTTTCCTGGCCAGTTGCCTGTTGCCAAAAATCCTCTTGAAGTTATCCACACGGATTTATCTGGGAAAATTCAACCTCCTTCTTTTGATGGTTCTCAGTATTACCTTAAGTTCACTGATCAGGCCACTTCATACCGTCATGTTTACCTTCTTTCCTCAAAAGCCCAAGTATTCAAATATTTCTTGGAATACAAGGCATCTGTAGAGCTGCAATCTGGCTTCAAAATCAAAAAGCTTGTTTGTGACGGTGGTGGTGAGTATATCAACTCTAGTCTGGTCAACTTTCTTAAACAACATGGCATTGCTCTTCAAGTTACGGCTCCTTACACTCCCCAACAAAATCCAATTTCTGAGAGAGGAAACCGTATTACCACTGAAAAATCCAAAACCATGATGTTTCATTCTAATGCACCAATTCACCTATGGTCTGAAGCAGTTAAAACAGCAGTATATCTTGAAAACAGATTACCAACCAAAGCTCTTCAAAACAAATCAACTCCTTTTGAAGCCTGGAATAAATCCAAACCCAGAGTCTCACACCTCAGAGTTTTTGGTTGTGCTTGCTATGCTTTTCTTGATAAACATCAACGTCCTGGAAAGTTTTCAGCTAATGCCAGAAAGTGTGTCATGCTTGGATATGAAGTTGGAACAACAAATTATCGTGTTTGGGATCTTGAGCTTAAAAAGATTGTTATTGCCAAATCTGTGGCCTTCAATGAAAATTTCTTCCCCTTTCTTGACTCCAGATTTAAGCGCCCTCAATGGTCACAACTGATGAAGCAAATTCCAGATCAAATTCATGACAGTCAACCACTTCCAACACCTGGACTTTCCTTTTCTCCAGCTCAATCTCCTTCTGAGTCTCCAACTCATGATCCATCCTCAGGAAACATTTCTGATTCACATTCTGAAGATAATTCTCCTTCTTCTTCTTCTTCCTCTGATTTTCACATGTCCGGCACACCTTCTAATTCAACTCCTTGTCCTTCACCTGGCCACTTAACAAGATTACCTCATTCCAATGTCCCAGATGAAGAAGGTTCCAGTCAATCTGATCCATCATATTCATCAATTGAGCCAGACAATCCAGCAGATCCTGATTATGTTCCCTCATCACAATCCCCCAGTTATTCTGACAACTCTTCAGCTGAAACATCCACTCCTGAACATTTACGTCAGATTTATTATGATCATTATCAACATGATTCCTACTCTGATTCTCCTGACCCTCTTGGGTTATATGCAGCAAATGCCTTTGCTTTCTCTCTAGAAGCTCCCTTGCTAGCTCATGAAATTCCTGAACCCCAGTGTTATAAGCAAGCAATCTATTCCAAATATTCAGCAGAATGGGCAGAGGCTGTGAAACATGAACATCAAGCACTTCAGCGTTGTAACACTTGGAAAATTGTCCCCAGGCCTGAAAAAGCTAATGTAATTGGCTGCAGGTGGGTTTTCAGGGTTAAACCTAATGCTGATGGTGGTGTTTCCAAGTTCAAAGCCCGTTGTGTAGCAAAAGGATATTCTCAAATCCTAGGAATAGATTTTCATGAAACTTTTGCACCCACTGGACGGATCACTTCTCTCAGGACCATTCTTTCTTTAGCAGCTTATTTTGACTGGGATGTTCATCAAATGGATGTAGTGGCAGCTTTTCTCCAGGGAAACTTAAATGAAACTGTTTATATGGAACAACCTGAAGGAACACTAACTGCTGGAAATGAAGGTAAAGTTTGCCAATTGTTGCGTCCTCTTTATGGCATCAAACAAGCTCCCTTTTGCTGGAATTCACGTATAAATGACTACTTGTGCAAGCTCAACTTCTCCCCCCTTAAGTGTGATCAGTGTGTGTATGTTTGGAGAAACAAATCACAAATCTGTATCATTTATCTTCATGTTGATGATATGGTCATTACTGGTAATCATTTTCTTTGGTTCAAAGACAAAATCAAAACTGAATTTGAGATGGATGATCTTGGTCCTGCCACTTGGATTTTGGGAATGCGTCTCACCAGGAACAGAACAGCACGTACTCTTTCTTTATCACAAGATTCTTATGCTGAAAAAGTTTTGTCCAACTGGAATATGGCCAACTGTAATCCCTGTCTCACTCCCTTATCCCCAAATGATTATCCTGTCAAAGCAACCAGTGAAGAAATTGCTGAATTCAATGCTCTGAAAATCAATTACCGCTCTGCTATTGGTGCACTCAACTATTTGTCTGTTGCAACAAGACCTGATCTCTCTTTTGCAGTTGGTGCATTATCTCAACATCTCATTGAACCAGGTATCAAACACTGGCTTGCTGTCAAACACACTTTCAGATATCTGCGTGCCACTTCATCATCATCTCTCACTTTTGGAGGAAAATGCCCAATTCCAAATCATCCATCACTCTGTCCTCTTATTTACTCTGACACTGATTATGCTGGGGATCCTGATACCAGGCGCTCAACTGGAGGGTATGTTGCCATACTCAATGGAGGAGCTATTTCCTGGAGTTCTAAAAAGCAGCAAGTCGTCACTATCTCTAGTACTGAAGCTGAGTTCAGAGGCATTGTGGATGCTGGATGTGAAGCAATCTGGCTGACTAAATTACTTACTTCCTTCAATATTCCTAAGTCACCTTCACCTTTAATCCTTGCTGACAATGCCAGTTCCATTTCACAATGCAAGGATTCACTCAGATACCGTCAAAGATCAAAACATGTGGACACTCAACTTTGTTGGATTACTGAAAGCATCAACAAAAATCATTTTCAGCTTCAACACATTTCAACTGAACACATGGTGGCTGATCTTCTTACAAAATCTTTAGGAAAAGTCAAGCTGTCTTATCTCCTCAAACTCATGGGTCTGGTATTAAGGGGGGGTGTTGAAATTTCTGCCTCTAATACCTGACCCATTCCTTACTCCAGCTTCTTACCATCGTCTCAAGTCATTCTCCTTGCTCATATCCTCTTTTCCTGACCTTTTCCGCCGAGGAACTTCAAAGATACGAGCTCCAGCATCAAGAACAACATTTCTTTCCCACCCGGAGTCAATGTATTGATTCTGGACCTCGAGGACGTGTTTCTTTACCTGGAGTGTGAATCTTTTCCCCGGCTGGGAACTTTTTCCTTGGATGTGAACCTGTCTCTTTTTCTGTATTGTAGTTTAGTAGTTTTGTCGACGTCGTGTTAGTTTCTATTGTTTTGGATGGTGGACTTTGTCATATAATGAGCCCTCTCTTTGCCATTTCCGTTTTCCCCATCCAAATCTTTTTCTTTCTCTTTCTCTCTATTCTCTTTATCCCTTCCACTGCTTCTTCCTGTCCACTGCTTTCCCTTTTGGCCGCATCTGACAGTCTTTGCACTGTGTGGGGAGAATAGAGTCTTTTGTCCAGGTTCTTTCCTTTTCTTTTCTGTTATCTTTTCTCTGATTCTTTTAGTCCTAACCACAGCAGCTCACACTTGTGTCCCTTATAGTTTTAGCACACGCTTTGTTGTAGTTACTTGTTGTTGTAAGGTGCACAGTTGCTGATTGACCTGTGTTTAGGTATGTTTGTTTTTGCAATGAAATCCAAATCTTTTTCTTTCTCTTTCTCTCTATTCTCTTTATCCCTTCCACTGCTTCTTCCTGTCCACTGCTTTCCCTTTTGGCCGCATCTGACAGTCTTTGCACTGTGTGGGGAGAATAGAGTCTTTTGTCCAGTTTTAGCACACGCTTTGTTGTAGTTACTTGTTGTTGTAAGGTGCACAGTTGCTGATTGACCTGTGTTTAGCTTTCCTCTGTGCTAAAACTTCTACAGTGCAAAAGTTTCATGAAAATCTATTCCTAGGATTTGAGAATATCCTTTTGCTACACAACGGGCTTTGAACTTTGAAACACCACCATCAGCATTAGGTTTAACCCTGAAAACCCACCTGCAGCCAATTACATTAGCTTTTTCAGGCCTGGGGACAATTTTCCAAGTGTTACAACGCTGAAGTGCTTGATGTTCATGTTTCACAGCCTCTGCCCATTCTGCTGAATATTTGGAATAGATTGCTTGCTTATAACACTGGGGTTCAGGAATTTCATGAGCTAGCAAGGGAGCTTCTAGAGAGAAAGCAAAGGCATTTGCTGCATATAACCCAAGAGGATCAGGAGAATCAGAGTAGGAATCATGTTGATAATGATCATAATAAATCTGACGTAAATGTTCAGGAGTTGATGTTTTGTTGAAATTTCTGCCTCTAATACCTGACCCATTCCTTACTCCAGCTTCTTACCATCGTCTCAAGTCATTCTCCTTGCTCATATCCTCTTTTCCTGACCTTTTCCGCCGAGGAACTTCAAAGATACGAGCTCCAGCATCAAGAACAACATTTCTTTCCCACCCGGAGTCAATGTATTGATTCTGGACCTCGAGGACGTGTTTCTTTACCTGGAGTGTGAATCTTTTCCCCGGCTGGGAACTTTTTCCTTGGATGTGAACCTGTCTCTTTTTCTGTATTGTAGTTTAGTAGTTTTGTCGACGTCGTGTTAGTTTCTATTGTTTTGGATGGTGGACTTTGTCATATAATGAGCCCTCTCTTTGCCATTTCCGTTTTCCCCATCCAAATCTTTTTCTTTCTCTTTCTCTCTATTCTCTTTATCCCTTCCACTGCTTCTTCCTGTCCACTGCTTTCCCTTTTGGCCGCATCTGACAGTCTTTGCACTGTGTGGGGAGAATAGAGTCTTTTGTCCAGGTTCTTTCCTTTTCTTTTCTGTTATCTTTTCTCTGATTCTTTTAGTCCTAACCACAGCAGCTCACACTTGTGTCCCTTATAGTTTTAGCACACGCTTTGTTGTAGTTACTTGTTGTTGTAAGGTGCACAGTTGCTGATTGACCTGTGTTTAGGTATGTTTGTTTTTGCAATGAAATCCAAATCTTTTTCTTTCTCTTTCTCTCTATTCTCTTTATCCCTTCCACTGCTTCTTCCTGTCCACTGCTTTCCCTTTTGGCCGCATCTGACAGTCTTTGCACTGTGTGGGGAGAATAGAGTCTTTTGTCCAGTTTTAGCACACGCTTTGTTGTAGTTACTTGTTGTTGTAAGGTGCACAGTTGCTGATTGACCTGTGTTTAGCTTTCCTCTGTGCTAAAACTTCTACAGGTTATGGGCCCAGTTGCCTAAAGCACCTTTCTCAAGAATACTTACAACAAAACCGCTTACTGGACAATAAAACAGCCTTTTCTCTCAGATTTTGGATCATCCTCTTCACATCTCATCTTCTTTCTCTCCAAATCTTTGCTGTTGACTCGACCAAATCATGGCCTCCAATCAGGATTCAAGTAAGGTTATGGTCACCCCTCTTACTGACGAATCCTATGACACCTGGGAACACATTATGCGTCTTCACTTTGAAGTTCTGGATCTTTTTGGCATTGTTTCTGGACAAGTCCCTGCCCCTGTTCCTCACAATGATGGTTCACCTTCAGACGCTGAAATCAAAGCTCAACTTGCTTTATGGATCAAAAATGACACCAGGTGCAGGTATGAAATCATCACCAGATTGGATGATGTTAACAAGAAGCTGGTCAACACTTGCCACACCTCTGCTCAAATGTGGTCTGTTCTTGCAAGAAGACACGCCAGCAATAAAGTTGGATCACGGATTTCTCACTTTCTCTCTATGGTTACTCTTTCTCTTTCTGAAGGAGGAGACCCCAAAACTCATGTTGATGCATTCAAAGGCATTAACTTCCATATGATCCGTTCTGGGCTCATCATTCCCCAGGAAATTCTTATTTATCTCTTTTTTGCCACTCTTCCACCTTCCTTCAAACATTGGCGTGGTTTGCTCACCAGAGACAGACAGGAAATTGATCACCTGCATCTGGATGATGTTTTATCTTCTTTCCTGGATTACGCTGCTGATGACAAAGTTGTTGATGAATTTCACAATGCTATGTCAAATGTCAATGCTCACTCTGCCTCAGCCAAATCATCAAAATCATCCAAATCCAAGGCACGCAGCAAACTCTCATGTTCTGTTCATGGTCAAAATGTTGGACATGATGACAATCATTGCTTTGTTCAACATCCTGAATTGCGTCCCAAGAAGAACCAAGCCAACTCAGCTGCCCCATCAAAGGACAATTCCAACAAAGCAACTCCTGTTCCCCCTCCTCAGGAAGAACAACCTGATGTCACGGCCAATTGTGCTTTTGTCTTCCCTTCTGATGAAGAATTTCTTTTTACAGCTGTTGCCTGCTTGTCTGAAAAATCAAATTCTGACTGCATTATCAACGCTTCTGCTTCCATGGCTTCTCATTCCTCAAACCTTTCTCCAATTATTGATTCTGGGGCCAGCTGTCATATGTTTAACAACAGAGACAGTTTCATCACCTTTCAACCTGTCAACATTCGAATTCAACTTGCTGGTATTGGGAAATCAATCTATGCAACTGGAAAAGGAACTGTTGCTGCTTCTGGAGGAATGGAAGGAAAAGTTTTCTTTTCTGATGCTCTTTATGTCCCTGATCTTGGAAGGAATCTCATCTCCCTGGGACGTCTTTGGAGAACTGGTTGTCTTCTCATCCCTGCACCAGTTAATCCTACATCAAACTTCATTATTTCACGTAATGGAAAGAATTATATGGGAGGAGTCATCTCCAATTCATTATTTGAAGTTTCTGTGGTTCCACAAGGCATGTCTCCCCCTAATTCCTCAGCTCTTTATGCAAAAGCTTCAAGTCAGTCTCTAACTCTCTGGCACAACAGATTAGGACATCCATACGCCCCATATATTCAAAAACTTTTTAATGGAATGGCATCTGATGTATCTAGTTCTAGTTTGTCTGATTCTGAAATGCATTTTTGTGAACCGTGTGTGTTGGGTAAACAAACCCATGCTTCCTTTCCTGGCCAGTTGCCTGTTGCCAAAAATCCTCTTGAAGTTATCCACACGGATTTATCTGGGAAAATTCAACCTCCTTCTTTTGATGGTTCTCAGTATTACCTTAAGTTCACTGATCAGGCCACTTCATACCGTCATGTTTACCTTCTTTCCTCAAAAGCCCAAGTATTCAAATATTTCTTGGAATACAAGGCATCTGTAGAGCTGCAATCTGGCTTCAAAATCAAAAAGCTTGTTTGTGACGGTGGTGGTGAGTATATCAACTCTAGTCTGGTCAACTTTCTTAAACAACATGGCATTGCTCTTCAAGTTACGGCTCCTTACACTCCCCAACAAAATCCAATTTCTGAGAGAGGAAACCGTATTACCACTGAAAAATCCAAAACCATGATGTTTCATTCTAATGCACCAATTCACCTATGGTCTGAAGCAGTTAAAACAGCAGTATATCTTGAAAACAGATTACCAACCAAAGCTCTTCAAAACAAATCAACTCCTTTTGAAGCCTGGAATAAATCCAAACCCAGAGTCTCACACCTCAGAGTTTTTGGTTGTGCTTGCTATGCTTTTCTTGATAAACATCAACGTCCTGGAAAGTTTTCAGCTAATGCCAGAAAGTGTGTCATGCTTGGATATGAAGTTGGAACAACAAATTATCGTGTTTGGGATCTTGAGCTTAAAAAGATTGTTATTGCCAAATCTGTGGCCTTCAATGAAAATTTCTTCCCCTTTCTTGACTCCAGATTTAAGCGCCCTCAATGGTCACAACTGATGAAGCAAATTCCAGATCAAATTCATGACAGTCAACCACTTCCAACACCTGGACTTTCCTTTTCTCCAGCTCAATCTCCTTCTGAGTCTCCAACTCATGATCCATCCTCAGGAAACATTTCTGATTCACATTCTGAAGATAATTCTCCTTCTTCTTCTTCTTCCTCTGATTTTCACATGTCCGGCACACCTTCTAATTCAACTCCTTGTCCTTCACCTGGCCACTTAACAAGATTACCTCATTCCAATGTCCCAGATGAAGAAGGTTCCAGTCAATCTGATCCATCATATTCATCAATTGAGCCAGACAATCCAGCAGATCCTGATTATGTTCCCTCATCACAATCCCCCAGTTATTCTGACAACTCTTCAGCTGAAACATCCACTCCTGAACATTTACGTCAGATTTATTATGATCATTATCAACATGATTCCTACTCTGATTCTCCTGACCCTCTTGGGTTATATGCAGCAAATGCCTTTGCTTTCTCTCTAGAAGCTCCCTTGCTAGCTCATGAAATTCCTGAACCCCAGTGTTATAAGCAAGCAATCTATTCCAAATATTCAGCAGAATGGGCAGAGGCTGTGAAACATGAACATCAAGCACTTCAGCGTTGTAACACTTGGAAAATTGTCCCCAGGCCTGAAAAAGCTAATGTAATTGGCTGCAGGTGGGTTTTCAGGGTTAAACCTAATGCTGATGGTGGTGTTTCCAAGTTCAAAGCCCGTTGTGTAGCAAAAGGATATTCTCAAATCCTAGGAATAGATTTTCATGAAACTTTTGCACCCACTGGACGGATCACTTCTCTCAGGACCATTCTTTCTTTAGCAGCTTATTTTGACTGGGATGTTCATCAAATGGATGTAGTGGCAGCTTTTCTCCAGGGAAACTTAAATGAAACTGTTTATATGGAACAACCTGAAGGAACACTAACTGCTGGAAATGAAGGTAAAGTTTGCCAATTGTTGCGTCCTCTTTATGGCATCAAACAAGCTCCCTTTTGCTGGAATTCACGTATAAATGACTACTTGTGCAAGCTCAACTTCTCCCCCCTTAAGTGTGATCAGTGTGTGTATGTTTGGAGAAACAAATCACAAATCTGTATCATTTATCTTCATGTTGATGATATGGTCATTACTGGTAATCATTTTCTTTGGTTCAAAGACAAAATCAAAACTGAATTTGAGATGGATGATCTTGGTCCTGCCACTTGGATTTTGGGAATGCGTCTCACCAGGAACAGAACAGCACGTACTCTTTCTTTATCACAAGATTCTTATGCTGAAAAAGTTTTGTCCAACTGGAATATGGCCAACTGCAATCCCTGTCTTACTCCTGTTGAAATTTCTGCCTCTAATACCTGACCCATTCCTTACTCCAGCTTCATACCATCGTCTCAAGTCATTCTCCTTGCTCATATCCTCTTTTCCTGACCTTTTCCGCCGAGGAACTTCAAAGATACGAGCTCCAGCATCAAGAACAACATTTCTTTCCCACCCGGAGTCAATGTATTGATTCTGGACCTCGAGGACGTGTTTCTTTACCTGGAGTGTGAATCTTTTCCCCGGCTGGGAACTTTTTCCTTGGATGTGAACCTGTCTCTTTTTCTGTATTGTAGTTTAGTAGTTTTGTCGACGTCGTGTTAGTTTCTATTGTTTTGGATGGTGGACTTTGTCATATAATGAGCCCTCTCTTTGCCATTTCCGTTTTCCCCATCCAAATCTTTTTCTTTCTCTTTCTCTCTATTCTCTTTATCCCTTCCACTGCTTCTTCCTGTCCACTGCTTTCCCTTTTGGCCGCATCTGACAGTCTTTGCACTGTGTGGGGAGAATAGAGTCTTTTGTCCAGGTTCTTTCCTTTTCTTTTCTGTTATCTTTTCTGTGATTCTTTTAGTCCTAACCACAGCAGCTCACACTTGTGTCCCTTATAGTTTTAGCACACGCTTTGTTGTAGTTACTGTTGAAATTTCTGCCTCTAATACCTGACCCATTCCTTACTCCAGCTTCTTACCATCGTCTCAAGTCATTCTCCTTGCTCATATCCTCTTTTCCTGACCTTTTCCGCCGAGGAACTTCAAAGATACGAGCTCCAGCATCAAGAACAACATTTCTTTCCCACCCGGAGTCAATGTATTGATTCTGGACCTCGAGGACGTGTTTCTTTACCTGGAGTGTGAATCTTTTCCCCGGCTGGGAACTTTTTCCTTGGATGTGAACCTGTCTCTTTTTCTGTATTGTAGTTTAGTAGTTTTGTCGACGTCGTGTTAGTTTCTATTGTTTTGGATGGTGGACTTTGTCATATAATGAGCCCTCTCTTTGCCATTTCCGTTTTCCCCATCCAAATCTTTTTCTTTCTCTTTCTCTCTATTCTCTTTATCCCTTCCACTGCTTCTTCCTGTCCACTGCTTTCCCTTTTGGCCGCATCTGACAGTCTTTGCACTGTGTGGGGAGAATAGAGTCTTTTGTCCAGGTTCTTTCCTTTTCTTTTCTGTTATCTTTTCTCTGATTCTTTTAGTCCTAACCACAGCAGCTCACACTTGTGTCCCTTATAGTTTTAGCACACGCTTTGTTGTAGTTACTTGTTGTTGTAAGGTGCACAGTTGCTGATTGACCTGTGTTTAGGTATGTTTGTTTTTGCAATGAAATCCAAATCTTTTTCTTTCTCTTTCTCTCTATTCTCTTTATCCCTTCCACTGCTTCTTCCTGTCCACTGCTTTCCCTTTTGGCCGCATCTGACAGTCTTTGCACTGTGTGGGGAGAATAGAGTCTTTTGTCCAGTTTTAGCACACGCTTTGTTGTAGTTACTTGTTGTTGTAAGGTGCACAGTTGCTGATTGACCTGTGTTTAGCTTTCCTCTGTGCTAAAACTTCTACAGGTTATGGGCCCAGTTGCCTAAAGCACCTTTCTCAAGAATACTTACAACAAAACCGCTTACTGGACAATAAAACAGCCTTTTCTCTCAGATTTTGGATCATCCTCTTCACATCTCATCTTCTTTCTCTCCAAATCTTTGCTGTTGACTCGACCAAATCATGGCCTCCAATCAGGATTCAAGTAAGGTTATGGTCACCCCTCTTACTGACGAATCCTATGACACCTGGGAACACATTATGCGTCTTCACTTTGAAGTTCTGGATCTTTTTGGCATTGTTTCTGGACAAGTCCCTGCCCCTGTTCCTCACAATGATGGTTCACCTTCAGACGCTGAAATCAAAGCTCAACTTGCTTTATGGATCAAAAATGACACCAGGTGCAGGTATGAAATCATCACCAGATTGGATGATGTTAACAAGAAGCTGGTCAACACTTGCCACACCTCTGCTCAAATGTGGTCTGTTCTTGCAAGAAGACACGCCAGCAATAAAGTTGGATCACGGATTTCTCACTTTCTCTCTATGGTTACTCTTTCTCTTTCTGAAGGAGGAGACCCCAAAACTCATGTTGATGCATTCAAAGGCATTAACTTCCATATGATCCGTTCTGGGCTCATCATTCCCCAGGAAATTCTTATTTATCTCTTTTTTGCCACTCTTCCACCTTCCTTCAAACATTGGCGTGGTTTGCTCACCAGAGACAGACAGGAAATTGATCACCTGCATCTGGATGATGTTTTATCTTCTTTCCTGGATTACGCTGCTGATGACAAAGTTGTTGATGAATTTCACAATGCTATGTCAAATGTCAATGCTCACTCTGCCTCAGCCAAATCATCAAAATCATCCAAATCCAAGGCACGCAGCAAACTCTCATGTTCTGTTCATGGTCAAAATGTTGGACATGATGACAATCATTGCTTTGTTCAACATCCTGAATTGCGTCCCAAGAAGAACCAAGCCAACTCAGCTGCCCCATCAAAGGACAATTCCAACAAAGCAACTCCTGTTCCCCCTCCTCAGGAAGAACAACCTGATGTCACGGCCAATTGTGCTTTTGTCTTCCCTTCTGATGAAGAATTTCTTTTTACAGCTGTTGCCTGCTTGTCTGAAAAATCAAATTCTGACTGCATTATCAACGCTTCTGCTTCCATGGCTTCTCATTCCTCAAACCTTTCTCCAATTATTGATTCTGGGGCCAGCTGTCATATGTTTAACAACAGAGACAGTTTCATCACCTTTCAACCTGTCAACATTCGAATTCAACTTGCTGGTATTGGGAAATCAATCTATGCAACTGGAAAAGGAACTGTTGCTGCTTCTGGAGGAATGGAAGGAAAAGTTTTCTTTTCTGATGCTTGTTGAAATTTCTGCCTCTAATACCTGACCCATTCCTTACTCCAGCTTCTTACCATCGTCTCAAGTCATTCTCCTTGCTCATATCCTCTTTTCCTGACCTTTTCCGCCGAGGAACTTCAAAGATACGAGCTCCAGCATCAAGAACAACATTTCTTTCCCACCCGGAGTCAATGTATTGATTCTGGACCTCGAGGACGTGTTTCTTTACCTGGAGTGTGAATCTTTTCCCCGGCTGGGAACTTTTTCCTTGGATGTGAACCTGTCTCTTTTTCTGTATTGTAGTTTAGTAGTTTTGTCGACGTCGTGTTAGTTTCTATTGTTTTGGATGGTGGACTTTGTCATATAATGAGCCCTCTCTTTGCCATTTCCGTTTTCCCCATCCAAATCTTTTTCTTTCTCTTTCTCTCTATTCTCTTTATCCCTTCCACTGCTTCTTCCTGTCCACTGCTTTCCCTTTTGGCCGCATCTGACAGTCTTTGCACTGTGTGGGGAGAATAGAGTCTTTTGTCCAGGTTCTTTCCTTTTCTTTTCTGTTATCTTTTCTCTGATTCTTTTAGTCCTAACCACAGCAGCTCACACTTGTGTCCCTTATAGTTTTAGCACACGCTTTGTTGTAGTTACTTGTTGTTGTAAGGTGCACAGTTGCTGATTGACCTGTGTTTAGGTATGTTTGTTTTTGCAATGAAATCCAAATCTTTTTCTTTCTCTTTCTCTCTATTCTCTTTATCCCTTCCACTGCTTCTTCCTGTCCACTGCTTTCCCTTTTGGCCGCATCTGACAGTCTTTGCACTGTGTGGGGAGAATAGAGTCTTTTGTCCAGTTTTAGCACACGCTTTGTTGTAGTTACTTGTTGTTGTAAGGTGCACAGTTGCTGATTGACCTGTGTTTAGCTTTCCTCTGTGCTAAAACTTCTACAGGTTATGGGCCCAGTTGCCTAAAGCACCTTTCTCAAGAATACTTACAACAAAACCGCTTACTGGACAATAAAACAGCCTTTTCTCTCAGATTTTGGATCATCCTCTTCACATCTCATCTTCTTTCTCTCCAAATCTTTGCTGTTGACTCGACCAAATCATGGCCTCCAATCAGGATTCAAGTAAGGTTATGGTCACCCCTCTTACTGACGAATCCTATGACACCTGGGAACACATTATGCGTCTTCACTTTGAAGTTCTGGATCTTTTTGGCATTGTTTCTGGACAAGTCCCTGCCCCTGTTCCTCACAATGATGGTTCACCTTCAGACGCTGAAATCAAAGCTCAACTTGCTTTATGGATCAAAAATGACACCAGGTGCAGGTATGAAATCATCACCAGATTGGATGATGTTAACAAGAAGCTGGTCAACACTTGCCACACCTCTGCTCAAATGTGGTCTGTTCTTGCAAGAAGACACGCCAGCAATAAAGTTGGATCACGGATTTCTCACTTTCTCTCTATGGTTACTCTTTCTCTTTCTGAAGGAGGAGACCCCAAAACTCATGTTGATGCATTCAAAGGCATTAACTTCCATATGATCCGTTCTGGGCTCATCATTCCCCAGGAAATTCTTATTTATCTCTTTTTTGCCACTCTTCCACCTTCCTTCAAACATTGGCGTGGTTTGCTCACCAGAGACAGACAGGAAATTGATCACCTGCATCTGGATGATGTTTTATCTTCTTTCCTGGATTACGCTGCTGATGACAAAGTTGTTGATGAATTTCACAATGCTATGTCAAATGTCAATGCTCACTCTGCCTCAGCCAAATCATCAAAATCATCCAAATCCAAGGCACGCAGCAAACTCTCATGTTCTGTTCATGGTCAAAATGTTGGACATGATGACAATCATTGCTTTGTTCAACATCCTGAATTGCGTCCCAAGAAGAACCAAGCCAACTCAGCTGCCCCATCAAAGGACAATTCCAACAAAGCAACTCCTGTTCCCCCTCCTCAGGAAGAACAACCTGATGTCACGGCCAATTGTGCTTTTGTCTTCCCTTCTGATGAAGAATTTCTTTTTACAGCTGTTGCCTGCTTGTCTGAAAAATCAAATTCTGACTGCATTATCAACGCTTCTGCTTCCATGGCTTCTCATTCCTCAAACCTTTCTCCAATTATTGATTCTGGGGCCAGCTGTCATATGTTTAACAACAGAGACAGTTTCATCACCTTTCAACCTGTCAACATTCGAATTCAACTTGCTGGTATTGGGAAATCAATCTATGCAACTGGAAAAGGAACTGTTGCTGCTTCTGGAGGAATGGAAGGAAAAGTTTTCTTTTCTGATGCTCTTTATGTCCCTGATCTTGGAAGGAATCTCATCTCCCTGGGACGTCTTTGGAGAACTGGTTGTCTTCTCATCCCTGCACCAGTTAATCCTACATCAAACTTCATTATTTCACGTAATGGAAAGAATTATATGGGAGGAGTCATCTCCAATTCATTATTTGAAGTTTCTGTGGTTCCACAAGGCATGTCTCCCCCTAATTCCTCAGCTCTTTATGCAAAAGCTTCAAGTCAGTCTCTAACTCTCTGGCACAACAGATTAGGACATCCATACGCCCCATATATTCAAAAACTTTTTAATGGAATGGCATCTGATGTATCTAGTTCTAGTTTGTCTGATTCTGAAATGCATTTTTGTGAACCGTGTGTGTTGGGTAAACAAACCCATGCTTCCTTTCCTGGCCAGTTGCCTGTTGCCAAAAATCCTCTTGAAGTTATCCACACGGATTTATCTGGGAAAATTCAACCTCCTTCTTTTGATGGTTCTCAGTATTACCTTAAGTTCACTGATCAGGCCACTTCATACCGTCATGTTTACCTTCTTTCCTCAAAAGCCCAAGTATTCAAATATTTCTTGGAATACAAGGCATCTGTAGAGCTGCAATCTGGCTTCAAAATCAAAAAGCTTGTTTGTGACGGTGGTGGTGAGTATATCAACTCTAGTCTGGTCAACTTTCTTAAACAACATGGCATTGCTCTTCAAGTTACGGCTCCTTACACTCCCCAACAAAATCCAATTTCTGAGAGAGGAAACCGTATTACCACTGAAAAATCCAAAACCATGATGTTTCATTCTAATGCACCAATTCACCTATGGTCTGAAGCAGTTAAAACAGCAGTATATCTTGAAAACAGATTACCAACCAAAGCTCTTCAAAACAAATCAACTCCTTTTGAAGCCTGGAATAAATCCAAACCCAGAGTCTCACACCTCAGAGTTTTTGGTTGTGCTTGCTATGCTTTTCTTGATAAACATCAACGTCCTGGAAAGTTTTCAGCTAATGCCAGAAAGTGTGTCATGCTTGGATATGAAGTTGGAACAACAAATTATCGTGTTTGGGATCTTGAGCTTAAAAAGATTGTTATTGCCAAATCTGTGGCCTTCAATGAAAATTTCTTCCCCTTTCTTGACTCCAGATTTAAGCGCCCTCAATGGTCACAACTGATGAAGCAAATTCCAGATCAAATTCATGACAGTCAACCACTTCCAACACCTGGACTTTCCTTTTCTCCAGCTCAATCTCCTTCTGAGTCTCCAACTCATGATCCATCCTCAGGAAACATTTCTGATTCACATTCTGAAGATAATTCTCCTTCTTCTTCTTCTTCCTCTGATTTTCACATGTCCGGCACACCTTCTAATTCAACTCCTTGTCCTTCACCTGGCCACTTAACAAGATTACCTCATTCCAATGTCCCAGATGAAGAAGGTTCCAGTCAATCTGATCCATCATATTCATCAATTGAGCCAGACAATCCAGCAGATCCTGATTATGTTCCCTCATCACAATCCCCCAGTTATTCTGACAACTCTTCAGCTGAAACATCCACTCCTGAACATTTACGTCAGATTTATTATGATCATTATCAACATGATTCCTACTCTGATTCTCCTGACCCTCTTGGGTTATATGCAGCAAATGCCTTTGCTTTCTCTCTAGAAGCTCCCTTGCTAGCTCATGAAATTCCTGAACCCCAGTGTTATAAGCAAGCAATCTATTCCAAATATTCAGCAGAATGGGCAGAGGCTGTGAAACATGAACATCAAGCACTTCAGCGTTGTAACACTTGGAAAATTGTCCCCAGGCCTGAAAAAGCTAATGTAATTGGCTGCAGGTGGGTTTTCAGGGTTAAACCTAATGCTGATGGTGGTGTTTCCAAGTTCAAAGCCCGTTGTGTAGCAAAAGGATATTCTCAAATCCTAGGAATAGATTTTCATGAAACTTTTGCACCCACTGGACGGATCACTTCTCTCAGGACCATTCTTTCTTTAGCAGCTTATTTTGACTGGGATGTTCATCAAATGGATGTAGTGGCAGCTTTTCTCCAGGGAAACTTAAATGAAACTGTTTATATGGAACAACCTGAAGGAACACTAACTGCTGGAAATGAAGGTAAAGTTTGCCAATTGTTGCGTCCTCTTTATGGCATCAAACAAGCTCCCTTTTGCTGGAATTCACGTATAAATGACTACTTGTGCAAGCTCAACTTCTCCCCCCCTTAAGTGTGATCAGTGTGTGTATGTTTGGAGAAACAAATCACAAATCTGTATCATTTATCTTCATGTTGATGATATGGTCATTACTGGTAATCATTTTCTTTGGTTCAAAGACAAAATCAAAACTGAATTTGAGATGGATGATCTTGGTCCTGCCACTTGGATTTTGGGAATGCGTCTCACCAGGAACAGAACAGCACGTACTCTTTCTTTATCACAAGATTCTTATGCTGAAAAAGTTTTGTCCAACTGGAATATGGCCAACTGTAATCCCTGTCTCACTCCCTTATCCCCAAATGATTATCCTGTCAAAGCAACCAGTGAAGAAATTGCTGAATTCAATGCTCTGAAAATCAATTACCGCTCTGCTATTGGTGCACTCAACTATTTGTCTGTTGCAACAAGACCTGATCTCTCTTTTGCAGTTGGTGCATTATCTCAACATCTCATTGAACCAGGTATCAAACACTGGCTTGCTGTCAAACACACTTTCAGATATCTGCGTGCCACTTCATCATCATCTCTCACTTTTGGAGGAAAATGCCCAATTCCAAATCATCCATCACTCTGTCCTCTTATTTACTCTGACACTGATTATGCTGGGGATCCTGATACCAGGCGCTCAACTGGAGGGTATGTTGCCATACTCAATGGAGGAGCTATTTCCTGGAGTTCTAAAAAGCAGCAAGTCGTCACTATCTCTAGTACTGAAGCTGAGTTCAGAGGCATTGTGGATGCTGGATGTGAAGCAATCTGGCTGACTAAATTACTTACTTCCTTCAATATTCCTAAGTCACCTTCACCTTTAATCCTTGCTGACAATGCCAGTTCCATTTCACAATGCAAGGATTCACTCAGATACCGTCAAAGATCAAAACATGTGGACACTCAACTTTGTTGGATTACTGAAAGCATCAACAAAAATCATTTTCAGCTTCAACACATTTCAACTGAACACATGGTGGCTGATCTTCTTACAAAATCTTTAGGAAAAGTCAAGCTGTCTTATCTCCTCAAACTCATGGGTCTGGTATTAAGGGGGGGTGTTGAAATTTCTGCCTCTAATACCTGACCCATTCCTTACTCCAGCTTCTTACCATCGTCTCAAGTCATTCTCCTTGCTCATATCCTCTTTTCCTGACCTTTTCCGCCGAGGAACTTCAAAGATACGAGCTCCAGCATCAAGAACAACATTTCTTTCCCACCCGGAGTCAATGTATTGATTCTGGACCTCGAGGACGTGTTTCTTTACCTGGAGTGTGAATCTTTTCCCCGGCTGGGAACTTTTTCCTTGGATGTGAACCTGTCTCTTTTTCTGTATTGTAGTTTAGTAGTTTTGTCGACGTCGTGTTAGTTTCTATTGTTTTGGATGGTGGACTTTGTCATATAATGAGCCCTCTCTTTGCCATTTCCGTTTTCCCCATCCAAATCTTTTTCTTTCTCTTTCTCTCTATTCTCTTTATCCCTTCCACTGCTTCTTCCTGTCCACTGCTTTCCCTTTTGGCCGCATCTGACAGTCTTTGCACTGTGTGGGGAGAATAGAGTCTTTTGTCCAGGTTCTTTCCTTTTCTTTTCTGTTATCTTTTCTCTGATTCTTTTAGTCCTAACCACAGCAGCTCACACTTGTGTCCCTTATAGTTTTAGCACACGCTTTGTTGTAGTTACTTGTTGTTGTAAGGTGCACAGTTGCTGATTGACCTGTGTTTAGGTATGTTTGTTTTTGCAATGAAATCCAAATCTTTTTCTTTCTCTTTCTCTCTATTCTCTTTATCCCTTCCACTGCTTCTTCCTGTCCACTGCTTTCCCTTTTGGCCGCATCTGACAGTCTTTGCACTGTGTGGGGAGAATAGAGTCTTTTGTCCAGTTTTAGCACACGCTTTGTTGTAGTTACTTGTTGTTGTAAGGTGCACAGTTGCTGATTGACCTGTGTTTAGCTTTCCTCTGTGCTAAAACTTCTACAATGCTCTTTATGTCCCTGATCTTGGAAGGAATCTCATCTCCCTGGGACGTCTTTGGAGAACTGGTTGTCTTCTCATCCCTGCACCAGTTAATCCTACATCAAACTTCATTATTTCACGTAATGGAAAGAATTATATGGGAGGAGTCATCTCCAATTCATTATTTGAAGTTTCTGTGGTTCCACAAGGCATGTCTCCCCCTAATTCCTCAGCTCTTTATGCAAAAGCTTCAAGTCAGTCTCTAACTCTCTGGCACAACAGATTAGGACATCCATACGCCCCATATATTCAAAAACTTTTTAATGGAATGGCATCTGATGTATCTAGTTCTAGTTTGTCTGATTCTGAAATGCATTTTTGTGAACCGTGTGTGTTGGGTAAACAAACCCATGCTTCCTTTCCTGGCCAGTTGCCTGTTGCCAAAAATCCTCTTGAAGTTATCCACACGGATTTATCTGGGAAAATTCAACCTCCTTCTTTTGATGGTTCTCAGTATTACCTTAAGTTCACTGATCAGGCCACTTCATACCGTCATGTTTACCTTCTTTCCTCAAAAGCCCAAGTATTCAAATATTTCTTGGAATACAAGGCATCTGTAGAGCTGCAATCTGGCTTCAAAATCAAAAAGCTTGTTTGTGACGGTGGTGGTGAGTATATCAACTCTAGTCTGGTCAACTTTCTTAAACAACATGGCATTGCTCTTCAAGTTACGGCTCCTTACACTCCCCAACAAAATCCAATTTCTGAGAGAGGTGTTGAAATTTCTGCCTCTAATACCTGACCCATTCCTTACTCCAGCTTCTTACCATCGTCTCAAGTCATTCTCCTTGCTCATATCCTCTTTTCCTGACCTTTTCCGCCGAGGAACTTCAAAGATACGAGCTCCAGCATCAAGAACAACATTTCTTTCCCACCCGGAGTCAATGTATTGATTCTGGACCTCGAGGACGTGTTTCTTTACCTGGAGTGTGAATCTTTTCCCCGGCTGGGAACTTTTTCCTTGGATGTGAACCTGTCTCTTTTTCTGTATTGTAGTTTAGTAGTTTTGTCGACGTCGTGTTAGTTTCTATTGTTTTGGATGGTGGACTTTGTCATATAATGAGCCCTCTCTTTGCCATTTCCGTTTTCCCCATCCAAATCTTTTTCTTTCTCTTTCTCTCTATTCTCTTTATCCCTTCCACTGCTTCTTCCTGTCCACTGCTTTCCCTTTTGGCCGCATCTGACAGTCTTTGCACTGTGTGGGGAGAATAGAGTCTTTTGTCCAGGTTCTTTCCTTTTCTTTTCTGTTATCTTTTCTCTGATTCTTTTAGTCCTAACCACAGCAGCTCACACTTGTGTCCCTTATAGTTTTAGCACACGCTTTGTTGTAGTTACTTGTTGTTGTAAGGTGCACAGTTGCTGATTGACCTGTGTTTAGGTATGTTTGTTTTTGCAATGAAATCCAAATCTTTTTCTTTCTCTTTCTCTCTATTCTCTTTATCCCTTCCACTGCTTCTTCCTGTCCACTGCTTTCCCTTTTGGCCGCATCTGACAGTCTTTGCACTGTGTGGGGAGAATAGAGTCTTTTGTCCAGTTTTAGCACACGCTTTGTTGTAGTTACTTGTTGTTGTAAGGTGCACAGTTGCTGATTGACCTGTGTTTAGCTTTCCTCTGTGCTAAAACTTCTACAGGTTATGGGCCCAGTTGCCTAAAGCACCTTTCTCAAGAATACTTACAACAAAACCGCTTACTGGACAATAAAACAGCCTTTTCTCTCAGATTTTGGATCATCCTCTTCACATCTCATCTTCTTTCTCTCCAAATCTTTGCTGTTGACTCGACCAAATCATGGCCTCCAATCAGGATTCAAGTAAGGTTATGGTCACCCCTCTTACTGACGAATCCTATGACACCTGGGAACACATTATGCGTCTTCACTTTGAAGTTCTGGATCTTTTTGGCATTGTTTCTGGACAAGTCCCTGCCCCTGTTCCTCACAATGATGGTTCACCTTCAGACGCTGAAATCAAAGCTCAACTTGCTTTATGGATCAAAAATGACACCAGGTGCAGGTATGAAATCATCACCAGATTGGATGATGTTAACAAGAAGCTGGTCAACACTTGCCACACCTCTGCTCAAATGTGGTCTGTTCTTGCAAGAAGACACGCCAGCAATAAAGTTGGATCACGGATTTCTCACTTTCTCTCTATGGTTACTCTTTCTCTTTCTGAAGGAGGAGACCCCAAAACTCATGTTGATGCATTCAAAGGCATTAACTTCCATATGATCCGTTCTGGGCTCATCATTCCCCAGGAAATTCTTATTTATCTCTTTTTTGCCACTCTTCCACCTTCCTTCAAACATTGGCGTGGTTTGCTCACCAGAGACAGACAGGAAATTGATCACCTGCATCTGGATGATGTTTTATCTTCTTTCCTGGATTACGCTGCTGATGACAAAGTTGTTGATGAATTTCACAATGCTATGTCAAATGTCAATGCTCACTCTGCCTCAGCCAAATCATCAAAATCATCCAAATCCAAGGCACGCAGCAAACTCTCATGTTCTGTTCATGGTCAAAATGTTGGACATGATGACAATCATTGCTTTGTTCAACATCCTGAATTGCGTCCCAAGAAGAACCAAGCCAACTCAGCTGCCCCATCAAAGGACAATTCCAACAAAGCAACTCCTGTTCCCCCTCCTCAGGAAGAACAACCTGATGTCACGGCCAATTGTGCTTTTGTCTTCCCTTCTGATGAAGAATTTCTTTTTACAGCTGTTGCCTGCTTGTCTGAAAAATCAAATTCTGACTGCATTATCAACGCTTCTGCTTCCATGGCTTCTCATTCCTCAAACCTTTCTCCAATTATTGATTCTGGGGCCAGCTGTCATATGTTTAACAACAGAGACAGTTTCATCACCTTTCAACCTGTCAACATTCGAATTCAACTTGCTGGTATTGGGAAATCAATCTATGCAACTGGAAAAGGAACTGTTGCTGCTTCTGGAGGAATGGAAGGAAAAGTTTTCTTTTCTGATGCTCTTTATGTCCCTGATCTTGGAAGGAATCTCATCTCCCTGGGACGTCTTTGGAGAACTGGTTGTCTTCTCATCCCTGCACCAGTTAATCCTACATCAAACTTCATTATTTCACGTAATGGAAAGAATTATATGGGAGGAGTCATCTCCAATTCATTATTTGAAGTTTCTGTGGTTCCACAAGGCATGTCTCCCCCTAATTCCTCAGCTCTTTATGCAAAAGCTTCAAGTCAGTCTCTAACTCTCTGGCACAACAGATTAGGACATCCATACGCCCCATATATTCAAAAACTTTTTAATGGAATGGCATCTGATGTATCTAGTTCTAGTTTGTCTGATTCTGAAATGCATTTTTGTGAACCGTGTGTGTTGGGTAAACAAACCCATGCTTCCTTTCCTGGCCAGTTGCCTGTTGCCAAAAATCCTCTTGAAGTTATCCACACGGATTTATCTGGGAAAATTCAACCTCCTTCTTTTGATGGTTCTCAGTATTACCTTAAGTTCACTGATCAGGCCACTTCATACCGTCATGTTTACCTTCTTTCCTCAAAAGCCCAAGTATTCAAATATTTCTTGGAATACAAGGCATCTGTAGAGCTGCAATCTGGCTTCAAAATCAAAAAGCTTGTTTGTGACGGTGGTGGTGAGTATATCAACTCTAGTCTGGTCAACTTTCTTAAACAACATGGCATTGCTCTTCAAGTTACGGCTCCTTACACTCCCCAACAAAATCCAATTTCTGAGAGAGGAAACCGTATTACCACTGAAAAATCCAAAACCATGATGTTTCATTCTAATGCACCAATTCACCTATGGTCTGAAGCAGTTAAAACAGCAGTATATCTTGAAAACAGATTACCAACCAAAGCTCTTCAAAACAAATCAACTCCTTTTGAAGCCTGGAATAAATCCAAACCCAGAGTCTCACACCTCAGAGTTTTTGGTTGTGCTTGCTATGCTTTTCTTGATAAACATCAACGTCCTGGAAAGTTTTCAGCTAATGCCAGAAAGTGTGTCATGCTTGGATATGAAGTTGGAACAACAAATTATCGTGTTTGGGATCTTGAGCTTAAAAAGATTGTTATTGCCAAATCTGTGGCCTTCAATGAAAATTTCTTCCCCTTTCTTGACTCCAGATTTAAGCGCCCTCAATGGTCACAACTGATGAAGCAAATTCCAGATCAAATTCATGACAGTCAACCACTTCCAACACCTGGACTTTCCTTTTCTCCAGCTCAATCTCCTTCTGAGTCTCCAACTCATGATCCATCCTCAGGAAACATTTCTGATTCACATTCTGAAGATAATTCTCCTTCTTCTTCTTCTTCCTCTGATTTTCACATGTCCGGCACACCTTCTAATTCAACTCCTTGTCCTTCACCTGGCCACTTAACAAGATTACCTCATTCCAATGTCCCAGATGAAGAAGGTTCCAGTCAATCTGATCCATCATATTCATCAATTGAGCCAGACAATCCAGCAGATCCTGATTATGTTCCCTCATCACAATCCCCCAGTTATTCTGACAACTCTTCAGCTGAAACATCCACTCCTGAACATTTACGTCAGATTTATTATGATCATTATCAACATGATTCCTACTCTGATTCTCCTGACCCTCTTGGGTTATATGCAGCAAATGCCTTTGCTTTCTCTCTAGAAGCTCCCTTGCTAGCTCATGAAATTCCTGAACCCCAGTGTTATAAGCAAGCAATCTATTCCAAATATTCAGCAGAATGGGCAGAGGCTGTGAAACATGAACATCAAGCACTTCAGCGTTGTAACACTTGGAAAATTGTCCCCAGGCCTGAAAAAGCTAATGTAATTGGCTGCAGGTGGGTTTTCAGGGTTAAACCTAATGCTGATGGTGGTGTTTCCAAGTTCAAAGCCCGTTGTGTAGCAAAAGGATATTCTCAAATCCTAGGAATAGATTTTCATGAAACTTTTGCACCCACTGGACGGATCACTTCTCTCAGGACCATTCTTTCTTTAGCAGCTTATTTTGACTGGGATGTTCATCAAATGGATGTAGTGGCAGCTTTTCTCCAGGGAAACTTAAATGAAACTGTTTATATGGAACAACCTGAAGGAACACTAACTGCTGGAAATGAAGGTAAAGTTTGCCAATTGTTGCGTCCTCTTTATGGCATCAAACAAGCTCCCTTTTGCTGGAATTCACGTATAAATGACTACTTGTGCAAGCTCAACTTCTCCCCCCTTAAGTGTGATCAGTGTGTGTATGTTTGGAGAAACAAATCACAAATCTGTATCATTTATCTTCATGTTGATGATATGGTCATTACTGGTAATCATTTTCTTTGGTTCAAAGACAAAATCAAAACTGAATTTGAGATGGATGATCTTGGTCCTGCCACTTGGATTTTGGGAATGCGTCTCACCAGGAACAGAACAGCACGTACTCTTTCTTTATCACAAGATTCTTATGCTGAAAAAGTTTTGTCCAACTGGAATATGGCCAACTGTAATCCCTGTCTCACTCCCTTATCCCCAAATGATTATCCTGTCAAAGCAACCAGTGAAGAAATTGCTGAATTCAATGCTCTGAAAATCAATTACCGCTCTGCTATTGGTGCACTCAACTATTTGTCTGTTGCAACAAGACCTGATCTCTCTTTTGCAGTTGGTGCATTATCTCAACATCTCATTGAACCAGGTATCAAACACTGGCTTGCTGTCAAACACACTTTCAGATATCTGCGTGCCACTTCATCATCATCTCTCACTTTTGGAGGAAAATGCCCAATTCCAAATCATCCATCACTCTGTCCTCTTATTTACTCTGACACTGATTATGCTGGGGATCCTGATACCAGGCGCTCAACTGGAGGGTATGTTGCCATACTCAATGGAGGAGCTATTTCCTGGAGTTCTAAAAAGCAGCAAGTCGTCACTATCTCTAGTACTGAAGCTGAGTTCAGAGGCATTGTGGATGCTGGATGTGAAGCAATCTGGCTGACTAAATTACTTACTTCCTTCAATATTCCTAAGTCACCTTCACCTTTAATCCTTGCTGACAATGCCAGTTCCATTTCACAATGCAAGGATTCACTCAGATACCGTCAAAGATCAAAACATGTGGACACTCAACTTTGTTGGATTACTGAAAGCATCAACAAAAATCATTTTCAGCTTCAACACATTTCAACTGAACACATGGTGGCTGATCTTCTTACAAAATCTTTAGGAAAAGTCAAGCTGTCTTATCTCCTCAAACTCATGGGTCTGGTATTAAGGGGGGGTGTTGAAATTTCTGCCTCTAATACCTGACCCATTCCTTACTCCAGCTTCTTACCATCGTCTCAAGTCATTCTCCTTGCTCATATCCTCTTTTCCTGACCTTTTCCGCCGAGGAACTTCAAAGATACGAGCTCCAGCATCAAGAACAACATTTCTTTCCCACCCGGAGTCAATGTATTGATTCTGGACCTCGAGGACGTGTTTCTTTACCTGGAGTGTGAATCTTTTCCCCGGCTGGGAACTTTTTCCTTGGATGTGAACCTGTCTCTTTTTCTGTATTGTAGTTTAGTAGTTTTGTCGACGTCGTGTTAGTTTCTATTGTTTTGGATGGTGGACTTTGTCATATAATGAGCCCTCTCTTTGCCATTTCCGTTTTCCCCATCCAAATCTTTTTCTTTCTCTTTCTCTCTATTCTCTTTATCCCTTCCACTGCTTCTTCCTGTCCACTGCTTTCCCTTTTGGCCGCATCTGACAGTCTTTGCACTGTGTGGGGAGAATAGAGTCTTTTGTCCAGGTTCTTTCCTTTTCTTTTCTGTTATCTTTTCTCTGATTCTTTTAGTCCTAACCACAGCAGCTCACACTTGTGTCCCTTATAGTTTTAGCACACGCTTTGTTGTAGTTACTTGTTGTTGTAAGGTGCACAGTTGCTGATTGACCTGTGTTTAGGTATGTTTGTTTTTGCAATGAAATCCAAATCTTTTTCTTTCTCTTTCTCTCTATTCTCTTTATCCCTTCCACTGCTTCTTCCTGTCCACTGCTTTCCCTTTTGGCCGCATCTGACAGTCTTTGCACTGTGTGGGGAGAATAGAGTCTTTTGTCCAGTTTTAGCACACGCTTTGTTGTAGTTACTTGTTGTTGTAAGGTGCACAGTTGCTGATTGACCTGTGTTTAGCTTTCCTCTGTGCTAAAACTTCTACAAGAGGAAACCGTATTACCACTGAAAAATCCAAAACCATGATGTTTCATTCTAATGCACCAATTCACCTATGGTCTGAAGCAGTTAAAACAGCAGTATATCTTGAAAACAGATTACCAACCAAAGCTCTTCAAAACAAATCAACTCCTTTTGAAGCCTGGAATAAATCCAAACCCAGAGTCTCACACCTCAGAGTTTTTGGTTGTGCTTGCTATGCTTTTCTTGATAAACATCAACGTCCTGGAAAGTTTTCAGCTAATGCCAGAAAGTGTGTCATGCTTGGATATGAAGTTGGAACAACAAATTATCGTGTTTGGGATCTTGAGCTTAAAAAGATTGTTATTGCCAAATCTGTGGCCTTCAATGAAAATTTCTTCCCCTTTCTTGACTCCAGATTTAAGCGCCCTCAATGGTCACAACTGATGAAGCAAATTCCAGATCAAATTCATGACAGTCAACCACTTCCAACACCTGGACTTTCCTTTTCTCCAGCTCAATCTCCTTCTGAGTCTCCAACTCATGATCCATCCTCAGGAAACATTTCTGATTCACATTCTGAAGATAATTCTCCTTCTTCTTCTTCTTCCTCTGATTTTCACATGTCCGGCACACCTTCTAATTCAACTCCTTGTCCTTCACCTGGCCACTTAACAAGATTACCTCATTCCAATGTCCCAGATGAAGAAGGTTCCAGTCAATCTGATCCATCATATTCATCAATTGAGCCAGACAATCCAGCAGATCCTGATTATGTTCCCTCATCACAATCCCCCAGTTATTCTGACAACTCTTCAGCTGAAACATCCACTCCTGAACATTTACGTCAGATTTATTATGATCATTATCAACATGATTCCTACTCTGATTCTCCTGACCCTCTTGGGTTATATGCAGCAAATGCCTTTGCTTTCTCTCTAGAAGCTCCCTTGCTAGCTCATGAAATTCCTGAACCCCAGTGTTATAAGCAAGCAATCTATTCCAAATATTCAGCAGAATGGGCAGAGGCTGTGAAACATGAACATCAAGCACTTCAGCGTTGTAACACTTGGAAAATTGTCCCCAGGCCTGAAAAAGCTAATGTAATTGGCTGCAGGTGGGTTTTCAGGGTTAAACCTAATGCTGATGGTGGTGTTTCCAAGTTCAAAGCCCGTTGTGTAGCAAAAGGATATTCTCAAATCCTAGGAATAGATTTTCATGAAACTTTTGCACCCACTGGACGGATCACTTCTCTCAGGACCATTCTTTCTTTAGCAGCTTATTTTGACTGGGATGTTCATCAAATGGATGTAGTGGCAGCTTTTCTCCAGGGAAACTTAAATGAAACTGTTTATATGGAACAACCTGAAGGAACACTAACTGCTGGAAATGAAGGTAAAGTTTGCCAATTGTTGCGTCCTCTTTATGGCATCAAACAAGCTCCCTTTTGCTGGAATTCACGTATAAATGACTACTTGTGCAAGCTCAACTTCTCCCCCCTTAAGTGTGATCAGTGTGTGTATGTTTGGAGAAACAAATCACAAATCTGTATCATTTATCTTCATGTTGATGATATGGTCATTACTGGTAATCATTTTCTTTGGTTCAAAGACAAAATCAAAACTGAATTTGAGATGGATGATCTTGGTCCTGCCACTTGGATTTTGGGAATGCGTCTCACCAGGAACAGAACAGCACGTACTCTTTCTTTATCACAAGATTCTTATGCTGAAAAAGTTTTGTCCAACTGGAATATGGCCAACTGTAATCCCTGTCTCACTCCCTTATCCCCAAATGATTATCCTGTCAAAGCAACCAGTGAAGAAATTGCTGAATTCAATGCTCTGAAAATCAATTACCGCTCTGCTATTGGTGCACTCAACTATTTGTCTGTTGCAACAAGACCTGATCTCTCTTTTGCAGTTGGTGCATTATCTCAACATCTCATTGAACCAGGTATCAAACACTGGCTTGCTGTCAAACACACTTTCAGATATCTGCGTGCCACTTCATCATCATCTCTCACTTTTGGAGGAAAATGCCCAATTCCAAATCATCCATCACTCTGTCCTCTTATTTACTCTGACACTGATTATGCTGGGGATCCTGATACCAGGCGCTCAACTGGAGGGTATGTTGCCATACTCAATGGAGGAGCTATTTCCTGGAGTTCTAAAAAGCAGCAAGTCGTCACTATCTCTAGTACTGAAGCTGAGTTCAGAGGCATTGTGGATGCTGGATGTGAAGCAATCTGGCTGACTAAATTACTTACTTCCTTCAATATTCCTAAGTCACCTTCACCTTTAATCCTTGCTGACAATGCCAGTTCCATTTCACAATGCAAGGATTCACTCAGATACCGTCAAAGATCAAAACATGTGGACACTCAACTTTGTTGGATTACTGAAAGCATCAACAAAAATCATTTTCAGCTTCAACACATTTCAACTGAACACATGGTGGCTGATCTTCTTACAAAATCTTTAGGAAAAGTCAAGCTGTCTTATCTCCTCAAACTCATGGGTCTGGTATTAAGGGGGGGTGTTGAAATTTCTGCCTCTAATACCTGACCCATTCCTTACTCCAGCTTCTTACCATCGTCTCAAGTCATTCTCCTTGCTCATATCCTCTTTTCCTGACCTTTTCCGCCGAGGAACTTCAAAGATACGAGCTCCAGCATCAAGAACAACATTTCTTTCCCACCCGGAGTCAATGTATTGATTCTGGACCTCGAGGACGTGTTTCTTTACCTGGAGTGTGAATCTTTTCCCCGGCTGGGAACTTTTTCCTTGGATGTGAACCTGTCTCTTTTTCTGTATTGTAGTTTAGTAGTTTTGTCGACGTCGTGTTAGTTTCTATTGTTTTGGATGGTGGACTTTGTCATATAATGAGCCCTCTCTTTGCCATTTCCGTTTTCCCCATCCAAATCTTTTTCTTTCTCTTTCTCTCTATTCTCTTTATCCCTTCCACTGCTTCTTCCTGTCCACTGCTTTCCCTTTTGGCCGCATCTGACAGTCTTTGCACTGTGTGGGGAGAATAGAGTCTTTTGTCCAGGTTCTTTCCTTTTCTTTTCTGTTATCTTTTCTCTGATTCTTTTAGTCCTAACCACAGCAGCTCACACTTGTGTCCCTTATAGTTTTAGCACACGCTTTGTTGTAGTTACTTGTTGTTGTAAGGTGCACAGTTGCTGATTGACCTGTGTTTAGGTATGTTTGTTTTTGCAATGAAATCCAAATCTTTTTCTTTCTCTTTCTCTCTATTCTCTTTATCCCTTCCACTGCTTCTTCCTGTCCACTGCTTTCCCTTTTGGCCGCATCTGACAGTCTTTGCACTGTGTGGGGAGAATAGAGTCTTTTGTCCAGTTTTAGCACACGCTTTGTTGTAGTTACTTGTTGTTGTAAGGTGCACAGTTGCTGATTGACCTGTGTTTAGCTTTCCTCTGTGCTAAAACTTCTACAATGAGAAGCCATGGAAGCAGAAGCGTTGATAATGCAGTCAGAATTTGATTTTTCAGACAAACAGGCAACAGCTGTAAAAAGAAATTCTTCATCAGAAGGGAAGACAAAAGCACAATTGGCCGTGACATCAGGTTGTTCTTCCTGAGGAGGGGGAACAGGAGTTGCTTTGTTGGAATTGTCCTTTGATGGGGCAGCTGAGTTGGCTTGGTTCTTCTTGGGACGGAGTTCAGGATGTTGAACAAAGCAATGATTGTCATCATGTCCAACATTTTGACCATGAACAGAACATGAGAGTTTGCTGCGTGCCTTGGATTTGGATGATTTTGATGATTTAGCTGAGGCAGAGTGAGCATTGACATTTGACATAGCATTGTGAAATTCATCAACAACTTTGTCATCAGCAGCGTAATCCAGGAAAGAAGATAAAACATCATCCAGATGCAGGTGATCAATTTCCTGTCTGTCTCTGGTGAGCAAACCACGCCAATGTTTGAAGGAGGGTGGAAGAGTGGCAAAAAAGAGATAAATAAGAATTTCCTGGGGAATGATGAGCCCAGAACGGATCATATGGAAGTTAATGCTTTTGAATGCATCAACATGAGTTTTGGGGTCTCCTCCTTCAGAAAGAGAAAGAGTAACCATAGAGAGAAAGTGAGAAATCCGTGATCCAACTTTATTGCTGGCGTGTCTTCTTGCAAGAACAGACCACATTTGAGCAGAGGTGTGGCAAGTGTTGACCAGCTTCTTGTTAACATCATCCAATCTGGTGATGATTTCATACCTGCACCTGGTGTCATTTTTGATCCATAAAGCAAGTTGAGCTTTGATTTCAGCGTCTGAAGGTGAACCATCATTGTGAGGAACAGGGGCAGGGACTTGTCCAGAAACAATGCCAAAAAGATCCAGAACTTCAAAGTGAAGACGCATAATGTGTTCCCAGGTGTCATAGGATTCGTCAGTGAGAGGGGTGACCATAACCTTACTTGAATCCTGATTGGAGGCCATGATTTGGTCGAGTCAACAGCAAAGATTTGGAGAGAAAGAAGATGAGATAAGAAGAGGGTGATCCAAAATCTGAGAGAAAAGGCTGTTTTATTGTCCAGTAAGCGGTTTTGTTGTAAGTATTCTTGAGAGAGGTGCTTTAGGCAACTGGGCCCATAACCTGTAGAAGTTTTAGCACAAAGGAAAGCTAAACACAGGTCAATCAGCAACTGTGCACCTTACAACAACAAGTAACTACAACAAAGCGTGTGCTAAAACTGGACAAAAGACTCTATTCTCCCCACACAGTGCAAAGACTGTCAGATGCGGCCAAAAGGGAAAGCAGTGGACAGGAAGAAGCAGTGGAAGGGATAAAGAGAATAGAGAAAAAGAGAAAGAAAAAGATTTGGATTTCATTGCAAAAACAAACATACCTAAACACAGGTCAATCAGCAACTGTGCACCTTACAACAACAAGTAACTACAACAAAGCGTGTGCTAAAACTATAAGGGACACAAGTGTGAGCTGCTGTGGTTAGGACTAAAAGAATTAGAGAAAAGATAACAGAAAAGAAAAGGAAAGAACCTGGACAAAAGACTCTATTCTCCCCACACAGTGCAAAGACTGTCAGATGCGGCCAAAAGGGAAAGCAGTGGACAGGAAGAAGCAGTGGAAGGGATAAAGAGAATAGAGAAAAAGAGAAAGAAAAAGATTTGGATGGGGAAAACGGAAATGGCAAAGAGAGGCCTCATTATATGACAAAGTCCACCATCCAAAACAATAGAAACTACTACGACGTCGACAAAACTACTAAACTACAATACAGAAAAAGAGACAGGTTCACATCCAAGGAAAAAGTTCTCAGCCGGGGAAAAGATTCACACTCCAGGTAAAGAAACACGTCCTCGAGGTCCAGAATCAATACATTGACTCCGGGTGGGAAAGAAATGTTGTTCTTGATGCTGGAGCTCGTATCTTTGAAGTTCCTCGGCGGAAAAGGTCAGGAAAAGAGGATATGAGCAAGGAGAATGACTTGAGACGATGGTAAGAAGCTGGAGTAAGGAATGGGTCAGGTATTAGAGGCAGAAATTTCAACAGAAACATCCTTGTGAGTAGGGATAAATTTACACATTTTTGTGAATCTGTCCACAATAACC
Organism: Hemileia vastatrix; assembly: GCA_030280995.1. Taxonomy (NCBI): domain Eukaryota; kingdom Fungi; phylum Basidiomycota; class Pucciniomycetes; order Pucciniales; family Zaghouaniaceae; genus Hemileia; species Hemileia vastatrix. The sequence goes on along the minus strand of JASXTE010000001.1, from coordinate 30,946,194 downwards.
CAACAAGAGTTATAACAGTCTTTACCAGCAATAGGTAATCCTGTTACAAAATCCATGTTTATTATCTGCCATGGTGCATCAGGAGGTTCAATATGTTGCATTAATCCTGCTCTTTTACCAGTTAATCTTTTTGATTTTTGGCAAGAATCACAAGACTCAACATATAATTTTGTGTCTTCAGACATATTAACCCACCAAGTAGTGTTCCTAATTCTGATCATTGTTTTTTCAAGATCAAAATATCCAGCTAATATGTCATCATGACAAATTTTCAAGATGATTTCTTTCATAAAAGGAGGAATAAAAATGACATTACTCAACTTTCTTCTATAATATAGATATCCTTCATCAATTGAAAATTTACCTTTTTCCAAAGCTTTTTGGTACTTTGGTGGAAGGGTTTTAATTAATGCTTGTATTGAAGCATTCTTTGGATCATTTAATATGGTGCATAACTTTTTCAAGTCAGTGTCCTTGTCATATGAATCCAGAATAAGCTGTAATAGCTCTTCCTCCATATCAACCACATATATCCCATGTATATGAATAATTTCATCTTCAGGATCATATGCAGGATTAGAGTCATTATTTGGTAAAGGTAACCTAGATAACATATCCACATTTGATTGAACAATACCAGCTCTATGAATAATTGTCATCCTTCCTCTGTATTCCTGAACAGCAAGTTGCCACCTGAACATATGTCTGTTAGGTGTTTTGAGGTTTAAGAGAGATTTCACAGCACTACAGTCAGTTACCAACTCAAATTTTTGGTCATCCAAGTAGTAATGAAGTTTCTCAAGAGCCCAAACAACTGCTAAGCACTCCAATTGAGTGGCACCATATTTCAATTCACTATTTCTTAAGGTTCTTGAAATATAACAAATTACAACCTCTGAGGATTTATCATTAATAATTTGCTTTTGGTGAAGGGCAGCACCCAGACCAATAAAGCTAGCATCTGTATAAAGTACAAATGGCTTGTTAAAATCTGGGAGAGCCAATATAGGGGCTGTCATTAAGCAATTTTTCAATGTATTAAAAGCTTTCTGACAGTCATCATTCCAGAGAAAAGCAACATCTTTTCTGGTTAGTTTTGTAAGAGGCAAGGCTATGACCTGATAATTTTTAATATATTGTCTATAATAGCCACACATACCTAAAAAACTTTGGATTTCTCTTACAGAAGTTGGTGCTTTCACATTTTGAATGGCAGCAACTTTATTATGGTCTACACAAATTTGTAAGCCTGACACAACATGGCCAAGGACTTTCAAAGATTGAAAACCAAATTTACACTTTTTTAAAGATAAGGTCATATTGATTTCATCCATTTTTTGGAAAACTCTATTTAAGTGAATCATATGTTCATCAAAAGTCTTAGAAAAAACAATAATATCATCAATATAAACCATGAGCCAACCCTCAATAATTTCTTGATGGAAAGTGTTATCCATGACTTTTTGGAAAACTGAAGGAGCATTTTTAGGGCCAAATGGCATCCTAACATACTTATATATTCTGTAGAAGTTTTAGCACAGAGGAAAGCTAAACACAGGTCAATCAGCAACTGTGCACCTTACAACAACAAGTAACTACAACAAAGCGTGTGCTAAAACTGGACAAAAGACTCTATTCTCCCCACACAGTGCAAAGACTGTCAGATGCGGCCAAAAGGGAAAGCAGTGGACAGGAAGAAGCAGTGGAAGGGATAAAGAGAATAGAGAAAAAGAGAAAGAAAAAGATTTGGATGTCATTGCAAAAACAAACATACCTAAACACAGGTCAATCAGCAACTGTGCACCTTACAACAACAAGTAACTACAACAAAGCGTGTGCTAAAACTATAAGGGACACAAGTGTGAGCTGCTGTGGTTAGGACTAAAAGAATTAGAGAAAAGATAACAGAAAAGAAAAGGAAAGAACCTGGACAAAAGACTCTATTCTCCCCACACAGTGCAAAGACTGTCAGATGCGGCCAAAAGGGAAAGCAGTGGACAGGAAGAAGCAGTGGAAGGGATAAAGAGAATAGAGAAAAAGAGAAAGAAAAAGATTTGGATGGGGAAAACGGAAATGGCAAAGAGAGGCCTCATTATATGACAAAGTCCACCATCCAAAACAATAGAAACTAACACGACGTCGACAAAACTATTAAACTACAATACAGAAAAAGAGACAGGTTCACATCCAAGGAAAAAGTTCTCAGCCGGGGAAAAGATTCACACTCCAGGTAAAGAAACACGTCCTCGAGGTCCAGAATCAATACATTGACTCCGGGTGGGAAAGAAATGTTGTTCTTGATGCTGGAGCTCGTATCTTTGAAGTTCCTCGGCGGAAAAGGTCAGGAAAAGAGGATATGAGCAAGGAGAATGACTTGAGACGATGGTATGAAGCTGGAGTAAGGAATGGGTCAGGTATTAGAGGCAGAAATTTCAACAGGAGTAAGACAGGGATTGCAGTTGGCCATATTCCAGTTGGACAAAACTTTTTCAGCATAAGAATCTTGTGATAAAGAGAGAGTACGTGCTGTTCTGTTCCTGGTGAGACGCATTCCCAAAATCCAAGTGGCAGGACCAAGATCATCCATCTCAAATTCAGTTTTGATTTTGTCTTTGAACCAAAGAAAATGATTACCAGTAATGACCATATCATCAACATGAAGATAAATGATACAGATTTGTGATTTGTTTCTCCAAACATACACACACTGATCACACTTAAGGGGGGAGAAGTTGAGCTTGCACAAGTAGTCATTTATACGTGAATTCCAGCAAAAGGGAGCTTGTTTGATGCCATAAAGAGGACGCAACAATTGGCAAACTTTACCTTCATTTCCAGCAGTTAGTGTTCCTTCAGGCTGTTCCATATAAACAGTTTCATTTAAGTTTCCCTGGAGAAAAGCTGCCACTACATCCATTTGATGAACATCCCAGTCAAAATAAGCTGCTAAAGAAAGAATGGTCCTGAGAGAAGTGATCCGTCCAGTGGGTGCAAAATGTTGAAATTTCTGCCTCTAATACCTGACCCATTCCTTACTCCAGCTTCTTACCATCGTCTCAAGTCATTCTCCTTGCTCATATCCTCTTTTCCTGACCTTTTCCGCCGAGGAACTTCAAAGATACGAGCTCCAGCATCAAGAACAACATTTCTTTCCCACCCGGAGTCAATGTATTGATTCTGGACCTCGAGGACGTGTTTCTTTACCTGGAGTGTGAATCTTTTCCCCGGCTGGGAACTTTTTCCTTGGATGTGAACCTGTCTCTTTTTCTGTATTGTAGTTTAGTAGTTTTGTCGACGTCGTGTTAGTTTCTATTGTTTTGGATGGTGGACTTTGTCATATAATGAGCCCTCTCTTTGCCATTTCCGTTTTCCCCATCCAAATCTTTTTCTTTCTCTTTCTCTCTATTCTCTTTATCCCTTCCACTGCTTCTTCCTGTCCACTGCTTTCCCTTTTGGCCGCATCTGACAGTCTTTGCACTGTGTGGGGAGAATAGAGTCTTTTGTCCAGGTTCTTTCCTTTTCTTTTCTGTTATCTTTTCTCTGATTCTTTTAGTCCTAACCACAGCAGCTCACACTTGTGTCCCTTATAGTTTTAGCACACGCTTTGTTGTAGTTACTTGTTGTTGTAAGGTGCACAGTTGCTGATTGACCTGTGTTTAGGTATGTTTGTTTTTGCAATGAAATCCAAATCTTTTTCTTTCTCTTTCTCTCTATTCTCTTTATCCCTTCCACTGCTTCTTCCTGTCCACTGCTTTCCCTTTTGGCCGCATCTGACAGTCTTTGCACTGTGTGGGGAGAATAGAGTCTTTTGTCCAGTTTTAGCACACGCTTTGTTGTAGTTACTTGTTGTTGTAAGGTGCACAGTTGCTGATTGACCTGTGTTTAGCTTTCCTCTGTGCTAAAACTTCTACAGGTTATGGGCCCAGTTGCCTAAAGCACCTTTCTCAAGAATACTTACAACAAAACCGCTTACTGGACAATAAAACAGCCTTTTCTCTCAGATTTTGGATCATCCTCTTCACATCTCATCTTCTTTCTCTCCAAATCTTTGCTGTTGACTCGACCAAATCATGGCCTCCAATCAGGATTCAAGTAAGGTTATGGTCACCCCTCTTACTGACGAATCCTATGACACCTGGGAACACATTATGCGTCTTCACTTTGAAGTTCTGGATCTTTTTGGCATTGTTTCTGGACAAGTCCCTGCCCCTGTTCCTCACAATGATGGTTCACCTTCAGACGCTGAAATCAAAGCTCAACTTGCTTTATGGATCAAAAATGACACCAGGTGCAGGTATGAAATCATCACCAGATTGGATGATGTTAACAAGAAGCTGGTCAACACTTGCCACACCTCTGCTCAAATGTGGTCTGTTCTTGCAAGAAGACACGCCAGCAATAAAGTTGGATCACGGATTTCTCACTTTCTCTCTATGGTTACTCTTTCTCTTTCTGAAGGAGGAGACCCCAAAACTCATGTTGATGCATTCAAAGGCATTAACTTCCATATGATCCGTTCTGGGCTCATCATTCCCCAGGAAATTCTTATTTATCTCTTTTTTGCCACTCTTCCACCTTCCTTCAAACATTGGCGTGGTTTGCTCACCAGAGACAGACAGGAAATTGATCACCTGCATCTGGATGATGTTTTATCTTCTTTCCTGGATTACGCTGCTGATGACAAAGTTGTTGATGAATTTCACAATGCTATGTCAAATGTCAATGCTCACTCTGCCTCAGCCAAATCATCAAAATCATCCAAATCCAAGGCACGCAGCAAACTCTCATGTTCTGTTCATGGTCAAAATGTTGGACATGATGACAATCATTGCTTTGTTCAACATCCTGAATTGCGTCCCAAGAAGAACCAAGCCAACTCAGCTGCCCCATCAAAGGACAATTCCAACAAAGCAACTCCTGTTCCCCCTCCTCAGGAAGAACAACCTGATGTCACGGCCAATTGTGCTTTTGTCTTCCCTTCTGATGAAGAATTTCTTTTTACAGCTGTTGCCTGCTTGTCTGAAAAATCAAATTCTGACTGCATTATCAACGCTTCTGCTTCCATGGCTTCTCATTCCTCAAACCTTTCTCCAATTATTGATTCTGGGGCCAGCTGTCATATGTTTAACAACAGAGACAGTTTCATCACCTTTCAACCTGTCAACATTCGAATTCAACTTGCTGGTATTGGGAAATCAATCTATGCAACTGGAAAAGGAACTGTTGCTGCTTCTGGAGGAATGGAAGGAAAAGTTTTCTTTTCTGATGCTCTTTATGTCCCTGATCTTGGAAGGAATCTCATCTCCCTGGGACGTCTTTGGAGAACTGGTTGTCTTCTCATCCCTGCACCAGTTAATCCTACATCAAACTTCATTATTTCACGTAATGGAAAGAATTATATGGGAGGAGTCATCTCCAATTCATTATTTGAAGTTTCTGTGGTTCCACAAGGCATGTCTCCCCCTAATTCCTCAGCTCTTTATGCAAAAGCTTCAAGTCAGTCTCTAACTCTCTGGCACAACAGATTAGGACATCCATACGCCCCATATATTCAAAAACTTTTTAATGGAATGGCATCTGATGTATCTAGTTCTAGTTTGTCTGATTCTGAAATGCATTTTTGTGAACCGTGTGTGTTGGGTAAACAAACCCATGCTTCCTTTCCTGGCCAGTTGCCTGTTGCCAAAAATCCTCTTGAAGTTATCCACACGGATTTATCTGGGAAAATTCAACCTCCTTCTTTTGATGGTTCTCAGTATTACCTTAAGTTCACTGATCAGGCCACTTCATACCGTCATGTTTACCTTCTTTCCTCAAAAGCCCAAGTATTCAAATATTTCTTGGAATACAAGGCATCTGTAGAGCTGCAATCTGGCTTCAAAATCAAAAAGCTTGTTTGTGACGGTGGTGGTGAGTATATCAACTCTAGTCTGGTCAACTTTCTTAAACAACATGGCATTGCTCTTCAAGTTACGGCTCCTTACACTCCCCAACAAAATCCAATTTCTGAGAGAGGAAACCGTATTACCACTGAAAAATCCAAAACCATGATGTTTCATTCTAATGCACCAATTCACCTATGTTGAAATTTCTGCCTCTAATACCTGACCCATTCCTTACTCCAGCTTCTTACCATCGTCTCAAGTCATTCTCCTTGCTCATATCCTCTTTTCCTGACCTTTTCCGCCGAGGAACTTCAAAGATACGAGCTCCAGCATCAAGAACAACATTTCTTTCCCACCCGGAGTCAATGTATTGATTCTGGACCTCGAGGACGTGTTTCTTTACCTGGAGTGTGAATCTTTTCCCCGGCTGGGAACTTTTTCCTTGGATGTGAACCTGTCTCTTTTTCTGTATTGTAGTTTAGTAGTTTTGTCGACGTCGTGTTAGTTTCTATTGTTTTGGATGGTGGACTTTGTCATATAATGAGCCCTCTCTTTGCCATTTCCGTTTTCCCCATCCAAATCTTTTTCTTTCTCTTTCTCTCTATTCTCTTTATCCCTTCCACTGCTTCTTCCTGTCCACTGCTTTCCCTTTTGGCCGCATCTGACAGTCTTTGCACTGTGTGGGGAGAATAGAGTCTTTTGTCCAGGTTCTTTCCTTTTCTTTTCTGTTATCTTTTCTCTGATTCTTTTAGTCCTAACCACAGCAGCTCACACTTGTGTCCCTTATAGTTTTAGCACACGCTTTGTTGTAGTTACTTGTTGTTGTAAGGTGCACAGTTGCTGATTGACCTGTGTTTAGGTATGTTTGTTTTTGCAATGAAATCCAAATCTTTTTCTTTCTCTTTCTCTCTATTCTCTTTATCCCTTCCACTGCTTCTTCCTGTCCACTGCTTTCCCTTTTGGCCGCATCTGACAGTCTTTGCACTGTGTGGGGAGAATAGAGTCTTTTGTCCAGTTTTAGCACACGCTTTGTTGTAGTTACTTGTTGTTGTAAGGTGCACAGTTGCTGATTGACCTGTGTTTAGCTTTCCTCTGTGCTAAAACTTCTTCAGGTTATGGGCCCAGTTGCCTAAAGCACCTTTCTCAAGAATACTTACAACAAAACCGCTTACTGGACAATAAAACAGCCTTTTCTCTCAGATTTTGGATCATCCTCTTCACATCTCATCTTCTTTCTCTCCAAATCTTTGCTGTTGACTCGACCAAATCATGGCCTCCAATCAGGATTCAAGTAAGGTTATGGTCACCCCTCTTACTGACGAATCCTATGACACCTGGGAACACATTATGCGTCTTCACTTTGAAGTTCTGGATCTTTTTGGCATTGTTTCTGGACAAGTCCCTGCCCCTGTTCCTCACAATGATGGTTCACCTTCAGACGCTGAAATCAAAGCTCAACTTGCTTTATGGATCAAAAATGACACCAGGTGCAGGTATGAAATCATCACCAGATTGGATGATGTTAACAAGAAGCTGGTCAACACTTGCCACACCTCTGCTCAAATGTGGTCTGTTCTTGCAAGAAGACACGCCAGCAATAAAGTTGGATCACGGATTTCTCACTTTCTCTCTATGGTTACTCTTTCTCTTTCTGAAGGAGGAGACCCCAAAACTGTAGAAGTTTTAGCACAGAGGAAAGCTAAACACAGGTCAATCAGCAACTGTGCACCTTACAACAACAAGTAACTACAACAAAGCGTGTGCTAAAACTGGACAAAAGACTCTATTCTCCCCACACAGTGCAAAGACTGTCAGATGCGGCCAAAAGGGAAAGCAGTGGACAGGAAGAAGCAGTGGAAGGGATAAAGAGAATAGAGAGAAAGAGAAAGAAAAAGATTTGGATGGGGAAAACGGAAATGGCAAAGAGAGGGCTCATTATATGACAAAGTCCACCATCCAAAACAATAGAAACTAACACGACGTCGACAAAACTACTAAACTACAATACAGAAAAAGAGACAGGTTCACATCCAAGGAAAAAGTTCCCAGCCGGGGAAAAGATTCACACTCCAGGTAAAGAAACACGTCCTCGAGGTCCAGAATCAATACATTGACTCCGGGTGGGAAAGAAATGTTGTTCTTGATGCTGGAGCTCGTATCTTTGAAGTTCCTCGGCGGAAAAGGTCAGGAAAAGAGGATATGAGCAAGGAGAATGACTTGAGACGATGGTAAGAAGCTGGAGTAAGGAATGGGTCAGGTATTAGAGGCAGAAATTTCAACACCCCCCCTTAATACCAGACCCATGAGTTTGAGGAGATAAGACAGCTTGACTTTTCCTAAAGATTTTGTAAGAAGATCAGCCACCATGTGTTCAGTTGAAATGTGTTGAAGCTGAAAATGATTTTTGTTGATGCTTTCAGTAATCCAACAAAGTTGAGTGTCCACATGTTTTGATCTTTGACGGTATCTGAGTGAATCCTTGCATTGTGAAATGGAACTGGCATTGTCAGCAAGGATTAAAGGTGAAGGTGACTTAGGAATATTGAAGGAAGTAAGTAATTTAGTCAGCCAGATTGCTTCACATCCAGCATCCACAATGCCTCTGAACTCAGCTTCAGTACTAGAGATAGTGACGACTTGCTGCTTTTTAGAACTCCAGGAAATAGCTCCTCCATTGAGTATGGCAACATACCCTCCAGTTGAGCGCCTGGTATCAGGATCCCCAGCATAATCAGTGTCAGAGTAAATAAGAGGACAGAGTGATGGATGATTTGGAATTGGGCATTTTCCTCCAAAAGTGAGAGATGATGATGAAGTGGCACGCAGATATCTGAAAGTGTGTTTGACAGCAAGCCAGTGTTTGATACCTGGTTCAATGAGATGTTGAGATAATGCACCAACTGCAAAAGAGAGATCAGGTCTTGTTGCAACAGACAAATAGTTGAGTGCACCAATAGCAGAGCGGTAATTGATTTTCAGAGCATTGAATTCAGCAATTTCTTCACTGGTTGCTTTGACAGGATAATCATTTGGGGATAAGGGAGTGAGACAGGGATTACAGTTGGCCATATTCCAGTTGGACAAAACTTTTTCAGCATAAGAATCTTGTGATAAAGAAAGAGTACGTGCTGTTCTGTTCCTGGTGAGACGCATTCCCAAAATCCAAGTGGCAGGACCAAGATCATCCATCTCAAATTCAGTTTTGATTTTGTCTTTGAACCAAAGAAAATGATTACCAGTAATGACCATATCATCAACATGAAGATAAATGATACAGATTTGTGATTTGTTTCTCCAAACATACACACACTGATCACACTTAAGGGGGGAGAAGTTGAGCTTGCACAAGTAGTCATTTATACGTGAATTCCAGCAAAAGGGAGCTTGTTTGATGCCATAAAGAGGACGCAACAATTGGCAAACTTTACCTTCATTTCCAGCAGTTAGTGTTCCTTCAGGTTGTTCCATATAAACAGTTTCATTTAAGTTTCCCTGGAGAAAAGCTGCCACTACATCCATTTGATGAACATCCCAGTCAAAATAAGCTGCTAAAGAAAGAATGGTCCTGAGAGAAGTGATCCGTCCAGTGGGTGCAAAAGTTTCATGAAAATCTATTCCTAGGATTTGAGAATATCCTTTTGCTACACAACGGGCTTTGAACTTGGAAACACCACCATCAGCATTAGGTTTAACCCTGAAAACCCACCTGCAGCCAATTACATTAGCTTTTTCAGGCCTGGGGACAATTTTCCAAGTGTTACAACGCTGAAGTGCTTGATGTTCATGTTTCACAGCCTCTGCCCATTCTGCTGAATATTTGGAATAGATTGCTTGCTTATAACACTGGGGTTCAGGAATTTCATGAGCTAGCAAGGGAGCTTCTAGAGAGAAAGCAAAGGCATTTGCTGTTGAAATTTCTGCCTCTAATACCTGACCCATTCCTTACTCCAGCTTCTTACCATCGTCTCAAGTCATTCTCCTTGCTCATATCCTCTTTTCCTGACCTTTTCCGCCGAGGAACTTCAAAGATACGAGCTCCAGCATCAAGAACAACATTTCTTTCCCACCCGGAGTCAATGTATTGATTCTGGACCTCGAGGACGTGTTTCTTTACCTGGAGTGTGAATCTTTTCCCCGGCTGGGAACTTTTTCCTTGGATGTGAACCTGTCTCTTTTTCTGTATTGTAGTTTAGTAGTTTTGTCGACGTCGTGTTAGTTTCTATTGTTTTGGATGGTGGACTTTGTCATATAATGAGCCCTCTCTTTGCCATTTCCGTTTTCCCCATCCAAATCTTTTTCTTTCTCTTTCTCTCTATTCTCTTTATCCCTTCCACTGCTTCTTCCTGTCCACTGCTTTCCCTTTTGGCCGCATCTGACAGTCTTTGCACTGTGTGGGGAGAATAGAGTCTTTTGTCCAGGTTCTTTCCTTTTCTTTTCTGTTATCTTTTCTCTGATTCTTTTAGTCCTAACCACAGCAGCTCACACTTGTGTCCCTTATAGTTTTAGCACACGCTTTGTTGTAGTTACTTGTTGTTGTAAGGTGCACAGTTGCTGATTGACCTGTGTTTAGGTATGTTTGTTTTTGCAATGAAATCCAAATCTTTTTCTTTCTCTTTCTCTCTATTCTCTTTATCCCTTCCACTGCTTCTTCCTGTCCACTGCTTTCCCTTTTGGCCGCATCTGACAGTCTTTGCACTGTGTGGGGAGAATAGAGTCTTTTGTCCAGTTTTAGCACACGCTTTGTTGTAGTTACTTGTTGTTGTAAGGTGCACAGTTGCTGATTAACCTGTGTTTAGCTTTCCTCTGTGCTAAAACTTCTACAGGTTATGGGCCCAGTTGCCTAAAGCACCTTTCTCAAGAATACTTACAACAAAACCGCTTACTGGACAATAAAACAGCCTTTTCTCTCAGATTTTGGATCATCCTCTTCACATCTCATCTTCTTTCTCTCCAAATCTTTGCTGTTGACTCGACCAAATCATGGCCTCCAATCAGGATTCAAGTAAGGTTATGGTCACCCCTCTTACTGACGAATCCTATGACACCTGGGAACACATTATGCGTCTTCACTTTGAAGTTCTGGATCTTTTTGGCATTGTTTCTGGACAAGTCCCTGCCCCTGTTCCTCACAATGATGGTTCACCTTCAGACGCTGAAATCAAAGCTCAACTTGCTTTATGGATCAAAAATGACACCAGGTGCAGGTATGAAATCATCACCAGATTGGATGATGTTAACAAGAAGCTGGTCAACACTTGCCACACCTCTGCTCAAATGTGGTCTGTTCTTGCAAGAAGACACGCCAGCAATAAAGTTGGATCACGGATTTCTCACTTTCTCTCTATGGTTACTCTTTCTCTTTCTGAAGGAGGAGACCCCAAAACTCATGTTGATGCATTCAAAGGCATTAACTTCCATATGATCCGTTCTGGGCTCATCATTCCCCAGGAAATTCTTATTTATCTCTTTTTTGCCACTCTTCCACCTTCCTTCAAACATTGGCGTGGTTTGCTCACCAGAGACAGACAGGAAATTGATCACCTGCATCTGGATGATGTTTTATCTTCTTTCCTGGATTACGCTGCTGATGACAAAGTTGTTGATGAATTTCACAATGCTATGTCAAATGTCAATGCTCACTCTGCCTCAGCCAAATCATCAAAATCATCCAAATCCAAGGCACGCAGCAAACTCTCATGTTCTGTTCATGGTCAAAATGTTGGACATGATGACAATCATTGCTTTGTTCAACATCCTGAATTGCGTCCCAAGAAGAACCAAGCCAACTCAGCTGCCCCATCAAAGGACAATTCCAACAAAGCAACTCCTGTTCCCCCTCCTCAGGAAGAACAACCTGATGTCACGGCCAATTGTGCTTTTGTCTTCCCTTCTGATGAAGAATTTCTTTTTACAGCTGTTGCCTGCTTGTCTGAAAAATCAAATTCTGACTGCATTATCAACGCTTCTGCTTCCATGGCTTCTCATTCCTCAAACCTTTCTCCAATTATTGATTCTGGGGCCAGCTGTCATATGTTTAACAACAGAGACAGTTTCATCACCTTTCTGTAGAAGTTTTAGCACAGAGGAAAGCTAAACACAGGTCAATCAGCAACTGTGCACCTTACAACAACAAGTAACTACAACAAAGCGTGTGCTAAAACTGGACAAAAGACTCTATTCTCCCCACACAGTGCAAAGACTGTCAGATGCGGCCAAAAGGGAAAGCAGTGGACAGGAAGAAGCAGTGGAAGGGATAAAGAGAATAGAGAGAAAGAGAAAGAAAAAGATTTGGATTTCATTGCAAAAACAAACATACCTAAACACAGGTCAATCAGCAACTGTGCACCTTACAACAACAAGTAACTACAACAAAGCGTGTGCTAAAACTATAAGGGACACAAGTGTGAGCTGCTGTGGTTAGGACTAAAAGAATCAGAGAAAAGATAACAGAAAAGAAAAGGAAAGAACCTGGACAAAAGACTCTATTCTCCCCACACAGTGCAAAGACTGTCAGATGCGGCCAAAAGGGAAAGCAGTGGACAGGAAGAAGCAGTGGAAGGGATAAAGAGAATAGAGAGAAAGAGAAAGAAAAAGATTTGGATGGGGAAAACGGAAATGGCAAAGAGAGGGCTCATTATATGACAAAGTCCACCATCCAAAACAATAGAAACTAACACGACGTCGACAAAACTACTAAACTACAATACAGAAAAAGAGACAGGTTCACATCCAAGGAAAAAGTTCCCAGCCGGGGAAAAGATTCACACTCCAGGTAAAGAAACACGTCCTCGAGGTCCAGAATCAATACATTGACTCCGGGTGGGAAAGAAATGTTGTTCTTGATGCTGGAGCTCGTATCTTTGAAGTTCCTCGGCGGAAAAGGTCAGGAAAAGAGGATATGAGCAAGGAGAATGACTTGAGACGATGGTAAGAAGCTGGAGTAAGGAATGGGTCAGGTATTAGAGGCAGAAATTTCAACACCCCCCCTTAATACCAGACCCATGAGTTTGAGGAGATAAGACAGCTTGACTTTTCCTAAAGATTTTGTAAGAAGATCAGCCACCATGTGTTCAGTTGAAATGTGTTGAAGCTGAAAATGATTTTTGTTGATGCTTTCAGTAATCCAACAAAGTTGAGTGTCCACATGTTTTGATCTTTGACGGTATCTGAGTGAATCCTTGCATTGTGAAATGGAACTGGCATTGTCAGCAAGGATTAAAGGTGAAGGTGACTTAGGAATATTGAAGGAAGTAAGTAATTTAGTCAGCCAGATTGCTTCACATCCAGCATCCACAATGCCTCTGAACTCAGCTTCAGTACTAGAGATAGTGACGACTTGCTGCTTTTTAGAACTCCAGGAAATAGCTCCTCCATTGAGTATGGCAACATACCCTCCAGTTGAGCGCCTGGTATCAGGATCCCCAGCATAATCAGTGTCAGAGTAAATAAGAGGACAGAGTGATGGATGATTTGGAATTGGGCATTTTCCTCCAAAAGTGAGAGATGATGATGAAGTGGCACGCAGATATCTGAAAGTGTGTTTGACAGCAAGCCAGTGTTTGATACCTGGTTCAATGAGATGTTGAGATAATGCACCAACTGCAAAAGAGAGATCAGGTCTTGTTGCAACAGACAAATAGTTGAGTGCACCAATAGCAGAGCGGTAATTGATTTTCAGAGCATTGAATTCAGCAATTTCTTCACTGGTTGCTTTGACAGGATAATCATTTGGGGATAAGGGAGTGAGACAGGGATTACAGTTGGCCATATTCCAGTTGGACAAAACTTTTTCAGCATAAGAATCTTGTGATAAAGAAAGAGTACGTGCTGTTCTGTTCCTGGTGAGACGCATTCCCAAAATCCAAGTGGCAGGACCAAGATCATCCATCTCAAATTCAGTTTTGATTTTGTCTTTGAACCAAAGAAAATGATTACCAGTAATGACCATATCATCAACATGAAGATAAATGATACAGATTTGTGATTTGTTTCTCCAAACATACACACACTGATCACACTTAAGGGGGGAGAAGTTGAGCTTGCACAAGTAGTCATTTATACGTGAATTCCAGCAAAAGGGAGCTTGTTTGATGCCATAAAGAGGACGCAACAATTGGCAAACTTTACCTTCATTTCCAGCAGTTAGTGTTCCTTCAGGTTGTTCCATATAAACAGTTTCATTTAAGTTTCCCTGGAGAAAAGCTGCCACTACATCCATTTGATGAACATCCCAGTCAAAATAAGCTGCTAAAGAAAGAATGGTCCTGAGAGAAGTGATCCGTCCAGTGGGTGCAAAAGTTTCATGAAAATCTATTCCTAGGATTTGAGAATATCCTTTTGCTACACAACGGGCTTTGAACTTGGAAACACCACCATCAGCATTAGGTTTAACCCTGAAAACCCACCTGCAGCCAATTACATTAGCTTTTTCAGGCCTGGGGACAATTTTCCAAGTGTTACAACGCTGAAGTGCTTGATGTTCATGTTTCACAGCCTCTGCCCATTCTGCTGAATATTTGGAATAGATTGCTTGCTTATAACACTGGGGTTCAGGAATTTCATGAGCTAGCAAGGGAGCTTCTAGAGAGAAAGCAAAGGCATTTGCTGCATATAACCCAAGAGGGTCAGGAGAATCAGAGTAGGAATCATGTTGATAATGATCATAATAAATCTGACGTAAATGTTCAGGAGTGGATGTTTCAGCTGAAGAGTTGTCAGAATAACTGGGGGATTGTGATGAGGGAACATAATCAGGATCTGCTGGATTGTCTGGCTCAATTGATGAATATGATGGATCAGATTGACTGGAACCTTCTTCATCTGGGACATTGGAATGAGGTAATCTTGTTAAGTGGCCAGGTGAAGGACAAGGAGTTGAATTAGAAGGTGTGCCGGACATGTGAAAATCAGAGGAAGAAGAAGAAGAAGGAGAATTATCTTCAGAATGTGAATCAGAAATGTTTCCTGAGGATGGATCATGAGTTGGAGACTCAGAAGGAGATTGAGCTGGAGAAAAGGAAAGTCCAGGTGTTGGAAGTGGTTGACTGTCATGAATTTGATCTGGAATTTGCTTCATCAGTTGTGACCATTGAGGGCGCTTAAATCTGGAGTCAAGAAAGGGGAAGAAATTTTCATTGAAGGCCACAGATTTGGCAATAACAATCTTTTTAAGCTCAAGATCCCAAACACGATAATTTGTTGTTCCAACTTCATATCCAAGCATGACACACTTTCTGGCATTAGCTGAAAACTTTCCAGGACGTTGATGTTTATCAAGAAAAGCATAGCAAGCACAACCAAAAACTCTGAGGTGTGAGACTCTGGGTTTGGATTTATTCCAGGCTTCAAAAGGAGTTGATTTGTTTTGAAGAGCTTTGGTTGGTAATCTGTTTTCAAGATATACTGCTGTTTTAACTGCTTCAGACCATAGGTTGAAGAAGTTTTAGCACAGAGGAAAGCTAAACACAGGTCAATCAGCAACTGTGCACCTTACAACAACAAGTAACTACAACAAAGCGTGTGCTAAAACTGGACAAAAGACTCTATTCTCCCCACACAGTGCAAAGACTGTCAGATGCGGCCAAAAGGGAAAGCAGTGGACAGGAAGAAGCAGTGGAAGGGATAAAGAGAATAGAGAGAAAGAGAAAGAAAAAGATTTGGATTTCATTGCAAAAACAAACATACCTAAACACAGGTCAATCAGCAACTGTGCACCTTACAACAACAAGTAACTACAACAAAGCGTGTGCTAAAACTATAAGGGACACAAGTGTGAGCTGCTGTGGTTAGGACTAAAAGAATCAGAGAAAAGATAACAGAAAAGAAAAGGAAAGAACCTGGACAAAAGACTCTATTCTCCCCACACAGTGCAAAGACTGTCAGATGCGGCCAAAAGGGAAAGCAGTGGACAGGAAGAAGCAGTGGAAGGGATAAAGAGAATAGAGAGAAAGAGAAAGAAAAAGATTTGGATGGGGAAAACGGAAATGGCAAAGAGAGGGCTCATTATATGACAAAGTCCACCATCCAAAACAATAGAAACTAACACGACGTCGACAAAACTACTAAACTACAATACAGAAAAAGAGACAGGTTCACATCCAAGGAAAAAGTTCCCAGCCGGGGAAAAGATTCACACTCCAGGTAAAGAAACACGTCCTCGAGGTCCAGAATCAATACATTGACTCCGGGTGGGAAAGAAATGTTGTTCTTGATGCTGGAGCTCGTATCTTTGAAGTTCCTCGGCGGAAAAGGTCAGGAAAAGAGGATATGAGCAAGGAGAATGACTTGAGACGATGGTAAGAAGCTGGAGTAAGGAATGGGTCAGGTATTAGAGGCAGAAATTTCAACAAAAACTCATGTTGATGCATTCAAAGGCATTAACTTCCATATGATCCGTTCTGGGCTCATCATTCCCCAGGAAATTCTTATTTATCTCTTTTTTGCCACTCTTCCACCTTCCTTCAAACATTGGCGTGGTTTGCTCACCAGAGACAGACAGGAAATTGATCACCTGCATCTGGATGATGTTTTATCTTCTTTCCTGGATTACGCTGCTGATGACAAAGTTGTTGATGAATTTCACAATGCTATGTCAAATGTCAATGCTCACTCTGCCTCAGCCAAATCATCAAAATCATCCAAATCCAAGGCACGCAGCAAACTCTCATGTTCTGTTCATGGTCAAAATGTTGGACATGATGACAATCATTGCTTTGTTCAACATCCTGAATTGCGTCCCAAGAAGAACCAAGCCAACTCAGCTGCCCCATCAAAGGACAATTCCAACAAAGCAACTCCTGTTCCCCCTCCTCAGGAAGAACAACCTGATGTCACGGCCAATTGTGCTTTTGTCTTCCCTTCTGATGAAGAATTTCTTTTTACAGCTGTTGCCTGCTTGTCTGAAAAATCAAATTCTGACTGCATTATCAACGCTTCTGCTTCCATGGCTTCTCATTCCTCAAACCTTTCTCCAATTATTGATTCTGGGGCCAGCTGTCATATGTTTAACAACAGAGACAGTTTCATCACCTTTCAACCTGTCAACATTCGAATTCAACTTGCTGGTATTGGGAAATCAATCTATGCAACTGGAAAAGGAACTGTTGCTGCTTCTGGAGGAATGGAAGGAAAAGTTTTCTTTTCTGATGCTCTTTATGTCCCTGATCTTGGAAGGAATCTCATCTCCCTGGGACGTCTTTGGAGAACTGGTTGTCTTCTCATCCCTGCACCAGTTAATCCTACATCAAACTTCATTATTTCACGTAATGGAAAGAATTATATGGGAGGAGTCATCTCCAATTCATTATTTGAAGTTTCTGTGGTTCCACAAGGCATGTCTCCCCCTAATTCCTCAGCTCTTTATGCAAAAGCTTCAAGTCAGTCTCTAACTCTCTGGCACAACAGATTAGGACATCCATACGCCCCATATATTCAAAAACTTTTTAATGGAATGGCATCTGATGTATCTAGTTCTAGTTTGTCTGATTCTGAAATGCATTTTTGTGAACCGTGTGTGTTGGGTAAACAAACCCATGCTTCCTTTCCTGGCCAGTTGCCTGTTGCCAAAAATCCTCTTGAAGTTATCCACACGGATTTATCTGGGAAAATTCAACCTCCTTCTTTTGATGGTTCTCAGTATTACCTTAAGTTCACTGATCAGGCCACTTCATACCGTCATGTTTACCTTCTTTCCTCAAAAGCCCAAGTATTCAAATATTTCTTGGAATACAAGGCATCTGTAGAGCTGCAATCTGGCTTCAAAATCAAAAAGCTTGTTTGTGACGGTGGTGGTGAGTATATCAACTCTAGTCTGGTCAACTTTCTTAAACAACATGGCATTGCTCTTCAAGTTACGGCTCCTTACACTCCCCAACAAAATCCAATTTCTGAGAGAGGAAACCGTATTACCACTGAAAAATCCAAAACCATGATGTTTCATTCTAATGCACCAATTCACCTATGGTCTGAAGCAGTTAAAACAGCAGTATATCTTGAAAACAGATTACCAACCAAAGCTCTTCAAAACAAATCAACTCCTTTTGAAGCCTGGAATAAATCCAAACCCAGAGTCTCACACCTCAGAGTTTTTGGTTGTGCTTGCTATGCTTTTCTTGATAAACATCAACGTCCTGGAAAGTTTTCAGCTAATGCCAGAAAGTGTGTCATGCTTGGATATGAAGTTGGAACAACAAATTATCGTGTTTGGGATCTTGAGCTTAAAAAGATTGTTATTGCCAAATCTGTGGCCTTCAATGAAAATTTCTTCCCCTTTCTTGACTCCAGATTTAAGCGCCCTCAATGGTCACAACTGATGAAGCAAATTCCAGATCAAATTCATGACAGTCAACCACTTCCAACACCTGGACTTTCCTTTTCTCCAGCTCAATCTCCTTCTGAGTCTCCAACTCATGATCCATCCTCAGGAAACATTTCTGATTCACATTCTGAAGATAATTCTCCTTCTTCTTCTTCTTCCTCTGATTTTCACATGTCCGGCACACCTTCTAATTCAACTCCTTGTCCTTCACCTGGCCACTTAACAAGATTACCTCATTCCAATGTCCCAGATGAAGAAGGTTCCAGTCAATCTGATCCATCATATTCATCAATTGAGCCAGACAATCCAGCAGATCCTGATTATGTTCCCTCATCACAATCCCCCAGTTATTCTGACAACTCTTCAGCTGAAACATCCACTCCTGAACATTTACGTCAGATTTATTATGATCATTATCAACATGATTCCTACTCTGATTCTCCTGACCCTCTTGGGTTATATGCAGCAAATGCCTTTGCTTTCTCTCTAGAAGCTCCCTTGCTAGCTCATGAAATTCCTGAACCCCAGTGTTATAAGCAAGCAATCTATTCCAAATATTCAGCAGAATGGGCAGAGGCTGTGAAACATGAACATCAAGCACTTCAGCGTTGTAACACTTGGAAAATTGTCCCCAGGCCTGAAAAAGCTAATGTAATTGGCTGCAGGTGGGTTTTCAGGGTTAAACCTAATGCTGATGGTGGTGTTTCCAAGTTCAAAGCCCGTTGTGTAGCAAAAGGATATTCTCAAATCCTAGGAATAGATTTTCATGAAACTTTTGCACCCACTGGACGGATCACTTCTCTCAGGACCATTCTTTCTTTAGCAGCTTATTTTGACTGGGATGTTCATCAAATGGATGTAGTGGCAGCTTTTCTCCAGGGAAACTTAAATGAAACTGTTTATATGGAACAACCTGAAGGAACACTAACTGCTGGAAATGAAGGTAAAGTTTGCCAATTGTTGCGTCCTCTTTATGGCATCAAACAAGCTCCCTTTTGCTGGAATTCACGTATAAATGACTACTTGTGCAAGCTCAACTTCTCCCCCCTTAAGTGTGATCAGTGTGTGTATGTTTGGAGAAACAAATCACAAATCTGTATCATTTATCTTCATGTTGATGATATGGTCATTACTGGTAATCATTTTCTTTGGTTCAAAGACAAAATCAAAACTGAATTTGAGATGGATGATCTTGGTCCTGCCACTTGGATTTTGGGAATGCGTCTCACCAGGAACAGAACAGCACGTACTCTTTCTTTATCACAAGATTCTTATGCTGAAAAAGTTTTGTCCAACTGGAATATGGCCAACTGTAATCCCTGTCTCACTCCCTTATCCCCAAATGATTATCCTGTCAAAGCAACCAGTGAAGAAATTGCTGAATTCAATGCTCTGAAAATCAATTACCGCTCTGCTATTGGTGCACTCAACTATTTGTCTGTTGCAACAAGACCTGATCTCTCTTTTGCAGTTGGTGCATTATCTCAACATCTCATTGAACCAGGTATCAAACACTGGCTTGCTGTCAAACACACTTTCAGATATCTGCGTGCCACTTCATCATCATCTCTCACTTTTGGAGGAAAATGCCCAATTCCAAATCATCCATCACTCTGTCCTCTTATTTACTCTGACACTGATTATGCTGGGGATCCTGATACCAGGCGCTCAACTGGAGGGTATGTTGCCATACTCAATGGAGGAGCTATTTCCTGGAGTTCTAAAAAGCAGCAAGTCGTCACTATCTCTAGTACTGAAGCTGAGTTCAGAGGCATTGTGGATGCTGGATGTGAAGCAATCTGGCTGACTAAATTACTTACTTCCTTCAATATTCCTAAGTCACCTTCACCTTTAATCCTTGCTGACAATGCCAGTTCCATTTCACAATGCAAGGATTCACTCAGATACCGTCAAAGATCAAAACATGTGGACACTCAACTTTGTTGGATTACTGAAAGCATCAACAAAAATCATTTTCAGCTTCAACACATTTCAACTGAACACATGGTGGCTGATCTTCTTACAAAATCTTTAGGAAAAGTCAAGCTGTCTTATCTCCTCAAACTCATGGGTCTGGTATTAAGGGGGGGTGTTGAAATTTCTGCCTCTAATACCTGACCCATTCCTTACTCCAGCTTCTTACCATCGTCTCAAGTCATTCTCCTTGCTCATATCCTCTTTTCCTGACCTTTTCCGCCGAGGAACTTCAAAGATACGAGCTCCAGCATCAAGAACAACATTTCTTTCCCACCCGGAGTCAATGTATTGATTCTGGACCTCGAGGACGTGTTTCTTTACCTGGAGTGTGAATCTTTTCCCCGGCTGGGAACTTTTTCCTTGGATGTGAACCTGTCTCTTTTTCTGTATTGTAGTTTAGTAGTTTTGTCGACGTCGTGTTAGTTTCTATTGTTTTGGATGGTGGACTTTGTCATATAATGAGCCCTCTCTTTGCCATTTCCGTTTTCCCCATCCAAATCTTTTTCTTTCTCTTTCTCTCTATTCTCTTTATCCCTTCCACTGCTTCTTCCTGTCCACTGCTTTCCCTTTTGGCCGCATCTGACAGTCTTTGCACTGTGTGGGGAGAATAGAGTCTTTTGTCCAGGTTCTTTCCTTTTCTTTTCTGTTATCTTTTCTCTGATTCTTTTAGTCCTAACCACAGCAGCTCACACTTGTGTCCCTTATAGTTTTAGCACACGCTTTGTTGTAGTTACTTGTTGTTGTAAGGTGCACAGTTGCTGATTGACCTGTGTTTAGGTATGTTTGTTTTTGCAATGAAATCCAAATCTTTTTCTTTCTCTTTCTCTCTATTCTCTTTATCCCTTCCACTGCTTCTTCCTGTCCACTGCTTTCCCTTTTGGCCGCATCTGACAGTCTTTGCACTGTGTGGGGAGAATAGAGTCTTTTGTCCAGTTTTAGCACACGCTTTGTTGTAGTTACTTGTTGTTGTAAGGTGCACAGTTGCTGATTGACCTGTGTTTAGCTTTCCTCTGTGCTAAAACTTCTTCAACCTATGGTCTGAAGCAGTTAAAACAGCAGTATATCTTGAAAACAGATTACCAACCAAAGCTCTTCAAAACAAATCAACTCCTTTTGAAGCCTGGAATAAATCCAAACCCAGAGTCTCACACCTCAGAGTTTTTGGTTGTGCTTGCTATGCTTTTCTTGATAAACATCAACGTCCTGGAAAGTTTTCAGCTAATGCCAGAAAGTGTGTCATGCTTGGATATGAAGTTGGAACAACAAATTATCGTGTTTGGGATCTTGAGCTTAAAAAGATTGTTATTGCCAAATCTGTGGCCTTCAATGAAAATTTCTTCCCCTTTCTTGACTCCAGATTTAAGCGCCCTCAATGGTCACAACTGATGAAGCAAATTCCAGATCAAATTCATGACAGTCAACCACTTCCAACACCTGGACTTTCCTTTTCTCCAGCTCAATCTCCTTCTGAGTCTCCAACTCATGATCCATCCTCAGGAAACATTTCTGATTCACATTCTGAAGATAATTCTCCTTCTTCTTCTTCTTCCTCTGATTTTCACATGTCCGGCACACCTTCTAATTCAACTCCTTGTCCTTCACCTGGCCACTTAACAAGATTACCTCATTCCAATGTCCCAGATGAAGAAGGTTCCAGTCAATCTGATCCATCATATTCATCAATTGAGCCAGACAATCCAGCAGATCCTGATTATGTTCCCTCATCACAATCCCCCAGTTATTCTGACAACTCTTCAGCTGAAACATCCACTCCTGAACATTTACGTCAGATTTATTATGATCATTATCAACATGATTCCTACTCTGATTCTCCTGACCCTCTTGGGTTATATGCAGCAAATGCCTTTGCTTTCTCTCTAGAAGCTCCCTTGCTAGCTCATGAAATTCCTGAACCCCAGTGTTATAAGCAAGCAATCTATTCCAAATATTCAGCAGAATGGGCAGAGGCTGTGAAACATGAACATCAAGCACTTCAGCGTTGTAACACTTGGAAAATTGTCCCCAGGCCTGAAAAAGCTAATGTAATTGGCTGCAGGTGGGTTTTCAGGGTTAAACCTAATGCTGATGGTGGTGTTTCCAAGTTCAAAGCCCGTTGTGTAGCAAAAGGATATTCTCAAATCCTAGGAATAGATTTTCATGAAACTTTTGCACCCACTGGACGGATCACTTCTCTCAGGACCATTCTTTCTTTAGCAGCTTATTTTGACTGGGATGTTCATCAAATGGATGTAGTGGCAGCTTTTCTCCAGGGAAACTTAAATGAAACTGTTTATATGGAACAACCTGAAGGAACACTAACTGCTGGAAATGAAGGTAAAGTTTGCCAATTGTTGCGTCCTCTTTATGGCATCAAACAAGCTCCCTTTTGCTGGAATTCACGTATAAATGACTACTTGTGCAAGCTCAACTTCTCCCCCCTTAAGTGTGATCAGTGTGTGTATGTTTGGAGAAACAAATCACAAATCTGTATCATTTATCTTCATGTTGATGATATGGTCATTACTGGTAATCATTTTCTTTGGTTCAAAGACAAAATCAAAACTGAATTTGAGATGGATGATCTTGGTCCTGCCACTTGGATTTTGGGAATGCGTCTCACCAGGAACAGAACAGCACGTACTCTTTCTTTATCACAAGATTCTTATGCTGAAAAAGTTTTGTCCAACTGGAATATGGCCAACTGTAATCCCTGTCTCACTCCCTTATCCCCAAATGATTATCCTGTCAAAGCAACCAGTGAAGAAATTGCTGAATTCAATGCTCTGAAAATCAATTACCGCTCTGCTATTGGTGCACTCAACTATTTGTCTGTTGCAACAAGACCTGATCTCTCTTTTGCAGTTGGTGCATTATCTCAACATCTCATTGAACCAGGTATCAAACACTGGCTTGCTGTCAAACACACTTTCAGATATCTGCGTGCCACTTCATCATCATCTCTCACTTTTGGAGGAAAATGCCCAATTCCAAATCATCCATCACTCTGTCCTCTTATTTACTCTGACACTGATTATGCTGGGGATCCTGATACCAGGCGCTCAACTGGAGGGTATGTTGCCATACTCAATGGAGGAGCTATTTCCTGGAGTTCTAAAAAGCAGCAAGTCGTCACTATCTCTAGTACTGAAGCTGAGTTCAGAGGCATTGTGGATGCTGGATGTGAAGCAATCTGGCTGACTAAATTACTTACTTCCTTCAATATTCCTAAGTCACCTTCACCTTTAATCCTTGCTGACAATGCCAGTTCCATTTCACAATGCAAGGATTCACTCAGATACCGTCAAAGATCAAAACATGTGGACACTCAACTTTGTTGGATTACTGAAAGCATCAACAAAAATCATTTTCAGCTTCAACACATTTCAACTGAACACATGGTGGCTGATCTTCTTACAAAATCTTTAGGAAAAGTCAAGCTGTCTTATCTCCTCAAACTCATGGGTCTGGTATTAAGGGGGGGTGTTGAAATTTCTGCCTCTAATACCTGACCCATTCCTTACTCCAGCTTCTTACCATCGTCTCAAGTCATTCTCCTTGCTCATATCCTCTTTTCCTGACCTTTTCCGCCGAGGAACTTCAAAGATACGAGCTCCAGCATCAAGAACAACATTTCTTTCCCACCCGGAGTCAATGTATTGATTCTGGACCTCGAGGACGTGTTTCTTTACCTGGAGTGTGAATCTTTTCCCCGGCTGGGAACTTTTTCCTTGGATGTGAACCTGTCTCTTTTTCTGTATTGTAGTTTAGTAGTTTTGTCGACGTCGTGTTAGTTTCTATTGTTTTGGATGGTGGACTTTGTCATATAATGAGCCCTCTCTTTGCCATTTCCGTTTTCCCCATCCAAATCTTTTTCTTTCTCTTTCTCTCTATTCTCTTTATCCCTTCCACTGCTTCTTCCTGTCCACTGCTTTCCCTTTTGGCCGCATCTGACAGTCTTTGCACTGTGTGGGGAGAATAGAGTCTTTTGTCCAGGTTCTTTCCTTTTCTTTTCTGTTATCTTTTCTCTGATTCTTTTAGTCCTAACCACAGCAGCTCACACTTGTGTCCCTTATAGTTTTAGCACACGCTTTGTTGTAGTTACTTGTTGTTGTAAGGTGCACAGTTGCTGATTGACCTGTGTTTAGGTATGTTTGTTTTTGCAATGAAATCCAAATCTTTTTCTTTCTCTTTCTCTCTATTCTCTTTATCCCTTCCACTGCTTCTTCCTGTCCACTGCTTTCCCTTTTGGCCGCATCTGACAGTCTTTGCACTGTGTGGGGAGAATAGAGTCTTTTGTCCAGTTTTAGCACACGCTTTGTTGTAGTTACTTGTTGTTGTAAGGTGCACAGTTGCTGATTGACCTGTGTTTAGCTTTCCTCTGTGCTAAAACTTCTACACAAAAGTTTCATGAAAATCTATTCCTAGGATTTGAGAATATCCTTTTGCTACACAACGGGCTTTGAACTTTGAAACACCACCATCAGCATTAGGTTTAACCCTGAAAACCCACCTGCAGCCAATTACATTAGCTTTTTCAGGCCTGGGGACAATTTTCCAAGTGTTACAACGCTGAAGTGCTTGATGTTCATGTTTCACAGCCTCTGCCCATTCTGCTGAATATTTGGAATAGATTGCTTGCTTATAACACTGGGGTTCAGGAATTTCATGAGCTAGCAAGGGAGCTTCTAGAGAGAAAGCAAAGGCATTTGCTGCATATAACCCAAGAGGATCAGGAGAATCAGAGTAGGAATCATGTTGATAATGATCATAATAAATCTGACGTAAATGTTCAGGAGTTGATGTTTCAGCTGAAGAGATGTCAGAATAACTGGGGGATTGTGATGAGGGAACATAATCAGGATCTGCTGGATTGTCTGGCTCAATTGATGAATATGATGGATCAGATTGACTGGAACCTTCTTCATCTGGGACATTGGAATGAGGTAATCTTGTTAAGTGGCCAGGTGAAGGACAAGGAGTTGAATTGGAAGGTGTGCCTGACATGTGAAAATCAGAGGAAGAAGAAGAAGAAGGAGAATTATCTTCAGAATGTGAATCAGAAATGTTTCCTGAGGATGGATCAGGAGTTGGAGACTCAGAAGGAGATTGAGCTGGAGAAAAGGAAAGGCCAGGTGTTGGAAGTGGTTGACTGTCATGAATTTGTTCTGGAATTTGCTTCATCAGTTGTGACCATTGAGGGCGCTTAAATCTGGAGTCAAGAAAGGGGAAGAAATTTTCATTGAAGGCCACAGATTTGGCAATAACAATCTTTTTAAGCTCAAGATCCCAAACACGATAATTTGTTGTTCCAACTTCATATCCAAGCATGACACACTTTCTGGCATTAGCTGAAAACTTTCCAGGACGTTGATGTTTATCAAGAAAAGCATAGCAAGCACAACCAAAAACTCTGAGGTGTGAAACTCTGGGTTTGGATTTATTCCAGGCTTCAAAAGGAGTTGATTTGTTTTGAAGAGCTTTGGTTGGTAATCTGTTTTCAAGATATACTGCTGTTTTAACTGCTTCAGACCATAAGTGAATTGGTGCATTAGAATGAAACATCATGGTTTTGGATTTTTCAGTGGTAATACGGTTTCCTCTCTCAGAAATTGGATTTTGTTGGGGAGTGTAAGGAGCCGTAACTTGAAGAGCAATGCCATGTTGTTTAAGAAAGTTGACCAGACTAGAGTTGATATACTCACCACCACCGTCACAAACAAGCTTTTTGATTTTGAAGCCAGATTGCAGCTCTACAGATGCCTTATATTCCAAGAAATATTTGAATACTTGGGCTTTTGAGGAAAGAAGGTAAACATGACGGTATGAAGTGGCCTGATCAGTGAACTTAAGGTAATACTGAGAACCATCAAAAGAAGGAGGCTGAATTTTCCCAGATAAATCCGTGTGGATAACTTCAAGAGGATTTTTGGCAACAGGCAACTGGCCAGGAAAGGAAGCATGGGTTTGTTTACCCAACACACACGGTTCACAAAAATGCATTTCAGAATCAGACAAACTAGAACTAGATACATCAGATGCCATTCCATTAAAAAGTTTTTGAATATATAGGGCGTATGGATGTCCTAATCTGTTGTGCCAAAGAGTTAGAGATGTTGAAATTTCTGCCTCTAATACCTGACCCATTCCTTACTCCAGCTTCTTACCATCGTCTCAAGTCATTCTCCTTGCTCATATCCTCTTTTCCTGACCTTTTCCGCCGAGGAACTTCAAAGATACGAGCTCCAGCATCAAGAACAACATTTCTTTCCCACCCGGAGTCAATGTATTGATTCTGGACCTCGAGGACGTGTTTCTTTACCTGGAGTGTGAATCTTTTCCCCGGCTGGGAACTTTTTCCTTGGATGTGAACCTGTCTCTTTTTCTGTATTGTAGTTTAGTAGTTTTGTCGACGTCGTGTTAGTTTCTATTGTTTTGGATGGTGGACTTTGTCATATAATGAGCCCTCTCTTTGCCATTTCCGTTTTCCCCATCCAAATCTTTTTCTTTCTCTTTCTCTCTATTCTCTTTATCCCTTCCACTGCTTCTTCCTGTCCACTGCTTTCCCTTTTGGCCGCATCTGACAGTCTTTGCACTGTGTGGGGAGAATAGAGTCTTTTGTCCAGGTTCTTTCCTTTTCTTTTCTGTTATCTTTTCTCTGATTCTTTTAGTCCTAACCACAGCAGCTCACACTTGTGTCCCTTATAGTTTTAGCACACGCTTTGTTGTAGTTACTTGTTGTTGTAAGGTGCACAGTTGCTGATTGACCTGTGTTTAGGTATGTTTGTTTTTGCAATGAAATCCAAATCTTTTTCTTTCTCTTTCTCTCTATTCTCTTTATCCCTTCCACTGCTTCTTCCTGTCCACTGCTTTCCCTTTTGGCCGCATCTGACAGTCTTTGCACTGTGTGGGGAGAATAGAGTCTTTTGTCCAGTTTTAGCACACGCTTTGTTGTAGTTACTTGTTGTTGTAAGGTGCACAGTTGCTGATTGACCTGTGTTTAGCTTTCCTCTGTGCTAAAACTTCTACAGGTTATGGGCCCAGTTGCCTAAAGCACCTTTCTCAAGAATACTTACAACAAAACCGCTTACTGGACAATAAAACAGCCTTTTCTCTCAGATTTTGGATCATCCTCTTCACATCTCATCTTCTTTCTCTCCAAATCTTTGCTGTTGACTCGACCAAATCATGGCCTCCAATCAGGATTCAAGTAAGGTTATGGTCACCCCTCTTACTGACGAATCCTATGACACCTGGGAACACATTATGCGTCTTCACTTTGAAGTTCTGGATCTTTTTGGCATTGTTTCTGGACAAGTCCCTGCCCCTGTTCCTCACAATGATGGTTCACCTTCAGACGCTGAAATCAAAGCTCAACTTGCTTTATGGATCAAAAATGACACCAGGTGCAGGTATGAAATCATCACCAGATTGGATGATGTTAACAAGAAGCTGGTCAACACTTGCCACACCTCTGCTCAAATGTGGTCTGTTCTTGCAAGAAGACACGCCAGCAATAAAGTTGGATCACGGATTTCTCACTTTCTCTCTATGGTTACTCTTTCTCTTTCTGAAGGAGGAGACCCCAAAACTCATGTTGATGCATTCAAAGGCATTAACTTCCATATGATCCGTTCTGGGCTCATCATTCCCCAGGAAATTCTTATTTATCTCTTTTTTGCCACTCTTCCACCTTCCTTCAAACATTGGCGTGGTTTGCTCACCAGAGACAGACAGGAAATTGATCACCTGCATCTGGATGATGTTTTATCTTCTTTCCTGGATTACGCTGCTGATGACAAAGTTGTTGATGAATTTCACAATGCTATGTCAAATGTCAATGCTCACTCTGCCTCAGCCAAATCATCAAAATCATCCAAATCCAAGGCACGCAGCAAACTCTCATGTTCTGTTCATGGTCAAAATGTTGGACATGATGACAATCATTGCTTTGTTCAACATCCTGAATTGCGTCCCAAGAAGAACCAAGCCAACTCAGCTGCCCCATCAAAGGACAATTCCAACAAAGCAACTCCTGTTCCCCCTCCTCAGGAAGAACAACCTGATGTCACGGCCAATTGTGCTTTTGTCTTCCCTTCTGATGAAGAATTTCTTTTTACAGCTGTTGCCTGCTTGTCTGAAAAATCAAATTCTGACTGCATTATCAACGCTTCTGCTTCCATGGCTTCTCATTCCTCAAACCTTTCTCCAATTATTGATTCTGGGGCCAGCTGTCATATGTTTAACAACAGAGACAGTTTCATCACCTTTCAACCTGTCAACATTCGAATTCAACTTGCTGGTATTGGGAAATCAATCTATGCAACTGGAAAAGGAACTGTTGCTGCTTCTGGAGGAATGGAAGGAAAAGTTTTCTTTTCTGATGCTCTTTATGTCCCTGATCTTGGAAGGAATCTCATCTCCCTGGGACGTCTTTGGAGAACTGGTTGTCTTCTCATCCCTGCACCAGTTAATCCTACATCAAACTTCATTATTTCACGTAATGGAAAGAATTATATGGGAGGAGTCATCTCCAATTCATTATTTGAAGTTTCTGTGGTTCCACAAGGCATGTCTCCCCCTAATTCCTCAGCTCTTTATGCAAAAGCTTCAAGTCAGTCTCTAACTCTCTGGCACAACAGATTAGGACATCCATACGCCCCATATATTCAAAAACTTTTTAATGGAATGGCATCTGATGTATCTAGTTCTAGTTTGTCTGATTCTGAAATGCATTTTTGTGAACCGTGTGTGTTGGGTAAACAAACCCATGCTTCCTTTCCTGGCCAGTTGCCTGTTGCCAAAAATCCTCTTGAAGTTATCCACACGGATTTATCTGGGAAAATTCAACCTCCTTCTTTTGATGGTTCTCAGTATTACCTTAAGTTCACTGATCAGGCCACTTCATACCGTCATGTTTACCTTCTTTCCTCAAAAGCCCAAGTATTCAAATATTTCTTGGAATACAAGGCATCTGTAGAGCTGCAATCTGGCTTCAAAATCAAAAAGCTTGTTTGTGACGGTGGTGGTGAGTATATCAACTCTAGTCTGGTCAACTTTCTTAAACAACATGGCATTGCTCTTCAAGTTACGGCTCCTTACACTCCCCAACAAAATCCAATTTCTGAGAGAGGAAACCGTATTACCACTGAAAAATCCAAAACCATGATGTTTCATTCTAATGCACCAATTCACCTATGGTCTGAAGCAGTTAAAACAGCAGTATATCTTGAAAACAGATTACCAACCAAAGCTCTTCAAAACAAATCAACTCCTTTTGAAGCCTGGAATAAATCCAAACCCAGAGTCTCACACCTCAGAGTTTTTGGTTGTGCTTGCTATGCTTTTCTTGATAAACATCAACGTCCTGGAAAGTTTTCAGCTAATGCCAGAAAGTGTGTCATGCTTGGATATGAAGTTGGAACAACAAATTATCGTGTTTGGGATCTTGAGCTTAAAAAGATTGTTATTGCCAAATCTGTGGCCTTCAATGAAAATTTCTTCCCCTTTCTTGACTCCAGATTTAAGCGCCCTCAATGGTCACAACTGATGAAGCAAATTCCAGATCAAATTCATGACAGTCAACCACTTCCAACACCTGGACTTTCCTTTTCTCCAGCTCAATCTCCTTCTGAGTCTCCAACTCATGATCCATCCTCAGGAAACATTTCTGATTCACATTCTGAAGATAATTCTCCTTCTTCTTCTTCTTCCTCTGATTTTCACATGTCCGGCACACCTTCTAATTCAACTCCTTGTCCTTCACCTGGCCACTTAACAAGATTACCTCATTCCAATGTCCCAGATGAAGAAGGTTCCAGTCAATCTGATCCATCATATTCATCAATTGAGCCAGACAATCCAGCAGATCCTGATTATGTTCCCTCATCACAATCCCCCAGTTATTCTGACAACTCTTCAGCTGAAACATCCACTCCTGAACATTTACGTCAGATTTATTATGATCATTATCAACATGATTCCTACTCTGATTCTCCTGACCCTCTTGGGTTATATGCAGCAAATGCCTTTGCTTTCTCTCTAGAAGCTCCCTTGCTAGCTCATGAAATTCCTGAACCCCAGTGTTATAAGCAAGCAATCTATTCCAAATATTCAGCAGAATGGGCAGAGGCTGTGAAACATGAACATCAAGCACTTCAGCGTTGTAACACTTGGAAAATTGTCCCCAGGCCTGAAAAAGCTAATGTAATTGGCTGCAGGTGGGTTTTCAGGGTTAAACCTAATGCTGATGGTGGTGTTTCCAAGTTCAAAGCCCGTTGTGTAGCAAAAGGATATTCTCAAATCCTAGGAATAGATTTTCATGAAACTTTTGCACCCACTGGACGGATCACTTCTCTCAGGACCATTCTTTCTTTAGCAGCTTATTTTGACTGGGATGTTCATCAAATGGATGTAGTGGCAGCTTTTCTCCAGGGAAACTTAAATGAAACTGTTTATATGGAACAACCTGAAGGAACACTAACTGCTGGAAATGAAGGTAAAGTTTGCCAATTGTTGCGTCCTCTTTATGGCATCAAACAAGCTCCCTTTTGCTGGAATTCACGTATAAATGACTACTTGTGCAAGCTCAACTTCTCCCCCCTTAAGTGTGATCAGTGTGTGTATGTTTGGAGAAACAAATCACAAATCTGTATCATTTATCTTCATGTTGATGATATGGTCATTACTGGTAATCATTTTCTTTGGTTCAAAGACAAAATCAAAACTGAATTTGAGATGGATGATCTTGGTCCTGCCACTTGGATTTTGGGAATGCGTCTCACCAGGAACAGAACAGCACGTACTCTTTCTTTATCACAAGATTCTTATGCTGAAAAAGTTTTGTCCAACTGGAATATGGCCAACTGTAATCCCTGTCTCACTCCCTTATCCCCAAATGATTATCCTGTCAAAGCAACCAGTGAAGAAATTGCTGAATTCAATGCTCTGAAAATCAATTACCGCTCTGCTATTGGTGCACTCAACTATTTGTCTGTTGCAACAAGACCTGATCTCTCTTTTGCAGTTGGTGCATTATCTCAACATCTCATTGAACCAGGTATCAAACACTGGCTTGCTGTCAAACACACTTTCAGATATCTGCGTGCCACTTCATCATCATCTCTCACTTTTGGAGGAAAATGCCCAATTCCAAATCATCCATCACTCTGTCCTCTTATTTACTCTGACACTGATTATGCTGGGGATCCTGATACCAGGCGCTCAACTGGAGGGTATGTTGCCATACTCAATGGAGGAGCTATTTCCTGGAGTTCTAAAAAGCAGCAAGTCGTCACTATCTCTAGTACTGAAGCTGAGTTCAGAGGCATTGTGGATGCTGGATGTGAAGCAATCTGGCTGACTAAATTACTTACTTCCTTCAATATTCCTAAGTCACCTTCACCTTTAATCCTTGCTGACAATGCCAGTTCCATTTCACAATGCAAGGATTCACTCAGATACCGTCAAAGATCAAAACATGTGGACACTCAACTTTGTTGGATTACTGAAAGCATCAACAAAAATCATTTTCAGCTTCAACACATTTCAACTGAACACATGGTGGCTGATCTTCTTACAAAATCTTTAGGAAAAGTCAAGCTGTCTTATCTCCTCAAACTCATGGGTCTGGTATTAAGGGGGGGTGTTGAAATTTCTGCCTCTAATACCTGACCCATTCCTTACTCCAGCTTCTTACCATCGTCTCAAGTCATTCTCCTTGCTCATATCCTCTTTTCCTGACCTTTTCCGCCGAGGAACTTCAAAGATACGAGCTCCAGCATCAAGAACAACATTTCTTTCCCACCCGGAGTCAATGTATTGATTCTGGACCTCGAGGACGTGTTTCTTTACCTGGAGTGTGAATCTTTTCCCCGGCTGGGAACTTTTTCCTTGGATGTGAACCTGTCTCTTTTTCTGTATTGTAGTTTAGTAGTTTTGTCGACGTCGTGTTAGTTTCTATTGTTTTGGATGGTGGACTTTGTCATATAATGAGCCCTCTCTTTGCCATTTCCGTTTTCCCCATCCAAATCTTTTTCTTTCTCTTTCTCTCTATTCTCTTTATCCCTTCCACTGCTTCTTCCTGTCCACTGCTTTCCCTTTTGGCCGCATCTGACAGTCTTTGCACTGTGTGGGGAGAATAGAGTCTTTTGTCCAGGTTCTTTCCTTTTCTTTTCTGTTATCTTTTCTCTGATTCTTTTAGTCCTAACCACAGCAGCTCACACTTGTGTCCCTTATAGTTTTAGCACACGCTTTGTTGTAGTTACTTGTTGTTGTAAGGTGCACAGTTGCTGATTGACCTGTGTTTAGGTATGTTTGTTTTTGCAATGAAATCCAAATCTTTTTCTTTCTCTTTCTCTCTATTCTCTTTATCCCTTCCACTGCTTCTTCCTGTCCACTGCTTTCCCTTTTGGCCGCATCTGACAGTCTTTGCACTGTGTGGGGAGAATAGAGTCTTTTGTCCAGTTTTAGCACACGCTTTGTTGTAGTTACTTGTTGTTGTAAGGTGCACAGTTGCTGATTGACCTGTGTTTAGCTTTCCTCTGTGCTAAAACTTCTACAAGAGACTGACTTGAAGCTTTTGCATAGAGAGCTGAGGAATTAGGGGGAGACATGCCTTGTGGAACCACAGAAACTTCAAATAATGAATTGGAGATGACTCCTCCCATATAATTCTTTCCATTACGTGAAATAATGAAGTTTGATGTAGGATTAACTGGTGCAGGAATGAGAAGACAACCAGTTCTCCAAAGACGTCCCAGGGAGATGAGATTCCTTCCAAGATCAGGGACATAAAGAGCATCAGAAAAGAAAACTTTTCCTTCCATTCCTCCAGAAGCAGCAACAGTTCCTTTTCCAGTTGCATAGATTGATTTCCCAATACCAGCAAGTTGAATTCGAATGTTGACAGGTTGAAAACTGATAAAACTGTCTCTGTTGTTAAACATATGACAGCTGGCCCCAGAATCAATAATTGGAGAAAGGTTTGAGGAATGAGAAGCCATGGAAGCAGAAGCGTTGATAATGCAGTCAGAATTTGATTTTTCAGACAAACAAGCAACAGCTGTAAAAAGAAATTCTTCATCAGAAGGGAAGACAAAAGCACAATTGGCCGTGGCATCAGGTTGTTCTTCCTGAGGAGGGGGAACAGGAGTTTCTTTGTTGGAATTGTCCTTTGATGGGGCAGCTGAGTTGGCTTGGTTCTTCTTGGGACGGAGTTCAGGATGTTGAACAAAGCAATGATTGTCATCATGTCCAACATTTTGACCATGAACAGAACATGAGAGTTTGCTGCGTGCCTTGGATTTGGATGATTTTGATGATTTAGCTGAGGCAGAGTGAGCATTGACATTTGACATAGCATTGTGAAATTCATCAACAACTTTGTCATCAGCAGCGTAATCCAGGAAAGAAGATAAAACATCATCCAGATGCAGGTGATCAATTTCCTGTCTGTCTCTGGTGAGCAAACCACGCCAATGTTTGAAGGAGGGTGGAAGAGTGGCAAAAAAGAGATAAATAAGAATTTCCCGGGGAATGATGAGCCCAGAACGGATCATATGGAAGTTAATGCCTTTGAATGCATCAACATGAGTTTTGGGGTCTCCTCCTTCAGAAAGAGAAAGAGTAACCATAGAGAGAAAGTGAGAAATCCGTGATCCAACTTTATTGCTGGCGTGTCTTCTTGCAAGAACAGACCACATTTGAGCAGAGGTGTGGCAAGTGTTGACCAGCTTCTTGTTAACATCATCCAATCTGGTGATGATTTCATACCTGCACCTGGTGTCATTTTTGATCCATAAAGCAAGTTGAGCTTTGATTTCAGCGTCTGAAGGTGAACCATCATTGTGAGGAACAGGGGCAGGGACTTGTCCAGAAACAATGCCAAAAAGATCCAGAACTTCAAAGTGAAGACGCATAATGTGTTCCCAGGTGTCATAGGATTCGTCAGTGAGAGGGGTGACCATAACCTTACTTGAATCCTGATTGGAGGCCATGATTTGGTCGAGTCAACAGCAAAGATTTGGAGAGAAAGAAGATGAGATGTGAAGAGGGTGATCCAAAATCTGAGAGAAAAGGCTGTTTTATTGTCCAGTAAGCGGTTTTGTTGTAAGTATTCTTGAGAGAGGTGCTTTAGGCAACTGGGCCCATAACCTGAAGAAGTTTTAGCACAAAGGAAAGCTAAACACAGGTCAATCAGCAACTGTGCACCTTACAACAACAAGTAACTACAACAAAGCGTGTGCTAAAACTGGACAAAAGACTCTATTCTCCCCACACAGTGCAAAGACTGTCAGATGCGGCCAAAAGGGAAAGCAGTGGACAGGAAGAAGCAGTGGAAGGGATAAAGAGAATAGAGAGAAAGAGAAAGAAAAAGATTTGGATGGGGAAAACGGAAATGGCAAAGAGAGGGCTCATTATATGACAAAGTCCACCATCCAAAACAATAGAAACTAACACGACGTCGACAAAACTACTAAACTACAATACAGAAAAAGAGACAGGTTCACATCCAAGGAAAAAGTTCCCAGCCGGGGAAAAGATTCACACTCCAGGTAAAGAAACACGTCCTCGAGGTCCAGAATCAATACATTGACTCCGGGTGGGAAAGAAATGTTGTTCTTGATGCTGGAGCTCGTATCTTTGAAGTTCCTCGGCGGAAAAGATCAGGAAAAGAGGATATGAGCAAGGAGAATGACTTGAGACGATGGTAAGAAGCTGGAGTAAGGAATGGGTCAGGTGTTAGAGGCAGAAATTTCAACACTGGTGAGACGCATTCCCTAAATCCAAGTGGCAGGACCAAGATCGTCCATCTCAAATTCAGTTTTGATTTTGTCTTTGAACCAAAGAAAATGATTACCAGTAATGACCATATCATCAACATGAAGATAAATGATACAAATTTGTGATTTGTTTCTCCAAACATACACACACTGATCACACTTAAGGGGGGAAAAGTTGAGCTTGCACAAGTAGTCATTTATACGTGAATTCCAGTAAAAGGGAGCTTGTTTGATGCCATAATGAGGACGCAACAATTGGCAAACTTTACCTTCATTTCCAGCAGTTAGTGTTCCTTCAGGCTGTTCCATATAAACAGTTTCATTTAAGTTTCCCTGGAGAAAAGCTGCCACTACATCCATTTGATGAACATCCCAGTCAAAATAAGCTGCTAAAGAAAGAATGGTCCTGAGAGAAGTGATCCGTCCAGTGGGTGCAAAAGTTTCATGAAAATCTATTCCTAGGATTTGAGAATATCCTTTTGCTACACAACGGGCTTTGAACTTGGAAACACCACCATCAGCATTAGGTTTAACCCTGAAAACCCACCTGCAGCCAATTACATTAGCTTTTTCAGGCCTGGGGACAATTTTCCAAGTGTTACAACGCTGAAGTGCTTGATGTTCATGTTTCACAGCCTCTGCCCATTCTGCTGAATATTTGGAATAGATTGCTTGCTTATAACACTGGGGTTCAGGAATTTCATGAGCTAGCAAGGGAGCTTCTAGAGAGAAAGCAAAGGCATTTGCTGCATATAACCCAAGAGGATCAGGAGAATCAGAGTAGGAATCATGTTGATAATGATCATAATAAATCTGACGTAAATGTTCAGGAGTTGATGTTTCAGCTGAAGAGATGTCAGAATAACTGGGGGATTGTGATGAGGGAACATAATCAGGATCTGCTGGATTGTCTGGCTCAATTGATGAATATGATGGATCAGATTGACTGGAACCTTCTTCATCTGGGACATTGGAATGAGGTAATCTTGTTATGTGGCCAGGTGAAGGACAAGGAGTTGAATTGGAAGGTGTGCCTGACATGTGAAAATCAGAGGAAGAAGAAGAAGAAGGAGAATTATCTTCAGAATGGGAATCAGAAGTGTTTCCTGAGGATGGATCAGGAGTTGGAGACTCAGAAGGAGATTGAGCTGGAGAAAAGGAAAGGCCAGGTGTTGGAAGTGGTTGACTGTCATGAATTTGATCTGGAATTTGCTTCATCAGTTGTGACCATTGAGGGCGCTTAAATCTGGAGTCAAGAAAGGGGAAGAAATTTTCATTGAAGGCCACAGATTTGGCAATAACAATCTTTTTAAGCTCAAGGTCCCAAACACGATAATTTGTTGTTCCAACTTCATATCCAAGCATGACACACTTTCTGGCATTAGCTGAAAACTTTCCAGGACGTTGATGTTTATCAAGGAAAGCATAGCAAGCACAACCAAAAACTCTGAGGTGTGAAACTCTGGGTTTGGATTTATTCCAGGCTTCAAAAGGAGTTGATTTGTTTTGAAGAGCTTTGGTTGGTAATCTGTTTTCAAGATATACTGCTGTTTTAACTGCTTCAGACCATAAGTGAATTGGTGCATTAGAATGAAACATCATGGTTTTGGATTTTTCAGTGGTAATACGGTTTCCTCTCTCAGAAATTGGATTTTGTTGGGGAGTGTAAGGAGCCGTAACTTGAAGAGCAATGCCATGTTGTTTAAGAAAGTTGACCAGACTAGAGTTGATATACTCACCACCACCGTCACAAACAAGCTTTTTGATTTTGAAGCCAGATTGCAGCTCTACAGATGCCTTATATTCCAAGAAATATTTGAATACTTGGGCTTTTGAGGAAAGAAGGTAAACATGACGGTATGAAGTGGCCTGATCAGTGAACTTAAGGTAATACTGAGAACCATCAAAAGAAGGAGGCTGAATTTTCCCAGATAAATCTGTGTGGACAACTTCAAGAGGATTTTTGGCAACAGGCAACTGGCCAGGAAAGGAAGCATGGGTTTGTTTACCCAACACACACGGTTCACAAAAATGCATTTCAGAGTCAGACAAACTAGAACTAGATACATCAGATGCCATTCCATTAAAAAGTTTTTGAATATATGGGGCGTAGGGATGTCCTAATCTGTTGTGCCAGAGAGTTAGAGACTGACTTGAAGCTTTTGCATAGAGAGCTGAGGAATTAGGGGGAGACATGCCTTGTGGAACCACAGAAACTTCAAATAATGAATTGGAGATGACTCCTCCCATATAATTCTTTCCATTACGTGAAATAATGAAGTTTGATGTAGGATTAACTGGTGCAGGGATGAGAAGACAACCAGTTCTCCAAAGACGTCCCAGGGAGATGAGATTCCTTCCAAGATCAGGGACATAAAGAGCATCAGAAAAGAAAACTTTTCCTTCCATTCCTCCAGAAGCAGCAACAGTTCCTTTTCCAGTTGCATAGATTGATTTCCCAATACCAGCAAGTTGAATTCGAATGTTGACAGGTTGAAAACTGATAAAACTGTCTCTGTTGTTAAACATATGACAGCTGGCCCCAGAATCAATAATTGGAGAAAGGTTTGAGGAATGAGAAGCCATGGAAGCAGAAGCGTTGATAATGCAGTCAGAATTTGATTTTTCAGACAAACAGGCAACAGCTGTAAAAAGAAATTCTTCATCAGAAGGGAAGACAAAAGCACAATTGGCCGTGACATCAGGTTGTTCTTCCTGAGGAGGGGGAACAGGAGTTGCTTTGTTGGAATTGTCCTTTGATGGGGCAGCTGAGTTGGCTTGGTTCTTCTTGGCACGGAGTTCAGGATGTTGAACAAAGCAATGATTGTCATCATGTCCAACATTTTGACCATGAACAGAACATGAGAGTTTGCTGCGTGCCTTGGATTTGGATGATTTTGATGATTTAGCTGAGGCAGAGTGAGCATTGACATTTGACATAGCATTGTGAAATTCATCAACAACTTTGTCATCAGCAGCGTAATCCAGGAAAGAAGATAAAACATCATCCAGATGCAGGTGATCAATTTCCTGTCTGTCTCTGGTGAGCAAACCACGCCAATGTTTGAAGGAGGGTGGAAGAGTGGCAAAAAAGAGATAAATAAGAATTTCCTGGGGAATGATGAGCCCAGAACGGATCATATGGAAGTTAATGCTTTTGAATGCATCAACATGAGTTTTGGGGTCTCCTCCTTCAGAAAGAGAAAGAGTAACCATAGAGAGAAAGTGAGAAATCCGTGATCCAACTTTATTGCTGGCGTGTCTTCTTGCAAGAACAGACCACATTTGAGCAGAGGTGTGGCAAGTGTTGACCAGCTTCTTGTTAACATCATCCAATCTGGTGATGATTTCATACCTGCACCTGGTGTCATTTTTGATCCATAAAGCAAGTTGAGCTTTGATTTCAGCGTCTGAAGGTGAACCATCATTGTGAGGAACAGGGGCAGGGACTTGTCCAGAAACAATGCCAAAAAGATCCAGAACTTCAAAGTGAAGACGCATAATGTGTTCCCAGGTGTCATAGGATTCGTCAGTGAGAGGGGTGACCATAACCTTACTTGAATCCTGATTGGAGGCCATGATTTGGTCGAGTCAACAGCAAAGATTTGGAGAGAAAGAAGATGAGATAAGAAGAGGGTGATCCAAAATCTGAGAGAAAAGGCTGTTTTATTGTCCAGTAAGCGGTTTTGTTGTAAGTATTCTTGAGAGAGGTGCTTTAGGCAACTGGGCCCATAACCTGTAGAAGTTTTAGCACAAAGGAAAGCTAAACACAGGTCAATCAGCAACTGTGCACCTTACAACAACAAGTAACTACAACAAAGCGTGTGCTAAAACTGGACAAAAGACTCTATTCTCCCCACACAGTGCAAAGACTGTCAGATGCGGCCAAAAGGGAAAGCAGTGGACAGGAAGAAGCAGTGGAAGGGATAAAGAGAATAGAGAAAAAGAGAAAGAAAAAGATTTGGATTTCATTGCAAAAACAAACATACCTAAACACAGGTCAATCAGCAACTGTGCACCTTACAACAACAAGTAACTACAACAAAGCGTGTGCTAAAACTATAAGGGACACAAGTGTGAGCTGCTGTGGTTAGGACTAAAAGAATTAGAGAAAAGATAACAGAAAAGAAAAGGAAAGAACCTGGACAAAAGACTCTATTCTCCCCACACAGTGCAAAGACTGTCAGATGCGGCCAAAAGGGAAAGCAGTGGACAGGAAGAAGCAGTGGAAGGGATAAAGAGAATAGAGAAAAAGAGAAAGAAAAAGATTTGGATGGGGAAAACGGAAATGGCAAAGAGAGGCCTCATTATATGACAAAGTCCACCATCCAAAACAATAGAAACTACTACGACGTCGACAAAACTACTAAACTACAATACAGAAAAAGAGACAGGTTCACATCCAAGGAAAAAGTTCTCAGCCGGGGAAAAGATTCACACTCCAGGTAAAGAAACACGTCCTCGAGGTCCAGAATCAATACATTGACTCCGGGTGGGAAAGAAATGTTGTTCTTGATGCTGGAGCTCGTATCTTTGAAGTTCCTCGGCGGAAAAGGTCAGGAAAAGAGGATATGAGCAAGGAGAATGACTTGAGACGATGGTAAGAAGCTGGAGTAAGGAATGGGTCAGGTATTAGAGGCAGAAATTTCAACAGAAACATCCTTGTGAGTAGGGATAAATTTACACATTTTTGTGAATCTGTCCACAATAACCCAACAAGAGTTATAACAGTCTTTACCAGCAATAGGTAATCCTGTTACAAAATCCATGTTTATTATCTGCCATGGTGCATCAGGAGGTTCAATATGTTGCATTAATCCTGCTCTTTTACCAGTTAATCTTTTTGATTTTTGGCAAGAATCACAAGACTCAACATATAATTTTGTGTCTTCAGACATATTAACCCACCAAGTAGTGTTCCTAATTCTGATCATTGTTTTTTCAAGATCAAAATATCCAGCTAATATGTCATCATGACAAATTTTCAAGATGATTTCTTTCATAAAAGGAGGAATAAAAATGACATTACTCAACTTTCTTCTATAATATAGATATCCTTCATCAATTGAAAATTTACCTTTTTCCAAAGCTTTTTGGTACTTTGGTGGAAGGGTTTTAATTAATGCTTGTATTGAAGCATTCTTTGGATCATTTAATATGGTGCATAACTTTTTCAAGTCAGTGTCCTTGTCATATGAATCCAGAATAAGCTGTAATAGCTCTTCCTCCATATCAACCACATATATCCCATGTATATGAATAATTTCATCTTCAGGATCATATGCAGGATTAGAGTCATTATTTGGTAAAGGTAACCTAGATAACATATCCACATTTGATTGAACAATACCAGCTCTATGAATAATTGTCATCCTTCCTCTGTATTCCTGAACAGCAAGTTGCCACCTGAACATATGTCTGTTAGGTGTTTTGAGGTTTAAGAGAGATTTCACAGCACTACAGTCAGTTACCAACTCAAATTTTTGGTCATCCAAGTAGTAATGAAGTTTCTCAAGAGCCCAAACAACTGCTAAGCACTCCAATTGAGTGGCACCATATTTCAATTCACTATTTCTTAAGGTTCTTGAAATATAACAAATTACAACCTCTGAGGATTTATCATTAATAATTTGCTTTTGGTGAAGGGCAGCACCCAGACCAATAAAGCTAGCATCTGTATAAAGTACAAATGGCTTGTTAAAATCTGGGAGAGCCAATATAGGGGCTGTCATTAAGCAATTTTTCAATGTATTAAAAGCTTTCTGACAGTCATCATTCCAGAGAAAAGCAACATCTTTTCTGGTTAGTTTTGTAAGAGGCAAGGCTATGACCTGATAATTTTTAATATATTGTCTATAATAGCCACACATACCTAAAAAACTTTGGATTTCTCTTACAGAAGTTGGTGCTTTCACATTTTGAATGGCAGCAACTTTATTATGGTCTACACAAATTTGTAAGCCTGACACAACATGGCCAAGGACTTTCAAAGATTGAAAACCAAATTTACACTTTTTTAAAGATAAGGTCATATTGATTTCATCCATTTTTTGGAAAACTCTATTTAAGTGAATCATATGTTCATCAAAAGTCTTAGAA
Source organism: Hemileia vastatrix (assembly GCA_030280995.1). Taxonomy (NCBI): domain Eukaryota; kingdom Fungi; phylum Basidiomycota; class Pucciniomycetes; order Pucciniales; family Zaghouaniaceae; genus Hemileia; species Hemileia vastatrix. The sequence goes on along the minus strand of JASXTE010000001.1, from coordinate 30,905,137 downwards.
AAAACAATAATATCATCAATATAAACCATGAGCCAACCCTCAATAATTTCTTGATGGAAAGTGTTATCCATGACTTTTTGGAAAACTGAAGGAGCATTTTTAGGGCCAAATGGCATCCTAACATACTTATATATTCTGTAGAAGTTTTAGCACAGAGGAAAGCTAAACACAGGTCAATCAGCAACTGTGCACCTTACAACAACAAGTAACTACAACAAAGCGTGTGCTAAAACTGGACAAAAGACTCTATTCTCCCCACACAGTGCAAAGACTGTCAGATGCGGCCAAAAGGGAAAGCAGTGGACAGGAAGAAGCAGTGGAAGGGATAAAGAGAATAGAGAAAAAGAGAAAGAAAAAGATTTGGATGTCATTGCAAAAACAAACATACCTAAACACAGGTCAATCAGCAACTGTGCACCTTACAACAACAAGTAACTACAACAAAGCGTGTGCTAAAACTATAAGGGACACAAGTGTGAGCTGCTGTGGTTAGGACTAAAAGAATTAGAGAAAAGATAACAGAAAAGAAAAGGAAAGAACCTGGACAAAAGACTCTATTCTCCCCACACAGTGCAAAGACTGTCAGATGCGGCCAAAAGGGAAAGCAGTGGACAGGAAGAAGCAGTGGAAGGGATAAAGAGAATAGAGAAAAAGAGAAAGAAAAAGATTTGGATGGGGAAAACGGAAATGGCAAAGAGAGGCCTCATTATATGACAAAGTCCACCATCCAAAACAATAGAAACTAACACGACGTCGACAAAACTATTAAACTACAATACAGAAAAAGAGACAGGTTCACATCCAAGGAAAAAGTTCTCAGCCGGGGAAAAGATTCACACTCCAGGTAAAGAAACACGTCCTCGAGGTCCAGAATCAATACATTGACTCCGGGTGGGAAAGAAATGTTGTTCTTGATGCTGGAGCTCGTATCTTTGAAGTTCCTCGGCGGAAAAGGTCAGGAAAAGAGGATATGAGCAAGGAGAATGACTTGAGACGATGGTAAGAAGCTGGAGTAAGGAATGGGTCAGGTATTAGAGGCAGAAATTTCAACACCCCCCCTTAATATCAGACCCATGAGTTTGAGGAGATAAGACAGCTTGACTTTTCCTAAAGATTTTGTAAGAAGATCAGCCACCATGTGTTCAGTTGAAATGTGTTGAAGCTGAAAATGATTTTTGTTGATGCTTTCAGTAATCCAACAAAGTTGAGTGTCCACATGTTTTGATCTTTGACGGTATCTGAGTGAATCCTTGCATTGTGAAATGGAACTGGCATTGTCAGCAAGGATTAAAGGTGAAGGTGACTTAGGAATATTGAAGGAAGTAAGTAATTTAGTCAACCAAATTGCTTCACATCCAGCATCCACAATGCCTCTGAACTCAGCCTCAGTACTAGAGATAGTGACAACTTGCTGCTTTTTAGAACTCCAGGAAATAGCTCCTCCATTGAGTATGGCAACATACCCTCCAGTTGAGCGTCTGGTATCAGGATCCCCAGCATAATCAGTGTCAGAGTAAATAAGAGGACAGAGTGATGGATGATTTGGAATTGGGCATTTTCCTCCAAAAGTGAGAGATGATGATGAAGTGGCACGCAGATATCTGAAAGTGTGTTTGACAGCAAGCCAGTGTTTGATACCTGGTTCAATGAGATGTTGAGATAATGCACCAACTGCAAAAGAGAGATCAGGTCTTGTTGCAACAGACAAATAGTTGAGTGCACCAATAGCAGAGCGGTAATTGATTTTCAGAGCATTGAATTCAGAAATTTCTTCACTGGTTGCTTTGACAGGATAATCATTTGGGGATAAGGGAGTAAGACAGGGATTGCAGTTGGCCATATTCCAGTTGGACAAAACTTTTTCAGCATAAGAATCTTGTGATAAAGAAAGAGTACATGCTGTTCTGTTCCTGGTGAGACGCATTCCCAAAATCCAAGTGGCAGGACCAAGATCATCCATCTCAAATTCAGTTTTGATTTTGTCTTTGAACCAAAGAAATTGATTACCAGTAATGACCATATCATCAACATGAAGATAAATGATACAGATTTGTGATTTGTTTCTCCAAACATACACAAACTGATCACACTTAAGGGGGGAGAAGTTGAGCTTGCACAAGTAGTCATTTATACGTGAATTCCAGCAAAAGGGAGCTTGTTTGATGCCATAAAGAGGACGCAACAATTGGCAAACTTTACCTTCATTTCCAGCAGTTAGTGTTCCTTCAGGTTGTTCCATATAAACAGTTTCATTTAAGTTTCCCTGGAGAAAAGCTGCCACTACATCCATTTGATGAACATCCCAGTCAAAATAAGCTGCTAAAGAAAGAATGGTCCTGAGAGAAGTGATCCGTCCAGTGGGTGCAAAAGTTTCATGAAAATCTATTCCTAGGATTTGAGAATATCCTTTTGCTACACAACGGGCTTTGAACTTTGAAACACCACCATCAGCATTAGGTTTAACCCTGAAAACCCACCTGCAGCCAATTACATTAGCTTTTTCAGGCCTGGGGACAATTTTCCAAGTGTTACAACGCTGAAGTGCTTGATGTTCATGTTTCACAGCCTCTGCCCATTCTGCTGAATATTTGGAATAGATTGCTTGCTTATAACACTGGGGTTCAGGAATTTCATGAGCTAGCAAGGGAGCTTCTAGAGAGAAAGCAAAGGCATTTGCTGCATATAACCCAAGAGGATCAGGAGAATCAGAGTAGGAATCATTTTGATAATGATCATAGTAAATCTGACGTAAATGTTCAGGAGTGGATGTTTCAGCTGAAGAGTTGTCAGAATAACTGGGGGATTGTGATGAGGGAACATAATCAGGATCTGCTGGATTGTCTGGCTCAATTGATGAATATGATGGATCAGATTGACTGGAACCTTCTTCATCTGGGACATTGGAATGAGGTAATCTTGTTAAGTGGCCAGGTGAAGGACAAGGAGTTGAATTGGAAGGTGTGCCGGACATGTGAAAATCAGAGGAAGAAGAAGAAGAAGGAGAATTATCTTCAGAATGTGAATCAGAAATGTTTCCTGAGGATGGATCAGGAGTTGGAGACTCAGAAGGAGATTGAGCTGGAGAAAAGGAAAGTCCAGGTGTTGGAAGTGGTTGACTGTCATGAATTTGATCTGGAATTTGCTTCATCAGTTGTGACCATTGAGGGCGCTTAAATCTGGAGTCAAGAAAGGGGAAGAAATTTTCATTGAAGGCCACAGATTTGGCAATAACAATCTTTTTAAGCTCAAGATCCCAAACACGATAATTTGTTGTTCCAACTTCATATCCAAGCATGACACACTTTCTGGCATTAGCTGAAAACTTTCCAGGACGTTGATGTTTATCAAGAAAAGCATAGCAAGCACAACCAAAAACTCTGAGGTGTGAGAGTCTGGGTTTGGATTTATTCCAGGCTTCAAAAGGAGTTGATTTGTTTTGAAGAGCTTTGGTTGGTAATCTGTTTTCAAGATACACTGCTGTTTTAACTGCTTCAGACCATAGGTGAATTGGTGCATTAGAATGAAACATCATGGTTTTGGATTTTTCAGTGGTAATACGGTTTCCTCTCTCAGAAATTGGATTTTGTTGGGGAGTGTAAGGAGCCGTAACTTGAAGAGCAATGCCATGTTGTTTAAGAAAGTTGACCAGACTAGAGTTGATATACTCACCACCACCGTCACAAACAAGCTTTTTGATTTTGAAGCCAGATTGCAGCTCTACAGATGCCTTGTATTCCAAGAAATATTTGAATACTTGGGCTTTTGAGGAAAGAAGGTAAACATGACGGTATGAAGTGGCCTGATCAGTGAACTTAAGGTAATACTGAGAACCATCAAAAGAAGGAGGTTGAATTTTCCCAGATAAATCCGTGTGGATAACTTCAAGAGGATTTTTGGCAACAGGCAACTGGCCAGGAAAGGAAGCATGGGTTTGTTTACCCAACACACACGGTTCACAAAAATGCATTTCAGAATCAGACAAACTAGAACTAGATACATCAGATGCCATTCCATTAAAAAGTTTTTGAATATATGGGGCGTATGGATGTCCTAATCTGTTGTGCCAGAGAGTTAGAGACTGACTTGAAGCTTTTGCATAGAGAGCTGAGGAATTAGGGGGAGACATGCCTTGTGGAACCACAGAAACTTCAAATAATGAATTGGAGATGACTCCTCCCATATAATTCTTTCCATTACGTGAAATAATGAAGTTTGATATAGGATTAACTGGTGCAGGGATGAGAAGACAACCAGTTCTCCAAAGACGTCCCAGGGAGATGAGATTCCTTCCAAGATCAGGGACATAAAGAGCATCAGAAAAGAAAACTTTTCCTTCCATTCCTCCAGAAGCAGCAACAGTTCCTTTTCCAGTTGCATAGATTGATTTCCCAATACCAGCAAGTTGAATTCGAATGTTGACAGGTTGAAAGGTGATGAAACTGTCTCTGTTGTTAAACATATGACAGCTGGCCCCAGAATCAATAATTGGAGAAAGGTTTGAGGAATGAGAAGCCATGGAAGCAGAAGCGTTGATAATGCAGTCAGAATTTGATTTTTCAGACAAGCAAGCAACAGCTGTAAAAAGAAATTCTTCATCAGAAGGGAAGACAAAAGCACAATTGGCCGTGGCATCAGGTTGTTCTTCCTGAGGAGGGGGAACAGGAGTTGCTTTGTTGGAATTGTCCTTTGATGGGGCAGCTGAGTTGGCTTGGTTCTTCTTGGGACGCAGTTCAGGATGTTGAACAAAGCAATGATTGTCATCATGTCCAACATTTTGACCATGAACAGAACATGAGAGTTTGCTGCGTGCCTTGGATTTGGATGATTTTGATGATTTGGCTGAGGCAGAGTGAGCATTGACATTTGACATAGCATTGTGAAATTCATCAACAACTTTGTCATCAGCAGCGTAATCCAGGAAAGAAGATAAAACATCATCCAGATGCAGGTGATCAATTTCCTGTCTGTCTCTGGTGAGCAAACCACGCCAATGTTTGAAGGAAGGTGGAAGAGTGGCAAAAAAGAGATAAATAAGAATTTCCTGGGGAATGATGAGCCCAGAACGGATCATATGGAAGTTAATGCCTTTGAATGCATCAACATGAGTTTTGGGGTCTCCTCCTTCAGAAAGAGAAAGAGTAACCATAGAGAGAAAGTGAGAAATCCGTGATCCAACTTTATTGCTGGCGTGTCTTCTTGCAAGAACAGACCACATTTGAGCAGAGGTGTGGCAAGTGTTGACCAGCTTCTTGTTAACATCATCCAATCTGGTGATGATTTCATACCTGCACCTGGTGTCATTTTTGATCCATAAAGCAAGTTGAGCTTTGATTTCAGCGTCTGAAGGTGAACCATCATTGTGAGGAACAGGGGCAGGGACTTGTCCAGAAACAATGCCAAAAAGATCCAGAACTTCAAAGTGAAGACGCATAATGTGTTCCCAGGTGTCATAGGATTCGTCAGTGAGAGGGGTGACCATAACCTTACTTGAATCCTGATTGGAGGCCATGATTTGGTCGAGTCAACAGCAAAGATTTGGAGAGAAAGAAGATGAGATGTGAAGAGGGTGATCCAAAATCTGAGAGAAAAGGCTGTTTTATTGTCCAGTAAGCGGTTTTGTTGTAAGTATTCTTGAGAGAGGTGCTTTAGGCAACTGGGCCCATAACCTGTAGAAGTTTTAGCACAGAGGAAAGCTAAACACAGGTCAATCAGCAACTGTGCACCTTACAACAACAAGTAACTACAACAAAGCGTGTGCTAAAACTGGACAAAAGACTCTATTCTCCCCACACAGTGCAAAGACTGTCAGATGCGGCCAAAAGGGAAAGCAGTGGACAGGAAGAAGCAGTGGAAGGGATAAAGAGAATAGAGAAAAAGAGAAAGAAAAAGATTTGGATGTCATTGCAAAAACAAACATACCTAAACACAGGTCAATCAGCAACTGTGCACCTTACAACAACAAGTAACTACAACAAAGCGTGTGCTAAAACTATAAGGGACACAAGTGTGAGCTGCTGTGGTTAGGACTAAAAGAATTAGAGAAAAGATAACAGAAAAGAAAAGGAAAGAACCTGGACAAAAGACTCTATTCTCCCCACACAGTGCAAAGACTGTCAGATGCGGCCAAAAGGGAAAGCAGTGGACAGGAAGAAGCAGTGGAAGGGATAAAGAGAATAGAGAAAAAGAGAAAGAAAAAGATTTGGATGGGGAAAACGGAAATGGCAAAGAGAGGCCTCATTATATGACAAAGTCCACCATCCAAAACAATAGAAACTAACACGACGTCGACAAAACTACTAAACTACAATACAGAAAAAGAGACAGGTTCACATCCAAGGAAAAAGTTCTCAGCCGGGGAAAAGATTCACACTCCAGGTAAAGAAACACGTCCTCGAGGTCCAGAATCAATACATTGACTCCGGGTGGGAAAGAAATGTTGTTCTTGATGCTGGAGCTCGTATCTTTGAAGTTCCTCGGCGGAAAAGGTCAGGAAAAGAGGATATGAGCAAGGAGAATGACTTGAGACGATGGTAAGAAGCTGGAGTAAGGAATGGGTCAGGTATTAGAGGCAGAAATTTCAACATATTCCCATATGAGTAGCAATAAGCAAAAAATTTTGAGAATTTTTCTCAACTGGAACTTGATGATAACCTTTATTACCATCCAGACAACTAATAAATTTTGCACCTTGCAAGGTAGCATGTATTGAATTAATTCTGGGTAAAGGATAAATATCATCAACAGTATAAGTATTTAAAGCTCTGTAATCTCCACATAATCTAGCTTTATCTTTTTCATAAGAAATTAAGACTGGGGAGATGACACAATATTTGGGGGTGACATCCACTTTCTCAATGATATTCATTTTCAATAATGTTTCAATATTATCTTCAATATCTTTTCTTTTTGATGGAGAAGCAGGATATGGTTTTTTCTTAAGGGAAGGAGGAATATCACTCAAATTACAGGATAAGGTAATTTTCATTTCTTCCTGAACAATTCCCAAGACATGAGAACCATGAGCAAAAGCCATAGGGAAAGAGGTAATAGAGGCAACAATAGAATCCTTTTGTTCATTAGTCAAATGATCACCAAAAGAAGCGGTATTTATTTCATGTAATAAATCATCCATTTCAGTTGTTGTTCTACCTTTACATTGGGTCAGTGAGTTACAAGATTTCAACAAATGCCCAGAAGGTTTAGGAGAAGAAATTTTGAATTTTCTTTTCCCATTCATTCCTAAGGTAAAGCAATTATTTGCTGGGTCCAGTTTCACACCAAACATGGTTAAAATATCATTTCCCATAATAAACCAATTGCTCAAATTATCATTTTTCATGACAACAAACTCACAAATAGCTCTGACAAAACCACCATTATATTTGAAGAATACAGAGGTTTTGTATTTGCCAATAGGAAATAAGGTAGAACCATACCCTCTCCATTTTTCAGAAGTTATAGGCAATAATTTACTCAAATATTCCTTATCCACTGAAGCCAAAGCTTTTTCAGATACTACACTTCCTCCAGCACCAGAATCAAGAACTACATCAACATTTTTACCATTAATGATAACAGGTGCCTTTAAAGGGGATATAGGAATAGAATTGTTAGTAATATCTTTAATTATCTCAGCATTTTCTACTGAAGATAAATTCAATACACAATCTTCAGATATATTATTTAAATAATGGACATCATGTTCCAACATTAAAACATCTTTAACAGATTCATTGTCATAGGAGATATTACTTTCACAGTCACTGGAAGAATTATTGACATCAAGTTCAAGTTCATCAGTGTCTTCATTTTGTTCAACAAGATGAATTTTCTTATCACAAACATGACCCTTCTGCCACGGTTTGTTACATTTATAACAAGTATTTGTTGCATATTTTTTAGGTGCAACTGGGGCAGAGGGTTTACCAGATTTTTCTGGGAGCTTTATAGAAGGTTTATTCTGATCATTATAAGATTTACTAAGGTAATTCTTTGGTTCATATCTATGGTTGAGTAGTACTTCATTACAGATATTAATGAAAGAAGAATTTTCCCTTACATGCTCAGTTCTAGCAACAATCAAATCCCTAAGAGAATTTGGTAATTTATACAAGATTTTATCTCTCCAAATATCATAATCCATCTTTGGATCAATTGCTCTAAGGATTTTAGTTATTTTCATCAGAAAAACAATGGGCTTTTCAACAGAGGAGGATACATATCTAGTATTCTCATACAGTCTTTGCTGAGCTAACCTGAATTTTGAACCACCAAACTGATTCTCAATCAAGGATTTCCAATCATTCCATGTATAATGATTGTTATCTAAGAGGACAGATTCATACCACATCAAGGCTACATTGGAAAATAAAGAAATTAGCTTAGAAACAATTTCCTCATCAGGTAGTTTATAAGATCTCTTTAAATTATCAATTCTTTGGATAAAGTGTTGCCAATCAGAGGAAGAATCACCATCAAAGGTAGGATATTGGTCTAACTTAGGCCAATTTTTCTGATTACTGGGATGGTCCACTTTTTGGTTTGAATTATTCATTAGTAATAATTCCTGAAGTTTAGCCAGGTGTTCAGAAATTTCATTATTTACAGAAACAGCTGGTGCATGACCATCACAAGATTGTTTGCTAGTAGCAAAAGATTTTACAGACTCATTGTCAGTTTGTTTAATGGTTGAAATATGAGGAAGAAAGGATGAACTTTGTTCAGGTTTTTTCCCTTTATTTTTATGCAGCTTACTTGCAGAAATCTCATTTAATTCATTTTTGATGGTTAAGGTTGAGAACTTTTCCTGTAGGTCAGACACATAGTTTCTTATTCTTGGAATTTCAGACATCTGGTCATTTACTTTTGCAAGAGATAGAACATTTCTGTCCTCAGAAACTGAGTGTTTGGTACTTAGTGCATGGAAGTCATTTTTTAGTTTCTTCAACTCATTTTGTAGAGATTTTATTTCATTTTTGAATGAATAATTTTCCTCAATAAGGGGTTTCAATTCACTCAATGTCTTATGCAGACTGATATTTCTATCTGAGATAGCTCTATGGTCACTTCTTATTTGTTTTTGTTGACTAAGAACAATATTCAAGGTTTCTTTGATTTTTAAATAAGCTGTATCTTGTACAGAAGAACTTACTTTACATTGCAAGTGTAAATTATTTAATCTATCATTTTCATGGATTAACACATCTCTCACATGTTTGTCTTTCACAATATTAAAATCAAGGGTATCTTTCAAAATTTCCTCAGAAGTTTTTTCAATTAAGTTATAGATTTCAGGGGGAACAGAATCATTTTTAATTGCAAGAGAAGGATTAATTAAAGATGTAGAAGTTAAATGTAAAGGTTCATCAAATGACAATTTGCTAATTACATCAATAGGGCTACTAGTTACAGGAAGCTGTCTTTTAACAGGTTTAACTGTTCTTTCACCATGTTCAATAATATTACCTGCAGAAGAAGATTTATTAGAAAACATACCCAAGTGACTATCAACCAAATTACTTACCATGGCAGAGGAGGAAACTTCCCCTGGGACTGGGTTTGGGATTGTGCTTGGGCCTTCTTTCTCCTGCTTTGTTGGTAGGGATGAGGAGGTGGATGGAAATTGGGTGTTCTGGATGGGCCAGGCTGATGATGGGGAGGGTGTTGCACATTCTGTTGGTAGTGACTCATTAGATAATCCCATTTCCATTGCTCTACTTCCATAGTATTTGGATTTTGGATGGTTGAGCTGGGTGGCTGTGAAGGTTGAGCCTGAAATTGAAGCTGATTGGGAGGCAATTGAGGAGGGGCCTGGGCCTGAATCTGGTTCCTGAGTTCTTGGACCTGATCCCACAATGTGTCTACCTTTGCTTTGTACGTCATATTTTCTGTCTTCAACTCTTTTATATGACTGGATAGGTTGCTGATTTGTTGTGGCAGAGGAAGCTTTTTTATTTTGAAGCCTTTTGGAAGACCTTCTTGAGGCACTAGAGGCTTTACTTCCTTCTGTGGTACTGGGGGAAGGGGGTTTGGTTTGTTTGCATTTCCTGTCATTTCCACATCCTGCAGTATGTGAATGCTTTGTGTTAACATAAGATTTTTTATGACCAACTTTAGAAGAACTTACAGTGTCAGCATCATAGTCAATTTCTATTTCATCCACTTGCATGTTATCCATTTTTTCTGTCAAATTGTTGGACATACTGGTGGGAAGATTAATATTTTACTTTGTACTTTATAAAAAAAATAATCAAAGTTAGTTAATAATTGCTCCAAATAATAAAAAAAATTTTTTAATTAATTAAATTATAGAAAAAATAACTTTCAATATAAAGTACTAATTAAAAATTAATTAATTTTTTTTTTTTTTTTTTTTAAAAAAAAATGGATTGCAAGTTTAAATTGGGAATAACAAGTTAGTTAATTCAACCAATTAATTACCAATATTAAATATGGCAATATATTGGGACTAAGCACAATGTACTTTTAAGTCAACCAAAATTAACAATAATTAATAATAAAAAAAAAATTAAATTAATAATTCAATTTGTATTAATAATAATGTCAATTCTTCTAGGACTAAGAGGATTTAACACTCTATAATGGTCAACTAGGAAAAAAAAATTTTTTAAAAATTGAACACTTACACTCAGTGAATCAGCAATTAAGCCACAATCACTGTTATTGCAATAAAAATATAGTAATATGAGTGAGAGGCGCAAAGGTGAACTTACTATAGTGATTGAAAAATCACTTCAAAATAATATAAAAATTAATATTATATAAACCTAAGATGTCGAACCCAAGTTCGAAACACAGTCGCGGCAAAAGTTTCGTTTTGCTAGGTGGTCCGTGCGTTTTGTCGTTCGTCGCCAGGCTTCGATCGTCGTCGTCGTTTGGAAAGGCCCCCAGTTGTCGGCCGATCGTCTAGAAGAAGGAGAAAAATAGAAGAAGGAATGAGAGGAGGAGAAGGAGGAAAGGAGTATGGGTAATAAAAGAAATAAAATTTAATAAAATTATTTAATTTATTGAGAGAAGACAACGATGAGTGAGCTGAGAAGAGACAACAAATTGGTTTTATAAATATTATTATTATTTAAGTAAGAGTTCTGCGCGGCAACCAATATAATTACTATCAGACTTAAAGCAACCTTTAAATTGTTATATAAAATTTTAATTAGAATTTTATTACTAATAAAAAGAATATAAACGTAATATAAAATTTGTATTTAAATTGTTGAGTGTATAATAAGTGATGAGGCTACAGGGGATTATCCAAGGCCCTTTTATAGGCAATGGGTCCTCTGAAGCGCTACTCTCTTTGTAAATACAATGATTAGAATGGAATAAAACAAATATATCAAAAGAGTAAATGAAACATAACAATATAGAGAAAAACATGAAACAAATAATTAAAAGCCCAATTAAGAATCCAATTTCCCCGCCATTAATCCCCAAATCAGTAAGTGACAATAGTAAATAACTAAACAAGAGTGGAAACATAGGAACTATGAGAAATATAATTCCCAACAGATGGTACATCCTGATTAGAGGACTTTTTAAGTGAAACAAAAAATAATTTGACGCAACAAAACAAGCAATTAATCTCAATTTAGTTCAAATTAATTTATTTGTTTTTTCTAACACAATTAAGGGTCAAAAGAAGCGTCCTTAATAATTGTTTAGTATCATATGAGAGGTATTAGTTAATATATAAATTTAAGTAATTAATTTAAATATATTATAAATCAAATTTACACTTGTAATTATAATATATGTTTTTTAATTAATTAAATATAAATTTATAATTATTAAATATATAAAAATGCGCCATTATTTGTAGAATATATTATATTATGCTCAATTTAATTGTATATAAAAATATATATAACCAATAAATTTAATGTAACATTTGTATATAATAAAATTCTTATATAATTTCATTATGTAATAAAATATTAAGTTATATTCATTAAATACAAGTCTTACCCACTCTTTAAGGTTTTATAATTTATATATCATTTACTGGACTCCTGGAATAGCCTGGCTGACATGATCTCTCTTTTGCAGTTGGTGCATTATCTCAACATCTTATTGAACCAGGTATCAAACACTGGCTTGCTGTCAAACACACTTTCAGATATCTGCATGCCACTTCATCATCATCTCTCACTTTTGGAGGAAAATGCCCAATTCCAAATCATCCATCACTCTGTCCTCTTATTTACTCTGACACTGATTATGCTGGGGATCCTGATACCAGGCGCTCAACTGGAGGGTATGTTGCCATACTCAATGGAGGAGCTATTTCCTGGAGTTCTAAAAAGCAGCAAGTTGTCACTATCTCTAGTACTGAGGCTGAGTTCAGAGGCATTGTGGATGCTGGATGTGAAGCAATCTGGCTGACTAAATTACTTACTTCCTTCAATATTCCTTAATCACCTTCACCTTTAATCCTTGCTGACAATGCCAGTTCCATTTCACAATGCAAGGATTCACTAAGATATCGTCAAAGATCAAAACATGTGGACACTCAACTTTGTTGGATTACTGAAAGCATCAACAAAAATCATTTTCAGCTTCAACACATTTCAACTGAACACATGGTGGCTGATCTTCTTACAAAATCTTTGGGAAAAGTCAAGCTGTCTTATCTCCTCAAACTCATGGGTCTGGTATTAAGGGGGGTGTTGAAATTTCTGCCTCTAATACCTGACCCATTCCTTACTCCAGCTTCTTACCATTGTCTCAAGTCATTCTCCTTGCTCATATCCTCTTTTCCTGACCTTTTCCGCCGAGGAACTTCAAAGATACGAGCTCCAGCATCAAGAACAACATTTCTTTCCCACCCGGAGTCAATGTATTGATTCTGGACCTCGAGGACGTGTTTCTTTACCTGGAGTGTGAATCTTTTCCCTGGCTGAGAACTTTTTCCTTGGATGTGAACCTGTCTCTTTTTCTGTATTGTAGTTTAGTAGTTTTGTCAACGTCGTGTTAGTTTCTATTGTTTTGGATGGTGGACTTTGTCATATAATGAGCCCTCTCTTTGCCATTTCCGTTTTCCCCATCCAAATCTTTTTCTTTCTCTTTTTCTCTATTCTCTTTATCCCTTCCACAGCTTCTTCCTGTCCACTGCTTTCCCTTTTGGCCGCATCTGACAGTCTTTGCACTGTGTGGGGAGAATAGAGTCTTTTGTCCAGTTTTAGCACACGCTTTGTTGTAGTTACTTGTTGTTGTAAGGTGCACAGTTGCTGATTAACCTGTGTTTAGCTTTCCTCTGTGCTAAAACTTCTTCAGTATGAAGTGAATCTTTAAGTGCCAAAAGTCAAATATGCTTTTTATGTGGTCACTTAATTTAACTGGTCTACAATATGTAGCCGTGTTTTTATATTTAAAAGAAAACAACTGTTAGTAAGATTCTCTCTAAATATTTAATGAATATTACAAACCAATAAAAAGAAAAAATTAAGAGTCCTGTTATAATAAAACAATTAATCAGTTTAATTGGTTTATTATCTGCAAAGATCACAAATTTAATTGGTCTATTGACAGACTCCCACTAATAACAATTTTATGTTAAATTAGTGGTAAAATTGTTGATTCAATATCACAATTTTATTATATAACAGGGCTTCTTTTTCTGAAATCTCTATATAAGTGACCCCAACCTGTTGTAATTATCCAAATATTTCTATAGGGATATTATTTACGTGCACCTTCTTTTGAAAATTTCACTTACTGGATTATAACAGAATTCTTGAGGAAATGTCCCCAATTGTCAGGCTAAGGTCAAGTACAAGGACGTGAACTAGCTTGAATGGTCAGTTGTCTAGAAGATTTTAATGGTCCTATATGAATACTGTAATCTAAATCCAATAAGTAGTAAAATATAATCAAAATTAAAGGTCTCAGTAATATAACTCTCACTATTTTTATATATGGCTTAAAATCTTTGTAGTTGGTAGAAAAATAGATTTTATAATTCAGATACTATTCAAAAGTCTTATAAAAGTACTAATTGATATGTATTGTAATTTATTTGGTTATATTGGTAAATTGTAAATGATAAAGAATGCAGAAAACAAGACCAAAAACCCCCTCCTTTTATACACACTAAGTTTCCCCAATAACCAACTTGATGTACCATCCAATACAATGTTGATGACGCCTTCAAACAAGTAATAGACCTCTCCATCAAGGCCCCTAGTGACCAAAAACATAATTAAACAAACAACAACCACTAAAATCCTATTAATAATAAGGGAGATCCATCAAAATTAAAGAAAAGACAAAAAGAGAGTATATGTGTGGAAAACAATATTATAACAAGGTGAAAGGAGACTTTTTAAGGTTAATTATAGCTTAATAATAAGGGGAATCTACAGTAGAAATGGAGGGGCTAATCCTGACATTTGACTACGTGAAATTCTCATCCAAAAATAACCAAAATTGACTGAGAAACCACCCAAAAACTTAAAATAGAGCGTGAGATGTGGGGTAGCTACATGCAGTCCTTGGCAGGCGCTTGCACGGGTAAATCCTTGACTAAAATTAGGTGAATTTAAGTGTGGTGATGAAATAAGGTGCCAAGAGTGAGGTTATTAATGAAATTAGTGCATATAAACAAGGTTAATGCATTATTAATTAAGCTAGGACACTAAATAAGCGCCTGTTGCCTATTTTAGTGTGTTTCCCCACAGTGGGCGTAGAATGTGGGGTAATTATAGTGTGAAAAAGCTAACTATGCTAAAAATGAAGCTATTCACACGGGAAAAAAGCAGGTAGTATGTAGCCAGTACACAGAAGCCATTTCTGGCATAAAAAACACCAAATTTGAAAAGTGTTATTTTTATGCATTTAAATAGCCGAATCAATAGTTCTAAATGAGCCCAATTGATCTGTCAAAGCGCAATTTTGATATTCTCAATTTTATAGCACATATAGTCAACTTTTAAGTGAAATAAAGTGCATTTCTTGTTTTTAGTTTAAAACAATGAATATAACAGCTTTAAGTGTACTTAAAAATTATGTAGCCTTATACTTAAGGTTCTTAAGATTACCCTAACATACTCCAACTTAATATTAAGTACATAAGACTTATAAAAGGTGGATATATGCATGTATATAAGGTGTTATAATGGCATTTTTTGTGTATTATCATAATTTTACTTATGTATACTGTTTGTGTACTCTCATTTATTGTTCCCATGTATAGTTCATGTGTTTAACATAACTTATAAGCACTTTTTACTCAGTCCTGGGGATATACAGGCTGACAGAAACTGTCAGCCAGGCTATTCCAGGAGTCCAGTAAATGATATATAAATTATAAAACCTTAAAGAGTGAATAAGACTTGTATTTAATGAATATAACTTAATATTTTATTACATAATGAAATTATATAAGAATTTTATTATATACAAATGTTACATTAAATTTATTGGTTATATATATTTTTATATACAATTAAATTGAGCATAATATAATATATTCTACAAATAATGGCGCATTTTTATGTATTTAATAATTATAAATTTATATTTAATTAATTAAAAAACATATATTATAATTACAAGTGTAAATTTGATTTATAATATATTTAAATTAATTACTTAAATTTATATATTAACTAATACCTCTCATATGATACTAAACAATTATTAAGGACGCTTCTTTTGACCCTTAATTGTGTTAGAAAAAACAAATAAATTAATTTGGACTAAATTGAGATTAATTGCTTGTTTTGTTGCGTCAAATTATTTTTTGTTTCACTTAAAATGTCCTCTAATCAGGATGTACCATCTGTTGGGAATTATATTTCTCATAGTTCCTATGTTTCCACTCTTGTTTAGTTATTTACTATTGTCACTTACTGATTTGGGGATTAATGGCGGGGAAATTGGATTCTTAATTGGGCTTTTAATTATTTGTTTCATGTTTTTCTCTATATTGTTATGTTTCATTTACTCTTTTGATATGTTTGTTTTATTCCTTTCTAACCATTGTATTTACTGATATAATAGCGCTTCAGAGGACCCATTGCCTATAAAAGGGCCTTGGATAATCCCCTGTAGCCTTATCACTTATTATACACTCAACAAATTAAATACAATTTTTATTACGTTTATATTCTTTTTATTAGTAATAGAATTCTAATTAAAATTTTATATAACAATTTAAAGGTTGCTTTAAGTCTGATAGTAATTATATTGGTTGCCGCGCAGAATTCTTACTTAAATAATATTAATATTTATAAAACCAAATTGTTATCTCTTCTCAGCTCACTCGTCGTTGCCTTTCTCTCAATAAATTAAATAATTTTATTAAATTTAATTTATTTTATTACCCATACTCCTTTCCTCCTTCTCCTCCTCTCTTTCTTTCTTCTATCCTTCTCCTTCTTCTAGACGACCGGCCGACAACTGAGGGCCTTTCCAAACGACGACGACGATCGAAGCCTGGCGACAAACGACAAAACGCACGAACCACCTAGCAAAACGAAACTTTTGCCGCGACTGTGTTTCGAACTTGGGTTCGACATCTTAGGTTTATATAATATTAATTTTTATATTATGTTGAAGTGATTTTTCGATCACTATAGTAAGTTCACCTTTGCGCCTCTCACTCATATTACTATATTTTTATTGCAATAACAGTGATTGTGGCTTAATTGCTGATTCACTGAGTGTAAGTGTTCAATTTTTAAAAAATTTTTTTTTCCTAGTTGACCATTATAGAGTGTTAAATCCTCTTAGTCCTAGAAGAATTGACATTATTATTAATACAAATTGAATTATTAATTTAATTTTTTTTTTATTATTAATTATTGTTAATTTTGGTTGACTTAAAAGTACATTGTGCTTAGTCCCAATATATTGCCATATTTAATATTGGTAATTAATTGGTTGAATTAACTAACTTGTTATTCCCAATTTAAACTTGCAATCCATTTTTTTTAAAAAAAAAATTAATTTTTTAATTATTACTTTATATTGAAAGTTATTTTTTCTATAATTTAATTGATTAAAAAATTTTTTTTATTATTTGGAGCAATGATTGACTAACTTTGATTATTTTTTTATAAAGTACAAAGTAAAATATTAATCTTCCCACTAGTATGTCCAACAATTTGACAGAAAAAATGGATAACATGCAAGTGGATGAAATAGAAATTGACTATGATGCTGACACTGTAAGTTCTTCTAAAGTTGGTCATAAAAAATCTTATGCTAACACAAAGAATTCACATACTGCAGGATGTGGAAATGACAGGAAATGCAAACAAACCAAACCCCCTTCCCCCAGTACCACAGAAGGAAGTAAAGCCTCTAGTGCCTCAAGAAGTTCTTCCAAAAGGCTTCAAAATAAAAAAGCTTCCTCTGCCACAACAAATCAGCAACCTATCCAGTCATATAAAAGAGTTGAAGACAGAAAATATGACGTACAAAGCAAAGGTAGACACATTGTGGGATCAGGTCCAAGAACTCAGGAACCAGATTCAGGCCCAGGCCCCTCCTCAATTGCCTCCCAATCAGCTTCAATTTCAGGCTCAACCTTCACAGCCACCCAGCTCAACCATCCAAAATCCAAATACTATGGAAGTAGAGCAATGGAAATGGGATTATCTAATGAGTCACTACCAACAGAATGTGCAACACCCTCCCCATCATCAGCCTGGCCCATCCAGAACACCCAATTTCCATCCACCTCCTCATCCCTACCAACAAAGCAGGAGAAAGAAGGCCCAAGCACAATCCCAAACCCAGTCCCAGGGGAAGTTTCCTCCTCTGCCATGGTAAGTAATTTGGTTGATAGTCACTTGGGTATGTTTTCTAATAAATCTTCTTCTGCAGGTAATATTATTGAACATGGTGAAAGAACAGTTAAACCTGTTAAAAGACAGCTTCCTGTAACTAGTAGCCCTATTGATGTAATTAGCAAATTGTCATTTGATGAACCTTTACATTTAACTTCTACATCTTTAATTAATCCTTCTCTTGCAATTAAAAATGATTCTGTTCCCCCTGAAATCTATAACTTAATTGAAAAAACTTCTGAGGAAATTTTGAAAGATACCCTTGATTTTAATATTGTGAAAGACAAACATGTGAGAGATGTGTTAATCCATGAAAATGATAGATTAAATAATTTACACTTGCAATGTAGAGTGAGTTCTTCTGTACAAGATACAGCTTATTTAAAAATCAAAGAAACCTTGAATATTGTTCTTAGTCAACAAAAACAAATAAGAAGTGACCATAGAGCTATCTCAGATAGAAATATCAGTCTGCATAAGACATTGAGTGAATTGAAACCCCTTATTGAGGAAAATTATTCATTCAAAAATGAAATAAAATCTCTACAAAATGAGTTGAAGAAACTAAAAAATGACTTCCATGCACTAAGTACCAAACACTCAGTTTCTGAGGACAGAAATGTTCTATCTCTTGCAAAAGTGAATGACCAGATGTCTGAAATTCCAAGAATAAGAAACTATGTGTCTGACCTACAGGAAAAGTTCTCAACCTTAACCATCAATAATGAATTAAATGAGATTTCTGCCAGTAAGCTGCATAAAATTAAAGGGAAAAAACCTGAACATAGTTCATCCTTTCTTCCTCATATTTCAACCATTAAACAAACTGACAATGAGTCTGTAAAATCTTTTGCTACTAGCAAAAAATCTTGTGATGGTCATGCACCAGCTGTTTCTGTAAATAATGAAATTTCTGAACACCTGGCTAAACTTCAGGAATTATTACTAATAAATAATTCAAACCAAAAAGTGGACCATCCCAGTAGTCAGAAAAATTGGCCTAAGTTAGACCAATATCCTACCTTTGATGGTGATTCTTCCTCTGATTGGCAACACTTTATCCAAAGAATTGATAATTTAAAGAGATCTTATAAACTACCTGATGAGGAAATTGTTTCTAAGCTAATTTCTTTATTTTCCAATGTAGCCTTGATGTGGTATGAATCTGTCCTCTTAGATAACAATCATTATACATGGAATGATTGGAAATCCTTGATTGAGAATCAGTTTGGTGGTTCAAAATTCAGGTTAGCTCAGCAAAGACTGTATGAGAATACTAGATATTTATCCTCCTCTGTTGAAAAGCCCATTGTTTTTCTGATGAAAATAACTAAAATCCTTAGAGCAATTGATCCAAAGATGGATTATGATATTTGGAGAGATAAAATCTTGTATAAATTACCAAATTCTCTTAGGGATTTGATTGTTGCTAGAACTGAGCATGTAAGGGAAAATTCTTCTTTCATTAATATCTGTAATGAAGTACTACTCAACCATAGATATGAACCAAAGAATTACCTTGGTAAATCTTATAATGATCAGAATAAACCTTCTATAAAGCTCCCAGAAAAATCTGGTAAACCCTCTGCCCCAGTTGCACCTAAAAAATATGCAACAAATACTTGTTATAAATGTAACAAACCGTGGCAGAAGGGTCATGTTTGTGACAAGAAAATTCATCTTGTTGAACAAAATGAAGACACTGATGAACTTGAACTTGATGTCAATAATTCTTCCAGTGACTGTGAAAGTAATATCTCCTATGACAATGAATCTGTTAAAGATGTTTTAATGTTGGAAAATGATGTCCATTATTTAAATAATATATCTGAAGATTGTGTATTGAATTTATCTTCAGTAGAAAATGCTGAGATAATTAAAGATATTACTAACAATTCTATTCCTATATCCCCTTTAAAGGCACCTGTTATCATTAATGGTAAAAATGTTGATGTAGTTCTTGATTCTGGTGCTGGAGGAAGTGTAGTATCTGAAAAAGCTTTGGCTTCAGTGGATAAGGAATATTTGAGTAAATTATTGCCTATAACTTCTGAAAAATGGAGAGGGTATGGTTCTACCTTATTTCCTATTGGCAAATACAAAACCTCTGTATTCTTCAAATATAATGGTGGTTTTGTCAGAGCTATTTGTGAATTTGTTGTCATGAAAAATGATAATTTGAGCAATTGGTTTATTATGGGAAATGATATTTTAACCATGTTTGGTGTGAAACTGGACCCAGCAAATAATTGCTTTACCTTAGGAATGAATGGGAAAAGAAAATTCAAAATTTCTTCTCCTAAACCTTCTGGGCATTTGTTGAAATCTTGTAACTCACTGACCCAATGTAAAGGTAGAACAACAACTGAAATGGATGATTTATTACATGAAATAAATACCGCTTCTTTTGGTGATCATTTGACTAATGAACAAAAGGATTCTATTGTTGCCTCTATTACCTCTTTCCCTATGAAGAAGTTTTAGCACAAAGGAAAGCTAAACACAGGTCAATCAGCAACTGTGCACCTTACAACAACAAGTAACTACAACAAAGCGTGTGCTAAAACTGGACAAAAGACTCTATTCTCCCCACACAGTGCAAAGACTGTCAGATGCGGCCAAAAGGGAAAGCAGTGGACAGGAAGAAGCAGTGGAAGGGATAAAGAGAATAGAGAGAAAGAGAAAGAAAAAGATTTGGATGGGGAAAACGGAAATGGCAAAGAGAGGGCTCATTATATGACAAAGTCCACCATCCAAAACAATAGAAACTAACACGACGTCGACAAAACTACTAAACTACAATACAGAAAAAGAGACAGGTTCACATCCAAGGAAAAAGTTCCCAGCCGGGGAAAAGATTCACACTCCAGGTAAAGAAACACGTCCTCGAGGTCCAGAATCAATACATTGACTCCGGGTGGGAAAGAAATGTTGTTCTTGATGCTGGAGCTCGTATCTTTGAAGTTCCTCGGCGGAAAAGGTCAGGAAAAGAGGATATAAGCAAGGAGAATGACTTGAGACGATGGTAAGAAGCTGGAGTAAGGAATGGGTCAGGTATTAGAGGCAGAAATTTCAACACCCCCCCTTAATATCAGACCCATGAGTTTGAGGAGATAAGACAGCTTGACTTTTCCCAAAGATTTTGTAAGAAGATCAGCTACCATGTGTTCAGTTGAAATGTGTTGAAGCTGAAAATGATTTTTGTTGATGCTTTCAGTAATCCAACAAAGTTGAGTGTCCACATGTTTTGATCTTTGACGGTATCTGAGTGAATCCTTGCATTGTGAAATGGAACTGGCATTGTCAGCAAGGATTAAAGGTGAAGGTGATTTAGGAATATTGAAGGAAGTAAGTAATTTAGTCAGCCAAATTGCTTCACATCCAGCATCCACAATACCTCTGAA
Source organism: Hemileia vastatrix (assembly GCA_030280995.1). Taxonomy (NCBI): domain Eukaryota; kingdom Fungi; phylum Basidiomycota; class Pucciniomycetes; order Pucciniales; family Zaghouaniaceae; genus Hemileia; species Hemileia vastatrix. Next base: position 30,883,917 of record JASXTE010000001.1, on the reverse strand, counting down.
CTCAGCCTCAGTACTAGAGATAGTGACAACTTGCTGCTTTTTAGAACTCCAGGAAATAGCTCCTCCATTGAGTATGGCAACATACCCTCCAGTTGAGCGCCTGGTATCAGGATCCCCAGCATAATCAGTGTCAGAGTAAATAAGAGGACAGAGTGGTGGATGATTTGGAATTGGGCATTTTCCTCCAAAAGTGAGAGATGATGATGAAGTGGCACGCAGATATCTGAAAGTGTGTTTGACAGCAAGCCAGTGTTTGATACCTGGTTCAATGAGATGTTGAGATAATGCACCAACTGCAAAAGAGAGATCAGGTCTTGTTGCTACAGACAAATAGTTGAGTGCACCAATAGCAGAGCGGTAATTGATTTTCAGAGCATTGAATTCAGCAATTTCTTCACTGGTTGCTTTGACAGGATAATCATTTGTGGATAAGGGAGTAAGACAGGGATTGCAGTTGGCCATATTCCAGTTGGACAAAACTTTTTCAGCATAAGAATCTTGTGATAAAGAAAGAGTACGTGCTGTTCTGTTCCTGGTGAGACGCATTCCCAAAATCCAAGTGGCAGGACCAAGATCATCCATCTCAAATTCAGTTTTGATTTTGTCTTTGAACCAAAGAAAATGATTACCAGTAATGACCATATCATCAACATGAAGATAAATGATACAGATTTGTGATTTGTTTCTCCAAACATACACACACTGATCACACTTAAGGGGGGAGAAGTTGAGCTTGCACAAGTAGTCATTTATACGTGAATTCCAGCAAAAGGGAGCTTGTTTGATGCCATAAAGAGGACGCAACAATTGGCAAACTTTACCTTCATTTCCAGCAGTTAGTGTTCCTTCAGGCTGTTCCATATAAACAGTTTCATTTAAGTTTCCCTGGAGAAAAGCTGCCACTACATCCATTTGATGAACATCCCAGTCAAAATAAGCTGCTAAAGAAAGAATGGTCCTGAGAGAAGTGATCCGTCCAGTGGGTGCAAAAGTTTCATGAAAATCTATTCCTAGGATTTGAGAATATCCTTTTGCTACACAACGGGCTTTGAACTTTGAAACACCACCATCAGCATTAGGTTTAACCCTGAAAACCCACCTGCAGCCAATTACATTAGCTTTTTCAGGCCTGGGGACAATTTTCCAAGTGTTACAACGCTGAAGTGCTTGATGTTCATGTTTCACAGCCTCTGCCCATTCTGCTGAATATTTGGAATAGATTGCTTGCTTATAACACTGGGGTTCAGGAATTTCATGAGCTAGCAAGGGAGCTTCTAGAGAGAAAGCAAAGGCATTTGCTGCATATAACCCAAGAGGATCAGGAGAATCAGAGTAGGAATCATGTTGATAATGATCATAATAAATCTGACGTAAATGTTCAGGAGTGGATGTTTCAGCTGAAGAGTTGTCAGAATAACTGGGGGATTGTGATGAGGGAACATAATCAGGATCTGCTGGATTGTCTGGCTCAATTGATGAATATGATGGATCAGATTGACTGGAACCTTCTTCATCTGGGACATTGGAATGAGGTAATCTTGTTAAGTGGCCAGGTGAAGGACAAGGAGTTGAATTGGAAGGTGTGCCTGACATGTGAAAATCAGAGGAAGAAGAAGAAGAAGGAGAATTATCTTCAGAATGTGAATCAGAAATGTTTCCTGAGGATGGATCAGGAGTTGGAGACTCAGAAGGAGATTGAGCTGGAGAAAAGGAAAGGCCAGGTGTTGGAAGTGGTTGACTGTCATGAATTTGATCTGGAATTTGCTTCATCAGTTGTGACCATTGAGGGCGCTTAAATCTGGAGTCAAGAAAGGGGAAGAAATTTTCATTGAAGGCCACAGATTTGGCAATAACAATCTTTTTAAGCTCAAGATCCCAAACACGATAATTTGTTGTTCCAACTTCATATCCAAGCATGACACACTTTCTGGCATTAGCTGAAAACTTTCCAGGACGTTGATGTTTATCAAGAAAAGCATAGCAAGCACAACCAAAAACTCTGAGGTGTGAAACTCTGGGTTTGGATTTATTCCAGGCTTCAAAAGGAGTTGATTTGTTTTGAAGAGCTTTGGTTGGTAATCTGTTTTCAAGATATACTGCTGTTTTAACTGCTTCAGACCATAAGTGAATTGGTGCATTAGAATGAAACATCATGGTTTTGGATTTTTCAGTGGTAATACGGTTTCCTCTCTCAGAAATTGGATTTTGTTGGGGAGTGTAAGGAGCCGTGTTGAAATTTCTGCCTCTAATACCTGACCCATTCCTTACTCCAGCTTCTTACCATCGTCTCAAGTCATTCTCCTTGCTCATATCCTCTTTTCCTGACCTTTTCCGCCGAGGAACTTCAAAGATACGAGCTCCAGCATCAAGAACAACATTTCTTTCCCACCCGGAGTCAATGTATTGATTCTGGACCTCGAGGACGTGTTTCTTTACCTGGAGTGTGAATCTTTTCCCCGGCTGGGAACTTTTTCCTTGGATGTGAACCTGTCTCTTTTTCTGTATTGTAGTTTAGTAGTTTTGTCGACGTCGTGTTAGTTTCTATTGTTTTGGATGGTGGACTTTGTCATATAATGAGCCCTCTCTTTGCCATTTCCGTTTTCCCCATCCAAATCTTTTTCTTTCTCTTTCTCTCTATTCTCTTTATCCCTTCCACTGCTTCTTCCTGTCCACTGCTTTCCCTTTTGGCCGCATCTGACAGTCTTTGCACTGTGTGGGGAGAATAGAGTCTTTTGTCCAGGTTCTTTCCTTTTCTTTTCTGTTATCTTTTCTCTGATTCTTTTAGTCCTAACCACAGCAGCTCACACTTGTGTCCCTTATAGTTTTAGCACACGCTTTGTTGTAGTTACTTGTTGTTGTAAGGTGCACAGTTGCTGATTGACCTGTGTTTAGGTATGTTTGTTTTTGCAATGAAATCCAAATCTTTTTCTTTCTCTTTCTCTCTATTCTCTTTATCCCTTCCACTGCTTCTTCCTGTCCACTGCTTTCCCTTTTGGCCGCATCTGACAGTCTTTGCACTGTGTGGGGAGAATAGAGTCTTTTGTCCAGTTTTAGCACACGCTTTGTTGTAGTTACTTGTTGTTGTAAGGTGCACAGTTGCTGATTGACCTGTGTTTAGCTTTCCTCTGTGCTAAAACTTCTACAGGTTATGGGCCCAGTTGCCTAAAGCACCTTTCTCAAGAATACTTACAACAAAACCGCTTACTGGACAATAAAACAGCCTTTTCTCTCAGATTTTGGATCATCCTCTTCACATCTCATCTTCTTTCTCTCCAAATCTTTGCTGTTGACTCGACCAAATCATGGCCTCCAATCAGGATTCAAGTAAGGTTATGGTCACCCCTCTTACTGACGAATCCTATGACACCTGGGAACACATTATGCGTCTTCACTTTGAAGTTCTGGATCTTTTTGGCATTGTTTCTGGACAAGTCCCTGCCCCTGTTCCTCACAATGATGGTTCACCTTCAGACGCTGAAATCAAAGCTCAACTTGCTTTATGGATCAAAAATGACACCAGGTGCAGGTATGAAATCATCACCAGATTGGATGATGTTAACAAGAAGCTGGTCAACACTTGCCACACCTCTGCTCAAATGTGGTCTGTTCTTGCAAGAAGACACGCCAGCAATAAAGTTGGATCACGGATTTCTCACTTTCTCTCTATGGTTACTCTTTCTCTTTCTGAAGGAGGAGACCCCAAAACTCATGTTGATGCATTCAAAGGCATTAACTTCCATATGATCCGTTCTGGGCTCATCATTCCCCAGGAAATTCTTATTTATCTCTTTTTTGCCACTCTTCCACCTTCCTTCAAACATTGGCGTGGTTTGCTCACCAGAGACAGACAGGAAATTGATCACCTGCATCTGGATGATGTTTTATCTTCTTTCCTGGATTACGCTGCTGATGACAAAGTTGTTGATGAATTTCACAATGCTATGTCAAATGTCAATGCTCACTCTGCCTCAGCCAAATCATCAAAATCATCCAAATCCAAGGCACGCAGCAAACTCTCATGTTCTGTTCATGGTCAAAATGTTGGACATGATGACAATCATTGCTTTGTTCAACATCCTGAATTGCGTCCCAAGAAGAACCAAGCCAACTCAGCTGCCCCATCAAAGGACAATTCCAACAAAGCAACTCCTGTTCCCCCTCCTCAGGAAGAACAACCTGATGTCACGGCCAATTGTGCTTTTGTCTTCCCTTCTGATGAAGAATTTCTTTTTACAGCTGTTGCCTGCTTGTCTGAAAAATCAAATTCTGACTGCATTATCAACGCTTCTGCTTCCATGGCTTCTCATTCCTCAAACCTTTCTCCAATTATTGATTCTGGGGCCAGCTGTCATATGTTTAACAACAGAGACAGTTTCATCACCTTTCAACCTGTCAACATTCGAATTCAACTTGCTGGTATTGGGAAATCAATCTATGCAACTGGAAAAGGAACTGTTGCTGCTTCTGGAGGAATGGAAGGAAAAGTTTTCTTTTCTGATGCTCTTTATGTCCCTGATCTTGGAAGGAATCTCATCTCCCTGGGACGTCTTTGGAGAACTGGTTGTCTTCTCATCCCTGCACCAGTTAATCCTACATCAAACTTCATTATTTCACGTAATGGAAAGAATTATATGGGAGGAGTCATCTCCAATTCATTATTTGAAGTTTCTGTGGTTCCACAAGGCATGTCTCCCCCTAATTCCTCAGCTCTTTATGCAAAAGCTTCAAGTCAGTCTCTAACTCTCTGGCACAACAGATTAGGACATCCATACGCCCCATATATTCAAAAACTTTTTAATGGAATGGCATCTGATGTATCTAGTTCTAGTTTGTCTGATTCTGAAATGCATTTTTGTGAACCGTGTGTGTTGGGTAAACAAACCCATGCTTCCTTTCCTGGCCAGTTGCCTGTTGCCAAAAATCCTCTTGAAGTTATCCACACGGATTTATCTGGGAAAATTCAACCTCCTTCTTTTGATGGTTCTCAGTATTACCTTAAGTTCACTGATCAGGCCACTTCATACCGTCATGTTTACCTTCTTTCCTCAAAAGCCCAAGTATTCAAATATTTCTTGGAATACAAGGCATCTGTAGAGCTGCAATCTGGCTTCAAAATCAAAAAGCTTGTTTGTGACGGTGGTGGTGAGTATATCAACTCTAGTCTGGTCAACTTTCTTAAACAACATGGCATTGCTCTTCAAGTTACGGCTCCTTACACTCCCCAACAAAATCCAATTTCTGAGAGAGGAAACCGTATTACCACTGAAAAATCCAAAACCATGATGTTTCATTCTAATGCACCAATTCACCTATGGTCTGAAGCAGTTAAAACAGCAGTATATCTTGAAAACAGATTACCAACCAAAGCTCTTCAAAACAAATCAACTCCTTTTGAAGCCTGGAATAAATCCAAACCCAGAGTCTCACACCTCAGAGTTTTTGGTTGTGCTTGCTATGCTTTTCTTGATAAACATCAACGTCCTGGAAAGTTTTCAGCTAATGCCAGAAAGTGTGTCATGCTTGGATATGAAGTTGGAACAACAAATTATCGTGTTTGGGATCTTGAGCTTAAAAAGATTGTTATTGCCAAATCTGTGGCCTTCAATGAAAATTTCTTCCCCTTTCTTGACTCCAGATTTAAGCGCCCTCAATGGTCACAACTGATGAAGCAAATTCCAGATCAAATTCATGACAGTCAACCACTTCCAACACCTGGACTTTCCTTTTCTCCAGCTCAATCTCCTTCTGAGTCTCCAACTCATGATCCATCCTCAGGAAACATTTCTGATTCACATTCTGAAGATAATTCTCCTTCTTCTTCTTCTTCCTCTGATTTTCACATGTCCGGCACACCTTCTAATTCAACTCCTTGTCCTTCACCTGGCCACTTAACAAGATTACCTCATTCCAATGTCCCAGATGAAGAAGGTTCCAGTCAATCTGATCCATCATATTCATCAATTGAGCCAGACAATCCAGCAGATCCTGATTATGTTCCCTCATCACAATCCCCCAGTTATTCTGACAACTCTTCAGCTGAAACATCCACTCCTGAACATTTACGTCAGATTTATTATGATCATTATCAACATGATTCCTACTCTGATTCTCCTGACCCTCTTGGGTTATATGCAGCAAATGCCTTTGCTTTCTCTCTAGAAGCTCCCTTGCTAGCTCATGAAATTCCTGAACCCCAGTGTTATAAGCAAGCAATCTATTCCAAATATTCAGCAGAATGGGCAGAGGCTGTGAAACATGAACATCAAGCACTTCAGCGTTGTAACACTTGGAAAATTGTCCCCAGGCCTGAAAAAGCTAATGTAATTGGCTGCAGGTGGGTTTTCAGGGTTAAACCTAATGCTGATGGTGGTGTTTCCAAGTTCAAAGCCCGTTGTGTAGCAAAAGGATATTCTCAAATCCTAGGAATAGATTTTCATGAAACTTTTGCACCCACTGGACGGATCACTTCTCTCAGGACCATTCTTTCTTTAGCAGCTTATTTTGACTGGGATGTTCATCAAATGGATGTAGTGGCAGCTTTTCTCCAGGGAAACTTAAATGAAACTGTTTATATGGAACAACCTGAAGGAACACTAACTGCTGGAAATGAAGGTAAAGTTTGCCAATTGTTGCGTCCTCTTTATGGCATCAAACAAGCTCCCTTTTGCTGGAATTCACGTATAAATGACTACTTGTGCAAGCTCAACTTCTCCCCCCTTAAGTGTGATCAGTGTGTGTATGTTTGGAGAAACAAATCACAAATCTGTATCATTTATCTTCATGTTGATGATATGGTCATTACTGGTAATCATTTTCTTTGGTTCAAAGACAAAATCAAAACTGAATTTGAGATGGATGATCTTGGTCCTGCCACTTGGATTTTGGGAATGCGTCTCACCAGGAACAGAACAGCACGTACTCTTTCTTTATCACAAGATTCTTATGCTGAAAAAGTTTTGTCCAACTGGAATATGGCCAACTGTAATCCCTGTCTCACTCCCTTATCCCCAAATGATTATCCTGTCAAAGCAACCAGTGAAGAAATTGCTGAATTCAATGCTCTGAAAATCAATTACCGCTCTGCTATTGGTGCACTCAACTATTTGTCTGTTGCAACAAGACCTGATCTCTCTTTTGCAGTTGGTGCATTATCTCAACATCTCATTGAACCAGGTATCAAACACTGGCTTGCTGTCAAACACACTTTCAGATATCTGCGTGCCACTTCATCATCATCTCTCACTTTTGGAGGAAAATGCCCAATTCCAAATCATCCATCACTCTGTCCTCTTATTTACTCTGACACTGATTATGCTGGGGATCCTGATACCAGGCGCTCAACTGGAGGGTATGTTGCCATACTCAATGGAGGAGCTATTTCCTGGAGTTCTAAAAAGCAGCAAGTCGTCACTATCTCTAGTACTGAAGCTGAGTTCAGAGGCATTGTGGATGCTGGATGTGAAGCAATCTGGCTGACTAAATTACTTACTTCCTTCAATATTCCTAAGTCACCTTCACCTTTAATCCTTGCTGACAATGCCAGTTCCATTTCACAATGCAAGGATTCACTCAGATACCGTCAAAGATCAAAACATGTGGACACTCAACTTTGTTGGATTACTGAAAGCATCAACAAAAATCATTTTCAGCTTCAACACATTTCAACTGAACACATGGTGGCTGATCTTCTTACAAAATCTTTAGGAAAAGTCAAGCTGTCTTATCTCCTCAAACTCATGGGTCTGGTATTAAGGGGGGGTGTTGAAATTTCTGCCTCTAATACCTGACCCATTCCTTACTCCAGCTTCTTACCATCGTCTCAAGTCATTCTCCTTGCTCATATCCTCTTTTCCTGACCTTTTCCGCCGAGGAACTTCAAAGATACGAGCTCCAGCATCAAGAACAACATTTCTTTCCCACCCGGAGTCAATGTATTGATTCTGGACCTCGAGGACGTGTTTCTTTACCTGGAGTGTGAATCTTTTCCCCGGCTGGGAACTTTTTCCTTGGATGTGAACCTGTCTCTTTTTCTGTATTGTAGTTTAGTAGTTTTGTCGACGTCGTGTTAGTTTCTATTGTTTTGGATGGTGGACTTTGTCATATAATGAGCCCTCTCTTTGCCATTTCCGTTTTCCCCATCCAAATCTTTTTCTTTCTCTTTCTCTCTATTCTCTTTATCCCTTCCACTGCTTCTTCCTGTCCACTGCTTTCCCTTTTGGCCGCATCTGACAGTCTTTGCACTGTGTGGGGAGAATAGAGTCTTTTGTCCAGGTTCTTTCCTTTTCTTTTCTGTTATCTTTTCTCTGATTCTTTTAGTCCTAACCACAGCAGCTCACACTTGTGTCCCTTATAGTTTTAGCACACGCTTTGTTGTAGTTACTTGTTGTTGTAAGGTGCACAGTTGCTGATTGACCTGTGTTTAGGTATGTTTGTTTTTGCAATGAAATCCAAATCTTTTTCTTTCTCTTTCTCTCTATTCTCTTTATCCCTTCCACTGCTTCTTCCTGTCCACTGCTTTCCCTTTTGGCCGCATCTGACAGTCTTTGCACTGTGTGGGGAGAATAGAGTCTTTTGTCCAGTTTTAGCACACGCTTTGTTGTAGTTACTTGTTGTTGTAAGGTGCACAGTTGCTGATTGACCTGTGTTTAGCTTTCCTCTGTGCTAAAACTTCTACAAGCCGTAACTTGAAGAGCAATGCCATGTTGTTTAAGAAAGTTGACCAGACTAGAGTTGATATACTCACCACCACCGTCACAAACAAGCTTTTTGATTTTGAAGCCAGATTGCAGCTCTACAGATGCCTTATATTCCAAGAAATATTTGAATACTTGGGCTTTTGAGGAAAGAAGGTAAACATGACGGTATGAAGTGGCCTGATCAGTGAACTTAAGGTAATACTGAGAACCATCAAAAGAAGGAGGCTGAATTTTCCCAGATAAATCCGTGTGGATAACTTCAAGAGGATTTTTGGCAACAGGCAACTGGCCAGGAAAGGAAGCATGGGTTTGTTTACCCAACACACACGGTTCACAAAAATGCATTTCAGAATCAGACAAACTAGAACTAGATACATCAGATGCCATTCCATTAAAAAGTTTTTGAATATATGGGGCGTATGGATGTCCTAATCTGTTGTGCCAAAGAGTTAGAGACTGACTTGAAGCTTTTGCATAGAGAGCTGAGGAATTAGGGGGAGACATGCCTTGTGGAACCACAGAAACTTCAAATAATGAATTGGAGATGACTCCTCCCATATAATTCTTTCCATTACGTGAAATAATGAAGTTTGATGTAGGATTAACTGGTGCAGGAATGAGAAGACAACCAGTTCTCCAAAGACGTCCCAGGGAGATGAGATTCCTTCCAAGATCAGGGACATAAAGAGCATCAGAAAAGAAAACTTTTCCTTCCATTCCTCCAGAAGCAGCAACAGTTCCTTTTCCAGTTGCATAGATTGATTTCCCAATACCAGCAAGTTGAATTCGAATGTTGACAGGTTGAAAACTGATAAAACTGTCTCTGTTGTTAAACATATGACAGCTGGCCCCAGAATCAATAATTGGAGAAAGGTTTGAGGAATGAGAAGCCATGGAAGCAGAAGCGTTGATAATGCAGTCAGAATTTGATTTTTCAGACAAACAAGCAACAGCTGTAAAAAGAAATTCTTCATCAGAAGGGAAGACAAAAGCACAATTGGCCGTGGCATCAGGTTGTTCTTCCTGAGGAGGGGGAACAGGAGTTGCTTTGTTGGAATTGTCCTTTGATGGGGCAGCTGAGTTGGCTTGGTTCTTCTTGGGACGGAGTTCAGGATGTTGAACAAAGCAATGATTGTCATCATGTCCAACATTTTGACCATGAACAGAACATGAGAGTTTGCTGCGTGCCTTGGATTTGGATGATTTTGATGATTTAGCTGAGGCAGAGTGAGCATTGACATTTGACATAGCATTGTGAAATTCATCAACAACTTTGTCATCAGCAGCGTAATCCAGGAAAGAAGATAAAACATCATCCAGATGCAGGTGATCAATTTCCTGTCTGTCTCTGGTGAGCAAACCACGCCAATGTTTGAAGGAGGGTGGAAGAGTGGCAAAAAAGAGATAAATAAGAATTTCCTGGGGAATGATGAGCCCAGAACGGATCATATGGAAGTTAATGCCTTTGAATGCATCAACATGAGTTTTGGGGTCTCCTCCTTCAGAAAGAGAAAGAGTAACCATAGAGAGAAAGTGAGAAATCCGTGATCCAACTTTATTGCTGGCGTGTCTTCTTGCAAGAACAGACCACATTTGAGCAGAGGTGTGGCAAGTGTTGACCAGCTTCTTGTTAACATCATCCAATCTGGTGATGATTTCATACCTGCACCTGGTGTCATTTTTGATCCATAAAGCAAGTTGAGCTTTGATTTCAGCGTCTGAAGGTGAACCATCATTGTGAGGAACAGGGGCAGGGACTTGTCCAGAAACAATGCCAAAAAGATCCAGAACTTCAAAGTGAAGACGCATAATGTGTTCCCAGGTGTCATAGGATTCGTCAGTGAGAGGGGTGACCATAACCTTACTTGAATCCTGATTGGAGGCCATGATTTGGTCGAGTCAACAGCAAAGATTTGGAGAGAAAGAAGATGAGATGTGAAGAGGGTGATCCAAAATCTGAGAGAAAAGGCTGTTTTATTGTCCAGTAAGCGGTTTTGTTGTAAGTATTCTTGAGAGAGGTGCTTTAGGCAACTGGGCCCATAACCTGTAGAAGTTTTAGCACAAAGGAAAGCTAAACACAGGTCAATCAGCAACTGTGCACCTTACAACAACAAGTAACTACAACAAAGCGTGTGCTAAAACTGGACAAAAGACTCTATTCTCCCCACACAGTGCAAAGACTGTCAGATGCGGCCAAAAGGGAAAGCAGTGGACAGGAAGAAGCAGTGGAAGGGATAAAGAGAATAGAGAGAAAGAGAAAGAAAAAGATTTGGATTTCATTGCAAAAACAAACATACCTAAACACAGGTCAATCAGCAACTGTGCACCTTACAACAACAAGTAACTACAACAAAGCGTGTGCTAAAACTACAAGGGACACAAGTGTGAGCTGCTGTGGTTAGGACTAAAAGAATCAGAGAAAAGATAACAGAAAAGAAAAGGAAAGAACCTGGACAAAAGACTCTATTCTCCCCACACAGTGCAAAGACTGTCAGATGCGGCCAAAAGGGAAAGCAGTGGACAGGAAGAAGCAGTGGAAGGGATAAAGAGAATAGAGAGAAAGAGAAAGAAAAAGATTTGGATGGGGAAAACGGAAATGGCAAAGAGAGGGCTCATTATATGACAAAGTCCACCATCCAAAACAATAGAAACTAACACGACGTCGACAAAACTACTAAACTACAATACAGAAAAAGAGACAGGTTCACATCCAAGGAAAAAGTTCCCAGCCGGGGAAAAGATTCACACTCCAGGTAAAGAAACACGTCCTCGAGGTCCAGAATCAATACATTGACTCCGGGTGGGAAAGAAATGTTGTTCTTGATGCTGGAGCTCGTATCTTTGAAGTTCCTCGGCGGAAAAGGTCAGGAAAAGAGGATATAAGCAAGGAGAATGACTTGAGACGATGGTAAGAAGCTGGAGTAAGGAATGGGTCAGGTATTAGAGGCAGAAATTTCAACACAGACCACATTTGAGCAGAGGTGTGGCAAGTGTTGACCAGCTTCTTGTTAACATCATCCAATCTGGTGATGATTTCATACCTGCACCTGGTGTCATTTTTGATCCATAAAGCAAGTTGAGCTTTGATTTCAGCGTCTGAAGGTGAACCATCATTGTGAGGAACAGGGGCAGGGACTTGTCCAGAAACAATGCCAAAAAGATCCAGAACTTCAAAGTGAAGACGCATAATGTGTTCCCAGGTGTCATAGGATTCGTCAGTGAGAGGGGTGACCATAACCTTACTTGAATCCTGATTGGAGGCCATGATTTGGTCGAGTCAACAGCAAAGATTTGGAGAGAAAGAAGATGAGATGTGAAGAGGGTGATCCAAAATCTGAGAGAAAAGGCTGTTTTATTGTCCAGTAAGCGGTTTTGTTGTAAGTATTCTTGAGAGAGGTGCTTTAGGCAACTGGGCCCATAACCTGAAGAAGTTTTAGCACAAAGGAAAGCTAAACACAGGTCAATCAGCAACTGTGCACCTTACAACAACAAGTAACTACAACAAAGCGTGTGCTAAAACTGGACAAAAGACTCTATTCTCCCCACACAGTGCAAAGACTGTCAGATGCGGCCAAAAGGGAAAGCAGTGGACAGGAAGAAGCAGTGGAAGGGATAAAGAGAATAGAGAGAAAGAGAAAGAAAAAGATTTGGATGGGGAAAACGGAAATGGCAAAGAGAGGGCTCATTATATGACAAAGTCCACCATCCAAAACAATAGAAACTAACACGACGTCGACAAAACTACTAAACTACAATACAGAAAAAGAGACAGGTTCACATCCAAGGAAAAAGTTCCCAGCCGGGGAAAAGATTCACACTCCAGGTAAAGAAACACGTCCTCGAGGTCCAGAATCAATACATTGACTCCGGGTGGGAAAGAAATGTTGTTCTTGATGCTGGAGCTCGTATCTTTGAAGTTCCTCGGCGGAAAAGGTCAGGAAAAGAGGATATAAGCAAGGAGAATGACTTGAGAGGATGGTAAGAAGCTGGAGTAAGGAATGGGTCAGGTATTAGAGGCAGAAATTTCAACACCCTATGGCTTTTGCTCATGGTTCTCATGTCTTGGGAATTGTTCAGGAAGAGATGAAAATTACCTTATCCTGTAATTTGAGTGATATTCCTCCTTCCCTTAAGAAAAAACCATATCCTGCTTCTCCATCAAAAAGAAAAGATATTGAAGATAATATTGAAACATTATTGAAAATGAATATCATTGAGAAAGTGGATGTCACCCCCAAATATTGTGTCATCTCCCCAGTCTTAATTTCTTATGAAAAAGATAAGGCTAGATTATGTGGAGATTACAGAGCTTTAAATACTTATACTGTTGATGATATTTATCCTTTACCCAGAATTAATTCAATACAAGCTACCTTGCAAGGTGCAAAATTTATTAGTTGTCTGGATGGTAATAAAGGTTATCATCAAGTTCCAGTTGAGAAAAATTCTCAAAATTTTTTGCTTATTGCTACTCATATGGGAATATATAAGTATGTTAGGATGCCATTTGGCCCTAAAAATGCTCCTTCAGTTTTCCAAAAAGTCATGGATAACACTTTCCATCAAGAAATTATTGAAGGTTGGCTCATGGTTTATATTGATGATATTATTGTTTTTTCTAAAACTTTTGATGAACATATGATTCATTTAAATAGAGTTTTCCAAAAAATGGATGAAATCAATATGACCTTATCTTTAAAAAAGTGTAAATTTGGTTTTCAATCTTTGAAAGTCCTTGGCCATGTTGTGTCAGGCTTACAAATTTGTGTAGACCATAATAAAGTTGCTGCCATTCAAAATGTGAAAGCACCAACTTCTGTAAGAGAAATCCAAAGTTTTTTAGGTATGTGTGGCTATTATAGACAATATATTAAAAATTATCAGGTCATAGCCTTGCCTCTTACAAAACTAACCAGAAAAGATGTTGCTTTTCTCTGGAATGATGACTGTCAAAAAGCTTTTAATACATTGAAAAATTGCTTAATGTCAGCCCCTATATTGGCTCTCCCAGATTTTAACAAGCCATTTGTACTTTATACAGATGCTAGCTTTATTGGTCTGGGTGCTGCCCTTCACCAAAAGCAAATTATTAATGATAAATCCTCAGAGGTTGTAATTTGTTATATTTCAAGAACCTTAAGAAATAGTGAATTGAAATATGGTGCCACTAAGTTAGAGTGCTTAGCAGTTGTTTGGGCTCTTGAGAAACTTCATTTCTACTTGGATGACCAAAAATTTGAGTTGGTAACTGACTGTAGTGCTGTGAAATCTCTCTTAAACCTCAAAACACCTAACAGACATATGTTCAGGTGGCAACTTGCTGTTCAGGAATACAGAGGAAGGATGACTATTATTGTCGGCCGGTCGTCTAGAAGAAGGAGAAAATAGAAGAAAGAATGAGAGGAGGAGAAGGAGGAAAGGAGTTTAATAAAATTATTTAATTTATTGAGAGAAAAACAACGATAATTGAGCTGGGAGGTGACAACAACTTGGTTTTATTAATATTAATATTATTTAAATAAGAGTTCTGCGCGGCAACCAAAATAATTACTATCAGACTTAGAGCAACCTTTAAAATGTTATATAAATTTTTAATTAGAATTTTATTACTAATAAAAAGAATATAAACGTAATATAAAATTTGTATTTAAATTGTTGAGTGTATAATAAGTGATGAGGCTACAGGGGATTATCCAAGGCCCTTTTATAGGCAATGGGTCCTCTGAAGTGCTACTCTCTTTGTAAATACAATGATTAGAATGGAATAAAACAAATATATCAAAAGAGTAAATGAAACATAACAATATAGAGAAAAACATGAAACAAATAATTAAAAGCCCAATTAAGAATCCAATTTCCCCGCCATTAATCCCCAAATCAGTAAGTGACAATAGTAAATAACTAAACAAGAGTGGAAACATAGGAACTATGAGAAATATAATTCCCAACAGATGGTCCATCCTGATTAGAGGACATTTTAAGTGAAACAAAAAATAATTTGACGCAACAAAACAATCAATTAATCTCAATTTAGTTCAAATTAATTTATTTGTTTTTTCTAACACAATTAAGGGTCAAAAGAAGCGTCCTTAATAATTGTTTAGTGTCATATGAGAGGTATTAGTTAATATATAAATTTAAGTAATTAATTTAAATATATTATAAATCAAATTTACACTTGTAATTATAATATATGTTTTTTAATTAATTAAATATAAATTTATAATTATTAAATATATAAAAATGCGCCATTATTTGTAGAATATATTATATTATGCTCAATTTAATTGTATATAAAAATATATATAACCAATAAATTTAATGTAACATTTGTATATAATAAAATTCTTATATAATTTCATTATGTAATAAAATATTAAGTTATATTCATTAAATACAAGTTTTACCCACTCTTTAAGGTTTTATAATTTATATATCATTTACTGGACTCCTGGAATAGCCTGGCTGACAATTATCCACAGAGCTGGAAATGTTCACTCTAATGTTGATATGCTCTCCAGATTGCCTCTGCCAAATAATGACTCCAATCCTGCTTATGTACCTGAGGATGACACTGTTCATATACATGGTATATTTATAGTTGATATGGAAGAAGAGTTATTACAGTTAATACTGGATTCATATGATAAAGATTCTGACTTAAATAAATTAGTTACTATTTTGAATGATCCTAAGAATGCTTCAATTCAAGCATTAATAAAAACTCTTCCTGCAAAATACCAAAATGCTTTAAATAAAGGAAAGTTTTCTATTGAAGATGGTTATATTTATTATAGAAGGAAGCTTACCAATGTAATTGTTATTCCTCCTTCAATGAAAGAAACTATCCTCAAACTTTGTCATGATGACATATTAGCTGGTCATTTTGATCTTGAAAAAACATTGATTAGAATCAAAAACACTGCATGGTGGGCTAATATGTCTGAAGACACAAAATTATATGTTGAATCTTGTGATTCCTGCCAAAAATCTAAAAAGTTAACAGGTAAGAGAGCAGGGTTATTACAACATATTGAAGCACCTAGTGCTCCCTGGCAAATCATTAATATGGATTTTGTCACTGGTCTTCCTGTTGCAGGTAAAGACAGCTTTAACTCTTGTTGGGTAATAGTTGATAGATTCACAAAAATGTGCAAATTTATTCCAACCCACAAAGATGTATCCACCAAGGAATTAGCTTTCTTATGGTGGTCTTACATGTTTAATATTATTGGTTTTCCAAAAGCCATTATCTCTGATAGGGATCCAAAATTCACTTCTGAGTTTTGGACCTCTTTGATGGATATTTGTGGCTGTGAGTTAAAATTGTCTACAGCTCACCATCCTCAGACTGATGGTCTAGCTGAAAGAATGATTCAAACTCTGGAAGATATGATTAGAAGGTATTGTGCCTTTGGTTTAGAATATAAAGACAATGACAGATTTACTCATGATTGGGTCACTCTTTTGCCTGGTCTTGAATTTGCATATAATAGCACTGTTCATTCTGTCACTGAGAAAAAGCCTTTTGAGCTTTGGTTAGGTTATGTCCCAAACACTCCTGCTCAGATTCTCAATAATAAATTACCTAAGTTGGAACTACACCCTGGTGTAAAATCTTTTATGCAAATGCAACAGCTATGCAGAAAACATGCTCAGAGTTGTATTGATAAAGCATTTGAATATGAAAAGAAAAGATGGGATAAATCCCATAAAGAATACACATTTAACAAGGGTGATGAAGTGTTGATCTCTACTGTCCATTTCAATTTACAAGGTAACCACAAATTAAAAGATCCTTTTGTAGGGCCATTTGTTGTTAAAAGAATGGTTGGTGATAATGCAGTAGAAGTTGTATTGTATGCTCCATATGATAGGAAACATCCTGTCTTTCCCATTTCTTTGCTTAAACCTTATACTTCCAACAGTGACTTATTTCCAAAAAGAAGAGGAAGACCTAAGAAGAACCCTCAGGAAGTCACAGAAACAGCAGAAATTGATAAAATTCTCAATGATAGAATTATCACTTCTGAAAGAGGTACTGAATATTTATTGAGATATAAGAACAAATCATCTGAACATGATGCATGGATACCTGGAAAAGAAATTTCAAATCTGCCTGCTCTGTTGAAAAAATACAAAAAGAAAAAATCTTAGCATTTTTTTTTTATTGTTTTTTTTAGAGTGAGGGAGTGTCAGCCAGGCTATTCCAGGAGTCCAGTAAATGATATATAAATTATAAAACCTTAAAGAGTGGGTAAGACTTGTATTTAATGAATATAACTTAATATTTTATTACATAATGAAATTATATAAGAATTTTATTATATACAAATGTTACATTAAATTTATTGGTTATATATATTTTTATATACAATTAAATTGAGCATAATATAATATATTCTACAAATAATGGCGCATTTTTATATATTTAATAATTATAAATTTATATTTAATTAATTAAAAAACATATATTATAATTACAAGTGTAAATTTGATTTATAATATATTTAAATTAATTACTTAAATTTATATATTAACTAATACCTCTCATATGATACTAAACAATTATTAAGGACGCTTCTTTTGACCCTTAATTGTGTTAGAAAAAACAAATAAATTAATTTGAACTAAATTGAGATTAATTGCTTGTTTTGTTGCGTCAAATTATTTTTTGTTTCACTTAAAATGTCCTCTAATCAGGATGTACCATCTGTTGGGAATTATATTTCTCATAGTTCCTATGTTTCCACTCTTGTTTAGTTATTTACTATTGTCACTTACTGATTTGGGGATTAATGGCGGGGAAATTGGATTCTTAATTGGGCTTTTAATTATTTGTTTCATGTTTTTCTCTATATTGTTATGTTTCATTTACTCTTTTGATATATTTGTTTTATTCCATTCTAATCATTGTATTTACAAAGAGAGTAGCACTTCAGAGGACCCATTGCCTATAAAAGGGCCTTGGATAATCCCCTGTAGCCTCATCACTTATTATACACTCAACAATTTAAATACAAATTTTATATTACGTTTATATTCTTTTTATTAGTAATAAAATTCTAATTAAAATTTTATATAACAATTTAAAGGTTGCTTTAAGTCTGATAGTAATTATATTGGTTGCCGCGCAGAACTCTTACTTAAATAATAATAATATTTATAAAACCAATTTGTTGTCTCTTCTCAGCTCACTCATCGTTGTCTTCTCTCAATAAATTAAATAATTTTATTAAATTTTATTTCTTTTATTACCCATACTCCTTTCCTCCTTCTCCTCCTCTCATTCCTTCTTCTATTTTTCTCCTTCTTCTAGACGACCGGCCGACAGATCAGGTCTTGTTGCAACAGACAAATAGTTGAGTGCACCAATAGCAGAGCGGTAATTGATTTTCAGAGCATTGAATTCAGCAATTTCTTCACTGGTTGCTTTGACAGGATAATCATTTGGGGATAAGGGAGTAAGACAGGGATTGCAGTTGGCCATATTCCAGTTGGACAAAACTTTTTCAGCATAAGAATCTTGTGATAAAGAAAGAGTACGTGCTGTTCTGTTCCTGGTGAGACGCATTCCCAAAATCCAAGTGGCAGGACCAAGATCATCCATCTCAAATTCAGTTTTGATTTTGTCTTTGAACCAAAGAAAATGATTACCAGTAATGACCATATCATCAACATGAAGATAAATGATACAAATTTGTGATTTGTTTCTCCAAACATACACACACTGATCACACTTAAGGGGGGAGGAGTTGAGCTTGCACAAGTAGTCATTTATACGTGAATTCCAGCAAAAGGGAGCTTGTTTGATGCCATAAAGAGGACGCAACAATTGGCAAACTTTACCTTCATTTCCAGCAGTTAGTGTTCCTTCAGGCTGTTCCATATAAACAGTTTCATTTAAGTTTCCCTGGAGAAAAGCTGCCACTACATCCATTTGATGAACATCCCAGTCAAAATAAGCTGCTAAGGAAAGAATGGTCCTGAGAGAAGTGATCCGTCCAGTGGGTGCAAAAGTTTTGTGAAAATCTATTCCTAGGATTTGAGAATATCCTTTTGCTACACAACGGGCTTTGAACTTTGAAACACCACCATCAGCATTAGGTTTAACCCTGAAAACCCACCTGCAGCCAATTACATTAGCTTTTTCAGGCCTGGGGACAATTTTCCAAGTGTTACAACGCTGAAGTGCTTGATGTGCCTTATATTCCAAGAAATATTTGAATACTTGGGCTTTTGAGGAAAGAAGGTAAACATGACGGTATGAAGTGGCCTGATCAGTGAACTTAAGGTAATACTGAGAACCATCAAAAGAAGGAGGCTGAATTTTCCCAGATAAATCTGTGTGTACAACTTCAAGAGGATTTTTGGCAACAGGCAACTGGCCAGGAAAGGAAGCATGGGTTTGTTTACCCAACACACACGGTTCACAAATATGCATTTCAGAGTCAGACAAACTAGAACTAGATACATCAGATGCCATTCCATTAAAAAGTTTTTGAATATATGGGGCGTATGGATGTCCTAATCTGTTGTGCCAGAGAGTTAGAGACTGACTTGAAGCTTTTGCATAGAGAGCTGAGGAATTAGGGGGAGACATGCCTTGTGGAACCACAGAAACTTCAAATAATGAATTTGAGATGACTCCTCCCATATAATTCTTTCCATTACGTGAAATAATGAAGTTTGATGTAGGATTAACTGGTGCAGGGATGAGAAGACAACCAGTTCTCCAAAGACGTCCCAGGGAGATGAGATTCCTTCCAAGATCAGGGACATAAAGAGCATCAGAAAAGAAAACTTTTCCTTCCATTCCTCCAGAAGCAGCAACAGTTCCTTTTCCAGTTGCATAGATTGATTTCCCAATACCAGCAAGTTGAATTCAAATGTTGACAGGTTGAAAACTGATAAAACTGTCTCTGTTGTTAAACATATGACAGCTGGCCCCAGAATCAATAATTGGAGAAAGGTTTGAGGAATGAGAAGCCATGGAAGCAGAAGCGTTGATAATGCAGTCAGAATTTGATTTTTCAGACAAACAGGCAACAGCTGTAAAAAGAAATTCTTCATCAGAAGGGAAGACAAAAGCACAATTGGCTGTGACATCAGGTTGTTCTTCCTGAGGAGGGGGAACAGGAGTTGCTTTGTTGGAATTGTCCTTTGATGGGGCAGCTGAGTTGGCTTGGTTCTTCTTGGGACGGAGTTCAGGATGTTGAACAAAGCAATGATTGTCATCATGTCCAACATTTTGACCATGAACAGAACATGAGAGTTTGCTGCGTGCCTTGGATTTGGATGATTTTGATGATTTAGCTGAGGCAGAGTGAGCATTGACATTTGACATAGCATTGTGAAATTCATCAACAACTTTGTCATCAGCAGCGTAATCCAGGAAAGAAGATAAAACATCATCCAGATGCAGGTGATCAATTTCCTGTCTGTCTCTGGTGAGCAAACCACGCCAATGTTTGAAGGAGGGTGGAAGAGTGGCAAAAAAGAGATAAATAAGAATTTCCTGGGGAATGATGAGCCCAGAACGGATCATATGGAAGTTAATGCCTTTGAATGCATCAACATGAGTTTTGGGGTCTCCTCCTTCAGAAAGAGAAAGAGTAACCATAGAGAGAAAGTGAGAAATCCGTGATCCAACTTTATTGCTGGCGTGTCTTCTTGCAAGAACAGACCACATTTGAGCAGAGGTGTGGCAAGTGTTGACCAGCTTCTTGTTAACATCATCCAATCTGGTGATGATTTCATACCTGCACCTGGTGTCATTTTTGATCCATAAAGCAAGTTGAGCTTTGATTTCAGCGTCTGAAGGTGAACCATCATTGTGAGGAACAGGGGCAGGGACTTGTCCAGAAACAATGCCAAAAAGATCCAGAACTTCAAAGTGAAGACGCATAATGTGTTCCCAGGTGTCATAGGATTCGTCAGTGAGAGGGGTGACCATAACCTTACTTGAATCCTGATTGGAGGCCATGATTTGGTCGAGTCAACAGCAAAGATTTGGAGAGAAAGAAGATGAGATGTGAAGAGGATGATCCAAAATCTGAGAGAAAAGGCTGTTTTATTGTCCAGTAAGCGGTTTTGTTGTAAGTATTCTTGAGAGAGGTGCTTTAGGCAACTGGGCCCATAACCTGTAGAAGTTTTAGCACAAAGAAAAGCTAAACACAGGTCAATCAGCAACTGTGCACCTTACAACAACAAGTAACTACAAAAAAGCGTGTGCTAAAACTGGACAAAAGACTCTATTCTCCCCACACAGTGCAAAGACTGTCAGATGCGGCCAAAAGGGAAAGCAGTGGACAGGAAGAAGCTGTGGAAGGGATAAAGAGAATAGAGAGAAAGAGAAAGAAAAAGATTTGGATTTCATTGCAAAAACAAACATACCTAAACACAGGTCAATCAGCAACTGTGCACCTTACAACAACAAGTAACTACAACAAAGCGTGTGCTAAAACTATAAGGGACACAAGTGTGAGCTGCTGTGGTTAGGACTAAAAGAATTAGAGAAAAGATAACAGAAAAGAAAAGGAAAGAACCTGGACAAAAGACTCTATTCTCCCCACACAGTGCAAAGACTGTCAGATGCGGCCAAAAGGGAAAGCAGTGGACAGGAAGAAGCAGTGGAAGGGATAAAGAGAATAGAGAAAAAGAGAAAGAAAAAGATTTGGATGGGGAAAACGGAAATGGCAAAGAGAGGCCTCATTATATGACAAAGTCCACCATCCAAAACAATAGAAACTAACACGACGTTGACAAAACTACTAAACTACAATACAGAAAAAGAGACAGGTTCACATCCAAGGAAAAAGTTCTCAGCCGGGGAAAAGATTCACACTCCAGGTAAAGAAACACGTCCTCGAGGTCCAGAATCAATACATTGACTCCGGGTGGGAAAGAAATGTTGTTCTTGATGCTGGAGCTCGTATCTTTGAAGTTCCTCGGCGGAAAAGGTCAGGATAAGAGGATATGAGCAAGGAGAATGACTTGAGACGATGGTAAGAAGCTGGAGTAAGGAATGGGTCAGGTATTAGAGGCAGAAATTTCAACAGAAACATCCTTGTGAGTAGGGATAAATTTACACATTTTTGTGAATCTGTCCACAATAACCCAACAAGAGTTATAACAGTCTTTACCAGCAATAGGTAATCCTGTTACAAAATCCATGTTTATTATCTGCCATGGTGCATCAGGAGGTTCAATATGTTGCATTAATCCTGCTCTTTTACCAGTTAATCTTTTTGATTTTTGGCAAGAATCACAAGACTCAACATATAATTTTGTGTCTTCAGACATATTAACCCACCAAGTAGTGTTCCTAATTCTGATCATTGTTTTTTCAAGATCAAAATATCCAGCTAATATGTCATCATGACAAATTTTCAAGATGATTTCTTTCATAAAAGGAGGAATAAAAATGACATTACTCAACTTTCTTCTATAATATAGATATCCTTCATCAATTGAAAATTTACCTTTTTCCAAAGCTTTTTGGTACTTTGGTGGAAGGGTTTTAATTAATGCTTGTATTGAAGCATTCTTTGGATCATTTAATATGGTGCATAACTTTTTCAAGTCAGTGTCCTTGTCATATGAATCCAGAATAAGCTGTAATAGCTCTTCCTCCATATCAACCACATATATCCCATGTATATGAATAATTTCATCTTCAGGATCATATGCAGGATTAGAGTCATTATTTGGTAAAGGTAACCTAGATAACATATCCACATTTGATTGAACAATACCAGCTCTATGAATAATTGTCATTCTCCCTCTGTATTCTTGAACAGCCAACTGCCATCTGAACATATGTCTGTTTGGTGTTTTCAAGTTTAAAAGGGATTTAACTGCACTGCAGTCAGTGACAAGTTCAAATTTTTGGTCATCTAGGTAATAATGAAGCTTTTCTAGGGCCCACACTACAGCTAAACATTCCAGTTGAGTAGCACCATATTTCAGTTCACTATTTCTCAAGGTTCTTGAAATATAACAAATTACTACTTCTGAAACTTTATCATTTATCACTTGTTTTTGATGGAGGGCAGCACCAAGACCAATGAAACTGGCATCAGAGTACAAAACAAATGGTTGATTAAAGTCAGGTAAAGCAAGAATTGGTGCTGACATCAAACAGTGTTTCATAGTGTCAAAGGCTCTTTGTCTTTCACTATTCCAGGCAAAAGCAACATCCTTTCTAGTTAATTGGGTAAGCGGTAAAGCTATGACTTGGTAATTTTTAATATACTGTCTATAGTATCCACACATTCCCAAAAAACATTGTAGCTCTCTAACTGTAGTAGGAGCCTTCACCTGTTGTATGGCTGCCACTTTGTTTAGTTAACACATATCTGTAAGCCTGAAACAACATGACCAAGAACTTTTAAAGAATGGAAACCAAATTTACATTTCTTCAAAGCAAGTGTCATATTTATTTCATCCATTTTCTGGAATACTTTACACAGGTGGTTAAGATGTTCCTCAAATGTTTTTGAGAATATAATGATATCATCAATATAAACCATCAGCCATCCTTCAATTATTTCTTGATGGAATGTGTTATCCATGACTTTTTGGAAAACTGAAGAGGCATTTTTAGGGCCAAAAGGCATCCTAATATACTTATAAATACCCATATGAGTAGCAATCATCAGAAAATTCTGAGAATTTTTCTCAACAGGTACCTGGTGATATCCTTTGTTACCATCCAAACAGCTGATATATTTAGCTCCCTGTAAAGTAGCATGTATAGAGCTATTTCTAGGTAAAGGGTAGATATCATCAACAGTATAAGTGTTTAGTGCTCTATAATCACCACATAACCTGGCTTTATCTTTCACATAAGAAATTAGGACAGGTGAGATAACACAATATTTAGGTGTTTCAACTACCTTTTAAATAATATTCATTTTCAAAAGGGTAGAGATATTGTCTTCAATATCTTTTCTCTTTGTGGGAGAAGCAGGATAAGGCTTCTTCTTTAAACTAGGTGGTATATCAGTTAATGGGAAAGACAATGAAGGTTTCACTTCCTCTTTAACTAATCCCAGTTCATGTGACCCATGAGCAAAGGCCATAGGAAAAGACTTTATCAAGTTAATGATGGAATCTTTATCCTCACCAGAAAGTTGTTCTCCAAAAGAAGCATTGTCAATTTCAGACATAAGGGCATGCATTTCTTTTGTAGATCTTCCTTTATATTGAACCACAGAATTACATGTGTTCCATTCTGGTTTTAATAATTTTTTAGGGGAGGAAATCTTAAATTTTCTCTTCCCATTCATCCCCATTGTGAAACATTGGTTTGAAGGATCCAATTTTATGCCATACTTGGTTAAAATATCATTCCCTACAATAAACCAATTGCTCAAGTTATCATATTTCATGACAACAAAATCACAAATAGCTCTTACAAAACCATGGTTATATTTAAAAAACACTGTGGCTTTGTATTTACCAATGGGGGACAAAACAGAGCCATACCCTCTCCAATTTTCAGAAATGATAGGCATCAGTTTAGATTTATAGTCTTGATCTACTGAAGCAAGTGCTCTTTCAGATACTACACTTCCTCCAGCTCCAGAATCCAGAACAACTTCAATGCTGGTTCCATTGATCAAGACTGGTGCCTTGAGAGGGGCAATAATAATTGAGCTATCCTCAATGTTCTTTATGATCTCAGCATCTTCAACTGTAGATAAATCATTATTATCAATATCAATAGTATTTAAATAATAAATATCCTCTTCCAGCATCAAGATTTCTTGTTGAGATTCATATGAAATATTGCTGGCACACTCACTTGAAGTATCCTCCAGTGCTACTGTGTCATCAGCATGCCCCTCTGTTTGTTCTACAAGATTTATCTTTTTGTCACAAACATGGCCCTTCTGCCAAGGTTTGTTGCACTTGAAGCAAGTGTTTGTTGCATACTTTTTAGGTGCAACAGGGGCAGAAGGCTTCCCAACCTTTTCCAGAGGTTTCTGTTGAAAAGTTGAGGGTTTTTCCCAAGTGGTTCTAGGAATGAATCTTCTGGCATCATACTTGTTGTTTAGAAGAATCTCATTTCAAGTATTGATGAAAGAAGAAGGTTCTCTGGTGAACTCAGTCCTAGCCACTATCAAGTCTCTCCCTAAGACATTGGTAATTTATTGAGGATCCTGTCCTTCCATAAATCAACCTCCATATTTGGGTCCATTGCCCTTAAGATTTTTACAAGTTTCATTAAAAACTCAATAGGATTATCAGTAGAAGATCTATATCTAGTTTCCTCATACTGCCTTTGTTGAGCCATTCTGATCTTGGAGCCACCAAATTGTGCTTTAATTAATTTCTTCCAATCCTCCCATGAGTAGTCATTCCCATCCAGGAGAACAGATTCATACCACATCAGGGCAACATTAGTGAACAAATAAACTAACTTGGACACAATTTCCTCATCTGGGAGTTTGTAAGAATTTTTTAAGTTATCAATTCTGCAAATAAATTGTTGCCAATCAGAGGAAGAATCACCATCAAATGTTGGGTACTGGTCAAGTTTTGGCCAATTCTTTCGATTTGAAGTAGTCTCCTTAGTACTAGCTTGTTTCTGAGTAAGAAGCAGCTATAA
Source organism: Hemileia vastatrix (assembly GCA_030280995.1). NCBI lineage: Eukaryota > Fungi > Basidiomycota > Pucciniomycetes > Pucciniales > Zaghouaniaceae > Hemileia > Hemileia vastatrix. The sequence continues at coordinate 30,858,603 of JASXTE010000001.1, read as the reverse complement.
TTTCTCTAATTGTGCTGAAATCTCATTGTTTAATCCTTCTGTTGCAGATCCTGGTGCATCATCAGTCTTTGATGGAAACTCAGTGTTATCAACAGGTATTTCTGGAGCTATTTTTACTTTAGATGAACTAGCCACAGGTACTATTTGAGCATCCTGCACTATATGTTCCTTCACAGAAATGTCAGAATATTTCTGGTCATTCAACAATGAGTTCAATTTTTCTTCAATGGTTGTTAGTCTTGTTTTCATTCTTGGAAGACTAGATAAACTCTCATTGATAGTTGCAAAAGATAACTGATTTTTATTTTGAAAAGATGACAAATGGTCATTCAATCTTTTCAGATTTATCTTATCTATCTCCACCTCCTGGCAACAGGCAGATACAGTATCTTTTTGTTTAGACAAATCATTTTTTATATTTTGCCATAAAGCAACTTTCTTTTCATGGGTTGCTTTGTAATGAGACAATTCATCAGAGACTCTCTGTGATTCACTTAATTCTTGATAACCCTGATCAGTTAACAAGCTATTATATCTCTGGGTCAATTGCATATTGTTCATTATATGATTTTGTTTGGCAAGAATATCTCACAAGTACTCATCATTAATACTTGCTACATCTGGAGTGTTTCTCAATAAATCAACTGAGTAACTTTCCAAACTCTCATAGAACTCAGGGTCAAGAGTTTAATCAATCGCAGCCATATCAGGATTAATCATTGAGGTAGCAATTAAAAGTAAAGGATTAGATACATGAGTGATTTGTCTATTACTCCCAGCCTCTATAGGTCTCAAGGTTTCATCCTCGCTTCCAGATTTACCTGAAGGAACAGAGTCAGCCACAAGAAAAGGCACTTGAGAGTCAATAGAGGGACGCACCAGGGTTTGCTGGGTATCACCAAATTTGGCTTTCTTCTTCTTCTGCCTCCTTGATAGGGGTAAGGAGGAGTGGGGTTGACCTGGGTGGGCCTTGATGGACCTGCCTGAGGTAATTGATTCTGATTTTGAGACAGGTTGTCCCACTGAGTGTTCAACCAGTCCCACTGCCACTTGGACACTTCCACCTTCTCTTGGGACTGGGGAGCCAATTGTTGTTGATCCCTTGGAGGAAGAGGTTTCTTCTTCTCTTGAAGAAAGTAATTTGTTCTTCTTACCTTTTTTTCCAAAGCATCTACCCTTGCCTTTAATATCAAGCTTTCTGCCTTCAACTCCTTTATGTGGGATGACAGATTCTTTATTTGTTGGGGCAATGGCATCTTTTTTATCTTGAAGCCTTTTGGAATCTCTTCTGGTGGGCTTATTATAGGCTTCTGCTCCTGAGTTTTGTCCACTAGGATTTCTACTTCTTCCATCTCTACATCCTGTTTGGGGCAAGGATTTATTAGTCTGAGAAGTTCTTCTTGTTAAAGGAGAACTTACAGAAGAAGGCTCATCATAGTCAATCAAGTCTAGTTCTTCTTCATGTGCAGCAGAACCACTTTGGTCATTCATTTTAAGTGTCAACTGAAATGAAGAAAAGGGATAATAGATGAATTAGTTTTTTTTTTTTTAATTTTTTTATTTAGCAAAAATAAAAAAAAATTTTTTAGGATAAAAATCAACTAAATAAAATTAATTTATTAATTCAAAAATAATTTAAAACCAGGATTATAATATAATCAACTGAACAAATAATTTAAAATTCATTAATAATAATTATTTTTAGGATTTAAATCAACTAATTTATTACCAGGACTTATTGTCAACTGAAGTAATCAAATATAAATTTTTATTTAATTAAAAAAGAAATTTTATTGCACTTAACTACCAGGACTTAATGTCAACTGAAGTAATTAAATATAAATTTTTATTTAATTAAAATTAAAAAAAATATTATTGTCAGGACAATTTGTCAACTGGAACAATAAAATTTAAATTAATCAGGACAAAAGTCAACTGAAAAATTATAATAAATAATATTAATATATAATTATTTTATTACTTCTGGGACTAAGAACACTTAATGCTCTATTATGGTCAACCAGGAAAAATAAAAAAAAATATAATAATAAAAAATAAATTCCAAATTACCAGACACCTCCCCCTGTAAAATGAGCAAATTAATGCCACTTACAGAGTGCAGAGTAAAAGGAAATACATAGCAAATGAAGAGTGCAGAGTAACCCACAGATAGTAATATCAATAATTACCACGATATATACGATGTTTAGTCAGTATATGAACTTAATTTTTGGAGCGCGGTTCGATTCCTGTTTGCAGCAAAAATTTTTGTCGCGTGACGTATGATGTTCGTCGTTTTCTCGCTCTCTCGTCCTTTACAGGTACTCGCACACCGATGGTCCCCTCAATTACGCCTCAAATATCGTTGTGCCTTCGATAATTTGGAAAGGCCTCCAATTGTCAAGGTACGCTTTTGGTCTAGAAGATTTGGTACGGAGTTTTTCAAGGATTTTAAAGGTTTTAAATGGACTCTCAAAGATTTGTACATATTTCTTAATCTAAGTGATTTATTACTCAAATAAAAGAGGTAGATTTTTAATATTGTTATAGTCTATTGATTAGAATTACGCTATTGTAAATACTAATGTGATAAAATATAAAATATAAGTTTTGTGTTGTAATACGTGGTAATAAAAGTAAGGTGATAAAAGAATGGATTGAAAAGCACAAAATCAGAGGCCTTTTATAGGCTGTAGAAGTTTTAGCACAGAGGAAAGCTAAACACAGGTTAATCAGCAACTGTGCACCTTACAACAAGTAACTACAACAAAGCGTGTGCTAAAACTGGACAAAAGACTCTATTCTCCCCACACAGTGCAAAGAGTGTCAGATGCGGCCAAAAGGGAAAGCAGTGGACAGGAAGGAGCAGTGGAAGGGATAAAGAGAATAGAGAGAAAGAGAAAGATTTGGATGTCATTTCAAAAACAAACATACCTAAACACAGGTTAATCAGCAACTGTGCACCTTACAACAACAAGTAACTACAACAAAGCGTGTGCTAAAACTATAAGGGACACAAGTGTGAGTTGCTGTGGTTAGGACTAAGAGAATTAGAGAAAAGATAACAGAAAAGAAAAGGAAAGAACCTGGACAAAAGACTCTATTCTCCCCACACAGTGCAAAGACTGTCAGATGCGGCCAAAAGGGAAAGCAGTGGACAGGAAGGAGCAGTGGAAGGGATAAAGAGAATAGAGAGAAAGAGAAAGAAAAAGATTTGGATGGGGAAAACGGAAATGGCAAAGAGAGGGCTCATTATATGACAAAGTCCACCTTCCAAAACAATAGAAACTAACACGACGTTGACAAAACTACTAAACTACAATACAGAAAAAGAGACAGGTTCACATCCAAGGAAAAAGTTCTCAGCCGGGGAAAAGATTCACACTCCAGGTAAAGAAACACGTCCTCGAGGTCCAGAATCAATACATTGACTCCGGGTGGGAAAGAAATGTTGTTCTTGATGCTGGAGCTCGTATCTTTGAAGTTCCTTGGCGGAAAAGGTCAGGAAAAGAGGATATGAGCAAGGAGAATGACTTGAGACGATGGTAAGAAGCTGGAGTAAGGAATGGGTCAGGTATTAGAGGCAGAAATTTCAACATAGGCAAAATATGAGAAAATAAAATGTAAGGAATTTACACCATCTACTGTGAGTGTGAGAGAAGAGAATTTCAAGAAAAAGGAGTACATAAATGACATAAGAAAGTAATAAATTAGTACATCAACAAGGGCATCAAATTTATTAGCAACAAAGTTTGAATTCCTTGGACTTTCACAATTATTACACAATAAATAATCAATTATATTACTTTCACAGGATTACAGATCTCTCACTGAGGTAATATAATTGTTTTAAAGTTTTTATATTATAAATTTATTATTAATTTTATTCCCTTTGACATATACTTTTGAGCACGGTGTTAGGGAGTAAAATTGTAAGGGACATTTTATTTATATTATTTATTTACACTACTTATTGTACTTAAATTAGTTAATTGTAAGTACTATTTAAGTAAATAAATAAATAATTATTATTAAGAAGAAAGGCGTGGCTTCAACTCAGTAAAATAATTAATTATTTTACCGGGTAAGTCTAGTAGCCTGGCTGACAGAAACCATGGAAAATTTGAATGTGGATGAAATTGAAATTGATTATGATGCTGATACTGTGAGTTCTTCTAAAGTTTCACATAAAAAATATTATGCTAACAAGAAAAATTCACATAATTCAGGATGTGGAAATGATAGGAGAAGTAAACAAACAAACCCCCTTCCCCCAGCACAACAGAAGGAAGTAAAACCTCCAGTACCTCAAGAAGGTCTTCCAAAAGGCTTCAGAATAAAAAAACTTCCTCTGTCCCAGCAAATCAGCAATCTGTCCAGTCACATCAAAGAACTGAAGATAGAAAACATGAAATACAAGGCAAAAATAGACACCTTGTGGGATCAAGTTCAGGAACTCAGGACCCAAAATCAGGCCCAGGCCCCTCCTCAGTTGCCTCTTAGTCAGCCTCAGTTTCAGGCTCAACCTTCTCAGTCCCCCAGCTCCTCCACCCAAAATCAAAACACTCTACAAGTGGAACAGTGGAAATGGGATTACTTGATTAGCCATTACCAGCAGAATGCTCAACAACCAGCTCAAAACCCTGGCACATCCAGGACACAAACCTACAATCCATATCCTCAGCCCCATCCTTATCAGGGAGGCAGAAGAAAGAAGGCACAGGGGAAGTTTCCTCCTCTGCCATGGTAAGTGATTTGGTTGATAAACATTTTGGTATTTATACTGATAAGAATTCTTCTACAGGTAATCTTATTGAATATGGTGAAAGAACAGTTAAACCTATTAAAAGACAACTTCCTGTAATTAGTAGCCCTAATGATGTTCTAAGCAAACTTTCTTTTGATGAACCATTACATTTGACCTCTACTTCTTTAGTAAATCCTTCTCTTGCAATCAAAAATGATTCTGTTGCTCCTGAGATTTATGTTTTACTTGAGAAAACTTCTGAAGAAATATTGAAAGGTTCTCCTGATTTTAATGTTATCAAAGATAAAATTTTAAGAGATTTATTAAAACATGAGAATGATAGATTAAATACTTTACATTTACACTGCAAAGTGAGTTCTTCTTTCCAGGACACAGCTTATTTCAAATTGATAGATACTTTAAATACCATCCTTTCTCAGCAAATGTCTATTAGAAATGATCACAGATCACTCTCTGATAAAAATAATCATCTTAATAAACTTATCAATGATATGAAGCCACTCATGGATGAAAATACTTCCTTGAAAAATGACAATAAGCTTCTGCACAGTGAATTAAGAAAATTGAAAATTGATTTCCAGAATTTGAGTAATAAATGCTCAGTAGAAGAGGACAGAAATGTTCTATCTATTGCTAAAATTAATGATCAACTATCTTATATCCCTGAATTAAGGAATAAATTATCTGATCTTGAGAAAAAGGTTTCTACATTACAAGCTATTCATGATGACAATTGTGATGAGTTAAGAAATAATACTAAACTTTCTGTTAATTATAAAAATAAACAGCCTGAACAGGGTGTTTCTTCTCTCGCTTGTAATGCCCCAATTAAACCAGTTGATAAATTGTCTGTGAAGTCTGGTGCTTCAAACAAAAAGTATTTTGATACTCACAATGAGCCATCTGCCTCTGTCAGTAATGAAATATCTGAACACCTTTCAAGACTTCAAGAATTGATTACCTTGAATAATTCAAACAATAAGGCTGACCACCCTAGCAGTAATAAAAACTGGCCTAAACTGGACCAATACCCTACCTTTGATAGTGATTCTTCATCTGATTGGAAACACTTTATCCAAAGAATTGATAATTTGAAGAAGTCATTTAAATTACCAGATGAAGAAATTATTTCTAAGTTAATTTCTTTATTCTCCAATGTAGCCTTAATGTGGTATGAATCTGTTTTATTGGATGATATCCATTATACATGGAATGAATGGAAAACCTTGATTGAGAATCAGTTTGGTGGTTCAAAATTTAGATTGGCTCAACAGAGATTGTATGAGAGCTCTAAATACATCTCTTCCTCTGTTGATAAACCAATTGTTTTTCATATGAAAGTAACAAAAATCCTGAGAGCTATTGATCCAAAAATGGATTATGATATTTGGAGAGATAAAATTCTTTATAAATTACCAAATTCTCTAAGAGATTTAATTGTGGCTAGAACTGAGCATGTAAAGGAACATTCTTCTTTTATTAATATCTGTAATGAAGTATTACTTAACCATAGATATGAACCAAAGTATTATCCTATGAAATCTTATCATGATCAGAGTAAGCCCTCTACCAGACCTCCAGAAAAACTTGGTAAACCCTCTGCCCCAGTTGCACCCAAAAAATATGCAACAAATACTTGTTTTAAATGTAACAAACCTTGGCAGAAGGGCCATGTGTGTGACAAGAAAATTCATCTTGTTGAACAAACTGCAGACACTGAGGATGCTGATGTTGATCCCAATGATTCTTTCAGTGAATGTGATAGTAATATCTCCTATGAAAATGACTCACTTAAGGATGTCTTAATGTTGGAACAAGATGTGCAATATTTAGACAATATTTCTGAGGAGTGTAATTTAGATTTATCTTCAGTAGAAGATGCTGAAATCATTAAAGATATTACTGACAGCTCTATATCCATATCCCCTTTGAAGGCACCAGTTATCATTAATGGTAAAAATGTTGAGGTGGTTCTTGACTCTGGTGCTGGAGGAAGTGTGGTGTCTGAAAAGGCACTGGCTTCAGTGGATAAAGATTATATGGATAAATTAATACCTATGACATGTGAAAAATGGAGAGGTTATGGCTCTATTTTGTGTCCCATTGGCAAATACAAATCCACTGTATTCTTCAAATATAATGGTGGTTTTGTCAGAGCTTTTTGTGAATTTGTTGTCATGAGAAATGATAATTTGAGCAATTGGTTTATTATGGGTAATTGTTGAAATTTCTGCCTCTAATACCTGACCCATTCCTTACTCCAGCTTCTTACCATCGTCTCAAGTCATTCTCCTTGCTCATATCCTCTTTTCCTGACCTTTTCCGCCAAGGAACTTCAAAGATACGAGCTCCAGCATCAAGAACAACATTTCTTTCCCACCCGGAGTCAATGTATTTATTCTGGACCTCGAGGACGTGTTTCTTTACCTGGAGTGTGAATCTTTTCCCCGGCTGAGAACTTTTTCCTTGGATGTGAACCTGTCTCTTTTTCTGTATTGTAGTTTAGTAGTTTTGTCAACGTCGTGTTAGTTTCTATTGTTTTGGATGGTGGACTTTGTCATATAATGAGCCCTCTCTTTGCCATTTCCGTTTTCCCCATCCAAATCATTTTCTTTCTCTTTCTCTCTATTCTCTTTATCCCTTCCACTGCTTCTTCCTGTCCACTGCTTTCCCTTTTGGCCGCATCTGACAGTCTTTGCACTGTGTGGGGAGAATAGAGTCTTTTGTCCAGGTTCTTTCCTTTTCTTTTCTGTTATCTTTTCTCTGATTCTTTTAGTCCTAACCACAGCAGCTCACACTTGTGTCCCTTATAGTTTTAGCACACGCTTTGTTGTAGTTACTTGTTGTTGTAAGGTGCACAGTTGCTGATTGACCTGTGTTTAGGTATGTTTGTTTTTGCAATGCCATCCAAATCTTTTTCTTTCTCTTTCTCTCTATTCTCTTTATCCCTTCCACTGCTTCTTCCTGTCCACTGCTTTCCCTTTTGGCCGCATCTGACAGTCTTTGCACTGTGTGGGGAGAATAGAGTCTTTTGTCCAGTTTTAGCACACTCTTTGTTGTAGTTACTTGTTGTTGTAAGGTGCACAGTTGCTGATTGACCTGTGTTTAGCTTTCCTTTGTGCTAAAACTTCTACAGGTTATGGGCCCAGTTGCCTAAAGCACCTCTCTCAAGAATACTTACAACAAAACCGCTTACTGGACAATAAAACAGCCTTTTCTCTCAGATTTTGGATCACCCTCTTCACATCTCATCTTCTTTCTCTCCAAATCTTTGCTGTTGACTCGACCAAATCATGGCCTCCAATCAGGATTCAAGTAAGGTTATGGTCACCCCTCTCACTGACGAATCCTATGACACCTGGGAACACATTATGCGTCTTCACTTTGAAGTTCTGGATCTTTTTGGCATTGTTTCTGGACAAGTCCCTGCCCCTGTTCCTCACAATGATGGTTCACCTTCAGACGCTGAAATCAAAGCTCAACTTGCTTTATGGATCAAAAATGACACCAGGTGCAGGTATGAAATCATCACCAGATTGGATGATGTTAACAAGAAGCTGGTCAACACTTGCCACACCTCTGCTCAAATGTGGTCTGTTCTTGCAAGAAGACACGCCAGCAATAAAGTTGGATCACGGATTTCTCACTTTCTCTCTATGGTTACTCTTTCTCTTTCTGAAGGAGGAGACCCCAAAACTCATGTTGATGCATTCAAAGGCATTAACTTCCATATGATCCGTTCTGGGCTCATCATTCCCCAGGAAATTCTTATTTATCTCTTTTTTGCCACTCTTCCACCCTCCTTCAAACATTGGCGTGGTTTGCTCACCAGAGACAGACAGGAAATTGATCACCTGCATCTGGATGATGTTTTATCTTCTTTCCTGGATTACGCTGCTGATGACAAAGTTGTTGAAGAATTTCACAATGCTATGTCAAATGTCAATGCTCACTCTGCCTCAGCTAAATCATCAAAATCATCCAAATCCAAGGCACGCAGCAAACTCTCATGTTCTGTTCATGGTCAAAATGTTGGACATGATGACAATCATTGCTTTGTTCAACATCCTGAACTCCGTCCCAAGAAGAACCAAGCCAACTCAGCTGCCCCATCAAAGGACAATTCCAACAAAGCAACTCCTGTTCCCCCTCCTCAGGAAGAACAACCTGATGTCACAGCCAATTGTGCTTTTGTCTTCCCTTCTGATGAAGAATTTCTTTTTACAGCTGTTGCCTGTTTGTCTGAAAAATCAAATTCTGACTGCATTATCAACGCTTCTGCTTCCATGGCTTCTCATTCCTCAAACCTTTCTCCAATTATTGATTCTGGGGCCAGCTGTCATATGTTTAACAACAGAGACAGTTTTATCAGTTTTCAACCTGTCAACATTCGAATTCAACTTGCTGGTATTGGGAAATCAATCTATGCAACTGGAAAAGGAACTGTTGCTGCTTCTGGAGGAATGGAAGGAAAAGTTTTCTTTTCTGATGCTCTTTATGTCCCTGATCTTGGAAGGAATCTCATCTCCCTGGGACGTCTTTGGAGAACTGGTTGTCTTCTCATCCCTGCACCAGTTAATCCTACATCAAACTTCATTATTTCACGTAATGGAAAGAATTATATGGGAGGAGTCATCTCCAATTCATTATTTGAAGTTTCTGTGGTTCCACAAGGCATGTCTCCCCCTAATTCCTCAGCTCTCTATGCAAAAGCTTCAAGTCAGTCTCTAACTCTCTGGCACAACAGATTAGGACATCCCTACGCCCCATATATTCAAAAACTTTTTAATGGAATGGCATCTGATGTATCTAGTTCTAGTTTGTCTGACTCTGAAATGCATTTTTGTGAACCGTGTGTGTTGGGTAAACAAACCCATGCTTCCTTTCCTGGCCAGTTGCCTGTTGCCAAAAATCCTCTTGAAGTTGTCCACACAGATTTATCTGGGAAAATTCAGCCTCCTTCTTTTGATGGTTCTCAGTATTACCTTAAGTTCACTGATCAGGCCACTTCATACCGTCATGTTTACCTTCTTTCCTCAAAAGCCCAAGTATTCAAATATTTCTTGGAATATAAGGCATCTGTAGAGCTGCAATCTGGCTTCAAAATCAAAAAGCTTGTTTGTGACGGTGGTGGTGAGTATATCAACTCTAGTCTGGTCAACTTTCTTAAACAACATGGCATTGCTCTTCAAGTTACGGCTCCTTACACTCCCCAACAAAATCCAATTTCTGAGAGAGGAAACCGTATTACCACTGAAAAATCCAAAACCATGATGTTTCATTCTAATGCACCAATTCACTTATGGTCTGAAGCAGTTAAAACAGCAGTATATCTTGAAAACAGATTACCAACCAAAGCTCTTCAAAACAAATCAACTCCTTTTGAAGCCTGGAATAAATCCAAACCCAGAGTTTCACACCTCAGAGTTTTTGGTTGTGCTTGCTATGCTTTTCTTGATAAACATCAACGTCCTGGAAAGTTTTCAGCTAATGCCAGAAAGTGTGTCATGCTTGGATATGAAGTTGGAACAACAAATTATTGTGTTTGGCATCTTGAGCTTAAAAAGATTGTTATTGCCAAATCTGTGGCCTTCAATGAAAATTTCTTCCCCTTTCTTGACTCCAGATTTAAGCGCCCTCAATGGTCACAACTGATGAAGCAAATTCCAGATCAAATTCATGACAGTCAACCACTTCCAACCCCTGGACTTTCCTTTTCTCCAGCTCAATCTCCTTCTGAGTCTCCAACTCCTGATCCATCCTCAGGAAACATTTCTGATTCACATTCTGAAGATAATTCTCCTTCTTCTTCTTCTTCCTCTGATTTTCACATGTCAGGCACACATTCCAATTCAACTCCTTGTCCTTCACCTGGCCACTTAACAAGATTACCTCATTCCAATGTCCCAGATGAAGAAGGTTCCAGTCAATCTGATCCATCATATTCATCAATTGAGCCAGACAATCCAGCAGATCCTGATTATGTTCCCTCATCACAATCCCCTGCACCCACTGGACAGATCACTTCTCTCAGGACCATTCTTTCTTTAGCAGCTTATTTTGACTGGGATGTTCATCAAATGGATGTAGTGGCAGCTTTTCTCCAGGGAAACTTAAATGAAACTGTTTATATGGAACAGCCTGAAGGAACACTAACTGCTGGAAATGAAGGTAAAGTTTGCCAATTGTTGCGTCCTCTTTATGGCATCAAACAAGCTCCCTTTTGCTGGAATTCACGTATAAATGACTACTTGTGCAAGCTCAACTTCTCCCACCTTAAGTGTGATCAGTGTGTGTATGTTTGGAGAAACAAATCACAAATCTGTATCATTTATCTTCATGTTGATGATATGGTCATTACTGGTAATCATTTTCTTTGGTTCAAAGACAAAATCAAAACTGAATTTGAGATGGATGATCTTGGTCCTGCCACTTGGATTTTGGGAATGCGTCTCACCAGGAACAGAACAGCACGTACTCTTTCTTTATCACAAGATTCTTATGCTGAAAAAGTTTTGTCCAACTGGAATATGGCCAACTGCAATCCCTGTCTTACTCCCTTATCCCCAAATGATTATCCTGTCAAAGCAACCAGTGAAGAAATTGCTGAATTCAATGCTCTAAAAATCAATTACCGCTCTGCTATTGGTGCACTCAACTATTTGTCAGTTGCAACAAGACCTGATCTCTCTTTTGCAGTTGGTGCATTATCTCAACATCTCATTGAACCAGGTATCAAACACTGGCTTGCTGTCAAACACACTTTCAGATATCTGCGTGCCACTTCATCATCATCTCTCACTTTTGGAGGAAAATGCCCAATTCCAAATCATCCATCACTCTGTCCTCTTATTTACTCTGACACTGATTATGCTGGGGATCCTGATACCAGGCGCTCAACTGGAGGGTATGTTGCCATACTCAATGGAGGAGCTATTTCCTGGAGTTCTAAAAAGCAGCAAGTTGTCACTATCTCTAGTACTGAGGCTGAGTTCAGAGGCATTGTGGATGCTGGATGTGAAGCAATTTGGCTGACTAAATTACTTACTTCCTTCAATATTCCTAAATCACCTTCACCTTTAATCCTTGCTGACAATGCCAGTTCCATTTCACAATGCAAGGATTCACTCAGATACCGTCAAAGATCAAAACATGTGGACACTCAACTTTGTTGGATTACTGAAAGCATCAACAAAAATCATTTTCAGCTTCAACACATTTCAACTGAACACATGGTAGCTGATCTTCTTACAAAATCTCTGGGAAAAGTCAAGCTGTCTTATCTCCTCAAACTCATGGGTCTGATATTAAGGGGGGGTGTTGAAATTTCTGCCTCTAATACCTGACCCATTCCTTACTCCAGCTTCTTACCATCGTCTCAAGTCATTCTCCTTGCTCATATCCTCTTTTCCTGATCTTTTCCGCCGAGGAACTTCAAAGATACGAGCTCCAGCATCAAGAACAACATTTCTTTCCCACCCGGAGTCAATGTATTGATTCTGGACCTCGAGGACGTGTTTCTTTACCTGGAGTGTGAATCTTTTCCCCGGCTGGGAACTTTTTCCTTGGATGTGAACCTGTCTCTTTTTCTGTATTGTAGTTTAGTAGTTTTGTCGACGTTGTGTTAGTTTCTATTGTTTTGGATGGTGGACTTTGTCATATAATGAGCCCTCTCTTTGCCATTTCCGTTTTCCCCATCCAAATCTTTTTCTTTCTCTTTCTCTCTATTCTCTTTATCCCTTCCACTGCTTCTTCCTGTCCACTGCTTTCCCTTTTGGCCGCATCTGACAGTCTTTGCACTGTGTGGGGAGAATAGAGTCTTTTGTCCAGGTTCTTTCCTTTTCTTTTCTGTTATCTTTTCTCTGATTCTTTTAGTCCTAACCACAGCAGCTCACACTTGTGTCCCTGATAGTTTTAGCACACGCTTTGTTGTAGTTACTTGTTGTTGTAAGGTGCACAGTTGCTGATTGACCTGTGTTTAGGTATGTTTGTTTTTGCAATGCCATCCAAATCTTTTTCTTTCTCTTTCTCTCTATTCTCTTTATCCCTTCCACTGCTTCTTCCTGTCCACTGCTTTCCCTTTTGGCCGCATCTGACAGTCTTTGCACTGTGTGGGGAGAATAGAGTCTTTTGTCCAGTTTTAGCACACGCTTTGTTGTAGTTACTTGTTGTTGTAAGGTGCACAGTTGCTGATTGACCTGTGTTTAGCTTTCCTTTGTGCTAAAACTTCTACAACACTTGTGTCCCTTATAGTTTTAGCACACGCTTTGTTGTAGTTACTTGTTGTTGTAAGGTGCACAGTTGCTGATTAACCTGTGTTTAGGTATGTTTGTTTTTGCAATGAAATCCAAATCATTTTCTTTCTCTTTCTCTCTATTCTCTTTATCCCTTCCACTGCTCCTTCCTGTCCACTGCTTTCCCTTTTGGCCGCATCTGACAGTCTTTGCACTGTGTGGGGATAATAGAGTCTTTTGTCCAGTTTTAGCACACACTTTGTTGTAGTTACTTGTTGTTGTAAGGTGCACAGTTGCTGATTAACCTGTGTTTAGCTTTCCTCTGTGCTAAAACTTCTTCAGTAATGACATTCTGACCATGTTTGGTGTAAAATTGGACCCTGCCAATAATTGCTTCACATTGGGATTGAATGGCAAAAGGAAATTCAAAATTTCTTCCCCTAGAAGATCTTCTGCATATTTGTTAAAGTCTTGTAACTCATTAATTAAATGTACAGGTAGACCAACAAATGAAATGGATAGTTTATTGACTGAAATAAATACTGCTTCTTTTGGTGATCAATTAACTAGTGAGCAGAAGGATTCTATAATTGCCTCAATTACCTCTTTTCCTATGGCTTTTGCTCATGGTTCTCATGTCCTAGGAGTTGTTAAGGATGAAATGAAAATTACTTTATCCTGTAACTTGAGTGATATTCCTCCTAGTCTTAAGAAAAAACCATATCCTGCTTCTCCAACAAAAAGAAAGGATATTGAAGATAATATTTCTACCTTATTAAAAATGAATATTATTGAGAAAGTGGATGTCACCCCAAAATATTGTGTCATATCCCCAGTCTTAATTTCTTATGAAAAAGATAAGGCTAGATTATGTGGAGATTAAAGAGCATTAAACACTTATACTGTGGATGATATTTATCCTTTGACCAGAATTAATTCAATTCATGCTACCTTACAGGGTGCAAAATTTATTAGTTGTCTGGATGGAAATAAAGGTTATCATCAAATTCCTGTTGAGAAAAATTCACAAAATTTCTTACTAATTGCTACTCATATGGGAATATATAAGTATGTTAGGATGCCATTTGGCCCTAAAAATGCTCCTTCAGTTTTTCAAAAAGTCATGGATAACACTTTCAATCAAGAAATAATTGAAGGATGGCTCATGGTTTATATTGATGACATTATAATTTTTTCTAAAACGTTTGATGAACATATGATTCACTTAAATAGAGTTTTCCAAAAAATGGATGAAATCAATATGACCTTGTCCTTAAAAAAGGGTAAATTTGGTTTTCAATCCTTGAAAGTCCTTGGCCATGTTGTGTCAGGCCTACAAATTTGTGTAGACCAAAACAAAGTTGCTGCCATTCAAAATGTGAAAGCACCAACTTCTGTAAGAGAAATCCAAAGTTTTTTGGGTATGTGTGGCTATTATAGACAATATATTAAAAATTATCAGGTCATAGCCTTGCCTCTTACAAAACTGACTAGAAAAGATGTTGCCTTTCTCTGGAATAATGACTGTCAAAAAGCTTTTGATACATTAAAAAGTTGCTTAATGACAGTCCCTATATTGGCTCTTTCAGATTTCAACAAACCTTTTGTCCTATACACAGATGCTAGCTTTTTTGGTCTGGGTGCTGCCCTTCACCAAAAACAAATTATTAATGATAAATCCTCAGAGGTTTTAATTTTAGATGACCAGAAGTTTGAACTGGTAACTGACTGTAGTGCTGTGAAGTCCCTCTTAAACCTGAAGACACCAAATAGACATATTTTTAGGTGGCGACTGGCTGTTCAAGAGTACAGGGGAAGAATGAAAATTATCCATAAAGCTGGAAATGTTCACTCCAATGTTAATATGCTTTCAAGACTACCCCTACCTAATAATCACTCCAATCCTGCCTATGTCCCTGAGGATGATAACATTCACATTTATGGTATATATATTGTGGACATGGAGGAAGAATTGTTGCAATTAATTCTGGATTCATATGAAAAAGATTCTGATTTGAATAAATTGGTTACTATCTTGAATGAACCAAAGAATGCTTCAATTCAAGCATTAATAAAAACTCTCCCTCCAAAGTACCAAACTGCTTTGACTAAAGGAAAGTTTTCAATTGATGATGGTTATATTTATTACAGGAGAAAACTTACTAATGTAATTGATATCTCTCCTTCAATGAAAGAAATCTTTTTAAAATTATGTCATGATGACATATTAGCTGGCCATTTTGATCTAGAAAAAACTATGGTCAGGATTAAAAACACTGCATGGTGGGCTAATAAGTCTGAAGACACAAAATTATATGTTGAATCTTGTTATTCTTGCCAAAAATCTAAAAGATTGACTGGTAAAAGAGCAGGATTAATGCAACATATTGAAGCACCTGATGCTCCTTGGCAAATCGTTAATATGGATTTTGTCACTGGTCTTCCTGTAGCAGGGAAAGACAGTTATAATTCTTGCTGGGTTATAGTGGACAGATTTACTAAAATGTGTAAATTCATTCCTACCCACAAAGATGTTTCCACCAAATATTTAGCCTTTTTGTGGTGGTCACATATGTTTAATATTGTTGGATTTCCAAAAGCCATCATATCTGTGTTGAAATTTCTGCCTCTAATACCTGACCCATTCCTTACTCCAGCTTCTTACCATCATCTCAAGTCATTCTCCTTGCTCATATCCTCTTTTCCTGACCTTTTCCTCCGAGGAACTTCAAAGATACGAGCTCCAGCATCAAGAACAACATTTCTTTCCCACCCGGAGTCAATGTATTGATTCTGGACCTCGAGGACGTGTTTCTTTACCTGGAGTGTGAATCTTTTCCCCGGCTGAGAACTTTTTCCTTGGATGTGAACCTGTCTCTTTTTCTGTATTGTACTTTAGTAGTTTTGTCGACGTCGTGTTAGTTTCTCTTGTTTTGGATGGTGGACTTTGTCATATAATGAGCCCTCTCTTTGCCATTTCCGTTTTCCCCATCCAAATCATTTTCTTTCTCTTTCTCTCTATTCTCTTTATCCCTTCCACTGCTCCTTCCTGTCCACTGCTTTCCCTTTTGGCCGCATCTGACAGTCTTTGCACTGTGTGGGGAGAATAGAGTCTTTTGTCCAGGTTCTTTCCTTTTCTTTTCTGTTATCTTTTCTCTAATTCTCTTAGTCCTAACCACAGCAACTCACACTTGTGTCCCTTATAGTTTTAGCACACGCTTTGTTGTAGTTACTTGTTGTTGTAAGGTGCACAGTTGCTGATTAACCTGTGTTTAGGTATGTTTGTTTTTGCAATGAAATCCAAATCATTTTCTTTCTCTTTCTCTCTATTCTCTTTATCCCTTCCACTGCTTTCCCTTTTGGCCGCATCTGACAGTCTTTGCACTGTGTGGGGAGAATAGAGTCTTTTGTCCAGTTTTAGCACACACTTTGTTGTAGTTACTTGTTGTTGTAAGGTGCACAGTTGCTGATTAACCTGTGTTTAGCTTTCCTCTGTGCTAAAACTTCTACAGGTTATGGGCCCAGTTGCCTAAAGCACCTCTCTCAAGAATACTTACAACAAAACCGCTTACTGTGTTGAAATTTCTGCCTCTAATACCTGACCCATTCCTTACTCCAGCTTCTTACCATCGTCTCAAGTCATTCTCCTTGCTCATATCCTCTTTTCCTGACCTTTTCCGCCGAGGAACTTCAAAGATACGAGCTCCAGCATCAAGAACAACATTTCTTTCCCACCCGGAGTCAATGTATTGATTCTGGACCTCGAGGACGTGTTTCTTTACCTGGAGTGTGAATCTTTTCCCCGGCTGAGAACTTTTTCCTTGGATGTGAACCTGTCTCTTTTTCTGTATTGTAGTTTAGTAGTTTTGTCGACGTCGTGTTAGTTTCTATTGTTTTGGATGGGAGAATTATCTTCAGAATGTGAATCAGAAATGTTTCCTGAGGATGGATCAGGAGTTGGAGACTCAGAAGGAGATTGAGCTGGAGAAAAGGAAAGTCCAGGTGTTGGAAGTGGTTGACTGTCATGAATTTGATCTGGAATTTGCTTCATCAGTTGTGACCATTGAGGGCGCTTAAATCTGGAGTCAAGAAAGGGGAAGAAATTTTCATTGAAGGCCACAGATTTGGCAATAACAATCTTTTTAAGCTCAAGATCCCAAACACGATAATTTGTTGTTCCAACTTCATATCCAAGCATGACACACTTTCTGGCATTAGCTGAAAACTTTCCAGGACGTTGATGTTTATCAAGAAAAGCATAGCAAGCACAACCAAAAACTCTGAGGTGTGAGAGTCTGGGTTTGGATTTATTCCAGGCTTCAAAAGGAGTTGATTTGTTTTGAAGAGCTTTGGTTGGTAATCTGTTTTCAAGATACACTGCTGTTTTAACTGCTTCAGACCATAGGTGAATTGGTGCATTAGAATGAAACATCATGGTTTTGGATTTTTCAGTGGTAATACGGTTTCCTCTCTCAGAAATTGGATTTTGTTGGGGAGTGTAAGGAGCCGTAACTTGAAGAGCAATGCCATGTTGTTTAAGAAAGTTGACCAGACTAGAGTTGATATACTCACCACCACCGTCACAAACAAGCTTTTTGATTTTGAAGCCAGATTGCAGCTCTACAGATGCCTTGTATTCCAAGAAATATTTGAATACTTGGGCTTTTGAGGAAAGAAGGTAAACATGCCGGTATGAAGTGGCCTGATCAGTGAACTTAAGGTAATACTGAGAACCATCAAAAGAAGGAGGTTGAATTTTCCCAGATAAATCCGTGTGGATAACTTCAAGAGGATTTTTGGCAACAGGCAACTGGCCAGGAAAGGAAGCATGGGTTTGTTTACCCAACACACACGGTTCACAAAAATGCATTTCAGAATCAGACAAACTAGAACTAGATACATCAGATGCCATTCCATTAAAAAGTTTTTGAATATATGGGGCGTATGGATGTCCTAATCTGTTGTGCCAGAGAGTTAGAGACTGACTTGAAGCTTTTGCATAGAGAGCTGAGGAATTAGGGGGAGACATGCCTTGTGGAACCACAGAAACTTCAAATAATGAATTGGAGATGACTCCTCCCATATAATTCTTTCCATTACGTGAAATAATGAAGTTTGATATAGGATTAACTGGTGCAGGGATGAGAAGACAACCAGTTCTCCAAAGACGTCCCAGGGAGATGAGATTCCTTCCAAGATCAGGGACATAAAGAGCATCAGAAAAGAAAACTTTTCCTTCCATTCCTCCAGAAGCAGCAACAGTTCCTTTTCCAGTTGCATAGATTGATTTCCCAATACCAGCAAGTTGAATTCGAATGTTGACAGGTTGAAAGGTGATGAAACTGTCTCTGTTGTTAAACATATGACAGCTGGCCCCAGAATCAATAATTGGAGAAAGGTTTGAGGAATGAGAAGCCATGGAAGCAGAAGCGTTGATAATGCAGTCAGAATTTGATTTTTCAGACAAGCAAGCAACAGCTGTAAAAAGAAATTCTTCATCAGAAGGGAAGACAAAAGCACAATTGGCCGTGACATCAGGTTGTTCTTCCTGAGGAGGGGGAACAGGAGTTGCTTTGTTGGAATTGTCCTTTGATGGGGCAGCTGAGTTGGCTTGGTTCTTCTTGGGACGGAGTTCAGGATGTTGAACAAAGCAATGATTGTCATCATGTCCAACATTTTGACCATGAACAGAACATGAGAGTTTGCTGCGTGCCTTGGATTTGGATGATTTTGATGATTTGGCTGAGGCAGAGTGAGCATTGACATTTGACATAGCATTGTGAAATTCATCAACAACTTTGTCATCAGCAGCGTAATCCAGGAAAGAAGATAAAACATCATCCAGATGCAGGTGATCAATTTCCTGTCTGTCTCTGGTGAGCAAACCACGCCAATGTTTGAAGGAAGGTGGAAGAGTGGCAAAAAAGAGATAAATAAGAATTTCCTGGGGAATGATGAGCCCAGAACGGATCATATGGAAGTTAATGCCTTTGAATGCATCAACATGAGTTTTGGGGTCTCCTCCTTCAGAAAGAGAAAGAGTAACCATAGAGAGAAAGTGAGAAATCCGTGATCCAACTTTATTGCTGGCGTATCTTCTTGCAAGAACAGACCACATTTGAGCAGAGGTGTGGCAAGTGTTGACCAGCTTCTTGTTAACATCATCCAATCTGGTGATGATTTCATACCTGCACCTGGTGTCATTTTTGATCCATAAAGCAAGTTGAGCTTTGATTTCAGCGTCTGAAGGTGAACCATCATTGTGAGGAACAGGGGCAGGGACTTGTCCAGAAACAATGCCAAAAAGATCCAGAACTTCAAAGTGAAGACGCATAATGTGTTCCCAGGTGTCATAGGATTCGTCAGTGAGAGGGGTGACCATAACCTTACTTGAATCCTGATTGGAGGCCATGATTTGGTCGAGTCAACAGCAAAGATTTGGAGAGAAAGAAGATGAGATGTGAAGAGGGTGATCCAAAATCTGAGAGAAAAGGCTGTTTTATTGTCCAGTAAGCGGTTTTGTTGTAAGTATTCTTGAGAGAGGTGCTTTAGGCAACTGGGCCCATAACCTGTAGAAGTTTTAGCACAGAGGAAAGCTAAACACAGGTCAATCAGCAACTGTGCACCTTACAACAACAAGTAACTACAACAAAGCGTGTGCTAAAACTGGACAAAAGACTCTATTCTCCCCACACAGTGCAAAGACTGTCAGATGCGGCCAAAAGGGAAAGCAGTGGACAGGAAGAAGCAGTGGAAGGGATAAAGAGAATAGAGAAAAAGAGAAAGAAAAAGATTTGGATGTCATTGCAAAAACAAACATACCTAAACACAGGTCAATCAGCAACTGTGCACCTTACAACAACAAGTAACTACAACAAAGCGTGTGCTAAAACTATAAGGGACACAAGTGTGAGCTGCTGTGGTTAGGACTAAAAGAATTAGAGAAAAGATAACAGAAAAGAAAAGGAAAGAACCTGGACAAAAGACTCTATTCTCCCCACACAGTGCAAAGACTGTCAGATGCGGCCAAAAGGGAAAGCAGTGGACAGGAAGAAGCAGTGGAAGGGATAAAGAGAATAGAGAAAAAGAGAAAGAAAAAGATTTGGATGGGGAAAACGGAAATGGCAAAGAGAGGCCTCATTATATGACAAAGTCCACCATCCAAAACAATAGAAACTAACACGACGTCGACAAAACTACTAAACTACAATACAGAAAAAGAGACAGGTTCACATCCAAGGAAAAAGTTCTCAGCCGGGGAAAAGATTCACACTCCAGGTAAAGAAACACGTCCTCGAGGTCCAGAATCAATACATTGACTCCGGGTGGGAAAGAAATGTTGTTCTTGATGCTGGAGCTCGTATCTTTGAAGTTCCTCGGCGGAAAAGGTCAGGAAAAGAGGATATGAGCAAGGAGAATGACTTGAGACGATGGTAAGAAGCTGGAGTAAGGAATGGGTCAGGTATTAGAGGCAGAAATTTCAACATGGCAAAGAGAGGGCTCATTATATGACAAAGTCCACCATCCAAAATAATAGAAACTAACACGACGTCGACAAAACTACTAAACTACAATACAGAAAAAGAGCCAGGTTCACATCCAAGGAAAAAGTTCTCAGCCGGGGAAAAGATTCACACTCCAGGTAAAGAAACACGTCCTCGAGGTCCAGAATCAATACATTGACTCCGGGTTGGAAAGAAATGTTGTTCTTGATGCTGGAGCTCGTATCTTTGGAGTTCCTTGGCGGAAAAGGTCAGGAAAAGAGGATATGAGCGAGGAGAATGACTTGAGACGATGGTAAGAAGCTTGAGTAAGGAATGGGTCAGGTATTAGAGGCAGAAATTTCAACACTAACCACAGAAACTCACACTTGTGTCCCTTATAGTTTTAGCACACGCTTTGTTGTAGTTACTTGTTGTTGTAAGTTGCACAGTTGCTGATTAACCTGTGTTTAGGTATGTTTGTTTTTGCAATGAAATCCAAATCATTTTCTTTCTCTTTCTCTCTATTCTCTTTATCCCTTCCACTGCTCCTTCCTGTCCACTGCTTTCCCTTTTGGCCGCATCTGACAGTCTTTGCACTGTGTGGGGAGAATAGAGTCTTTTGTCCAGTTTTAGCACACGCTTTGTTGTAGTTACTTGTTGTTGTAAGGTGCACAGTTGCTGATTAACCTGTGTTTAGCTTTCCTCTGTGCTAAAACTTCAATCTGATAGAGACCCAAAGTTTACTTCTGAATTTTGGATGTCTTTGATTGATATATGTGGCTGTGAGTTGAAATTATCCACTGCCCACCATCCTCAAACTGACGGACTGGCTGAAAGGATGATTCAAACCTTGGAAGATTTGATTAGAAGGTATTGTGCGTTTGGATTATAATATAAAGACAATGACAGATTTACACATGACTGGGTAACCTTACTTCCAGGTCTTGAATTTGCTTATAATAGCACTGTTCATTCTGTCACTGAGAAAAAGCCTTTTGAGCTATGGCTAGGTTATGTTCCAAGTACTCCTGCTCAAATACTCAATAACAAATTACCAAAGTTGGAATTACATCCTGGTGTGAAGTCTTTTCTCCAAATGCAGCAACTCAGAAAACATGCCCAAAGTTGTATTGATAAAGCATTTGAATATGAGAAAAAGAGATGGGATAAATCCCATGAAGAGCACACTTTTAAAAAGGGTGATGAAGTACTAATATCTAAAGTTCACTTCAATTTACAAGGCAATAACAAATTAAAGGATCCATTTGTAGGACCATTTGTTGTTAAACGAATGGTGGGAGATAATGCAGTAGAAGTTATATTGTATTCTCCTTATGACAGAAAACATCCCGTTTTTCCCATTTCCCTCCTTAAACCTTATACTTCCAACAGTGACTTATTTCCTAAGAGAAGGGGAAGACCCAAGAAAAATCCTCAGGAAAACACAGAAATTGCAGAAATTGATAAAATTCTTAATGACAGAGTTATCACCTCTGAAAAAGGTATTGAATATTTATTGAGATATAAAAATAAATCATCTGAGCATGATAAATGGATATCTGGACAAGAGATTTCTAACCTTTCCACTCTATTAAAAAATATAAAAAGAAAAAATCTTAGCATTTTTTTATTGTTTTTTTTCGAGTGAGGGAGTGTCAGCCAGGCTGTACCAGGAGCCCAGTAAAACATATGTTAAGTCATTGGACCTGAAAGAGGGCAAAAATTTATGCTTTTTATGTATATAAATTTTTATTTTATTGCATAATAAAATTAAGTACAAATTACCTTATTAAATAAAATTAAAATAATGGTTATATTTATTTTATTATGTTATTAATTATATGCTATTAAAATAAACATAAATTATATTATATTCTATAAAAATTGGGCGCATTTTTATGTATTTAAATAATTATAAAATAATAATTAATTAATTATAATATTATATTATACTTATAAGGCAAAATGTTGACTTATAATAATATTAATTAATTATTAGACCCTCATAATAATTTATACATTATTATTCCTGATTTTTGGGCACTTCTGTGGCTCAAAATTATGTAATTAAATTTATTAAAACATTTAAACTAATTACATTCTCATATTTTAATCTTAAATAATTACTTATATTAATTGTATGAATTAAAATAGTAATAAATTACATTCCACTTTAAAATAGTACTGCATAATACTTATTTTAAATTACATTAGTTATTTTTTATATGTCTTGTACTTATGCATAATATCCAGGGGGAATTAATACTGGTGAAATATTGACTACTGCATTTCAACAAATTAGTACATTTTTTATTTCTCACCCCTTACATTTACTCATAAATTATTGTATTTACTCTTGTGGCGCTTCAGAGGGCCCCTTGGCTATATAAGGGCTTTGGGAACCCCCTTCAGCTGCATCACTTACATTTTTAAAATATACTTACACTTATATATTTGTTATACACGTATTAATTGAAGAATTTTTAGCACAGAGGAAAGTTAAACACAGGTTAATCAGCAACTGTGCACCTTACAACAACAAGTAACTACAACAAAGCGTGTGCTAAAACTGGACAAAAGACTCTATTCTCCCCACACAGTGCAAAGACTGTCAGATGCGGCCAAAAGGGAAAGCAGTGGACAGGAAGGAGCAGTGGAAGGGATAAAGAGAATAGAGAGAAAGAGAAAGAAAATGATTTGGATATCATTGCAAAAACAAACATACCTAAACACAGGTTAATCAGCAACTGTGCACCTTACAACAACAAGTAACTACAACAAAGCGTGTGCTAAAACTATAAGGGACACAAGTGTGAGTTGCTGTGGTTAGGACTAAGAGAATTAGAGAAAAGATAACAGAAAAGAAAAGGAAAGAACCTGGACAAAAGACTCTATTCTCCCCACACAGTGCAAAGACTGTCAGATGCGGCCAAAAGGGAAAGCAGTGGACAGGAGGAAGCAGTGGAAGGGATAAAGAGAATAGAGAGAAAGAGAAAGAAACAGATTTGGATGGGGAAAACGGAAATGGCAAAGAGAGGCCTCATTATATGACAAAGTCCACCATCCAAAACAATAGAAACTAACAGGACGTCGACAAAACTACTAAACTACAATACAGGAAAAGAGACAGGTTCACATCCAAGGAAAAGTTCTCAGCCGGGGAAAAGATTCACACTCCAGGTAAAGAAACACATCATCGAGGTCCAGAATCAATACATTGACTCCGGGTGGGAAAGAAATGTTGTTCTTGATGCTGGAGCTCGTATCTTTGAAGTTCCTCGGTGGAAAAAGTCAGGAAAAGAGGATATGAGCAAGGAGAATGACTTGAGACGATGGTAAGAAGCTGGAGTAAGGAATGGGTCAGGTATTAGAGGCAGAAATTTCAACACCCCCCCTTAATATCAGACCCATGAGTTTGAGGAGATAAGACAGCTTGACTTTTCCAAAGATTTTGTAAGAAGATAAGCCACCATGTGTTCAGTTGAAATGTGTTGAAGCTGAAAATGATTTTTGTTGATGCTTTCAGTAATCCAACAAAGTTGAGTGTCCACATGTTTTGATCTTTGACGGTATCTGAGTGAATCCTTGCATTGTGAAATGGAACTGGCATTGTCAGCAAGGATTAAAGGTGAAGGTGACTTAGGAATATTGAAGGAAGTAAGTAATTTAGTCAGCCAGATTGCTTCACATCCAGTATCCACAATGCCTCTGAACTCAGCTTCAGTACTAGAGATAGTGACAACTTGCTGCTTTTTAGAACTCCAGGAAATAGCTCCTCCATTGAGTATGGCAACATACCCTCCAGTTGAGCGCCTGGTATCAGGATCCCCAGCATAATCAGTGTCAGAGTAAATAAGAGGACAGAGTGATGGATGATTTGGAATTGGGCATTTTCCTCCAAAAGTGAGAGATGATGATGAAGTGGTATGCAGATATCTGAAAGTGTTTTTGACAGCAAGCCAGTGTTTGATACCTGGTTCAATGAGATGTTGAGATAATGCACCAACTGCAAAAGAGAGATCAGGTCTTGTTGCAACAGACAAATAGTTGAGTGCACCAATAGCAGAGCGGTAATTGATTTTCAGAGCATTGAATTCAGCAATTTCTTCACTGGTTGCTTTGACAGGATAATCATTTGGGGATAAGGGAGTGAGACAGGGATTACAGTTGGCCATATTCCAGTTGGACAAAACTTTTTCAGCATAAGAATCTTGTGATAAAGAAAGAGTACGTGCTGTTCTGTTCCTGGTGAGACGCATTCCCAAAATCCAAGTGGCAGGACCAAGATCATCCATCTCAAATTCATTTTTGATTTTGTCTTTGAACCAAAGAAAATGATTACCAGTAATGACCATATCATCAACATGAAGATAAATGATACAAATTTGTGATTTGTTTCTCCAAACATACACACACTGATCACACTTAAGTGGGGAGAAGTTGAGCTTGCACAAGTAGTCATTTATACGTGAATTCCAGCAGAAGGGAGCTTGTTTGATGCCATAAAGAGGACGCAACAATTGGCAAACTTTACCTTCATTTCCAGCAGTTAGTGTTCCTTCAGGCTGTTCCATATAAACAGTTTCATTTAAGTTTCCCTGGAGAAAAGCTGCCACTACATCCATTTGATGAACATCCCAGTCAAAATAAGCTGCTAAAGAAAGAATGGTCCTGAGAGAAGTGATCCGTCCAGTGGGTGCAAAAGTCTCATGAAAATCTATTCCTAGGATTTGAGAATATCCTTTTGCTACACAACGGGCTTTGAACTTTGAAACACCACCATCAGCATTAGGTTTAACCCTGAAAACCCACCTGCAGCCAATTACATTAGCTTTTTCAGGCCTGGGGACAATTTTCCAAGTGTTACAATGCTGAAGTGCTTGATGTTCATGTTTCACAGCCTCTGCCCATTCTGCTGAATATTTGGAATAGATTGCTTGCTTATAACACTGGGGTTCAGGAATTTCATGAGCTAGCAAGGGAGCTTCTAGAGAGAAAGCAAAGGCATTTGCTGCATATAACCCAAGAGGATCAGGAGAATCAGAGTAGGAATCATGTTGATAATGATCATAATAAATCTGACGTAAATGTTCAGGAGTTGATGTTTCAGCTGAAGAGATGTCAGAATAACTGGGGGATTGTGATGAGGGAACATAATCAGGATCTGCTGGATTGTCTGGCTCAATTGATGAATATGATGGATCAGATTGACTGGAACCTTCTTCATCTGGGACATTGGAATGAGGTAATCTTGTTAAGTGGCCAGGTGAAGGACAAGGAGTTGAATTGGAAGGTGTGCCTGACATGTGAAAATCAGAGGAAGAAGAAGAAGAAGGAGAATTATCTTCAGAATGTGAATCAGAAATGTTTCATGAGGATGGATCAGGAGTTGGAGACTCAGAAGGAGATTGAGCTGGAGAAAAGGAAAGGCCAGGTGTTGGAAGTGGTTGAATGTCATGAACTTGATCTGGAATTTGCTTCATCAGTTGTGACCATTGAGGGCGCTTAAATCTGGAGTCAAGAAAGGGGAAGAAACTTTCATTGAAGGCCACAGATTTGGCAATAACAATCTTTTTAAGCTCAAGGTCCCAAACACGATAATTTGTTGTTCCAACTTCATATCCAAGCATGACACACTTTCTGGCATTAGCTGAAAACTTTCCAGGACGTTGATGTTTATCAAGGAAAGCATAGCAGGCACAACCAAAAACTCTGAGGTGTGAAACTCTGGGTTTGGATTTATTCCAGGCTTCAAAAGGAGTTGATTTGTTTTGAAGAGCTTTGGTTGGTAATCTGTTTTCAAGATATACTGCTTTTTTAACTGCTTCAGACCATAGGTGAATTGGTGCATTAGAATGAAACATCATGGTTTTGGATTTTTCAGTGGTAATACGGTTTCCTCTCTCAGAAATTGGATTTTGTTGGGGAGTGTAAGGAGCCGTAACTTGAAGAGCAATGCCATGTTGTTTAAGAAAGTTGACCAGACTAGAGTTGATATACTCACCACCACCGTCACAAACAAGCTTTTTGATTTTGAAGCCAGATTGCAGCTCTACAGATGCCTTATATTCCAAGAAATATTTGAATACTTGGGCTTTTGAGGAAAGAAGGAACATGACGGTATGAAGTGGCCTGATCAGTGAACTTAAGGTAATACTGAGAACCATCAAAAGAAGGAGGCTGAGTTTTCCCAGATAAATCTGTGTGGACAACTTCAAGAGGATTTTTGGCAACAGGCAACTGGCCAGGAAAGGAAGCATGGGTTTGTTTACCCAACACACATGGTTCACAAAAATGCATTTCAGAGTCAGACAAACTAGAACTAGATACATCAGATGCCATTCCATTAAAATGTTTTTGAATATATGGGGCGTAGGGATGTCCTAATCTGTTATGCCAGAGAGTTAGAGACTGACTTGAAGCTTTTGCATAGAGAGCTGAGGAATTAGGGGGAGACATGCCTTGTGGAAGCACAGAAACTTCAAATAATGAATTGGAGATGACTCCTCCCATATAATTCTTTCTATTACATGAAATAATGAAGTTACACTCCAGGTAAAGAAACACATCATCGAGGTCCAGAATCAATACGTTGACTCCGGGTGGGAAAGAAATGTTGTTCTTGATGCTGGAGCTCGTATCTTTGAAGTTCCTCGGTGGAAAAAGTCAGGAAAAGAGGATATGAGCAAGGAAAATGACTTGAGACGATGGTAAGAAGCTGGAGTAAGGAATGGGTCAGTTATTAGAGGCGGAAATTTCAACAGAGGTGTGAAACTCTGGGTTTGGATTTATTCCAGGCTTCAAAAGGAGTTGATTTGTTTTGAAGAGCTTTGGTTGGTAATCTGTTTTCAAGATATACTGCTGTTTTAACTGCTTCAGACCATAGGTGAATTGGTGCATTAGAATGAAACATTATGGTTTTGGATTTTTCAGTGGTAATACGGTTTCCTCTCTCAGAAATTGGATTTTGTTGGGGAGTGTAAGGAGCCGTAACTTGAAGAGCAATGCCATGTTGTTTAAGAAAGTTGACCAGACTAGAGTTGATATACTCACCACCACCATCACAAACAAGCTTTTTTATTTTGAAGCCAGATTGCAGCTCTACAGATGCCTTATATTCCAAGAAATATTTGAATACTTGGGCTTTTGAGGAAAGAAGGTAAACATGACGGTATGAAGTGGCCTGATCAGTGAACTTAAGGTAATACTGAGACCCATCAAAAGAAGGAGGTTGAATTTTCCCAGATAAATCTGTGTGGATAACTTCAAGAGTATTTTTGGCAACAGGCGACTGGCCAGGAAAGGAAGCATGGGTTTGTTTACCCAACCCACACGGTTCACAAAAATGCATTTCAGAATTAAAAAAACTAGAACAAGATACATAAGATGCCATTTCATTGAAAAGTTTTTGAATATATGGGGTGTAGGGATGTCCTAATCTGTTATGCCAGAGAGTTAGAGACTGACTTGAAGCTTTTGCATAAAGATCTGAGGAATTAGGGGGAGACATGCCTTGGGGAACCACAGAAACTTCAAATAATGAATTGGAGATGACTCCCCCCATATAATTCTTTCCATTACATGAAATAATGAAGTTTGATGTAGGATTAACTGGTGCAGGGATGAGAAGACAACCAGTTCTCCAAAGACGTCCCAGGGAGATGAGATTCCTTCCAAGATCAGGGACATAAAGAGCATCAGAAAAGAAAACTTTTCCTTCCATTCCTCCAGAAGCAGCAACAGTTCCTTTTCCAGTTGCATAGATTGATTTCCCAATACCAGCAAGTTGAATTCGAATGTTGACAGGTTGAAAACTGATAAAACTGTCTCTGTTGTTAAACATATGACAGCTTGCCCCAGAATCAATAATTGGAGAAAGGTTTGAGGAATGAGAAGCCATGGAAGCAGAAGCGTTGATAATGCAGTCAGAATTTGATTTTTCAGACAAACAGGCAACAGCTGTAAAAAGAAATTCTTCATCAGAAGGGAAGACAAAAGCACAATTGGCTGTGACATCAGGTTGTTCTTCCTGAGGAGGGGGAACAGGAGTTGCTTTGATGGAATTTTCCTTTGATGGAGCAGCTGAGTTGGCTTGGTTCTTCTTGGGACG
Organism: Hemileia vastatrix; assembly: GCA_030280995.1. Classification (NCBI taxonomy): domain Eukaryota; kingdom Fungi; phylum Basidiomycota; class Pucciniomycetes; order Pucciniales; family Zaghouaniaceae; genus Hemileia; species Hemileia vastatrix. Next base: position 30,830,007 of record JASXTE010000001.1, on the reverse strand, counting down.
CAGTTCAGGATGTTGAACAAAGCAATGATTGTCATCATGTCCAACATTTTGACCATGAACAGAACATGAGAGTTTGCTGCGTGCCTTGGATTTGGATGATTTTGATGATTTGGCTGAGGCAGAATGAGCATTGACATTTGACATAGCATTGTGAAATTCATCAACAACTTTGTCATCAGCAGCGTAATCCAGGAAAGAAGATAAAACATCATCCAGATGCAGGTGATCAATTTCCTGTCTGTCTCTGGTGAGCCAACCACGCCAATGTTTGAAGGAGGGTGGAAGAGTGGCAAAGAAGAGATAAATAAGAATTTCCTGGGGAATGATGAGCCCAGAACGGATCATATGGAAGTTAATGCCTTTGAATGCATCAACATGAGTTTTGGGGTCTCCTCCTTCAGAAAGAGAAAGAGTAACCATAGAGAGAAAGTGAGAAATCCATGATCCAACTTTATTGCTGGTGTGTCTTCTTGCAAGAACTGACCACATTTGAGCAGAGGTGTGGCAAGTGTTGACCAGCTTCTTGTTAACATCATCCAATCTGGTGATGATTTCATACCTGCACCTGGTGTCATTTTTGATCCATAGAGCAAGTTGAGCTTTGATTTCAGCGTCTGAAGGTGAACCATCATTGTGAGGAACAGGGGCAGGGACATGTCCAGAAACAATGCCAAAAAGATCCAGAACTTCAAAGTGAAGACGCATAATGTGTTCCCAGGTGTCATAGGATTCGTCAGTGAGAGGGGTGACCATAACCTTACTTGAATCCTGATTGGAGGCCATGATTTGGTCGAGTCAACAGCAAAGATTTGGAGAGAAAGAAGATGAGATGTGAAGAGGATGATCCAAAATCTGAGAGAAAAGGCTGTTTTATTGTCCAGTAAGCGGTTTTGTTGTAAGTATTCTTGAGAGAGGTGCTTTAGGCAACTGGGCCCATAACCTGTAGAAGTTTTAGCACAGAGGAAAGCTAAACACAGGTTAATCAGCAACTGTGCACCTTACAACAACAAGTAACTACAACAAAGCGTGTGCTAAAACTGGACAAAAGACTCTATTCTCCCCACACAGTGCAAAGACTGTCAGATGCGGCCAAAAGGGAAAGCAGTGGACAGGAAGGAGCAGTGGAAGGGATAAAGAGAATAGAGGGAAAGAGAAAGAAAAAGATTTGGATGTCATTGCAAAAACAAACATACCTAAACACAGGTTAATAAGCAACTGTGCACCTTACAACAACAAGTAACTACAACAAAGCGTGTGCTAAAACTATAAGGGACACAAGTGTGAGTTGCTGTGGTTAGGACTAAGAGAATTAGAGAAAAGATAACAGAAAAGAAAAGGAAAGAACCTGGACAAAAGACTCTATTCTCCCCACACAGTGCAAAGACTGTCAGATGCGGCCAAAAGGGAAAGCAGTGGACAGGAAGGAACAGTGGAAGGGATAAAGAGAATAGAGAGAAAGAGAAAGAAAAAGATTTGGATGGGGAAAACGGAAATGGCAAAGAGAGGGCTCATTATATGACAAAGTCCACCATCCAAAACAATAGAAATTAACACGATGTCGACAAAACTACTAAACTACAATACAGGAAAAGAGACAGGTTCACATCCAAGGAAAAAGTTCTCAGCCGGGGAAAAGATTCAAACTCCAGGTAAAGAAACACGTCCTCGAGGTCCAGAATCAATACATTGACTCCGGGTGGGAAAGAAATGTTGTTCTTGATGCTGGAGCTAGTATCTTTGAAGTTCCTTGGCGGAAAAGGTCAGGAAAAGAGGATATGAGCAAGGAGAATGACTTGAGACGATGGTAAGAAGCTGGAGTAAGGAATGGGTTAGGTATTAGAGGCAGAAATTTCAACATACCTTCTAATAATATCTTCCAAAGTTTGAATCATCCTTTCAGCTAGACCATCCTTCTGAGGATGATGAGCTGTAGATAACTTTAACTCACAGCCACAATTATCCATTAAAGAGGTCCAAAACTCAGAAGTAAATTTTGGATCTCTATCAGAGATAATGGCTTTTGGGAATCCAATAATATTAAACATGGAAGACCACCATAAGAAAGCTAATTATTTTGTGGATAAATCTTTGTGGGTTGGAATAAATTTACACATTTTTGTGAATCTATCTACTATCTCCCAACAAGAGTTATAACTGTCTTTACCTGCTACAGGAAGGCCAGTGACAAAATTCATGTTAATTATTTTCCAAGGAGCATTAGGTGCTTCAATATGTTGTAGTAAACCTCCTTTCTTACCTGTCAACCTTTTGGATTTTTGGCAAGAATCACAAGATTCAACATATAATTTTGTATCTTCAGACATATTAGCCCACCAAGCAGTGTTTTTGATTCTAATCAATGTTTTTTCTAGATCAAAATGACCAGCTAATAGGTCATCATGACAAAGTTTGAGGATGGTTTCTTTCATAGAAGGGGCAATTACAATTACATTAGTCAGCTTACTTCTATAATAAATATAACCATCTTCCATAGAAAAATTTCCTTTCATCAAAGCACTTTGATATTTTGCAGGAAGAGTTTTAATCAATGCTTGAATTGAAGCATTCTTAGGATCATTTAAGATTGTAACTAATTTATTTAAATCAGAATCCTTATCATATGAATCCAGTATTAATTGTAATAACTCTTCTTCCATATCAACTATAAATATACCATGGATATGAACAGTATCATCTTCAGGAACATAAGCAGGATTGGAGTCATTATTTGGCAGAGGCAGTCTGGACAACATGTCAACATTGGAGTGAACATTTCCAGCTCTATGGATAATTGTCATCCGTCTTCTGAACTCTTGAACAGCAAGTTGCCACCTGAACATATGTCTATTAGGTGTTTTTTCAGGTTTAAGAGGGACTTTACAGCACTACAGTCAGTTACCAATTCAAACTTTTGGTCATCTAGATAGTAATGAAGTTTCTCAAGAGCCCAAACAACTGCTAAGCACTCTAATTGAGTGGCACCATATTTCAATTCACTATTTCTCAAGGTTCTTGAAATATAACAAATTACAACTTCTGAGGTTTTATCATTAATAACTTGTTTCTGGTGTAAGGCAGCACCCAGACCAACAAAAATAGAATCTGTATACAGGACAAATGGTTTGTTAAAATCTGGAAGAGCTAAGATAGGGGTTGTCATTAAGCAACTTTTTAAAGTATCAAAAGATTTTTGACAGTCACTATTCCAAATGAATGCAACATCTTTCCTAGTGAGTTTGGTAAGAGGTAAGGCTATAACCTGATAATTTTTAATATATTGCCTGTAATAGCCACACATACCCAAAAAACTTTGGATTTCTCTTACAGAAGTTGGTGCTTTCACATTTTGAATTGCAGTAACTTTGTTTTGGTCTGCACAAATTTGTAGGCCTGACACAACATGGCCAAGGACGTTCAAAGATTGAAAACCAAATTTACACTTTTTCAAGGACAAGGTCATATTGATTTCATCCATTTTTTGAATAACTCTATTCAAGTGAAACATATGTTCATCAAAAGTTTTAGAAAAAACTATGATATCATCAATATACACCATGAGCCATCCTTCAATGATTTCCTGATGGAAAGTGTTATCCATGACTTTTTGGAAAACTGAAGGGGAATTTTTGGGGCCAAATGGCATTCTAATATACTTATATATTCCCATATGAGTAGCAATAAGCAAAAAATTCTGAGAATTTTTCTCAACTGGAACTTGATGATACCCTTTGTTACCATCCAGACAACTAATAAATTTAGCACCTCGCAAGGTAGCATGAATTGAAGTAATTCTGGGTAACGGATAAATATCATCAACAGTATAAGTGTTTAATGCCTTGTAATCTCCACATAATCTAGCTTTATCTTTTTCATAAGAAATCAAGACTGGGGAGATGACACAATATTGGGGGGTGACATCCACTTTTTCAATGATGTTCATTTTTAATAATGTGGCAATATTATCTTCAATATCCTTTCTTTTTGTTGGAGAAGTAGGATATGGTTTTTTCCTAAGAGTAGGAGGAATATCACTCAAGTTACAGGACAAGGTAATTTTCATTTCTTCCTGAATACTTCCTAAGACATGAGAACCATGAGCAAAAGCCATAGGGAAAGAAGTAATTGAGGCAATAATAGAATCCTTTTCTTCACTAGTTAACTGATCACCAAAAGAAGCAGTATTTATTTCATTTAATAAATCATCCATCTCAATTGTTGGTCTGCCTTTACACTGGATTAGTGAGTTACAAGATTTTAACAGATGCCCAGAAGGTTTTCTAGAGGAGGAAATTTTGAATTTTCTTTTGCCATTCAATCCCAAGGTGAAGCAATTATTTGCTGGGTCTAATTTCACACCAAAAATGGTCAAAATATCATTTCCCATAATAAACCAATTGCTCAAATTATCATTTTTCATAACCACAAACTCACAAATAGCTCTGACAAAACCACCATTATATTTGAAGAATACAGAGGTTTTGTATTTGCCAATAGGAATTAAGGTAGAACCATACCCTCTCCATTTTTCAGAAGTTATAGGTAATAATTTATTCAGATAATCCTTGTCTACTGAAGCTAAAGCTTTTTCAGACACTACACTTCCTCCAGCACCAGAATCAAGAACTACATCAACATTTTTACCATTAATGATAACAGGTGCCTTCAAAGGGGATATGTCTATAGGATTGTTAGTAATATCTTTAATTATCTCAGAATTTTCTACTGAAGATAAATCCAATAAACATTCTTCAGATATATTATCTAAATAATGGACATCCTGTTTTAACATGAAAAAATTTTTACTGGATTCATTGTCATAGGAGATATTACTTTCACAGTCACTAGAAGAATCATTGACATTCATTTCAACCTCATCAGTGTCCTCATTGTGTTCAACAAGATAAGTTTTTTTGTCACAAACATGACCCTTTTGCCATGGTTTGCTACACTTATAACAAGTATTTGTTGCATATTTTTTAGGTGCAACTGGTGCAGAGGGTCTACCAGATTTTTCTGGGGGCTTGGTAGAGGGTTTATTCTGATCATTATAAGGTTTACTAAGGTAATTCTTAGGTTCATATCTATGGTTTGAAGAAGTTTTAGCACAGAGGAAAGCGAAACACAGGTTAATCAGCAACTGTGCACCTTACAACAACAAGTAACTACAACAAAGCGTGTGCTAAAACTGGACAAAAGACTCTATTCTCCCCACACAGTGCAAAGACTGTCAGATGCGGCCAAAAGGGAAAGCAGTGGACAGGAGGAAGCAGTGGAAGGGATAAAGAGAATAGAGAGAAAGAGAAAGAAAAAGATTTGGATGGGGAAAATGGAAATGGCAAAGAGAGGGCTCATTATATGACAAAGTCCACCATCCAAAACAACAGAAACTAACATGACATTGACAAAACTACTAAACTACAAAACAGGGAAAGAGACAGGTTCACATCCAAGGAAAAAGTTCTCAGCCGGGGAAAAGATTCACACTCTAGGTAAAGAAACACATCCTCGAGGTCCAGAATCAAGACATTTACTCCGGGTGGGAAAGAAATGTTGTTCTTGATGCTGGAGCTTGTATCTTTGAAGTTCCTTGGCGGAAAATGTCAGGAAAAGAGGATATGAGCAAGGAAAATGACTTGAGACAATGGTAAGAAGCTGGAGTGAGGAATGGGTCAGGTATTAGCGGCAGAAATTTCAACATGGTTGTGTAGAGCCTCATTACAAATGTTAATGAAAGAAGAATGTTCTCTTACATGCTCAGTTCTAGCTACAATTAAATCTCTAAGAGAATTTGGCAATTTATACAAGATTTTATCTCTCCAAATATCATAATCCATCTTTGGATCAATTGCTCTCTGGATCTTTGTTACTTTCATAAGAAAAACAATGGGTTTTTCAACAGAGGAGGATATATATCTAGTATTCTCATACAGTCTTTGCTGAGCCAACCTAAATTTTGAACCACCAAATTATTTCTCAATCAAGGATTTCCACTCATTCCATGTATAATGGTTATTATCCATTAGAACAGATTCAAACCACAACAAGGCTACATTGGAAAATAAAGAAATTAGCTTAGAAACAATTTCCTCATCAGGTAATTTATAAGATCTCTTTAAATTATCAATCCTTTGTATAAAGTGTTGCCAATCAGATGAAGAATCACCATCAATGGTAGGATATTGATCCAACTTAGGCCAATTTTTCTGGCTACTGGAATGTTCCATCCTATGGTTTGAATTATTCAAGGTTATCAGTTCCTGAAGTCTTGAAAGGTGTTCAGATATTTCATTATTCACAGAGGCAGCTGGCTCATGGTGAGCATTAAATTTCTTTCTGTTTGATGCAATAGATTTTTCAGAATGAATTTCAGCTGGTAAAATTGTTACATTACAAGGGAGTGAAGAACTACTCTGTTCAGGCTGTTTATTATTAAGATTAACAGCAGTTTTAGCGCTATTTTTTTAATTCATGATAATGAGTAGCCTGGACATTTTGTAATGCAGAAAATAGTTTCTCAAGGTCAGATAATTTATTTCTCAAATCAGGAATGTAAGATAGTTGATCATTAATCCTAGAAATAGATAAAACATTTCTGTCCTCATCTACAGAGCATTTATTACTCAAGTTCTGAGAATCAATTTTCAATTTTCTTACTTCACTGTGCAAAAGCATATTGTCATTCTTTAAAGTAGTATTTTTATCTTTTAGATTATCAAAAGTTTTGCATAGGTGACTATATTTATCTGAAAGTGATTTGTGGTCAGCTTTAATAGACTTTTGTTGAGCCAGGATATTATTTAGTGTGTCTTTCAATTTGAAATAAGCAGTGTCTTGAACAGAAGAACTCACTTTACAATGTAAATGCAAATTATTTAATCTATCACTCTCATGTATTAACAAATCTTATAAATGTTTATCATTCACAACATTAAAATCAAGGGTATCTTTCAATATTTCTTCAGAAGTTTTCTCAAGTAAAGTGTAAACTTCAGGGGAAACGGAATCATTCTTGATTGCAAGAGAAGGGTTAATTAAAGAAGTAGAAGTCAAATGTAAAGGTTCATCAAATGATAATTTGCTAATTACATCAATGGGGCTACTTATTAAAGGAAGTTGTCTCTTCAGAGGATTAACTGTTCTTTCAGGGTCCACATTATTACCTGAAGAAGGTTTGTTATTATATATACCAACGTGCTTATCAAACAAATTACTTACCATGGCAAGGGAGGAAACTTCCCCTGTACCTTCTTTCTTCTGCCCCCCTGATAAGGATGGTGCTGAAGAGATGGATTGTAATTTGGTGTCCTGGATGGGCCAGGGTGTTGAGCTGGTTGTTGTACATTCTGTTGGTAGTGGGTCATTAAGTAATCCCATTTCCAATGTTCCACTTGCAGAATGCCTTGATTTTGGTTGAGGGAGCTGGATGCCTGACTGGCCTGAGGTTGATGCTGAGGTTGGGAAGCTGGGAAATGAGGAGGTTGACCCTGTTTGGGATTTAAAAGCTCCTGAATCTGCTGCCAGAGTGTGTCTACCTTTGCCTTGTACTTCATGCTTTCTGCTCTCAGTTCCTTTATATGGCTTGACAGATTGTTTACCTTCTGTGCTAGAGGAATCTTTTTTATTTTTATACCTCTGAGTGGATTGTCCTGATGTACCTGAGGTTTTACTTCCTTCAGAGTTGTTAGGTGAGAGGGGTTTGTCACTTCTCCTGACATTTCTACGTCCTGAAGGTTTTTTGTCAACTAAATTATTTTTGTAAGATACTTTGGGAGAACCTACAGATTCAGTGTCAACATCCACTTCAGTCTCATCCACATGTAAGTTATCCATGCTTTTAGCCAAACTACTGGACATTTAAGACTGTGAAAAGGAGAATATAAATTAATTCAGATATAAATTGTTAATTCAAAATAAAATATAATCAATTGGATTTAAAAATTTTTTTTATTAAAAATCAATTAATTATAAAATAAATGTAATACAAATAAATGAAATTACAATTATTAAGAATTAATAACAATTAAAATGGGACCAACCAATAAGGTTTAAGAAGTCAACCAAAATAATTAATACCAAAATTAATTCAATGGTAAAATTGGGACTAAGTACTGAGTACTATTATGGTCAACCAATATTCAAAAAATAATAATAAAGTTAATTTAATAATTTATTAAATATTTATTGTCTTCTAGGACTAAGAGTTTTAATCTATTATGGTTAACTAGGAAAAAAAATTAATATAATGAAAACTTACACTCAGTAAGTCAGCAATTAAGCCACAAACACTGTTATTGCAGTAAAAATATAGTACTATGAGTGAGAGGTGCAAAGGTGAACTTACTATAGTGATCGTAAAATCACTTCAGAATAATATATAATTTAATGTAATATAAACCTAAACAATCAAACCCAAGTTCAAAACACGGTCGCAGCAAAAAGTTTACTTTTTGGCTTGGGTAGTCCGTGCGCTTTGTCATTCGTTGTTGTTTGGAGAGGCCCTCAATTTTCAGCCGGTGGTCTATGTTCAAATTTCTGCCTCTAATACCTAACCCATTCCTCACTCCAGCTTCTTACCATTGTCTCAAGTCATTCTCCTTGCTCATATCTTCTTCTCCTGACCTTTTCCGCCAAGGAGCTTCAAAGATACAAGCTCCAGCATCAAGAACAACATTTCTTTCCCACCCAGAGTCAATGTCTTGATTCTGGACCTCAAGAACATGTTTCTTTACCTGGAGTGTGAATCTTTTCCTCGGCTGAGAATTTTTTCTTTGGATGTGAACCTGTCTTATTTCCTGTATTGTAGTTTAGTAGTTTTGTCAACGTTGTGTTAGTTTCTGTTGTTTTGGATGGTGGACTTTGTCATATAATGAGCCCTCTCTTTGCCATTTCCGTTTTCCCCATCCAAATCTTTTTCTTTCACTTTCTTTCTATTCTCTTTATCCCTTCCACTGCTCTCCCTTTTGGCCGCATCTGACAGTCTTTGCACTGTGTGGGGAGAATAGAGTCTTTTGTCCAGTTTTAGCACATGCTTTGTTGTAGTTACTTGTTGTTGTAAGGTGCACAGTTGCTGATTAACCTGTGTTTAGCTTTCCTCTGTGCTAAAACTTCTTCAGGTTATGGGCCTAGTTGCCTAAAGCACCTCTCTCAAGAATACTTACAACAAAACCGCTTACTGGACAATAAAACAGCCTTTTCTCTCAGATTTTGGATCATCCTCTTCACATCTCATCTTCTTTCTCTCCAAATCTTTGCTGTTGACTTGACCAAATCATGGCCTCCAATCAAGATTCAAGTAGGGTTATGGTCACCCCTCTTACTGACAAATCCTATGACACCTGGGAACACATTATGTGCCTTCACTTTGAAGTTCTGGATCTTTTTGGCATTGTTTCTGGACATGTCCCTGCCCCTGTTCCTCACAATGATTTTTCACCTTCAGACGCTGAAATCAAAGCTCAACTTGCTTTATGGATCAAAAATGACACCAGGTGCAAGTATGAAATCATCACCAGATTGGATGATGTTAACAAGAAGCTGGTTAACTCTTGCCACACCTCTGCTCAAATGTGGTCAGTTCTTGCAAGAAGACACGCCAGCAATCAAGTTGGATCACGGATTTCTCACTTTCTCTCTCTGAAGGAGTAGACCCCAAAACTCATGTTGATGCATTCAAAGGCATTAACTTCCATATGATCCGCTCTGGGCTCATGATTCCCCAGGAAATTATTATTTATCTCTCCTTTGCCACTCTTCCACCCTCCTACAAACATTGGCGTGGTTTACTCACCAGACACAGACAGGAAATTGATCACCTGCATCTGGATGATGTTTTATCTTCTTTCCTGGATTATGCTGCTGATGACAAAGTTGTTGATGAATTTCACAATGCTATGTCAAAGGTCAATGCTCATTCTGCCTCAACCAAAACATCAAAGTCATCCAAATCCAAGGCACGCAGCAAACTCTCATGTTCTGTTTATGGTCAAAATGTTTGACATGATGATAATCATTGCTTTGTTCAACATCCTGAACTCCGTCCTAAGAAGAACCAAGCCAACTCAGCTGCCCCATCAAAGGACAGTTCCAACAAAGCAACTCCTGTTCCCCCTCCTCAGGAAGAACAACCTGATGCCACGGCTAATTGTGCTTTTGTCTTCCCTTCTGATGAAGAATTCCTTTTTACAGCTGTTGCCTGCTTGTCTGAAAAATCAAATTCTGACTGCATTATCAACGCTTCTGTTTCCATGGCTTCTCATTCCTCAAACCTTTCTCCAATTATTGATTCTGGGTCCAGCTGTCATATGTTTAACAACAGAGACAGTTTTATCAGCTTTCAACCTGTCAACATTTGTATTCAACTTGCTGGTATTGGGAAATCAATCTATGCAACTGGAAAAGGAACTGTTGCTGCTTTTGGAGGAATGGAAGGAAATGTTTTCTTTTCTGATGCGCTTTATGTCCCTGATCTTGGAAGAAATCTCATTTCCCTGGGACGTCTCTGGAGAACTGGTTGTCTTCTCATCCCTGCACCAGTTAATCCTACATCAAACTTCATTATTTCACGTAATGGAAAGAATTATATGGGAGGAGTCATCTCCAATCATCCACTCCTGAACATTTACGTCAAATTTATTATGATCATTATCAACATGATTCCTACTCTGATTCTCCTGATCCTCTTGGATTATTTGCAGCAAATGCTTTTGCTTTCTCTCTAGAAGCTCCCTTGCTAGCTCATGAAATTCCTGAACCCCAGTGTTATAAGCAAGCAATCTATTCCAAATATTCAGCAGAATGGGCAGAGGCTGTGAAACATGAACATCAAGCACTTCAGCGTTGTAACACTTGGAAAATTGTCCCCAGGCCTGAAAAAGCTAATGTAATTGGCTGCAGGTGGGTTTCCAGGGTTAAACCTAATGCTGATGGTGGTGTTTCAAAGTTCAAAGCCCGTTGTGTAGCAAAAGGATATTCTCAAATCCTAGGAATAGATTTTCATGAAAATTTTGCACCCACTGGACGGATCACCTCTCTCAGAACCATTTTTTCTTTAGCAGCTTATTTTGACTGGGATGTTCATCAAATGGATGTAGTGGCAGCTTTTATCCAAGGAACCCTAAATGAAACTGTTTATATGGAACAGCCTGAAGGAACACTAACTTCTGGAAATGAAGGTAAAGTTTGCCAAATGTTGCGTCCTCTTTATGGTATCAAACAAGCTCCCTTTTGCTGGAATTCACATATAAATGACTACTTGTGCAAGCTCAACTTTTCTCCCCTTAAGTGTGATCAGTGTGTGTGTGTTTGGAGAAACAAATCACAAATCTGTATCATTTATCTTCATGTTGATGATATGCTCATTACTGGTAATCATTTTCTTTGGTTCAAAGAAAAAATCAAAACTGAATTTGAGATGGATGATCTTGGTCCTGCCACTTGGATTTTGGGAATGCGTCTCACCAGGAACAGAACAGCACGTACTCTTTCTTTATCACAAGATTCTTATGCTGAAAAAGTTTTGTGCAACTGGAATATGGCCAACTGCAATCCCTGTCTTACTCCCTTATCCCCAAATGATTATCCTTTCAAACCAACTAGTGAAAAAATTGCTGAATTCAATGCTCTAAAAATCAATTACTGCTCTGCTATTGGTGCACTCAACTATTTGTCTGTTGCAACAAGACCTGATCTCTCTTTTGCAGTTGGTGCATTATCTCAACATCTCATTGAACCAGGTATCAAACACTGGCTTGCTGTCAAACACACTTTCAGATATCTGTGTGCCACCTCATCATCATCTCTCACTTCTGGAGGAAAATGCCCAATTCCAAATCATCCATCACTCTGACCTCTTGTTTACTCTGACACTGATTATGCTGGGGATGCTGATACCAGGCGCTCAACTGGAGGGTATGTTGCCATACTCAATGGAGGAGCTATTTCCTGGAGTTCTAAAAAGCAGCAAGTTGTCACTATCTCTAGTACTGAAGCTGAGTTCAGAGGCATTATGGATACTGGATGTGAAGCAATCTGGCTGACTAAATTACTTACTTCCTTCAATATTCCTAAGTCACCTTCACCTTTAATCCTTGCTGACAATGCCAGTTCCATTTCACAATGCAAGGATTCACTCAGATACCGTCAAAGATCAAAACATGTGGACACTCAACTTTGTTGGATTACTGAAAGCATCAACAAAAATCATTTTCAGCTTCAACACATTTCTACTGAACACATGGTGGCTGATCTTCTTACAAAATCTTTGGGAAAAGTCAAGCTGTCTTATCTCCTCAAACTCATGGGTCTGGTATTAAGGGGGGGGGTGTTGAAATTTCTGCCTCTAATACTTGACCAAATTACTTACCATGGCAGAGGAGGAAACTTCCCCTGAGACTGAGTTTGGGATTGTGCTTGGGCCTTTTTTCTCCTGCTTGTTGAAATTTCTGCCTCTAATACCTGACCCATTCCTTACTCCAGCTTCTTACCATTGTCTCAAGTCATTCTCCTTGCTCATATCCTCTTTTCCTGACTTTTTCCGCCGAGGAACTTCAAAGATACAAGCTCCAGCATCAAGAACAACATTTCTTTCCCACCCAGAGTCAATATATTGATTCTGGACCTCGAGGACGTGTTTCTTTTCCTGGAGTGTGAATCTTTTCCCCGGCTGAGAACTTTTTCCTTGGATGTGAACCTGTCTCTTTTCCTGTATTGTAGTTTAGTAGTTTTGTCGACGTCGTGTTAGTTTCTATTGTTTTGGATGGTGGACTTTGTCATATAATGAGCCCTCTCTTTGCAATTTCCGTTTTCCCCATCCAAATCTTTTTCTTTCCCTTTCTCTCTATTCTCTTTATCCCTTCCACTGCTTTCCCTTTTGGCCGCATCTGACAGTCTTTGCACTGTGTGGGGAGAATAGAGTCTTTTGTCCAGGTTCTTTCCTTTTCTTTTCTGTTATCTTTTCTCTAATTCTTTTAGTCCTAACCACAGCAACTCACACTTGTGTCCCTTATAGTTTTAGCACACGCTTTGTTGTAGTTACTTGTTGTTGTAAGGTGCACAGTTGCTGATTAACCTGTGTTTAGGTATGTTTGTTTTTGCAATGAAATCCAAATCTTTTTCTTTCTCTTTCTCTCTATTCTCTTTATCACTTCCACTGCTTCTTGCTGTCCACTGCTTTCCTTTTTGGCCGCATCTGACAGTCTTTGCACTGTGTGGGGAGAATAGAGTCTTTTGTCCAGTTTTAGCACACACTTTGTTGTAGTTACTTGTTGTTGTAAGGTGCACAGTTGCTGATTGACCTGTGTTTAGCTTTCCTCTGTGCTAAAACTTCTTCACTGCTTGGTTGGTAAGGATGAGGAGGAGGATGGAAATTGGGTGTTCTGGATGGGCCAGGCTGATGATGAGGAGGATGTTGCACATTCTGCTGGTATTGACTCATTAGATAATCCCATTTCCATTGCTCTACTTCCATAGTATTTTGATTTTGGATGGAGGATCTGGGTGGCTGTGAAGGTTGAGATTGAAATTGAGGCTGATTGGGAGGCAACTGAGGAGGAGCCTGGGCCTGATTTTGGTTCCTGAGTTCCTGAACTTGATCCCACAAGGTGTCTACTTTTGCCTTGTATTTCATGTTTTCTGTCTTCAGTTCTTTGATATGACTGGACAGATTGCTGATTTGTTGGGGCAGAGGAAGCTTTTTTATTTTGAATCCTTTTGGAAGACCTTCTTGAGGTACTGGAGGTTTTACTTCCTTCTGTTGTGCTGGGGGAAGGGGGTTTGATTTGTTTACTTCTCCTGTCATTTCCACATCCTGAATTATGTGAATTTTTCTTGTTAGCATAAGATTTTTTATGTTCAACTTTAGAAGAACTCATAGTATCAGCATCATAATCAATTTCAATTTCATCCACTTGCATGTTATCCATTTTTTCAGCCAAATTGTTGGGCATAATAGTGGGAAAATTAATTAACTTCTTAAAAGAAAAATTAATAAAAGTCAGTTAATAATTGCTCCAAATAAAAAAAAATTTTATTAATTTAATTATATAAAAAAAAAATTTTAATATAAAGTAATATTTATAAAAAGTTAATTTAGAAAATGGATTGCATAGTTAAATTGGGAATAAAAATTAAGTTAATTCAACCAATTAAATTACCAAAATTAAATATGGCAATATATGGGACTAAGTAAAAAGTACTATTTAAGTCAACCAAAATGAACAAAAATTAATAATAAAAAAAATTAATTTAATAATTCAAATTTTATTGATAATAATGTTAATTTCTTCTAGGACTAAGAGGAATTAAACACTCTATAATAGTCAACTAGGTAAAAAAAATTATAGTAAATGAACACTTACACTCAGTGAATCAGCAATTAAGCCACAATCACTGTTATTGCAGTAAAAATATAGTAATATGAGTGAGATGTGCAAAGGTGAACTTACTATAGTGATCGAAAAATCACTTCAAAATATTATATGAATTAAAATAATATAAAACTAATATATCGAACCCAAGTTCGAAACACGGTCGTGGCAAAGGTTTCTTTTTTGCTAGGTGGTCCGTGCGTTTGTCGTTCGTTGTCGTTTAGGAAAGGCCCCCAGTTGTTGGTCAGTCTTCTAGAAGAGGGGAAGAAAAGGGAGACAGAAAAGAAGAGGAAGGGGGAATAGGCACTGAAGGTATGTAAAAAATAAAAGTAATAAAGAAATAATATATTTAAAGTGAGGCAATGACGATTTAGTTGAGAGATGACACAAAATGAGGTTTTATTTAATAATAATATTATTTCAAGTAAGGGTTCTGCGCGGCAAGCACTGTAATTACTATCAGACCTAATGCAACCTTTAATTTGTTATATAAAATTTAAATTAGAATTGTAATACTAATAAAAATAATAATAAACTGGTTATAATAAAATATGTTCAAGTGTGGAGTGTATAGTAAGTGATAAGGCTACAGGGGATTATCCAAGGCCCTTTTATAGGCAATGGGTCCTCTGAAGTGTCACTATATTTGTAAATACAAGAATTATAATAGAATGAAACAAGAATATAAAAGAATAAGTAAAACATAACAATGTAGAGAAAAATATGAAACAAATAATTAAAAACCCCAATTAAGAATCAAATTTTCCCACAATTAATTCCCAAATCAGCAAGTAAAAATAGTGAATAACTAAACAAGCCTGGGACATAGGAACTATGAGAAAGATAATTCAATACAGATGGTACAGTCTGATTTAAGGATTTTTAAGTGAAACAAAAAATATTTTGTCACAACAAAATATGTAATTAATTTCAATTTAGTATAAATTAATTAATTTTTTTTTCCTGACACAATTAAGGGTCAAAAGAAGCGCCATTAAATATTGCTTAATACTATATGAAAGATGTTATTTAATATATAAATGTAAATAATTAATTTAATTATATTATTAGTCAATTTTACACTTATAATTATAATATATGTTTTTAATTAATTAAATATAAATTTATAATTATTAAATACATAAAAATGTGCCATTATTTGTAGAATATAAAATATATTATTTTTAATTTAAATGTATA
Source organism: Hemileia vastatrix (assembly GCA_030280995.1). Taxonomy (NCBI): domain Eukaryota; kingdom Fungi; phylum Basidiomycota; class Pucciniomycetes; order Pucciniales; family Zaghouaniaceae; genus Hemileia; species Hemileia vastatrix. The sequence continues at coordinate 30,814,444 of JASXTE010000001.1, read as the reverse complement.
AAAATTTATATAAACAATAAAATTAATATAACACTTATATGTAATAAGATACTTATATAATTTTATTATGCAATAAAATATTAATTTATATACATTAAATACAATTCTTACGCCCTCTTTCAGGTCCTATAAGTTAACATATCATTTACTGGGCTCCTGGAATAGCCTGGCTGACAAAGATGACAAGATGTTTGAGATTTTGACAAAGCTGTAAGTGTTTACTTAAATTGTAAAATATTATAATTGATAATAAATTTTCAAAGCGTGAAAGTTCAATAATAGTATTATAAATCTTAAGGCAACTTATGATTATTTATGTAATATTTAAATTAGATGTATTGAACTAATGGAAATAATAAATAAAAGAAATATATTTAAAATATGATAAGTGAGTGTATAGTAAGTTATGAGCTACCAGAGAGACTTCTAAAGCCCTTTTATAGGCAAGAGGACCCTCTAGAGCGCTCCAAATATAATTACTAAAAGTAAAATGAAGTGAAAGAAATAATTAAAAAATTTAATGAAAAAACAATTAAAATAAATCTGTGATTAAGCAAATATTTGTTTCCATCAGATATTTCTAAAAAAGAATAAAATTAATATAACAAATAACTACGTGAGTATGGAAAATAAGAACTATGAGAGAGAATTCTAAAGAGGGAATACAAATAGCTAAAAAAGTATAATTAAAATAAAAGGAATTATTTTTACGCTTTTAAATAATCTTCACTCAGTATAAGCAATGGTAAGTTAACTATTTTAAGTAAATTAACTATTAAATTAATTTAGTAATATTAGTGACACAATTAAGGGTCAAGGAAGCGCCAAATATTGATGGATATTATTATATGATAGGTTATATTTAGTTTATATAAATGTTATTATTAAAATTGTAATTACAGTGTAAACTAAATTTCCACTTATAATATAATGTTGAATAATTTATTCATACATACAAATTATGCCATGATATTATAGAATATTATATTTGTTTATGTAATATAATTTTTTTAATAATAAAATTAAGTATAATATTTATTTTATTTATTCACAAAATAATTATAATTTTATTTAAATAATTTTTTGTAATTACATAAAGTTATTCCTCTATATGATTACAGTAATTTATTGTATAAATTACTGGACTCCTGAGATAGCCTGGCTGACATATAATGTAATTAAATTAATTAATTAAATTTATATATTAAATAAACCTTTTTCATACATTATTAAACAATAATATTGGGCGCTTTTTTGACCCTTAATTGTGTCAGTAAAATTATTAAATAAATTATAACACTTATTTAATAATATGGTATTAAAATTCTCACTTTAAATTAGAAAGATCATTAAATTAATAATTTGTTTCATTTAAACTAATTATTGAATCAATTAAATAGTTAAAAAAATTAATTAAAATTGCTTTATACTGGATTGAATTTATTACATGGATTTTGGCAGGAAAATGATTCTAATTGTTTTAATTAAACCCTTTACATCTTACTGTAACATCTGTTTTGGGTTATTTTACTCACTGTTCTCATGTTTCAAACTTACTTGGTAACTAATTAATTATATTAATTATTTTGGGAGGTAATGGTGGGAAAATTGGTTACTTACTCACGGGTTTAGTAAATTGTTTCATGTTTTTCTGTTAATATCTATATTTCATTTCTATTCTTTTACATTCTTGTTTTAGCCTATTACTATTTTTATATACTGATTTGTGGAGCTTCAGAGGTCCCCTGGTCTATAAAAGGGCCTTGGGTAATCCCCTTTAACGCATCACTTATTATACTCTTACCATTCAAAACATATTTTTTAAATATAATACATTTATTATTATTTTTATTAGTACTATAACTCTAATCTAAATTCTATATAAATATCTAAGGTTTCAATAAGTCTATTAGTAATAACAGTGTTTGCCGCACAGAAATATTAATACTTATTTTCAATAAATATATTATAACTTAATAAGACTCACCATTGTGTCAAACCCAAGGAATTTTTGTCACCTTATTTTTCTAAAATAATTATTTTTATTTAACTTTTCATTTCCCTCAACCTTTTTTCCTATTTTTCCTCCTCCTTCTCTCTATTTTCTCCATCTTCTTTTCCTTCATCTAGACCACCGGCTTACAATTAGGAATAAAAAAAGCATCCAATATTATTGTTTAATAACAAATGTAAGGTTTTATTTAAAATATAAATTTAATCAACTAATTTAATTATATTATAAGCTAATTTTCTACTTATAATTATAAAATATGTTTATAATTAATTAATTATTAATTTATATTTATTAAATACATAAAAATGCGCAATAAATTATAGAATATAACATTTATTATGCTTAATTTAAATGTATATATAGTTTATATAATAATGAAATTAATATAATACCTATTTTATATATATTTAACAAAATACTTATATCATTTCATTATGAAATATAATATTATATTCTAAACCAAAGGCACAATACCTTCTAATCATATCTTCCAGAGTTTGAATCATTCTTTCAGCTAGACCATCAGTCTGAGGATGGTGAGCTGTAGACTGTAGAATTTTTAGCACAGTGGAAGGCTAAAGACAGGTCAATCAGCAACTGTGCACCTTACAACAACAAGTAACTACAACAAAGTGTGTGCTAAAACTGAACAAAAGACTCTATTCTCCCCACACTGTGCAATGACTGTCAGAAGCGGCCAAAGGGGAAGAAGGGGACAGGAGGAAGCAATGTAGGGAGCAAAGAGAATAGAGAGAAAAATATTTGGATTAATTGCAAGAATAAAACATACCTAAACACAAGTCAATCAGCAACTGTGCACCTTACAACAACAAGTAACTACAAAAAAGCATGTGCTAAAACTATAAGGGACACAATTGTGAGCTTCTGTGGTTAGAATGAAAAATATTAGTGGAAAAGAAAACAGAAAAGGAAAGGAAAGAACCTGAACAAAAGACTCTATTCTCCCCACACAGTTCAATGACTGTCAGAAATGGCCAAAGGGGAAGCAGGGGACAGGAGGAAGCAATGGAAGGAGCAAAGAGAATAGAGAGAAAAAGATTTGGATAGGGAAAATGGAAACAGAAAGCAGAGGCTTAATTATATGAGAAAGTCCACCATCTAAAACAACAGAAAACTACTTGATGCCAACAGAAACTACTCAATTACAATACAGAAACAAGGAGAATACAGAAATAAGAGAAAACAGTCAAGGGAGCAATTCCCACACAATGACTGTTTGACATTTCAAGTCCAAAAAACACGTCCTCAAGGTCCAGGTCAAGAAATATGACTCCAGGTGGGAAAGAACAGTTGTACTCAATGTTTGAGCTTGTATCTCAATAATTCCTCCGCCAAAATGAGCAGAAAAAGAGGATATGAGCTTGGAGAATGAGGAGAAAGAGAAGGAAAAGAGCTGGAGAAGATATGGGTCAGGTATTAGATGCAGAAATTTCTACATAGACAATTTTAGATCACAGCCACAAATATCCATCAAAGAGGTCCAAAAGTCAGACATAAATTTTGGATCTCTATCAAAGATAACGGCTTTTGGAACTCCAACATTATTAAACATCTAAGAATAGCATAAGAAAGCTAATTCTTTTGTTGATACATCTTTGTGGGTTGGAATAAATTTGCACATTTTGGTGAATCTATCCACTATTACCTAACAAGAGTTATAACTGTCTTTACCTGCTACAGGAAGACCAGTGACAAAATCAATGTTAATGATTTGCCAAGGAGCATCAGGTGCTTCAATATGTTGTAACAATCCTGCTTTTTTACCTGTCAATCTTTTATATTTTTGACAAAAATCACAAGGTTCAACATACAATTTAGTGTCTTCAGACATATTAGCCCACCAAGAAGTGTTTTTAATTCTGATAATGATTTTTTCAAGATCAAATTGTCCTGATAATATGTCATCATGACATAGTTTTAAGATGGTTTCTTTCATGAAAGGAGGAATAACAATGTCATTGGTCAGTTTTCTCCTGTAGTAAATATAACCATCTTCAATGGAAAACTTTATTTTACTCAAAGCACTCTGGTGCTTTGGAGGAAGAGTTTTTATCAATGCTTGGATAGAAGCATTCTTTGCATCATTCAAGATAGTAACCAATTTATTCAAATCAGAATCTTGAGCATATGAATCCAGAATTAATAGTAACAGTTCCTCTTCCATATCAACAATGTATATACCATGTATATGTACTGTATCATCTTCAGGTACATAGGCTGGATTGGATACATCATTTGGAAGAGGTAATCTGAACAACATATCAACATTTGAATGAACACTTCCAGCCCTGTGGATAATAGTCATTCTACCTCTGTATTCTTGAACAGCTAGTTGCCATCTAAACATATGTCTATTTGGTGATTTCAAGTTTAAGAGGGATTTCACAGCACTGCAATCAGTAACTAATTCAAACTTTTGATCATCTGAATAATAATGAAGCTTTTCTAAAGCCCATACAACTGCTAAGCACTCTAATTGAGTGGTACCATATTTCTAATCACTTTTTCTTAAGTTTCTTTAAATATAACAAATTACTACTTCTGAAACTTTTTTGTTAATGATTTGTTTTTGATGAAGAGCAGCTCCAAGTTCAATAAAACTTGCATCTGTATAAAGAACAAAAGGCTTATTAAAATCTGGAAGGGCAAGGATTGGAGCTGACATTAAACATCTTTTTAATGTATCAAAAGCTCTTTGACTGTCCTCATCCCATATATAAGCCACATCTTTTCTTGTTAGTTTGGTAAGTGGTAACACTATGACTTGATAACTTTTTATGTATTGTCTATAGTAGCCACACATTCCCAAAAAACTCTGTATTTCTTTTACAGAAGTTGGTGCTGACACATTTTGGATAGCAGAAACTTTTCCTTGGTCTACACAGATCTGTAAGCCAGGCACAACATGACCCTGGACTTTCAAGGATTGAAACCCAAATTTACACTTTTTTAAGGATAAAGTCATGTTAATTTCATCCATTTTTTGGAAGAATCTATTCAAGTGTTGTATATGTTCATCAAATATTATAGAAAAAACTATGATGTCATCAATATAAACCATTAACCTACCTTCAATTATTTCCTGATGAAATGTGTTATCCATTACTTTTTGGAATACTGAAGGGGCATTTTTAGGTCCAAAAGGCATCCTAACATATTTGTAAATTCCCATATAGGTTGCAATTAGCAAAAAAGTTTGGTAAGACTGTTCAAAAGGTATTTTATGATAACCTTTATTACCATCCAAACAGCTTATGAATTTAGCACCTTGTAAGGTAGCATGTATAGAGCTAAATCAGGGAAATGGGTAAATATCATCCACAGTATAAGTATTTAATGCTCTATAATCTCCACAAAGTCTAGCTTTATCTTTTTCATACAAGATTAAAACTGAAGAGATGACACAATATTTTGCTGTAACATCTACTTTTTCAATAATATTCATGCTCAATAAAGTTGAGATATTATCTTCTATATCTTTTCCCTTTGTGGGAGAATCAAGGTAAGGTTTTTCCTTTAGGCTAGGAGGTATTTCATTCAAATTGCAGGATAGTGAAATTTCCATTTCATCTTTAACCAAGCCTAACACATGGGAACCATGAGTGAAAGCCATTGGGAAAGATGTAATTAAGGCTACTATTGAATCTTTTTGGTCATCAGTTAATTGATCACCAAATGAAGCTGTTTCAATTTCAGACAATAATAAATTCATTTTCTCTGTTTGTCTACCTCTAAATTGGATCATAGAATGACAAGATTTTACTAAGGGTGCAGAATGCTTTTTAGAAGAAGAAATTTTAAATTTTCTTTTCTCATTCATTCCCAAAGTAAAACAATTGTTTTCAGGATCCAATTTAATGCCAAACATGGTTAAAATATCATTTCCAATGATAAACTAATTGCTTAAATTGTCGTTTTTAATCATAACAAATTCACAAATAGCTCTGAAAAAACCACCATTATATTTTAAGAATACAGTGGTTTTGTATTTTCCAATGGAACAAAAATCAGAACCATAACCTTTCCATTTTTCCGATGTTATAGGTAATAATTTGCATTGATAAACCTTATCTACAGAAGCAAGTGCTTTTTCAGACACTACACTTCCTCCAGCACCAGAGTAAAGAAAAACCTCAACATTTTTACCATTAATGATAACTGAAGCTCTCAAAGGTGATATTAAAATGGAACTGTCAGTAATATCTCTAATTACTTCAGCATTTTCTACAGAAGATAAGTCAATATCACAATTATCAGACCAATTATCTAAATATTGGATATCTTTCTCTAAAACCAGAACTTTCTGAGAGGACTCATGGTCATAAGAAATATTGCTATTACAGTCACTGGAGGAATCCTCAAGATCAGCTTGAGTATTTTCAGATTCCTCAGATTGTTCAACAAGATGAATTTTTTTGTCACAAATATGTCCTTTTTTCCATGGTTTTTTACATTTAAAACAAGTTTTTGTTGCATATTTCTTTGGTGCAACTAGGGCAGAAGGTTTACCAGTTTTGTCTGGATGTTTTGTGGAAGGCTTTTGCTGGTCATGAAAAGATTTAACAGGATAATTCCTTGGTTCATATCTATTATTTAGTAAGACATGATTACAGATATTAATAAAAGACAAATTTGCTCTCACATGCACATTCCTTGCCACAATCAAATCTCTCAGAGAATTTGGTAATTTATAGAGAATTGTATCTCTCCAAATATCATAATCCATTTTAAGATCCATGGATCTAAGAATTTTTGTAATTTTCATAAGAAAAACAATAGGTTTTCAGGAGAGGAGGATGCATATTTAGCATTCTCATATAATCTCTGCTTGGCAAGCCTGAATTTGGAACCACCAAATTGATTTTCAATCAAGGTTTTCCACTCTTTCCAAGTATAATGTTGATTTTCCAGTAAGACAGATTCATACCACATTAAAGCTAAATTGGAAAATAAAGAAATTAATTTAGAGACAATTTCTTCATCTGGAATATATTAGATTTTTTCAGATTATCAATTCTCTGAACAAAGTGTTGCCTGTCAGATTAAGAGTCACCATCAAAAGTGGGATATTGATCCAGTTTGGGCCAAGTTTTATGGCTACTGGGATGTTCCATCCTTTGGTTTGAATTATGTAACATTAATAATTCTTGAATTTTAGCCAGGTGTTCAGAAATTTCATTTTTTACAGAACCAGCTGGTTTATGACCTTAAAAAGATTTTTTGCTAGTAGCGAAAGATTTTACAGACTCATTGTCAGTTTGTTTAATGGCTGAAATATCGGGAAGAAAAGAGATGCTCTGTTCAGGTTCCTTTCCTTTATTTTCATGCAGATTATGGGCAGCACTTTCATCTACACCATAATGATTGATGGTTGAGGCTGAAATTTTTTCCTGTAGGTCAGACACATAGTTTCTTATCCTTGGAATTTCAGACATCTGGCCATTCATTTTTTCAAGGGATTAAACATTTCTGTCCTCAAAAACTGTGTGTTTGGTACTTAGTGCATGGAAATCATTTTTTAGCTTTTTCAACTCATTGTAAAGAGACTTAATTTCACTTTTCAATGAATAATTTTCCTTAATAAGGGTTTTTAATTGACTCAAGGTTCTATGCAGATTGATATTCTTATCTGAGATAGCTCTATGGTCACTTCTTATTTGTTTCTGTTGGCTAAGAACAATATTCAAAGTTTCTTTGATTTTAAAATAAGCTGTATCCTGTACAGAGGAACTCACTTTACATTGCAAGTGCAAATTATTTAATCTATCATTTTCATGGATTAACACATCTCTCAAATGTTTGTCTTTCACAACATTAAAATCAAGGGTATCTTTCAATATTTCCTCAGAAGTTTTCTCAATTAAGGTATAGACTTCAGCAGGAACAGAATCATTCTTTATTGCAAGAGAAGGATTAATTAAAGAAGTAGAAGTTAAATGTAAAGGTTCATCAAATGACAATTTGCTAATTACATCAATAGGGCTACTAGTTACAGGAAGCTGTCTTTTAACAGGTTTAACTGTTCTTTCACCATTTTCAATAATATTACCTGTTGAAGAAGATGTGTTATTATACATACCAACATGTTTATCAAACAAATTACTTACCATGGCAAGGGAGGAAATTTCCCCTGTGCCTTCTTTCTTCTGCCTCCCTGATAAGGATGGGGCTGAGGAGATGTATGGTAGGTTAGTGTCCTGGATGGGCCAGGGTGTTGAACTGTTGGTTGCTGAACATTCTGTTGGTAATGGTTCATCAAGTAATTCCATTTCCACTGCTCCACTTGCGGAGTGCTTTGATTTTGAGTGAAGGAGCTGGGTGCCTGATGAGGCTGAGGTTGAGGCGGAGACTGAGACTGAGAGGCTGGGAAAGGAGGAGGTTGAACCTGTTTGTGATTTAATAACTCCTGCATCTGTTGCCAGAGTGTGTCTACTCTTGCCTTGTATTTCATACTTTCTGCCTTCAGTTCTTTTATGTGACTGGAAAGGTTGTTTATTTGTTGAGTCAGAGGTATCTTTTTTATTCTTATACCCTTTAGTGGATTCTCCTAATTTATTTGAGGTTTTGCTTCTTTCAGAGGTGTTTGGTGAGGGGGGTTTGCCACTTCTCCTGCCATTTCCATGTCGTGAAGGTCTTTTGTCAGCTGAATAATTTTTGTAAGTTAATTTAGAAGAACCTACAGATTCGGTGTCAACATCCACTTCAATTCCATCCACATGTAAGTTATCTATGCTGTCAGCAAAACTACTGGACATAAAAACTGTGAACAAAGAATCAAAATGATTTTAATGGTTCAAATTAGTATTTTCAAAATATAATATAATCAAATGATTTTTAACAAAACAAAAATTTTAAATTTTATTTGAAAATCAATTAATTAACAAAAAAATGTCACCACGCAATATGGGGGGCGGACTTGCTAGCAAGTCTGCAACCTTGAGCCCTAATTCATATCTTTTTCAGAACACATTGAAGTGGTGATGAAACAATCATGAAGAAATATTGAATTTACTTTGAAAACACCTTGAAACTGATTTGAACCTTTATTTAACAACAGTTGATTAATAGTTCAAAATATATTCACAGCAGGAAAAAAGTTTGCACTAGAGGTCTAGTGCTTTTTTTGCTTCCTGAAATAATTCCTGGTAGAATTCCAAGTGGGACTTCTATCTGATACCTTCCTCCCCTAATTCTACCTTATCTTTAATCTGCCTTCACATCCTACCCCCCTTATCTTGTTACTAACCTTGCCATCTACTTACCCTTTCTACCCTATCCCTTCCCTTCACAGTAAGAAAACGACTCTCCTCTCCTTCCACGCCTCTCCCTTCTCTTCTCTTTATTTCTCACACCTCCCCCAGAACCTCACTCACCTTTCCCAGCCCACTGTCATTGTTTAGTTTTACTTTACTTTGTATTTTTTTTCATGTTTCTTCCCTACAAATATCTTCCTTTCTCAACACTTGGCCACATTTATTTGGTAAATACAAGCAACTCAAATTCTGAAATATGTATTTAGTTACTTTATTTACCACTTGGAATGGTTTATAATTCCTCAATATTTTATTTCTTGTTATTTCTAATTTATACATATTAATTATTCTCAAGTTTATCAAAAATTGGCTACTTTCCAAGCCCTTGCATGCCTCCCGAGCACTTTTTTCACCTCTCCAATTTCATTTCTCACCTCACCCAGAAAAATTGAGGGACTGGGTAAGGCTGGAGAAGGTGAGAGAGGGGCTTTACAGGGCTGGGAGAGGTTATAAAAGCCCCTAATCCACTTCGGGAAGGCTGGCAAAGGTGAGAGAGGGTCTTTAAAGGGCTAGGAGAGGTGATAAAAGCCTCTCACCTACTACTCCCAACCCTAATTAGTCTTTACAGCACCTCACTCACATCTCCCGCCAAATGAAGGGGCAGGGGAGGCTGGGGGAGGTGATAAAAGCCTCTCACTCACTTCTCCCAGCCCTCCTTAGTCTATACAGCACCTCACTCACATTACCAGCCAAAGTAAGGGACTGGGGGAGGTGAGTAAAGGGCTGGAAAGGTCTTGGGAAGGTGAGAAAGGGCTAGGGGAGGTAAGTGAGAGCTGGGGGATGTGGACAATAGACTGGGGAGGTGAGTAATATTTTGAGAATGTGAGAGAAAGGCTGGTGAGGGCTAACGGAGGTGATTTGGGTGATTGAGGGGAATGAGAGGTGAACAAGAGGTTTCAAAAGGGGTGGAGTTGTGTTAAAAGTGAAAATAGTGAGGAGGGCTTAAACTTATATTTTGAAGCTTAAGAGGTTTAGCAAATGTACCAGGAGGGAAATAAAAGGGTGGGGAGTGGTAATAGAATTAACAGAAATGACAAGGCAGAAAAATTTGTGTGTATTGGAACAGTCGCTTGGTTGATTTAGATGATGATTGATATTATTACTCTCTTCACACACCCACACGTACTATATTATGCTTGTAACTATATACACCACTTAGGGTTGCTGCGGCACAGGTGAGTATGACCTAACACCCGCCCCTCACCAAGCCTCAGCACCCCTGTAGAAGTAGAGACAAAATAGAAGGAATAATATATATATATATATATATAAACTATCTAATACTCAGTTGAACGCAATCCCCATTGTGTAGCACATTACTAAGACTTTTTGTGAATATGTCTGCCGATTGACTGTTGGTATCTACCCATTCTAGTTCAGCATTACTTTTATATAGCTGCTCATTTACATAAAAAAAATCTCTTTCCACGTGTCTTGTTCATGTATTGGAGGCTTGGTCATTGGCTATTTTGACAGTCACTTGGTTGTCACATTTGAGAGTGAGAGGTCGCGTGAAGTTAACAAGTTGTTGGAGTAGATTTTGAACCCATATACCAAGTCTCGTCGCTGAACTTAGTGCCATGAGTTCAGCATGGCTGGTAGAGGTAGCTACGCATGGCATTCTCTTTGAGCTCCAGAATATTAGTGAGCCATGGAGCAGGATTGCCATTCGGCCTGTCAATTTTGAGCTTTCTCCGCCCCAGTTGGAGTCAAAGTAGGCTTCTAATTTTCCTGTGAGAAATGATTGGGGGCCGAGGTATAGTTTTTTATCTTTAGTTTGTTCTAGATAGCCTAACAGGTGACAAATAGCTGACCAGTGTTCTTCACGAGGACATTTGGCGAATCTTGAGAGTAGATTCATGGCAAATAAAATATTGGGTCAAGTACCAGTTGCAATGTAACTCAGGGAACCCACTATCAACAAGTATTCGGTTGCCTTTAATGGTTTTGTATCTGCTGGAGGTGTTGACAGGAAAATTTTTGATAGCAGGGGAGTGTCTCTTGGTATGGTAGGTTGGCCGCTGGATTCTATAGTCTTAACTATGAGGGGGGTTTGACTTAGGAGAAAACCACAAGTTGTCCTGACAGAGTTAATCCCCACAATTGAATCCAAGCCGTTTTCCCACTTAATGACTAATGACTTCTTCAGGCAAGTTTCAAGGGTCTTTAGGCTTTCTACGCAATCTCTGGCTACTAGGCCATCATCTACATGGATCCATATGAAAGTCTTGATTTTTTTCTTTGTTAGGAAGTACACGCTGGTATTTTATTTGGATACTTCATAACCCGACTCCTTCAAAGTGGTGCTTAAATGCTGCCACCAACACCTGGCTGCCTGGAATGTGCCATATAACGCCTTCTTCAGTTTCAGTGCCTGTCTGTTGTTTAGCTCAAAACCTGGTGTATCCCGTACCCAGATGTCCTCTTCAATGGCGCTGTGGAGATAGTCTGCGGTAACGTTGAAAGAGTGGACAGGCCAATTATTGGCAGCTGCGACAGTCAATATTAAACGTTGGGACATGAAAGTAGCAGTGGGGGAAAAAGTCTCAGAGAAATCGACGCCGGGAATCTGTTTAAACCCTTTTGCCATGTACCTTGCCTTTTGTCGCTGCACAACATTAGACCCATCTCGCTTTTTGGTGAACACCCATTGTGCATCAAGTATTCGGGCGCCAATTGGAGGAGTTTTACGTTCCCATACATTCATTTTTAGTAGGTTTTCCAGTTTGGATTTGCAAGCCTTCTTCCTTTCATTTGCATTGAGTGATTTCATTGCTTCTTTGAAGGTTTTGGGAGTTGGGAGAGCAAAGAATCCCGCGTTCTTTTCAATTGTTGCTACAAGAGATTCCTGGTCTGTGAACTGTGTTTCTCGGCAGAAGTTACCCAGGTGCAATTTGGTTGAGTATACTGAAGAAGCATTTGTGATGTGGTCAATGGTCATCTTAATGAATGTAGGAGATATCTGTTGACTCGCAAAGTCTGCCCACACCAAAGACAGCAAGCTTTTTCCTTCAGGTTCCCAGAAGAGCCAACCCTTGGATCCCTGTGGGTATCCCACAATGATGCATCACCTTGCACGGTCGTCAAGTTTGCGACGTGTTTCTTTTGGGATATGTACATAAGCTTGTTCACCAAATTTTTTAAGGAGATCTAACTGTGGTTTTATATTGAGCATGGATTTTTAGGGCATCATTGTGGTACTTGTGACATTTAGTAGTCTGTTTAAGATGTAGGATGCCCATCGATACGCAAAACCCCAAAAGAATTTGGGAAGTCCACTTTCATGTAGAATTGTGCGTCCCATTTCATCAACGCTCTGGTTGTAATGTTCTACTCAATCATTCTGCGCATGAAAATAAGGTAAGGTAAGCTCGTGATTAATGCCTTTTTCTTCAAAAAAGGTAGCTAACTTCTTCTTATTTCTAAATTTGCCTCCGTTGTCTGACCTGAAGACTTTCACTTTGCAGTTGGTCTGATTTTCCAGTCGAATTATTGTTTTTTTAATCACGTTGACAGCATCAGAATTGTTGGCTGGGATATGGCATTCTCCATAGGAGGTGCCAATATCTCTCATGGTTAAGGCGTACAGACCATTGGCAGATGTCACTTCTTCTAAGGGACCAATGAGATCAGCGGTTAGAATTTCTAGTCTAGATGGGTGGCGCCCTGTAGAGTCTAACAAGAAACGTCTCTTACTTTTGCATATTCAGCATGAATGACAGATGATGTTCCCAGGGGGAAGCTTTTCTGGTAGGCCCTCTGCCATCCTTCTGGCTATCATTTGGCGTAATTGTCTTAATGAGGCATAACCAAATTTACAGTGCCAGGAGTATAGTTCCTCTTCATCTTTTGTGCGTACCATTGTAGGGAGTTATATGTCTGGGAGTGATATTGGGACTAGTGAGTGAGCTGTAATAGTTGAGGAGTCTGAGTGAGTCAAGGGAATGTCATTTACAGAAATTGTGTGTTTCTGGTCACATGTAATGGATTGGGGTTTTATTGGATTAGGTAGAATCCATTTTCTATGTACACGGCATGCTATAAGTCTTTGTTGTCCTTCTTTCCAGAAAATAAATGAATCACCACAAGTTGTCATTAGCATCTTTCTATTGAGTAATGCAGCAGGAGAAATTAAGGTACCCAATGCTGTTGAGCAGTAGTGGACGGGTCTAATACTGATAGTCTCCCCATGAATCCCAGTAAGCAACATTGTACCCAATCCTGTAATAAAATTTTTATTGCCATTAGTTGCTACAGTCAGAGGTATTGGACGCGGTAAGAGCTTGAAGTTCACTAACAGATCTTTATTTCGGGTGAGGTGGTGTGTTGCTCATGAATCCAGGAAGGCTGTGTCAGAGCTTCTTGAAGATGTCGTTGGGAGGTTTTCTACCAAAACTGACGCAGCCATTGGTTGGTCGTCAATAACCTCAACTACTTTGGCCTGTCTGACATTTGGTTTGTTATCTGTGACAGGTGCTATTGTACACTACAAGTGTTGTGGGTATGTTGGGCGGTAGTTGTCTATTTTGTTGTTTGTTGCAGGTCTAGGCATATTTGGGTTTTGGTAGTTAGGCACCATGGGTACAGGAGCATAGACGGGATAGAAGGCCCTGTATGACTGGTTTAGTTGAGGAGGAGGTAAACTGCGCTGCCTTAGTTGTTGTCCAAAGGTGGGAGGGCGACGACAGTTGGCTTGTATGTGATTGGGTGAGTTGCAATTCCAGCATAGGGGAACACGAGCTGCTGCTGCTTGAGGACTTTTGATCATGGAGGGGTCACTTTTAGTTGCAGCTTCATGTGTTGTAGTGGCGGTGGCGGCAGTGAGACTACCGAGTGTTTAGCTGTTGGGAATTAGTGCCTGGACGGCCTTCTGGAGGTCCCATACAATTGATAGCACCCGTTCTAGTTCTTGATAAGACGGGTACTCTCCGGAGACCTTCAACTTAACTCATTGTCCTCTAGGACTTTGTCATAGAAGGTTGGGTTACTTTTCATTGATAGTTGTAGTAAAATGCCAAGAACTGTCTCTTTGTTAATTTTGGGGCCATGTTTTTTGAAGTTTTCAACACATTCTTTAAAATGTGCCATGAGGAGCATGGGATCGTCAAAATCTTTCAGGCTAAGGTTTGGCATTTGGTCCCATGCATTAAGTTGTGAGGCTTTTGATGGGATAATGAAACGTGAGTCCAGCTCTTCTTGGTACAGGTTGAAAACAGGTTTGACCTCTATCATTTGAGATTTGATTTCTGGCGAAATTGAGTTCAGGACCATGGTTTGTGCAATCTTTTCTTTGAATGTGTTTGTGTTTGGGAGTTGTTGCAGGATGAAGAAGTTTCAGCACAGAGGAAAGCTAAACTCAGGTTAATCAGTAACTGTGCACCTTACAACAACAAGTAACTACAACAAAGCGTGTGCTAAAACTATAAGGGACACAAGTGTGAGTTGCTGTGGTTAGGACTAAGAGAATTAGAGAAAAGATAACAGAAAAGAAAAGGAAAGAACCTGGACAAAAGACTCTATTCTCCCCACACAGTGCAAAGACTGTCAGATGCGGCCAAAAGGGAAAGCAGTGGAAGGGATAAAGAGAATAGAGAGAAAGAGAAAGAAAAAGATTTGGATGGGGAAAACGGAAATGGCAAAGAGAGGGCTCATTATATGAAAAAGTCCACCATCCAAAACAATAGAAACTAACACGACGTCGACAAAACTACTAAACTACAATACAGGAAAAGAGACAGGTTCACATCCAAAGAAAAAATTCTCATCCAGGGAAAAGATTCACACTCCAGGTAAAGAAACACGTCCTCGAGGTCCAGAATCAATACATTGACTCCAGGTGGGAAAGAAATGTTGTTCTTGGTGCTGGAGCTCGTATATTTGAAGTTCCTCGGTGGAAAAAGTCAGGAAAAGAGGATATGAGCAAGGAGAATGACTTGAGACAATGGTAAGAAGCTGGAGTAAGGAATGGGTCAGGTATTAGAGGCAGAAATTTCAACACCCCCCCTTAATACCAGACCCATGAGTTTGAGGAGATAAGACAGCTTGACTTTTCCCAAAGATTTTGTAAGAAGATCAGCCACCATGTGTTCAGTTGAAATGTGTTGAAGCTGAAAATGTTTTTTGTTGATGCTTTCAGTAATCCAACAAAGTTGAGTGTCCACATGTTTTGATCTTTGATGGTATCTGAGTGAATCCTTGCATTGTGAAATGGAACTGGAATTGTCAGCAAGGATTAAAGGTGAAGGTGATTTAGGAATATTGAAGGAAGTAAGTAATTTAGTCAGCCAGATTGCTTCACATCCAGCATCCACAATGCCTCTTAACTCAGCCTCAATACTAGAGATAGTGACAACTTGCTGCTTTTTAGAACTCCAGGAAATAGCTCCTCCATTGAGTATGGTAACATACCCTCCAGTTGAGCACCTGGTATCAGGATCCCCAGTATAATCATTGTCAGAGTAAATAAGAGGACAGAGTGATGGATGATTTGAAATTGGGCATTTTCCTACAAAAGTGAGAGATGATGATGAAGTGGCACACAGATATCTGAAATTGTGTTTGACAGCAAGCCAGTGTTTGATACCTGGTTCAATGAGATGTTGAGATAATGCACCAACTGCAAAAGAGAGATCAGGTCTTGTTGCAACAGACAAATAGTTGAGTGCACCAATAGCAGAGCGGTAATTGATTTTCAGAGAATTGAATTCAGCAATTTCTTCACTGGTTGCTTTGACAGGATAATCATTTGGGGATAAGGGAGTAAGACTGGGATTACAGTTGGCCATATTCCAGTTGGACAAAACTTTTTCAGCATAAGATTCTTGTGATAAAGAAAGAGTACGTGCTGTTTGGTTCCTGGTGAGACGCATTCCCAAAATCCAAGTGGCAGGACCAAGATCATCCATCTCAAATTCAGTTTTGATTTTGTCTTTGAACCAAAGAAAATGATTACCAGTAATGACCATATCATCAACATGAAGATAAATGATACAGATTTGTGATTTGTTTCTCCAAACATACACACACCAATCACACTTAAGGGGGGAGAAGTTGAGCTTGCACAAGTAGTCATTTATACGTGAATTCCAGCAGAAGGGAGCTTGTTTGATGCCATAAAGAGGACGCAACAATTGGCAAACTTTACCTTCATTTCCAGCAGTTAGTGTTCCTTCAGGCTGTTCCATATAAACAGTTTCATTTAAGTTTCCCTGGAGAAAAGCTGCCACTACATCCATTTGATGAACATCCCAGTCAAAATAAGCTGCTAAAGAAAGAATGGTCCTGAGAGAAGTGATCCGTCAAGTGGGTGCAAAAGTTTCATGAAAATCTATTCCTAGGATTTGAGAATATCCTTTTGCTACACAACGGGCTTTGAACTTTGAAACACCACCATCAGCATTAGGTTTAACCCTGAAAACCCACCTGCAGCCAATTACATTAGCTTTTTCAGGCCTGGGGACAATTTTCCAAGTGTTACAACGCTGAAGTGCTTGATGTTCATGTTTCACAGCCTCTGCCCATTCTGCTGAATATTTGGAATAGATTGCTTGCTTATAACACTGGAGTTCAGGAATTTCATGAGCTAGCAAGGGAGCTTCTAGAGAGAAAGCAAAGGCATTTGCTGCATATAACCCAAGAGGATCAGGAGAATCAGAGTAGGAATCATGTTGATAATGATCATAATAAATCTGACGTAAATGTTCAGGAGTTGATGTTTCAGCTGAAGAGTTGTCAGAATAACTGGGGGATTGTGATGAGGGAACATAATCAGGATCTGCTGGATTGTCTGGCTCAATTGATGAATATGATGGATCAGATTGACTGGAACCTTCTTCATCTTGGACATTGGAATGAGGTAATCTTGTTAAGTGGCCAGGTGAAGGACAAGGAGTTGAATTGGAAGGTGTGCCTGACATGTGAAAATCAGAGGATGAAGAAGAAGAAGGAGAATTATCTTCAGAATGTGAATCAGAGATGTTTCCTGAGGATTGATCACGAGTTGGAGACTCAGAAGGAGATTGAGCTGGAGAAAAGGAAAGGCCAGGTGTTGGAAGTGGTTGACTGTCATGAATTTGATCTGGAATTTGCTTCATCAGTTGTGACCATTGAGGGCGCTTAAATCTGGAGTCAAGAAAGGGGAAGAAATTTTCATTGAAGGCCACAGATTTGGCAATAACAATCTTTTTAAGCTCAAGGTCCCAAACACGATAATTTGTTGTTCCAACTTCATATCCAAGCATGACACACTTTCTGGCATTAGCTGAAAACTTTCCAGGACATTGATGTTTATCAAGGAAGGCATAGCAAGCACAACCAAAATCTCTGAGGTGTGAAACTCTGGGTTTGGATTTATTCCATGCTTCAAAAGTAGTTGACTTATTTTGAAGAGCTTTGGTTGGTAATCTGTTTTCAAGATATACTGCTGTTTTAACTGCTTCTGACCATAGGTGAATTGGTGCATTAGAATGAAACATCATGGTTTTGGATTTTTCAGTGGTAATACGGTTTCCTCTCTCAGAAATTGGACTTTGTTGGGGAGTGTAAGGAGCCGTAACTTGAAGAGAAATGCCATGTTGTTTAAGAAAGTTGACCAGACTAGAGTTGATGTACTCACCACCACCGTCACAAACAAGCTTTTTGATTTTGAAGCCAGATTGCAGCTCCACAGATGCCTTATATTCCAAGAAATATTTGAATACTTGGGCTTTTGAGGAAAGAAGGTAAACATGACGGTATGAAGTGGCCTGATCAGTGAACTTAAGGTAATACTGAGAACCATCAAAAGAAGGAGGCTGAATTTTCCCAGATAAATCCGTGTGGATAACTTCAAGAGGATTTTTGGCAACAGGCAACTGGCCAGGAAAGGAAGCATGGGTTTGTTTACCCAACACACACGGTTCAAAAAAATGCATTTCAGAATCAGACAAACTAGAACTAGATACATCAGATGCCATTCCATTAAAAAGTTTTTGAATATATGGGGCGTAGGGATGTCCTAATCTGTTGTGCCAGAGAGTTAGAGACTGACTTGAAGCTTTTGCATGGAGAGCTGAGGAATTAGGGGGAGACATGCCTTGTGGAACCACAGAAACTTCAAATAATGAATTGGAGATGACTCCTCCCATATAATTCTTTCCATTACGTGAAATAATGAAGTTTGATGTAGGATTAACTGGTGCAGGGATGAGAAGACAACCAGTTCTCCAAAGACATCCCAGGGAGATGAGATTCCTTCCAAGATCAGGGACATAAAGAGCATCAGAAAAGAAAACTTTTCCTTCCATTCCTCCAGAAGCAGAAACAGTTCCTTTTCCAGTTTCATAGATTGATTTCCCAATACCAGCAAGTTGAATTCGAATGTTGACAGGTTGAAAGCTGATAAAACTGTCTCTGTTGTTAAACATATGACAGCTGGCCCCAGAATCAATAATTGGAGAAAGGTTTGAGGAATGAGAAGCCATGGAAGCAGAAGCGTTGATAATGCAGTCAGAATTTGATTTTTCAGACAAGCAGGCAACAGCTGTAAAAAGGAATTCTTCATCAGAAGGGAAGACAAAAGCACAATTAGCCGTGGCATCAGGTTGTTATTCCTGAGGAGGGGGAACAGGAGTTGCTTTGATGGAATTTTCCTTTGATGGAGCAGCTGAGTTGGCTTGGTTCTTCTTGGGACGGAGTTCAGGGTGTTGAACAAAG
This sequence comes from Hemileia vastatrix, assembly GCA_030280995.1. NCBI lineage: Eukaryota > Fungi > Basidiomycota > Pucciniomycetes > Pucciniales > Zaghouaniaceae > Hemileia > Hemileia vastatrix. The sequence continues at coordinate 30,795,403 of JASXTE010000001.1, read as the reverse complement.
CAATGATTGTCATCATGTCCAACATTTTGACCATGAATAGAACATGAGAGTTTGCTGCGTGCCTTGGATTTGGATGATTTTGATGATTTGGCTGAGGCAGAATGAGCATTGACATTTGACATAGCATTGTGAAATTCATCAACAACTTTGTCATCAGCAGCGTAATCCAGGAAAGAAGATAAAACATCATCCAGATGCAGGTGATCAATTTCCTGTCTGTCTCTGGTGAGCAAACCACGTCAATGTTTGTAGGAGGGTGGAAGAGTGGCAAAGAAGAGATAAATAAGAATTTCCTGGGGAATGATGAGCCCAGAGGGGATCATATGGAAGTTAATGCCTTTGAATGCATCAACATGAGTTTTGGGGTCTCCTCCTTCAGAAAGAGAAAGTGAGAAATCCGTGATCCAACTTTATTGCTGGTGTGTCTTCTTGCAAGAACTGACCACATTTGAGCAGAGGTGTGGCAAGTGTTGACCAGCTTCTTGTTAACATCATCCAATCTGGTGATGATTTCATACTTGCACCTGGTGTCATTTTTGATCCAGAAAGCAAGTTGAGCTTTGATTTCAGCGTCTGAAGGTGAACCATCATTGTGAGGAACAGGGGCAGGAACTTGTCCAGAAACAATGCCAAAATAATCCAGAATTCAAAGTGAAGACGCAGAATGTGTTCCCAGGTGTCATAAGATTTGTCAGTAAGAGGGGTGACCATAACCCTACTTGAATCCTGATTGGAGGCCATGATTTGGTCGAGTCAACAGCAAAGATTTGGAGAGAAAGAAGATGATCCAAAATCTGAGTGAAAAGGCTGTTTTATTGTCCAGTAAGCGGTTTTGTTGTAAGTATTCTTGAGAGAGGTGCTTTAGGCAACTGGGCCCATAACCTGAAGAAGTTTTAGCACAGAGGAAAGCTAAACACAGGTTAATCAGCAACTGTGCACCTTACAACAACAAGTAACTACAACAAAGCGTGTGCTAAAACTGGACAAAAGACTCTATTCTCCCCACACAGTGCAAAGACTGTCAGATGCGGCCAAAAGGGAAAGCAGTGGAAGGGATAAAGAGAATAGAGAGAAAGAGAAAGAAAAAGATTTGGATTTCATTGCAAAAACAAACATACCTAAACACAGGTTAATCAGCAACTGTGCACCTTACAACAACAAGTAACTACATCAAAGCATGTGCTAAAACTATAAGGGAAACAAGTGTGAGTTGCTGTGGTTAGGACTAAGAGAATTAGAGAAAAGATAACAGAAAAGAAAAGGAAAGAACCTGGACAAAAGACTCTATTCTCCCCACACAGTGCAAAGACTGTCAGACACGGCCAAAAGGGAAAGCAGTGGAAGGGATAAAGAGAATAGAGAGAAAAAGAAAGAAAAAGATTTGGATGGGGAAAACGGAAATGGCAAAGAGAGGGCTCATTATATGACAAAGTCCACCATCCAAAACAATAGAAACTAACACGACATCAACAAAACTACTAAACTACAATACAGGAAAAGAGACAGGTTCACATCAAGGAAAAAGTTCTCAGCCGGGGAAAAGATTCACACTCCAGGTAAAGAAACACGTCCTCGAGGTCCAGAATCAATACATTGACTCCGGGTGGGAAAGAAATGTTGTTCTTGATGCTGGAGCTCGTATCTTTGAAGTTCCTTGGTGGGAAAAATCAGGAAAAGAGGATATGAGCAAGGAGAATGACTTGAGACGATGGTAAGAAGCTGGAGTAAGGAATGGGTCAGGTATTAGAGGCAGAAATTTCAACAATGCTAACACAAAGAATTCACATACTTCAGGATGTGGAAATGACAGGAAATGTAAACAAACCAAACCCCCTTCCCCCAGCACCACAGAAGGAAGTAAAGCCTCTAGTACCTCAAGAAGGTCTTCCAAAAGGATTCAAAATAAAAAAGCTTCCTCTGCCACAACAAATCAGCAACCTGTCCAGTCATATAAAAGAGTTGAAGACAGAAAATATGACGTACATAGCAAAAGTAGACACCTTGTGGGATCAGGTTCAAGAACTCAGGAACCAGATTCAGGCCCAGGCCCCTCCTCAGTTGCCTCCCAATCAGCCTCAGTTTCAGGCTCAACCTTCACAGCCACCCAGCTCAACCATCCAAAATCCAAATACTATGGAAGTAGAGCAATGGAAATGGGATTATCTAATGAGTCACTACCAACAGAATGTGCAACACCCTCCTCATCATCAGCCTGGCCCATCCAGAACACCCAATTTCCATCCACCTCCTCATCCCTACCAACAAGGCAGGAGAAAGAAGGCCCAAGCACAATCCCAAACCCAGTCTCAGGGGAAGTTTCTTCCTCTGCCATGGTAAGTAATTTGGTTGATAGTTACTTGGGTATGTTTTCTAATAAATCTTCTTCTGCAGGTAATATTATTGAACATGGTGAAAGAACAGTTAAACCTGTTAAAAGACAGCTTCCTGTAACTAGTAGCCCTATTGATGTAATTAGCAAATTGTCATTTGATGAACCTTTACATTTAACTTCTACTTCTTTAATTAATCCTTCTCTTGCAATTAAAAATGATTCTGTTCCCCCTGAAATCTATACCTTAATTGAAAGAACTTCTGAGGAAATATTGAAAGATACCCTTGATTTTAATGTTGTGAAAGACAAACATTTGAGAGATGTGTTAATTCATGAAAATGATAGATTAAATAATTTACACTTGCAATGTAAAGTGAGTTCTTCTGTACAAGATACAGCCTATTTAAAAATCAAAGAAACCTTGAATATTGTTCTTAGTCAACAAAAACAAATAAGAAGTGACCATAGAGCTATCTCAGATAGAAATATCAGTCTACATAAGACCTTGAGTGAATTGAAACCCCTTATTGAAGAAAATTATTCATTCAAAAATGAAATAAAATCTCTGCAAAATGAGTTTAAGAAGCTAAGAAATGATTTCCATGCACTAAGTGCCAAACACTCAGTTTCTGAGCACAGAAATGTTCTATCTCTTGCAAAAGTAAATGACCAGATGTCTGAAATTCCAAGAATAAGAAACTATGTGTCTGACCTGCAGGAAAAATTCTCAACCTTAACCATCAATAATGAATTAAATGAGATTGCTGTCAATAAGCTGCTTAAAAATAAAGGGAAAAAACCTGAGCAAAGTTCATCCTTTCTTCCTCATATTTCAACCATTAAACAAACTGACAATGAGTCTGTAAAATCTTTTAAAACTAGAAAAATATCTTGTGATGGTGATGCACCAGCTGTTTCTGTAAATAATGAAATTTCTGAACACCTGGCTAAACTTCAGGAATTATTAATAATTAATAATTCAAACCAAAAAGTGGACCATCCCAGTAGTCAGAAAAATTGGCCTAAGTTAGACCAATATCCTACCTTCGATGGTGATTCTTCCTCTGATTGGCAACACTTTATCCAAAGAATTGATAATTTAAAGAGATCTTATAAACTACCTGATGAGGAAATTGTTTCTAAGCTAATTTCTTTATTTTCCAATGTAGCCTTGATGTAGTATGAATCTGTTTTTTTAGATAACAATCATTATACATGGAATGATTGGAAATCCTTGATTGAGAATCAGTTTGGTGGTTCAAAATTCAGGTTAGCTCAACAGAGACTGTATGAGAATATTAGATATGTATCCTCCTCTGTTGAAAAACCCATTGTTTTTCTGATGAAAATAACAAAAATCCTAAGAGCAATTGATCCAAAGATGGATTATGATATTTGGAGAGATAAAATCTTGTATAAATTACCAAATTCTCCTAGGGATTTGATTGTGGCTAGAACTGAGCATGTAAGGCAAAATTCTTCTTTCATTAATATCTGTAATGAGGTACTGCTCAACCATAGATATGAACCAAAGAATTACCTTGGTAAATCTTATAATGATCAGAATAAACCTTCTACAAAGCTCCCAGAAAAATCTGGTAAACCCTCTGCCCCAGTTGCACCTAAAAAATATGCAACAAATACTTGTTATAAGTGTAACAAACCGTGGCAGAAGGTTCATGTTTGTGACAAGAAAATTCATCTTGTTGAACAAAATGAAGAAACTGATGAAGTTGAACTTGATGCCAATAATTCATCCAGTGACTGTGAAAGTAATATCTCCTATGACAATGAATCTGTTAAAGATGTTTTAATGTTGGAACAAGATGTCCATTATTTAAATAATATATCTGAAGATTGTGTATTGGATTTATCTTCAGTAGAAAATGCTGAGATAATTAAAGATATTACTAACAATTCTATTCCTATATCACCTTTGAAGGCACCTGTTATCATTAATGGTAAAAATGTTGATGTAGTTCTTGATTCTGGTGATGGAGGAAGTGTGGTGTCTGAAAAAGCTTTGGCTTCAGTGGATAAGGAATATTTGAGTAAATTATTACCTATAACTTCTGAAAAATGGAGAGGGTATGGTTCTACCTTATTTCCTATTGTCAAATACAAAACCTCTGTATTCTTCAAATATAATGGTGGTTTTGTCAGAGCTATTTGTGAGTTTGTTGTCATGAAAAATGATAATTTAAGCAATTGTTTTATTATGGGAAATAATATTTTAACCATGTTTGGTGTGAAACTGGACCCAGCAAATAATTGCTTTACCTTAGGAATGAATGGGAAAAGGAAATTCAAAATTTCCTCTCCTAGAACTTCTGGAAATTTGTTGAAATCTTGTAACTCACTGATACAATGTAAAGGTAGAACAACAACTGAAATGGATGATTTATTAAATGAAATAAATACTGCTTCTTTTGGTGATCAGTTGACTAGTGAAAAAAAAGATTCTATTGTTGCCTCTATTACCTCTTTCGCTATGGCTTTTGCTCATGGTTCTCATGTCTTGGGAATTGTTCAGGAAGAGATGAAAATTACCTTGTCCTGTAACTTGAGTGATATTCCTCCTAGTCTTAAGAAAAAACCATATCCTGCTTCTCCAACAAAAAGAAAGGATATTGAAGATAATATTAAAACATTATTAAAAATGAATATCATTGAGAAAGTGGATGTCACCCCCAAATATTGTGTCATCTCCCCAGTCTTGATTTCTTATGAAAAAGATAATGCTAGATTATGTGGAGATTACAGAGCTTTAAACACTTATACTGTTGATGATATTTATCTTTACCCAGAATTAATTCAATACATGCTACCTTGCAAGGTGCAAAATTTATTAGTTGTCTGGATGGTAATAAAGGATATCATCAAGTTCCAGTTGAGAAAAATTCTCAAACCTTTTTGATTATTGCTACTCATATGGGAATATATAAGTATGTTAGGATGCCATTTGGCCCTAAAAATGCTCCTTCAGTTTTCTAGAAAGTCATGGATAACACTTTCCATCAAGAAATTATTGAAGGTTGGCTCATGGTTTATATTGATGATATTATTGTTTTTTCTAAAACTTTTGATGAACATATGATTCACTTGAATAGAGTTTTCCAAAAAATGGATGAAGTCAATATGACCTTATCTTTAAAAAAGTGTAAATTTGGTTTTCAATCTTTGAAAGTCCTTGGCGATGTTGTGTCAGGCTTACAAATTTGTGTAGACCATAACAAAGTTGCTGCCATTCAAAATGTGAAAGCACCAACTTCTGTAAGAGAAATCCAAAGTTTTTTGGGTATGTGTGGCTATTATAGACAATATATTAAAAATTATCAGGTCATAGCCTTGCCTCTTACAAAACTGACCAGAAAAGATGTTGCTTTTCTCTGGAATAATGACTGTCAAAAAGCTTTTGATACATTAAAAAGTTGCTTAATTACAGCCCCTATATTGGCTCTTCCAGATTTTAACAAGCCATTTGTCCTATATACAGATGCTAGCTTTATTGGTCTGGGTGCTGCCCTTCACCTGAAGCAAATTATTAATGATAAATCCTCAGAAGTTGTAATTTGTTATATTTCAAGAACCTTAAGAAATAGTGAATTGAAATATGGTGCCACTCAATTGGAGTGCTTAGCAGTTGTTTGGGCTCTTGAGAAGCTTTATTACTATCTAGATGACCAAAAATTTGAGTTGGTAACTGACTGTAGTGCTGTGAAGTCCCTCTTAAACCTAAAGACACCTAACAGACATATGTTCAGGTGGCAACTTTCTGTTCAAGAATACAGAGGAAGGATGACAATTATCCATAGAGCTGGAAATGTTCACTCCCATGTTGATATGCTCTCCAGATTGCCTCTGCCAAATAATGACTCAAATCCTGCTTATGTACCTGAAGATGATACTGTTCATATCCATGGTATATTTATAGTTGTATTGGAAGAGGAGTTATTACAATTAATACTGGATTCATATGATAATGTTAAAATTTCTGCCTTTAATACCTGACCCATTCCTTACTCCAGCTTCTTACCATTGTCTCAAGTCATTCTCCTTGCTCATATCCTCTTTTCCTGACTTTTTCTGCCGAGGAACTTCAAAGATACGAGATCCAGCATCAAGAACAACATTTCTTTCCCACCTGGAGTCAATGTATTGATTCTGGACCTCGAGGATGTGTTTCTTTACCTGGAGTGTGAATCTTTTCCCCGGCTGAGAACTTTTTCCTTGGATGTGAACCTGTCTCTTTTCCTGTATTGTAGTTTAGTAGTTTTGTCGACGTCGTGTTAGTTTCTATTGTTTTGGATGGTGGACTTTGTCATATAATTAGCCCTCTCTTTGCCATTTCCGTTTTCCCCATCCAAATCTTTTTCTTTCTCTTTCTCTCTATTCTCTTTATCCCTTCCACTGCTTCTTCCTGTCCACTTCTTTCCCTTTTGGCCGCATCTGACAGTCTTTGCACTGTGTGGGGAGAATAGAGTCTTTTGTCCAGGTTCTTCCCTTTTCTTTTCTGTTATCTTTTCTCGAATTCTCTTAGTCCTAACCACAGCAACTCACAATTGTGTCCCTTATAGTTTTAGCACACGCTTTGTTGTAGTTACTTGTTGTTGTAAGGTGCACAGTTGCTGATTAACCTGTGTTTAGGTATGTTTGTTTTTGCAATGAAATCCAAATCTTTTTCTTTCTCTTTCTCTCTATTCTCTTTATCCCTTCCACTGCTTCATCCTGTCCACTGCTTTCCCTTTTGGCCGCATCTGACAGTCTTTGCACTGTGTGGGGAGAATAGAGTCTTTTGTCCAGTTTTAGCACACGCTTTGTTGTAGTTACTTGTTGTTGTAAGGTGCACAGTTGCTGATTAACCTGTGTTTAGCTTTCCTCTGTGCTAAAACTTCTTCAGATAAGGATTCTGATTTAAATAAATTGGTTACTATCTTAAATGATCCTAAGAATGCTTCAATTCAAGCATTAATAAAAACTCTTCCTGCAAAGTATCAAAATGCTTTGAATAAAGGAAAGTTTTCTATTGAAGATGGTTATATATATTATAGAAGAAAGCTTACTAATGTAATTTTAATTCCTCCTTCTATGAAAGAAACTATCCTCAAATTTTGTCATTATGACATATTAGCTGATCATTTTGATCTTGAAAAAACATTGATTAGAATCAGAAACACTGCATGGTGGGATAATATGTCTGAAGACACAAAACTATATGTTGATTCTTGTGATTCCTGCCAAAAATCTAAAAGGTTAACAGGTACAAGAGCAGGGTTATTACAACATATTGAAGCACCTAATTCTCCCTGGCAAATCATTAATATGGGTTTTGTCACTGGTCTTCCTGTTGCAATTAAAGACAGCTTTAACTCTTGTTGGGTAATAGTAGATAGATTCACAAAAATGTGCAAATTTATTCCAACCCACAAAGATGTATCCAACAAAGAATTAGCTTTCTTATGGTGGTCTTACATGTTTAATATTATTGTTTTTCCAAAAGCCATTATCTCTGATAGGGATCCAAAATTCACTTCTGAGTTTTGGACCTCTTTGATGGATATTTGTGGCTGTGAGTTAAAATTGTCTACAGCTCACCATCCTCAGACTGATGGTCTAGCTGAGAGAATGATTCAAACTCTGGAAGATATGATTAGAAGGTATTGTGCCTTTGGTTTAGAATATAAAGACAATGACAGATTTACACATTACTGGGTCACTCTATTGCCTGGTCTTGAATTTGCATATAATAGTACTGTTCATTCTGTCACTTAGAAAAAGCCTTTTGAGATTTGGTTAGGTTATGTCCCAAATACTCCTTCTCAGATTCTCAATAATAAATTACCTAAGTTAGAACTACACCCTGGTGTAAAATCTTTCATGCAAATGCAACAGCTATGCAGAAAAAATGCTCAGAGCTGTATTGATAAAGCATTTGAATATGAAAAGAAAAGATGGGATAAATCCCATAAAGAATGCACTTTTAAAAAGGGTGATGAAGTGTTGATCTCTACTGTCCATTTCAATTTACAGGGTAACCACAAATTAAAAGATCCTTTTGTAGGACCATTTGTTGTTAAAAGAATGGTTGGTGATAATGCAGTAGAAGTTGTATTGTATTCTCCATATGATAGGAAACATCCTGTTTTTCCCATTTCTTTGCTTAAGCCTTATACTTCCAACAGTGACTTATTTCCCAAAAGAAGGGGAAGACCTAAGAAAAACCCTCAGGAAGTCACAGAAACAGCAGAAATTGATAAAATTCTCAATGATAGAATTATCACTTCTGAAAGTGGTACTGAATATTTATTGAGATATAAGAACAAATCATCTGAACATGATGCATGGATACCTGGCAATGAGATTTCAAATCTGCCTACTCTGTTGAAAAAGTACAAAAAGAAAAAATCTTAGCATTTTTTTTATTGTTTTTTTTAGAGTGAGGGAGTGTCAGCCAGGCTATTCCAGGTGCCCAGTAAATTATATGTTAACTTATAGGACCTGAAAGAGGGTGTAAGAATTGTATTTAATGTATATAAATTAATATTTTATTGCATAATAAAATTATATAAGTATCTTATTACATATAAGTGTTATATTAATTTTATTGGTTATATAAATTTTTTATACATTTAAATTAAACATAATATATTATATTCTACAAATAATGGCGCATTTTTAATGTATTTAATAATTATTAATTTATATTTAATTAATTAAAAACATATATTATAATTATAAGTGTAAAATTTACTTATAATATAATTAAATTATTTATTTATATTTATATATTAAATATCATTTTTTATAGTATTAAACAATAAATAATGACGCTTCTTTTGACCCATAAGTGTGTCAGGAAAAAACAAGTAATTAATTTATACTAAATTGAGATTAATTACATATTTTGTTGCGTAACAATATTCTTTGTTTCACTTAAAAATCCTTAAATCAGACTGTACAATCTGTTTTGATTTATTTTTCTCATAGTCCATATGTCCCAGGCTTGTTTAGTTATTTACTATTTTTACTTACTGATTTGGGAATTAATTGTGGGAAAATTGGATTCTTAATTGGGGTTTTTGATTATTTGTTTCATATTTTTCTCTACATTGTTATGTTTCACTTATTCTTTTAAATTCTTGTTTTATTCTATTATGTTTCTTGTATTTACAAATATAGTAGCACTTCAGAGGGCCCATTTCCTATAAAAAGGCCTTGGTTAATCCCCTGTAGCCCCATCACTTACTATATACTCAACAATTTAAATTAAATTTTATTACATTTATTATTATTTTTTATTAGTATTACAATCTAATTAAAAATTCTATATAACAATTAAAAGGTAGCCTTAAGTCTGATAGTAATTAAAGTGTTTGCCGCGCAGAACCCTTACTTGAATTAATATATCATTAAATAAAAACCTCAATTTGTTCATCTCTCAACTCAATCGTCTTTGCTTCATTTTAAATAAATTATTTCTTTTATTATTTTTATCTTTCTTTTTACCTTTAGTGTCTATTCCTTTTTTCTTTCTCTTCTTTTCTGCCCCCTTTTCTTCCCTCTTCTAGACAACTGACCGACATACAAAGTAATTAAATTCAGTATTTAATGAATGTTTTTGAAAAATATTTACAAAAATAGAAATAACCCCTCACAAAAAAAATATAATTTTTTTACTTACAATTTGCACCATATTTCTACCCTTAAAATATTGGTATTCTTCTAACAAAAATATTTTTTAAATAAATTTAAAATTTTTTTCATTATTCAATTCCAAAATGTCAAATTTATAATTATTTTTACCTTACTAAAAAATTTAGTTGAAAATTTAATTTTGTATTTCCAAAAAATCAACTTAAAAGTCAAAAATTAAAAAAACAAAATTATAAATATAATTATGAGAAAGAGGTAAATTAAATTTATAATATTCATATAAAAAAATTTCATATATTTCATGGTGTTTGAATTTTAAATTTAATGTATTAAAAAATAATTATTAAATAACCAAGCCAAATGAAATCGGCTTGGGTTTTTGGTATCACTAGCACTTTTTTTTTCTTATACTAACTCACATTTTAATTTTTTTTTAAATTTTTATTTATGATTTTTAATTTTTTTAAGACTGAAGTTGCTTTCAAACAACTTCAGTCTAACTTGTCTCTCACTTTCCCACCAGTTTGCACCTGGTAGGGAAAGTTGCTTCCATTTTAGAGACCAAAGTCCCTTGCAGGGACTTTGGTTTCTCTGTGTGCATTGCACAGCCAGAAAAAAACTGGATGTGCAATGCACTGCATGCAGCACATGCAACATGCATCGCTGCTGCAATTAATGCGCGTTGCATGCAGCACATGAAGCCTGCATTGCTGCTGCATGCAGCGCGCATTGCATGTGCTGCCCATATCTCATGCAGCTGATATCAAGTCAGCTGCATGAGATATGGAAGTGATTGTGCAACGCGCGTTGCACACAGCTTTGGCCACCTCCCAGCCTAGTAAATTGGCTGGGAGGGTGGCAAATTTTACAGCAAGCAATCAAAGTCGCTTTTAGTGACTTTGATTGCCTGAAAGAGACACTTCCAGCCAGGGGAAACCTGGCTGGAAGTACTAAATTGCAATGTAAGGGACCCAAGCCAATTTCAAAGGCTTGGGTCATAAATTAAGCTTTCCAAAAAGCAGCCAGTATAAATCTGGCTGCATTAAAAAGTAAATTATCTAATTAAAATACATAAATAAATAAAAATTTGTTCAAAAAGATATACAACGCTCTGCAGCCGGTTATAAACGGCCTTCCATTGATACACATAGAAACAGAATCAAATGTTGCTTTCAGCAACATTCGCCATGTTTTGATATTTTGAGCCAAGTAAGATCAGGAAAAAGGCCAAGGCATAAAAATTGCACAATTAAAAATCTATCAATTTAATATGGTGGGGAGCTTCATATTTTAGAAATAGGAGGTGCACATTATAGTTCCCTTTAAAAAAATTCCAAAATGAATTAATTTTGACACAATGTAAATTTAAATGTGATGAGTGTATGTTTTTTAGCTACGTGAAACATGGTAGCTAGAATTACGTGGCGTCAATTTTTTTTAGATGTGAAATTCAGCGTTCCACAAACGTTCATCTGTAAAACATGCAGCCAAGTAAATTCTAGCTGGAATTAGTATATGCATAGGAAAAAATGATCAGGCTGTGTACAGTGCCTTGGCAACATTATTCTTGGAATTTAGATGAAGTTTATCATATGACTTGGAGAGCTGAATTTTTTTGAAAATGAGATCAGTGAAAATTCATGATATCTACATCTGTTTGCCACCCAATTTATTTTTCCTTTCTCTTTCTCACTTTCCTTTTTCAAAAATTATCAATCATATTTTTGCTTTATCAATTTGAATTATTGGTACTATTTTCTTGACCTTATCTGATTACTGGTAAGCAAATTTTTCTTTCTATTGCATTTCATATCATTTTGGTTTGTTACTCTTTTTTACACTTTTGACAAGTTAATCTAATGATTCTAATTCTGAATTTATTTTTATGGTATCTTTTACTGTACCCTTTCGATTCATTATAGAAAAATTCTTTTTCAGTTAACTTAAAGTTTTTTTATTTGTTTGTCAATTTACTTTTCTTTATTCCTTATCAAAAATGTTCAATTTATTTATCTAACCATTTATTTTTTAAAACAGTAATTATAAAATAAACTTTATAATTAATTTTGATCAATCAGCTACAAATGGAAGAAGATTTTATAGACACGTAAGTTCATGTTTTGCTTATCATTTTTCTATATTTCTTTAATACTTTCTCAACCATTATATTATTAATATGAAAAGTAAAACATCATCTCGTACTTGCTGAAAGCTTACAGGATAATGTTTTGCTTTTCATAATAATAATTAGATTGTTTGTACTTTAACTTTAATTTATTGATTTTTAAGTTGTTTCAAAGTCTCGTACTTGCTGAAAGCATACAGGACAATGCTACAATTTAAAAATTAATAATTTATTGAAGTATAACTTTCTAAGTCAATATATTGGTCAGAGCAAGATTTTTCATTTTATATGTGTGGATATGATAATTCTGTAAATTTTTTAATATTACTAGTGTATTGGAGTTATACTTTCATTATATTATTAATATTAAGTGTAGAGCAAAATCTCGTACTTGCTGAATTCATACAGGATAAAGCTATACTCTTTATGTCAGCCAGGCTATTCCAGGAGTCCAGTAAATGATATGTAACTTATAAGACCTGAAATAGGGGGTAAGAATTGTATTTAATGTATATAAATTAATATTTTATTGCATAATAAAATTATATAAGTATTTTATTACATACAAGTGTTATATTAATTTTATTGGTTATATAAATTTTTATACATTTAAACTTAACATAATATAATATATTCTACAAATAATGGCGCATTTTTTATGTATTTAATAATTATAAATTTATATTTAATTAATTAAAAACATATATTATAATTATAAATGTAAAATTTACTTATAATATAATTAAATTAATTAATTATATTTATATATTAAATATCATTTCTTATAATATTAAACAATAAATAATGACGCTTCTTTTGACCTATAATTGTGTCAGGAAAAACTAATTAATACTGAATTGAAATAAATTACATATTTGTTGCGTCAGAGTATTTTTTTGTTTCACTTAAAAATCCTTAAATCAGACTGTACCATCTGTTTTGAATGATTTTTCTCATAGTTCCTATGTTCCAGGCTTGTTTAGTAATTCACTATTTTTACTTACTGATTTGGGAATTAATGGCGGGAAAATTAGATTCTTAATTGGGGTTTTTAATTATTTGTTTCATATTTTTCTCTACATTGTTATGTTTCACTTATTCTTTTAAATTCTTGTTTTATTCTATTATGTTTCTTGTATTTACAAATATAGTAGCGCTTCAGAGGGCCCATTGCCTATAAAAAGGCCTTGGTTAATCCCCTGTAGCCCCATCACTTGTTATACACTCAACAAATTAAATACACTTTTTATATTACGTTTATATTCTTTTTATTAGTAATAAAATTCTAATTAAAATTCTATATAACAATTTAAAGGTTGCTTTAAGTCTGATAGTGATCATAGTGTCTGCTGCGCATAGTCCTTACATCATAATAATATTATTAATTAATAATAACCTCACTTTTGTCACCTCTCAAGAAAACCATCTTTGATTCCTCTCAATAAATTAAATAATCTTTTTATATTTTATTTCTTTTATTTTCCTTCTTGTCCTCCTCCTTTTCTCCACCTTTTCTTACCTACTTCTAGACAACTGACCGACAATTGAGGGCCTTTCCAAACGACGATGACGATTGAGCCTGGCGACGAACGACAAACGCACGGACCACCTAGCAAAAAAAGAAACTTTTGCCATGACCGTGTTTCGAACTTGGGTTCAATTTCTTAGGTTTATATTATATTAATTCTTATATTATTCTGAAGTGATTTTTCGATCACTATAGTAAGTTCACCTTTGCACCTCTCACTCATATTACTATATTTTTACTGCAATAACAGTGATTGTGGCTTAATTGCTGATTCACTGAGTGTAAGTGTTCAATTATTAAAAAAAAAATTTTCCTAGTTGACCATTATAGAGTGTTAAATCCTCTTAGTCCTAGAAGAATTGACATTTTTATTAATGCAAATTGAATTATTAATTTAATTTTTTTTTTATTAATTATTGTTAATTTTGGTTGACTTAAAAGTACTTTGTGCTTAGTCCCAAATATATTGCCATATTTAATATTGGTAATTAATTGGTTGAAATAACTTGATTGTTTATTCCCAATTTAACCTTGCAATCCATTTTTTAAAAAATTAATTTTTTATAATTATTACTTTATATTGAAAATTTTTTTTTTTATAATTTAATTAATAAAATTTTTTTTTATTATTTGGAGCAATTATTAACTAACTTTTATTATTTTTTTAAAAATAAAAAGTAAATTAAAATCTTCCCACTATTATGTCCAACAATTTGGCTGAAAAAATGGATAACATGCAAGTGGATGAAATTGAAATTGACTATGATGCTGACACTGTGAGTTCTTCTAAAGTTGGACATAAAAAATCTTATGCTTGTAGAAGTTTTAGCACAGAGGAAAGCTAAACACAGGTTAATCAGCAACTGTGCACCTTACAACAACAAGTAACTACAACAAAGCGTGTGCTAAAACTGGACAAAAGACTCTATTCTCCCCACACAGTGCAAAGACTGTCAGATGCGGCCAAAAGGGAAAGCAGTGGACAGGAAGGAGCAGTGGAAGGGATAAAGAGAATAGAGAGAAAGAGAAAGAAAATGATTTGGATTTCATTGCAAAAACAAACATACCTAAACACTGGTTAATCAGCAACTGTGCACCTTACAACAACAAGTAACTACAACAAAGCGTGTGCTAAAACTATAAGGGACACAAGTGTGAGTTGCTGTGGTTAGGACTAAGAGAATTAGAGAAAAGATAACAGAAAAGAAAAGGAAAGAACCTGGACAAAAGACTCTATTCTCCCCACACAGTGCAAAGACTGTCAGATGCGGCCAAAAGGGAAAGCAGTGGACAGGAAGGAGCAGTGGAAGGGATAAAGAGAATAGAGAGAAAGAGAAAGAAAAAGATTTGGATGGGGAAAACGGAAATGGCAAAGAGAGGGCTCATTATATGACAAAGTCCACCATCCAAAACAATAGAAACTAACACGACGTCGACAAAACTACTAAACTACAATACAGGAAAAGAGACAGGTTCACATCCAAGGAAAAAGTTCTCAGCTGGGGAAAAGATTCACACTCCAGGTAAAGAAACACGTCCTCGAGGTCCAGAATCAATACATTGACTCCGGGTGGGAAAGAAATGTTGTTCTTGATTCTGGAGCTCGTATCTTTGAAGTTCCTCGGCGGAAAAGGTCAGGAAAAGAGGATATGAGCAAGGAGAATGACTTGAGACGATGGTAAGAAGCTGGAGTAAGGAATGGGTCAGGTATTAGAGGCAGAAATTTAAACACCCCCCCTTAATATCAGACCCATGAGTTTGAGGAGATAAGACAGCTGGACTTTTCCTAAAGATTTTGTAAGAAGATCAGCCACCATGTGTTCAGTTGAAATGTGTTGAAGCTGAAAATTATTTTTGTTGATGCTTTCAGTAATCCAACAAAGTTGAGTGTCCACATGTTTTGATCTTTGACGGTATCTGAGTGAATCCTTGCATTGTGAAATGGAACTGGCATTGTCAGCAAGGATTAAAGGTGAAGGTGACTTAGGAATATTGAAGGAAGTAAGTAATTTAGTCAGCCAGATTGCTTCACATCCAGCATCCACAATGCCTCTGAACTCAGCTTCAGTACTAGAGATAGTGACAACTTGCTGCTTTTTAGAACTCCAGGAAATAGCTCCTCCATTGAGTATGGCAACATACCCTCCAGTTGAGCGCCTGGTATCAGGATCCCCAGCATAATCAGTGTCAGAGTAAATAAGAGGACAGAGTGATGGATGATTTGGAATTGGGCATTTTCCTCCAAAAGTGAGAGATGATGATGAAGTGGCACGCAGATATCTGAAAGTGTGTTTGACAGCAAGCCAGTGCTTGATACCTGGTTCAATGAGATGTTGAGATAATGCACCAACTGCAAAAGAGAGATCAGGTCTTGTTGCAACAGACAAATAGTTGAGTGCACCAATAGCAGAGCGGTAATTGATTTTCAGAGCATTGAATTCAGCAATTTCTTCACTGGTTGCTTTGACAGGATAATCATTTGGAGATAAGGGAGTAAGACAGGGATTGCAGTTGGTCATATTCCAGTTGGACAAAACTTTTTCAGCATAAGAATCTTGTGATAAAGAAAGAGTACGTGCTGTTCTGTTCCTGGTGAGACGCATTCCCAAAATCCAAGTGGCAGGACCAAGATCATCCATCTCAAATTCAGTTTTGATTTTGTCTTTGAACCAAAGAAAATGATTACCAGTAATGACCATATCATCAACATGAAGATAAATGATACAGATTTGTGATTTGTTTCTCCAAACATACACACGCTGATCACACTTAAGGGGTGAGAAGTTGAGCTTGCACAAGTAGTCATTTATATGTGAATTCCAGCAAAAGGGAGCTTGTTTGATGCCATAAAGAGGACGCAACAATTGGCAAACTTTACCTTCATTTCCAGCAGTTAGTGTTCCTTCAGGCTGTTCCATATAAACAGTTTCATTTAAGTTTCCCTGGAGAAAAGCTGCCACTACATCCATTTGATGAACATCCCAGTCAAAATAAGCTGCTAAAGAAAGAATGGTCCTGAGAGAGGTGATCCGTCCAGTGGGTGCAAAAGTTTCATGAAAATCTATTCCTAGGATTTGAGAATATCCTTTTGCTACACAATGGGCTTTGAACTTTGAAACACCACTATCAGCATTAGGTTTAACCCTGAAAACCCACCTGCAGCCAATTAAATTAGCTTTTTCAGGCCTGGGGACAATTTTCCAAGTGTTACAACGCTGAAGTGCTTGATGTTCATGTTTCACAGCCTCTGCCCATTCTGCTGAATATTTGGAATAGATTGCTTGCTTATAACACTGGGGTTCAGGAATTTCATGAGCTAGCAAGGGAGCTTCTAGAGAGAAAGCAAAGGCATATGCTGCATATAACCCAAGAGGATCAGGAGAATCAGAGTAGGAATCATGTTGATAATGATCATAATAAATCTGACGTAAATGTTCAGGAGTTGATGTTTCAGCTGAAGAGATGTCAGAATAACTGGGGGATTGTGATGAGGGAACATAATCAGGATCTGCTGGATTGTCTGGCTCAATTGATGAATATGATGGATCAGATTGACTGGAACCTTCTTCATCTGGGACATTGGAATGAGGTAATCTTGTTAAGTGGCCAGGTGAAGGACAAGGAGTTGAATTGGAAGGTGTGCCTGACATGTGAAAATCAGAGGAAGAAGAAGAAGAAGGAGTATTATCTTCAGAATGTGAATCAGAAATGTTTCCTGAGGATGGATCAGGAGTTGGAGACTCAGAAGGAGATTGAGCTGGAGAAAAGGAAAGGCCAGGTGTTGGAAGTGGTTGACTGTCATGAATTTGATCTGGAATTTGCTTCATCAGTTGTGACCATTGAGGGCGCTTAACTCTGGAGTCAAGAAAGGGGAAGAAATTTTCATTGAAGGCCGCAGATTTGGCAATAACAATCTTTTTAAGCTCAAGGTCCCAAACATGATAATTTGTTGTTCCAACTTCATATCCAAGCATGACACACTTTCTGGCATTAGCTGAAAACTTTCCAGGACGTTGATGTTTATCAAGGAAAGCATAGCAAGCACAACCAAAAACTCTGAGGTGTGAAACTCTGGGTTTGGATTTATTCCAGGCTTCAAAAGGAGTTGATTTGTTTTGAAGAGCTTTGGTTGGTAATCTGTTTTCAAGATATACTGCTGTTTTAACTGCTTCAGACCATAGGTGAATTGGTGCATTAGAATGAAACATCATGGTTTTGGATTTTTCAGTGGTAATACGGTTTCCTCTCTCAGAAATTGGATTTTGTTGGGGAGTGTAAGGAGCTGTAACTTGAAGAGAAATGCCATGTTGTTTAAGAAAGTTGACCAGACTAGAGTTGATATACTCACCACCACCGTCACAAACAAGCTTTTTGATTTTGAAGCCAGATTGCAGCTCTACAGATGCCTTATATTCCAAGAAATATTTGAATACTTGGGCTTTTGAGGAAAGAAGGTAAACATGACGGTATGAAGTGGCCTGATCAGTGAACTTAAGGTAATACTGAGAACCATCAAAAGAAGGAGGCTGAATTTTCCCAGATAAATCTGTGTGTACAACTTCAAGAGGATTTTTGGCAACAGGCAACTGGCCAGGAAAGGAAGCATGGGTTTGTTTACCCAACACACACGGTTCACAAAAATGCATTTCAGAATCAGACAAACTAGAACTAGATACATCAGATGCCATTCCATTAAAAAGTTTTTGAATATATGGGGCGTAGGGATGTCCTAATCTGTTGTGCCAGAGAGTTAGAGACTGACTTGAAGCTTTTGCATGGAGAGCTGAGGAATTAGGGGGAGACATGCCTTGTGGAACCACAGAAACTTCAAATAATGAATTGGAGATGACTCCTCCCATATAATTCTTTCCATTACGTGAAATAATGAAGTTTGATGTAGGATTAACTGGTGCAGGGATGAGAAGACAACCAGTTCTCCAAAGACGTTGTGGTAGCCTAAAGTTTAGAACGGCACCTAAGTACGTAAATGGAGTTATTACGGCGTGCAAGATTGGCGTTATTATTTTTTTTATATATAAAAGGGTTTTATTTAATTTATTTGAGTTTTAAATATGAAGAAATTGGTCACGAGCAAATGCCTACACAAATACAATTTATTTTACGGAGAAAACTTATTTTTAGGGTCTGAAAAATTTATAAGTATCAAGTCAAGTCTATCAAGAACCTTAGGAAATTTTCCCAGAATTTTTACTATTTTTCTTATATTTTTAAATGAATTTTAAAGTTTTATAGAAATATTTACGATTTCAAAAATTACTTAACTTTGATGAATTTTCATGGGGTAATTAGTGCTGCGCAGACTACGAAAATTAGTTTGGTATGTAAAAGGGAAATAGCTCTATTATGTGTAATTTTTCTAGATTTTTTCTTATAGTTTTAAGGTTCTAATTGAGTCCGGAAGTCCGGACAGACTCCGTTTTGACTCCGTACGGACTCCATACGGACTCCG
Source organism: Hemileia vastatrix (assembly GCA_030280995.1). Taxonomy (NCBI): domain Eukaryota; kingdom Fungi; phylum Basidiomycota; class Pucciniomycetes; order Pucciniales; family Zaghouaniaceae; genus Hemileia; species Hemileia vastatrix. Next base: position 30,776,295 of record JASXTE010000001.1, on the reverse strand, counting down.
CTTCGACTCCGTACGGACTCCGTTCCGGCTCCGTACGGGCTCCGGATTGACTCTGGAAAAGCTCTGGAGGGGAAAACTTAGGCACGTGACTAGGAATACTTAAGCGCTTCTCAAATTCGAAATTGAGAGGGGGGGACACATCATACAGCTTAATCTTTAACCACCACAGTCTTATTTTTTATTACTCAACAAATTAAATAAATTTGTAATACCCTTATAACTTTATATTTTATATATAACATTTTAGAAATACTACTCAACAATTTAAATCACACTTCATACAGGGTATCTTTAGAAAGGTCTTCATCTCTGGGACTTGATTATTGCTGTCTCATAAAAACTTAAATTATTATAAAAACATAAAAGTCAATCTTTACAGATCTTTCACTGGTACACCTTAATTGTTGTTATCAGTATTTCTTTCTCAACAGCCACTTTCTTTTAATCTCAATAAGCGTTAAATATTTTAGAGTTTCATTATTTTCATCAATCAGATCCAAGTAGATTGGTTAGCTTAGTGATTTAGAATTCCCATTTTGTTATTTTTATTGGAAGGACGGGGTTTTCGGCTAAATCCACATATCTCCTCCGGATTCTGCTTACAGCAAGGCGACTGTAAGAGTTTACCTTACCATAGTTGGCGCCCAACGTGGGGTTCGATTTCTCTAGCTTTCTTTAAAAGACTTACTTGGATCAAGAACGTTATTAGCCTGCAAGAGGCTTATTTTCTGGAACTCTAATTGGATTTTTGTTATTGGCCTGCAAGAGGCTTGTTATTTTATTGATTGTTAACGCTTTTCATTACTTATTGGGATGTCTTCTTCTGCTGTTGCTTCTGGATCTTCTAACCCTCTTACTCCCTCAGTTAGAATTGTTTCTTGGGATGGCCCAAAGTTTGATGGGGAGGAGGTTAAATGGTTCATTAGCAGGTATGAAGCTGCTGCTGCTGTTGATGGTGCTTCCCATGTGGATATGGTGAAGCAAGTTAGATTTTTTATTGCTGATAGGGAGGTGGAAAAAGAGGTTATTGCTATGCAGGCATTCAAGGACAAGGATTGGGTTAAGCTTTCTAAAGCTATGGTTGATAGATGGGGTGTTAGGTTTACTATGATGGACCTCAATAAAATTGTTGGAGACTGGCAAGCAAAAGGTGGAGTTTCTTCTATGGCTGACTTCAAAAAGCTCTGTGTTCAGTTTGATGAAGTGGTGGAATATCTCATACTGGTGGACGAGTTAGTGCATGAGAACCAAGCAAAAGATTTGTTTTGGACAGCATGCAGCAGGGATATTCGAATGGACGTCTTGAAGGATCTTTCAAGAAAAGATTTGATGAAGGAACTGCCTAATGGTGAGCAGAAGCTGCCGGCTCTGGAGGTTATCAAAGAGAACATTCAAGCCCATTTAAAGTTATTGGCGTTGGACAAATATCAAGAGTCCTGCACTCAATATGTTAGCAAGGTTAGCGAAGTTTTGGCCGAAAACAACGATATTATGGTCAAAGCCCAGGAGGCCAAGAAGGCTCAAATGGGATTACCTGCTGCTAAAGTTGAGGGCAATGTAGACAATAAGATGGTCGATCACCTGGCCGATTTAACAAAACAATTAAAAATATTTGTTCAAGAAACCCAGAAGGCCAACAAGGCCCCAATCGCTTCTTCGTCGACGTCAACTTCTTATCAGTCCAGAGGGTATGAACGTCGAAATTATAATGGCAATAATAATGGTAACCGCTTCCCAGGCAATGGGAGAAATGGTGGGAATGGTGGAAATGGATATAGAAGTGGCTACGATGAGCCAAAGGTGTGCTCCTATTGTAATAGGAGAGGGCACAGAGCAACAGTTTGTTTTGCTCTTGATAAGGATATGGATGCTGGGCGAGTTTTATTTGATGGTAAAGTTTATAAATTTCCTGATGGTTCGTTCATCAAGCCCAGTGATGGACAGTCTCCTTCTGATTTGGTCAGAAGAAGTTTAACGGCTGAAAGGAGAGCCAGATTTGAAGAGGTGACAGATGAAGATGTTAATGCCAAGAGTGGCAAAAATGGTAATGGTAATGGTGGTAAAGCTGACAAGGACAAGGAGAAAGAGGTCAGTAAAGCCACATTTTCTACTTCTTTTGGTGGTTTAGAGCTGGCGACGGTTGCTCAAGTGGAGGGTAGCTGTATGGCTGGCAAATACGATGTTAATGCTGCTAGAAGAGCAGCTGCTACTAAGGCGAAAAGTAGCATTCAGAGCCAATTGAGGGCTAATCCTGGCAAGGCCAATAACAAAGTGAACCCTTACTCTAAGGACAAGAATTCTAGTTCTCAAACTGCCGCCAACAAATTGAACCCTTACTCTAAGGATGAATTATATAAGATGCAGAAGGGGATTGCTGATATGGGGCCCCCTAGTTATGGCAAGTTTGATTTAAATGGTGAGCCTATGCCAGAGGATGATTCGGATTCTGAGGAGGATGTACCGTTGGCGTCTTTACCCAGACCAAGTTTTAGCGGTCCCATCCCAATGGAGGGAGTAAGAAGGACTAGCGACGGATCAGGATTAGTGCAAGAAGCTGGTGACGGAGTTAGGGTTATAGAAAGTGAAGATGTTATTATGGGGGGTGAAGATGGCTCGGTTGGACCTCAAGAGGTACCCAGGGCCAAGGTTGTTAAACCAAAGGTCCAGTATGAGTGGCCAGTAGTTTCTGGTCAAGCTAATGCGATGGACGCAGTTTTGAATAGGGTGAATCAACTTCAGATTCCCTTATCTTTGGGGGAGTTATTTACGATTAGTCCGGCGCTTGCTGAAAAGCAAAAGAAGCATTTGACGAGGCGTCGGGTTTCCACTGGAGAGGTGGAATATATTTGTGAAAATGCTGAAAAGTTTGGGGAAGATGTAGATACGCATTTTTCCGCTCCCCTGGGTTACCTGGTGGTAACTCTTAACGGTAAAGAAGTAAAGGCCTTGGTCGATTCAGGGTCTCAAATTAATTTAATTTCATTGGAGAAAGCGACGAGTATAGGCTTGCCAATTAAAAGTGGAACTGGGGGAAACCTCAGAGGCATTGGAGGGCATGCAACCGAGCTGATGGGTACAGCTGAGCATGTCAGGTTAGGCATTGGTGGATCTGTTGGTAAGGTTCACTTTTATGTGGCCAGAGGAGCAGTCAAAACTGTTCTTGGTGGTCCTTTTTTGATGGATTTTGAGGCCAGGATAGGGTATCAAGCTGGCATGGGGATTAGTTTGGAGATCACTGGTGAAGATATGTGGAGGTTACATATGCGGTTAGCGCCTCCTGGAGATGAAGGTTGGGAAACACGGCCAGGGATTACTACTCTGTGCCAGTGTTGTGTTTGCACCAAGAAGCGGCATATAAAACGGACGGCTTCTGGTGAATTATGTTTGTTGGAAAGGGATGGAAGCCCTCATTTTTTGGGGTAGCAGGGGCTGATCACTCTAATGTTGTAATCTCTCCTCAGGATGAGATCCCGGATTGCAATAGGTCAGCTCACTTGGAGATAATTCAAGTGGATTCTCAATTATTTTCTGTTAATATTACTTTGGAGTGCAAATATGTTATGGACTTTTCTATATGTTTATTGGATTTACCCGGTTTTTCTATTAAATTTAAAAACGGTGAAAAAGGCAAAATGGGCCAAATTAGGTTGGATAAAAATTGGAAGGGTATGTTTTGTGACCTCCAGCAAGAGTTTAAACTGCAATTATCACCTTCTATTCAGAGCCTCCAGCAAGAGGGTAAACTGCAAAAATTACATCAAAACTCGATTAAAAATCTCAGTATAAGTAAAACACAAAAAAATAACTTATGTGAAAATGTTATTCGGGACCTCCAGCAAGAGGTTAAACTGCAATTATCTCCTTCTATTACGGACCTCCAGCAAGAGGGTAAACTGCAAATATCACATCAAAATCCGATAAAAAATCTCAGTATAATTAAAACACAAAAAAATAATTTTTGTGAAAATTCAATTCCGGTCCTCCAGCAAGAGGTTAAACTGCCAACTTTCTTTACGGGTGATTTACTGTTGGATAAGGGAAGCAAAGGTGTTGGAAAATCTGTTTATAAATTAGACGAGGGAAAGGAGAAAAGTGTAAAATTTAAAAATGAAATAAAATATTTTTCTAATTTTTCTTATTCCGATTCTGGCGATGAAGAAGATTCATTTGATGAAAGTTTTAATGGCGATACAAAAGTAAATGATTTACCTCAAGCTTATTTAGATGTGGACGCAGCCAAATATAAGAAAGTAGCAAATAAAGTTCGACCTATTAATGAACTGCTACCTGCTGAATTAAATCCACCTTTGAGAAGACCAAGGTTATCAAGAGATCCTTATGAAAGTCCCTTGGTAAAGAATCCGCCTGAATTTTCTGAGACGTCAAGAATCACTTTTGAGAGACTGGGTGTTGTTAATTTTGGACCTGATGGTTGGTTGTCTGGAGAAGAGAAGAAGTTGTTGTTGGATGTGATGGTCAAGCGAGAGAAGGCCATTGCTTTTGTGGAAGAGGAGAGGGGTGTGTTGAAGCATTCCTATGGGGAGCCTTACAAGATTCCTGTGGTATGTCATGAACCGTGGCAGCAGAAACCGATTCCTATTCCGGCTGCATTGAAAGAAGCTTATATCGAAGTTGTCAGAGAACGGATACGCACTGGACTGTATGAGCAATCAACATCAAGTTATTCTAGTCCGGTATTTTGTATCAAGAAACCGAATGGCAAGCTTAGAGTTGTTCATGATCTTAGGGAATTAAATAGGGTTACAATAAAGGATGCTGGGATACTGCCTAGTGCTGAGGAGTTTGTCGAAGCGTTTGCAGGGAGAGTGTGTTATGGTTTGGGAGATATTATGGGTGGATATGATGAGAGAGAGTTACATCCGGACTCAAGGCCTCTCACTACATTCGATACGCCACTAGGACATTTACAGTTAACAAGATTACCTCAAGGAGCAACAAATTTGGTTGCAGTTTATCAAGCTCAGATGGCTTGGATCCTTCAAGATGAAATTCCACAATATGCTGGAATCTTTATAGATGATGGAGGAATTAAGGGACCAACAACCGACTATGATAACCAGGTGTTGGAAGAGAATCCCGGGATACGCAAATTCATTTGGGAGTTTGCAATTACATTAGAAAGAATCTTCTTTCGAATTGAAGAGGCTGGTTTAACTATTTCAGGTTCAAAATTTTCATGTTGTGTTCCAGCCTTAGAAATATTAGGCCATGTGGTATGTAGAGAGGGTAGGATTATGTCCAAGAAGAAAGTTAACAAAATTCAGTCCTGGCCAAGACCCAAGAATACAACCGAAGTTAGAGGGTTTTTAGGCGTTTGCGTATATGTTAGAATGTTTATCAAGGACTTTTATTCATTGGCAGCTCCATTGAGGCGGTTAACGAGAAAGGATGCAGACTGGGAGTGGGATGAAGAGTGTGAGAAGGCGTTTGTGAAGTTGAAGGAGGTTGTAGGGAAGGATTTAGTCCTGCACAAGTTGGATTATGGAAAAGGAGCTGGCAGAATTTATTTAGCAGTTGATTCAAGTCAGGTTGCAGCTGGGGCGGTTTTGTCTCAGATGGATAAAGCTGGTTACATCAGGCCAGTTAGGTATGAATCTGTTGTATTTACTGAGGTCGAATCAAGATATTCTCAACCAAAATTGGAATTATGTGGTGTGGCAAAAATACTGAAGAAACTTCAGCATATTTTGTGGGGGCAACATTTTGAGTTGCAAGTGGATGCGAAATCGTTAATCCAGATGATTAATTCCCCAAGTTTACCGAACGCACCCATGACGAGATGGGTAGCTTTTATTCAACATTTTTCGTTTGATTTAGTTCATAAGCCTGTCAAAACTTTTACTATGCCAGATGGTTTATCAAGGAGACCACCCACTGAAGAAGATTCAGACTCAGAAGAGTTCGATGAAGATATACCTATTATCAAAGCCAGCACTAAAGGAGCTGAAGACTTTCCTTACCTCCCCCATGAGGTTAAACTGGCAGGACTATTGTGTTTAGATTATGATGATGATGACCTCCACCAAGAGGATAAACTGGAAAATAGTTTTTATGTTAATAAAGGTGTTGGAAAAGGTGTAGATAAATTCGGCAGAGAGGAGGTAGAAGAAGATGTGGTGTATGTAGAGGAAGATGGATTGGTAGTGTGGGATAGTAGTAAATTAAGGAATGGTGTATATGTTGGAGAATTAGAGAATTTAAATAAAAAGGTGGATAAAGAGAAAGAGGTATTTTCAAATAAGGTTTACAAAGGATCCAAAGGTTCAGAAGAAAAACGACAACATAGTTTGATTAAAGATTTATTTAGGGGTCAACGATTATTGGCTCATTCATGTGCAGGTGATATTGGTGATAGAGAAGTCCCTATTGATGTTATATTAATCGATTTTCAAGATGAAGTCTGGGGTCAGACTGGTTTTTATTTTTTGTTAGTCAAATATTTGTTGACTTTAGAGAGGCCAGAAGATTGTGAAGACGATGAATGGGTGGCTATCAAGAGGAAGTCATCTACGTTTTACCTATCTGGTCGACGTTTAATGAGGAGAAGGTATCCAAATCCTCAAGTAGTTATAACTCAAGAGAAGGGGCAAGAATTAGTTTTGAAATCACTGCATGAAGATCTCGGGCATAGAGGCGTTGGAGAAACGTTTAGAAGAATTTCTGATCGATTTTGGTGGCCTGGCATGAAGATGGCTGTTAAACAGTGGGTTCAGTCATGCGAAGAATGTCAAAGACGAAGTTATTTAAGGCCAAAAGAACCTGGACCCACGACCGGTGAATATACGCTCTTTGGAAGAGTTAGTTTAGATGCCGTTCATATAAAAGAGGGACGGTATAAATATTTAATTGTGGCCAGAGATGATTTATCTGGTTGGGTAGAGGCAGCACCTCTTATTAATTTAACTGCCAAAAAAGTGGCAGAATTTTTTTTGAATAATTGGGTATATAGGTATGGGGTGATGAAGTTGGTAACGGTAGATGGAGGTCCTGAATTTGGGACAGAGTTTAAAAAGGCCGTATTGAAAGTTGGATCAAAGGTTAGGGTAGCAACCCCATATTATCCTGAAGCTGAAGTCATGGTTGAAAGAGGGCATCAAGTTATTAAGGATGCTTTAGTTAAAATGTGTGGGACAAGTGCCGAAAAGTGGAGGCACTATTTACCTTTAGTTTTATTTGCTGATCGAATCACTGCCAAAAGGACGACCGGATTTTCACCTTATGAACTTGTTTTTGGACAGAAAGCAATTTTACCGGTTGATTTAGAAGCTGAATCATATCTTGGAGTTGACTGGGACACGGTCAAAACTACTGAAGAATTATTGTGTGCAAGAATGATGCAGCTAGAAAAGAAAGAAGAATATTTAGAAAAGGCATATTCGCGGATGATGAAGATCCGAAATCAATCAGTCAGATATTGGGATGAGCGGTTGGCACATCGATTAAGGAAACCTTTGAACCCAGGTGATATGGTCCTGGTGTATAATAGGAGTTTGGAAAGTCAGTGGGGAAAGATGTTTGCAGATAGGTGGAATGGACCGTATAAAATCAAGGAGCAAGTTTCTGGCGGTTCATATGTGCTAGAAGAGTTGGATGGAGTAGTATTAAAGAAGAGGGTAGCAGCCGATCAAGTGAAACGGTTCTATCCTAGAGGCACCAGGAGTGCCGAAGTCTTACTCCGAAATGAGGATAAACTACAATTTTAATGACATTTATCAAATTTTATGGATTCCTCCGCAATGAGGATAAACTATGATATCAACAATATTTTATGACGACCTCCGCAACGAGGATAAACTATCTTTTTTTTTATCAAAATACTTTACTATTGTTACACTGTATATGGACAACAAAACTGTGATGAAACATAACGAAATGCGAGAAAACCTTCATTGAAAATTTTCAAAATTAAAAATTCTTAAAATATGGGTGAAGATAGTGTTGGAAAATTTTAAAAATTTATTGGAAGAAGTGTTCACAGGGGAACCTTCTTAATTTAATATTGGCAAGTGTGGGGGTAATTGATGGGCTGGCTGCTCTATACACAATTACCCCATAATGTTCGTTTCCAAAATTTTACCTTTTTCTAGTTGAATCCTGGCTTTGTCTTTTAATTATAGGAAGTCCACTAAGACTATAAACTGGAACGAATCAAGAGACACCACTCTCAACGCCGGATTCAAGATTTTTTTTATTTTGTTTTTGATTTTTTATGTTAGATTGTGATTTCTTTTCTTTAATATAAATTATGAATTAATGTAAAGGTGATGCTCACTGGTGGTCTCTAATCATTTTTATAAATTGGAGGGAGCCCACCCAGTGATCATCATTATAAAAATTATCTTCTAAAAACTTTCATTTATTTTATTTTCTTTTCAATTTCTCAAAATTGTGTAACCACATCAAGTTGCACTTGGATGTGGGTATGATGTCGAGGGTACGGCTCATCAAATGGCCGGGGGGCATCTTTTAAAATTTTATTTTAAAAAAAAAAAAAATTTTTTTATTATTACTTTTTTTATTTTTCTTTTCACATTCGTTTATCTTTCTTTAAAAAATTAAATTTTAACTTTTATCTCAAAACTATCTTTTTTTTTTTATCAAAAAAAAAATTAAAATTAAAAAAAAAAAAAAATCTTTTATTTTAAATGGTAAAAAAAAATAATAATAATAATAATAATAATAAAATAACTAAAATTTAAAACAAAAAAAAAAAATTAAAAAAAAAAAAAAATAAATAAAAATAATAAAACGTATTTTAGTTTTAGGTAGTTTAGATGTTTATATTTTATTTTTCAAACATTATTCAAGAAAGCTATATACCAGGAAGAACACCATCAAGGGTTGTTATCTTTTGAAGAATCGAAATTAGAAAATTTAGAAGGACCTTGATCGATTTCCTGGGATTCGAATCTTATTTCACGGTCACGATAGTGTTGAAGCCAGTTGGCTATTTTGAAAAGGTCTCTTAACAGTTGCTCTCTCATCCAAGATTCTGATCTATCAGAGGGCGGCTATTGTTGGAAATAAGCGATAAGGTTATTAAAATTAGCAAAAAGCTTTTCAGACACTAGGTGAATTGGAACTCTAGGGAAGCTTGGATTAGGTTCTGGTAGCTCATAAGCTGAATATGAAATTGGAGAACCGGTGGACGCTTATCAAATTAAAATATCAGCAAATTAAAACCTGAAGATTAAGAAAATAAAAAGAGACAACTAACCTGTGTCAACACTATCATGATCATAGATAAATGGCTTACTTGGTAATGGAGTGGGATTTTTTATGTTTAGAAAAGGATTTTTTATTTTTGATAGATGAGGAGGACTGGTGTTGGATTTGGTGTTTGAAGTAGATGTTCTGGGCCTTTTGGATGATACAAGAGAAGATGAAGACTGCTGGCTATTATAGGAACTTTTGTGCTTCAAGATGTTGGAAGAAGGAGAAGAATTGTTAGAAGGTTGAAGCATGGCCCTGGGAGCAGCAAGAGTTCTTGGGGGACTAGCAGCAAGTCTAGATTGGAGAGAAGGACCCAGAGGATTAGGTGATGGAGAAAGATTTAAATAGGCTGATGGAGAAAAAGGGATGGCATCTTTTGAGGTTGATGGAATAGGGGGTGGAGTAGAAGGTGAAGAAGAAGGAAGAGGTTTGCAGAAGGCAGCGAAGCTAGTAGCAGTGATGGGGAAAGAACCACAGTTCAAGCCAGAACATTTTCTTTTCTTCTCATAGCAGGATAAACAGGCCCTGTTATAAGTGTGCTTTTGCCAGTTAAAAGAGAAGATACATTCCCTATGGATGAAGGCACAGTATTTGCAAGATTGATCAGCTGAAGCAATGAAGTCAGAAGGTTTCATCTTGTTAGGAGATATTTTTTTGAAGAAGAAAACTTGAAACTAGGATGAAGAAAGCTGGTGGCAAAATCTGGGTTCAAGGATAGAGAAGTTGTTAGGTCCACCAAGACCTTAAACTGGACTATTATCAAGTGTTGGGTCCACCATGACCTTAAACTGGATTTCTTATCGATTAAATGTTTGGTCCACCATGACTTTAAACTGGTAGTTCATTCATTGTTTAGTCCACTATGACTTTAAACTGGAAAATTAATATCTGCAGGATAATTCAACATTCATTGGACCACTATGGCCTTATACTGGATTACTTGTCGATCAAATGTTTGGTCCACTATGACATTAAACTGGATTATCAAATTTATTCAATCTTTGGTCAAGCCTAGGCCTTACTTAGGAATTTATCAAGTTATTTATGCACTTAAACGATCTTTGGTCCACCAAGACCATAAACTGGCAATCGATTATATGTTTGGTCCACCAAGACTATAAACTGGAATGTCAATCTTGTTTGGATAACTCAATTCAATCTTTTAATTTATCACTGTCCACTAAGACTCTAAACTGGTTATTCAATTATTTCTGGAATTGGGTGCTGATAGCTTTAGGAGGTTAAAATTTTAGGTGGTGATGATGCTAAGGAAAGCATAATGGTTAATTAGGTGAAATTTGTGGCGCTTTAACATGGTCTAAAGTTAATATTATTATTGGAAGCCTGGCAAAAGTATTTTATGGGTTTGCTGTATAGCAAAGTTTGAAAATTGTGATGAAGGAATCAGAAGTTAGGATGGTAGTTGGATTTTAGGGAATGATTTTTTTAGTGCCTCATAGTTAGGCCATTTTTTTTTGGTGTGAAGCTTGGAGGAACTTATGGCGAGATTGGAATCATAGAATTCAGCTCAGTGGGGGGCCCTATGAGGTTGGAATCAGGAGTATTCGGCTCATAGGAAGATCCACTCTCTCAATGCTGTGACAAGAAGGAAGACTGGTATATGGGAGTCTGAAGGGATTCAAACCTTGCTCTCAGTAGTGGAATCATCACAAGATTTATATTATTTTATTTTATGTTATATCAAGCCAGAGAAGAAAGAAAACATCATTTATGTTGAAAGTTTAAGAAGACCAAGCAAAAACAAAATTTTATCAAGTTATACTGTTAGAAAAGATAATTTCTTTGAAATTGTTCAACATCATTATCAAAGCTTTGCATTAAAATTCTTCTTTTCATGAGGTCTTCATGGTTATTAGCTGGAGTTTCTTGAAAATAGGCCAGCATTTTTTGTTTCAACTCATTAGTAAAGTCAAGAAAAAGATAGCGATGAAAATTTGGGTAATGATTAATATAGTCCGTCTTCACTCTACCAACATCATCAGTGTTGGTTATTTCGACAGCTAGAAGTTCAAATATGTTATTAAGTTATAGGTTTAGTCAATTTTGATTAAAAGTTTTTTTTAGTAAGATAAATAGGGTCTTACATTTAGAGCCAGGAAACATAGTCTCAGCAAAGTTAGTTGGGGGTACTGGCGTTATAGGATTAGGATCTTGTGAAGGCAAAATTAGGCCAGGATCCGTTGATGAAGATTGAACTTTTGAAGCTGTTTTTGATCTTATTCGTTTTAAGAAGACAGGAATTTTGGATCGCTTTTTAGAAGTTGAGGGATCAGGGAGAGCTGCTGGTCCTAAATATACGTTTGTTTTAGAAGGAACTATTTGCCGGTTGCATTTGACTTTTTTCACACGGCATAAGTCGCAAGCTGTTCTGCCAGGAAGATTAGGGTTGGACATTAAACAAGGTACCTGGTATCGAGCGCAGAGTTCACATGGAGCGACAAGTTCTTTGGAAGACATATTGATGAAGATGAATTTTATAGTTGATTAAAGAAGATGGTGGTTGAAGGTTAAAGATGAATATTGTGTTCGACCACTTATGCAAAGTTTTAAGAATGGGGACATTCTCGATTGGAGGGAGGATGTGGTAGCCTAAAGTTTAGAACGGCACCTAGGTACGTAAATGGAGTTATTACGGCGTGCAAGATTGGCGTTATTATTTTTTTTATATATAAAAGGGTTTTATTTAATTTATTTGAGTTTTAAATATGAAGAAATTGGTCACGAGCAAATGCCTACACAAATACAATTTATTTTACGGAGAAAACTTATTTTTAGGGTCTAAAAATTTATAAGTATCAAGTCAAGTCACTCAAGAACCTTGGGAAATTTTCCCAGAATTTTTACTATTTTTCTTATATTTTTAAATGAATTTTAAAGTTTTATAGAAATATTTACGTTTTCAAAAATTACTTAACTTTGATGAATTTTCACGGGGTAATTAGAGCTGCGCAGACTACGAAAATTAGTTTGGTATGTAAAGAGGAAGTAGTTCTATTATGTGTAATTTTTCTAGATTTTTTATTATAGTTTTAAGGCTCTAATTGAGTCCGGAAGTCCGGACGGACTCCGTTTCAACTCCGTACGGACTCCGTACTGGCTCCGGATTGACTCTGGAAAAGCTCTGGAGGGGAAAACTTAGGCACGTGACTAGGAATACTTAAGCGCTTCTCAAATTCGAAATTGAGAGGGGGGGACACATCATACAGCTTAGTCTTTAACCACCACAGTCTTATTTTTTATTACTCAACAAATTAAATAAATTTGTAATACCCTTATAACTTCATATTTTATATATAACATTTTAGAAATACTACTCAACAATTTAAATCACACTTCATACAGGGTATCTTTAGAAAGGTCTTCATTGCTGGGACTTGATTATTGCTGTCTCATAAAAACTTAAATTATTATAAAAACATAAAAGTCAACCTTTACAGATCTTTCACTGGTACACCTTAATTGTTGTTATCAGTATTTCTTTCTCAACAGCCACTTTCTTTTAATCTCAATAAGCGTTAAATATTTTAGAGTTTCATTCTTTTCATCAAAAAGATCCAAGTAGATTGGTTAGCTTAGTGATTTAGAATTCCCATTTTGTTATTTTTATTGGAAGGACGGGGTTTTCGGCTAAATCCACATATCTCCTCCGGATTCTGCTTACAGCAAGGCGACTGAAAGAGTTTACCTTACCATAACGTCCCAGGGAGATGAGATTCCTTCCAAGATCAGGGACATGAAGAGCATCAGAAAAGAAAACTTTTCCTTCCATTCCTCCAGAAGCAGCAACAGTTCCTTTTCCAGTTGCATAGATTGATTTCCCAATACCAGCAAGTTGAATTCAAATGTTGACAGGTTGAAAACTGATAAAACTGTCTCTGTTGTTAAACATATGACAGCTGGCCCCAGAATCAATAATTGGAGAAAGGTTTGAGGAATGAGAAGCCATGGAAGCAGAAGCGTTGATAATGCAGTCAGAATTTGATTTTTCAGACAAACAGGCAACAGCTGTAAAAAGAAATTCTTCATCAGAAGGGAAGACAAAAGCACAATTGGCCGTGGCATCAGGTTGCTCTTCCTGAGGAGGGGGAACAGGAGTTGCTTTGTTGGAATTGTCCTTTGATGGGGCAGCTGAGTTGGCTTGGTTCTTCTTGGGACGCAGTTCAGGATGTTGAACAAAGCAATGATTGTCATCATGTCCAACATTTTGACCATGAACAGAACATGAGAGTTTGCTGCGTGCCTTGGATTTGGATGATTTTGATGATTTGGCTGAGGCAGAGTGAGCATTGACATTTGACATAGCATTGTGAAATTCATCAACAACTTTGTCATCAGCAGCGTAATCCAGGAAAGAAGATAAAACATCATCCAGATGCAGGTGATCAATTTCCTGTCTGTCTCTGGTGAGCAAACCACGCCAATGTTTGAAGGAGGGTGGAAGAGTGGCAAAGAAGAGATAAATAAGAATTTCCTGGGGAATGATGAGCCCAGAGGGGATCATATGGAAGTTAATGCCTTTGAATGCATCAACATGAGTTTTGGGGTCTCCTCCTTCAGAAAGAGAAAGAGTAACCATAGAGAGAAAGTGTGAGAAATCCGTGATCCAACTTAATTGCTGGCATGTCTTCTTGCAAGAACTGACCACATTTGAGCAGAGGTGTGGCAAGTGTTGACCAGCTTCTTGTTAACATCATCCAATCTGGTGATGATTTCATACCTGCACCTGGTGTCATTTTTGATACATAGAGCAAGTTGAGCTTTGATTTCAGCATCTGAAGGTGAACCATCATTGTGAGGAACAGGGGCAGGGACATGTCCAGAAACAATGCCAAAAAGATCCAGAACTTCAAAGTGAAGACGCATAATGTGTTCCCAGGTGTCATAGGATTCGTCAGTGAGAGGGGTGACCATAACCTTACTTGAATCCTGATTGGAGGCCATGATTTGGTCGAGTCAACAGCAAAGATTTGGAGAGAAAGAAGATGAGATGTGAAGAGGATGATCCAAAATCTGAGAGAAAAGGCTGTTTTATTGTCCAGTAAGCGGTTTTGATGTAAGTATTCTTGAGAGAGGTGCTTTAGGCAACTGGGCCCATAACCTGAAGAAGTTTTAGCACAGAGGAAAGCTAAACACAGGTTAATCAGCAACTGTGCACCTTACAACAACAAGTAACTACAACAAAGCGTGTGCTAAAACTGGACAAAAGACTCTATTCTCCCCACACAGTGCAAAGACTGTCAGATGCGGCCAAAAGGGAAAGCAGTGGAAGGGATAAAGAGAATAGAGAGAAAGAGAAAGAAAATGATTTGGATGGGGAAAACGGAAATGGCAAAGAGAGGGCTCATTATATGACAAAGTCCACCATCCAAAACAATAGAAACTAACACGACGTCGACAAAACTACTAAACTACAATACAGGAAAAGAGACAGGTTCACATCCAAGGAAAAAGTTCTCAGCCGGGGAAAAGATTCACACTCCAGGAAAAGAAACACGTCCTCAAGGTCCAGAATCAATACATTGAATCCGGGTGGGAAAGAAATGTTGTTCTTGATGCTGGAGCTCGTATCTTTGAAGTTCCTCGGCGGAAAAGGTCAGGAAAAGAGGATATGAGCAAGGAGAATGACTTGAGACGATGGTAAGAAGCTGGAGTAAGGAATGGGTCAGGTATTAGAGGCAGAAATTTCAACAATGCTAACACAAAGAATTCACATACTTCAGGATGTGGAAATGACAGGAAATGTAAACAAACCAAACCCCCTTCCCCCAGCACCACAGAAGGAAGTAAAGCCTCTAGTACCTCAAGAAGGTCTTCCAAAAGGATTCAAAATAAAAAAGCTTCCTCTGCCACAACAAATCAGCAACCTGTCCAGTCATATAAAAGAGTTGAAGACAGAAAATATGACGTACATAGCAAAAGTAGACACCTTGTGGGATCAGGTTCAAGAACTCAGGAACCAGATTCAGGCCCAGGCCCCTCCTCAGTTGCCTCCCAATCAGCCTCAGTTTCAGGCTCAACCTTCACAGCCACCCAGCTCAACCATCCAAAATCCAAATACTATGGAAGTAGAGCAATGGAAATGGGATTATCTAATGAGTCACTACCAACAGAATGTGCAACACCCTCCTCATCATCAGCCTGGCCCATCCAGAACACCCAATTTCCATCCACCTCCTCATCCCTACCAACAAGGCAGGAGAAAGAAGGCTCAAGCACAATCCCAAACCCAGTCTCAGGGGAAGATTCCTCCTCTGCCATGGTAAGTAATTTGGTTGATAGTCACTTGGGTATGTTTTCAAATAAATCTTCTTCTGCATGTAATATTATTGAACATGGTGAAAGAACAGTTAAACCTGTTAAAAGACAGCTTCCTGTAACTAGTAGCCCTATTGATGTAATTAGCAAATTGTCATTTGATGAACCTTTACATTTAACTTCTACTTCTTTGATTAATCCTTCTCTTGCAATTAAAAATGATTCTGTTCCCCCTGAAATCTATACCTTAATTGAAAGAACTTCTGAGGAAATATTGAAAGATACCCTTGACTTTAATGTTGTGAAAGACAAACATTTGAGAGATGTGTTAATCCATGAAAATGATAGATTAAATAATTTACACTTGCAATGTAAAGTGAGTTCTTCTGTACAAGATACAGTGAAGAAGTTTTAACACAGAGGAAAGCTAAACACAGGTTAATCAGCAACTGTGCACCTTACAACAACAAGTAACTACAACAAAGCGTGTGCTAAAACTGGACAAAAGACTCTATTCTCCCCACACAGTGCAAAGACTGTCAGATGCGTCCAAAAGGGAAAGCAGTGGACAGGAAGGAGCAGTGGAAGGGATAAAGAGAATAGAGAGAAAGAGAAAGAAAATGATTTGGATTTCATTGCAAAAACAAACATACCTAAACACAGGTTAATCAGCAACTGTGCACCTTACAACAACAAGTAACTACAACAAAGCGTGTGCTAAAACTATAAGGGCCACAAGTGTGAGTTGCTGTAGTTAGGACTAAGAGAATTAGAGAAAAGATAACAGAAAAGAAAAGGAAAGAACCTGGACAAAAGACTCTATTCTCCCCACACAGTGCAAAGACTGTCAGATGCGGCCAAAAGGGAAAGCAGTGGACAGGAAGGAGCAGTGGAAGGGATAAAGAGAATAGAGAGAAAGAGAAAGAAAATGATTTGGATGGGGAAAACGGAAATGGCAAAGAGAGGGCTCATTATATGACAAAGTCCACCATCCAAAACAATAGAAACTAACACGACGTCGACAAAACTACTAAACTACAATACAGAAAAAGAGACAGGTTCACATCCAAGGAAAAAGTTCTCAGCCGGGGAAAAGATTCACACTCCAGGTAAAGAAACACGTCCTCGAGGTCCAGAATCAATACATTGACTCCGGGTGGGAAAGAAATGTTGTTCTTGATGCTGGAGCTCGTATCTTTGAAGTTCCTCGGCGGAAAAGGTCAGGAAAAGAGGATATGAGCAAGGAGAATGACTTGAGACGATGGTAAGAAGCTGGAGTAAGGAATGGGTCAGGTATTAGAGGCAGAAATTTTAACATACAGCTTATTTAAAAATCAAAGAAACCTTGAATATTGTTCTTAGTCAACAAAAACAAATAAGAAGTGACCATAGAGCTATCTCAGATAGAAATATCAATCTACATAAGACCTTGAGTGAATTGAAACCCCTTATTGAAGAAAATTATTCTTTCAAAAATGAAATAAAATCTCTGCAAAATGAGTTTAAAAAGCTGAAAAATGATTTCCATGCACTAAATACCAAACACTCAGTTTCTGAGGACAGAAATGTTCTATCTCTTGCAAAAGTAAATGACCAGATGTCTGAAATTCCAAGAATAAGAAACTATGTGTCTGACCTGCAGGAAAAGTTCTCAACCTTAACCATCAATAATGAATTAAATGAGATTGCGGTCAATAAGCTGCATAAAAATAAAGGGAAAAAATCTGAGCAAAGTCCATCCTTTCTTCCTCATATTTCAACCATTAAACAAACTCACAATGAGTCTGTAAAATCTTTTGCTACTAGCAAAAAATCTTGTGATGGTCATGCACCAGCTGTTTCTGTAAATAATGAAATTTCTGAACACCTGTCTAGACTTCAGGAATTATTAATAATGAATAATTCAAACTAAAAAGTGGACCATCCCAGTAGTCAGAAAAATTGGCCTAAGTCAGACCAATATCCTACCTTTGATGGTGATTCTTCCTCTGATTGGCAACACTTTATCCAAAGAATTGATAATTTAAAGAGATCTTATAAACTACCTGATGAGGAAATTGCTTCTAAGCTAATTTCTTTATTTTCCAATATAGCCTTGATGTGGTATGAATCTGTTCTTTTAGATAACAATCATTATACATGGAATGATTGGAAATCCTTGATTGAGAATCAGTTTGGTGGTTCAAAATTCAGGTTAGCTCAACAGAGACTGTATGAGAATACTAGATATGTATCCTCCTCTGTTGAAAAACCCATTGTTTTTCTGATGAAAATAACAAAAATCCTTAGAGCAATTGATCCTAAGATGGATTATGATATTTGGAGAGATAAAATCTTGTATAAATTACCAAATTCTCTTAGGGATTTGATTGTGGCTAGAACTGAGCATGTAAGGCAAAATTCTTCTTTCATTAATATCTGTAATGAGGTACTGCTCAACCATAGATATGAACCAAAGAATTACCTTGGTAAATCTTATAATGATCAGAATAAACCTTCTACAAAGCTCCCAGAAAAATCTGGTAAACCCTCTGCCCCAGTTGCACCTAAAAAATATGCAACAAACACTTGTTATAAGTGTAACAAACCGTGGCAGAAGGGTCATGTTTGTGACAAGAAAATTCATCTTGTTGAACAAAATGAAGACACTGATGAAGTTGAACTTGATGTCAATAATTCTTCCAGTGACTGTAAAAGTAATATCTCCTATGACAATGAATCTGTTAAAGATGTTTTAATGTTGGAACAAGATGTCCATTATTTAAATAATATATCTGAAGATTGTGTATTGAATTTATCTTCAGTAGAAAATGCTGAGATAATTAAAGATATTACTAACAATTCTATTCCTATATCACCTTTGAAGGCACCTGTTATCATTAATGGTAAAAATGTTGATGTAGTTCTTGATTCTGGTGCTGGAGGAAGTGTAGTATCTGAAAAAGCTTTGGCTTCAGTGGATAAGGAATATTTGAGTAAATTATTACCTATAACTTCTGAAAAATGGAGAGGGTATGGTTCTACCTTATTTCCTATTGGCAAATACAAAACCTCTGTATTCTTCAAATATAATGGTGGTTTTGTCAGAGCTATTTGTGAGTTTGTTGTCATGAAAAATGATAATTTGAGCGATTGTTTTATTATGGGAAATGATATTTTAACCATGTTTGGTGTGAAACTGGACCCAGCAAATAATTGCTTTACCTTAGGAATGAATGGGAAAAGGAAATTCAAAATTTCCTCTCCTAGAACTTCTGGGCATTTGTTGAAATCTTGCAACTCACTAATCCAGTGTAAAGGTAGAACAACAACTGAAATGGTTGATTTATTACATGAAATAAATACCGCTTATTTTGGTGATCAGTTGAATAGTGAACAAAAGGATTCTATTGTTGCCTCTATTACCTCTTTCCCTATGGCTTTTGCTCATGGTTCTCATGTCTTGGGAATTGTTCAGGAAGAAATGAAAATTACCTTATCCTGTAACTTGAGTGATATTCCTCCTAGTCTTAAGAAAAAACCATATCCTGCTTCTCCAACAAAAAGAAAGGATATTGAAGATAATATTGAAACATTATTGAAAATGAATATCATTGAGAAAGTGGATGTCACCCCCAAATATTGTGTCATCTCCCCAGTCTTGATTTCTTATGAAAAAGATAAAGCTAGATTATGTGGAGATTACAGAGCTTTAAATACTTATACTGTTGATGATATTTATCCTTTACCCAGAATTAATTCAATACATGCTACCTTGCAAGGTGCAAAATTTATTAGTTGTCTGGATGGTAATAAAGGTTATCATCAAGTTCCAGTTGAGAAAAATTCTCAAAATTTTTTGCTTAAGACAAATAGTTGAGTGCACCAATAGCAGAGCGGTAATTGATTTTCAGAGCATTGAATTCAGCAATTTCTTCACTGGTTGCTTTGACAGGATAATCATTTGGGGATAAGGGAGTAAGACAGGGATTACAGTTGGCCATATTCCAGTTGGACAAAACTTTTTCAGCATAAGAATCTTGTGATAAAGAAAGAGTATGTGCTGTTCTGTTCCTGGTGAGACGCATTCCCAAAATCCAAGTGGCAGGACCAAGATCATCCATCTCAAATTCAGTTTTGATTTTGTCTTTGAACCAAAGAAAATGATTACCAGTAATGACCATATCATCAACATGAAGATAAATGATACAGATTTGTGATTTGTTTCTCCAAACATACACACACTGATCACACTTAAGGGGGGAGAAGTTGAGCTTGCACAAGTAGTCATTTATACGTGAATTCCAGCAAAAGGGAGCTTTTTTGATGCCATAAAGAGGACGCAACAATTGGCAAACTTTACCTTCATTTCCAGCAGTTAGTGTTCCTTCAGGCTGTTCCATATAAACAGTTTCATTTAAGTTTCCCTGGAGAAAAGCTGCCACTACATCCATTTGATGAACATCCCAGTAAAAATAAGCTGCTAAAGAATGAATGTGTTGAAATTTCTGCCTCTAATACCTGACCCATTCCTTACTCAAGCTTCTTATCATTGTCTCAAGTCATTCTCCTCGCTCATATCCTCTTTTCCTGACCTTTTCCGCCGAGGAACTTCAAAGATACGAGCTCCAGCATCAAGAACAACATTTCTTTCCCACCCGGAGTCAATGAATTGATTCTGGACCTCGAGGACGTGTTTCTTTACCTGGAGTGTGAATCTTTTCCCCAGCTGAGAACTTTTTCCTTGGATGTGAACCTGTCTCTTTTCCTGTATTGTAGTTTAGTAGTTTTGTCGACGTCGTGTTAGTTTCTATTGTTTTGGATGGTGGACTTTGTCATATAATGAGCCCTCTCTTTGCCATTTCTGTTTTCCCCATCCAAATCATTTTCTTTCTCTTTCTCTCTATTCTCTTTATCCCTTCCACTGCTCCTTCCTGTCCACTGCTTTCCCTTTTGGCCGCATCTGACAGTCTTTGCACTGTGTGGGGAGAAAAGAGTCTTTTGTCCAGGTTCTTTCCTTTTCTTTTCTGTTATCTTTTCTCTAATTCTCTTAGTCCTAACCACAGCAACTCACAATTGTGTCCCTTATAGTTTTAGCACACGCTTTGTTGTAGTTACTTGTTGTTGTAAGGTGCACAGTTGCTGATTAACCTGTGTTTAGGTATGTTTGTTTTTGCAATGAAATCCAAATTATTTTCTTTCTCTTTCTCTCTATTCTCTTTATCCCTTCCACTGCTCCTTCCTGTCCACTCTTTCCCTTTTGGCCGCATCTGACAGTCTTTGCACTGTGTGGGGAGAATAGAGTCTTTTGTCCAGGTTCTTTCCTTTTCTTTTCTGTTATCGTTTCTCTAATTCTCTTAGTCCTAACCACAGCAACTCACAATTGTGTCCCTTATAGTTTTAGCACACGCTTTGTTGTAGTTACTTGTTGTTGTAAGGTGCACAGTTGCTGATTAACCAGTGTTTAGGTATGTTTGTTTTTGCAATGAAATCCAAATCATTTTCTTTCTCTTTCTCTCTATTCTCTTTATCCCTTCCACTGCTCCTTCCTGTCCACTGCTTTCCCTTTTGGCCGCATCTGACAGTCTTTGCACTGTGTGGGGAGAATAGAGTCTTTTGTCCAGTTTTAGCACACGCTTTGTTGTAGTTACTTGTTGTTGTAAGGTGCACAGTTGCTGATTAACCTGTGTTTAGCTTTCCTCTGTGCTAAAACTTCTTCAAATGAGCCCTCTCTTTGCCATTTCCGTTTTCCCCATCCAAATCTTTTTCTTTCTCTTTCTCTCTATTCTCTTTATCCCTTCCACTGCTCCTTCCTGTCCACTGCTTTCCCTTTTGGCCGCATCTGACAGTCTTTGCACTGTGTGGGGAGAATAGAGTCTTTTGTCCAGGTTCTCTCCTTTTCTTTTCTATTATCTTTTCTCTAATTCTCTTACTCCTAACCACAGCAACTCACACTTGTGTCCCTTATAGTTTTAGCACACGCTTTGTTGTAGTTACTTGTTGTTGTAAGGTGCACAGTTGCTGATTAAACTGTGTTTAGGTATGTTTGTTTTTGCAATGAAATCCAAATCTTTTTCTTTCTCTTTCTCTCTATTCTCTTTATCCCTTCCACTGCTCCTTCCTGTCCACTGCTTTCCCTTTTGGCCGCATCTGACAGCCTTTGCGCTGTGTGGGGAGAATAGAGCCATTTGTCCAGTCTTAGCACACGCTTTGTTGTAGTTACTTGTTTTTGTAAGGTGCACAGTTGCTGATTAACCTGTGTTTAGCTTTCCTCTGTGCTAAAACCTCTTCACCAATCAGGATTCAAGTAGGGTTATGGCCACCCCTCTCACTGACAAATCCTATGACACCTGGGAACACATTATGCGTCTTCACTTTGAAGTTCTGGATCTTTTTGGAATTGTTTCTGGACAAGTCCCTGCCCCTGTTCTTCACAATGATGGTTCACTTTCAGACGCTGAAATCAAATTTCAACTTGCTTTATGGATCAAAAATGACACCAGGTGCAAGTATGAAATCATCACCAGATTGGATGATTTTAACAAGAAGCTGGTCAACACTTGCCACACCTCTGCTCAAATGTGGTCAGTTCTTGCAAGAAGACATCCCAGCAATAAAGTTGGATCACGGATTTCTCACTTTCTCTCTATGGTTACTCTTTCTCTTTCTGAAGGAGGAGACCCCAAAACTCATGTTGATGCTTTCAAAGGCATTAACTTCCATATAATCCTCTCTGGGCTCATCATTCCCCAGGAAATTCTTATTTATCTTTTCTTTGCCACTCTTCCACCTTCCTACAAACATTGGCGTGGTTTGCTCACCAGAGACAGACAGGAAATTGATCACCTGCATCTGGATGATGTTTTATCTTCTTTCCTGGATTACACTGATGATGACAAAGTTGTTGATGAATATCACAATGCTACGTCAAATGTTAATGCTCATTCTGCCTTGTTGAAATTTCTGCCTCTAATATCTGACCCATTCCTTACTCCAGCTTCTTACCATCGTCTCAAGTCATTCTCCTTGCTCATATCCTCTTTTCCTGACCTTTTCCACCAAGGAACATCAAAGAGACAAGCTCCAGCATCAAGAACAACATTTCTTTCCCACCCAGAGTCAATGTATTGATTCTGGACCTCGAGGACGTTTTTCTTTACCTGGAGTGTGAATCTTTTCCCCGGCTGATAACTTTTTCCTTGGATGTGAACCTGTCTCTTTTCCTGTATTGTAGTTTAGTAGTTTTGTCGACGTCGTGTTAGTTTCTATTGTTTTGGATGGTGGACTTTGTCATATAATGAGCCCTCTCTTTGCCATTTCCGTTTTCCCCATCCAAATCTTTTTCTTTCTCTTTCTCTCTATTCTCTTTATCCCTTCCACTGCTTCTTCCTGTAAACTGCTTTCCCTTTTGGCCGCATCTGACAGTCTTTGCACTTTGTGGGGAGAATAGAGTCTTTTGTCCAGTTTTAGCACACGCTTTGTTGTAGTTACTTGTTGTTGTAAGGTGCACAGTTGCTGATTAACCTGTGTTTAGCTTTCCTCTGTGCTAAAAACTTCTTCAGGTTATGGGCCCAGTTGCCTAAAGCACCTCTCTCAAGAATACTTACAACAAAACCGCTTACTGGACAATAAAACAGCCTTTTCTCTCAGATTTTGGATCATCCTCTTCACATCTCATCTTCTTTCTCTCCAAATCTTTGCTGTTGACTCGACCAAATCATGGCCTCCAATCAGGATTCAAGTAAGGTTATGGTCACCCCTCTCACTGACGGATCCTATGACACCTGGGAACACATTATGCGTCTTCACTTTGAAGTTCTGGATCTTTTTGGCATTGTTTCTGGACAAGTCTGTGCCCCTGTTCCTCACAATGATGGTTCACCTTCAGACGCTGAAATCAAATCTCAACTTGCTCTATGGATCAAAAATGACACCAGGTGCAGGTATGAATTCATCACCAGATTGGATGATGTTAACAAGAAGCTGGTCAACACTTGCCACACCTCTGCTCAAATGTGGTCAGTTCTTGCAAGAAGACATGCCAGCAATAAAGTTGGATCACGGATTTCTCACTTTCTCTTTCTGAAGGAGGAGACCCCAAAAATCATGTTGATGCATTCAAAGGCATTAACTTCCATATGATCCGCTCTGGGCTCATCATTCCCCAGGAAATTCTTATTTATCTCTTCTTTGCCACTCTTCCACCCTCCTTCAAACATTGGCGTGGTTTGCTCACCAGAGACAGACAGGAAATTGATCACCTGCATCTGGATGATGTTTTATCTTCTTTCCTGGATTACTCTGCTGATGACAAAGTTGTTGATGAATTTCACAATGCTATGTCAAATGTCAATGCTCACTCTGCCTCAGCCAAATCATCAAAATCATCCAAATCCAAGGCACGCAGCAAACTCTCATGTTCTGTTCATGGTCAAAATGTTGGACATGATGACAATCATTGCTTTGTTCAACATCCTGAACTGCGTCCCAAGAAGAACCAAGCCAACTCAGCTGCCCCATCAAAGGACAATTCGAACAAAGCAACTCCTGTTCCCCCTCCTCATGAAGAACAACCTGATGTCACGGCCAATTGTGCTTTTGTCTTCCCTTCTGATGAAGAATTTCTTTTTACAGCTGTTGCCTGTTTGTCTGAAAAATCAAATTCTGACTGCATTATCAACGCTTCTGCTTCCATGGCTTCTCATTCCTCTAACCTTTCTCCAATTATTGATTCTGGGGCCAGCTGTCATATGTTTAACAACAGAGACAGTTTTATCAGTTTTCAACCTGTCAACATTTGAATTCAACTTGCTGGTATTGGGAAATCAATCTATGCAACTGGAAAAGGAACTGTTGCTGCTTCTGGAGGAATGGAAGGAAAAGTTTTCTTTTCTGATGCTCTTTATGTCCCTGATCTTGGAAGGAATCTCATCTCCCTGGGATGTCTTTGGAGAACTGGTTGTCTTCTCATCCCTGCACCAGTTAATCCTACATCAAACTTCATTATTTCACGTAATGGAAAGAATTATATGGGAGGAGTCATCTCCAATTCATTATTTGAAGTTTCTGTGGTTCCACAAGGCATGGCTCCCCCTAATTCCTCAGCTCTCTATGCAAAAGCTTCAAGTCAGTCTCTAACTCTTTGGCACAACAGATTAGGACATCCCTACGCCCCATATATTCAAAAACTTTTTAATGGAATGGCATCTGATGTATCTAGTTCTAGTTTGTCTGATTCTGAAATGCATTTTTGTGAACCGTGTGTGTTGGGTAAACAAACCCATGTTTCCTTTCCTGGCCAGTTGCCTGTTGCCAAAAATCCTCTTGAAGTTGTCCACACAGATTTATCTGGGAAAATTCAGCCTCCTTCTTTTGATGGTTCTCAGTATTACCTTAAGTTCACTGATCAGGCCACTTCATACCGTCATGTTTACCTTCTTTCCTCAAAAGCCCAAGTATTCAAATATTTCTTGGAATATAAGGCATCTGTAGAGCTGCAATCTGGCTTCAAAATCAAAAAGCTTGTTTGTGACGGTGGTGGTGAGTATATCAACTCTAGTCTGGTCAACTTTCTTAAACAACATGGCATTTCTCTTCAAGTTACGGCTCCTTACACTCCCCAACAAAATCCAATTTCTGAGAGAGGAAACCGTATTACCACTGAAAAATCCAAAACCATGATGTTTCATTCTAATGCACCAATTCACCTATGGTCTAAAGCAGTTAAAACAGCAGTATATCTTGAAAACAGATTACCAACCAAAGCTCTTCAAAACAAATCAACTCCTTTTGAAGCCTGGAATAAATCCAAACCCAGAGTTTCACACCTCAGAGTTTTTGGTTGTGCTTGCTATGCTTTCCTTGATAAACATCAACGTCCTGGAAAGTTTTCAGCTAATGCCAGAAAGTGTGTCATGCTTGGATATGAAGTTGGAACAACAAATTATCGTGTTTGGGACCTTGAGCTTAAAAAGATTGTTATTGCCAAATCTGTGGCCTTCAATGAAAATTTCTTCCCCTTTCTTGACTCCAGATTTAAGCTCCCTCAATGGTCACAACTGATGAAGCAAATTCCAGATCAAATTCATGACAGTCAACCACTTCCAACACCTGGCCTTTCCTTTTCTCCAGCTCAATCTCCTTCTGAGTCTCCAACTCCTGATCCATCCTCAGGAAACATTTCTGATTCACATTCTGAAGATAATACTCCTTCTTCTTCTTCTTCCTCTGATTTTCACATGTCAGGCACACCTTCTAATTCAACTCCTTGTCCTTCACCTGGCCACTTAACAAGATTACCTCATTCCAATGTCCCAGATGAAGAAGGTTCCAGTCAATCTGATCCATCATATTCATCAATTGAGCCAGACAATCCAGCAGATCATGATTATGTTCCCTCATCACAATCCCCCAGTTATTCTGACAACTCTTCAGCTGAAACATCAACTCCTGAACATTTACGTCAGATTTATTATGATCATTATCAACATGATTCCTACTCTGATTCTCCTGATCCTCTTGGATTATATGCAGCAAATGCCTTTGCTTTCTCTCTAGAAGCTCCCTTGCTAGCTCATGAAATTCCTGAACCCCAGTGTTATAAGCAAGCAATCTATTCCAAATATTCAGCAAAATGGACAGAGGCTGTGAAACATGAACATCAAGCACTTCAGCGTTGTAACACTTGGAAAATTGTCCCCAGGCCTGAAAAAGATAATGTAATTGGCTGCCGGTGGGTTTTCAGGGTTAAACCTAATGCTGATGGTGGTGTTTCAAAGTTCAAAGCCCGTTGTGTAGCAAAAGGATATTCTCAAATCCTAGGAATAGATTTTCATGAAACTTTTGCACCCACTGGACGGATCACTTCTCTCAGGACCATTCTTTCTTTAGCAGCTTATTTTGACTGGGATGTTCATCAAATGGATGTAGTGGCAGCTTTTCTCCAGGGAAACTTAAATGAAACTGTTTATATGGAACAGCCTGAACGAACACTAACTGCTGGAAATGAAGGTAAAGTTTGCCAATTGTTGCGTCCTCTTTATGGCATCAAACAATCTCCCTTTTGCTGGAATTCACGTATAAATGACTACTTGTGCAAGCTCAACTTCTCCCCCCTTAAGTGTGATCAGTGTGTGTATGTTTTGAGAAACAAATCACAAATCTGTATCATTTATCTTCATGTTGATGATATGGTCATTACTGGTAATCATTTTCTTTGGTTCAAAGACAAAATCAAAACTGAATTTGAGATGGATGATCTTGGTCCTGCCACTTGGATTTTGGGAATGCGTCTCACCAGGAACAGAACAGCACGTACTCTTTCTTTATCACAAGATTCTTATGCTGAAAAAGTTTTGTCCAACTGAAATATGGCCAACTGCAATCCCTGTCTTACTCCCTTATCCCCAAATGATTATCCTGTCAAAGCAACCAGTGAAGAAATTGCTGAATTCAATGCTCTGAAAATCAATTACCGCTCTGCTATTGGTGCACTCAACTATTTGTCTGTTGCAACAAGACCTGATCTCTCTTTTGCAGTTGGTGCATTATCTCAACATCTCATTGAACCAGGTATCAAACACTGGCTTGCTGTCAAACAAACTTTCAGATATCTGTGTGCCACTTCATCATCATATCTCACTTTTGGAGGAAAATGCCCAATTCCAAATCATCCATCACTCTGTCCTCTTATTTACTCTGACACTGATTATGCTGGGGATCCTGATACCAGGCGCTCAACTGGAGGGTATGTTGCCATACTCAATGGAGGAGCTATTTCCTGGAGTTCTAAAAAGCAGAAAGTTGTCACTATCTCTAGTACTGAGGCTGAGTTCAGAGGCATTGTGGATGCTGGATGTGAAGCAATCTGGCTGACTAAATTACTTACTTCCTTCAATATTCCTAAATCACCTTCACCTTTGATCCTTGCTGACAATGCCAGTTCCATTTCACAATGCAAGGATTCACTCAGATATTGTCAAAGATCAAAACATGTGGACACTCAACTTTGTTGGATTACTGAAAGCATCAACAAAAATAATTTTCAGCTTCAACACATTTCAACTGAACACATGGTGGCTGATCTTCTTACAAAATCTTTGGGAAAATTCAAGCTGTCTTATCTCCTCAAACTCATGGGTCTGGTATTAAGGGGGGGTGTTGAAATTTCTGCCTCTAATACCTGACCCATTCCTTACTCCAGCTTCTTACCATTGTCTCAAGTCATTCTCCTTGCTCATATCCTCTTTTCCTGACCTTTTCCGCCGAGGAACATCAAAGATACGAGCTCCAGCATCAAGAACAACATTTCTTTCCCACCCGGAGTCAATGTATTGATTCTGGACCTCGAGGAAGTGTTTCTTTACCTGGAGTGTGAATCTTTTCCCCGGCTGATAACTTTTTCCTTGGATGTGAACCTGTCTCTTTTCCTGTATTGTAGTTTAGTAGTTTTGTCGACGTCCTGTTAGTTTCTATTGTTTTGGATGGTGGACTTTGTCATATAATGAGCCCTCTCTTTGCCATTTCCGTTTTCCCCATCCAAATCATTTTCTTTCTCTTTCTCTCTATTCTCTTTATCCCTTCCACTGCTTCTTCCTGTCCACTGCTTTCCCTTTTGGCCGCATCTGACAGTCTTTGCACTGTGTGGGGAGAATAGAGTCTTTTGTCCAGGTTCTTTCCTTTTCTTTTCTGTTATCTTTTCTCTAATTCTCTTAGTCCTAACCACAGCAACTCACACTTGTGTCCCTTATAGTTTTAGCACACGCTTTGTTGTAGTTACTTGTTGTTGTAAGGTGCACAGTTGCTGATTAACCTGTGTTTAGGTATGTTTTTTTTTTGCAATGAAATCCAAATCTTTTTCTTTCTCTTTCTCTCTATTCTCTTTATCCCTTACACTGCTTCTTCCTGTCCACTGCTTTCCCTTTTGGCCGCATCTGACAGTCTTTGCACTGTGTGGGGAGAATAGAGTCTTTTGTCCAGTTTTAGCACACGCTTTGTTGTAGTTACTTGTTGTTGTAAGGTGCACAGTTGCTGATTAACCTGTGTTTAGCTTTCCTCTGTGCTAAAAACTTCTTCAGCTTTAAGTCTGATAGTGATCATAGTGTCTGCTGCGCATAGTCCTTACATCCTAATAATATTATTAATTAATAATAACCTCACTTTTGTCACCTCTCAAGAAATCCGTCGTTGATTCCTCTCAATAAATTAAATAATTTTATTAAATTTTATTTTTTTATTACCCATACTCCTTTTCTCCTCCTCCTCCTCTCATTTCTTCCCTCTTTTCTTATCTCTTCTAGACAACTGACCAACAAAGCATCTCTGATTCACATTCTGAAGATAATTCTCCTTCTTCATCTTCTGATTTTCACATGTCAGGCACACCTTCCAATTCAACTCCTTGTCCTTCACCTGGCCACTTAACAAGATTACCTCATTCCAATGTCCCAGATGAAGAAGATTCCAGTCAATCTGATCCATCATATTCATCAATTGAGCCAGACAATCCAGCAGATCCTGATTATGCTCCCTCATCACAATCCTCCAGTTATAATGACAACTCTTCAGCTGAAACATCAACTCCTGAACATTTACGTCAGATTTATTATGATCATTATCAACATGATTCCTACTCTGATTCTCCTGATCCTCTTGGATTATATGCAGCAAATACCTTTGCTTTCTCTCTAGAAGCTCCCTTGCTAGCTCATGAAATTCCTGAACCCCAGTGTTATAAGCAAGCAATCTATTCCAAATATTCAGCAGAATGGGCAGAGGCTGTGAAACATGAACATCAAGCACTTCAGCATTGTAACACTTGGAAAATTGTCCCCAGGCCTGAAAAAGATAATTTAATTGGCTGCAGGTGGGTTTTCAGGGTTAAACCTAATGCTGATGGTGGTGTTTCAAAGTTCAAAGCCCGTTGTGTAGCAAAAGGATATTCTCAAATCCTAGGAATAGATCTTCATGAAACCTTTGTACCCACTGGACGGATCACCTCTCTCAGGACTATTCTTTCTTTAGCAGCTTATTTTGACTGGGATGTTTATAAAATGGATGTAGTGGCAGCTTTTCTCCAGGGAAACTTAAATGAAACTGTTTATATGGAACAGCCTGAAGGAACACTAACTGCTGTAAATGAAGGTAAAGTTTGCCAATTGTTGCGTCCTCTTTATGGCATCAAACAAGCTCCCTTTTGCTGGAATTCACATATAAATGACTACTTGTGCAAGCTCAACTTTTTTCCCCTTAAGTGTGATCAGTGTGTGTATTTTTGGAGAAACAAATCACAAATCTGTATCATTTATCTTCATGTTGATGATATGGTCATTACTGGTAATCATTTTCTTTGGTTCAAAGACAAAATCGAAACTGAATTTGAGATGGATGATCTTGGTCCTGCCACTTGGATTTTGGGAATGCGTCTCACCAGGAACAGAACAGCACGTACTCTTTCTTTATCACAAGATTCTTATACTGAAAATGTTTTGTCCAACTGGAATATGGCCAACTGAAATCCCTGTCTTACTCCCTTATCCCCAAATGATTATCCTGTCAAAGCAACTAGTGAAGAAATTGCTGAATTCAATGCTCTAAAAATCAATTACCGCTCTGCTATTGGTGCACTCAACTATTTGTCTGTTGCAACAAGACCTGATCTCTCTTTTGCAGTTGGTGCATTATCTGGACATCTCGTTGAACCAGGTATCAAACACTGACTTGCTGTCAAACACACTTTCAGATATCTGCGTGCCACCTCATCATCATCTCTTACTTTTGGAGGAAAATTCCCAATTCCAAATCATCCATCACTCTGTCCTCTAGTTAACTGGAATTTTTTTTGGTGGATTTATGGTGATTTTTGGTGGATTTATGGTGATTTTTTGGAGGATTTATGGTGTTTTGAGATGGATATATATTGGTATTCCTATTGTTATTTGAAGAAGTTTTAGCACAGAGGAAAGCTAAACACAGGTTAATCAGCAACTGTGCACCTTACAACAACAAGTAACTACAACAAAGCGTGTGCTAAAACTGGAAAAAAGACTCTATTCTCCCCACACAGTGCAAAGCCTGTCAGATGCGGCCAAAAGGGAAATCAGTGGACAGGAAGAAGCAGTGGAAGGGATAAAGAGAATAGAGAGAAAGAGAAAAAAAAGATTTGGATGGGGAAAACGGAAATGGCAAAGAGAGGGCTCATTATATGATAAAGTCCACCATTCAAAACAACAGAAACTAACACAACGTCGACAAAACTACTAAACTACAATACAGGAAAAAAAAAAGGTTCACATCCAAAGAAAAAGTTCTCAGCCAAGGAAAAGATTCACACTCCAGGTAAAGAAACACATCCTCGAGGTCCAGAATCAAGACATTGTCTCTGGGTGGGAAAGAAATGTTGTTCTTGATGCTGGAGCTCGTATCTTTGAAGTTCTTCGGCGGAAAAGGTCAGGAAAAGAGAATATGAGCAAGGAGAATGACTTGAGACAATGGTAAGAATCTGGAGTGGGGAATGGGTCAGGTATTAGAGGCAGCAATTTCAAGAAAAATGTTGCTTAATGACAGCCCCTATCTTAGCTCTTCCAGATTTTAACAAACCATTTGTCCTGTATACAGATGCAAAGTTGACTCCAATTGATTTTTGATGCTTCAATCCGCTGAGTATGAAAGGGAGGGCTTTAAACCCTACTGAGCTTGAACTGCAATGATCTAGTCACTGCCATGAGGTCCTCAAAACTGGGACATTGGAATGAGGTAATCTTGTTAAGTGGCCAGGTGAAGGACAAGGAGTTGAATTAGAAGGTGTGCCTGACATGTGAAAATCAGAGGAAGAAGAAGAAGAAGGAGAATTATCTTCAGAATGTGAATCAGAAATGTTTCCTGAGGATGGATCAGGAGTTGGAGACTCAGAAGGAGATTGAGCTGGAGAAAAGGAAAGGCCAGGTGTTGGAAGTGGTTGACTGTCATGAATTTGATCTGGAATTTGCTTCATCAGTTGTGACCATTGAGGGAGCTTAAATCTGGAGTCAAGAAAGGGGAAGAAATTTTCATTGAAGGCCACAGATTTGGCAATAACAATCTTTTTAAGCTCAAGGTCCCAAACACGATAATTTGTTGTTCCAACTTCATATCCAAGCATGACACACTTTCTGGCATTAGCTGAAAACTTTCCAGGACGTTGATGTTTATCAAGGAAAGCATAGCAAGCACAACCAAAAACTCTGAGGTGTGAAACTCTGGGTTTGGATTTATTCCAGGCTTCAAAAGGAGTTGATTTGTTTTGAAGAGCTTTGGTTGGTAATCTGTTTTCAAGATATACTGCTGTTTTAACTGCTTCAGACCATAGGTGAATTGGTGCATTAGAATGAAACATCATGGTTTTGGATTTTTCAGTGGTAATACGGTTTCCTCTCTCAGAAATTGGATTTTGTTGGGGAGTGTAAGGAGCCGTAACTTGAAGAGCAATGCCATGTTGTTTAAGAAAGTTGACCAGACTAGAGTTGATATACTCACCACCACCGTCACAAACAAGCTTTTTGATTTTGAAGCCAGATTGCAGCTCTACAGATGCCTTATATTCCAAGAAATATTTGAATACTTGGGCTTTTGAGGAAAGAAGGTAAACATGACGGTATGAAGTGGCCTGATCAGTGAACTTAAGGTAATACTGAGAACCATCAAAAGAAGGAGGCTGAATTTTCCCAGATAAATCTGTGTGTACAACTTCAAGAGGATTTTTGGCAACAGGCAACTGGCCAGGAAAGGAAGCATGGGTTTGTTTACCCAACACACACGGTTCACAAAAATGCATTTCAGAATCAGACAAACTAGAACTAGATACATCAGATGCCATTCCATTAAAAAGTTTTTGAATATATGGGGCGTAGGGATGTCCTAATCTGTTGTGCCAGAGAGTTAGAGACTGACTTGAAGCTTTTGCATAGAGAGCTGAGGAATTAGGGGGAGACATGCCTTGTGGAACCACAGAAACTTCAAATAATGAATTGGAGATGACTCCTCCCATATAATTCTTTCTATTACGTGAAATAATGAAGTTTGATGTAGGATTAACTGGTGCAGGGATGAGAAGACAACCAGTTCTCCAAAGACGTCCCAGGGAGATGAGATTCCTTCCAAGATCAGGGACATAAAGAGCATCAGAAAAGAAAACTTTTCCTTCCATTCCTCCAGAAGCAGCAACAGTTCCTTTTCCAGTTGCATAGATTGATTTCCCAATACCAGCAAGTTGAATTCAAATGTTGACAGGTTGAAAACTGATAAAACTGTCTCTGTTGTTAAACATATGACAGCTGGCCCCAGAATCAATAATTGGAGAAAGGTTTGAGGAATGAGAAGCCATGGAAGCAGAAGGGTTGATAATGCAGTCAGAATTTGATTTTTCAGACAAACAGGCAACAGCTGTAAAAAGAAATTCTTCATCAGAAGGGAAGACAAAAGCACAATTGGCCGTGACATCAGGTTGTTCTTCCTGAGGAGGGGGAACAGGAGTTGCTTTGTTGGAATTGTCCTTTGATGGGGCAGCTGAGTTGGCTTGGTTCTTCTTGGGACGCAGTTCAGGATGTTGAACAAAGCAATGATTGTCATCATGTCTAACATTTTGACCGTGAACAGAACATGAGAGTTTGCTGCGTGCCTTGGATTTGGATGATTTTGATGATTTGGCTGAGGCAGAGTGAGCATTGACATTTGACATAGCATTGTGAAATTCATCAACAACTTTGTCATCAGCAGCGTAATCCAGGAAAGAAGATAAAACATCATCCAGATGCAGGTGATCAATTTCCTGTCTGTCTCTGGTGAGCAAACCACGCCAATGTTTGAAGGAGGGTGGAAGAGTGGCAAAGAAGAGATAAATAAGAATTTCCTGGGGAATGATGAGCCCAGAGCGGATCATATGGAAGTTAATGCCTTTGAATGCATCAACATGAGTTTTGGGGTCTCCTCCTTCAGAAAGAGAAAGAGTAACCATAGAGAGAAAGTGAGAAATCCGTGATGCAACTTTATTGCTGGCGTGTCTTCTTGCAAGAACTGACCACATTTGAGCAGAGGTGTGGCAAGTGTTGACCAGCTTCTTGTTAACATCATCCAATCTGGTAATGATTTCATACCTGCACCTGGTGTCATTTTTGATCCATAGAGCAAGTTGAGCTTTGATTTCAGCGTCTGAAGGTGAACCATCATTGTGAGGAACAGGGGCAGGGACATGTCCAGAAACAATGCCAAAAAGATCCAGAACTTCAAAGTGAAGACGCATAATGTGTTCCCAGGTGTCATAGGATTCATCAGTAAGAGGGGTGACCATAACCTTACTTGAATCCTGATTGGAGGCCATGATTTGGTCGAGTCAACAGCAAAGATTTGGAGAGAAAGAAGATGAGATGTGAAGAGGATGATCCAAAATATGAGAGAAAAGGCTGTTATATTGTCCAGTAAGCGGTTTTGTTGTAAGTATTCTTGAGAGAGGTGCTTTAGGCAACTGGGCCCATAACCTGAAGAAGTTTTAGCACAGAGGAAAGCTAAACACAGGTTAATCAGCAACTGTGCACCTTACAACAACAAGTAACTACAACAAAGCGTGTGCTAAAACTGGACAAAAGACTCTATTCTCCCCACACAGTGCAAAGACTGTCAGATGCGGCCAAAAGGGAAAGCAGTGGACAGGAAGGAGCAGTGGAAGGGATAAAGAGAATAGAGAGAAAGAGAAAGAAAATGATTTGGATTTCATTGCAAAAACAAACATACCTAAACATAGGTTAATCAGCAACTGTGCACCTTACAACAACAAGTAACTACAACAAAGAGTGTGCTAAAACTATAAGGGCCACAAGTGTGAGTTGCTGTAGTTAGGACTAAGAGAATTAGAGAAAAGATAACAGAAAAGAAAAGGAAAGAACCTGGACAAAAGACTCTATTCTCCCCACACAGTGCAAAGACTGTCAGATGCAGCCAAAAGGGAAAGCAGTGGACAGGAAGGAGCAGTGGAAGGGATAAAGAGAATAGAGAGAAAGAGAAAGAAAATGATTTGGATGGGGAAAACGGAAATGGCAAAGAGAGGGCTCATTATATGACAAAGTCCACCATCCAAAACAATAGAAACTAACACGACATCGACAAAACTACTAAACTACAATACAGAAAAAGAGACAGGTTCACATCCAAGGAAAAAGTTATCAGCCGGGGAAAAGATTCACACTCCAGGTAAAGAAACACGTCCTCGAGGTCCAGAATCAATACATTGACTCTGGGTGGGAAAGAAATGTTGTTCTTGATGCTGGAGCTCGTATCTTTGAAGTTCCTCGGCGGAAAAGGTCAGGAAAAGAGGATATGAGCAAGGAGAATGACTTGAGACGATGGTAAGAAGCTGGAGTAAGGAATGGGTCAGGTATTAGAGGCAGAAATTTCAACGAAATCAAAAAAATAAAAGATGTCCCCCAGCCATTTGGATGAGCCGAACCCCTGACATCATACCCACATCCAAGTGCACCTTGATTGTGGATACACCGGAAAGAAAAATTAAAAATATAACATAAAATGAAATTTTTGAAAATAAATTATTTTTGAAAATAATAATTTTTTTTTGAAATTAAATTTTGAAAATAATTTTTATTTTTTTAAATTAAATTTTGAAAATTTGAAGATTTGAAAAATGTTAATTTAATAAAAATCAAGGAACCAAACTAATGATCACTGGGTGGGCTCCCTCCTATTTGTAAAAATGATTGGGGACCACAAGTGATCATCCACCCCAATACAACAAAAAAATGAAACAAAACAAAATTCTTGAATCCAGACTTCCAAAACATTGTGCTGTGTTGACGTAAGGTTCCAGTTTATAGTCATAGAGGACTCTACCTATATAACAAAAAACAAAGCCAGGATTCAACTAGAAGCAGAGAAGGGTTGGAAACAAACATTATGGGGTAATTGTGAATAGAGCTGCCAACTCATCAATTACCCCCAAACTTGCCAATATAAAATCTAGAAGGTTACCCTGTGAACACTCCTAACAAAATTTTTTTCCCCCTCATATTTTCACCACATAATAAAATTTTAAAATTGAAGTAATGATTGATTTTTCGAAAGACTGTGAGATTTCCTAAAAGATTGATGTTGTAGTTTATCCTCATTTCAGAGTCAAACTTCAGCACTCTTTGTGCCCCTAGGGTAAAACTTCTTCACTTGATCAGCAGCTACCCTCTTCTTTAAGACAACACCATCCAGTTCTTCCAAAACATATGAACCACCAGAAACCTGTTCTCTAATCCTATATGGTCCATTCCATCTATCAGCAAACATTTTCCCCCACTGACTTTCCAAACTCCTATTATACACCAACACCATATCACCATGCCTCAAAGTCTTCCTGAGTCTATGAGCCAACCTTTGATCCCAATACCTGACAGACTGATCCCTGATCTTGATCATCCTATTGTATGCCTTCTCCAAATATTCCTCCTTCTTTTCTAACTGTTGCATTCTAGCACAGAGAAAATCTTCAGTAGTTTTGACTACATCCCAATCAACACCAAGATAAGATTCAGCTTCAAGATCAACCGGTAAAACAGCTTTCTGACCAAAAACTAATTCATAAGGAGAATAACCAGTTGTCCTCTTGGTGGTAATCCTGTCAGCAAATAAAACAAGGGGTAAATAATGCCTCCACTTTTCAGCACTTTTTCCACACATTTTAACCAAAGCATCCTTAATAACTTGATTCCCCCTTTCAACCATTCCTTCTGCTTCAGGATAATATGGGGTCGCCACCCTAACCTTTGAGCCGATTTTTGAAACAGCTTCCTTGAAGTCTGCACCAAACTCGGAGCCGCCATCAACAGTTACCAACTTCATAACACCATACCTATACACCCATTCCTTCATCAAAAATTCTGCTACATTTTTAGCAGATAAACTAATAAGAGGGACAGCCTCAACCCAACCAGACAAATCATCCCTTGCCACAATCAAGTACTTATATTTACCTTCCTTGATGTGAACAGCATCCAAACTAACCCGTCCAAAGATAGTATTTTCACCAGTAGCATTTCCAGGTTCTTTTGGCCTTAAATAACTTCTTCTCTGACATTCTTCACATGACTGAACCCAAGATCTAACGGCCATCTTCATTCCAGGCCACAAAAATTTATCAGCAATCCGCTTATAAGTTTCTCCAAAGCCCCTATGCCCTAAATCTTCATGAAGAGATTTCATCACCAATTCTTGACCTTTTCTTTGATATACAACAACTTGAGGTTTCGGATGTCTTCTTTTCATCAACCTTCTACCAGACAAATAAAAAACAGGTGACTTCTTTTTGATAGCCACCCATTCAGCTTCATCACATTCTTCTGGTTTTCCCAGAGACAACAAATATTTCACCATTAAAAAATAAAACCCAGTCTGGCCCCAAATTTCATCAGAAAAATACAATAATATAACATTCAAAGGAACCTCCCTGTCCCCAATATCTCCCACTTGTGAATGAGCAATCATTCTCTGAGCATTTGGCTGTTTGCTGAAATTCACATAATCCACCTCATTCAAACATTTTTCCATGCTACCACTATCCTCCTTCAGATCCCAAACATAAACACCATTAACCAACTTCCAATTATCCCAAACAACCACACCATCCTCATGATCAACTAGATCATCAACTTCATCAAATTCAACAAAAATAGAACCAGCCAGTTTAACCTCATGGAGGAGGTATGGAAAGTCCTCAGCACCCTTGGTACTGGCCTTTATTATAGGTATATCTTCATCAAACTCTTCTGAATCGGAATCATCTACTGTAGGTGGTCTTCTTGACAATCCATCAGGCATAGTGACGGATTTTCCAGGCCTGTGCACTAAATTAAATGAAAAATGTTGAATAAAAGCTACCCACATAGTCATTGGAGCATTAGGTAAACTACGTGAATTAATCATCTGAATTAAAGATTTAGCATCCACTTGAAGTTCAAAATGTTGACCCCATAAGATATTTTGAAGTTTCTTTAAAATTTTTGCCACACCACAGAGTTCCAACTTTGGTTGTGAATATCTTGATTCCACCTCAGTAAAAACTACAGATTCATACCTAACTGGTCTAATATAACCACCCTTATCCATCTGAGAAAGCGCTGCACCAGCAGCCAGCTGACTAGAATCAACAGCTAAATAAATCCTACCAGCTCCTTCACCATAATCCAACTTATGAAAAATAATATCTTCACCAACCACCTTCTTCAACTTAACAAAAGCTTCTTAAAAAGCTTCATCCCAATCCAAATCAGCATCCTTCCTAGTTAACCTTCTTAATGGAGCAGCCAATAATGAGAAATCCCTAATAAACATCCTAACATAAACACATACTCCAAAAAATCCTCTAACTTCAGTAGTGTTTCTAGGTCTTGGCCAAGATTGAATTTTGTTGACTTTCTTCTTTGACATAATTTGGCCTTCCCTACACACCACATGACCAAGAATCTCTAAAGCTGGAACACAACAAGAAAATTTAGAACTGGAAATAGTTAAACCAGCTTCTTCAATCCTAAACAACATCCTTTCCAAAGTTACTGCATACTCCCAAATAAACCTCCTAATACCTGGATTCTCCTCCAACACTTCATTATCATAATCAGTTGAAGGACCTTTAATTCCACCATCATCAATAAATATACCAGAATACTGTGGAATTTCATCTTGAAGAATCCAAGCCATTTGTGCTTGATAAACAGCAACAGAATTAGTAGCACCTTGAGGTAATCTAGTCAGCTGTAACTGTCCAAGAGGAGTATCAAAAGTTGTCAGAGGTCTTGAATCCAGATGTAATTCTCTTTCATCATAGCCCCCCATAATATCACCCAAACCAAAACATACCCTTCCAGAAAAAGCATCAACAAGTTCCTCTGCACTTGGAGGAATACCAGCATCTTTTATAGTCACCCTATTCAATTCCCTAAGATCATGAACCACTCTAAGCTTTCCATTAGGCTTCTTGATACAGAAAACTGGACTTGAATAACTTGATGACAATCGTTCATAAAGTCCAGTCCTAATCCTTTCCCTAACAACTTCAATATAATCATTTTTAAGAGCAGCAGGAATTGGAATTGGCTTGAGTTGCCAAGGTTCATGACAAACAACTGGAATCTTGTAAGGTTCACCATAAGAATGCTTTAAAACACCCCTCTCTTCTTTCACAAATGCAATAGCCTTCTCCCTCAACACCATCACATCCAACAACAAATTCATCTCCTCACAAGATAACCAACCCTCTGGCCCAAAATTTACAACACCAATCCTATCAAAAGTAATTCTTGACGTTTCAGAAAATTCAGGTGGATTCTTTCTTAAAGGAGTTTTATATGGATCTCTTGAAAAAAGTGGTCTCTTCAACGGCAGATTCAATCCAGTTGGCAGCGCTTCATTGATTGGTTTAACTTTCACAGCAACCTTCTTATATTTTGCCGCTTCCACTTCCACATGTACTTGAGGAATTGAGCTCCTTTCATCAACAGAATCTTCATCTTCATCAGAATTAAGAGTAACAGAATTTTTACAAAAAGAATTATTAGAATCTGATAAAGAAATTTTATCAGTTTTAATTTTTATTTTTATTTTTTGAAAAAGAATTATTAAAGTTTTTAGAAACAGAATTATTGGAATTTTCAAAAATATTGTTATCTAGTTTTTCATTATGCAGACAATTTTTAATTTGATTTTAATTTTTAGAAATAAGAAAAGAATAATCTAAAGTATGAAAAGTTGGCAGTTTATCCTCATGCAGGAGGTCACCAGTAAACCAAGTAGGCTCCTTCCTACTGACAACATCTTTACATAAATATTTTTTTTGCTGATTTTCACTTATCTTGAGATTTTTTCTTAATTTTTGTCTAATGGTTTCTTGCTATATCTAGAAAAACAACCAGGGGTGTCCCCAATGCTCACATGTGTGGCCATGGTAATGTTTTTGAAAGGTGTAGAAGAAACCCTAGCAGTGCACAATTGGGAGGACTTAATTTTAGACCCATTTGCCACCACTCCAAAACTTTTCCACTCCAACAAAATTTTCCCTAAAACATCTTCAGAACTTGAAATAAACTTGAGAGAAAAACTTGAAGAAAAACTGAAACCAGACAAATAATTTGATGAAAATTGACATAATAAAGTAATATTATCTACAAAAAGTTGAGATTCCACTTGATATATCTCCACTTGAGCTGACCTACTTCAATCCGGGATTTCTTCTTGAGGAGAGACTACAGCACTAGACTGATCAGCCCTATCTACCCTAAAAAAGAAGGGTCACCAACAAAATGATCACCACTATCCTCAAATACACCAGAAGAGGACTTCAAATCTTTTTTCTTCCTAGTGCAAGTGCAACACTCACAAGATGCAGAAACACCAGGCCTAGTTTCGCAACCTTCATCACCTGGGGGTGCCAACCTCATATGTAACCGCCTCATATCCTCCCCAGTAATCTCCAAACTAATCCCAACACCAGACTGATAACCAATCTTGGCCTCGAAATCCATCAAAAATGGCCCTCCTAAAACTGTCTTCACAGCTCATATAGCCACATAAAAATGAACTTTTCCAACAGCTCCACCTACACCTAACTTTACAT
The DNA here is from genome assembly GCA_030280995.1 of Hemileia vastatrix. Classification (NCBI taxonomy): domain Eukaryota; kingdom Fungi; phylum Basidiomycota; class Pucciniomycetes; order Pucciniales; family Zaghouaniaceae; genus Hemileia; species Hemileia vastatrix. The sequence continues at coordinate 30,736,172 of JASXTE010000001.1, read as the reverse complement.
GCTCCGCTGTACCAATCAACTCAATAGCATGCCCACCTATCCCTCTGAGATTTCCTCAAACACCAGCTTTAATTGGCAAATCCAGACTAGTTGCTTGATCCAATGAAATTAAATTTATTTGTGAGCCTGAATCAACCAATGCCTTCACATCTTTTCCATTTAAAGAAACCACCAAATATCCCAAATGAGCAGAAAAATGAGTCTCCACCTCATTACCAAACTTCTCCACATTTTCACACATATACTCCACCTCACCAGTAGCCACTCCTCTCCTAGTCAAATTCTTCTTCTGCTTTTCAGAAGGGCTGGACTAATAGTGAACAATTCACCCAAAGATAATGGAATCTGAAGCTGATTCACCCTTCCCAAAACAACATCCATAGCATTCTCTTGACCAGAAACCACTGGCCTCTCATAATGAGCCTTACTCCTAGCAACCTTTGCCCTAGAAGACTCCTGAGGTCCCACATTACCAACATCACGCATCTCCACTTCAGAATTATCCCCATGAACCTTTCCATCCACAGAGACCAAACCAGAACCATCAACAGTAGTTCCAACTCCCTCCATTGGCCCACTAGAACTTGGCCTAGGCAAAGAAGCCAAAGGCACATCCTCCTCTGTATCTGAACCATCATCCAAAGTCATAGGATCACCATTAAGATCAAAAGCACCAAAACTAGGGGGACCCATATCAGCTATCCCCTTCTGCATCTGACAAATCTCTTCAGGTGTATAAATCTTCTTGGGATCTTCAGCCTTCTTAGAATCTGCCTTTCCACCTCTTGACCTTAACTGATTAGAAATACTGCTTCTAGCTTTAGAAGAAGCCGCCCTCCTAGCAGCCTCCACATCATACACACCAGCCATACACTCACCATCCGCCTTAACAACCTTTACTAACTCCAAATTACCATATGAAGTAAAGGCAATTCCTCAAACCTAGCTCTCTTTTCACCCATACTATTCCTCTTCACCAACTCCAAAGGAGCCTGACCTTCACTGGGCTTGATAAAAGATCCATCAGGAAACCTAAATACCTTTCCATCAAATTTTACTCTACAAGCAGCCTGATCCCTATTCAAAGTCCAACAATCATTAGACTTATGTCCCTTCCAGTTACAGTAGGAACAAATCCAAACATAAACAGTACCACCATTCCTCCTATCATAACCTCTACTTGAATAAGATGATGAAGAAGAAGCTGAAACCCTGCTGGCCTTCTGAGTTTCTTGAATAAAAATTTTCAATTGCTTTGTTAAGTCAGCCAATTGATCCACCATCTCCTTATCCACATTCTCATCCACCTTAGGAATCAGTTTCCCCAACTGAGATTTTCTTGCCTCCTGAGCCTTCTTCATAATATCGTTATTATCAGCCAAAACTTCATTAATTTTGCTGACATACTGTGTATAGGTTTCTTGATAACTGTCCACAGCCAAAAGCTTGAGGTGAGACTCCACCGATTCTTTAACCACCTTAAGAGCAGGCAACTTCTGCTCCCCATTAGGTAAGTTTTTCATCAAACCCTTCCTAGAAAACTCCTTTAACACATCCATCCTAACATCCCTCCCAAAAGCAGACCAAAATAAATCTTTGACTGCATTTTCATGAGCCAATTCCTCTACCTCCACCAGATATTCCACCACAGTTTCAAAACTACCAACAAATTTCCTATAACTCACCAAAGAAGTTATTCCACCCTTCACTTGCCATTCTCCAACAACCTTATTTAAATCCACCATTGAATATCTGACTCTCCATCTGTCCACCATTTCCCTACTAAGCCTTTTCCAATCCCTAGTCTTATAACCCTCCATACCAGTAATCTCCTTCTCAACTTCCCTATCACCAATGAAAAGGATTACCTGCTTCACCATATCTAAATGAGAAGCCCCATCAATTCCAGCAGCAGCCTCATATCTGCCCAAAAACCACTTTACATCATCACCAACAAACTTGGGCCCATCCCAAGTTTGAATCCTTACTGAAGGCCTGAAACCATCAGCAGCAGCAGCAATAACACCAGCACCAGATGGAGAAGACATCCCAAATAGCACCAAAAACCAATCAAATCTGCAAGGGTTCAGCCCTTTACTAGGATAAAACAACAAACAAAAACAAAAACAACAGATCTAGCAAGGGTTCAGCCCTATACCTAGATCCCTACTACCACAGATCCTTTACTGGTTCAGCCAGTTACCAGAATCACCAAAAAACCAACCAATCAAAATAAAACAACCAGAAAACCAAAATCCAGAAGTCCAACAAGTAAGTTTCTTCAGAAGCTAGAGAATTTGAACCCCATGTTGGGCGCCAAAAATGTAGAGTAGACTCCTACAGTCACCTTGCTGCAGGCAGAATCCAAGGGAGTTGGAAAAACAAAAAGAAATCCCTGTCCTTCTAAGTAAACATAAGATTCAATTAACTAAGCTTGAAGATCTGCTTGAAGAGTTGGATAAGTTGAAAATCTAAGAGAAAGACTTTGAAAGTGTTGGAAACCTATAATATAGAAAAAAAATAAGTGCAATAAATGATTACACCCCCAAAACAAATACCTAATACCAGATTACACTGATACAAGTCAAAGCAAATACTTAGAAAAAGCCGCAACACTTACTCCAGAGACTGAAAAGTACAGTAAAGTACCCCAGAAACTACCCTTGGGATGATCTGTTCAAAGGTGCCTTATTTAAGGTCTGCCCCAGATTTACCCAGTTTCCCACCAAAATTAAAGAGTGTTCTTTATTATATTTTTATTTTATAAATTTTATAAGAAAAGAAATAAATTTTTAGTCACCCCGGATGAGAGCTATCCAATGGTACCCTATATGTTGATATTTTTTATTATAATTGTTGTTATATGTTAAATATTGTTAATTATCAAAAAAGACCCTTATTATCAAAACTAAAAGACAAAAAAACATGTAGAAGACTAAGATTCTCCCTTCCCATATGATTCTCCTGCTCCAGACCTTTCCAACAATACCCTACATGCATTTGATCTACAATAAACTATTGATCAAATTATCAGTTTTACCAAAATAAAATTGATATTTAAAAGCTAAAGGATAAATAAAAGGGTAAAATTAAAATTAAAGAGAGCAAACATGAAAAAAGATATTAAGTATAATTTCTGCTATCATAAGCCAGTAGAGGCTTCATAAAAAATGGGCACCATCATAGATTAACATGGATTAAATTTACTTTTTACCAAAGTAAAAAATTGTCTACCTTAGGTTTGGACAAACTTCAGGGGGACAATTTGTCCATATAAAACTACTTTCAGTTCAATGATGGAGCGATCATTCAGTCTCATTTTCATAAAAAGAATTGATTGCATCTGATGGCATGCAACCAAAAGTTTCCAGCACAAGTTTAACCAAACTTGTGCTGGACACTTTTACCATGGAGAGTAGCCAGGGTGCAAGTCATTTTAAATCATCTGAAATTTCTTATAAACATGTCCACTGTTATTCAATCTTTGTGCCCCACTCATATTTATCAATTGATTAATTTTTTGTCACCATTATATTATTAATATTATCAGTATAGCAAAAACTTGTGTGCCAAATGAATATTGGGTTACGTTACACCTTTTATAATATTATTAAATAAAGGTAAAAAAATAAGAAAATGATTTATTTTACAAAAAATAAACTTCTATCCAAAAGCAATATGAGGGGAATAAAGTAAAATAAAAGAAATCAAAGATGAAAATTAAAATCCAAGTTAAATTCCTGCTATAAACAGAAAAAAGAGATGTTGAATCAAATTAGCACAATCAGGGCTAAAATTGCACTAAATTTTCTTTTTTGTAAAAATAAAAAAAAATCCACTTGAGCTTTACCAAAACTTCAGGATGACAATTTTGCCATATCAAACTGCTTCTAGTGTAATTATTTATCAAAAATTTATCTTCATTTCCATAGAGAGAATAGCTCCCATCTGACTGCACCTGACCAAAAGTGTCCAGCACAAGTTTGGCCAAAGTTGTGCTGAACACTTTTATGATGGAGAGTAGCTAGGGTAGAATTTTTCTTCAGCTCATCTAGTATTTCTTACAAACATGTCTACTGGTATTTTATCTTTGTGCCTCACTTATAAATATCATTTGATTAATTTTTGGTCACTATTATATTATTAATTTTATAAGTATAGAAAAAACTCATGTGCCTAATGCATACCAGGTGATATACACCATTTATAATATTATTAAATAAATGTATAAAAATATTAAAATAATTTATTTTAAAAATTATTAATTGATATCCAAAAGCAATATGAGCATTTAAAAATTAAGTTAAAGGGATAAAATATGTAAAAAGAAATCCAAGTAATATTCCTACTATCAAAGGCCAGTAGAGGTGTTGAAGCAAATGAGAGCCATCAGGGATAAATTGTACTAAATTTACTTTTTTTTAAAGATAAAAAATTGTGCACCTGTGGTTTGGATGAACTCTAGGTGGAAAATTTGGCTATATAAAACTACTTCTAGTGAAGTTTTTTATCAAATAATTTTTTTCATTTCCATAGAGAGAATTGATCTCAAATGAATGCACCTGACCAAAAGTGTCCAGCACAAGTTTGGCCGAACTTGTGCTGGACACTTTTTTGATGGTGAGTATCTAGGTTGCAGGTCTTCTTCAGTGCAACTGGTATTTTTTTAAAACATATCCACTGGTATTTGATCTTTCTGTTTTATTAATATTTTATCATTTGATAAATTTTTTGTCAACAGTATATTATTATTTTTATTTGTATAGAAAAAAAACATGTGCCAAATGCTTACAGGGTAATGTTAAACTTTAATAATTTTATTAAATACAGGTAAAAAATTATTAAAATGATTTGTTTTACATAAAATTAATTGATATCTAAAAGAAAAAAAGGGATAAAAAGAAATAGGTTGAATAAAAGGGATTTTATATGAAATTAAAAATTCAAGCTAAATGCCTACTTTCAAGGCTCAGAAGAGTTGTTGGATAAAATGGGCACCATCAGGAATAAAATTGTACTTAATTTGATTTTTTGAAAAACCAAATGAAGTTTTCAACTGATTTTTTTCCAATATTTAGTTGGACACTTTGTCTATATCAAATTACTTCTAGTACCATGATTGACCAAATTACATCCTTATTTCCATATGCAGAATTGATCCCATATGGCTGGACCAGGCCAAAGGTATCAACCACAAGTTTGAGAATTCTTCTGGTGGACACTTTTATGATGGACAGTAGTAGGGTGAAAGTCTTCTTTAGTTAATCTAGTTTTCCTCATAAAAATTTCCAACTTATTTTTGGCCAAAAATCAGGTGGAAAGTTTGTCCATATTAAATTACTTCTAATGCCATGATTGACTAAAAATTGATTCTCATCGCCATATAGAGAGTTGATCCCATATGACTGGATCTGGAAAAAGTGTCACCACAATTTTTGATAAACTTAAGTTTGAAATTTTTATGATGGAAAGTAATTGCAAGTCTTCTTCATTTCATCAAGTAATCCTCATAAAATTTTCCACCTGTATTTTGGCCAAACTTCAGGTGGATACTTTGGCCATATAAAATTGATTCTAGTTCCATGTTGATAAAAAACTCATACTTATTGCCATATATAGATATTAAACCCATCAGACTGTGCCTTTCCAAAAGTGTCTACCTGAATTATGGGCTAAACCTCATTTGGACACTTTTATGATGCAGAGTAACTAGGGCAAAAGTATTCTTCAGTTAATTTGGTATTCATAATAAATTTATCCTCCTGAAGTTTAGCCTAACTTCAGGTGGACAATTTCGGAAAGCACCGGTTAGTCACTATCCATCAAAAAAGTGTTCACCAAAATTTTGGCTAAACTTGTGGTGGACCCCTTTGATCAGCCACAGTCAGATGAGATCAACTCTTTAGATGGAAATGAAAATGATATTTTGGTCAATCATGGAAATAGAAGTAGTTTGATGTGGCCAAATTATCCCCCTGAAGGTCAGACAAACCTCACAAGGACACTTTTTAACAGGGAGTAACTGAGAAAAATCCATTTACCAGAAGGAAAATCTTTTATTGGATAGATACCAAGGCTTCATATTTGTGTATTATGGTCGGTATTAATTTTGAAAGTGTCTGTCCAAGCAATTTCATTGCCCATCATGAAAAATTTTGTTTTAAATGTTTCAAACTGTGTGATACAGTATTAAGGTGTCACATAGTATAATTAAGTTCTATTAAGTGCCCTCCTATGATGCCTAAATTTATAATTTAATATCTTACATAATAATTATTTTTTATATAAATTCAACAATATTTTATTTTATTATCAAATTTAATAGAGCAAGTATCCTGAATTATTATATATGCATAAGCTTAGGTTAGATCAATTTGTGCTCAACAGAGGACCAAAATCAAGTTCTGGAGAATCATCTTGTGCATAATTTGGAATCAGTTGATATTCTGTCTATAATCAATCTGAGAATAAATGTACTTCCAATACAATTTTGTATATTGTTATAAAGTGAGAATAACCCTGGAATAATAAGAGAGACTCTGGAGTTCAAAGAGAGGGAATTGCTAGCAGTTCACCCCCAGATTTTCCGTGGTGAAGCAGAGGCTTGATTATATGACAAAGTCCACCATCCAAAACAACAGAAAACTACTCAACTTCAACAGAAACTACTCAATTACAATACAGAAACAAGGAGAATACAGAAACAAGAGAAAACAGTCAAGGTAGCAATTCCCACACAATGACAGTTTTACATTTCAAGTCCAAAAAACACATCCTCAAGGTCCAGGTCAAGGAATATGACTCCAGGTAGGAAAGAACAGTTGTCCTCAATGTTTGAGCTTGTATCTCAATGATTCCTTGACTAAAATGAGCAGAAAAAGACAATATGAGCTTGGAGAATGAGGATAAAGAGAAGGAAAGGAGCTGAAGAAGATATGGGTCAGGTATTAGTTGCAGAAATTTCTACATTCAGTTCACTTCAATTCACAAGGTAATAACAAATTGAAAGACCCATTTGAAGGTCCCTTTGTTTTAAGAAGAATGTTTGGTGATAATGAAGTTTAAGTTATCCTTTACTCTCCATATGAAAGGAAACATCATTTTTTTCCAATATCTCTTCTGAAACCTTACACATCCAATAGTGATTTATTCACAAAAAGAAGAAGAAGACCAAAGAAGACCCCTAAGAAAATCACTGAGAAACAGAAATTGATAGGATTCTAGAATGACAGAATTGTCACTGTTGAGAATGGTACTGAATACTTATTGAGATTCAAGAATAAATCTTCTGAATATTTTTCTTGGATATCTGCGTAAGAGATATCTAAGCTTCCTGCTCTACTAAAGAAATATAAAAAGAAAAAATCATAGCATTTTTTATTGTTTTTTAGAGTGAAGGAGTATCAGCCAGGCTACTAGACTTACCAAGTAAATAATTAATTATTTACTAGGATAGGGCTAAACCTTTATTTCTTATTTTATTTAATTTTACTTACTTTGTAATTTACTTATAATAATTTAACTAATTAAATAACTAAAACAAGTAATTAATTAAATATAATGTTTTCCATTTCTCATCCCTTGACATTGTCCTCATGACTTCTGAAAGGTAGACTAAATTCTATTAAAATACATAAAAAAATAAAATATGTTAATTATACTTTGACATATACAAAAAAAAAATTAAGAAAATCAAATAATTCTAAATAAATTGAAGTATACATCTAAAATCTGTATATATGAACATCGCTTTTAGAATATTCTTTTAAAATTTGAAATTTCTATATTAGTAGTTGTTTTCTCTAATGTAGTCATGTATTCAGACTTGTGGTTCCTTCTTTTCTCTCTTTCTTTTGCCTATATAAGGCCTCTCAGTTTTCCTGCTTTTGATACATCTCTTACTTACTTTACAATTATATTTTATATACAAAAAATAATCTATTAGTACTATTTATCATCTTAGTATTTACATTTGGCATATTTCTAAACTTTTAAAGTAGTTGTCAGGGATTACTTTTGGTCTGGAAGATTTTGATGGAGGTATAACAGCGTAGGTAGGTGGAATTTGAAGATTTCAAAGGCAAAGGTACTATTGGCCAGTCGTCTAGAAGAAAAGGAATAAGGGGGAAAGAAGAAGAGGAGGAAAGAAGAATATAAAGAAATGGGATTACAAAGAGTAAAAGAAATGAACTAATAAAAGGATATGAGATATTTAAAAGAAAGGCAACGACTATTTCTTGAGATTGACACAACAGTGAGGGTTTGATTAATTATAATATATTTATTTTAATAAGTATTTATCTTCAATGCGCGATAAACTCTGTAATTATTATTAGAATAATTGCAACCTTAGTTTATTTATTTTCTTTATAAATTAGATTTATAATGCTAATAAAAAATGAAATAAACGTATTGTATTAAAAAAGATGTTTAAATTGAATGTATAATAAGTGATAGGCTAAAGGAGATTACCCAAGGCCCTTTTATAGACCGGGGGACCTCTGAAGCGCCACAAAGCAGTATATACAAAATAGTAATTTGCTAAAACAAGAATAGAAATGAATAGAAATGAAACATAGATATTAAGAGAAAAACATGAAACAATTAACTAAACCCATGAATAAGTAACAAGTTTTCCCGCTATAACTTCCCAACCCAGTTAATTAAAATAGTGAGTAGCTAAGTAAGCCTGAAACATAAGAACTGTGAGAAAAAGAATCCAAAACAGATATTACAGTAGGATGTAAAGGGTTTAATTAAAACAATTAGAATTATTTTTACACCAAAATCCATGTAATCAATTCAATCCAGTATAGAGCACTTTTTATTAATTCTTTTAACTATGTAATTAATTCAATAATTAATTTAAATGTAACATATAATTAATTTAATGATATTTCTAATTTAAAGTAAGAATTTTAATACTATATTATTATATAAGTGTTATAATTTATTTACTAATCTTACTGACACAATTAAGGGCCAAAAAAGCGCCCATTATTATTGTTTTATAAATGTATGAAAAAGGTCTTTTAATATATAAATTTAATTAATTAATTTAATTACATTATAAGTCAATTTTACACTTATAGTTATAATATTTGTTTATAATTAATTAATTATAAATTGGTATATATTAAATATATAAAAAATTCATCATAATTTATAGAATATATATCATGCTTAATTTGAATGTATAAATAATTTATATAATAATAAAATTAATATAATATTTATATATATTTAATAAAATAATTATATCATTTCATTATGCAATATAAGATTAATTTATATACATAATAAGCAATGTTTAACGCCCTCTTTTAGTTAAAGTAAATTGTCATAAACTTTACTGGGCTCCTGGTATAGCCTGGCTGACAGGTACCTATTGTTTATCTTTTATTTTATTTACTCAATTAAAATTGGTAAAAAGGTTCTATACTAATTGTTATAATTTATAATTTAGAATTATGGTGTTGTAAGTACTAAGTAATAAATTATATTAATAAAAATTTTGATTTAATAAATGATTTAATAAAATAATGGGTGATTAAAGAATGTTTTTAAAACAACCTGAAAGACAAATTATGGAGTTAAAATCCTATATACAAGTGTATGAGAAAGAGAAATAAAATTCCAGCAGAAAAATATTTCAAATTTTAAGATTGTTCTATAAAGAATGTTTTTAGAATATTGTATTTTACTGTATATGTGAAAAAAGTCAGTTTATTTAAAAATTACTGTAAGTGTCATTTTTAAATAAGTAATTTGAATTTTTTGTATATATTTAATTTTATTTTAATATTAAATTTTATTTCAAAATTAATATTTATTTCTCTTAACCTGTCATTGAGCACGGTGTTAGGGAAAAAATATAAGGGACATTTAATATTAATTTTAATTATTTACTAACTTTTCTTTTTTGTAACTATTTAATTTATTACAAGTAATTTTAAAGTAAATATATTATAATTAATAATATATAAGAAATTTAAAGGCTTGGCTTCATCCCAGTAAATAATTAATTATTTTACTGGGAAAGTCTAGCAGCCTGGCTGACACGCCCTCACTCTAAAAAAACAATAAAAAAAATGCTATGATTTTTTCTTTTTATATTTCTTTAGCAGATTAGGAGGATTAAATATCTCCTTCCCAGGTATCCAAGAATCATATTCAGAAGATTTATTCTTGAATCTCAATAAGTATTCTGTACCATTTTCAGCAGTAACTATTCTTTCATATAAAATCTTATCAATTTCTGTTGTCTCAGTAATTTCATTAGGGGTCTTTTTTGGTCTACCCCTCTTTTTGGGAAATAAATCACTATTGGATATGTAAGGTTTCAAAAGAGATATTTGAAAAACAGGATGTTTTCTGTCATATGCAGAATACAAGATAACTTCAACTGCATTATCACCAACCATACTTGTGACAACAAATGGACCTACAAAGGGTCTTTTAATTTGTTATTACCTTGTAAATTGAAGTGGACTGTAGAAATCAGTACTTCATCATCCTTTTTAAAAGTGTATTCTTTATGGAATTTGTCCAATCTCATCTTTGTAGAAGTTTTAGCACAGGGGAAAGCTAAATACAGGTCAATCAGCAACTGTGCACCTTACAACAACAAGTAACTACAACAAAGCTTGTGCTAAAACTGAACAAAAGACTCTATTCTCCCCACACAGTGCAATGACTGTCAGAAGCGGCCAAAGGGGAAGCAGGGGACAGGAGGAAGCAATGGAGGGAACAAAGAGAATAGAGAGAAAAAGATTTGGATGGGGAAAATGGAAACAGCAAACAGAGGCTTGGTTATATGACAAAGTCCACCATCAAATACAACATAAAACTACTTGACATTGAGAGAGACTACTCAATTACAATACAGGAACAAGGGAAAGTAGTCGAGGAGACAGTTCCCACACTTTGACAGTTTGACATTCCAGGTGTGAAAGCACACCCTTGAGGTCCAGGTCGAGGAATACAACTCTGGGAGAGAAAGAACAGTTGTCCTCGACATTTGAGCTTGTATCTCTTTGATTCCTTGGTCAAAATGAGCAGGAAAAGAAGATATGAACTTGGAGTATGAGCAGGAAAAGAAGGAAAAGAGCTGGAGAAGATATGGGTCAGGTATTAGATGCAGAAATTTCTACACCCCCCTTTAATACTAGACCCATGAGTTTCAGCAAGGGATTCAGCTTGACTTTTCCCAATGATTTTGTAAGGAGATCAGTAATCATGTGCTCAGTGGAGATATGTTGAAGTTGAAAATGATTGTTGTTGAGACTTTCAGTTATCCAGCAAAGTTGAGTATCAACATGTTTGGATCTTTGATGGTATCTGAGTGAATCCTTGCATTGTGAGATTGAGCTAGCATTATCTGCAAGGATTAAGGGTGAAGGAGACTTGGAAATGTTGAAAGAAGTGAGAAGTTTTGTCATCCAGATTGCTTCACATCCCGCATCAACAATACCTCTAAATTCAGCTTCAGTACCAGAGATGGTGACAACTTGTTGCTTCTTAGAACTCCCGGAAACAGCTCCACCATTTAGCTTAACAACATACCCTCCAGTTGAGTGCCTAGTTTCAGGGTCTCCAGCATAATCTGTGTCTGAATAAATGAGAGGACAAAGAGATGAATGATTGGGAATGGGACATTTTCCACCAAAAGTAAGAGATGATGATGAAGTAGCACGTAGATATCTGAAGGTGTGTTTGACAGCTGCCTAATGTTTGATTCCTGGCTCATTTAAGTGTTGAGATAGTGCACCAGCTGCAAAAGAAAGATCTGGTCTTGTTGCAACAGATAAATAATTGAGAGCACCAATTGCAGAGAAGTAGTTGATCTTGAGAGCATTGAATTCAGAAATTTCCTCATCAGTGGCTTTGACAGGATAATCATTTGGAGATAAGGGAGTGTGGCATGTTGAAATTTCTGCCTCTAATACCTGACCCATTCCTTACTCCAGCTTCTTACCATTGTCTCAAGTCATTCTCCTTGCTCATATCCTCTTTTCCTGACCTTTTCCGCCAAGGAACTTCAAATATACAAGCTCCAGCATCAAGAACAACATTTCTTTCCCACCCAGAGTCAATGTATTGATTCTGGACCTCGAGGACGTGTTTCTTTACCTGGAGTGTGAATCTTTTCCCAGGCTGAGAACTTTTTCCTTGGATGTGAACCTGTCTCTTTTCCTGTATTGTAGTTTAGTAGTTTTGTCGACGTCGTGTTAGTTTCTATTGTTTTGGATGGTGGACTTTGTCATATAATGAGCCCTCTCTTTGCCATTTCCGTTTTCCCCATCCAAATCTTTTTCTTTCTCTTTCTCTCTATTCTCTTTATCCCTTCCACTGCTCCTTCCTGTCCACTGCTTTCCCTTTTGGCCGCATCTGACAGTCTTTGCACTATGTGGGGAGAATAGAGTCTTTTGTCCAGGTTCTTTCCTTTTTTTTCTGTTATCTTTTCTCTAATTCTCTTAGTCCTAACCACAGCAACTCACACTTGTGTCCCTTATAGTTTTAGCACACGCTTTGTTGTAGTTACTTGTTGTTGTAAGGTGCACAGTTGCTGATTAACCTGTGTTTAGTTATGTTTGTTTTTGCAATGAAATCCAAATCTTTTTCTTTCTCTTTCTCTCTATTCTCTTTATCCCTTCCACTGCTTCTTCCTGTCCACTGCTTTCCCTTTTGGCCGCATCTGACAGTCTTTGCACTGTGTGGGGAGAATAGAGTCTTTTTTACAGTTTTAGCACACACTTTGTTGTAGTTACTTGTTGTTGTAAGGTGCACAGTTGCTGATTAACCTGTGTTTAGCTTTCCTCTGTGCTAAAACTTCTTCATGGCAGGGATTACAATTGGCAATATTCCAGTATGAAAGAACTTTTTCAGCATAAGAATATTGTGAGAGATTAAGAGTACATGCAGGTCTATTTCTGGTGACGTGCATTCCCAAAATCCATGTAGCTAAACCAAGATCATCCATCTCAAATTCAGGTTTAATTTTGTCTTTGAACCAAAGAAAGTGATTCCCAGTGATAACCATATCATCAACATGTAAGTAAATGACACAGATTTGTGATTTATTTCTCCAAACATACACACATTGATCACATTTAAGAGGAGTGAAGTTGAGTTTGCACAAATACTCATTGATATGTGAATTCCAGCAGAAAGGAGCTTGTTTTATGCCATAAAGGGGATGCAAGAGTTGAAAAACTTTACGCTGATTTCTGGCAGTTAAAGTATATTCAAGCTGCTCCATGTAGACAATTTCATTAAGGTTGCCCTGAAGAAAGGCAGCCACCACATCCATTTGATGAACATCCTAGTCAAAGTGAGCTGCAAGTGAGAGAATGGTTCTAAGAGAGGTAATTTGACCAGTTGGAGAAAAGGTTTCATGAAAATCTATTCCAAGAATTTGTGCATATCCTTTTGCTACACAATGGGCTTTAAACTTCAGAACACCACCACAAGCATTGGGTTTAACCCTGAAGACCCACCTACAACCTATTACATCAGCTTTTTTAGGCCTGGGAACAAGTTTCCAAATGTTACAGCCCTGAGGTGCTTGATGTTCATTTTTCACAGCCTCTGCCCATTCTGCTGAGTATTTGGAATAGATTGCTTGCTTATAACACTGAGGTTCAGGAAGTTCATGAGCTAATAAGGGAGCTTCCAGTGAGAAGGCAAAAGCATTTGCTGCAAATATACCAAGAGGATCAGCGGAATCAGAGTAAGTATCATGTTGATAGTTGTCATAATAAATTTGACACAAATGTTCAGGAGTGGAGGTTTCAGCTGATGAGATATCTGAGTCAGGAGAAGAAACTGAGGGTGGAACATAATCAGGATCTGCTGGATTATCAGGTTCAATTGATGAATATGATGGGTCAGATTGACTGGAAACTTCTTCATCTGGGACTAAATTAGCATTGGTTAATGGCAATCTTGTTAAATGACCAGGTGAAGGACAGGATGTTGAATTTGACGGTGTGCCAGACATCTGAGGTTCAGATGGTAAGTATGAGGAAGCTATTTCAGAATTAGAATCATTAGAATTGTTTTCTGAGGAAGGAGATGAAGTGTGGGATCTAGATGATGAAGAGGAAGCAGGATGAATGGGAACACCAGGAGTTGACAAAGATTGGATGTTGTTCAGTATCTCAGGAACTTGTTTTAGGAGTTGTGAACATTGAAAATTCTTGGAACTTGAGGATATGAAAGGAAAAAAGAATTCATTGAATGCTACAGATTTGGAAATAACTAATTTCCTGAGTTCCAAGTCCCAAACACGGTAATTTGTTGTTCCTTCTTTATATCCCAACATGGCACACTTCCTGGCATTGGCTGAGAACTTTCCAGGACGCTGAAGTTTGTCAAGAAAAGCATAGCATGCACAACCAAAGACTTTAAGATGTGAAATATGGGTTTGTATTTGTTCCAGGCTTCAAAGGGAGTTAATTTGTTGAGAAGAGCTCTGGTTGGTAGCCTGTTTTCATAATAAACTGCGGTTTTGACTGCTTCAGACCAAAGTTCAATGGGAGCATTTGAGTGGAACATCATTGTTTTGGATTTTTCTGTAGTGATACGGTTTCCTCTCTCAGAAATTGAATTTTGTTGAGGAGTGTAAGGAACTGTCACTTGAAGAGAAATCTCGTGTTGTTTTAGAAAGTTGGTAAGACCAGCATTAATATATTCACCACCACCATTACAAACTAACTTCATAATTTTAAAACCAGTTTGCAACTCAACTGACACCTTATATTCTAGAAAAAACTTAAATACTTGGGCTTTGGATGAAATGAGATAAACATGATGGTATGAAGCAGCCTGATCCATGAACTTAAGATAATATTGTGAACCATCAAAGGAAGGAGGCTGAATTTTTCCAGATAAATCTGTGTGTACAACTTCAAGAGGACTTTTGGCAGCAGGAAAATGACCAGGAAAGGAAGGATGGGTTTGTTTACCCAAAACACACGGTTCACAGAGGTTCATTTCAGAGTCAGACAACCTAGAGCTAGATACATCAGAAGCCAATCCATTAAAGAGTTTTTGAATGTATGGGGCGTGAGGATGTCCTAGTCTATTGTGCCAAAGAGTTAGAGACTGTGTTGAAGATTTGGAAGTGAGGGCTGATGATGCAGAGAGAGACATGCCTTTTGGAATGATAGAAACTTCAAAAAAGGAATTGGAAATAACTCCTCACATATAATTCTTTCCATTGCATGTGATGACAAAGTTTGAAATTGGATTAGAGGGAGAAGGAATGAGAAGTCAACCAGTTCTCCACAGACATCCAAGAGGGATAAGATTTCTGCCAAGATCAGGAACATATAATGCGTCAGAGAAGTAGACTTTTCCTTCAAGGCCTCCTGATGCAGCAGCTGTTCCTTTTCTAATGGCAACAATGGATTTGCCTACTCCAGAAAGTTTAATTCAAACATTAGTGGGCTAAAAGGTGATGAAACTTTCTCTGTTATTAAACATGTGGCAACTGGAACCAGAATCAATAATTGGAGGAAGATTGGCTGAGTGAGCAGCAATGGATGCAGAAACATTGGTAATGATAATGGGATCTTATTTGTCAGATGGATGGGCAACAGCTCCAAAAATAAAGTGTTTGTCAGAAGGAAAAGCAAAGGCAGAATTGGCTGTAGGTACAGATGATTCTTCTTTTGGGGTACCTGTTTCAGGTTTAACAGTGTCATTCTTTGAAGAAGAGGAAACAGCGTTGGCTTGATTTTTCTTTGGAGGACAGAGTTCAGGATTTTGCACAAAACTGTGGTTGTCATCATGTCCAACATTTTGGCCATGAACAGAGCAGGATAGTTTGCTAAGTGCTTTGAATTTCGATAATTTTGAGGATTTGTGAGATGCAGAATGAGCATTTGCAGTCAACATAATATTGTGAAAATCATCAACTACTTTTCCATCAGAAGAATAATCCAGAAAAGAAGATCAAACATCATCTAGAGGCATATTGTCAATTTCCTGTCTGTCTCTGGTAAGAAGACCATGTTAATGTTTGAAGGAAGGAGGAAGAGTAGCAAAGAAGAGATAAATAAGGACTTCCTGAGAAATAATAAGCCCAGAGCGGATCATATGAAAGTTAATCCTTTTGAAAGCATCCACATGAGCTTTTTAATCTCCTTCATCAGAAACAGAGAGAGTAACCATGGATAAGAAATGAGAGATTCTTGATCCAACTTGATTACTGGCATGTCTGCATGCCAATGCTGTCCACATGGCATGAGCAGTGGACATGTATGCACCAGTTTCTTGTTTGCTTCATCAACTCTGGTAATAATTTCATATTTACACCTGGTGTCATTTCTGATCCATTGTACAAGTTCAGATTTGGTTTTAGTATCTGCAGGAGAACCATCATTAGTGGGAAGATGAGCAAGAACTTTTCCAGAAACCAAGCCAAAGAGGTCCAGAACTTCAAAGTGAAGGCACATGGTGCTTTCTTAAGTGTCATAGGAGTCATCAGTAAGAGGTGGAATCATTGATCTACTGGAGTCCTGATTAGAGGCCATGATTACGTCGAGTAAACAGCTGAAGATTTGGAGAATGGGAGATGTGGAGTAAGGAGCAATCCAAAATCTGAGAGAAAGGCTGTTTTATTGTTCAGTAAGCAGTTTTGTTGTAAATATACTTGAAGGAGGTGCTTTAGGCAACTGGGCCAAAACCTGTAGAAGTTTTAGCACAGGGGAAAGCTAAACACAGGTCAATCAGCAACTGTGCACCTTACAACAACAAGTAACTACAACAAAGTGTGTGCTAAAACTGAACAAAAGACTCTATTTGCCCCACACAGTGCAATAACTGTCAGAAGCGGCCAAAGGGGAAGCAGGGGACAGGAGGAAGTAATGGAGGGAACAAAGAGAATAAAGAGAAAAAGATTTGGATGGTGAAAACGTAAACAGCAAGCAGAGGCTTGATTATATGACAAAGTACCCCATCCAAAACAACAGAAAACTACTCAACGTCAACAGAAACTACTCAATTACAATACAGAAACAAGAGAAAACAGTTGAGGGAGAAATTCCAAAACACAATGACAGTTTGACATTTTGAGTCCAAAAAACAGGTTGTAGAGAGTTCTAAAGTACTAAGCAGTGGACACAATGCGAGATGGGTTGGTTCTTCATTTTAATTTCTAAAAAGAAGTGCCTGCCACTCTAATTTTTAAAGACAGCGCAATAATGTGTAACACAAATATCTGATTAGAAAGTTTATAAGTTGAGAGATAAGTAAAAGATCAGGAAAAAACAAATATTACTATCTGGATATTTCTATTCTTAACAAGCGCTAATATCCACAGCTACTCCCTCTTGAAGTACTCTCTTTGAATATGCCTTATTATAGCAATAAAATAACTCTAATAATACTCAATCCTACTGAATCTATATATTCTCTCTATGCTGCGTTTTTCCACTGTACTATATGAAATACACACAGATGCGCGAATGACAAAGACTCAGAAATATCTCTAATATTATTCTCAAACAAATGACCACAGAAAAATTAATATCTTATACTTGACTTCACAATTATTAAATAATTGTATTGTTAACTAATTATTTGTCAATTGTTATTATTTTTCCTACTCAATGTCCTTCTTTTATTGTATAGTCCTCCTTTTTATATTTTTCCAGCGCTCAAAACACAGTTCCCTAGTGGATCTCCAGCGCTGGCTCTAGCGCCACATTAGTAAAACTATAACTATTCTATTAGTAAACTATGTACATTGCTTGTAGCAACTACAGCACCTAATTGCACCCTATGCTTACTACTAACACTAGCTTTTAACTTGTTTCACTCATACTCCATATATGCGCTCTTGACTATACCTTTGTTTTGTTTCAGCGCTACTTCCAGGTTTGACCCATTCTAACACTGATCCTAGTTGCCTTGATTCTTGGGTAGTTTTCTTTTGTGATTGAGTCCCCATGCTCCTCGCCTCATTACTAGTCAATAGTCCTGGTAATTTACTTGACTAGTTAGACTCTGCAACTTACGTTACTTGTCTCAATAATTACAGCACTTGCTGCGGTGTAGTATATTATGCACTTGAGTCCTCCTTAAGCCATAACTCCTTCCTTAATGCATAAAACACAATTATTGGAAAACCCAAATCCATATTGTTTAGCGCTTGCGGTCCTAGATTGATAACACACAAATCCCCATTGTGCGGCACATCCCGCTGAAAAATCCGAGCGCACAGACCCTAAATCCTTTTTCACGCTTCTATTTCCCTTTCTTGAAACACACAAATACATATTATATTTTAATACTATCTACGGCACTAACTCACCTTTTGCTCTTCCTGGACTACGCATGTTGATTGGTCCAAAAACACACTTCCTGTGAGGCACGTACCACATCCTCCCTCTACTTGTGACTGTCCCCAGGAGCCTATAAGTACCCTGCGTCTCGCAGAGTTTTCTTCCTCCATCTTCTATCTTCTTCTCTTATTTATTTTAATCATCTTCTTTTCCTCTTATTATTTATTTATTTATTTTTATTTTTTTATTTTTTTCATATCTTTCAATGACTACTAGAAGAACCCCTCCTAACACTGAAAATACCGCCAACGTCGTGGACGCAACTCGACAGTTTGTGTGCACTCAGCCCCCTGCTGCTCCCCCAACGACGCCAATAACTACACTGATGGGTGGGACAAGATGCACCTGCTGCATCGAGAATGGCATAACTCCATGTCATTTCTCAAAAGCCTGCCGTGGCAATAATTTCTTTAGTGTAAGTTATCTTCACTTTCCTTTCCTTCTTTATTATTACTAACTTTTCATTTCTTCCTTATCCAGTCATGTGATTACTGCAAGAAACGCAAAAAGAAGTGTAGTTATGATGGGCCACCCACTGTTGCTTGCCTGGACCCCAACGCATCTACAACCAGTATGATGAGTCAAATGACCATCAAGCACCCGGCGCCTGCTCCTACCACCCCACCTGGCAACAAATGAGCCAAAGTTGGTTACGGCAAACCTACACGCAGTAGCGTCGCTTCCGTCCCAAGATCTCTCTTCTCAGAGTAGAGCACATTAAGTCTTTTTTTCCTTCTTCTCCCTCTTCTAACACTAACTTTTTCTCTTTTCCTTTTTTAGAATGTGCCAGGAACACCTTACACTGAAAAGCCTCCGCCTCCTAACGTCCCTCTATTCCTTCCAGCCTTGGAAGAAGATCCCGTCTGGGATACCAAACTTACTCCCGAGTGTACTCCTTGTATACCCACACCTGACTGGACAACTATGCAGCTGGTCTTTGATGCCATCATCCCGGACAAATGGCCCGCCAAAACTTTCTTAGACGTCAATGACAAAGAGCCCTCCATGGCTCAAAACTGGGAATTTGCAGAGCAAATTGCCTGTGCTCCATACAATACAACCATGCGTCATATGAACAACATGCTAACCACCATTGAAGAATTCCTTGAGGCAGTCACGGTTTATACTTGCGCCGAGTATAATAAAGGAAAACAGCTATTAACCACCTTGCAACAAAACATGCAAGAGGCTGTCAACCACTGGGCTTTCTGCGTCCCTATCCTTGATGAGGCAGAATACTAAAAAAAATATCTTCTTTTTTATTTATTCCTTGTAATGTGTATATAGCCTTGTAAAGAATGTAATATATTAATTTTTATTTTCACTTAACTGTGAGAATTCTACAACTGCAAGATGAGTTGCCCCCCAATAGAATATCATCCTTTTTCTAAGCAGTGCACCCTTCTATTAAGTGCCTATGAAAGATGAAACAACAACAATAATAATAAAAAATAATAACTTGAGATTGTTGCTACTTTCTATAGCAGCAAATAATTCCCCTGCGTCATATATGCATGCGCTCTCTTGAAATCTTCAGATCTTTGCAATATATGACTTTCCCTTGACTGCAACAGATTCGCCTTTCCTTGGGTCCTTCATTATGACGAAAATCTTTCACTTTCTTTTTAGAAACCATCCAGCGCTCAAGCCAGACATGGCGCAACTGGATACTCCTCTATAATGCCATTGTTATCTTATAAATAGCTCAAATAATATCCTAGATCTCCTTCATCCAAATATCATGACTCAATACCGTACTGTTCCCAAAGATCAAGCATGATTGTTTTGTAAACGCTGCAACTTTCATTGTACATTTTCTAAACCTCGGGGGTATGCCTCCTTTAGACCTGCCTGTGAAAATTGCTCTAGATACCACAAAACTTGCAATATCTCTCTAAACCAGAATACTCCTCAGCCTACTGGTTATATTTGCTTTCCACCTAGCTCTACTAGTAGTGCTCCCATAGTTACAACCACTAGTCCCACTATTTCTACTAATAATAATGTTCCTTATGAATCACCATTGCTTCCTAGTTTTCCCAGGCACAAAATTTCTATACAGCGGAGCGCTACACCTTCTTCCACTCCAAGCTCTAATGCTTCTATGCACTCAGGCTCCACTACAGCTGCTCCTGACGTGGTTACCATTACTTTGCCATCAGCGCGCCCAAAAAACCTATTAGCAAGTAAGTATCCTTCATTATACTTACATTCTCCTTGCCCACTGACTCCTTGTTAGGCTTCAATCAATCCATCTCCCTGGGATGGGTTCCTATTCCTTTACCCTTTGTTCATTCCATGCGAATGTTTTCCAGACTTTGTCTTATATATGACACTATGTCTCTATCCTATTATAACGCGCCAGCTTTTTCTGACGCTGAACTTGAAGCTCGCTATACCCATATAGAAATGATAGGTCAACTAATGAATGAAATAAGCTCATCAACTATTCTTGGATTCCCGCCAATCCTTGTTGTTTTTTCATGCCTGAAGACTGGAAAGGATATCCTAATAGCTTTCACCCCAATACTGAATAGTCCACTAGCGCTCTCCTTATGGGCCTCCTCTGTCCATTCTCCCTGTACATAGTCTTCATATATTTTTCACGCTATGCCTTTAAATAATCATTTTAGACATGGCGCTATTTACTACACCTGTCTTCCATACTACTTTTCTTCTAAATTTAGAGCACCTAGCTTTGCTCCCTCTACTTTCTTTAAAAGACTGTAAACCCTAAAAAATCATAAATAAACCTTTTAAATTATAAAACTTTACTTCCTTTACTGAGATACAGAAATATGAAATGTAAAATTGAACTGTAGAGTGCCCCATCTATAAATCGTTATTCCACTCCTGGTTAGTTAACTCATTAGCTAAATTCCCAGCGTCTTTTGCGTTTACATGGTATGCATCTCCTTTAATTTAATTGCCTATCTCATCATGTCCCCTTGAACGATGAAAATATAAGATTTCATTTTCCTCTACACCCTCATCTGAGCGCTTATGCCAGTTGCCTGTTCAGCCATAGTCCGCCTAACTTCCAGTTAGTGCCCTCTATCCGTCACAACTGTGTCAAGCCTCCTGTGAGTCTTCTTAGAAAAACAAAGCTTAACATAACTTGTTAGTTTAACCTCTTCCCGGAGGTATTATTCTGGTAGTTTTTTCTCATTCCAGAGGTATTATTGTATCACTGGAACACCCCTTGGGTAGAATCTTTTGATCTGATCTGCAGCCACATGTTGCTTCTACTCAGTACCATCCAGTTCCTCCAGTAAGTAAGACCCTCCAGTTATCTGCTTTCTTATCATATAAGGACCATTCCATCTGTCAGAAAACATCTTCCCCCATTGGCTTTCTAAAATTCTATTATAAACCAAAACCAAATCTCCTGGGTTCAATGGCTTTCTCAACCTATGTGCTAAACGCTCATCCCAATATTTAACTTACTTGTCCCAGATCTGCATCATTCTTTCATAGGCCTTCTTCAAAAACTTGTCTTCCCTTTCAAGCTGTGCTACCCTTGCTAGAATCAAATCTTCAGTTGAGCGCACTTGATCCCAGTCACATCCTAGGAAAGATCCAGCCTCCAGATCAATAGGTAATACCACCCTTTGACCAAACATAAGTTCATACGGTGAAAACCCTGTTGTCCTTTTAACTGAAATCCTGTCCGCAAACAAAACTAATGGCAAGTAGTTCTTCCACTTTGCCCCATTATTTCCACATAATTTAACTAACACATCCTTTATAACTTGATTCCCTCTTTCTACCATTCCCTCTGCTTCAGGATAATATGGTGTTGCAACTCGTAACTTTGTGCCAATACCTTTTACTACCTCTTGGAATTCTCCAGCAAATTCAGCGCCACCATCTACAGTTACCATCTTCATTACCCCATACCTATAAACCCATTCTTTCTTCAAAAATTCAGCTACATTACTTGCCTTAAGATTTACCAACGGCGCTGCTTCAACCCATCCTGACAGATCATCCCTGGCTACTACCAAGTAATTAAAGCATCCTTCTTTTATATGAACTGCATCTAAACTGACCCTACCAAAAACAGTATCTTCTCCAATTGCTCTACCTTTCTCTTTTGGCTTTCTGTAACTCCTGCACTGACATTCAGAACAAGATTTAACCCAATCTCTCGCTTCATTCTTCATATTGGGCCACCAGAATCTTTCCCTAACTCTGTGATACGTCTCATCTTGACCTCTATGTCCTAAATTCTCATGTAACTCCCTGAGTATCTTCTCCTTCCCTTCCCTAGTTTGAACAACTAACTGAGGAGACAAAGCTTGATTCTTCCATAACTTCCCATTTTTAATAAAATAGCCTTTAGTGCGCTTCTCAATATTGCACCAAACCTTTTTATCCCAAAAATCTGGTAAACTATTACCTTCCAAATATAACATTAACAACTCTACTCCCTCATCAGTAGATGCATTGTCTTCATAATACTCCCCCTCTTCGAGATGAGTACTACTTTCTTGACTTCCCCTTGAATCATCTTCATCATCTGACTCTTCCACTACCTTGCCTAGTGCACTCCTTGTTGCTACGTTAGCTTCAGCGTCCCCTAAATCCAGTTGCAGACTACCCTTGCTACAAACATCCTTTGCATTGTCAATATCTAGTTTTATGTCTTTACGGACATTCCACATTACTAGTTTATTGTCATCGCGGACGATCCTTCCTGCTAGTTTATTGTCATCGCGGACGTTCCTGCCAAATCTTTCATAACAATAATATATCCTGTTTACCCATCTCTTATCTTCTTCAAATTCTTTGGCTTCCGAGTCTTCTTCACACAACAGTCTTCTAGATAATGAATCTGGCTTATGGACTAAATCAAAAGAAAACAAATTAATCTGCGCTACCCACCTCGTCATGGGCGCATCTGGTAAACTTGGCCTACTAATCATTTGCACCAACAACAGCACATCAACCTGCAGCTCAAAATGTTGCCCCCAAAGCATCCATTGTAGCTTCTTAAGAATTTTTGCTACACCGCATAACTCCAGCTTGGACTGAGAGTACCTGGACTCCACTTTGGTAAAAGTCTAAGATTCATAAAAGATAGGTCTATCATTACCTTCCTCATCCTCCTGCATCAAAACTGGGCCCACTGCAGACACACTAGAATCCACCGCTAGAGTAATTTTCCCAGCACCTGGTCCATACTCCAATTTCTTCAAAAGAATATCTTTCCCTACAATCCTTTTTAATAACTTGAATGACTCCTCACATTCCTCCGTCCAATCCCATACAACATCTTTTCTTGTTAAACACCTTAAAGGTGAAGACAACAAAACAAAATCTCGAATAAACATTCTTACATATGTACAAACGCCTAAAAACCCTCTAACTTCCATAGTATTTCTTGGTCTTGGCCATGTAAGTACCTTATTCCTCTGTTTTTCAGCAATGATTATCCCTTCCTTGCATACCACATGTCCCACTATGTCTAGCTCTGGAACACAACAAGCAAATTTGAACCCAGAGATTGTTAATCCTGCCTCCTCTATCCTAAATAGCACTCTTTCCAGGGTAATTGCATATTCCCAAACAAACCTTCTAATATACGGATTCTCTTCTAACACCTCCCCATCATAATCACTGGCTGGTCCTTTTATACCGCCATCATCAATGAAAATTCCCACATGTTCTGGAATTTCCTCCTGAAATATCCACATCATCTGTGCTTGATATACCGCCACAGAATTTGTTGCGCCTTGCGGTAACCTTGTCAACCTGAAGCGCCCCAGTGGTGTTTCAAACATTGTCATGGGTCTGGATGATTTGTCCAATTCTCACTCATCGTATCCTCCCATAATATCACCTAATCTGTAACATGCACATCCCGCAAAAGAATCCACACACTCCTCTGGCGTTGGTGGTATCCCTGCATCTTTTACTGTAACCTTGTTCATCTCCCTAAGATCATGAACAACCCTTAATTTACCATTATGTTTAACAACACAAAACACTGCACTTGAATAACTAGACGTAGACTGTTCATACAAGCCAGACTTTAACCTTCCCCTAATTAATTCTGTATACTCTTCTCTTATAGCCGCTGGTATTGGAAAAGCCTTCTTCTGCCACAGTGCAGGAGGTATAACTGGAACAATATAAGGTTTACCATAAGAGTATTTCAACAAACCTCTCTCCTCTTCTGAAAATGCAATAGCATTTTCCCTAAGAACCATAACATGCAGCAATAACTTCTTTTCTTCCTG
Source organism: Hemileia vastatrix (assembly GCA_030280995.1). Lineage (NCBI taxonomy): Eukaryota > Fungi > Basidiomycota > Pucciniomycetes > Pucciniales > Zaghouaniaceae > Hemileia > Hemileia vastatrix. The sequence goes on along the minus strand of JASXTE010000001.1, from coordinate 30,711,574 downwards.
AGACAACCAATCCTCTGGTCCAAAATTAACCATCTGAAGCCTTTCCATTGTAATCTTACTAGTAGGCGCAAAATCAGGCGGAAACTTCGTTAAAGGAGTATCATAAGAATTCCTAGACAGCACCGGCCTCTGCAAAGGAGGATTCAAATTGGGCATCACTACATTCACTGGTTTAACCTTAACAGCTACTGGTTTATACTTTGATGCAAAACAGCTCTTGCTGCTTCCTTTATTAATTAAAATCAAACCCTTTCTAATATAACTACGGGTTGCACCTAAATCCTGTTTTTGTCTTTTCTTTTTAATATAAGTATAACAATATCCATAATCAAAGAAATCAAAAAGCTTAGGAATAATACATTCTACAGTAGTATTCCCAAGACACCTATGAAGTACCACTTTACGTATCCCTTCTTGTTGGACTGACTGGTCACTATTCAGTTTCCTCTCATCCTGGGAGATAGTAACACCTAAAATGCCAGTCCCTAATGAAAATGTTGGTGCCCTCCTGGCGGTCACCCTATCTCATCATCTGAGACTTCCTCATAAAACTCTCTTTCTTTCTCTAACCGCGTAGCTCCAGAGTACTTAGTTTCCCAGCCACCATCCTTGGGCGCTACTAAGACTTCTGTTACTGGAACACCATCATCACCCATAATCCTTATTCCAATAGTCTTATTAAAACAGTAATTGATAGTTGCAGAATAATCCATTAAAAATGGTGTGCCTAAAACTGGTTTAACTACACCCATTGGGACATAAAAATGTATAACCCTTGTTGCTCCCGCAACTCTAGTGCATACATACTCTGCTACACCTATAACAGGCAACCTACCTCCAACAATTCCTGCAACAGTACCCTCACCATCTTTAACAGGAAGACCTAACTCCACCGCATCATCCACTGACACCACGCTGATTTGTGAACCTGTATCCACTAACTCTTTAATTTGCTTACCATTTACAGTAATTGTTAAATACCCTAAGGTTCCTGCATAATGTGGCACCCTAGGTAATCCAACAACCGGCTGAAATGACTGCTCTCCAACATTAAACTCAGTGCAATTAGCAACCCTTTGCTTCTTGCACTTATCCACAATTCCATTTGCTACATCTGGTGCTACTGCTGTCAGCATCCCCAATGGAACAGAGACTGTAGTCTTCAAACATTGCTCAACTAAATCTTTGGCCGCCTTAGGAAAATCAGAGTGAACCAGGCGCTGCATTCTCCATTTAGGTTGAGTTGCCTTGGCACCAGCTTTCGCTCTTCCGGGTGGGTTCTTTGGAGTATTATGCCTTGTTCCCGGCATTCCTCCAGCAGGTACCGCTGTTTGCTGTACTACCTCTGGCTCCTCCATCATCGCAGGCTGTTCTTCTTCCTGATGTTCCATACCATAACCAATTGATTTCATACCATCCATTTCAACATCCTCGATAGGCGCAGGTGTATTCTCTCTAGTAGTATACCCTAATTCCTCCATATCCTCTGGATTTGCATACCTAGCGCCAGCCCTTCTTGGCCTAGAAATTGTAGGTGGGGCCATTTTCTTGTGCTTCGCTGCGAACATCTCCAAACGTGCTGCAGCCACTCCTTCTTTTACTTTAAAATCCAACACTGCACAAGTAACTGCAAATTTTACTGATTTCGCATCCTTGCCCTTACTCAACCTGCCTTCCATAGACTTTTTATTAATATGATCGATGATCATGTCTCACATACCTCAATCCTTGTCTTTAACAAGCTTAGTACCATCTTCCAACATAAGCGTAGTCCCATCCTCGTAAACTACCCTTTCCTCTTTATCCTTTTGAAGTGCATTACACCTCATCCTAGTATGCCCCTCCTTATTACAATAATAGCACACCATAGCAGCAAAGCGCAAAGGTTGAGGAGAACTCTTGGGCCTAAACGATTCTTTCTCCTTCGCTGCTTCAATTATTTTTTTCTCCAACTCATCAATCCTTGCCACAACTGAATCTGGCTCCTTAGTGAAAACTTTAACTTTAGGAGACGACATCTGAGGAGACAATTGTATGCCAGATGCATCTTTGTCCATTTCCTTGTCATCCAAAGCAACCCTAGCTGCATGATGCTCAACTTGACACAACTTCATTTTAGCTTCCACTGCCATTTCTACTTCTTCTAATCTAGGGTACTTATAATTACTGTCCCTTTTCTTAACTAGCTTTCCTTTATTATCCAAGTGCCTCTTTGCCCAGTCTTCAACTTCTGGCACTAACGCTTCACAAAACTAAGTTAAAGAAACATTAGCATCACTAAAATCTTCATTACTAACTAAATATTCCACTATTCAATCGAAGTCTTCCCTAAAACTTTTAAATTCCTTTGGGTCTCAAAAACCCCCTTTAGCTTTGACCCTTTTTACCAAGATATCCAGGTCCTTAATTGTATACTTAGTTTCCTCGGTAACTTTTGGCCATCTCTTGAGCATCTTTTCTTTTAGCACTGACCAATTTCCCTCTTCATGCCCCTTTAAATCCTCTAAATCGTCTTTGCACTCACTAGCTACAAAGAATAGTACTTGGCGCACCATATCATATTCAGTTGCTCCATGAACTTCAGCTGCTTGTTCAAACCTACGTAAAAACTTCTTGGTATTAATGCGCGCAAAACGCAAGCTTTCATCTTTACACCTAAAGATTGTAGTTACCGTCTGTGGCAACGATGCCAAAGAATTGGGCGATTTAACCCTCTCCTGACATCCCTTAGATGTAGTTGCAGTAGGATCCATTCCCAAAATATAAAATTGAAACAAAGATCACAAAACACACACTTGGTAATTAAACCTGACTATATTCACAATACAGCCCTATGCTATCCTCTGATAATGGCTATTGATCCACTCATTGTAGACCCTACCACTCTTCCGCTGAAGCGCCGGCTTGATCACATCCTCTTGACAAAACCCTGAAAACCAAACAATCTAATAAAAAACACTAGTTAAAATTATCCCACTGTTGGGACACCAATTGTAGAGAGTTGTAAAGTACTAAGCAGTAGACACAATGCGAGATGGGTTGGTTCTCCTTTTTAATTTCTAAAAAGAAGCGCCTGCCACTCTTATTTTTAAGGACAGCGCAATAATGTGTAACACAAATATCTGATTAGAAAGTTTATAAGTTGAGAGATAAGTAAAAGATCAGGAAAAAACAAATATTACTATCTGGATATTTCTATTCTTAACAAGCGCTAATATCCACAGCTACTCCCTCTTGAAGTACCCTCTTTGAATATGCCTTATTATAGCAATAAAATAACTCTAATAATACTCAATCCTACTGAATCTATATATTCTCTCTATGCTGCGTTTTTCCACTGTGCTATATGAAATACACACAGATGCGCGAATGACAAAGACTCAGAAATATCTCTAATATTATTCTCAAACAAATGACCACAGAAAAATTAATATCTTATACTTGACTTCACAATTATTAACTAATTGTATTGTTAACTAATTATTTGTCAATTGTTATTATTTTTCCTACTTGATGTCCTTCTTTTATCATATAGTCCTCCTTTTTATATTTTTCCAGCACTCAAGACACAGTTCCCTAGTGGATCTCCAGCGCTGGCTCTAGCTCCACATTAGTAACACAATAACTATTCTATTAGTAAACTATGTACATTTTTTGTAGCAACTACAGCACCTAATTGCACCCTATGCTAACTAACACTAGTTTTTAACTTGTTTCACTCATACTCCATATATGCACTCTTGACTATACCTTCATTTTGTTTCAGCACTACTTCCAGGTTTGACCTATTCTAATGCTGATCCTAGTCGCCTATACTCTTGGGTAGTTTTCTTTTGTGATTGAGTCCCCATGCTCTTAGCCTCATTACTAGTCAATAGTCCTAGTAATTTACTCAACTAGTTAGACTCTGCAACTTACGTTACTTGTCTCAATAATTATAGCACTTGCTGCAGTGCAGTATATTATGCACTTGAGTCCTCCTTAAGCCATAACTCCTTCCTTAATGCGTAACACACAATTATTGGAAAACCCAAATCCATATTGTTTAGCGCTTGCAGTCCTAAATTGATAACACACAAATACTCATTGGGTGGCACATCCCGCTGCAAAATACGAGCGCACAGACCCTATATCCTTTTTCACGCTTCTATTTCCCTTTCTTGAAACACACAAATACATATTATATTTTAATACTATCTACGGTGCTAACTCCCCTTTTGTTCTTCCTGGACTACGTACGTTGATTGGTCTAAAACCACACTTCCTGCGAGGCGCGTACCACAATGTCCTCAAGGTCCAGGTCAAGGAACATGACTCCGGGTGGGAAATAACATTTTTCCTCGACGTTTGAGCTTGTATCTCAATGATTCCTTGACCAAAATGAGTAGAAAAAGACAATATAAGCTAGGAGAATGAGGAGAAAGAGAAGGAAAAGAGCTGGAGAAGATATGGGTCAGGTATTAGATGCAGAAAGTTCTACATTCAGTTCACTTCAATTCACATGGTAATAACAAATTGAAAGACCCATTTGTAGGTCCCTATTTTGTAAGAAGAATGTTTGGTGATAATGAAGTTTAAGTTATCCTTTATTCTCCATATGAAAGGAAACATCCTGTTTTACCAATATCTCCTCTGAAACCTTACACATCCAATAGTGATTTATTTACAAAAAGAAGAAGAAGACCAAAGATGACCCCTAAGGAAATCACTGAGAAACGGAAATTGATAGGATTCTAGAATGACAGAATTGTCACTGTTGAAAATGGTACTGAATACTTATTGAGATTCAAGAATAAATCTTCTGAATATTTTTCTTGGATATCTGCGTAAGAGATATCTAAGCTTCCTGCACTACTAAAGAAATATAAAAAGAAAAAATCATAGCATTTTTTTATTGTTTTTTTAGAGTGAGGTAGTGTCAGACAGGCTACTAGACTTACCCAGTAAATAATTAATTAATTACTAGGATAGGGACAAACCTTTATTTCTTATTTTATTTAATTTTACTTACTTTGTAATTTACTTATAATAATTTAACTAATTAAATAACTAAAACAAGTAATTAATTAAATATAATGTTTACCTTTTCTCATCCCTTGACAGTGTCCTCATGACTTCTGAAAGGTAGACTATATTCTATTAAAATACACAAAGAAAAATAAAATATGTTAATTATACTTTGAAATATACAAAAAAAATTAAGAAAATCAAATAATTCTAAATAAATTGAACTATACATCTATAATCTGTATATATGAACATTCCTTTTAGAATATTCTTTTAAAATTTGAAATTTCTATATTAGTAGTTGTTTTCTCTAATGTAGTCATGTATTTAGACTTGTTGTTCCCTCTTTTCTCTCTTTCTTTTGCCTATATAAGGCCTCTCAGTTTTCCTGCTTTTGATACATCTCTTACTTACTTTACAATTATATTTTATATACAAAAAAATAATCTATTAGTACTATTTATCATCTTATTATTTACATTTGGCATATTTCTAAACTTTTAAAGTAGTTATCAGGGATTCCTTTTGGTCTGGAAGGTTTTGATGGAGGTATAACAGCGTAGGTAGGTGCGATTTGAAGATTTCAAAGGAAAAGGTACTTATGGTTTATCTTTTATTTTATTTACTCAATTAAAATTGGTAAAAAGGATTTATACTAATTGTTATAATTAATAATTTAGAATTATGGTGTTGTAAGTACTAAGTAATAAATAATATTAAGAAAAATTTTGATTTAATAAATGATTTAATAAAATAATGAGTGATTAAAGAATGTTTTTAAAACAACCAGAAAGACAAATTATGGATTTAAAATCCTATATACAAGTGTATGAGAGAGAGAAATAAAATTCCAGCAGAAAAATATTTCAAATTTTAAGATTTTTCTGTAAAGAATGTTTTTAGAATATTTTATTTTGCTGTATATGTGAAAAAATCTAATTATTTAAAAATTACTGTAAGTGTCATTTTTAAATAAGTAATTTGAATTTTTTTTATATATTTAATTTTATTTTAATATTAAATTTTATTTCTCTTAACCTGTCATTGAGCACAGTGTTAGGAAATAAAAATATAAGGGACATTTAATATTAATTTTAATTATTTACTAAATTTACTTTTTTGTAACTAGTTAATTTATTACAAGCAATTTTAAAATAAATATATTATAATTAATAATATATAGGAAATTTAAAGGCTTGGCTTCATCCCAGTAAATAATTAATTATTTTACTGGGAAAGTCTAGCAGCCTGGCTGACACTCTCTCACTCTAAAAAAACAATAAAAAAATGCTATGATTTTTTATTTTTATATTTTTTAGCAGTGTATGAGGATTAAATATCTCCTTCCCAGGTATCCAAGAATCATATTCAGAAGATTTATTCTTGAATCTCAATAAGTATTCTGTACCATTTTCAGCAGTAAATATTCTGTCATATAGAATCTTATCAATTTCTGCTGTCTAAGTAATTTTATTAGGGGTCTTTTTTGGTCTACCCCTCCTTTTGGGAAATAAATCACTATTGGATATGTAAGGTTTCAAAAGAGATTTTGGAAAAACAGGATGTTTTCTGTCATATGGAGAATACAAGATAACTTGAACTGCATTATCACCAACCATTCTTGTGACAACGAATGGACCTACAAAGGGTCTTTTAATGTGTTATTACCTTGAAAATTGAAGTGGATTCTAGAAATCAGTACTTCAATACCCTTTTTAAAAGTGTATTCTTTATGGGATTTGTCCCATCTTTTCTTCTCATATTCAAAGGATTTTCCAATACATTTTTGAGCATGACTTTGGCAAAGTTGTTACATTTGAAGAAAAGATGCTACACCAGGATGTAAATCCAGTTTAGGTATTTTATTATTGAGAATTTGGGCCGAAGTATTTGGAACATATCCAAGCCAGATCTTCAAAGGCTTTTTCTAAGTAATAGAATGAACAGTGCTACTATAAGCAAATTCCAAACCAACAAGTAATGTAGAAGATTTAGCACAGGGGAAAGCTAAACACAGGTCAATCAGCAACTGTGCACCTTACAACAACAAGTAACTACAACAAAGTGTGTGCTAAAACTGAACAAAAGACTCTATTCTCCCCACACAGTGCAATGACTGTCAGAAGCGGCCAAAGGGGAAGCAAGGGACAGGAGGAAGCAATGAAGGAACAAAGAGATTAGAGAGAAAAAGATTTGGATGGGGAAAACGGAAACAGCAAACAGAGGCTTGGTTATATGCCAAAGTCCACCATCCAATACATCATAAAACTACTCGACGTCAATAGAGACTACTCAATTACAATACAGGAACAAGGGAAAGTAGTTTAGGAGACAGTTCCTTACTATGAGAACAAAAGGAAAATAAGGTATTTGAGGGAAAGAATAGCTGGGGAAGTAGTTCCCTTAACATGAGAACAAGAGAAAATACTGAAATAAGGGAAACTATTTGAGGAGGCAGTTCCCACACTGTGACAGTTTGACATTCCAGGTGTGAAAGCATTTCCTTGAGGTCCAGGTTGAGGAATACAACTACGGGTGAGAATGAACAGTTGTCCTAGACATTTGAGCTTGTATCTATGGTGGACTTTGCCATATAATCAAGCCTCTGCTTGCTGTTTTGGTTTTCCCCATCTAAATCTTTTTCTCTCTATTCTCTTTGTTCCCTCCTTTGCTTCCTCTTGTCCCTTGCTTCCCCTTTGGCCGCTTCTGACAGTCATTTCACTGTGTAGAGAGAATAGAGTCTTTTGTTCAGTTTTAGCACATGCTTTGTTGTAGTTACTTGTTTTTGTAAGGTGCACAGTTGCTGATTGACCTGTTTTTAGCTTTTTTCTGTGCTAAAACCTTTACAGGTTATGGGCCCAGTTGCCTAAAGCACCTCCTTCAAGTATATTTACAAGAAAACCGCTTACTGAACAATAAAACAGCCTTTCTCTCAAATTTTGGATCACTCCCCACTCCACATCTCTCTTTTTCCAAATCTCTTGCTGTTGACTCGATGTAATCATGGCCTCTAATCAGGACTCCAGTAGATCAATGATTCAACTTCTTAATGATGACTCCTATGACACTTGGGAAAGCACCATGCGCCTTCACTTTGAAGTTCTGTACCTCTTTTTCTTGGTTTCTGGAAAATTTCTTGCTCCTCTTCCCACTAATGATGGTTCTCCTGCAGATACTGAAACCAAATCTGAACTTGCACAATGGATCAGAAATGACACCAGGTGTAAATATGAAATTATTACCAGAGTTGATGAAGCAAACAAGAAACTGGTGCATACATGTCCCAGTGCTCACGCCATGTGAACAGAATTGGCACGGAGACATGCCAGTAATCAAGTTGGATCAAGAATCTCTCATTTCTTATCCATGGTTAGTCTCTCTCTTTCTGATGGAGGAGATTACAAAGCTCATGTGAATGCTTTCAAAAGAATTAACTTTCATATGATCGGCTCTCGGATTATTATTTCTCATGAAGTTCTTATTTATCTCTTCTTTGCTACTCTTCCTCCTTCCTTCAAACATTGGCATTGTCTTCTTACCAGAGACAGACAAGAAATCGACAATATGCGCCTGTATAATGTTTTATCTTCTTTTCTGGATTATTCTTCTGATGAAAAAGTAGTTGATGATTTTCACAATGTTATGTCAACTGCAAATTCTCATTCTGCATCTCACAAATCCTCAAAATTATCCAAATCCAAAACACATAGCAAACTATGCTGCTCTGTTCAAGGCCAAAATGTTGGACATGATGACAACCACTGTTTGGGCAACATCCTGAACTCCGTCCTTCCAATAAAAATCAAGCCAACTCTGTTTCCTCTTCTTCCAAGAATGACACTGTTAACCCTGAAACAGGTACTACAAAAGAAGAATCATCTGCACCTACAGCCAATTCTGCCTTTGCTTTTCCTTCTGACAAACATTTTATTTTGGAGCGGTTGCCCATCCATCTGATAAAGAAGATCCAGTTATCATTACCAATGTTTCTGCATCCATTGCTGCTCACTCAGCCAATCTTCCTCCAATTATTGATTCTGGTTCCAGTTGCCACATGTTTAATAACAGAGAAAGTTTCATCACCTTTCAGCCCACTACAGTTTGAATTAAACTTGCTGGAGTAGGCAAATCCATTGTTGCCATTGGACAAGGAACAGTTGCTGCATCAGGAGGCCTTGAAGGAAAAGTCTACTTCTCTGACGCATTATATGTTCCTGATCTTGGCAGAAATCTTATCCCTCTTGGATGTCTGTGGAGAACTGGTTGACTTCTCATTCCTTCTCCCTCTAATCCAATTTCAAACTTTGTCATCACACGCAATGGAAAGAATTATATGTGAGGAGTTATTTCCAATTCCTTTTTTGAAGTTTCTATCATTCCAAAAGGCATGTCTCTCTCTGCATCATCAGCCCTCACTTCCAAATCTTCAACACAGTCTCTAACTCTTTGGCACAATAGACTAGGATATCCTCACGCCCCATACATTCAAAAACTCTTTAACGGATTGGCATCTGATTTATCTAGCTCTAGTTTTTCTGACTCTGAAATGAATTTCTGTGAACCATTTGTTTTGGGTAAAAAAACCCATGCTTCTTTTCCTGGTCATTTGTCTGCTGCCAAAAGTCCTCTTGAAGTTGTACACTCACATTTACCTGGAAAAATTAAGTCTCCTTCCTTTGATGGTTCACAGTATTATCTTAAGTTCATGGATCAGGCCACTTCATACCATCATGTTTATCTCATTTCATTCAAAGCCCAAGTATTTAAGTTTTTTCTAGAATATAAAGCATCAGTTGAGTTGCAAACTGGTTTTAAGATCAAAAAGCTAATTTGTGAAGGTGGTGGTGAATATATTAATGCTGGTCATACCAACTTCCTTAAACAACATGGGATTTCCCTTCAAGTGGCAGAACCTTACACTCCTCAACAAAATCCAATTTCTGAGAGAGGAAACCATATCACTACAGAAAAATCTAAAAAAATGATGTTCCACTCAAATGCTCCAATTGATCTTTGGTCTGAAGCAGTCAAAGCAGCAGTTTATCTTGAAACAGTTTACCAACCAAAGCTCTTCTCAATAAATTAACTCCCTTTGAAGCCTGGAATAAATCCAAACCCAGAATTTCACATCTTAAAGTCTTTGGTTTTGCACGCTATGCTTTCCTTGACAAACTTCAGCTTCCTGGAAAGTTCTCAGACAATGCCAGGAAGTGTGCCTTGTTGGGATATGAAGAAGGAACAACAAATTACCGTGTTTGGGACTTGTAACTCTAGAAAGTAGTTATTGCCAAATCTGTAGCATTCAATGAATTCTTTTTTACTTTCATATCCTCAAGTTCCAAGCATGTTCAATGGTCACAACTCCTAAAACAAGTTCCTGAGACACCCAACAACACTCAATCCTTGTTAACTCCTGGTGTTCCCATCTATCCTGCTTCCTCTTCATTATCTAGATCTCACACTTTACCTCCTTCCTCAGAAAACAATTCTAATGATTCTAATTCTGAAATAGCTTCCTCCTACTTACCATCTGAACCTCAAATATCTGGCACACCGTCTAATTCAACACCCTGTCCTTCACCTGGTCATTTAGCAAGATTGTCATTAACCAATGCTAATTTAGTCCCAGATGAAGAAGTTTCCAGTCAATTTGACCCATCATATTCATCAATTGAACCTGATAATCCAGCAGATCCTGATTATGTTCCACCCTCAGTTTCTTCTCCTGACTCAGATATCTCATCAGCTGAAACCTCCACTCCTGAACATTGGTGTCAAATTTATTATGACAACTATCAACATGATTCTTACTCTGATTCCCCTGATCCTCTTGGTTTATTTGCTGCAAATGCTTTTGCCTTCTCATTGGAAGCTGCCTTATTAGCTCATGAAATCCCTTAACCTCAGTGTTATAAGCAAGCAATCTATTCTAAATTCTCAGCGGAATGGGAAAAGGCTGTGAAACATGAACATCAAGCACTTCAGCACTGTAACACTTGGAAACTTATTCCCAGGCCTGAAAAAGCTAATTTAATAGGTTGTAGGTGGGTCTTAAGGGTTAAACCCAACACTGATGGTGGTGTTTTGAAATTTAAAGGCAGTCGTGTAGCAAAAGGATATGCACAAATCCTTGGAATAGATTTTCATGAAACCTTTGCTCCAACTGGTCTGAAGAAGCTTTAGCACAGGGGAAAGCTTAACACAGGTCAATCAGCAACTGTGCACCTTACAACAACAAGTAACTACAACAAAGCGTGTGCTAAAACTGAACAAAAGACTCTATTCTCCCCACACATTGCAATGACTGTCAGAAACGGCCAAAGGGGAAGCAAGGGACAGGAGGAAGCAATGGAGGGAACAAAGAGAATAGAGAGAAAAAGATTTGGATAAATTTCAATAATAAAACATACCTAAACACAGGTCAATCAGCAACTTTGCACCTTACAACAACAAGTAACTACAACAAAGCATGTGCTAAAACTATAAGGGAGATAATTGTGAGCTGCTGTGGTTAGAGTAAGCAGTATTAGAAGATAAGGAAAACAGAAAAGAAAGGAAAGAACCTCAACAAAAGACTTTATTCTCCGCACACAGTGCAATGACTTTCAGAAGCGGCCAAAGGGGAAGCAATGGAGGGAACAAAGAGAATAGAGAGAAAAATATTTGAATGGGGAAAACGGAAACAGCAAACAGAGGCTTGGTTATAGGAAAAAATCCACCATCCAATACAACATAAAACTACTTGAAGTCGACAGAGACTACTCAATTACAATACAGGAACAAGAAAAAGTAGTCTAGGAGACAGTTCCTTACTATGAGAACAAAAGAAAAAGAAGGTATTTGAGGTAAATAATAGCCAGGGAAGTAGTTCCCTTAACATGAGAACAGGAGAAAATACAGAAACAAGGGAAAATAGTCAAGGAGGCAGTTCCCACACTGTGACAGTGTGACATTACAGGTGTGAAAGCACTTCCTTGAGGTTCAGGTCGAGGAATATAAGTCCAGGTGAGAGAGAACAATTGTCCTCGACATTTGAGCTTGTATCTCTGTGATTCCTTGGTCAAAATGAGCAGGAAAAGAAGATATGAACTTGGAGAATGAGCAGGAGAAGAAGGAAAAGAGCTGGAGGAGATATGGGTCAGGTATTAGATGCAGAAATTTCTACACCCCCCTTTAATACTAGACCAATGAGTTTGAGCAAATTATTCAGCTTGACTTTTCGCAATGATTTTGTGAGGAGATCAGCAATCATTTACTCAGTGGAGATATGTTGAAGTTGAAAATGATTGTTGTTTAGACTTTCAGTTATCCAGAAAAGTTGTGTACCAACATGTTTGGATCTTTGACGGTATCTGAGTGAATCCTTGCATTGTGACATTGAGCTAGCATTGTCTGCAAGGATTAAGGGTGAAGGAGACTTGGAAATGTTGAAAGAAGTGAGAAGATTTGTCATCCAGATTGCTTCACAGCCTGCATCAACAATACCTGTAAGCCGGTCGTCTAGAAGAAGGGAATGAAGATGGAGAAAATAGAAAGAAGGAGGAGGAAAAATATGAAAAAAAGGTTGAGGGAAATGAAAATTTAAATAAAAATAATTATTTTAGAAAAATAAGGTAACAAAAATTCCTTGAGTTTGACACAACAGTGAGTTTTATTAAGTTATAATATATTTATTGAAAATAAGTATTACTATTTCTGTGTGGCAAACACTGTTATTACTAATAGACTTATTGCAACCTTAGATATTTATATAGAATTTAGATTAGAATTATAGTACTAATAAAAATAAAAATAAACGTATTATATTTAAAAAATATGTTTAAATGGTGAGTGTATAATAAGTGATGCAGCTACAGGGGATAATCCAAAGACTTTTATAGGCAAAGGACTCTCTGAAGCGTCACAATGTAATAATTAAAAAAAGGAATAACATGAAACTAGACATTAAAAAGAATAGAATTAAAACATGGAGACTGAGAGAAAAACATAAGACATTCAACTAAACCTGTGAGTAAGTAAATAATTTTCCCACCATAATTTTCCAAAAACACTTAATTAAGGTAATTAGTAACCAAGTAATTTTGAAACATGAGAACAGTGTGTAAAATAATCCAAAACAGACATTATAGTGACATGTAAAGATTTTAAATAAAACAAATAGAATTATTTTCACGCAAAAAATTCATGTAATCAATTCAATCCAGTTTAAAGCAATTTTAATTAATTGTTTTAACTATGTAATTAATTCAATAATTAGTTTAAATGCAACATATAATTAATTTAATAATATTTGTAATTTAAAGTAGGGATTTTAATACTATGTTATATTACCCACCAAGCAGTGTTTTTGATTCTAATCAATGTTTTTTCTAGATCAAAATGACCAGCTAATATGTCGTCATGACAAAGTTTGAGGATAATTTCTTTCATAGAAGGAGGAATTAAAATTACATTAGTAAGATTTCTTCTATAATATATATAACCATCTTCAATAGAAAACTTTCCTTTAATCATAGCATTTTGATACTTTGCAGGAAGAGTTTTAATCAATGCTTGAATTGAAGTATTCTTAAGATCATTTAAGATAGTAACTAATTTATTTAAATCAGAATCCTTATCATATGAATCCAGTATTAATTTTAATAACTCTTCTTCCATATCAAATATAAATATACCACGGATATGAACAGTATCATCTTCAGGTACATAAGAAGGATTGGAGTCATTATTTGTCAGAGGCAATATGGACAGCATATCAACAATGGAGTGAACATTTCCAGCCCTATGGATAATTGTAATCCGTCCTCTGTATTCTTGAACAGCAAGCTGCCACCTGAACATATGTCTATTAGGTGTTTTCAGGTTTAAGAGGGACTTCACAGCACTACAGTCAGTTACCAATTCAAACATTTGGTCATCTAGATAGTAATGAAGCTTCTCAAGAGCCCAAACAACTGCTAAGCACTCTAATTGAGTGGCACCATATTTCAATTCACTATTTCTCAAGGTTCTAGAAATATAACAAATTACAACCTCTGAGGATTTATCATTAATAATTTTTTTCTGGTGGAGGGAAGCACCCAGACCAACAAAGCTAACATCTGTATACAGGACAAATGGTTTGTTAAAATCTAGAAGAGCTAAGATAGGGGCTGTCATTAAGCAAAATTTTAAAGCATCAAAAGATTTTTGACAGTCAATATTCCAGATGAATGCAACATCTTTCCTAGTTAGTTTGGTAAGAGGCAAGGCTATGACCTGATAGTTTTTGATATATTGTCTATAATAGCCACACATACCCAAAAAACTTTGGATTTCTCTTACAGAAGTTGGTGCTTTCACATTTTGAATTGCAGCAACTTTGTTTTGGTCTACACAAATTTGTAGGCCTGACACAACAGGGCCAAGGACTTTCAAAGATTGAAAACCAAATTTACACTTTTTCAAGGACAAGGTCATATTGATTTCATCCATTTTTTGGAAAAAACTATTTAAATGAACCATATGTTCATCAAAATTTTTAGAAAAAACTATGATATCATCAATATACACCATGAGCCTTCCTCAATTATTTCCTGATGGAAAGTGTTATCCATGACTTTTTGAAAAACTGAAGGGGCATTTTTAGAGCCAAATGGCATTCTAACATGCTTATATATTCCCATATGAGTAGCAATAAGCAAAAATTTTTGAGAATTTTTCTCAACTGTAACTTGATGATACCCTTTAATATTATCCAGACAACTAATAAATTTTGCACCTTGCAAGGTAGCATGAATTGAATTAATTCTGGGTAAAGGATAAATTTCATCAACAGTATAAGTGGTTAATGCTCTGTAATCTCCACATAATCTAGCCTTATCTTTTTCATAAGAAATTAAGACTGGGGAGATGACACAATAATTGGGAGTGATATCCACTTTCTCAATGATATTCATTTTTAATAATGTGGCAATATTGTCTTCAATATCCTTTCTTCTTGTTGGAGAAGCAGGATATGGTTTTTTCTTAAGACTAGGAGGAATATCACTCAAGTTACAGGATAAGGTAATTTTCACTTCTTCCTGAACACTTCCTAAGACATTAGAACCATGAGCAAAAGCCATAGTGAAAGAGGTAATTGAGGCAATTATAGAATCCTTTTGTTCACTAGTTAACTGATCACCAAAAGAAGCAGTATTTATTTCATTTAATAAATCATCCACTTCAATTGTTGGTCTTCCTTTACACTGGATCAGTGAGTTACAAGACTTTAACAGATACCCAGAAGGTTTTCTAGGGGAGAAAATTTTTAATTTTCTTTTGCCATTCAATCCCAAGGTGAATCAATTATTTGCTGGGTCCAATTTCACACCAAACATTGTCAAAATATCATTACTTATAATAAACCAATAGCTTAAATTATCATTTTTCATGACAACAAATTCACAAATAGCTCTGACAAAACCACAATTATATTTGAAGAATACAGATGTTTTGTATTTATCAATAAGAATTAAGGTAGAGCCATACCCTCTCCATTTTTCAGAAGTTATAGGTAATAATTTACTCAAATAATCCTTATCTACTGAAGCTAAAGCTCTTTCAGACACTACACTTCCTCCAGAACCAGAGTCAAGAACTACATTGACATTTTCACCATTAATGATAACAGGTGCTTTCAAAGGGGATATGGCTATAGAATTGTTAGTAATATCTTTAATTATTTCAGCATTTTCCACTGAAGATAAATCCAATACACATTCTTCAGATATAATATCAAAATAATGGACATCCTGTTCCAACATTAAAACATCTTTAACAGATTCATTGTCATAGGAGATATTACTTTCACAGTCACTAGAAGAATTATTGACATCAATTTAAACCTCATCAGTGTCTTCATATTGTTCAACAAGATGAATTTTCTGGTCACAAACATGTCCCTTTTGCCATGGTTTTTTACATTTATAACAAGTATTTGTTGCATATTCTTTAGGTGCAACTGGGGAAGAGGGTTTACCAGATTTTTCTGGGGGCTTTGTACAGGGTTTATTTTGATCATGATAAGATTTACCAAGGTAATTCTTTGGTTCATATCTATGGTTGAGAAGTACCTCAATACAGATGTTAATGAAAGAAGAGTGTTCCCTCACATGCTCAGTTCTAGCTGCAATTAAATCTCTAAGAGAATTTGGCAATTTATACAAGATTCTATCTCTCCAAAAATCATAATCCATCTTTGGATCAACTGCTCTTAGGATTTTTTTTTATTTTCATAAGAAAAACAGTGGGTTTTTCAACAGAGTAGGATACATATCTAGTATTCTCATACAGTCTTTGCTGAGCCAACCTGAATTTTGAACCACCAAACTGATTCTCAATCCAGGATTTCCAATCATTCCATGTATAATGATTGTTATCTAAAAGAACAGATTCATACCACATCAAGGCTATATTGGAAAATAAAGAAATTAGCGTAGAAAAAATTTCCTCATCAGGTAGTTTATAAGATCTCTTTAAATTATTAATTCTTTAAATAAAGTGTTGCCAATCAGATGAAGAATCACCATCAAAGGTAGGATATTGGTCCAATTTAGGCCAATTTTTCTGAATACTGGGATGGTCCATCCTTTGGTTTGAATTATTTATCATTAATAATTCCTGAAGTTTTGCCAGGTGCTCAGAAATTTCATTATTTACAGAAACAGCTTGTACATGACCATCACAAGCTTTTTTGCTAGTAGCAAATGATTTTACAGACTCATTGTCAGTTTGTTTAATGGCTGAAATATGAGGAAGAAAAGAGGAACTCTATTCAGGTTCTTTTCTTTTATTTTTATGCAGCTTATGGGAAGAATTCTCATTTATACTATAGTTATTGATGGTAAAGGTTGAAACTTTTTCCTGCAGGTCAGCAACATAGTTTCTTATCCATGGAATGTCAGACATCAGGTCATTTACTTTTCAAGAGATAAAACATTTCTGTCCTCAGAAACTGTGTGTTTGGCATTCAGTGCATGGAAATCATTTTTTAGCTTTTTAAACTCATTATGTAGAGATTTAATTTCACTTTTTAATGAATAATTTTCCTGAATAAGGGGTTTCAATTCACTCAAGGTTTTATGTAGATTAATATACCTATCTGAGATAGATATATGGTCACTCCTTATTTGTTTTTTTTGGCTAAGAACAATATTCAAGGTTTCTTTAATTTTAAAATAAGCTATATCTTGTACAGAAGAACTTACTTTACAATGCAAGGGCAAATTATTTAATCTATCACTCTCATGTATTAACACACTTCTCAAATGTTTGTCTTTTACAACATTAAAATCAAGTTTATCTTTCAATATTTCTTCAGAAGTTTTCTCAATTAAAGTATAGACTTCAGGGGAAACAGAATCATTCTTAATTGCAAGAGAAGGATTAATTAAAGAAGTAGAAGTCAAATGTTAAGGTTCATCAAATGATAATTTTCTAATTACATCATTGGGGCTACTCATTAAAGGAAGTTGTCTTTTTAAGGGTTTAGCTGTTCTTTCATCAGGATCCACAATATTACCATGGCAAGGGAGGAAACTTCCCTTGTGCCTTCTTTCTTCTGCTTCCCCGATAAAGAAGGGGCTGAGGAGATGGATTGTAGGTTGGTTTCCTGAATGGGCCAGGGTCTTGAGCTGTTGGTTGCTGAACATTCTGTTGATAATGGCTCATCAAGTAATACCAGTTCCACTGCTCCACCTGCAGAGTGCTTGATTTTGCGTGAAGGAGCTGGGTACCTGATTGGGCTGAGGTTGAGGCTGAGGCTGGGAAGCTGGGAAATGAGGAGGTTGACCCTGTTTGGGATTTAATAGCTCCTGCATCTGCTGCCAGAGTGTCTCTACCTTTGCCTTGTACTTCATGCTTTCTGCTCTCAGTTCTTTGATGTGACTGGACAGGTTGTTTACTTGTTGAGTCAGTGGTATCTTTTTTATTTTTATACCTTTGAGTTGATTTTCCTGATTTATTAGGGGTTTTACTTCTTTCAGAGGTTTTTGGTGAGGGGGGTTTGCCACTTTTCCTGCCATTTCCACGTCCTGAAGGTTTTTTGTCAGCTGAATAATTTTTGTAAGTTAATTTAGAAGAACCTACAGATTCAATGTCACCATCCACTTCAATCTCATCCACATGTAAGTTATCCATGCTGTTAGCCAAACTACTGGACATTGAAACTGTGAAAAAAGAATCAAAATTAATTTAATAATTCAAATTGTTATTTTCAAAATAAAAGATTTTTAATTGAATTTTTAACAAAACAAAAATTTTAAATTTTTATTCAAAATTAATTAATTGACAAAAAATGTAATACAAATATAAGTAAATACAATTGTTTATTAAGAAATAAAAATAATTAAAATGGGACCAACCAACAAAGGCTTTATAATTCAACCAAAATAATAATACCAAGAATTATAAATTGGAAAATTGGGACCAAGTACTGAGTACTATTATGGTCAACCAATAAATCAAAAATATTTTAATAAAATTAATTTATTAATTTATTAAAAATAAATGATCCTCTAGGACTAAGAGTATTACTCTATTATGGTCAACTAGGAATAATAATAAAAATTAAAAAAATTGAACACTTACACTCAGTGAATCAGCAATTAAGCCACAATCACTGTTATTGCAATAAAAATTTAATAATATAAGTTAGAGGTGCAAAGGTTAACATACTATAGTGATCATAAAATCACTTCAAAGTAATATATTATTTAATCTAATATAAACCTAAAAGGTGGAGCCCAAGTTCAAAACACGGTCGTGGAAAAAAATTTCCTTTTTGGCTTGGGTGGTCCGTGCGCAATGTTGTTCGTCGCAAGGTGGCGTATTGTCGTCGTCGTTTGGAAAGGCCTACAAGTGTAAGCCGGTCATCTAGAAGAATGGAAAGAAGATGGAGAAAATAGAGAGAAGGAGGAGGAAAAATAGGAAAAAAAGGTTGAGGGAAATGAAAATTTAAATAAAAATAATTATTTTAGAAAAATAAGGTAACAAAAATTCCTTGGGTTTGATACAACAGTGAGTTTTATTAAATTATAATATATTTATTGAAAATAAGTATTACTATTTCTGTGCAGCAAACACTGTTATTACTAATAGACTTATTGCAACGTTAGATATTTATATAGAATTTAGATTAGAATTATAGTACTAATAAAAATAAAAATAAACGTATTATATTTAAAAAATATGTTTAAATGGTGAGTGTATAATAAGTGATGCAGCTAGAGGGGATAATCCAAAGCCTTTTATAGGCAAAGGACTCTCTGAAGCGTCACAATGTAATAATTACAAAAAGGAATAACATGAAACTAGACATTAAAAAGAATAGAACTAAAACATGGAAACTGAGAGAAAAACATGAGACATTCAACTAAACCTGTGAGTAAGTAACTAATTTTCCCACCATAATTTTCCAAAAACACTTAATTAAGATAATTAG
The DNA here is from genome assembly GCA_030280995.1 of Hemileia vastatrix. Classification (NCBI taxonomy): domain Eukaryota; kingdom Fungi; phylum Basidiomycota; class Pucciniomycetes; order Pucciniales; family Zaghouaniaceae; genus Hemileia; species Hemileia vastatrix. The sequence continues at coordinate 30,692,103 of JASXTE010000001.1, read as the reverse complement.
TAACCAAGTAAGTTTGAAACATGAGAACAGTGTGTAAAATAATCCAAAACAGACATTATAGTGACATGTAAAGGGTTTAAATAAAACAAATAGAATTATTTTCATGCAAAAAATTCATGTAATCAATTCAATCCAGTTTAAAGCAATTTTAATTAATTGTTTTAACTATGTAATTAATTCAATAATTATTTTAAATGAAACATATAATTAATTTAATGATATTTGTAATTTAAAGTGGGGATTTTAATACTATGTTATTAAATAAGTGTTATTATTTATTTAATAATTTTCCTGACACAATTAAGGGTCAAAAAAGCGTCCAATAATATTGTTTAATAATATATGAAATGTTTTATTTAATATATAAATTTAATTAATTATCTTAATTACATTATAAGTCAATTTCACACATATAATTATAATATATGTTTGTAATTAATTAATTATTAATTTATAATTATTAAATACATAAAAATGTGCCATTATTTGTAAAATATAAAGTATATTATGCTTAATTTAAATGTATAAATAATTTATATAACAATAAAATTAATATAACACTTATATTAAATAAGATACTTATGTAATTTTATTATGCAATAAAATATTAATTTATATACATCAAATACAGTTCTTACGCCCTCTTTCAGGTCCAATAAATAAAAATATCATTTACTGGGCTCCTGGTATAGCCTGCTGACAATACCACTAAATTCAGCTTCAGTACTAGAGATGGTGACAGCTTGTTGCTTCTTACAACTCCAGGAAACAGCTCCACCATTTAGCATAACAACATACCCTCCAGTTGAGCGCCTAGTGTCAGAATCTCCAGAATAATCAGTGTCTGAATAATTGAGTGGACAAAGAGAGAGATGATTGGGAATGGGACATTTTCCACCAAAAGTGAGAGATGATGAAGAGTGTCAGCCAGACTATCTCAGGAGCCCAGTAATTTATGTATTAAATTAATGCAATCATATAAAGGAATAACATTGTGTAATTACAAAAAATTATTAAAATAAAATTATAAATATTTTATGAATAAATAAAATAATTACTATACTTAATTTTATTATTAAATAAATTTTATTACATAAACAAATATTATATTCTATAATATCATGGCGCACTTTTTATGTATAAATTAATTATTTAAAATTATATTATAAGTGTAAATTTAACTTACACTGTAATTACAATTTCAATAATAAAATTTATATAAACTAAATACAACTTATCATATAATACTATCCATAAATATTGGGCACTTTCTTGGCCCTTAATTGTGTCACTAAAATTACTAAATTAATTAAAAAAATTTATTTAATATGATTAAATTTATGTTCTCATTTTAAATAAGTTACTTTATTAAATTAATTAGTTGTTTCAATTAATAATTAAATTACTTGGAATACTTAAAATAATTAAATTACCTTTACTTATACTGAATTAAGATTATTTAAAAGCGTAAAAATAATTCCTTTTATTTTAATTATACATTTTTAGCTATTTGTATTCCTTCTTTAGATTTCTTTCTCATAGTTCTTATTTTCCATAATCACGTAGTTATTTTTTATATTAATTCTATTCTTTTTTAGAAATTTCTGATGGGAAAAATAGTTGCTTAATCATGGGTTTATTTTTATTGTTTTTAATTAAATTCTTTTATTGTTTATTTCACATTATTTTATCTTTTTGTAATTACTATTGGGATGCTCCAGAAGGTTGTCAGCCTGTATATCCCCAGGACTGAGTAAAAAGTGCTTATAAGTTATGTCAAAAACATGAACCATACATGGGAACAAGAAATGAGAGTACACAAACAGTATACATAAGTAAAATTATGATAATACACATAAAATGCCATTATAACACCTTATATACATGCATATATCCACCTTTTATAAGTCTTATGTACTTAATATTAAGTTGGAATATGTTAGGGTAATCTTAAGAACCTTAAGTATAAGGCTACATAATTTTTAAGTACACTTAAAGCTTTTATATTCATTGTTTTACACAAAAAACAAGAAATGCCTTTATTTCACTTAAAAGTTGACTATATGTGCTATAAAATTGAGAATATCAAAATTGCGCTTTGACAGATTAATTGGGCTCATTTAGAACTATTGATTTGGCTATTTAAATGTATAAAAATAACACTTTTCAAATTTGGTGTTTTTTATGCCAGAAATGGCTTCTGTGTACTGGCTACATACTGCCTGCTTTTTTCCCATGTGAATAGCTTCATTTTTAGCAAAGTTAGCTTTTTTACACTATAATTACCCCACATTCTACGCACACTGTGGGGAAACACACTAAAATAGGCGACAGGCCCTTATTTAGTGTCCTAGCTTAATTAATAATGCATTGACCTTGTTTATATGCACTAATTTCATTAATAACCTTACTCTTGGCACTTTATTTCATCACCATGCTTAAATTTGCCTAATTTTTGTCAAGGATTTACCTGTGAAAGCGCCTGCCAAGGACTGCATGTAGTTACCCCACATCTCACGCTCTTTTTTAAGTTTTTGGGTGGTTTCTCAGTCAATATTGGTTATTTTTGAATGGGAATTTCACATAGTATAATGTCAGGATTAGCCCCTCCATTTCTACTGTAGACTCCCCTTATTATTAAGCTATAATTAACCTTAATAAGTCTCCTTTCACCTTGTTATAATATTGTTTTCCACGCATATATTCTCTTTTTGTCTTTTCTTTAATTTTGATGGATCTCCCTTATTATTAATAGGATTTTAGTGGTTGTTGTTTGTTTAATTATGTTATTGGTCACTAGGGGCGTTGATGGAGAGGTCTATTACTTGGTTGAAGGCATCATTAACATTGTATTGGGTGGTACATCAAGGTGATTATTGGGGAAACTTAGTGTGTATAACAGGAGGGGGTTTTGGTCTTGTTTTCTGCATTCTTTATCATTTACAATTTACACAATATAACCAAACCAATTACAATACATATCAATTAGTACTTTTATAAGACTTTTGAATAGTATCTGAATTATAAAACCTATTTTTCTACCAACTACAAAGATTGTAAGCCATATATAAAATTAGTGAGAATTATATTACTGAGACCTTTAATTTTGATTAAAATTTACAACTTAGTGGATTAGTACTACAGTATTCACATAGGACCATTTGAATCTTCTAGACAACTGACTATTAAAGCTAGTTCACGTCCTTGTACTTGACCTTAGCCTGAAAATTGGGGACCTTTCCTCAAGAATTCTGTTATAATCCAGTAAGTGAAATTTTCAATAGAAGGTGCATGTAAATAATATCCCTATAGAAATATTTGGATAATTACAACAGGTTGGGGTCACTTATATAGTGATTTCAGAAAAAGAAGCCCTGTTATATAAAAAAAATTGTGATATTGAATCAACAATTTTACCACTAATTTATCATAAAATTGTTATTAGTGGGAGTCTGTCAATAGACCAATTAAATTTGTGATCTTTGCAGATAATAAACCAAATAAACTGATTAATTGTTTTCTTTTAACAGGACTCTTAATTTTTTCTTTTTATTGGTTTGTAATACTCATTAAATATTTAGAGAGAATCTTACTAACAGTTGTTCTCTTTTAAATATAAAAACACGGCTACATATTGTAGACCAGTTAAATTAAGTGACCACATAAAAAGCATATTTGACTTTTGGCACTTAAAGATTCACTTCATACCAATAATTAAGCAATAAAATTGTCTTCAGTGGTATTGATAAATACTGATAAAACTCTTTTTTGAAAGTTTTTATATCTAAATTCTCAAATTCTTTAAATTCCACGTGAAAATGTGTGACAACAATGACATTGTAAGTAATAAGGCAAAACCTTATAACTTAAGACCTAGAGCTGAAAGACCTGTTACAGGACATTCAAATGGAGGGCCAGGACTCTCCCATAATCAACAACACTCCACAAATGTCTCTGGAGGAAAGGGAAAAGCTTCTAAAGCAGGTTTCAATAAAGAAGTCAAAAAATACTTTACAAGAACAAGTTCACTCCCTATCCACCTTAATGAACACCTTGAAAATAAGAGTCAACAACATAGTGGACCAGATCAACAATCTTGAAAAGAGAGCAGCTCAAGGTTTCATAGAAGTCAACCAAGCTCTAGTGGACATAAAGACTCAACCACCAACAGTGGCATCCAACAATTCCATAGCAACACCTCCAGCCCAAGAGGAGGACCAAAAAATTACAGTAAGCAAATGGAAATGGGATTGGTACGCCCAAAATTACAACAATCCTCCTCAACAAGGATCCAGCAATCACCCTTACAGGGGAAAGCCAAAGAGAGGCAGGGGAAATGGAGTAAGACCTTGGTGAGTCATCCAACTTCTTATGAACAATTACATCAATCTAACAATGAATTACTTATAGGTAATGAGATTGATAAGGAAATATTGGATATAATTGATAATGATTTAAAGGAGTATTTATTTGAAAAAAATATGTTAAACTTGTCTTTGCACAAAGACAATGTAGATAGTTTTATTGATCACCAGGATAATGCTATTAATATTAAAATGGAATCAAATGATGAGTCTTCTGAGTTGGACACAGAAAAAATAGAATATTTTTTAAAAGAAAATCCAATGGAATCAAAGATAATAAGTAAATTATTATTGAGAATTGAAAAATTGGAAGAGTTCTCAAAAGAGTCAAATAATAATACAGAAAAGGTATTATTACAGCTAACACAATCATTGAGTGCAACAGCCAATAGATTAAAAATTATTGAAAATTCAAATAATGAATTAGTCAATGAGAATAAAGGTTTAAAATCTGAGATTAGAGATTTAGAAAATAAATTAGAACACTCTCAGAATATTATGGCTACCATTGAGGGACGTGTTAAATTATCTTTTTCAAATGTAAATGACACCCTAACTCATGTACCAGTAATACAGGATAGGTTACAAAGAGTGGAAATAGAAGTAGCAAACATGTTGAAAAATACTGAAAGAATAAAAGATAACACTTCTTATGTAACAAGAATGCCTGTTTTCATGAAACATGCAAATGAAACACCAATGATGGAACATGAACATAGTATCATGGGCTCTGAGAATAATAAATCAGTAAAAGATGAAATACATGATCATCTTTCTAAAGTAAGTGAATTACTCAATATTCCTCAGGTTAGGGAAGCAATAACTAGCCAAAAGAACTGGCCTAAGTTAGATCAGTACCCATCTTTTGACGGAGATTCAAAATCTGATTGGCAACAATTCATACAAAGAATTGATAACTTGAAATTTTCATACAAATTACCTGATGAAGAAATTACTTCAAAGTTAATATCTTTATTTACAGATATGGCCTTATTATGGTTTGAATCTGTATTGAGTGAGGGAATTAATTACTCCTGGAATGAATGGAAGGCACTAATTGAAAGGCAATTTGGTGGCCCAAAATTTAGAATCACTCAACAAAGATTGTATGAAAAGGCCAGATATAATCCAAATGCTGGAGATAAACCTATGGTATTTTTAATGAATTTAATAAAATTCATGAAAGCCATGGACCCAAAAATGGATTATGAAGAGTGGAAAGAAAAAATAATATACAAGTTACCTATATCAGTTAGAGACATTATTGTAGCTAGAACTGAAACCATCAGAGATACCTCTGGGTTCATTAATATATGTAATGAAATATTATTAAACCACAAATATGAAACCAAGTATATTAATTACAGACAAAGTGTTGACGTGGTAAAACCTACTACAAGTAAATTACCAGTGGAGAAGAAAAAACCTTCAGCTCCCCTTGTCCCTAAAAGACAAGAGAATAACACTTGTTATAAATGTAATGAACCTTGGGTTAAAGGTCACACGTGTAAGAAAAGAATAAATGTTATTGAAACCTCCCAGAATTCTGAACCAAGTAATCATGAAGATGAAAATATGGAATCCAGTGAGGATTGTAAAAGTAACATATCTTACAGTGATGATGCTAATGAGATATTTGTATTAGAATAGGATATAATGTTCCTGAATGATGCTATACCTCATACAGATACATCTTTAACTTCCATTGAAGAAGCTGAGATAATTAAAGATGTATCTCATGATACTTACAAAATAACACCTATCAGAGCACCTGTTATTATATGTGGAAAAGAAATGAATGCCATTCTTGACACTGGGGCTGCAGGTAGTGTAGTTTCTATTAATACATTAATGAAACTAGACAGTAAGTATAAGGAAAAACTAGAACCTGTTCAGACAAAGAACTGGAGGGGTTTTGGTTCAATATTAAATCCAATTGGCAAATACAAAACTGCAGTATTCTTTAAATATAATAATGGATATGTAAGAGCAGTTTGTGAATTTTTAGTAATGGATAATAATAATTGTAGTGATTGGTTTATTATTGGCAATGATTTATTGACAAAATTTGGAATTAAACTAGATCCTGCAAACAGTTGTTTCACCATAGGAGTGAATGGTAAGAGAAAATTCAAGATATGTTCTGAAAATTCAGTGTATGCCATTTCTCCTAGAGAAGAACAACTACAAGGTGGAAGAACCACCAATGAAGTGGGTGAATTGGAAAATGAAATCCAAAAGGCCTCTTTCAGTCCTCAACTCTCAAAAATTGAAGAAGAAAATATTTTGAGATTGATTAAATCATATCCTATGGCATTTGCTCATGGTTCAAATGAACTAGGATTGGTAAAAGACCATGAGATGAAAATCTCTCTAAGCTGTGATTTGGATAATATTCCTGGCAGCTTAAAAAAGAAACCTTACCCAGCATCTCCTGCAAAAAGGAAAGATATTGAAGACAATATAAAAATGTTGTTGGAAATGGGTATTGTTGAAAAAGTGGACACAACACCTAAGTATTGTGTCATTTCACCAGTATTGATCTCTTATGAAAAAGATAATGCAAGATTATGCGGTGATTATAGAGCTCTGAATACATACACAGTAGATGATATTTACCCTCTACCAAGGATAGCTTCTATCCATGCTACTTTACAAGGAGCAAAATATATTTCCTGTCTGGATGGAAACAAAGGTTACAACCAGATTCCTGTGGAAAGAATTTCTCAAAATTACTTATTAATAACCACACATATGGGTATATATAAGTATGTGAGAATGCCATTTGGCCCAAAGAATGCGCCTTCAGTCTTCCAAAAATTGATGGATAGTGTTTTTCATCAGGAAATGGTTGAAGGATGGCTATTGGTCTATATTGATGACATCATAGTGTTTTCAAAAACATATGATGAACATTTAAGTCACCTGAAAAGAGTCTTTCAAAGAATGGATGAAATTAATATGACAATTGCATTAAAGAAATGTAAATTTGGATTCCAATCTTTGAAAGTACTTGGACATGTTGTATCTGGATTACAAATTTGTTTTGACCAGAACAAGATGGCAGCAATAAAAAACATTGGTATACCTAAGAATGTAAAAGAAATTCAAAGTTTTTTAGGTATGTGTGGATATTATAGACAATATATAAAAAATTACCAATCTATTGCAGCACCTTTGACAACATTAATCAGGAAAAATGAAGCTTTCATTTGGAATAATGAAAGACAACACGCCTTTAATAAATTAAAGGAATGTTTAATGACAGCTCCAATTTTGGGACTGCCTGATTTCACCTTACCTTTTATCTTGTACACTGATGCAAGCTTCATAGGTTTAGGTGCTGCTTTACAGCAAAAACAGATAATAAATGGAAAATTATCTGAAGTAGTTATCTGTTATATATCCAGAACCTTAAGAAAAACTGAATTAAGGTATGGTGCCACACAGTTAGAATGTTTAGCCGTGGTGTGGGCTTTGGAGAAGCTTCATTACTATCTGGAAGACCAGAAGTTTGAACTTATAACAGATTGCAGTGCAGTAAAATCATTGCTAAACATGAAAACACCTAATAGGCACATGTTTAGATGGGAACTAGCTGTACAAGAGTACAGAGGAAGAATGAAAATCACTCACAGAGCAGGAACATTGCATTCTAATGTGGATTTATTATCTAGAAGTCCTTTGCCAAATGATGCTGACAACCCAGCTTATGTACCTGAAAATGAGGTTATACATATATTTGGGATTTATATAGTGGATTTAGAAGAAGAGTTTATGCAAACTATATTGGAAAATTATTCATCTGATAAAGATTTGTCTAAACTATCTACCATTCTTAATGATCCAACAAATGCCTCCATGAGTGCATTAATTAAAACCTTGCCTCCAAAGTATAAAAATGCATTGGAAAAAGGTAAATTATCAATTGAAGATGGATATATATATTACAGAAAAAAGTTAAGTAATGTTATAATAATACCACCTTCTATAAAAGAGTTAATGTTGAGTACTTTCCATGATGACATCTTAGCTGGTCATTTTGATTTTAACAAAACATTAACCAGAGTTAAAAATACAGCCTGGTGGATAAACATGAAAGAAGATGTACAAAAATACATTGAAACATGTGACCCTTGTCAGAAATCTAAAAGATTAACTGGTAAGAGAGCTGGGTTGTTACAACAAATAGAGCAGCCAAAAGCTCCATGGGAAATTATAAACATGGATTTTGTAACTGGCTTGCCATTAGCAGGAAAAGAAGGTTTCAATTATTTCTGGGTAATTGTGGATAGATTAACAAAAATGTGTAAATTTATCCCTACCCATAAAGAGGTATCTGCAAAAGACTTGGCATTATTATGGTGGACTCAGATGATGAATACTGCTGGGTTCCCCAAAGCCATAATCTCTGACAGAGATCCTAAATTTACTTCAGAGTTCTGGACATCCTTGATGGAAGTATCAGGTTGTCAATTAAAATTGTCTACAGCATACCATCCACAAACTGATGGGCTGGCTGAGAGGATGATACAAACTCTAGAAGATATGATCAGAAGATATTGTGCCTTTGGATTAGAGTACAAAGACAATGAGAAATGCACACATGACTGGGTAACATTAATTCCTGGCCTTGAATTTGCTTATAATAGCACAAATCATTCTGTAACAGAGAAGAAACCATTTGAACTCTGGCTGGGATACGTACCAAATACCCCAGTAAATCATTTAAATAAATTACCAAGGTTAGATATACACCCTGGTACTAAATCCTTTATTCATATGCAACAAATGTGTAGAAAGCATGCTGAAGAATGCATACAAAAAGCATTTGAATATGAAAAGAAAAGGTGGGACAAATCTCATAAAGAATTTGAATTTAAAAAGGGAGATGAAGTCCTCATATCAACACTACATTTTAACTTACAAGGTAATGTTAAATTAAAGGATCCCTTTGTAGGACCTTTTGTAGTAAACAAAATGGTTGGTAATAATGCAGTGGAAGTCATATTATATGCTCCATATGATAGGAAACATCCAGTTTTCCCTATCTCATTATTAAAACCTTACCACACAAATGATCCTGACTTATTTCCAAAAAGAAGGGAAAGGCCTAAAAAGAAACCTGAAGAAATTGTGGAAAAAGCAGAGATTAAAAAAATACTCAAGAAAAGAATCCTTACTAAAGAAAAAGGAACTGAGTATTTACTAAGATTTAAAGGGAAATCAAATGAATTTGATAAATGGATACCTGAAAAAGAAATTTCTAATTTATCCACCCTTCTTAAAAAATTTAAACAGAAATAAATTTCTGTTCAACCAGCTGAGGGGTTCAAAACCAGTACTCATAATATTTTATTATGTTTTATTTTTTTAAAGTTTAATCTTTAATGCTACAGAATTATTCTGAATACCTGAAAATTACAAATAAATAAATAAAATGTATAACTTATCATTTTTTTTTATTGTTTTTTTGGGTGGGAAAGTGTCAGCCTGTATATCCCCAGGACTGAGTAAAAAGTGCTTATAAGTTATGTTAAAAACATGAACTATACATGGGAACAAGAAATGAGAGTAGACAAACAGTATACATAAGTAAAATTATGATAATACACATAAAATGCCATTATAACACCTTATATACACGCATATATCCACCTTTTATAAGTCTTATGTACTTAATATTAAGTTGGAATATGTTAGGGTAATCTTAAGAACCTTAAGTATAAGGCTACATAATTTTTAAGTACACTTAAAGCTTTTATATTCATTGTTTTACACAAAAAACAAGAAATGCCTTTATTTCACTTAAAAGTTGACTATATGCGCTATAAAATTGAGAATATCAAAATTGCGCTTTGACAGATTAATTGGGCTCATTTAGAACTATTGATTTGGCTATTTAAATGTATAAAAATAACACTTTTCAAATTTGGTGTTTTTTATGCCAGAAATGGCTTCTGTGTACTGGCTACATACTGCCTGCTTTTTTCCCATGTGAATAGCTTCATTTTTAGCAAAGTTAGCTTTTTTACACTATAATTACCCCACATTCTACGCACACTGTGGGGAAACACACTAAAATAGGCGACAGGCCCTTATTTAGTGTCCTAGCTTAATTAATAATGCATTGACCTTGTTTATATGCACTAATTTCATTAATAACCTTACTCTTGGCACTTTATTTCATCACCATGCTTAAATTTGCCTAATTTTTGTCAAGGATTTACCCGTGAAAGCGCCTGCCAAGGACTGCATGTAGTTACCCCACATCTCACGCTCTTTTTTAAGTTTTTGGGTGGTTTCTCAGTCAATATTGGTTATTTTTGAATGGGAACTTCACATAGTATAATGTCAGGATTAGCCCCTCCATTTCTACTGTAGACTCCCCTTATTATTAAGCTATAATTAACCTTAATAAGTCTCCTTTCACCTTGTTATAATATTGTTTTCCACGCATATATTCTCTTTTTGTCTTTTCTTTAATTTTGATGGATCTCCCTTATTATTAATAGGATTTTAGTGGTTGTTGTTTGTTTAATTATGTTATTGGTCACTAGGGGTGTTGATGGAGAGGTCTATTACTGGGTTGAAGGCGTCATTAACATTGTATTGGGTGGTACATCAAGGTGATTATTGGGGAAACTTAGTGTGTATAAAAGGAGGGGGTTTTTGTCGGTCAGTCATCTAGAAGAAGGTAAGGAAAATAGGAGAAAAGGAGGAGAGAAGGAGGAGGACAAGGGAAAATAAAGAAATAAATCACAATAATATATATTTAATTTAATTGAGAGGGAAACAACGGTGAGCAACTTTGAGAGGTGACAAAAACTTAGAATTTATTAATAATAATATTATTCAATGTAAGGGTTCTGCGCGGCAAACACTTTTAATTACTATCAGACTTAAAGCAACCTTTAATTTGTTATATAGACTTTTAATTAGAATTGTATTACTAATAAAAAAAATATAAACGTAGTAAAATAGTATTTAATTTGTTGAGTGTATAATAAGTGATGATACTACAGGGGATTATCCAAGGCCCTTTTATAGGCAATGGGTCCTCTGAAGCGCCACTATATTTGTAAATACAATAATTAGAATAGAATAAAACAAATATATCAAAGAGTAAATGAAACATATCAATGTAGAGAAAAATATGAAACAAATAATTAAAACCCCAATTAAGAATCCAATTTTCCCGCCATTAATTCCCAAATCAGTAAGTAAAAATGGTGAATAACTAAACAAGATTGGAACATAGGAACTATGAGAAAAATAATTCCAAACAGATGGTACAGTCTGATTTAAGGATATTTTAAGTGAAACAAAAAATAATTTGACGCAACAAAACATGTAATTAATCTCAATTTAGTATAAATTAATTAATTGGTTTTTCCTGACACAATTAAGGGTCAAAAGAAGTGTCATTAATTATTGTTTAGTATTATATGAAAGGTGTTATTTAATATATAAATTTAAATAATTAATTTACATATATTATAAATCAATTTTACACTTATAATTATAATATATGTTTTTCAATTAATTAAATATAAATTTATAATTATTAAATACATAAAAATGCGCCATTATTTGTAGAATATATTATATTATGTTCAATTTAAAATGTATATAAAAATTTATATAACCAATAAAATTAATATAACACTTGTATATAATAAAATACTTATATAATTTTATTATGCAATAAAATATTAATTTATATTCATTAAATACAATTCTTACCCACTCTTTCAGGTTTTATAAGTTACATATCATTTACTGGACTCCTTGAATAGGCTGGCTGACAGTTTTGGTCTTGTTTTCTGCATTCTTTATCATTTACAATTTACACAATATAACCAAACCAATTACAATACATATCAATTAGTACTTTTATAAGACTTTTGAATAGTATCTGAATTATAAAACCTATTTTTCTACCAACTACAAAGATTTTAAACCATATATGAAATTAGTGAGAATTATATTACTGAGACCTTTAATTTTGATTAAATTTTACAACTTAGTGGATTAGTACTACAGTATTCACATAGGACCATTTAAATCTTCTAGACAACTGACTATTCAAGCTAGTTCACGTCCTTGTACTTGACCTTAGCCTGACAAAGGTCCTCTTGCCTATAAAAGGGCTTTGGAAACCTCTCTGGTAGTTCATTACTTAATATACACTCACTTAAATATATTTTAAATATACTACATTTATTTATTATTTTTATTAATACTACATTTCTAATTAAAATACTATATAAATAATTATAGGTTGCTTTAAGATTAATAATAACTATCAGTGTTTTCTGCGCTTTGAACATAATTACTAGTAAACATATATTATAATTTAAATAAAATCTTATAGTTGTATCAAGTCTCAAATCCTCTCGCCGTCCTCTCTTCCCAAGATACATTTATTATTTTATTACTATTCAATTTTATAATATCTTATCTTCTCCTCCTCCTTCTTCTAGATGACCGGCCAATAATTGAGAACCTTTCCAAACAACGACGAAGACTTGCGACAAATGACAAAGCGCACGGACCACCCAAGCCAAAAAGTAAACTTTTTTCCGCAACCGTGTTTCAAACTCGAGTTCAATAGTTTAGGTTTATATTAAATTAAATTATATATTATTTTGAAGTGATTTTACGATCACTATAGTAAGTTCACCTTTGCACCTCTAACTCATAGTAATATATTTTTACTGCAATAACAGTGTTTGTGGCTTAATTGCTGATTCACTGAGTGTAATTTTTCATTATGTTAAATTTTTATTCCTAGTTGACCATAATAGAGTAAAACTCTTAGTCCTAGAAGACAATTAATATTTAATAAATTATTAAATAAATTTTATTATTATTTTTTGTATATTGGTTGACCATAATAGTACTCAGTACTTAGTCCCAATTTTACCATTATATTAATTTTGGTATTAATTATTTTGGTTGACTTCTTAAACTTTATTGGTTGGTCCCATTTTAATTATTGTTAATTCTTAATAAACATTGTAATTACACTTATTTGTATTACATTTTTTTTAATTAATTGATTTTTAATAATTTTTTTTTTTTTGAAATCCAATTGATTATATTTTATTTTGAAATAACAATTTGAATTATTGATTAATTTTGATTCTCCTTTTCACAGTTTAAATGTCCAGTAGTTTGGCTAAAAGCATGGATAACTTACATGTGGATGAGATTGAAGTGGATGTTGACACTGAATCTGTAGGTTCTTCTAAACTAACTTAAAAAATTATTCAGCTGACAAAAAACCCTCAGGATGTGGAAATGTCAGGAGAAGTGGCAAACCCTACTCACCTAAAAACTCTGAAGGAAGTAAAACCTCAAATACATCAGGACAATCCACTCAGAGGTATAAAAATTAAAAAGGTTCCTCTAACACAGCAGGTAAACAATCTGTCAAGCCATATAAAGAAACTGAGAGCAGAAAGCATAAAGTACAAGGCAAGGGTAGACACACTCTGGCAGCAGATGCAGGAGTTAGTAAATCACAAACAGGGTCAACCTCCTCACTTTTTAGCTTCCCAGCCTCAGCCAAATCAAGCACTCATCTCCCTCACCCACAATCAAGGCATTCTGCAAGTGGAGCAATGGAAATGGGATTACTTGATGACCCACTACCAACAGAATGTTCAGCAACCAGCTCAACACCCTGGCCCATCCAGGACACCAAACTACAATCCATCTCTTCAGCACCATCCCTATCAGGGGGGCAGAAGAAAGAAAGCACAGGGGAAGTTTCCTCCATTGCCATGGTAATTAATTTGTTTGATAAGCACGTTGGTATATATAATAACAAATCTTCTTCAGGTAATAATGTGGACCCTGAAAGAACAGTTAAACCCTTGAAGAAACAACTTCCTTTAATAAGTAGCCCCATTGATGTAATTAGCAAATTATCATTTGATGAACCTTTACATTTGACTTCTACTTCTTTAATTAACCCTTCTCTTGCAATTATTAATGATTCTGTTTCCCCTGAAGTTTACACTTTACTTGAGAAAACTTCTGAAGAAATATTGAAAGATACCCTTGATTTTAATGTTGTGAAAGATAAACATTTGAGAGATTTGTTAATACATGAGAGTGATAGATTAAATAATTTGCATATACATTGCAAAGTGGGTTCTTCTGTTCAAGACACTGCTTCTTTCAAATTGAAAGACAAATTAAAAAATGTCCTGGCTCAACAAAAGTCTATTAAAACTGACCACAGATCACTTTCAGATAAATATAGTCACCAATGCAAAATTGTTGATGACCTAAAAGATGAAAATACTGCTTTAAAGAATGACAATATGCTTTTGCACAGTGAATTAAGAAAATTGAAAATTGATTCTCAGAATTTGAGTAATAAATGCTCTTTAGATGAAGACAGAAATGTTCTATCTATTTCTAGGATTAATGATCAGCTATCTTATATTCCTGATTTGAGAAATAAATTATCTGACCTTAAAAAATTATTTTCTGCATTACAAGCTGTCCAGGCTACTCATTATCATTAATTAAAAAACATTGCTCAAACTGCTGTTAATCATAATAATAAACAGCCTGAACAGAGTAGTTCTTCTCTCCCTTGTAATGTACCAATTTTACCAGCTGAAATTCATTCTGAAAAGTTTATTGCATCAAACAAAAATAAATTTAATGCTCACAATGAGCCAGCTGCCTCTGTGAATAATGAAATATCTGAACACCTTTCAAGGCTTCAAGAACTGATAACCTTGAATAATTCAATAGGATGGAAAATTCCAGTAGCCAGAAAAATTGGCCTTAGTTGGATCAATATCCTACCTTTGATGGTGATTCTTCATCTGATTGGCAACACTTTATACAAAGGATTGATAATTTAAAGAGATCTTATAAACTACCTGATGAGGAAGTTGTTTCTAAGCTAATTTCTTTATTTTCCAATGTAGCCTTGATGTGGTATGAATCTGTTCTATTAGATAATAACCATTATACATGGAATGAGTGGAAATCCTTGATTGAAAATCAATTTGGTGGTTCAAAATTCAGGTTGGCTCAGCAAAGACTATATGAGAATACTAGATATGTATCCTCCTCTGTTGAAAAACCCATTGTTTTTCTTATGAAAGTAACAAAAATCCTAAGAGCAGTTGATCCAAAGATGGATTATGATATTTGGAGAGATAAAATCTTGTATAAATTACCAAATTCTCTTAGAGATTTAATTGTAGCTAGAACTGAGCATGTGAGGGAACACTCTTCTTTCATTAACATCTGTATTAAGGTACTACTCAACCATAGATATGAACCTAAGAATTAACTTGGTAAACCTTATAATGATCAAAATAAACCCTCTACAAAGCCCCCAGAAAAATCTGGTAGACCCTCTGACCCAGTTGCACCTAAAAAATATGCAACAAATACTTGTTATAAATGTAACAAACCATGGAAAAAGGGTCATGTTTGTGACAAGAAAAATAATCTTGTTGAACACAATGAGGACACTGATGAGGCTGAAATGGATGTCAATAATTCTTCTAGTGACTGTGAAAGTAATATCTCCTATGACAATGAATCTGTTAAAGATGTTTTAATGTTGGAACAAGATGCCCATTATTTAGATAATATATCTGAAGAATGTGTATTGGATTTATCTTCAGTAGAAAATCCTGAGATAATTAAAGATATTACTAACAATTCTATAGCCATATCCCCTTTGAAGGAACCTGTTATCATTAATGGTAAAAATGTTGATGTAGTTCTTGATTCTGGTGCTGGAGGAAGTGTAGTGTCTGAAAAAGCTTTAGCTTCAGTAGATAAGGATTATTTGAGTAAATTATTACCTATAACTTCTGAAAAATAGAGAGGGTAAGGTTCTACCTTAATTCCTATTGGTAAATACAAAACCTCTGTATTCTTCAAATATAATGGTGGTTTTGTCAGAGCTATTTGTGAATTTGTTGTCATGAAAAATGATAGTTTAAGCTATTGGTTTATTATGGGTAATGATATTTTGACAATGTTTGGTGTGAAATTGGACCCAGAAAATAATTGCTTCACCTTGGGATTGAATGGCAAAAGAAAATTCAAAATTTCTTCCCCTAGAAAACCTTCTGGGTATCTGTTAAAGTCTTGTAACTCACTTATCCAGTGTAAAGGTAGACCAACAATTGAAATGGATGATTTATTAAATGAAATAAATACTGCTTCTTTTGGTGATCAGTTAACTAGTGAACAAAAGGATTCTATTATTGCATCAATTACTTCTCTTTTTCTCATGGTTCTCATGTCTTGGGAAGTGTTCAGGAAGGAATGAAAATTACCTTGTCCTGTAACTTGAGTGATATTCCTCCTAGTCTTAGGAAAAAACCATATCCTGCTTCTCCAACAAAAAGAAAGGATATTGAAGATAATATTGGCAAATTATTAAAAATGAACATCATTGAGAAAGTGGATTTCACCCCCCAATATTGTTTCATCTACTTAGTCTTGATTTCTTATGAAAAAGATAAGGCTAGATTATGTGAAGATTACAGAGCATTAAACACTTATACTGTTGATGATATTTATCCTTTACCCAGAATTAATTCAATTCATGCTACCTTGCAAGGTGCAAATTTTATTCGTTGTCTGGATGGTAACAAAGGGTATCCTCAAGTTCCAGTTGAGAAACATTCTCAGAATTTTTTGCTTATTGCTACTCATATGAGAATATATAAGTATGTTAGAATGCCATTTGGCCCTGAAAATGCCCCTTCATTTTTCCAGAAAGTCATGGATTACACTTTCCATCAGGAAATAATTGAAGGATGGCTCATGGTGTATATTGATGATATCATAATTTTTTCTAAAACTTTTGATGAACATATGGTTCACTTGAATAGAGGTTTTCAAATAATGGATGAAATCAATATGATCTTGTCCTTGAAAAAGTGTAAATTTGGTTTTCAATCTTTAAAAGTCCTTGCCCATGTTGTATCAGGCCTACAAATTTGTGTAGACCAAAACAAAGTTGCTGCAATTCAAAATGTGAAAGCACCAACTTCTGTAAGAGAAATCCAAAGTTTTTTGGGTAAGTGTGGCTATTACAGGCAATATATTAAAAATTATTAGGTCATAGCCTTACCTCTTACCAAACTCACTAGGAAAGATGTTGCATTCATCTGGAATAGTGACTGTTAAAAAGATTTTGATACATTAAAATGTTGCTTAATGAAAGCCCCTATCTTAGCTCTTCCAGATTTTAACAAACCATTTGTCCTGTATACAGATGCTAGCTTTGTTGGTCTGGGTTCTGCCCTCCACCAGAAACAAATTATTAATGATAAATCCTCAGAGGTTGTAATTTGTTATATTTCAAGAACCTTGAGAAATAGTGAATTGAAATATGGTGCCACTCAATTAGAGTGCTTAGCAGTTGTTTGGGCTCTTGAGAAACCTCATTACTATCTAGATCACCAAAATTTTGAATTGGTAACTGACTGTAGTGCTGTAAAGTCCCTCTTAAACCTGAAAACACCTAATAGACATATGTTCAGGTGGCAACTTGCTGTTCAAGAATACAGAGGATGGATTACAATTATCCATAGGGCTGGAAATGTTCACTCCAATGTTGATATGCTGTCCAGACTGGCTCTGCCAAATAATGACTCCAATCCTACTTATGTACCTGAAGATGATACTGTTCATATACATGGTATATTTATAGTTGATATGGAAGAAGAGTTATTACAATTAATACTGTATTCATATGATAAGGATTCTGATTTAAATAAATTAGTTAGTATCTTAAATGATCCTAAGAATGCTTCAATTCAAGCATTTATCAAAAATCTTTCTGCAAAGTATCAAAGTGCTTTGATTAAAGGAAAGTTTTCTATTGAAGATGGTATATATAGTGTAGAAGAAAGCTTACTAATGTAATTGTAATACCTCCTTCTATGAAAGAAACTATCCTCAAACTTTGTCATGATGACATATTAGCTGTTCATTTTTATCTAGAAAAAACATTGATTAGAATCAAAAACACTGCTTGGTGGGCTAATATGTCTGAAGATAGAAAATTATATGTTGAATCTTGTGATTCCTTCCAGAAATCTAAAAGGTTGACAGGTAAAAGAGCAGGTTTGCTACAACATGTTGAAGCACCTAATGCTCCTTGGCAAATAACTAACATGTATTTTCTCACTGGTCTTCCCATAGCAGATAAAGACAGTTATAACTCTTGTTGGGTAATAGTAGATAGATTCACAAAAATGTGCAAATTTATTCCTACCCACAAAGATGTATCCACAAAAGAATTAGCTTTCTTATGGTGGTCTTACATGTTTAATATTATTGGTTTTCCAAAAGCCATTATCTCTTATAGAGATCCAAAATTTACTTCTGAGTTTTGGACCTCTATGATGAATATTTGTGGCTGTGAGTTAAAGTTATCTACAGCTCATAATCCTCAGACTGATGTTCTAGCTGAAAGAATGATTCAAACTCTGGAAGATATGATTAGAAAGTATTGTGCCTTTGGTTTAGAATATAAAGACAATGACAGATTTACTCATGACTGGGTCACTCTATTGCCTGGTCTTGAATTTGCATATAATAGCACTGTTCATTCTGTCACTGAGAAAAAGCCTTTTGAGCTTTGGTTAGGTTATGTCCCAAACACTCCTGCTCAGATTCTCAAAAATAATTTACCTAAGTTGGAACTACATCCTGGTGTAAAATATTTTATGCAAATGCAACAACTATGCAGAAAACATGCTCAAAGCTGTATTGATAAAGCATTTGAATATGGAAAGAAAAGATGGGATAAATCCCATAAAGAATACACATTTAAAAAGGGTGATGAAGTGTTGATATCTACTTTCCATTTCAATTTACAAGGTAACAACAAATTAAAAGATCCTTTTGTAGGACCATATGTTGTTAAAAGAATGGTTGGTGATAATGCAATAGAAGTTGTATTGTATTCTCCATATGATAGAAAACATCCTGTTTTTCCCATTTCTTTGCTTAAACCTTATACTTCCAACAGTGACTTATTTCCCAAAAGAAGGGGAAGACCTAAGAAAAACCCTCAGGGAGTCTGTCAGCCAGGCTACTAGACTTACCCGGTAAAATAATTAATTATTTTACTGAGTTGAAGCCACGCTTTTCTTCTTAATAATAATTATTTATTTATTTACTTAAGTAGTACTTACAATTAACTAAAATTAAGTATAATAAGTAGTATAAATAAATAATATAAATAAAATGTCCCTTACAATTTTACTCCCTAACACTGTGCTCAAAAGTATATGTCAAAGGGAGTAAAATTAATATTAAATTTATAATATAAAAACTTTAAAACAATTATATTACCTCAGTGAGAGATCTGTAATCCTGTGAAAGTAATGTAATTGATTATTTATTATGTAATAATTGTGACAGTCCAAGGAATTCAAACTTTGTTGCTAATAAATTGGATGCCCTTGTTGACGTACCAATTTATTACTTTCTTATGTCATTTATGTACTCCTTTTTCTTGTCATTCTTTTCTCTCACACTCACAGTAGACGGTGTAAATTCCTTACATTTTATTTCATCATATTTTGCCTATAAAAGGCCTCTGATTTTGTGCTTTTTCAAACCATTCTTCTATCACCTTACTTTATTATTACTATTTACAACACCATACTTATTTTTATATTTTATCACATTAGTAGTTACAAGAGCGTAATTCTAATCAATAAACTATATTAGTATTTAAAAATCTACCTCTTATATTTGAGTAATAAATCATTTAGATTAAGAAATATGTACCAAATTTTGAGAGTTCATTTAAATCCTCAAAATTCTCGTAGAAATTTCATACCAAATCTTCTAGACCAAAAGCGTACCTTGACAAAGTCACAGAAGCTGCAGAAATTGATAAAATTCTCAATGATAGAATTATAACTTCTGAAAGAGGTATTGAATATTTATTGAGATATAAAATAAGTCATCTGAACATGATGCATGGATACCTGAAAATGAAATTTCAAATCTCCCTACTCTGTTAAAAAAGTATAAAAAGAAAAAATCTTAGCATTTTTTTTATTGTTTTTATTAGAGTGAGGGAGTGTCAGCCAGGCTATCTCAGGAGCCCAGTAATTTATATAATAAATTACTGAAATCATATAAATGAATAATTTTATGTAATTACAAAAAATTATTAAAATAAAATAATTACTATACTTAATTTTATTATTAAATAAATTTTATTACATAAAAAAATATTATATTCTATAATTTCATGGCTCACTTTGTATGTATAAATAAATTATTTAAAATTATATTATAAGTGTAAATTTAACTTACACTGTAATTACAATTTTAATAATATCATTTATATAAACTAAATACAACTTATCATATAATTATATCCATAAATATTGGGCACTTTCTTGGCCCTTAAATATGTCACTAAAATTACTAAATTAATTAAAAAAATTTATTTAATATGAATAAATTTAAGTTCTCATTTTAAATAAGTTACTTTATTAAATTAATTAGTTGTTTCAATTAATAATTAAATTACTTTGAATAGTTAAAGTAATTAAATTACCTTTACTTATACTGAATTAAGATTATTTAAAAGCGTAAAAATAATTCCTTTTATTTTAATTTTACATTTTTAGCTATTTGTATTCGTTATTTAGATTTCTTTCTCATAGTTCTTATTTTCCATACTCACGTAGTTATTTTTTATATTAATTCTATTCTTTTTTAGAAATTTCTGATGGGAAAAATAGTTGCTTAATCACGGGTTTATTTTTATTGTTTTTAATTAAATTCTTTTATTGTTTATTTCACAATATTTTATCTTTTTGTAAGTACTATTGGGACACCCCAGAAGGTCCTCTTGCCTATAAAAGGGCTTTGGAAACCTCTCTGGTAGCTCATTACTTAATATACACTCACTTAAATATATCTTAAATATACTACATTTATTTATTATTTTTATTAGTACTACATTTCTAATTAAAATACTATATAAATAATTATAGGTTGCTTTAAGCTTAATAATAACTATCAGTGTTTTCTGCGCTTTGAAAATAATTACTAGTAAACATATATTATAATTTAAATAAAATCTTATAGTTGTATCAAGTCTCAAATCCTCTCGTCATCCTCTCTTCCCAAGATACATTTATTATTTTATTACTATTCAATTTTATAATATCTTATCTTCTCCTCCTATTGTCCCTTTTTCCCCTTCTCCTCCTCCTTCTTCTAGACAACCGGCCGATAATGAGGTAGCATGTAGATATCTGAAGGTGTGTTTGATAGCTTCCCAATGTTTGATTCCTGGCTCAATTAAGTGTTAAGATAGTGCACCAACTGCAAAAGAAAGATCTGGTCTTGTTGCAACAGACAAATAATTGAGAGCACCAATTGCAGAGCGGTAGTTGATCTTGAGAGCCTTGAATTAAGCAATTTCTTCATCAGTGGCTTTAACAGGATAATCATTTGGAGATAAGGGAGTGTGACAGGGATTGAAATTGGCCATATTCCAGTTAGAAAGAACTTATCAGCCGGTTGTCTAGAAGAAGGAGGAGGAGAAGGGGAAAAGGGACAATTGGAGGAAAGATAGGATATTATAATATTTGGGTAGCAATAAAATAATAAATGTATCTTTTAAAAAAGGAGGACGATGAGAGGATGTGAGACTTAATACAACTATAAGATTTTATTTAAATTATTATATATATGTTTAATAGTAATTATGTTCAAAAGCGCGGAAAACACTGATAGCATTATTAAACTTAAAGCAACCTATAGTTATTTATATAGTATTTTAATTAGATATGTAGAACTAATAAAAATAATAAATAAAAGTAGTATATTTAAAATATGTTTAAGTGAGTGTATAATAAGTAATGAGCTACCAGAGAGGTTTCCAAAGACCTTTTATAGACAAGAGGACCTTCTAGAGCGTTCCAATAGTACTTAAAAAAAGGTAAAATAATGTGAAAGAAATAATTAAAAGAATTTAATTAAAAACAATAAAAATAAACCTGTGATTAAGCAAATATTTTTTTTCCATCAGAAATTTCTAAAAAAAGAATAGAATTAATATAATTTAATTTTTAAATTAATTGAAACAACTAATTAATTTAATAAAGAAACTTATTTAAAATGAGAAATTAAATTTAATCATATTAAATAAATTTTTTTAATTAATTTAGTAATTTTAGTGACACAATTAAGGGTCAAGGAAGCACCCAATATTTATGGATATAATTATATGATAAGTTGTATTTAGTTTATATAAATGTTATTATTAAAATTGTAATTACAGTGTAAGTGAAATTTACACTTATAATATAATTTTAAATAATTTATTTATACATACAAAGTGCGCCATGATATTATAGAATATAATATTTGTTTATGTAATAAAATTTATTTAATAATAAAATTAATTATAGTAATTATTTTATTTATTAATAAAATATTTATAATTTTATTTTAATAATTTTTTGTAATTACATAATGTTATTCCTTTATATGATTGCAGTAATTTATTATATAAATTACTGGGCTCCTGAGATAGCCTGGCTGACACTCCCTCACTCTAAAAAAAACAATAAAAAAATGCTAAGATTTTTTCTTTTTATACTTTTTTAACAGAGTAGAGAGATTTGAAATTTCTTTTCCATGTATCCATGAATCATGTTCAGATGACTTTTTCTTATATCTCAAAAAATATTCAAAACCTCTTTCAGAAGTGATAATTCTATCATTGTGAATTTTATCAATTTCTGCAGTTTCTGTGACTTCCTGAGGGTTTTTCTTAGGTCTTCCCCTTCTTTTAGGAAGTAAGTCACTGTTGGAAGTATAAGTTTTAAGAAAAGAAATGGGAAAAACAGGACGTTTTCTATCATATGGAGAATACAATACAACTTCTACTGCATTATCAGCAACCATTCTTTTAACAACATATTGTCCTACAAAAGGATCATTTAATTTGTTGTTACCTTGTAAATTGAAATTGACAGTAGATATCAACACTTCATCACCCTTTTTAAATGTGTATTCTTTATGGGATTTATCCCATCTTTTCTTTTCATATTCAAATGCTTTATCAATACAGCTTTGAGCATGTTTTCTGCATAGCTGTTGCATTTGCATAAAAGATTTTACACCAGGATGTAGTTCCAACTTAGGTAATTTATTATTGAGAATCTGAGAAGGAGTGTTTGGGACGTAACCTAACCAAAGCTCAAAAGGCTTTTTCTCAGTGACAGAATGAACAGTGCTATTATATGCAAATTCAGGACCAGGCAATAGAGTGACCCAGTCATGAGTAAATCTGTCATTGTCTTTATATTCTAAACCAAAGGCACAATACCTTTTAATCATATCTTCCAGAGTTTGAATCATTCTTTCAGCTAGAACATCAGTCTGAGGATTATGAGCTGTAGATAACTTTAACTCACAGCCACAAATATCCATCAAAGAGGTCCAAAACTCAGAAGTAAATTTTGGATCACTATCAGAGATAATAATGGCTTTTGGAAAACCAATAATATTAAACATGTAAGACCACCATGAGAAAGCTAATTCTTTTGTGGATACATCTTTGTGGGTAGGAATAAATTTGCACATTTTTGTGAATCTATCTACTATTATCCAACAAGAGTTATAACTGTCTTTACCTGCTACAGGAAGACCAGTGACAAAATCCATGTTAATTATTTTCCAAGGAGCATTAGGTGATTCAATATGTTGTATTAAACCTGCTCTCTTACCTGTCAACCTTTTAGATTTCTGGCAGGAATCACAAGATTCAACATATAATTTTGTATCTTCAGACATATTAGCCCACCAAGCAGTGTTTTTGATTCTGATCAATGTTTTTTCAAGATCAAAATGACCAGCTAATATGTGATCATGACAAAGTTTGAGGATAGTTTCTTTCATAGAAAGAGGGATTAAAATTACATTAGTAAGCTTTCTTCTATAATAAATATAACAATCTTCAATAGAAAACTTTCCTTTCATCAAGGCACTTTGTGTCGGCCGGTCATCTAGAAGAAGGAGAAAAATAGAAGAAGAAGAATAAAAATAATAAGGAAAATAGGAAAAGGAAGAAAAGACAGTAACAACAATCAATTGACAAAACTGGACTGGGGAATTACAATAACTTATAACGAGATATTTATGGGATGATACATGGTAAGTTTTTTATTCTCTCTGCTTAAGTAACAAATACTAATATTAAATGATCTTAAAGCAACCTTTATATGCATAATATATACTAGATTTCAAAGGCAAGAAAGTGCCATAATAAAAACTATTATAAGTATAACATTTGTAATTAATAATAAAATTAATAATAAAAATAAAGTAAGTAATAAGTGGTGAGGCTACAGGGGGTTACCCAAGGCCTTTATATAGGCAAGGGGCCCTCTGAAGCGCCACATTAATGTATATACAAACAAAAATAATATGTAACTAATTTTGAGTAAGTGTAAGGGGAAACCCATGATACAATTAACTAAGACACATGAGTAAGAGCCTAAAATCCACCAATTTAATCCCAAACAGTTACAATAAGATTATGGAGTAATTAAATAATCTTGAGACACATAAAAACAACTAATATAATTTAAAACATGTCTGATAACCCTTTATTTAAAAACCAATTTTAAGTGAAACATAAAAGTGAACTATTTTAACACATAAAAATAGTGTAATTAATTAATTTAGTATAAAACATGAGTGATTAATTATTTTAACTATTTTTATTAGTGTAATAACTCTTTTAATTTAAAACAAGTATTTATTTTAACAAAATCACTAATTTTTAGAATAAAACATTAATAATTTATTTAATAAAGTGTTTTAACTTGTTTAATAATTTGATGACAAAATTATGATTCAGAAAAGCGCCCAATATTTCTGTTTAATAATATATGAAAGGTTTAATTTAATATATAAATTTAATTAATTAATTTAATTACATTATAAGTCAATTTTACACTTATAATTATAATATATGTTTATAATTAATTAATTATTAATTTATAATTATTAAATACATAGAAATGCGCCATTATTTGTAGAATATAAAATATATTATGTTTAATTTAAATGTATAAAATTTATATAAACAATAAAATCAATATAACACTTATATGTAATAAGATATTTATATAAATTTATTATGCAATAAAATATTAATTTATATACATTAAATATAATTCATATGCCCTCTTTCAGGTTCTATAAGGTAACACATCATTTACTGGGCTCCTGGAATAGCCTGGCTGGCACCCCCTCACTCTAAAAAAAACAATAAAAAAAAATGCTAAGATTTTTTCTTTTTGTATTTTTTCAACAGAGCAGGCAGATTTGAAATTTCCTTGCCAGGTATCCATGCATCATGTTCAGATGATTTGTTCTTATATCTCAATAAATATTCAGTACCTCTCTCAGAAGTGATAATTCTATCATTGAGAATTTTATCAATTTCTGCTGTTTCTGTGACTTCCTGAGGGTTCTTCTTAGGTCTTCCACTTCTTTTTGGAAATAAGTCACTGTTGGAAGTATAAGGTTTAAGCAAAGAAATGGGAAAGACAGGATGTTTCTTATCATATGGAGAATACAATACAACTTCTACTGCATTATCACCAACCATTCTTTTAACAACAAATGGTCCTACAAAAGGATCTTTTAATTTGTGGTTACCCTGTAAATTGAAACGTACAGTAGAGATCAACACTTCATCACCCTTGTTAAATGGGTATTCTTTATGGGATTTATCCCATCTTTTCTTTTCATATTCAAATGCTTTATCAATACAACTTTGAGCATGTTTTCTGCATAGCTGTTGCATTTGCATAAAAGATTTTACACCAGGATGTAGTTCCAACTTAGGTAATTTATTATTGAGAATCTGAGCAGGAGTGTTTGGGACATAACCTAACCAAAGCTCAAAAGGCTTTTTCTCAGTGACAGAATGAACAGTGCTATTATATGCAAATTCAAGACCAGGCAAAAGAGTGACCCAATCATGAGTAAATCTGTCATTGTCTTTATATTCTAAACCAAAGGCACAATACCTTCTAATCATATCTTCCAGAGTTTGAATCATTCTTTCAGCTAGACCATCAGTCTGAGGATGGTGAGCTGTAGACAATTTCAACTCACAGCCACAAATATCCATCAAAGAGGTCCAAAACTCAGAAGTGAATTTTGGATCCCTATCAGAGATAATGTCTTTTGGAAAACCAATAATATTAAACATGTAAGACCACCATAAGAAAGCTAATTATTTGGTGGATACATCTTTGTGGGTTGGAATAAATTTGCACATTTTTGTGAATCTATCCACTATTACCCAACAAGAGTTAAAGCTGTCTTTTCCTGCAACAGGAAGACCAGTGACAAAATCCATATTAATGATTTGCCAGGGAGCACTAGGTGCTTCAATATTTTGTAATAACCCTGCTCTCTTACCTGTTAACCTTTTAGATTTTTGGCAGGAATCACAAGATTCAACATATAATTTTGTGTCTTCAGACATATTAGCCCACCATGCAGTGTTTTTGATTCTAATCAATGTTTTTTCAAGATCAAAATGACCAGCTAATATGTCATCATGACAAAGTTTGAGGATAGTTTCATTCATAGAAGGAGGAATTACAATTACATCAGTAAGCTTTCTTCTATAATATATATAACCATCTTCAATAGAAAACTTTCCTTTACTCAAAGCATTTTGATAGTTTGCAGGAAGAGTTTTAATTAATGCTAGAATTGAAGCATTCTTAGGATCATTTAAGATAGTAACCAATTTATTTAAATCAGAATCCTTCTCATATGAATCGAGTATTGATTGCAATAACTCTTCTTCCATATCTACTACAAATATACCATGGATATGAACAGTATCATCTTCAGGTACATAAGCAGGATTTGAGTCATTATTTGGCAGAGGCAATCTGGAGAGCATATCAACATTAGAATGAACATTTCCAGCTCTATGGATAATAGTCATCCTTCCTCTGTATTCTTGAACAGCAAGTTGCCACCTGAACATATGTCTGTTAGGTGTTTTGAGGTTTAAGAGAGATTTCACAGCACTACAGTCAGTTACCAACTCAAATTTTTGGTCATCCAGGTAGTAATGAAGTTTCTCAAGAGCCCAAACAACTGCTAAGCACTCCAATTGAGTGGCACCATATTTCAATTCACTATTTCTTAAGGTTCTTGAAATATAACAAATTACAACCTCTGAGGATTTATCATTAATAATTTGCTTTTGGTGAAGGGCAGCTCCCAGACCAAGAAAGCTAGCATCTGTATAAAGTACAAATGGCTTGTTAAAATCTGGAAGAGCCAATATAGGGGCTGTTATTAAGCAACTTTTCAATGTATTAAAAGCTTTCTGACAGTCATTATTCCAGAGAAAAGCAACATCTTTTCTGGTTAGTTTTGTAAGAGGCAAGGCTATGACCTGATAATAATTAATATATTGTCTATAATAGCCACACATACCCAAAAAACTTTGGATTTCTTTTACAGAAGTTGGTGCTTTCACATTTTGAATGGCAGCAACTTTGTTTTGGTCTACACAAATTTGTAAGCCTGACACAACATGGCCAAGGACTTTCAAAGATTGAAAACCAAATTTACACTTTTTTAAAGATAAGGTCATATTGATTTCATCCATTTTTTGGAAAACTCTATTCAAATGAATCATATGTTCATCAAAAGTTTTAGAAAAAACAATAATATCATCAATATAAACCATGAGCCAACCTTCAATAATTTCTTGATGGAAAGTGTTATCCATGACCTTCTGGAAAACTGAAGGAGCATTTTTAGGGCCAAATGGCATCCTAACATACTTATATAATCCAATATGAGTAGCAATAAGCAAAAAATTTTGAGAATTTTTCTCAACTGGAACTTGATGATAACCTTTATTACCATCCAGACAACTAATAAATTTTGCACCTTGCAAGGTAGCATGTATAGAATTAATTCTGGGTAAAGGATAAATATCATCAACAGTATAAGTATTTAAAGCTCTGTAATCTCCACATAATCTAGCTTTATCTTTTTCATAAGAAATTAAGACTGGGGAGATGACACAATATTTGGGGGTGACATCCACTTTCTCAATGATATTCATTTTCAATAATGTTTCAATATTATCTTCAATATCTTTTCTTTTTGATGGAGAAGCAGGATATGCGTTTTTCTTAAGACTAGGAGGAATATCACTCAAGTTACAGGATAAAGTAATTTTCATTTCATCCTTAACAACTCCTAGGACATGAGAACCATGAGCAAAAGCCATAGGAAAAGTGGTAATTGAGGCAATTATAGAATCCTTCTGCTCACTAGTTAATTGATCACCAAAAGAAGCGGTATTTATTTCAGCTAATAAACTATCCATTTCATTTGTTGTTCTACTTGTACATTGAGTTAATGAGTTACAAGACTTTAACAAATAAGCAGAAGATCTTCTAGGGGAAGAAATTTTGAATTTCCTTTTGCCATTCAATCCCAATGTGAAGCAATTATTGGCAGGGTCCAATTTTACACCAAACATGGTCAGAATGTCATTACCCATAATAAACCAATTGCTCCAATTATCATTTCTCATGACAACAAATTCACAAACAGCTCTGACAAAACCACCTTTATATATATGAAGAATACAGTGGCTTTGTATTTGCCAATGGGACATAAAACAGAGCCATAACCTCTCCATTTTTCACATGTCATAGGTAATAATTTATCCATATAATCTTTATCCACTGAAGCCAGTGCCTTTTCAGACACTCACACCTCCATATGCAACCTTCAATATTTTCTTGAGGTTTGAACAGGCTTTTAGCATGTTTACATTGATGGAGCTGATTAGGAGGCATGAAAATTTTCTGATTTAGAACCTTAAAAATGAATAAGATTTCTTGAGTTCTGTCCTTCAGAAGTTCTACTTTAGCATTATATTTTAATTTTTCTTCATTCAAAGCCAGTCATTGAGCTGATAGATCTGTGATTTGAGGACTTGAATGAGTATTTTCCATTATCAAGGCAGCTGAAAGTTTATCATGACTGTTGTTGGGATCCACTTTAATTTATGTCTCTATACTTATGTCCTGCAGGTCCAATATATTAAGAAGCAGAATGAAAAGTATTGAATATTGAGAGGAAGTTACTGTTTGTTCATCATAATTCTTAATTTCAGCTTCTCAGTGGCAGTCATGTTACCAATATTTGCAGACATTGTGCCTGAAAATTTTAAAGAAACAAAATTTTAAATCAGTTTATGTCAAAGAATTCTATCATTAATAAAATCAAAAAACTGTTAATTTCTATATGCCAATTAATCTTAAAGAAAAAACAACAAGATAGGAAATTATATATTTATTATGATTATTATTTTATATTTTACCAAAAAAAAATAATTCATTATTATATAATTATTTTTTTTCAAACAATAATTAATAGAATTATTCATCATTATCAGGAATATGTATAAAATAATAATGAAATAAAAATGAGTTATTGATTATTCATATTATGTAAATAATAAAAATTCACATTCTTTTATAATCATCATTTATTCCTTAAACAATAATTAATAAAATAAAAAATTATTTGGAATTATATGTTATAAAATAATAATCAAATAAAATTTATTAAGGTGACTAAATACAAAAAGTATTATTATGGTCTACCAAAATAAATAATACCAAATTAATGGAAAAAATTGGGACTATGCAGAAAATGCTATAATTGTCAACCAATAAGATATTAATGACAAAATTAAATTAATAATTCATCAGAAATAAATGTTATTTCAAAATTAAATTTTTAATATATACACACTTTCATTTATACTTAAAAATGATTGTATGATTATAAAAATATTGGACAAAAATTGTCACAAATATTTATATTAAAAATTTAATTTCATTATTTTGACAATAAACCAATATGTCAAACAAAACTTTCAATATACACACATTTTATTTATATTTCAAAATAATTTTATGATTTTTTATAATATTGGACAAAATATTGTCAACAATATTTATATTGAAAATTAATTATTTTATTATGACAATAAATTAATATGTCAAAAATAAAACTCATCTAGGACTAAGAGTGTTGCTCTATCATGGTCAACTAGGAAAAAAAATATTTAGGAAGACCAACTTACACTCAGTGATTCAGCAATTAAGCCACAATCACTGTTATTGCCATAAAATATTTAAAATAGATTTGTTAAGTGCAAAGGAAAACTTACTATAATGATCAACAATTACTCTAAAATGTATAGAATTTTGAAATATATAACTTATAATGTAAGGACCCCAGTTCAATTCACCGTCGCGGCAAAAGTTGATTTTGTGTGCGAGGATGGTCCGTGCATTAATCGTTTGTCAAATTGTCAAGAAATTGAAGTTGTCATTTGGAAAGGCCCTCAATTGTCGGCCGGTCG
Source organism: Hemileia vastatrix (assembly GCA_030280995.1). NCBI lineage: Eukaryota > Fungi > Basidiomycota > Pucciniomycetes > Pucciniales > Zaghouaniaceae > Hemileia > Hemileia vastatrix. The sequence continues at coordinate 30,661,236 of JASXTE010000001.1, read as the reverse complement.
TCTAGAAGAAGGAGAAAAATAGAAGAAGAAGAATAAAAATAATAAGGAAAATAGGAAAAGGAAGAAAAGACAGTAACAACAATCAATTGACAAAACTGGACTGGGGAATTACAATAACTTATAACGAGATATTTATGGGATGATACATGGTAAGTTTTTTATTCTCTCTGCTTAAGTAACAAATACTAATATTAAATGATCTTAAAGCAACCTTTATATGCATAATATATACTAGATTTCAAAGGCAAGAAAGTGCCATAATAAAAACTATTATAAGTATAACATTTGTAATTAATAATAAAATTAATAATAAAAATAAAGTAAGTAATAAGTGGTGAGGCTACAGGGGGTTACCCAAGGCCTTTATATAGGCAAGGGGCCCTCTGAAGCGCCACATTAATGTATATACAAACAAAAATAATATGTAACTAATTTTGAGTAAGTGTAAGGGGAAACCCATGATACAATTAACTAAGACACATGAGTAAGAGCCTAAAATCCACCAATTTAATCCCAAACAGTTACAATAAGATTATGGAGTAATTAAATAATCTTGAGACACATAAAAACAACTAATATAATTTAAAACATGTCTGATAACCCTTTATTTAAAAACCAATTTTAAGTGAAACATAAAAGTGAACTATTTTAACACATAAAAATAGTGTAATTAATTAATTTAGTATAAAACATGAGTGATTAATTATTTTAACTATTTTTATTAGTGTAATAACTCTTTTAATTTAAAACAAGTATTTATTTTAACAAAATCACTAATTTTTAGAATAAAACATTAATAATTTATTTAATAAAGTGTTTTAACTTGTTTAATAATTTGATGACAAAATTATGATTCAGAAAAGCGCCCAATATTTCTGTTTAATAATATATGAAAGGTTTAATTTAATATATAAATTTAATTAATTAATTTAATTACATTATAAGTCAATTTTACACTTATAATTATAATATATGTTTATAATTAATTAATTATTAATTTATAATTATTAAATACATAGAAATGCGCCATTATTTGTAGAATATAAAATATATTATGTTTAATTTAAATGTATAAAATTTATATAAACAATAAAATCAATATAACACTTATATGTAATAAGATATTTATATAAATTTATTATGCAATAAAATATTAATTTATATACATTAAATATAATTCATACGCCCTCTTTCAGGTTCTATAAGGTAACACATCATTTACTGGGCTCCTGGAATAGCCTGGCTGACACTTTGATACTTTGCAGGAAGAGTTTTAATCAATACTTGAATTGAAGCATTCTTAGGATCATATAAGATAGTAACTAATTTATTTAAATCAGAATCCTTCTCATATGAATCCAGTATTAATTGTAATAACTCCTCTTCCATATCAACTATAAATATACCATGGATATGAATAGTATCATTTTCAGGCACATAAGCAGGATTGGAGTCATTATTTGGCAGAGCCAGTCTGGACAGCATATCAACATTGGAGTGAACATTTCCAGCCCTATGGATAATTGTAATCCGTCCTCTGTATTCTTGAACAGCAAGTTGCCACCTGAACATATGTCTATTAGGTGTTTTCAGGTTTAAGAGGGACTTTACAGCACTACAGTCAGTTACCAATTCAAAATTTTGGTCATCTAGATAGTAATGAGGTTTCTCAAGAGCCCAAACAACTGCTAAGCACTCTAATTGAGTGGCACCATATTTCAATTCACTATTTCTCAAGGTTCTTGAAATATAACAAATTACAACCTCTGAGGATTTATCATTAATAATTTGTTTCTGGTGGAGGGCAGAACCCAGACCAACAAAGCTAGCATCTGTATACAGGACAAATGGTTTGTTAAAATCTGGAAGAGCTAAGATAGGGGCTTTCATTAAGCAACATTTTAATGTATCAAAATCTTTTTAACAGTCACTATTCCAGATGAATGCAACATCTTTCCTAGTGAGTTTGGTAAGAGGTAAGGCTATGACCTAATAATTTTTAATATATTGCCTGTAATAGCCACACTTACCCAAAAAACTTTGGATTTCTCTTACAGAAGTTGGTGCTTTCACATTTTGAATTGCAGCAACTTTTTTTTGGTCTACACAAATTTGTAGGCCTGATACAACATGGGCAAGGACTTTTAAAGATTGAAAACCAAATTTACACTTTTTCAAGGACAAGATCATATTGATTTCATCCATTATTTGAAAACCTCTATTCAAGTGAACCATATGTTCATCAAAAGTTTTAGAAAAAATTATGATATCATCAATATACACCATGAGCCTTCCCTCAATTATTTCCTGATGGAAAGTGTTATCCATGACTTTATGGAAAACTGAAGGGAAATTTTCGGGGCCAAATGGCATTCTAAAATACTTATATATTCCCATATGAGTAGCAATAAGCAAAAAATTCTGAGAATTTTTCTCAACTGGAACTTTATGATACCCTTTGTTACCATCCAGTCAACTAATAAATTTTGCACCTTGCAAGGGAGCATGAATTGAATTAATTCTGGGTAAAGGATAAATTTCATCAACAGTATAAGTGGTTAATGCTCTGTAATCTCCACATAATCTAGCCTTATCTTTTTCATAAGAAATCAAGACTGGGGAGATGACACAATATTTGGGAGTGATATCCACTTTCTCAATGATATTCATTTTTAATAATGTGGCAATATTATCTTCAATATCCTTTCTTTTTGTTGAAGAAGCAGGATATGGGTTTTTCCTAAGACTAGGAGGAATATCATTCAAGTTACAGGATAAGGTAATTTTCATTTCTTCCTGAACACTTCCCAAGACATGAGAACCATGAGCAAAAGCCATAGGGAAAGAGGTAATTGAGGCAATAATAGAATCCTTTTGTTCACTAGTTAAATGATCACCAAAAGAAGCAGTATTTATTTCATTTAATAAATCATCTATTTCAATTGTTGGTCTGCCTTTACACTGGATCAGTGAGTTACAAGACTTTAACAGATGCCCAGAAGGTTTTCTAGGGGAGGAAATTTTGAATTTTCTTTTGCCATTCAATCCCAAGGTGAAGCAATTATTTGCTGGGTCCAATTTCACACCAAATATTGTCAAAATATCATTACCCAAAATAAACCAATTGCTTAAATTATTATTTTTCATGACAACAAATTCACAAATAGCTCTGACAAGACCACCATTATATTTGAAGAATACAGAGGTTTTATATTTGCCAATAGGAATTAAGGTAGAACCATACCCTCTCTATTTTTCAGAAGTTATAGGTAATAATTTACTCAAATAATCCTTATCTACTGAAGCTAAAGCTTTTTCAGACACTACACTTCCTCCAGCACCAGAATCAAGAACTACATCAACATTTTTACCATTAATGATAATAGGTTCCTTAAAAGGGGATATGGCTATAGAATTGTTAGTAATATCTTTAATTATCTCAGCATTTTCTACTGAAGATAAATCCAATACACATTCTTCAGATATATTATTTAAATAATGGACATCCTGTTCCAACATTAAAACATCTTTAACAGATTCATTGTCATAGGAGATATTACTTTCATAGTCACTAGAAGAATCATTGACATCAATTTCAGCCTCATCAGTGTCTTCATTGTGTTCAACAAGATTAATTTTCTTGTCACAAACATGACCCTTTTGCCATGGTTTGTTACATTTATAACAAGTAATTGTTGCATACTTTTTAGGTGCAACTGGGGCAGAGGGTCTACCAGATTTTTCTGGGGGCTTTGTAAAGGGTTTATTCTGATCATTATAAGGTTTACCAAGTTAATTCTTAGGTTCATATCTATGGTTGAGTAGTACCTCATTACAAATATTAATGAAAGAAGAATGTTCCCTCACATGCTCAGTTCTAGCTACAATTAAATCTCTAAGAGAATTTGGCAATTTATACAAGATTTTATCTCTCCAAAAATCATAATCCATCTTTGGATCAATTGCTCTCAGGATCTTTGTTACTTTCATAAGAAAAACAATGGGTTTTTCAACAGAGGAGGATACATATCTAGTATTCTCATACAGTCTTTGCTGAGCCAACCTGAATTTTGAACCACCAAACTGATTCTCAATCAAGGATTTTCACTCATTCCATGTATAATGGTTATTATCTAATAGAACAGATTCATACCACATCAAGGCTACATTGGAAAATAAAGAAATTATCTTAGAAACAATTTCCTCATCAGGTAGTTTATAAGATCTCTTTAAATTATCAATCCTTTGTATAAAGTGTTGCCAATCAAATGAAGAATCACCATCAAAGGTAGGATATTGATCCAACTTAGGCCAATTTTTCTTGCTACTGGAATGTTCCATCCTATGGTTTTAATTATTTAAGGTAATCAGTTGCTGAAGCCTTGAAAGGTGTTCAGATATTTCATTATTCACAGAGGCAGCTGGCTCATTGTGAGCATTAAATTTATTTTTGTTTGATGCAATAAACTTTTCAGAATGAATTTCAGCTGGTAAAATTGGTACATTACAAGGGAGAGAAGAACTACTCTGTTCAGGCTGTTTATTATTATGATTAACAGTAGTTTTAGCACTATTTTTTAATTCATGATAATGAGTAGCCTGGACAGTTTGTAATGCAGAAAATAGTTTCTCAAGGTCAGATAATTTATTTCTCAAATCAGGAATGTAAGATAGTTGATCATTAATCCTAGAAATAGATAAAACATTTCTGTCCTCATCTACAGAGCATTTATTACTCAAATTCTGAGAATCAATTTTCAATTTTCTTAATTCACTGTGCAAAAGAATATTGTCATTCTTTAAAGCAGTATTTTCATCTTTTAGATTATCAACAGTTTTGCGTAGGTGACTATATTTATCTGAAAGTGATCTGTGGTCAGCTTTAATAGACTTTTTTTGAGCCAGGAAAATATTTAATGTGTCTTTCAATTTGAAATAAGCAGTGTCTTGGACAGAAGAACCCACTTTGCAATGTAAATGCAAATTATTTAATCTATCACTCTCATGTATTAACAAATCTCTCAAATGTTTATCTTTCACAACATTAAAATCAAGGGTATCTTTCAATATTTATTCAGAAGTTTTCTCAAGTAAAGTGTAAACTTCAGGGGAAACAGAATCATTAATAATTGCAAGAGAAGGGTTAATTAAAGAAGTAGAAGTTAAATTTAAAGGTTCATCAAATGATAATTTGCTAATTACATCAATGGGGCTACTTATTAAAGGAAGTTGTTTCTTCAAGGGTTTAACTGTTTTTTCAGGATCCACATTATTACCTGAAGAAGATTTGTTATTATATATACCAACGTGCTTATCAAACAAATTACTTACCATGGCAAGGGAGGAAACTTCCACTGTGCTTTCTTTCTTCTGCCCCCTGATAAGGATGGTGCTGAAGAGATGGATTGTAGTTTGGTGTCCTGGATGGGCCAGGGTGTTGAGCTGGTTGCTGTACATTCTGTTGGTAGTGGGTCATCAAGTAATCCCACTTCCATTGCTCCACTTGCAGAATGCCTAGATTTTGGTTGAGGGATCTGGGTGCTTGATTGGGCTGAGGTTGAGGCTGAGGCTGGGAAGCTGGGAAATGAGGAGGTTGAACCTGTTTGGGATTTAATAGCTCCTGCATCTGCTGCCAGAGTGTCTCTACCTTTGCCTTGTACTTCATGCTTTCTGCTCTCAGTTCCTTTATATGACTTGACAGATTGTTTACCTGCTGTGTTAGAGGAATCTTTTTTATTTTTATACCTCTGAGTGGATTGTCCTGATGTATTTGAGGTTTTACTTCCTTCAGAGTTTTTATGTGAGGAGGGTTTTTCACTTCTCCTGAGATTTCCACGTCCTGAAGGTTTTTTGTCAGCTGAATAATTTTTGTAAGTTACTTTAGAGGAACCTACAGATTCAGTGTCAACATCCACTTCAATCTCATCCACATGTAAGTTATCCATGCTTTTAGCCAAACTACTGGAAATTTGAACTGTGAAAAGGAGAATCAAAATTAATCAATGATTCAAATTGTTATTTCAAAATAAAATATAATCAATTGGATTTTTAAATAAACAAATTTTTTATTAAAAATCAATTAATTTTAAAAAAATGTAATACAAATAATGTTTATTAAGAATTAACAATAATTAAAATGGGACCAACCAATAAAGTTTAAGAAGTCAACCAAAATAATTAATACCAAAATTAATATAATGGTAAAATTGGGACTAAGTACTGAGTACTATTATGGTCAACCAATATACAAAAAATATTAATAAAATTTATTTAATAATTTATTAAATATTAATTGTCTTCTAGGACTAAGAATTTTACTCTATTGTGGCCAACTAGAAAAAAAAATTTTTTTAATATAATGAAAACTTACACTCAGTGAATCAGCAATTAAGCCACAAACACTGTTATTGAAGTAAAAATATAATACTATGAGTGAGAGGTGCAAAGGTGAACTTACTATAGTGATCGTAAAATCACTTCAAAATAATATATAATATAATATAATATAAGCCTAAACTATTGAACCCAAGTTCAAAACATGGTCGCGGCAAAAAGTTTACTTTTTGGCTTGGGTGGTCCATGTGCTTTGTCGTTCGGAAAGGTCCTCAATTATTGGCCGTTTGTCTAAAAGAAGGAGGAGGAGAAGGGGAAAAGGGACAATTGGAGGAAAGATAGGATATTATAATATTTGGGTAGCAATAAAATAATAAATGTATCTTTTAAAAAAGGAGGACGACAAGAGGATGTGAGACTTAATACAACTATAAGATTTTATTAAAATTATAATATATGTTTAACAGTAATTATGTTCAAAAGCGCAGAAAACACTGATAGTATTATTGAACTTAAAGCAACCTATAGTTATTTATGTCGGCCGGTCGTCTAGAAGAAGGAGAAAATAGAAGAAAGAATGAGAGGAGGAGAAGGAGGAAAGGAGTATGGGTAATAAAAAAAATAAAATTTAATAAAATTATTTAATTTATTGAGAGAAAAACAACGATAATTGAGCTGGGAGGTGACAACAACTTGGTTTTATTAATATTAATATTATTTAAATAAGAGTTCTGCGCGGCAACCAAAATAATTACTATCAGACTTAGAGCAACCTTTAAATTGTTATATAAATTTTTAATTAGAATTTTATTACTAATAAAAAGAATATAAACGTAATATAAAAATTGTATTTAAATTGTTGAGTGTATAATAAGTGATAAGGCTACAGGGGATTATCCAAGGCCCTTTTATAGGCAATGGGTCCTCTGAAGCGCTACTATATCAGTAAATACAATGATTAGAAAGGAATAAAACAAATATATCAAAAAGAGTAAATGAAACATAACAATATAGAGAAAAACATGAAACAATTAATTAAAAGCCCAATTAAGAATCCAATTTCCCCGCCATTAATCCCCAAATCAGTAAGTGACAATAGTAAATAACTAAACAAGAGTGGAAACATAGGAAATATGAGAAATATAATTCCCAACAGATGGTCCATCCTGATTAGAGGACATTTTAAGTGAAACAAAAAATAATTTGACGTAACAAAACAATCAATTAATCTCAATTTAGTTCAAATTAATTTATTTGTTTTTTCTAACACAATTAAGGGTCAAAAGAAGCGTCCTTAATAATTGTTTAGTGTCATATGAGAGGTATTAGTTAATATATAAATTTAAGTAATTAATTTAAATATATTATAAATCAAATTTACACTTGTAATTATAATATATGTTTTTTAATTAATTAAATATAAATTTAAAATTATTAAATATATAAAAATGCGCCATTATTTGTAGAATATATTATATTATGCTCAATTTAATTGTATATAAAAATATATATAACCAATAAATTTAATGTAACATTTGTATATAATAAAATTCTTATATAATTTCATTATGTAATAAAATATTAAGTTATATTCATTAAATACAAGTTTTACCCACTCTTTAAGGTTTTATAATTTATATATCATTTACTGGACTCCTGGAATAGCCTGGCTGACACTCCCTCACTCTAAAAAAACAATAAAAAAAAAATGCTAAGATTTTTTCTTTTTGTATTTTTTCAACAGAGCAGGCAGATTTGAAATTTCTTTGCCAGGTATCCATGCATCATGTTCAGATGATTTGTTCTTATATCTCAATAAATATTCAGTACCTCTTTCAGAAGTGATAATTCTATCATTGAGAATTTTATCAATTTCTGCTGTTTCTGTGACTTCCTGAGGGTTCTTCTTAGGTCTTCCTCTTCTTTTTGGAAATAAGTCACTGTTGGAAGTATAAGGTTTAAGCAAAGAAATGGGAAAGACAGGATGTTTCCTATCATATGGAGAATACAATACAACTTCTACTGCATTATCACCAACCATTCTTTTAACAACAAATGGTCCTACAAAAGGATCTTTTAATTTGTGGCTACCTTGTAAATTGAAATGGACAGTAGAGATCAACACTTCATCACCCTTGTTAAATGTGTATTCTTTATGGGATTTATCCCATCTTTTCTTTTCATATTCAAATGCTTTATCAATACAACTCTGAGCATGTTTTCTGCATAGCTGTTGCATTTGCATAAAAGATTTTACACCAGGATGTAGTTCCAACTTAGGTAATTTATTATTGAGAATCTGAGCAGGAGTGTTTGGGACATAACCTAACCAAAGCTCAAAAGGCTTTTTCTCAGTGACAGAATGAACAGTGCTATTATATGCAAATTCAAGACCAGGCAAAAGAGTGACCCAATCATGAGTAAATCTGTCATTATCTTTATATTCTAAACCAAAGGCACAATACCTTCTAATCATATCTTCCAGAGTTTGAATCATTCTTTCAGCTAGGCCATCAGTCTGAGGATGGTGAGCTGTAGATAATTTTAACTCACAGCCACAAATATCCATCAAAGAGGTCCAAAACTCAGAAGTGAATTTTGGATCCCTATCAGAGATAATGGCTTTTGGAAAACCAATAATATTAAACATGTAAGACCACCATAAGAAAGCTAATTCTTTGGTGGATACATCTTTGTGGGTTGGAATAAATTTGCACATTTTTGTGAATCTATCAACTATTACCCAACAAGAGTTAAAGCTGTCTTTACCTGCAACAGGAAGACCAGTGACAAAATCCATATTAATGATTTGCCAGGGAGCACTAGGTGCTTCAATATGTTGTAATAACCCTGCTCTCTTGCCTGTTAACTTTTTAGATTTTTGGCAGGAATCACAAGATTCAACATATAATTTTGTGTCTTCAGACATATTAGCCCACCATGCAGTGTTTTTGATTCTAATCAAGGATTTCCAATCATTCCATGTATAATGATTGTTATCTAAGAGGACAGATTCATACCACATCAAGGCTACATTGGAAAATAAAGAAATTAGCTTAGAAACAATTTCCTCATCAGGTAGTTTATAAGATCTCTTTAAATTATCAATTCTTTGGATAAAGTGTTGCCAATCAGAGGAAGAATCACCATCAAAGGTAGGATATTGGTCTAACTTAGGCCAATTTTTCTGACTACTGGGATGGTCCACTTTTTGGTTTGAATTATTCATTAGTAATAATTCCTGAAGTTTAGCCAGGTGTTCAGAAATATCATTATTTACAGAAACAGCTGGTGCATGACCATCACAAGATTTTTTGCTAGTAGCAAAAGATTTTACAGACTCATTGTCAGTTTGTTTAATGGTTGAAATATGAGGAAGAAAGGATGAACTTTGTTCAGGTTTTTTCCCTTTATTTTTATGCAGCTTACTGGAAGAAATCTCATTTAATTCATTATTGATGGTTAAGGTTGAGAACTTTTCCTGTAGGTCAGACACATAGTTTCTTATTCTTGGAATTTCAGACATCTGGTCATTCACTTTTGCAAGAGATAGAACATTTCTGTCCTCAGAAACTGAGTGTTTGGTACTTAGTGCATGGAAGTCATTTTTTAGTTTCTTCAACTCATTTTGTAGAGATTTTATTTCATTTTTGAATGAATAATTTTCCTCAATAAGGGGTTTCAATTCACTCAATGTCTTATGCAGACTGATATTTCTATCTGAGATAGCTCTATGGTCACTTCTTATTTGTTTTTGTTGACTAAGAACAATATTCAAGGTTTCTTTGATTTTTAAATAAGCTGTATCTTGTACAGAAGAACTCACTCTACATTGCAAGTGTAAATTATTTAATCTATCATTTTCATGAATTAACACATCTCTCACATGTTTGTCTTTCACAATATTAAAATCAAGGGTATCTTTCAAAATTTCCTCAGAAGTTTTTTCAATTAAGTTATAGATTTCAGGGGGAACAGAATCATTTTTAATTGCAAGAGAAGGATTAATTAAAGATGTAGAAGTTAAATGTAAAGGTTCATCAAATGACAATTTGCTAATTACATCAATAGGGCTACTAGTTACAGGAAGCTGTCTTTTAACAGGTTTAACTGTTCTTTCACCATGTTCAATAATATTACCTGCAGAAGAAGATTTATTAGAAAACATACCCAAGTGACTATCAACCAAATTACTTACCATGGCAGAGGAGGAAACTTCCCCTGGGACTGGGTTTGGGATTGTGCTTGGGCCTTCTTTCTCCTGCTTTGTTGGTAGGGATGAGGAGGTGGATGGAAATTGGGTGTTCTGGATGGGCCAGGCTGATGATGAGGAGGGTGTTGCACATTCTGTTGGTAGTGACTCATTAGATAATCCCATTTCCATTGCTCTACTTCCATAGTATTTGGATTTTGGATGGTTGAGCTGGGTGGCTGTGAAGGTTGAGCCTGAAATTGAAGCTGATTGGGAGGCAATTGAGGAGGGGCCTGGGCCTGAATCTGGTTCCTGAGTTCTTGGACCTGATCCCACAATGTGTCTACCTTTGCTTTGTACGTCATATTTTCTGTCTTCAACTCTTTTATATGACTGGAGAGGTTGCTGATTTGTTGTGGCAGAGGAAGCTTTTTTATTTTGAAGCCTTTTGGAAGACCTTCTTGAGGCACTAGAGGCTTTACTTCCTTCTGTGGTACTGGGGGAAGGGGGTTTGGTTTGTTTGCATTTCCTGTCATTTCCACATCAGTGTCAGCATCATAGTCAATTTCTATCTCATCCACTTGCATGTTATCCATTTTTTCTGTCAAATTGTTGGACATACTAGTGGGAAGATTAATATTTTACTTTGTACTTTATAAAAAAATAATCAAAGTTAGTCAATAATTTGCTCCAAATAATAAAAAAAATTTTTTTAATTAATTAAATTATAGAAAAAATAACTTTCAATATAAAGTAATAATTAAAAAATTAATTTTTTTTTTTTTTTTTTTTTTTAAAAAAAAATGGATTGCAAGTTTAAATTGGGAATAACAAGTTAGTTAATTCAACCAATTAATTACCAATATTAAATATGGCAATATATTGGGACTAAGCACAATGTACTTTTAAGTCAACCAAAAATTAACAATAATTAATAAAAAAAAAATTAAATTAATAATTCAATTTGTATTAATAATAATGTCAATTCTTCTAGGACTAAGAGGATTTAACACTCTATAATGGTCAACTAGGAAAAAAAAATTTTTAAAAATTGAACACTTACACTCAGTGAATCAGCAATTAAGCCACAATCACTGTTATTGCAATAAAAATATAGTATTATGAGTGAGAGGCGCAAAGGTGAACTTACTATAGTGATCGAAAAATCACTTCAAAATAATATAAAAATTAATTATATATAAACCTAATATGTCGAACCCAAGTTCGAAACACAGTCGCGGCAAAAGTTTCGTTTTGCTAGGTGGTCCGTGCGTTTTGTCGTTCGTCGCCAGGCTTCGATCGTCGTCGTCGTTTGGAAAGGCCCTCAGTTGTCGGCCGGTCGTCTAGAAGAAGGAGAAAATAGAAGAAAGAATGAGAGGAGGAGAAGGAGGAAAGGAGTATGGGTAATAAAAAAAATAAAATTTAATAAAATTATTTAATTTATTGAGAGAAAAACAACGATAATTGAGCTGGGAGGTGACAACAACTTGGTTTTATTAATATTAATATTATTTAAATAAGAGTTCTGCGCGGCAACCAAAATAATTACTATCAGACTTAGAGCAACCTTTAAATTGTTATATAAATTTTTAATTAGAATTTTATTACTAATAAAAAGAATATAAACGTAATATAAAAATTGTATTTAAATTGTTGAGTGTATAATAAGTGATAAGGCTACAGGGGATTATCCAAGGCCCTTTTATAGGCAATGGGTCCTCTGAAGCGCTACTATATCAGTAAATACAATGATTAGAAAGGAATAAAACAAATATATCAAAAAGAGTAAATGAAACATAACAATATAGAGAAAAACATGAAACAATTAATTAAAAGCCCAATTAAGAATCCAATTTCCCCGCCATTAATCCCCAAATCAGTAAGTGACAATAGTAAATAACTAAACAAGAGTGGAAACATAGGAACTATGAGAAATATAATTCCCAACAGATGGTCCATCCTGATTAGAGGACATTTTAAGTGAAACAAAAAATAATTTGACGCAACAAAACAATCAATTAATCTCAATTTAGTTCAAATTAATTTATTTGTTTTTTCTAACACAATTAAGGTTCAAAAGAAGCGTCCTTAATAATTGTTTAGTGTCATATGAGAGGTATTAGTTAATATATAAATTTAAGTAATTAATTTAAATATATTATAAATCAAATTTACACTTGTAATTATAATATATGTTTTTTAATTAATTAAATATAAATTTATAATTATTAAATATATAAAAATGCGCCATTATTTGTAGAATATATTATATTATGCTCAATTTAATTGTATATAAAAATATATATAACCAATAAATTTAATGTAACATTTGTATATAATAAAATTCTTATATAATTTCATTATGTAATAAAATATTAAGTTATATTCATTAAATACAAGTTTTACCCACTCTTTAAGGTTTTATAATTTATATATCATTTACTGGACTCCTGGAATAGCCTGGCTGACAATTTATATAGTATTTTAATTAGATACGTAGAACTAATAAAAATAATAAATAAAGGCAGTATATTTAAAATATGTTTAAGTGAGTGTATAATAAGTAATGAGCTACTAGAGAGGTTTCCAAAGCCCTTTTATAGGCAAGAAGACTTTCTGGAGCATCCCAATAGTACTTACAAAAAGATAAAATAATGTGAAATAAACAATAAAAGAATTTAATTAAAAACAATAAAAATAAACCTGTGATTAAGCAACTATTTTTTTTCCATCAGAAATTTCTAAAAAGAATAGAATTAATATAACAAATAACTACGTGAGTATGGAAAATAAGAACTATGAGAAAGAAATCTAAAGAAGGAATACAAATAGCTAAAAAAGTATAATTAAAATAAAAGGAATTATTTTTATGCTTTTAAATAATCTTAATTCAGTATAAGCAATGGTAATTTAATTATATTAACTATTTCAAGTAATTTAATTATTAAATTAATTGAAACAACTAATTAATTTAATAAAGAAACTTATTTAAAATGAGAAATTAAATTTTATCATATTAAATAAATTTTTTAATTAATTTAGTAATTTTAGTGACACAATTAAGGGTCAAGGAAGCACCCAATATTTATGGATACTGTCAGCCAGGCTATTCCAGGAGCCCAGTAAATGATATGTTAACTTATAGGACCTGAAAGAGGGCGTAAGAATTGTATTTAATGTATATAAATTAATATTTTATTGCATAATAAAATTATATAAGTATCTTATTACATATAATTGTTATATTAATTTTATTGTTTATATAAATTATTTATACATTTAAATTAAGCATAATATATTTTATATTCTAAAAATAATGGTGCATTTTTATGTATTTAATAATTATAAATTTATATTTAATTAATTAAAAACATATATTATAATTATAAGTATAAAATTGAATTATAATATAATTAAATTAATTATTTACATTTATATATTAAATAACATCTTTCATATAGTATTAAACAATAATTGATTGCGCTTCTTTTGACCCTTAATTGTGTCAGGAAGAAAATTAAATAAATAATAATACTTATTTTATAAAATAGTATTATAATTTCTAAAATTAAATTAATTGATTGTTTCAGTTATACTAGTATTTAATTACATAAGTGAAAACAATTAAATAATATAAATTTACGCTGAATTAAATTGATTGCATACCTTTTTGCATCAAAACATGTTATTTGTTTCACTTAGAAATGCTGAAAACGGATTGTAATACTTGTTTTGATTTGTTTTTCCAATAGTTCTTAGATCACATGGTTGTTTGATTACTTATTATTTTATATTAACTGATTTGGGGAATTTAGAATGGGAATTTTACATTCTTAATTGGGATACTTATTATTTTTTGTATATTTTTCTCTTAATTACTATGTTACAAATGTCTTCTTTTATCTTCTTGTTTTACTTCATTACTCTTTTGTATATAGTCATTTGTAGCACTTCAGAGGACCCATTGCCTATAAAAGGGCCTTGGATAATCCCCTGTAGAAGCATCACTTACTATACAATCAACAAATTAAATATACTTTTACATTACGTTTATATTCTTTTTATTAGTAATAAAATTCTATATAACAATTTAAAGGTTGCTTTAAGTCTGATAGTAATCACAGTGTCTGCCGTGCATAGCCCTTACATTAGAATAATATTATTATTTAAGAAGAACCTCACTTTTGTCACCTCTCAAGAAAAACGTTGTTGATTTTCCTCAATAAATTAAATAATTTTTATAAATCTTATTTCTTTTATTACCCATAATCTTTTCCTCCATCTCCTCTTCTACTTCTTCCCGTTTTTCTTCCTCTCTTCTAGACGACTGACCAACAACTGGGGACCTTTCCTAAACGACGATGACAATTGAGCCTGTCGACAAACGACAAACGCATGGACCACCTAGCAAAAAAGAAACTTTTGCCGCGACCGTGTTTTGAACTTGGGTTCGATATATTAGTTTTATATTATTTTAATTCATATATAATTTTGAAGTGATTTTTCGATCACTATAGTAAGTTCACCTTTGCACCTCTCACTCATATTACTATATTTTTACTGCAATAACAGTGATTGTGGCTTAATTGCTGATTCACTGATTGTAAGTGTTCATTTATTATAATTTTTTTACCTAGTTGACTATTATAGAGTGTTTAATTCCTCTTAGTCCTAGAAGAAATTAACATTATTATTAATAAAATTTGAATTATTAAATTATTAATCTTCCCATTATTATGTCCAACAATTTGGCTGAGAAAATGGATAAAATGCAAGTAAATGAAATTGAAATTGATTATGATGCTGATACTGTGAGTTCTTCTAAAGTTGAACATAAAAAATCTTATGCTAACAAGAAAAATTCACATAATTAAGGATGTGGAAATGACAGGAAATGTAAACAAATCAAACCCCCTTCCCCCAGCGCAACAGAAGGAAGTAAAGCCTATAGTACCTCAAGAAGATCTTCCAAAAGGATTCAAAATAAAAAAGCTTCCTCTGCCCCAACAAATCAGCAATCTGTCCAGTCATATCAAAGAACTGAAGACAGAAAACATGAAATACAAGGCAAAAGTAGACACCTTGTGGGATCAAGTTCAGGAACTCATGAACCAAAATCAGGCCCAGGCCCCTCCTCAGTTGCCTCCCAGTCAGCCTCAGTTTCAGGCTCAACCTTCATAGCCCCCCAGCTCCTTCACACAAAATCAAATTACTATGGAAGTAGAGCAATGGAAATGAGATTATCTAATGAGTCACTACCAGAAGAATGTGCAACATCCTCCTCATCATCAGCCTGGCCCATCCAGAACACCCAATTTCCATCCTCCTCCTCATCCTTACCAACCAAGCAGGAGAAAAAAGGCCCAAGCACAATCCCAAACTCAGTCTCAGGGGAAGTTTCCTCCTCTGCCATGGTAAGTAATTTGGTTGATAGTCACTTGGGTATGTTTTCTAATAAATCTTCTTCTGCAGGTAATATTATTGAACATGGTGAAAGAACAGTTAAACCTGTTAAAAGACAGCTTCCTGTAACTAGTAGCCTTATTGATGTAATTAGCGAATTGTCATTTGATGAACCTTTACATTTAACTTCTACTTCTTTAATTAATCCTTCTCTTGCAATTAAGAATGATTCTGTTCCCCCTGAAGTCTATACCTTAATTGAGAAAACTTCTGAGGAAATATTGAAAGATACCCTTGATTTTAATGTTGTGAAAGACAAACATTTGAGAGATGTGTCAATCCATGAAAATGATAGATTAAATAATTTGCACTTGCAATGTAAAGTGAGTTCTTCTGTACAGGATACAGCTTATTTTAAAATCAAAGAAACCTTGAATATTGTTCTTAGTCAACAAAAACAAATAAGAAGTGACCATAGAGCTATCTCAGATAGAAATATCAATCTACATAAGACCTTGAGTGAATTGAAACCCCTTATTGAAGAAAATTATTCATTAAAAAATGAAATAAAATCTCTACAAAATGAGTTTAAAAAGCTGAAGAATGATTTCCATGCACTAAGTGCCAAACACACAGTTTCTGAGGACAGAAATGTTCTATCTCTTGCAAAAGTAAATGACCAGATTTCTGAAATTCCTAGGATAAGAAACTATGTGTCTGACCTGCAGGAAAAATTCTCAACCTTAACCATCAATAATGGAATGAATGAGAATGCTGTCAATAAGCTGCATAAAAATAAAGGAAAAGAACCTGAACAAAGTTCCTCCTTTCTTCCTCATATTTCAACCATTAAACAAACTGAAAATGAGTCTGTAAAATCTTTTGCTACTAGCAAAAAATCTTGTGATGGTCATGCACCAGCTGTTTCTGTAAATAATGACATTTCTGAACACCTGGCTAAACTTCAGCAACTGATTACCTTAAATAATTAAAACCATAGGATGGAACATTCCAGTAGCAAGAAAAATTGGCCTAAGTTGGATCAATATCCTACCTTTGATGGTGATTCTTCCTCTGATTGGCAACACTTTATCCAAAGAATCGATAATTTAAAGAGATCTTATAAACTACCTGATGAGGAAATTGTTTCTAAGCTAATTTCTTTATTTTCCAATTTAGCCTTAATTTTGTATTAATCTGTTCTTTTAGATAACAATCATTATACATGGAATGATTGGAAATCCTTGATTGAGAATCAGTTTGGTGGTTCAAAATTCAGGTTAGCTCAGCAAAGACTGTATGAGAATACTAGATATATATCCTCCTCTGTTGAAAATCCCATTTTTTTTCTTATGAAAGTGACAAAAATCCTAAGAGCAATTGATCCAAAGATGGATTATGGTATTTGGAGAGATAAAATCTTGTATAAATTACCAAATTCTCTTAGAGATTTGATTGTGGCTAGAACTGAGCATGTAAGGGAAAATTCTTCTTTCATTAATATCTGTAATGAGGTACTACTCAACCATAGATATGAACCTAAGAATTACCTTGGTAAATCTTATAATGATCAGAATAAACCTTCTACAAAGCTCCCAGAAAAATCTGGTAAACCCTCTGCCCCAGTTACACCTAAAAAATATGCAACAAATACTTGTTATAAATGTAACAAACTGTGGCAGAAGGGTCATGTTTGTGACAAGAAAATTCATCTTGTTGAACAAAATGAAGACACTGATGAAGTTGAACTTGATGTCAATAATTCTTCTAGTGACTGTGAAAGTAATATCTCCTATGACAATGAATCTGTTAAAGATGTTTTAATGTTGAAACAGATTGTCCATTATTTAAATAATATATCTGAAGAATGTGTATTGGATTTATCTTCAGTAGAAAATGCTGAGATAATTAAAGATATTACTAACAATTCTATACCTATATCCCCTCTGAAGGCACCTGTTATCATTAATGGTAAAAATGTTGATGTAGTTCTTGATTCTGGTGCTGGAGGAAGTGTAGTGTCTGAAAAAGCTTTAGCTTCAGTGGATAAGGAATTTTTGAGTAAATTATTACCTATAACTTCTGAAAAATGGAAAGGGTATGGTTCTACCTTAATTCCTATTGGCAAATACAAAACCTCTGTATTCTTCAAATATAATGGTGGTTTTGTCAGAGCTATTTTTGAATTTTTTGTCATGAAAAATGATAATTTAAGCAATTGGTTTATTATGGGAAATGATATTTTAACCATGTTCGGTGTGAAATTGGACCCAGCAAATAATAACTTTACCTTAGGAATGAATGGCAAAAGGAAATTCAAAATTTCCTCTTCTAGAAAACCTTCTGGGCATCTGTTAAAGTCTTGTAACTCACTAATCTAGTGTAAAAGCAGAACAACATCTGAAATGGAGGATTTATGAAATGAAATAAATACTGCTTCTTTTAGTGATCAGTTAACTAGTGACCAAAAGGATTCTATTATTGCCTCTATTACCTCTTTCCCTATGGCTTTTGCTCATGGTTCTCATGTCTTGGAAATTGTTCAGGAAGAAATGAAAATTACCTTATCCTGTAATTTGAGTGATATTCCTCCTACTCTTAAGAAAAAACCATATCCTGCTTCTCCATCAAAAAGAAAAGATATTGAAGATAATATTGCAACATTATTAAAAATGAATATCATTGAGAAGGTAGATGTCACCCCCAAATATTGTGTCATCTCCCCAGTCTTGATTTCTTATGAAAAAGATAAGGCTAGATTATGTGGAGATTACAGAGCTTTGAACACTTATACTGTTGATGATATCTATACTTTACCCAGAATTAATTCAATACATGCTACCTTGCAATGTGCAAAATTTATTAGTTGTCTGGATTGTAATAAAGGTTATCATCAAGTTCCGGTTGAGAAAAATTCTCAAAACGTTTTGCTTATTGCTACTCATATTGGAATATATAAGTATGTTAGGATGCCATTTGGCCCTAAAAATGTTCCTTCAGTTTTTCAAAAAGTCATGGATAACACTTTCCATCAACAAATAATTGAAGGGTGGCTCATGGCTTATATTGATGACATTATAATTTTTTCTAAAACTTTTGAGGAACATATGAATCACTTAAATAGAGTTTTCCAAAAAATGGATGAAATCAATATGACCTTGTCCTTAAAAAAGTGTAAATTTGGTTTTTAATCCTTCAAAGTCCTTGGCCATGTTGTGTCAGGCTTACAAATTTGTGTAGGCCAAAACAAAGTTGCTGCCATTCAAAATGTGAAAGCACCAACTTCTGTAAAAGAAATCCAAAGTTTTTTGGGTATGTGTGGCTATTATAGACAATATATTAATTATTATCAGGTCATAGCCTTGCCTCTTACAAAACTGACCAGAAAAGATGTTGCCTTTCTCTGGAATAATGACTGTCAAAAAGCTTTTGATACATTAAAAAGTTGCTTAATGACAGCCCCTATATTGGATCTTCCAGATTTCAACAAACCTTTTGTCCTATACACAGATTCTAGCTTTGTTGGTCTGGGTGCTGCCCTACACCAGAAACAAATTATAAATGATAAATCCTCAGAGGTTGTAATTTGTTATATTTCAAGAACCTTGAGAAATAGTGAATTGAAATATGGTGCCACTCAATTAGAGTGCTTAGCAGTTGTTTGGGCTCTTGAGAAGCTTCATTAATATCTAGATGACCAAAAATTTGAATTGGTAACTGACTGTAGTGCTGTGAAGTCCCTCTTAAACCTGAAAACACCTAATAAACATATGTTCAGGTGGCAACTTGCTGTTCAAGAATACAGAGGACAGATGAAAATTATCCATAGTTCTGGAAATGCTCACTCCAATGTTGATATGCTGTCTAGATTTCCTCTGCCAAATAATGACACAAATCCTGCTTATGTACCTGAAGATGATACTGTTCATATCCATGGTATATTTATAGTTGATATGGAAGAGGAGTTATTACAATTAATACTGGATTCATATGATAAAGATTCTGATTTAAATAAATTGGTTACTATCTTAAATGATCCTAAGAATGCTTCAATTCAAGCATTGATAAAAACTCTTCCTGAAAAGTATCAAAATGCTTTGAGTAAAGGAAAGTTTTCTATTGAAGATGGATATATTTATTATCGAAGAAAGCTTAGTAATGTAATTGTAATTTCTCCTTCTATGAAAGAAATTATCCTCAAACTTTGTCATGATGAAATATTAGCTGGTCATTTTTATCTTGAGAAGACACTTATTAGACTCAAAAACACTGCTTGGTGGGCTAATATGTCTGAAGATGAAAAATTATATGTTGAATCTTGTGATTCATGCCAAAAATCCAAAAGAATGACTGGTAAGAGAGCAGGGTTATTACAGCAAATTGAAGCACCTGATGCTCCCTGGAAAATCATTAATATGGATTTTGTCACTGGTCTTCCTATTGCAGGTAAAGAAAATTATAATTCTTATTGGGTAATTGTCGGCCAGTCGTCTAGAAGAAGGAGAAAATAGAAGAAGGAATGAGAGGAGGAGAAGGAGGAAAAAAGTATGGGTAATAAAAAAAATAAAATTTAATAAAATTATTTAATTTATTGAGAGAAAAACAACGATAAGTGAGCTGGGAGGTGACAACAACTTGGTTTTATTAATATTAATATTATTTAATTAAGAGTTCTGCGCGGCAACCAAAATAATTACTATCAGACTTAGAGCAACCTTTAAATTGTTATATAAAATTTTAATTAGAATTTTATTACTAATAAAAAGAATATAAACGTAATATAAAAATTGTATTTAAATTGTTGAGTGTATAATAAGTGATAAGGCTACAGGGGATTATCCAAGGCCCTTTTATAGGCAATGGGTCCTCTGAAGCGCTACTATATCAGTAAATACAATGATTAGAAAGGAATAAAACAAATATATCAAAAAGAGTAAATGAAACATAACAATATAGAGAAAAACATGAAACAATTAATTAAAAGCCCAATTAAGAATCCAATTTCCCCGCCATTAATCCCCAAATCAGTAAGTGACAATAGTAAATAACTAAACAAGAGTGGAAACATAGGAACTATGAGAAATATAATTCCCAACAGATGGTACATCCTGATTAGAGGACATTTTAAGTGAAACAAAATATAATTTGACGCAACAAAACAAGCAATTAATCTCAATTTAGTTCAAATTAATTTATTTGTTTTTTCTAACACAATTAAGGGTCAAAAGAAGCGTCCTTAATAATTGTTTAGTATCATATGAGAGGTATTAGTTAATATATAAATTTAAGTAATTAATTTAAATATATTATAAATCAAATTTACACTTGTAATTATAATATATGTTTTTTAATTAATTAAATATAAATTTATAATTATTAAATACATAAAAATGCGCCATTATTTGTAGAATATATTATATTATGCTCAATTTAATTGTATATAAAAATATATATAACCAATAAATTTAATGTAACATTTGTATATAATAAAATTCTTATATAATTTCATTATGTAATAAAATATTAAGTTATATTCATTAAATACAAGTCTTACTCACTCTTTAAGGTTTTATAATTTATATATCATTTACTGGACTCCTGGAATAGCCTGGCTGACAGTAATAGTGGATAGATTTACTAAAATGTGCAAATTTTTCCAACCCATAAATATGTCTCCACCAAAGACTTGGCTTTCTTATGGTGGTGTAATATGTTCAATATAGTTGGATTCCCTAGAGCCATTATATCTGACAGAGATCCAAAATTTACATCTGAATTCTGGATGTCTCTAATGGATATATGTGGTTGTGAATTAAAATTATCTACTGCTCACCATCCCCAAACTGATGGTCTAGCTGAAAGAATGATTCAAACTCTAGAGGATATGATTAGAAGGTATTGTGCCTTTGGATTGGAATATAAAGATAATGACAGATTTACTCATGACTGGGTCACCTTATTACCTGGTCTTGAATTTGCTTATAATAGCACTGCTCACTCTGTTACTCAAAAGAAACCTTTTGAGCTTTGGCTAGGTTATGTCCCTCATACTCCTGCTCAAATACTCAATAGTAAATTGCCTATATTGGAATTACACCCTGGTGTCAAATCTTTTGTTCAAATGCAACAACTGTGCAGAAAACATTCTCAATCTTGTATTGATAAAGAATTTGAATATGAGAAGAAGAGATGGGATAAATCCCATAAAGAACAAACATTTAAAGAGGGTGATGAAGTGTTGATATCTACTGTCCACTTCAGTTTACAGGGTAATAAAAATTAAAAGATCCTTTTGTGGGTCCTTTTGTTGTGAAAAAAATGATTGGAGATAATGCAGTTGAAGTTGTGTTATACTCTCCATATGATAGAAAACATCCTGTTTTCCCCATTTCCCTGTTAAAACCTTATACTTCCAACAGTGACTTATTTCCAAAAAGAAGAGGTAGACCTAAGAAAAACCATCAGGAAGTCACAGAAACTGCAGAAATTGATAAAATTCTCAATGATAGAATTATCACTTCTGAAAGAGGTACTGAGTATTTATTGAGATTTAAAAATAAGTCATCTGAACATGATGCATGGATACCTGGCAAGGAGATTTCAAATCTTCCTACTCTGTTGAAAAAGTACAAAAAGAAAAAATCTTAGCATTTTTTTATTGTTTTTTTTAGAGTGAGGGAGTGCCAGCCAGGCTATTCCAGGAGCCCAGTAAATGATATGTTAACTTATAGGACCTGAAAGAGGGCTTAAGAATTGTATTTAATGTATATAAATTAATATTTTATTGCATAATAAAATTATATAAGTATCTTATTACATATAATTGTTATATTAATTTTATTGTTTATATAAATTTTTATACATTTAAATTAAACATAATATATTTTATATTCTACAAATAATGGCGCATTTTTGTGTATTTAATAATTATAAATTAATATTTAATTAATTAAAAACATATATTATAATTATAAGTGTAAAATTGACTTATAATATAATTAAATTAATTATTTACATTTATATATTAAATAACATCTTTCATATAGTATTAAACAATAATTAATTGCGCTTCTTTTGACCCTTAATTGTGTCAGGAAGAAAATTAAATAAATCATAATACTTATTTTATAAAATAGTATTATAATTTCTCAAATTAAATTAATTGATTGTTTCATTTATACTAGTATTTAATTACATAAGTGAAAACAATTAAATAATATAAATTTACGCTGAATTAAATTGATTGCATACCTTTTTTCATCAAAACATGTTATTTGTTTCACTTAGAAATGCTGAAAACGGATTGTAATACTTGTTTTGATTTGTTTTTCCAATAGTTCTTAGATCACATGGTTGTTTGATTACTTATTATTTTATATTAACTGATTTGGGGAATTTAGAATGGGAATTTTACATTCTTAATTGGGATACTTATTATTTTTTGTATATTTTTCTCTTAATTACTATGTTACAAATGTCTTCTTTTATCTTCTTGTTTTACTTCATTACTCTTTTGTATATAGTCATTTGTAGCACTTCAGAGGACCCATTGCCTATAAAAGGGCCTTGGATAATCCCCTGTAGACCATCACTTACTATACACTCAACAAATTAAATATACTTTTACATTACGTTTATATTCTTTTTATTAGTAATAAAATTTTAATTAAAATTCTATATAACAATTCAAAGGTTTCTTTAAGTCTGATAGTAATCACAGTGTCTGCCGCACATAGCCCTTACATTAGAATAATATTATTATTTAAGAAGAACCTCACTTTTGTCACCTCTCAAGAAAAATGTTGTCAGCCAGGCTACTAGACTTACCCGGTAAAATAATTAATTATTTTACTGAGTTGAAGCCATGCCTTTCTTCTTAATAACAATTATTTATTTATTTACTTAAGTAGTACTTATAATTAACTATGTTAAGTACATTAAGTAGTATAAATAAATAATATAAATAAAATGTCCCTTACAATTTTTACTCCCTAACACCGTGCTCAAAATATATGTCAAAGGGAATAAAATTAATAATAAATTTATAATATATAAACTTTAAAACAATTATATTACCTCAGTGAGAGATCTGTAATCCCGTGAAAGTAATATAATTGATTATTTATTGTGTAATAATTGTGACAGTCCAAGGAATTCAAACTTTGTTGATAATGAATTCGATGCCCTTGTTGACGTACCAATTTATTATTTTCTTATGTCATTTATGTACTCCTTTTTCTTGTCATTCTTTTCTCTCACACTCACAGTAGACGGTGTAAATTCCTTATATTTTATTCTCTCATATTTTGCCTATAAAAGGCCTCTGATTTTGTGCCTTTCAATCCATTCTTTTATCACTTACTTTTATTACTACGTATTACAACACAAACTTATATTTTATACTTTATCACATTAGTATTTACAATAGCGTAATTCTAATCAATAGACTATAATAATATTAAAATTCTACCTCTTTTATTTGAGTAAAAAAATCACTTAGATTAAGAAATATGTACCAGTCTTTGAGAGTCCATTTAAAACCTTTAAAATCCTTGAAAAAACTCCATACCAAATCTTCTAGACCAAAAGCGTACCTTGACCATTGAGGGCTTTCCAAATTATTGACGGCGCAATGATATTTGAGGCGTAATCGAGGGGAACATCGGTGGGCGAGTACCTGTAAAGGACGAGAGATCGAGAAAACAGCGAACGTCATACGTCACGTGACAAAATTTTTTGCTGCGAACGGGAATCAAACCACGCTCCAAAAATTAAGTTCATATACTGACTAAACGTCGTATATATCGTGGTAATTATTGTTATTACTATTTGTGGGTTACTCTTCACTCTTCATTTGCTACGTATTTCCTTTTACTAAGCACTCTGTAAGTGGATTTAATTTGCTCATTTTACAGGGGGAGGTGTCTGGTAATTGGACTTTATTTTTATTATTATATTTTTTTTATTTTTCCTGGTTGACCATAATAGAGCAATAAGTGTTCTTAGTCCCAGAGGTAATAAAATAATTATATTTTAATTCTAATTATTATAATCTTTTCAGTTGACACTTGTGCTGATTAATTTAATTGTTCCAGTTGACAAATTGTCCTGACAATAATATTTTTAATTAATAATTAATATTTGATTACTTCAGTTGACTTTGAGTCCTGGTAGTTCAATAAATATTTTATTTAATAAAACTCATATTTAATTATTTCAGTTGACATTAAGTCCTGGTAATTAAGTGATCAAGCTTAATAAAATTTTAAAATAAAAATTTATATTTAAATACTTCAGTTGACATTAAGTCCTGGTAGTTAAGTTATCAGTTAAATAAAATTTTGTTAAATTAATAAAGTTTCATATTTGATTACTTCAGTTGACAATACGTCCTGGTAATAAATTAGTTGATTTAAATCCTGAAAATAATTAATTAAAAATTATTAATAAAAATTCTAATTTATTTCTACAGTTGATTTTATTATAATCCTGGTTTTAAATTTTTTTTATTAATAAATTAATTTTATTTAAGTTGATTTTTATCCTGAAAAAAGATTTTTTTTTAATTTTTTTTTTAATAAAAAATCAAAAATAAAGACTAATTAATCTTATTGTCTCTTTTCTTCATTTCAGTAAAATATTAAAATGACTGACCAAAGTGGTTCTGCTGCACGTGAAGAAGAACTAGACTTTATTGATTATGATGAGCCTACTTCTGTAAGTTCTCCTTTAACAAGAAGAATTTCTCAAACTAATAAATCCTTGCCCCAAACAGGATGTAGAGATGGAAGAAGTAGAAATCCTAGTGGACACAACTCAGGATCAGAAGCCTATGATAAACCCACAAGAAGAGTTTCCAAAAGGCTTCAGGATAAAAAAGATGCCATTGTCTCAGCAGGTAAAGAATCTGTCAACTCATATAAAGGAGTTAAGGACAGAAAGCTTGAGACTAAAGGTAAGGGTAGATGCTCTGGAAGAAAAGGTGAAAAGAACAGATACTTCTCTCCAAGAGAAGAAGAAACCTCTTCCTCCCAGGGATCAACAACAATTGTCTCCCCAGTCCCAAGAGAAGGTGGAAGTGTCCAAGTGGCAGTGGGACTGGTTAAACACTCAGTGGGACTACCTGTCTCAAAATCAGCATCAGTTACCTCAGGCAGGTCCATCAAGGCCCACCCAGGTCAACCCCACTCCTCCCCACCCTTATCAAGGAAGGCAAAAGAAGAAGAAAGCCCAATATGGTGATACCCAGCAAACCCTGGTACGTCCCTCTATCGATTCTCAAGTGCCTTTTCTTGTGGCTGATTCTGTTCTTTCAGGTAAATCTGAGAGGGAAGAAGACACCTTGAGACCAGTAGAGGCTGGGAGCAGTAGACAGATATCTCATGTATCTAATCCATTACTTTTAATTGCTACCTCAATGATAAACCCTGACATGGCTGTAATGGATGAAACTCTTGACCCTGAGTTCTATGAGAGTCTGGAAAGTTACTCAGTTTCCTTATTGAGAAACACTCCAGATGTAGCAAGAATTAATGATGAGTACTTGAGAGATATTATTGCCAAGCAAAATCATATAATGAACAATATGCAATTGACTCAGAGATATAATAGTTTTTTAACTGATCAGGGTTATCAAGCATTAAGAAGTGAATCACAGAGAGTCTCTGATGAATTGTCTCATTAAAAAGAAACCCATGAAAAGAAATTTGCTTTATGGCAAAATATAAAAAATGATTTGTCTAAACTAAAAGATACTGTATCTGCCTGTTGCCAGGAGGTGGAGATAGATAAGATAAATCTGAAAAGATTGAAAGACCATTTGTCATCTTTTCAAAACAAAAATCAGTTATCTTTTGCAACTATCAATGAGAGTTTATCTAGTCTTCCAAGAATGAAAACAAGACTAACAACCATTGAAGAAAAATTGAACTCATTGTTAAATGACCAGAGATATTCTGACATTTCTGTGAAGGAACATATAGTGCAGGATGCTCAAATAGTACCTGTGGCTATTTCATCTAAAGTAAAAATAACTCCAGAAATACCTGTTGATAACACTGAGTTTCCATCAAAGACTGATGATGCACCAGGATCTGCAACAGAAGGATTAAACAATGAGATTTCAGCCCAATTAGAGAAATTACAGCTGCTTCTTACTCAGAAACAAGCTTGTACTAAGGAGACTCCTTCAAATCAAAAGAATTGGCCAAAACTTGACCAATATCCTACATTTGATGGTGATTCCTCCTCTGATTGGCAACAATTTATTTGCAGAATTGATAACTTAAAAAATTCTTACAAACTCCCAGATGAGGAAATTGTGTCCAAGTTAATTTCTTTGTTCACTAATGTTGCCCTGATGTGGTATGAATCTGTTCTCCTGGATGGGAATGACTACTCATGGGAGGATTGGAAGAAATTAATTAAAGCACAATTTGGTGGCTCCAAGTTCAGAATGGCTCAACAAAGGAAGTATGAGGAAACTAGATATAGCTCTTCTACTGATAAACCTATTGAGTTTTTAATGAAACTTGTAAAAATCTTAAGGGCAATGGACCCAAATATGGAGTTTGATTTATGGAAGGACAGGATCCTTTATAAATTACCAATGTCTCTGAGAGACATGATAGTGGCTAGGACTGAGTTCTCCAAAGAACCCTCTTCTTTCATTAATACTTGCAATGAGATACTTCTAAACAATAAGTATGATGCCAGAAGATTCATTCCTAGGACCCCTTTAGAGAAACCCTCCACTTACCAACAGAAACCTCTGGAAAAGGTTGGTAAACCTTCTGCCCTTGTTTCACCAAAGAAGTATGCAACAAACACTTGCTTCAAGTGCAACAAGCCTTGGCAGAAAGGCCATGTTTGTGACAAGAAGATAAATCTTGTAGAACAAACAGAGGAGCATGCTGATGACACAGTGGCACTGGATGATACATCAAGTGATTGTGCCAGCAATATTTCATATGAATCTCAACAAGAAATCTTGATTCTGGAAGAGGATATTCATTATTTAAATACTATTGATATTGATAATAATGCTTTGTCTACAGTTGAGGATGCTGAGATCATAAAGAACATTGAGGATAACTCAATTGTTATTGCCCCTCTCAAGGCACCAGTCTTGATTAATGGAACCAGCATTGAAGTTGTTCTGGATTCTGGAGCTGGAGGAAGTGTAGTTTCTGAAAGAGCACTTGCTTCAGTGGATCAAGACTACAAATCAAAAATGATGCCTATCATTTCTGAAAATTGGAGAGGTTATGGCTCTTTTTTGTCCCCCATTGGTAAATACAAAGCCACGGTGTTTTTTAAATATAACCATGGTTTTGTAAGAGCTATTTGTGATTTTGTTGTCATGAAAAATGATAACTTGAGCAATTGGTTTATTGTAGGGAATGATATTTTAACCAAGTATGGCATAAAATTGGATCCTTCAAACCAATGTTTCACAATGGGGATGAATGGGAAGAGAAAATTTAAGATTTCCTCCCCTAAAAAATTATTTAAACCAGAATTGAACACATGTAATTCTGTGGTTCAATATAAAGGAAGATCTACAAAAGAAATGCATGCTCTTATGTCTGAAATTGATAATGCTTCTTTTGGAGAACAACTTTCTGGTGAGAATAAAGATTCCATCATTAATTTGATAAAGTCTTTTCCTGTGGCTTTTGCTCATGGATCACATGAACTGGGATTAGTTAAAGAGGAAATGAAACTTTCATTGTCTTGCCCATTAACTGATATACCACCTAGTTTAAAGAAGAAGCCTTATCCTGCTTCTCCCACAAAGAGAAAAGATATTGAAGACAATATCTCTACCATTTTAAAAATGAATATTATTGAAAAGGTAGTTGAAAAACCTAAACATTGTGTTATCTCACCTGTCCTAATTTCTTATTAGAAAGATAAAGCCAGGTTATGTGGTGATTATAGAGCATTAAATACTTATACTGTTGATGATATCTATCCTTTACCAAGAATTAGCTCTATACATGCTACCTTACAGGGTGCTAAATATATCAGCTGTTTGGATGGTAACAAGGGATATCACCAGGTACCTGTTGAGAAAAATTCTCAGAACTTTCTGATGATTGCCACTCATATGGGTATTTATAAGTATATTAGGATGCCATTTGGCCCTAAAAATGCCCCTTCAGTTTTCCAAAAAGTCATGGATAACACATTCTATCAAGAGATAATTGAAGGATGGCTGATGGTTTATATTGATGATATCATTATATTCTCAAAAACATTTGAGGACCATCTTAACCACCTGTGTAAAGTATTCCAGAAGATGGATGAAATAAATATGACACTTGCTTTGAAGAAATGTAAATTTGGGTTTCATTCTTTAAAAGTTCTTGGTCATGTTGTTTCAGGCTTACAGATATGTGTTGACCAGAACAAAGTGGCATCCATACAACAGGTGAAGGCTCCTACTACAGTTAAGGAGCTCCAGAGTTTTTTGGGAATGTGTGGATACTATAGACAGTATATTAAAAATTACCAAGTCATAGCTTTACCCCTTACCCAATTAACTAGAAAGGATGTTGCTTTTGTCTGGAATAGTGAAAGACAAAGAGCCTTTGACACTATGAAACACTGTTTGATGTCAGCACCAATTCTTGCTTTACCTGACTTTAATCAACCATTTGTTTTGTACACTGATGCCAGTTTCATTGGTCTTGGTGTTGCCCTCTATCAAAAACAAGTGATAAATGATAAAGTTTCAGAAGTAGTAATTTGTTATATTTCAAGAACCTTGAGAAATAGTGAATTGAAATATGGTGCTACTCAATTAGAATGTTTAGCTGTAGTGTGGGCTCTAGAAAAGCTTCATTATTACCTAGATGACCAGAAATTTGAACTTTTCACTGACTGCAGTGCAGTTAAATCCCTTTTAAACTTGAAAACACCCAACAGACATATGTTCAGATGGAAGTTGGCTGTTCAAGAATACAGATGGAGAATGACAATTATTTATAGGGCTGGTATTTTTCACTCAAATGTGGATATGTTATCTAGGTTACCTTTACCAAATAATGACTCTAATCCTGCGTATGATCCTGAGGATGAAATTATTCATATACATGGGATATATGTGGTTGATATGGAGGAAGAGCTATTACAGCTTATTCTGGATTCATATGATAAGGACACTGACTTGAAAAAGTTATGCACCATATTAAATGATCCAAAGAATGCTTCAATACAAGCATTAATTAAAACCCTTCCACCAAAGTACCAAAAAGCTTTGGAAAAAGGTAAATTTTCAATTGATGAAGGATATCTATATTATAGAAGAAAGTTAAGTAATGTTATTGTTATTCCTCCTTCTATGAAAGAAATTGTCTTGAAAATTTGTCATGATGACATTTTAGCTGGACATTTTGATCTTGAAAAAACAATGATCAGAATTAAAAACACTGCTTGGTGGGTTAATATGTCTGAAGACACAAAATTATATGTTGAGTCTTGTGACTCTTGCCAGAAATCAAAAGATTAACTGGTAAAAGAGCAGGATTAATGCAAGAAATTGAACCTCCTGATGCACCATGGCAGATAATCAACATGGATTTTGTAACAGGATTACCTATTGCTGGTAAAGACAGTTATAACTCTTGTTGGGTTATTGTGGACAGATTCACAAAAATGTGTAAATTTATCCCTACCCACAAGGATGTTTCCACTAAAGAATTAGCTTTCTTATGGTGGTCTCATATGTTTAATACTGCTGGTTTCCCTAAAGCCATAATCTCTGACAGAGACCCTAAATTTACTTCTGAATTTTGGATGTCTCTGATGGATGTTTGTGGTTGTGATCTGAAACTTTCTACTGCCCATCACCCTCAGACTGATGGTTTAGCTGAAAGAATGATTCAGACTTTAGAGGAAATGATAAGAAGATATTGTGCCTTTGGCCTTGAGTATAAAGATAATGACAGATTCACTCATGATTTGGTTACCTTACTTCCTGGGTTAGAATTTGCTTATAATAGCACTGTTCATTCTGTTACTCAAAGAAAGCCTTTTGAGCTCTGGCTTGGATATGTTCCAAACACTCCTGCCCAAATTCTCAATAGCAAAATACCTAAATTGGATATACATCCTGGTGTAAAGTCTTTTCTTCAAATGCAACAACTTTTCAGAAATCATGCTCAACAATGTATTGAAAAATCATTTGAATATGAGAAGAAAAGATGGGACAAATCCCATAAAGAATACACTTTTAAAAAGGGTGATGAAGTATTGATTTCTACAGTCCACTTCAATTTAAAAGGTAATAACAAATTGAAAGATCCATTTGTTGTCAGAAGAATGATTGGAGATAATGCAGTTGAGGTTATTCTGTATTCTCCATATGACAGAAAACATCCTGTTTTTCCAATATCTCTTTTGAAACCTTACACATCCAATAGTGATTTATTTCCAAAAAGGAGGGGAAGACCAAAGAAAACCCCAAATGAAGTCACTGAAACAGCAGAAATTGAAAAAATTCTAAATGACAGAATAGTCACTGCTGAAAAAGGTACAGAATACTTATTGAGATTCAAGAATAAATCATCTGAATATGATTCTTGGATACCTGGGAAGGAGATATCTAATCTTCTTACTCTACTAAAAAAGTATAAAAAGAAAAAATCATAGCATTTTTTTTATTGTTTTTTAGAGTGAGGGAGTGTCAGCCAGGCTACTAGACTTACCCGGTAAAATAATTAATTATTTTACTGAGTTGAAGCCACGCCTTTCTTCTTAATAACAATTATTTATTTATTTACTTAAGTAGTACTTACAACTAACTAAGTTAAGTACATTAAGTAGTATAAATAAATAATATAAATAAAATGTCCCTTACAATTTTCACTCCCTAACACCGTGCTCAAAAGTATATGTCAAAGGGAATAAAATTAATAATAAATTTATAATATATAAACTTTAAAACAATTATATTACCTCAGTGAGAGATCTGTAATCCCGTGAAAGTAATATAATTGATTATTTATTGTGTAATAATTGTGACAGTCCAAGGAATTCAAACTTTGTTGCTAATGAATTTGATGCCCTTGTTGACGTACTAATTTATTATTTTCTTATGTCATTTATGTACTCCTTTTTCTTGTCAATCTTTTCTCTCACACTCACAGTAGACAGTGTAAATTATTTATATTTTATTCTCTCATATTTTGCCTATAAAAGGCCTCTGATTTTGTGCCTTTCAATCCATTCTTTTATCACTTACTTTTATTACTACGTATTACAACACAAACTTATATTTTATACTTTATCACATTAGTATTTACAATAGCGTAATTCTAATCAATAGACTATAATAATATTAAAATTCTACCTCTTTTATTTGAGTAAAAAAATCACTTAGATTAAGAAATATGTACCAGTCTTTGAGAGTCCATTTAAAACCTTTAAAATCCTTGAAAAAATTCCATACCAAATCTTCTAGACCAAAAGCGTACCTTGACAAATGTCGTTGATTTTCCTCAATAAATTAAATAATTTTTATAAATCTTATTTCTTTTATTACCCATAATCTTTTCCTCCATCTCCTCTTCTACTTCTTCCTGTTTTTCTTCCTCTCTTCTAGACGACTGACCGACAGATACTATTATATGATAAGTTGTATTTAGTTTATATAAATGTTATTATTAAAATTGTAATTACAGTGTAAGTTAAATTTACACTTATAATATAATTTTGATTAATTTATATATACATACAAAGTGCACCATGATATTATAGAATATAATATTTGTTTATGTAATAAAATTTATTTAATAATAAAATTAAGTATAGTAATTATTTTATTTATTCATAAAATATTTATAATTTTATTTTAATAATTTTTTGTGATTACATAATGTTATTCCTTGATATGATTGCAGTAATTTATTATATAAATTACTGGGCTCCTGAGATAGCCTGGCTGACAGAAATTTTTCAGCATAAGAATCTTGTGAGACAGAAAGAGTACATGCTGGTCTATTTCTGGTGAGGCGCATTCCCAAAATCCAAGTGGCTAAACCAATATCATCCATTTCAAATTCAGTTTTTATTTTGTCTTTGAACCAGAGAAAGTGATTTCCAGTAATAAGTATGTCATCAACATGCAGGTAAATTATACAGATCTGTGATTTATTTCTCCAAACATACACACACTGGTCACATTTAAGAGGAGTGAAGTTGAGTTTGCACAAATACTCATTGATACATGAATTCCAGCAGAAAGGAGCTTGTTTTATGCCATAAAGAGGACACAAGAGTTGACAAACTTTAGCCTCATTTTCAGCAGTTAAAGTACCTTCAGGCTGCTCCATGTAGACAATTTCATTGAGATTGCCCTGAAGAAAGGCAGCCACCACATCCATTTGATGAACATCCCAGTCAAAGTGAGCTGCAAGTGAGAGAATGGTTCTAAGGGAGGTGATTTGACCAGTTGGAGCAAAGGTTTCATGAAAATCCATTCCAAGGATTTGTGCATAACCTTTTGCTACACAATGGGCTTTGAATTTCAAAACACCACCATCAGCGTTGGGTTTAACCCTGAAGACCCACCTACAACCTATTACATTAGCTTTTTCAGGCCTGTGAACAAGTTTCCAAGTGTTACAGTGCTGAAGTGCTTGATGGTCATGTTTCACAGCCTCTGCCCATTCTGCTGAGTATTTAGAATAGATTGCTTGCTTATAACACTGAGGTTCAGGAATTTCATGAGCTAATAAGGGAGCTTCCAATGAGAAGGCAAAAACATTTGCAGCAAATAAACCAAGAGGATCAGGGGAATCAGAGTAAGAATCATGTTGATAGTTGTCATAATAAATTTGACGCAAATGTTCAGGAGTGGAGGTTTCAGCTAATGAGATATCTGAGTCAGGAGAAGAAACTGAGGGTGGAACATAATCAGGATCTTCTGGATTATCAGGTTCAATTGATGAATATGATGGGTCAGATTGACTGGAAACTTCTTCATCTGGGACTAAATTAGCATTGGTTAATGGCAATCTTGTTAAATGGCCAGGTGAAGGACAGGGTGTTGAATTTGATGGTGTTCCAGACATATGAGGTTCAGATGGTAAGTAGGAGGAAGCTATTTCAGAGTTGAAATCATTAGAATTGTTTTCTGAGGAAGGAGGTGAAGTGTAGGATCTAGATGATGAAGAGGAAGCAGGATGAATGGGAACACCAGGAGTTGACAAAGATTGGATGTTTTTGGGTATCTCAGGAACTTGTTTTAGGAGTTGTGACAATTGAACATTCTTGGAACTTGAGGATATGAAAGGAAAAAAGAATTCATTGAATGCTACAGATTTGGAAATAACTACTTTCCTGAGTTCCAAGTCTCAAGCACAGTAATTTAATGTTCCTTCTTCATATCCCAACATGGCACCCTTCCTGGCATTGGCTGAGAACTTTCCAGGACACTGAAGTTTGTCAAGAAAAGCATAGCATGCACAACCAAAGACTTTAAGATGTGAAATTCTGGGTTTGGATTTATTCCAGGCTTCAAAGGGAGTTAATTTGTTGAGAAGAGCTCTGCTTGGTAACCTGTTTTCATAATAAACTGCAGTTTTGACTGCTTCAGACCAAAGTTCAATTGGAGCATTTGAGTGGAACATCATTGTTTTGGATTTTTCTGTAGTGATACGGTTTCCTCTCTCAGAAATTTGATTTTGTTGAGGAGTGTAAGGGGCTGTCACTTGAAGGGAAATCCCATGTTTTTTAAGGAAGTTGGTATGACCAGCATTAATATATTCACCACCACCATCACAAACTAACTTTTTGATCTTAAAACCAGTTTGCAACTCAACTGATGCCTTATATTCTAGAAAATACTTAAATACTTGGGCTTTGGATGAAATGAGATAAACATGATGGTATGAAGTGGCCATATACATGAACTTAAGATAATACTGTGAACCATCAAAGGAAGGAGACTTAATTTTTCCAGGTAAATGTGAGTGTACAGCTTCAAGAGGACTTTTGGCAGCAGACAAATGACCAGGAAATGAAGCATGGGTTTGCTTACCCAAAACACATGGTTCACAGAAATTCATTTCAGAGTCAGATAAACTATAGCTAGATACATAAGAAGCCAATCCATTAAAGAGTTTTTGAATGTATGGGGCGTGAGGATGTCCTAGTCTATTGTGCCAAAGAGTTAGAGACTGTGTTGAAGATTTGGCAGTGAGGGCTGATGATTCAGAAAGAGACATGCCTTTTGGAATAATAGAAACTTCAAACAAGGAATTGGAAATAACTCCTCCCATATAGTTCTTTCCATTGCGTGTGATGACAATATTAGAAATAGTATTAGTGGGAGCAGGAATGAGAAGACATCCAGTTCTTCACAGACATCCAAGAGAGATAAGATTCCTGCCAAGATCAGGAAAATACAATGCGTCAGAGAAGTAGAATTTTCCTTCAAGGCCTCCTGATGCAGCAACTGTTCCTTGGCCGGTGGCAAAAATGGATTTGCCTACTCCAGCAAGTTGAATTCGAACATTAGTGGGCTGAAAGGTAATGAAATTGTCTCTTTCAATAAAAATGTGACAACTGGGACACCAGAATCAATAATTGGAGGAAGATTGGCTGAGTGAGCAGCCATGGATGCAGAAACATTGGTGATGATAATGGGATTTTCTTTATCAGAGGGATGGGCAACGACTCCAAAAATAAAATGTTTTTCAGAAGGAAAAACAAAGGCAGAATTGGCTGTAGGTGCAGATGATTCTTCTTTTGGAGTATCTGTATCAGGTTTAACAGTGCTATTCTTGGAAGAAGAAGAGGAAACAGCATTGGCTTGATTTTTCTTGGGAGGACCAAGTTCAGGATGTTGAGCAAAACTGTCAGCCTAGATATCCCTAGGACTGAGTATTTCTTATACTTAAAATAAGATAACCTTAAGTACATTAAGCTTACATCTTAAAAATAAGGTTAAAACAATAATATATATGATTATATTACATATATATATAATTATTACTCTATTATATAAATTATAGTAGTTTAAATAGCTTAACCATAGCCTAATAATACTTATTAAGGTGTAAATGGAGTCATAATATACTTATCTTAAGTGAGATTAAGTAATTATTCACATACATAAACTTATATGTATACATAAATCTCATATTCAGTGAAATATGCAGTATATTATGTATATTTAGGTATATAAGTGGGTTTTAGCCTCTTAATAGCCTATAAACTTTGGTTTTCTGCTTATTTTAGGTCATATGGAGGTATCCAGTTGACTAACTATGCCTACAAAAGCATAAACATCTATTTCAGGCGCATACACTCAGTCTGGACAACTTAATCTGCTTCCTTGGATGGATATTCACGGATTTATGGGTTGGGAGGTCATTGCTGGGTTAATATGGATGCTTGGGGATGTTATTGGGGGCTTGGACATTTCAGTTGTTTCCTTTATATGCTTTGGGTCTCATTATATTCTCTTTGGATGAGTTATTTTACCTGTTTCTTTATGGTATCCGCTTTTATCTGGATTTTCTATTTATGGTATGGGTCTGTGTTATCATTAATTCTGATGGAGGGTCCTTACTGGAGGTCTGGGTGTTGAATCTGCTTTAAGTGGAGGCCATGGGGAGGTGATTGGCCCTCACAGTGCTGTAATTTTTGGGGATAGCAGTGACATCATCTGGATTGAAGGTCTGTGCACTCCAGTGAATTTTGGTATAAGTAAGGGAGGATTTTGACAGTTATTAGACATCATTCACTTACTAAAATTCAAAAAAACATTATAAAACAATTATTATTATTCAAAGATATATTATAAAGCCATTATAAATTGATATTATCATTATATAAGCTATAACTATATTATATTCATCTATTTTCCACCACTAGCATGCATTTAAATCCAAGTATTGTGAGTGTTATTTAAGTATTACTATTTTATTAGTCTTCCCCTGAGGTTTAATCACTAAATCATTTATTAAAAAGTAGTAGGACCATTAACAAATACTATTAAAGCATACTTAAATACTAGATACACTGACAATTGGGGGTCTTTCCTTAGTTTTTACTTATTATTTAGTATAAGCCTTGGGACATGATTTTTACTTTAGTATAGCTCAAAACCAACCAAATATTTGGGTTCTTCTGCATATTAGTGGGTCATCATATCTCAGTGATTGCTGAAAAGAAACCTTATAATAATTGTACTAATTTTTTATAATAAAAATTAGGTATTTACAGTAGTAACTGTACCCAATATAATCCCAATTTCACTTGGTATTTGGTCACCAATATAAAACACAATTAAAGTGGTATTTGGTTAAAGCTTGGTAAGCTATTTATTCACCCTTATAAAGGTCTAGTTAAACTTATTATTTTATTTTTAACAGATTTTTTTGAATTTTTATTACATTTTATTTAAATAAATAAAGATTTAAATTCAGGGTAAGCTCCAGTGCTTTTTATTAGTAATAACATTGCTAATACTTTTAATCTACTAATTCCAATAGGTTTTAATTTCTGTAGACGTGATATATTTTCATTTTTCTCAATATGAGTGCTCTCCAGGACAATGTAAGTGAAAAGCCTGCTTATAATACCAGGTCTAAAGCTAACAAAAACATTGCTCCAGGACATAACCATGGAGGGTCAGTCATACCCCCAGGCAGAGCAAATGAGCATAGAGGAAAAATATGCTGTCTTAAAAAAGATTACTATAAAAAAGATGTCTCCTCCTCTTCAGGATCAACTATCCCATCTGGCAAAACAGGTATTGAATTTGGAGGAATCAAAGTCCCTCATGCTGAAGGAGGTAGAGCAATTACAGAACAATTGCAAGGTAGGATTTCAGCAGATGAACCAATCATTTGCAAAGCTAAAGGGAGGCCAGCCAAGTCAGCAACCCCCTACCCCAGGAGGGTCACATCAATCCCAGGAGAAAATACTGGTAGACAAATGGAAGTGGGATTGGTTCCATCAACAATGGTCCAGTCACAACTGCAACAAGGATCCTCCTCCTCATCAGAATTCCTCAGTTCACCCCTACAAGGGAAAACAAAGGCGCCAAAAATCAGGGCTCACACAAATCCCGTGGTAAGTAGATTACCCTCTCAGATTTAACACAATACTGACAATTACAATGTAGGTAATATTATTGGTGTCAAATCTGTGCAGAAAATAGAGGACTTAAGAAAATTAGGTTTTAATGTAGATACACCTGACTTGTTTTTTGTCAATAATAACAGTAGTATTTATAATACAGTTAATCCTCAGTTGCCACCACTTACTAGTGAGATAAGAAGTTCACAAGAGAGTGAGAGAATTGAGAAAGAAGACATGGAGTATTTTAACAATAATCCAACTGTCCATAGAATTGTTTCAGCATTGTGGAATAGAATGACTGATTGTGAGGAACAGACAGTTAAGCTCACAAGTGATACAAATTCATCCTTAACATTAAATATTTCTCAACTGGCAACACGTAATAAAGAATTAGAGAATAAACATTTGTCTCTAACTCTTAAATATGATTCATTGAGTAGTAAATATAATGAACTTTCAAACAAATTCTGTGAGTTGGAAAAATTGTATGAAACACATTTATTGAAAACTGAATCAAGAACTAAGTTATCTTTTGCCCAGACAAATCAAAGTGTCTCTGAGCTGCTACAAAGATTGACTAAAGTTGAGATTTAAACTGCCAATCTACTAATGAACCAGGATAATCATAAGTATACTCAATATAATAATAATCCTTTCATTGGCAAAAGTGAATCTCATTCCTTCCTTATACCACCACAACTAAAACCATCTGGTGGTAGTGTCAAATCTGAAAATGTAAGTCACAAATCCGTACAGGAGGAAATACAAGACCATTTATCAAGAGTAAATGAGTTGTTGAATTTACCTAGGATTAGTGAAATAAAATCCAATCAGAAAAACTGGCCTAAGATAGATCAGTACCCAACTTATGATGGGAACCCAGCTCTGATTGGCAACATTTTATCCAAAGAATTGACAATTTAAAATTCTCATATAAGTTACCAGATGAAGAAATAACATCAAAATTGATCTCTTTATTTAAGGATGTTGCTTTATTATGGTTTGAAGCTGTTTTGAATGAGGGTAAAGATTACTCTTGGGCTGAATGGAAAAAACTAATTGAAAAACAATTTGGAGGTTCTAAATTCAGACTCACTC
Source organism: Hemileia vastatrix (assembly GCA_030280995.1). NCBI lineage: Eukaryota > Fungi > Basidiomycota > Pucciniomycetes > Pucciniales > Zaghouaniaceae > Hemileia > Hemileia vastatrix. Next base: position 30,622,109 of record JASXTE010000001.1, on the reverse strand, counting down.
AGCAGACACTTTATGAGAAAACTAGGTATAATCCATTGAATGGTGACAAACCTATGGTATTTTTAATGAATTTAAATAAAATATTAAAAGCCATTGAGCCTAACATGGATTTTAACTTATGGAAAGACAAGATAATATATAAATTAACTATCTCTGTCAAAAGACATTGTTGTAGCTAGAACAATTAATGTTACTGAATATTCTGACTTTATTAATATTTGAAATGAAATATTAATAAACCATAAGTATGAAGCAAGGTATTCCACTTATAAACAAAATGTTGAACCTGTGAAAAATCAGAATTCAAAAACACTTCAGGAGAAGCAGAAAAAACCTACTGCACCTGTATTACCAAAAAAGTATGAGACAAATACTTGTTATAAGTGTAACAAACCTTGGGTTGAAGGTCACAAATGTGAGAAGAATATAAGTATTGTTGAAAATCAACATGAATCTGAAATTGAAACAGAGAAAAGTAAAGATTCAAGTGATTATGACAGTAATATCTCATATAGTGATGAAAATGAAGTCTGTATGTTGGAAGATGATTTGTCCATCTTTGACAATCCAATATTAAATATGGACTCAAATGAATCTTTAATGAATTTTGAGGATGTTGAAATCATTAAAGATATACAAGCTGATAACTTTAGAATGACACCTATCACGGTTCCAGCTATCATTTTTGGTGAAAATGTTAATATAGTATTGGACACAGGAGCTGCTGGTTCTGTTGTTTCTACTAATACATTACAGAAAATTGATAGTGAATATAAGTCTAAGCTTGAACCCCTTCAAAGTAAAAATTGGAGAGGTTTTGGATCAGTACTACATCCCATTGGTAGATACAGAGCTGCTGTTTTCTTTAAACATCAACATGGTTATGTAAGAGTAACTTGTGACTTTGTAGTAATGGATAATACTAACTGTAGTAACTGTTTTATCATTGGAAATGATATTCTGACTAAGTTTGGTGTGAAATTAGACCCTGCTAATAAAAATTTTACAATTGGCATGAATGGTAAAAGGAAATTTAAAATAAATTCTTTTAAAACAGTCTTAAACATTGAGTCAGTAACAAATATTCCGTGCAAGGGAAGAGAATCCAATGAGATGGAACTTCTGGAAACAGAAATTTCAAAAGCATCATTTGGCACTCAGATAAGTAAATCTGAGAAAAATAATATTTTGGACTTAATTAAAGCATTTCCAACGGCTTTTGCACATGGTACAAATGAACTTGGCCTTGTAAAAGATCATGAAATGAAGATTAGTTTAACCTGTGATATGGATAATATTCCTGCTAGTCTTAAAAAGAAACCATATCCTGCTTCACCAATGAAAAGGAAAGACATAGAGGATAATATTAAAATTTTATTAAAAATGAAAATTCTTGAAAAGGTTGAAACTACACCAAAATATTGTGTAATATCACCAGTGCTAATTTCTTATGAACAAGATAAAGCAAGACTGTGCGGTGATTATAGAGCATTAAATAAATTTACAGTAGATGATATTTATCCCTTGCCAAGGATTGCCTCTATACATGCTACCCTTAAAGGTGCTAAATATATAAGTTGCCTAGATGGAAATAAAGCGTACCATCGAATTCCTGTTGAAAAGAATTCACAGAACTTTTTGTTGATAACAACACACATGGGAATTTATAAATATGTCAGGATGCCATTTGGACCAAAAAATTCTCCATCAGTATTTCAGAAGTTAATTGATATAACATTCCATAATGAAATGATTGAGGGATGGTTAATGGTATACATTGATGACATCATAGTGTTCTCTAATACTTATGATGAACACTTAATCCATTTAAAGAAGGTATTTCAAAAAATGGATGAAATAAAAATGACCCTTGCATGGAAAAAATGTGAATTTGGGTTTGAATCTTTAAAAGTGCTTGGTCATATTGTATCTGGCTTACAAATATGTGTAGACCAAAATAAAGTGGCTGCAATAAAGAATATTGGAATTCCTCAAAATGTAAAGGATGTACAATCTTACCTTGGTATGTGTGGTCATTTTAGACAATATATAAAAAACTACCAATTAATTTCTGCACCATTGACCACACTGATAAAGAAATCAGAAGCTTTCATTTGGAATAATGAAAGACAACAGGCTTTTGATAAGTTGAAAGAATGTTTAATGACAGCTCCTATCTTGGGATTACCAGATTTAAAATTGCCTTTTTTATTATATACAGATGCAAGTTTTATTGGTCTGGGTGCTGCTTTGCATCAAAAACAACTTATTGAAGGAAAAATGTCAGAAGTAGTAATTTGCTATATTTCACGTACTCTAAGAAGTAGTGAATTGAAATATGGTGCTACTCAACTTGAATGTTTGGCAGTAGTATGGGCTCTTGAGAAGTTACATTATTACCTTGAAGACCAAAAATTTGAGTTAATAACTGACTGTGGTGCATTTGAGTCACTCTTAAACATGAAAACTCCTAATAGACACATGTTTAGATGGAAATTAGCTGTACAAGAATACAGAGGACGGATGACTATTACACATAGAGCAGGAAACTTACACTCTAATGTAGATTTGTTATCTAGAGTACCTCTGCCTAATAATGATGATAATCCTTCTTATGTTCCTGAATCAGAGATTATTAACATTTATGGCATTTATATTGTAGATCCTGAGGATGAATTTATGCAATCAATTTTTGATATGTATGCTTCAGATCCTGACTTGAGTAAACTCACTATAATATTAAATGATTCATCTAATGCTTCAATGAATGTTTTAATAAAAACATTACCAAATAAGTATAAAGAGGCATTAGAAAAAGGAAAATTTTCCATTGAGGATGGTTTTATATATTACAGAAAAAAATTAAGTAATGTAATTGTAATTTCCCCTTCAATGAAGGAGTTAATGTTAAGTATATGTCATGATGATATATTAGCAGGTCATTTTGACTACCATAAAACATTAACCAGAGTAAAAAACACAGCTTGGTGGATTAACATGTCTGAGGATGTTCAAAAATATGTTGAGACATGTGATTCTTGTCAAAAATCTAAAAGATTAACAGGCAAAAGAGCTGGTTTATTACAACAAATTGAGCAACCAAAAGCTCCATGGGAAATAATTAACATGGACTTTGTAACAGGTTTGCCAATAGCAGGGCAAAGAGTTATAACTCCTGCTGGGTAATTGTAGATAGATTTACAAAGATGTGTAAATTTATTCCTACCCACAAAGAGGTTTCTGAAAAGGACTTAGCTTTTTTATGATGGACACAAATGTTAAATATAGCAGGTTTCCCCAAAGCAAGAGTTTCTGACAGAGATCCTAAATTTACTTCTGAGTTCTGGACATCACTTATGGATGTTTCAGGGTGTCAATTAAAACTTTCTACAGCACACCATCCACAAACTGATGGGCTAGCAGAAAGAATGATACAAACTTTAGAAGATATGATAAGAAGATATTGTTCTTTTGGTCTTAACTTTAAAGACAATGAAAAATTCACGCATGATTGGGTAACCCTTATCCCAGGTTTAGAATTTGCATACAATAATACAGTACATTCTGTCACTGGCAAAAAGCCATTTGAGTTATGGTTAGGTTATGTACCTAATACCCCTGCTAAAACTCTTAATAAATTACCTAGATTGGATATCCATACAGGTACTAAATCTTTTCTTCAGATGCAAGAATTATGCAGAAAACATGCTCAAGAATGTATGAATAAGGCGTTTGAGTATGAGAAGAAAAGATGGGATAAAGCCCATAAAGAACAAAGGTTCAAAGTGGGTGATGAAGTCCTTATTTCTACACTGCATTTCAATTTAAATGGTAATGTTAAATTGAAGGATCCATTCATTAGACCATTTGTAGTTAAAAAGATGGTTTGTAACAATGCTGTTGAGGTTATTCTATATGCACCATATGATAGAAAACATCCAGTATTTCCTATTTCTCTTATAAAGCCATACCATTCTAATAATACTGCTCTATTTCCAAGATGATCAGGAAGGCATAAACAACAACCTGAACAAATAGTTGAAAAGGTAGAAATTGAAAAGATACTTAAAAAGAGACACCTTACTAAAGAAAAGGGAGTTGAGTATCTATTAAAATTTAAAAATAAATCTAGTGAATATGACCAGTGGATTCCAGAAAATAAAATCTCTGATCTTAAAAATCTCTTGAAAAAATTTAAATCAAAATAATACTGTTTATCAGTATATGTATTATAGAAAATTTAAAAAAAATTTCTATTCACTCCTTACTTTTACTTAAAATGTCTTAACATTTTTTTATTGTTTTTTTTGAGTGAGGGAGTGTCAGCCTAGATATCCCTAGGACTGAGTATTTCTTATACTTAAAATAAGATAACCTTAAGTACATTAAGGTTATATCTTAAAAATAAGGTTAAAACAATAATATATATGATTATATTACATATATATATAATTATTACTCTATTATATAGATTATAGTAGTTTAAATAGCTTATCCATAGCCCAATAATACTTATTAAGGTGTAAATGGAGTCATAATATACTTATCTTAAGTGATATTAAGTAATTATTGACATACATAAACTTATATGTATGCATAAATCTCATATTCAGTGAAATATGCAGTATATTATGTATATTTAGGTATATCAGTGGGTTTTAGCCTCTTAATAGCCTATAAACTTTGGTTTTCTGCTTATTTTAGGTCATATGGACATATCCAGTGGACTCACTATGCCTACAGAAGCATAAAAATCTATTTCAGGCGCATACACTCAGTCTGGACAACTTAATCTGCTTCCTTGGATGGATATTCACGGATTTATGGGTTGGGAGGTCATTGCTGGGTTAATATGGATGCTTGGGGATGTTATTGGGGGCTTGGACATTTCAGTTTTTTCCTTTATATGCTTTGGGTCTCATTATATTCTCTTTGGATGAGTTATTTTACCTGTTTCTTTATGGTATCCGCTTTTATCTGGATTTTCTATTTATGGTATGGGTCTGTGTTATCATTAATTGTGATGGAGGGTCCTTACTGGAGGTCTGGGTATTGAATCTGCTTGAAGTGGACACCATGGGGAGGTCATGGGCCCTCACAGTGCTGTGATTTCCGGGGATAGAAGTGACATCATCTGGATTGAAGGTCTGTGCACTCCAGTGGATTTTGGTATAAGTAAGGGAGGATTTTGAAGGTTATTAGACATCATTCACTTACTAAAATTCAAACAAACATTATAAAACAAATTTTATTATTCAAAGATATATTATAAATCCATTATAAATTGATATTATCTTTATATAAGCTATAACTATATTATATTCATCTATTTTCCACCACTAGCACACATTTAAATCCAAGTATTATGAGTTTTATTTGAGTATAACTATTTTATTAGTCTTCCCCTGAGGTTTAATCACTAAATAATTTATTAAAAAGTAGTAGGAAAATTAATAAATACTATTAAATCATACTTAAATACTAGATACACTGACAAAAACAGTGGTTGTCATCATGTCTAACATTTTGGCCATGAATGGAGCAGGATAGTTTTCTACGTGCTTTGGATTTGAAAAATTTTGAAGATTTGTGAGATGCATAATGAGAATTTGCAGTTGACATAACATTGTTAAAATCATCAACCACTTTTTCATCAGAAGCATAATCCAGAAAAGAAGATAAAACATCATCCAGGCGCATATTGTCAATTTTTTCTCTGTCTCTGGTAAGAAGACCATGCCAATGTTTAAAGGAAGGGGGAAGAGTAGAAAAGAAGAGATAAATAAGGACTTCCTGAGAAATATTAAGCCCAGAGCTGATCATATGAAATTTAATTCTTTTGAAAGTATCCACATGAGCTTTGTAGTCTCCTCCATCAGAAAGAGAGAGAGTAACCATGGATAAGAAATAAGAGATTCTTGACCCAACTTGATTACTGGCATGTCTGCATGCCAATTCTGTCCACATGGCGTGAGCAGTAGGACATGTATGCACCAGTTTCTTGTTTGCTTCATCAACTCTGGTAGTAATTTCATATTTACACCTGGTGTCATTTCTGATCCATTGTGCAAGTTCAGATTTGGTTTCAGTATCTGCAGGAGAACCATCATTAGTGGGAAGAGGAGCAAGAACTTTTCCAGAAACCAAGCCAAAGAGGTCCAGAAATTCAAAGTGAAGGCACATGGTGCTTTTCCAAGTGTCATAGGAGTCATCAGTAAGAAGAGGAATCATTGATCTACTGGAGTCCTAGTTAGAGGCCATGATTACATCAAGTCAACAGCAGGAGATTTGGAGAATGAGAGATGTGGAGTGAAGGGTAATCCAAAATCTAAGAGAAAGGCTGTTTTATTGTTCAGTAAGCGGTTTTGTTGTAAATATACTTGAAGGAAGTGGTTTAGGCAACTGGGCCCATAACCTGAAGAAGTTTTAGCACAGGGGAAAGCTAAACACAGGTCAATCAGAAACTGTGCACCTTACAAAAACAAGTAACTACAACAAAGCGTGTGCTAAAACTAAACAAAAGACTCTAATCTCCCCACACAGTGCAATGACTGTCAGAAGCAGCCAAAGGGGAAGTAAGCAATAGGAGGACGCAATGGAGGGAACAAAGAGAATAGAGAGAAAAAGATTTGGATAAATTTCAAGAATAAAACATACCTAAACACAGGTCAATCAGCAACTGTGCACCTTAAAACAACAAGTAACTACAACAAAGCGTGTGCTAAAACTATAAGGGACACAATTGTGAGCTGCTGTGGTTAGAGTAAGCAGTATTAGCAGAAAAGGAAAACAGAAAAGAAAGGAAAGAACCTGAACAAATGACTCTATTCTCCCCACACAGTGTAATGACTGTCAGAAGCAGCCAAAGGGGAAGAAAGGGACGGGAGGAAGTAATGGAGGGAACAAAGAGAATAGAGAGAAAAAGATTTGGATGGGGAAAATGGAAACAGAAAACAGAGGATTGGTTATATGACAAAGTACACAATCCAATACAACATACAACTATTTGACGTCAACAGAGACTACTCAATTACAATACAGGAACAAGGGAAAGTAGTCAAGGAGACAGTTCCTTACTATGAGAACAAAAGCAAAAGAATAGCCGGGGAAGTAGTTCACTTAACATGAGAACAAGTGAAAATACAGAAACAAGGGAAAATAGTAGATGAAGCAGTTCCCACACTGAGAAAGTTTGACATTCCAGGTGTGAAAGCACTTCCTTGAAGTCCAGGTCGAGGAATATAACTCCGGGTGAGAAATAACAGTTGTCCTCAACATTTGAGCTTGTATCTCTGTGATTCCTTGGTCAAAATGAGCAGAAAAAGAAGATATGAACTTGGAGAATGAGCAGGAAAAGAAGGAAAAGCGCTGGAAAAGATATGGGTCAAGTATTAGATGCAGAAATTTCTACAAAAGAGAATAGAGAGAAAAAGATTTGGATGGGGAAAATGGAAACAGCAAGCAGAGGCTTGATTATATGACAAAGTACACCATCCAAAACAACAGAAAACTACTCAATGTCAACAGAAATTACTCAATTACAATACAGAAACAAGAGAAAACATTCAAGGGAGCAATTCCCACACAATAACAGTTTGACATTTCAAGTCCAAAAAACAAGTTGTGGTCTTTCAACATTGGCAGGGGCCTTTGTTGTGTTGTTTGGCGCTGTTTGTGCATGTCTTAATTGACATCTGTTGAAGAATTGGGTGTTTTTCCGGATTCATTCCGTGAATATTGGGACTGCTGGTATGTGAGTACAATTATTAGATAGCCCGGGCTTTTCTCTATATTTCATGTCTTGATAATATTTTTTATATTCTAAGTTTTAAGGGGTCATTTCTTCATTTTTCAGTTACAAAAGATAGCTGTTTAATTTTGTTTTTCATGTTTTACGGGCTAACCTTAAGTCTTAGGGTTAAGTGCTTAGTACCATTAGATAGGGCTGATTTAGCTCTATATTTCATGTCACAATCTTGTTATAGCGTAATTTTGTGTTTTAAGGGTTTTAGTAGTTGTAGTGAATTTTTCTAAGTAGATTAAATGTTTTTATTGGTTTTCTGGCTTCAGGGAGGCCGGGTGGCCTGCCTGCCTCTGTTTTAGAAGGTTGAGGAGCGCTTCTCGAGGTTTTTATTCAATTTGGCTGGCACAGGTGCCAAATTTATTGGTGTGCATGGGCTCTTAGATAGTGGTCTGTGTGTACATACTGAATAAGACAGTTTGGGGCAACTTTAATTATCATACAACCATCCAGAGGTGATATCCTGGTTCCTCACTCAGTTTTCACTGTTTTTTGCCACAATTGGCTGTGTTTGTTGCAAGGTTAGTTCTTCATTTAACTCAACTTTGTCAACAGGTTCTCTGGTATAGTCTTGCAAGCTATATCAAGTATTATTGCTGTCTCTGGTGTGGATTTGCAGCCTACATCAAGTATCTTTGCTGTCTCTGGTGTGGACATTGGTCTACATTTCAGTTCTTTGGTCTGGTAGTCTGTCTGGTGACTACTTTCTTGGCTCATCAAGCAGTCAAGTGTGTTGAAAAGGGGCTTTAGCAAACAGGAACCAACCTACTTTAGCAAGTAAATCTCACTCTATTTTTCTAAAGGGAAAGGGGATTTTCTCTCTGGTTTTTCTCCAACTCCCTTGGTCAAGGCCTATAGCTAGTACTATAGGATTGTCTACATTTCTGGCGCCCAACATGGGGTAGAACTTGCTAGTTCTTTGGAATCTCTGTTTTCTTTGGTTGGCTCTTTTTGGTGTTATGGTCTGGAGGAATGGCTTCTGGTTCCTTTATTCCTGTGGTGACTGTCAGTGGGGGAGATGGTCCTCCTGCTGTGATGGTCAAGGAGTGTGTTAGGATTAAAACTTGGGATGGTACCAAGTTTAATGGGGAGGATGTCAAGTGGTTTCTGGAGAAGTATGAATCTGCTGCTGGAGTGGATGGTGCTTCTTACCTGGAAATGGTGAAGCAGATTATCTTCTTCATTGGTGATAGGGCAGTGGAAAAGGAGGTTATGGCCATGCCTGGCTACAAGAAGAGGGATTGGAAATTGTTGTGTAGGGAGATGGTAGATAGATGGGGTGTCAGGTTCACTATGGTGGATCTGAACAAGGTTGTCAGTGAATGGAAATCTTATGGTGGTGTTGGTAACTTGCATAGTTACAGAAAGTTTCTGCTACAGTTTGATCCTGTGGTGGAATAGTTGGTGGAAGTGGAGGAGCTGGCACATGAAAATGCTGCAAAGGATGTTTTATGGTCCGCCCTGGCTAGAGATGTCAGGATGGATGTGTTGAAGGAGCTGTCAAGGAAGGACTTGATGAAGACTCTTTCTAATGGGGACCAGAAGTTGCCTGCCTTGGATAAGGTGAAGGAGGCTGTTGAGGCCCATTTGAAGTTATTTGCTGTGGACACCTATCAGGAGGGGTGTGCCAAGTATGTCAGCAAAGTCAGTGAGGCTTTGGCTGAAGAGGAAGTTAGGGTGAAGAAGGAGGAGAAGAATATGGTGCAGGTTCCCAAACAGGAGAGGGACCCAGTGGTGGAGCAGTTGGCTGATCTCACAAAGCAGCTGCATATTTTTGTTCAGGAGGCTAAGAAGGTCAATAAGGCACCTTCTCAGCCTAGAGATTTTGATAGGAGGGCTGGTAGGAGTGATCCTTGGGTCTGCTCTTATTTGAGAAGGAGGGGGCACAGGTCCAATAATTGTTGGGCATTGAAGAGGGATGTGTCTGAAGGAAAGGTGGAATTTGATGGCAGGGTTTTCAAGTTCCCTGATGGTTCATTTGTGAAGCCCAGTGAGGGGTAGGCTCCTGTTGATTTGGTCAGGAGAAGGGGTTGTCTCAATCAAAGGAGGCCAAGGTTTGAGGAGATTCCTGATCAGGGGAAGTCTTCTGGTAAGGAAGATGATGATGTCAAAGGAAAGGGGAAGGAGGTCATTAAGGTCTCTTTTTCTACTTCCTTTGGTAGTTTGGAGTTGTATTGCTGTGGTGGACAGTCAAGTGGAGAATGCTTGGCTGGTGTTTATGATGTGGAAGAAGGGAAGGTGGGAAGGCCTAAGAGCAGTTCTAAGGCCCAACCAAAGCCAAAGGCTTCAAAGGTGGATCCTAAGCTGAGTGCAGCTAGGAAGAGGTACAGAAAAGAGGATCTGTACAAGAAGCAGAAGGGTATGGCTGACATGGGCCCCCCTAGTTTTGGTGCATTGGACATGAATGGTGAGCCAATGCCAATGGAGGTTGATTCTGACTCTGAGGAGGATGTCCCTTTGGCTTCATTGCCAAAGCCTGCTGGAGTCAGAGGTTCTGGTGAGGGATCTGGTCTGGTTCCTGTTAATGGTAAATCCGTTGGTGGTGCTGGTTCTCAAGAAGCTTCTAGGACCAAGGTAGTGAAGCCATGGGCTCACTTAGAGAGGCCAGTGGTTTCTGGTCAATCTAATGTTATGGACTCTGTTCTTGAAAGGATGAATCAGGGTCAGGTTTCCCTTTCTTATGGGGAATTGTATGCTATCAGTACAGGGTTGGCTGATAGACAGAAAAAGTTTTTGACCAGGAGAAGAGATTCTTCTGGGGAGGTGGAATACATTTGTGACTCTGCTGAAAGGTTTGGTGAGGGGTTGGAAACTCATTTTTCTGCTCCTCTGGGTTATGTCAATGTCACTCTGAATGGCAGGGAGGCAAGGGAATTGGTGGATTCAGGTTCTCAGATAAACCTGATTTCTTTGTTTGAGGCTACTCATTTGGGCCTCCCCATCAAAACTGGTATTGTTGGGAATTTGAGAGGGATTGGTGGCCATGTCACTGAATTGGTTGGAACTTCTGAGTTTGTGAAGTTAGATGTTGGTGGAGCCTCAGGGAAGGTTCATTTTTATATTGCTAAGGGAACAGTTAAAGCTGTTTTGGGTGGGCCATTCTTGATGGATTTTCAGGCAAGAATTGGTTATCATTTTGAAGTTGAATGGTGAAGATGAAAGGAGACTTCACATGAGGTTATCATCCCCTGGAGAGGATGGTTGGGAGACCAGGCCTGGTTTATTTTCAATGTGAAAATGCATGGGTAGTTGTAGGAGAAGAAGAGAAGTGGGTGCTGCCTCTGGTTTTTTGGAGTGTGGCTTAGGCTCTAGTGAGGGTCTGTCTTTTTTAGAATGAGAAGGGCTGATCACCCTAGTGCTACAACCTCTCCCCAAGATGAGGAAATCCAAGGTTGTAGTAGGTCAGCTCCCTTGGAGATATACCAAGTGGATTTTAAACTTTCTCTTTTTAATGTTTCTCTTCTCTGCAAGTATTAATCAAGTTTTTTATCAAGTCTCTGTTCTCTCTCAAGTTTCTCAATTTTTTTTAATTCAAGCTCAAGAAAGAAGATTGGTTATATATCTTTATTGAAAGATATGCCGAAAAGCTTTGGAGTGGTGAGATTGGGGTCTAAAAGTAAGTCCTCCCAATTGTGCACCGCTAGGGTTTCTTCTACACCTTTCAAAAACATTACCTGGGCCACACCTGTGAGCATCGGGGAAACCCCTGGTTATTTTTTTAGGTCAGAAGAAAACTCAAGAAGAGAAGATAAAAATTTCAAGATAATTCAAGAAAATCAAAAAAAAAAATCTGAAGATAATGAAGAAAGAAGATCATCAAGATCAATTTTTGGGCCTTTAGCATGAGTTTAAACTGCAGAAAATTATGAAGAAAGAAGATCATCAAGATCAATTTTTGGGCCTCCAGCATGAGGATAAACTGCACAGTTTTAAAAGAGTTGATTCTGAAGATGAATCAAGATTTGAAGATTTGGAATTGCGGAAAAGTTTTGGAGTGGTGAGATTGGGGTCTAAAAGTAAGTCCTCCCAATTGTGCACCGCTAGGGTTTCTTCTACAACTTTCAAAAACATTACCTTGGACAAACATGTGACCAATGGGGAAACCCTTGGTTTTTGTTCCAGGTCTGGTGGTGAAGATTTCCTGAAGATCCCTCAAGTTGAATGTGGAGCAGCAAAGTATAAGAAAGTAGCGCAGAAGATTAGGCCTGTCAATAAGCATATGCCTGTGGGTTGGAATCCGCCCTTGAAGAGACCTCCTTTGTCAAGAGATCTGTACTGTACTCCTTTGGTGAAGAATCCTCCAGAATTTGTAGAGACAGCTAGGGTGACTGTGGAAAGGTTGAAAGTTGTTAATTTTGGTCCGGATGGGTGGTTGTCTGAAGAAGAAAAGAAGTTGTTGTTTCACGTTATTTTGCTAAGGGAAAAAGCTGTGGCTTTTGTTGAGGAGGAAAGGGGTGTGTTGAAGCACTCTTATGGGGAACCTTACTTGATTCCTGTGGTTTGTCATGAACCTTGGCAAATCAAACCTGTTCTGATTCCAACTGCTATCAGGGAGGATTTTGTGGAGATTTTTAGGGAAAGAGTCAGGACTGGGTTATACAAACAATTGACATCCAGCTATTCAAGTCTGGTTTTCTGTGTAAAGAAGCAGAATGGAAATTTGAGGGTGGTTCATGATCTTATAGCCTTGAATAGAGTCACTATCAAGGACGCTGGTATGCCACCAAGTGCAGCGGATTTTGTTGAAGCTTTTTCTGGAAGGGTGTGTTATGGTTTTGGTGATATTATGGGTGGTTATGATGAGAAGGAACTTCATATGGATTCAAGGCCTCTCACAAATTTTGAGACTCCTTTGGGAAGATTTCAGCTCACAAGGTTGCCTCAAGGAGCAACTAATTCACAGGCAGTATATCAAGCACAGATGGCTTGGATTTTGCAGGATGAGGTTCCTACTCATGCTGGTATTTTTTATTGATGATGGTGGAATTAAAGCACCATCCACTTATTATGGTAATGAGGTGTTAATGGAGAACCCTGGCATAAGGAGGTTTGTTTGGGAATATGCAATAACTCTAGAGAGTGTGTTTTTTAGGATTGAAGAGTCTGGTTTGACCATTTCAGGGTCGAAATTCTGTTGTTGTGTTCCTGCTTTGGAAATTCTGGGACATGTGGTATGTAAAGAGGGAAGGATTATGGCAAAGAAAAAGATTAATAAAATTCAGTCATGGCCAAGGCCTAAAAATCCTACTGAAGTCAGGGGTTTTTAGGGTGTGTGTGTATATGTCAGGATTTTTATTAAGGATTTTTATTTGTTGGATTCACCTTTAAGGAGGTTGACCAGGAAAGATGCAGATTGGGAATAGACTGAAGAGTGTGAAGAGGCTTTTCAGAAGTTGAAAAAGGTTGTTGGGGAAGATATTGTTCTTCACAAGTTGGATTATGGTGTTAGTGCTGGAAAAATTTATCTGGCAGTGGACTCAAGCTATATTGCTGCTGGTGCTGTTTTGTCTCAGGAAGATAAAACTGGGAGGGTCAGGCCAGTAAGATATGATTCTGTGGTGTTTAATGAGGTGGAATCTAGGTATTCTCAACCTAAGTTGGAATTGTGTGGTGTAGAAAAAATTTTAAAGAAGCTACAGACTGTTTTGTGGGGGCAGCATTTTGAGCTGCAGGTGGATGCAAAATCTTTAGTTCAGATGATCAATACACCTAGTCTTCCAAATTCTCCAATGACTAGGTGGGTAGCATTTATTCAACATTTTTCTTTTGACCTGGTACACAAACAAGGCAAAACTTTTACAATGCCTGATAGATTATCAAGGAGGCCACCTACAGATGAAGATTCTGAGGCTGAAGAGTTTGATGAAGATGTGCCAGTGGTTAGGGCCAGCACAAAGGGTGCTGAAGATTTTTCTGACCTCCCCCAAGAGGCTAAACTGGCTGGATCTGATCTTGATTCTGGTGATCATGATGTTTTTGTTGATGAAGATGGAGTTGTTGTTTGGGACAGCTCAAATTTGGAAAATGGTGTTTTTGTTAGTGAACTGGATTCTCACAAGATTCAGTGGAAAGAGAAGGATGTGCCAAAATTTAAGGATTGGTATCCTGGTTGGGCTGGTCAATTGGCTCATGTTCACACTGTTGATTTTTATGAAAGAGTTGTACCCTTGGATTTTGTTTTGTTGAATTTTGAAGATGAGACCTGGGGTCAGTCTGGGTTTTTTGTTATTATGGTGGAATATCTGTTGACCTTGGAGAGGCCAGATAGTTGTGATGATGATACTTGGTTAGCAATCAAGAAGAAGAGTCCTGGATTTTATGTGTTAGGAAGAAGGTTGATGAGGAGGAGACATCCAAATCCTCAAGTGGTGGGGACTCAGAAGAAGGGTCAAGAATTGGTTTTGAAGTCTTTGCATGAAGACCTTGGCCATAGAGGCTTTGGGGAGACTTATAGAAGAGTAGCAGACAGATTTTGGTGGCCAGGTATGAAGCTGGCTTTGCAGGGTTGGGTTCAATCTTGTGAAGAATGTCAAAGAAGAAGTCACTTGAAACCTAAAGAGGTCGGCCATCCTACAGGTGAATCAACTGTTTTTGGAAGAGTCAGTCTGGATTCTGTCCATATTAAAGAGGGCAGGTATAAATACTTAATTGTTGCCAGGGATGATTTGTCTGGTCGGGTTGAGGCAGTGCCTCTGGTTAATTTGACTGCCAAGAATGTGGAAGAGTTTTTGAAGAAGGAGTGGATTTATAGGTATGGGTTGATGAAGTTGGTGACTGTTGATGGCGGGCCAGAGTTTGGTGCCAAATTTAAAGAAGCTGTGGCTATTGTTGGCTCTAAAGTTAGAGTGGCTACACCTTATTATCCTGAAGCTGAAGGCATGGTTGAAAGAAGCCATCAAGTTATCAAGAATGCTTTGGTAAAGATGTGTGGGGATAGTGCTGAAAAGTGGAGGCATTAATTACCCTTGGTGTTATTTGCTGATAGGGTCACTGTGAAGAGGACAACTGGCTATTCTCCTTATGAGTTAATGTTTGGTCAGAAAGCTGTTCTTCCAGTGGACTTGGAAGCTGTCTCTTATCTTGGAATTGATTGGGATGATGTGCACTCAACAGAAGAATTTCTCTGTGCCAGGATGCAACAGTTGGAATGTAGAGAGGAATGTCAAGAGAAGGCATACTCTAGAATGATGAGGATTAGGAATCAATCAGTCAGATACTGGGAAAAGAAGTTGGCTCATAGACTCAGGAATCCCTTGAAACCTGGTTGTTTGGTTTTGGTGTATAATAGAAGTTTGGAAAGTCAGTGGGGAAAAATGTTTGCCAACAGATAAAACGGGCCTTACAGAGTCAGATCTCAGGTGTCTGGAGGTTCTTATGTTTTGGAAGAGTTGGATGGTTCAGTCTTGAAGAAGAGAGTGGCTGCAGACCAGGTGAAGAGGTTCTATCCCAGAGGCACTAGACATGAAGAAGATTGACTCCCCAATGAGGATAAACTATGGAACATTCTTTAAATTTTGGAATTTTTGGTGTTGCAGAGCAACTTTTGTGTTAGAAACTTTTTGTTAGAAGGTAACCATGGGTGGGGCTTCTAGATTTGATCTTGGCAAGTGTAGGGGTAACTGATGGGCTGGCTGCTCTGTAGAACAGTTACCCCAGATTGTCTGTTTCCAACCCTTTCTCTTAATTTCGTTGAACCCTGGTATTGGTTTCTTTTCACAGGTTTTAGTCCTCTATGACTTTAAACTGGAATTTCCTTTGGTTTTCAAGTGCTGGACTCTTCACTCTTATTGGTTTTGGTTTATTGTGTTGGATGTTGTGTTTTGTTAGAAGGTACCCAAGGGGGGCTTCTAGATTTTATTTTGGCAAGTGTGGGGGTAACTGATGAGCTGGCTGCTCTAGAGAACAGTCACTCCAGAATGTCTGTCTCAAGTCTTTTGTTTTTTCTATTTGAATTCTAGTTCTGTTGTTTATTATTCAGGTTTCAAGTCTACTATGACTTTAAACTGGTTTGGGACTGGCTTCTTTATCTTTGGTTTTTTTGGGTTGGTGGTGGATCACTGGTGGTCTCCCATCATTTTTACTTATTGGAGGGAGCCCGCCCAGTGATCATTTCTATGGACTGGACTTTCTCTTACTGGAACTTCTCATAATCTGGACCATCCATGGAGCTGGACTTTCTTTGATTTTTTTAGTTATGATTTTGCTAGATAGTAGTTTCAGATTATTTTCTTTTTTCTCTTTTTTCTTTTAATTTTTTTATGGGGGTTGTTAAAATTATAAAATCAAAAATATAGGGTGTTACCACATCAGGGTCACCTGGATGTGGGCAAGCATTGGTGGGGAAAGGCTCATCAATTGGCCGGGCAATGCTATTTTATCATTTTATTTTATTTTATTTTTATTTTCATTAATGTCATTTTTTATTTTTTATTCTAATTATTAACCTTAATTTATGTTTCTTATTTCAAATCATTTAAAAATTATTGAACAGTGTATCCACATCAAGGTGCACTTGGATGTGGGCAAGGTATCAGGGGATCAGCTCATCAATTGGCTGGGGGATACCATTTGCATTATTTTTTATCTTTTATTTTATTTCATTTATTTTTATTTTATTTATCAATTTTTAATTTTAGTATGTTAGTAGACTGTTAAAAAAATAAAAAATAAAAATAAAAATAAAAATAAAAATAAAAATAAAAATAAAAATAAAAATAAAAATAAAAATAAAAATAAAAATAAAAATAAAAATAAAAATAAAAATAAAAATAAAAATAAAAATAAAAATAAAAATAAAAATAAAAATAAAAATAAAAATAAAAATAAAAATAAAAATAAAAATAAAAATAAAAATAAAAATAAAAATAAAAATAAAAATAAAAATAAAAATAAAAATAAAAATAAAAATAAAAATAAAAATAAAAATAAAAATAAAAATAAAAATAAAAATAAAAATAAAAATAAAAATAAAAATAAAAATAAAAATAAAAATAAAAATAAAAATAAAAATAAAAATAAAAATAAAAATAAAAATAAAAATAAAAATAAAAATAAAAATAAAAATAAAAATAAAAATAAAAATAAAAATAAAAATAAAAATAAAAATAAAAATAAAAATAAAAATAAAAATAAAAATAAAAATAAAAATAAAAATAAAAATAAAAATAAAAATAAAAATAAAAATAAAAATAAAAATAAAAATAAAAATAAAAATAAAAATAAAAATAAAAATAAAAATAAAAATAAAAATAAAAATAAAAATAAAAATAAAAATAAAAATAAAAATAAAAATAAAAATAAAAATAAAAATAAAAATAAAAATAAAAATAAAAATAAAAATAAAAATAAAAATAAAAATAAAAATAAAAATAAAAATAAAAATAAAAATAAAAATAAAAATAAAAATAAAAATAAAAATAAAAATAAAAATAAAAATAAAAATAAAAATAAAAATAAAAATAAAAATAAAAATAAAAATAAAAATAAAAATAAAAATAAAAATAAAAATAAAAATAAAAATAAAAATAAAAATAAAAATAAAAATAAAAATAAAAATAAAAATAAAAATAAAAATAAAAATAAAAATAAAAATAAAAATAAAAATAAAAATAAAAATAAAAATAAAAATAAAAATAAAAATAAAAATAAAAATAAAAATAAAAATAAAAATAAAAATAAAAATAAAAATAAAAATAAAAATAAAAATAAAAATAAAAATAAAAATAAAAATAAAAATAAAAATAAAAATAAAAATAAAAATAAAAATAAAAATAAAAATAAAAATAAAAATAAAAATAAAAATAAAAATAAAAATAAAAATAAAAATAAAAATAAAAATAAAAATAAAAATAAAAATAAAAATAAAAATAAAAATAAAAATAAAAATAAAAATAAAAATAAAAATAAAAATAAAAATAAAAATAAAAATAAAAATAAAAATAAAAATAAAAATAAAAATAAAAATAAAAATAAAAATAAAAATAAAAATAAAAATAAAAATAAAAATAAAAATAAAAATAAAAATAAAAATAAAAATAAAAATAAAAATAAAAATAAAAATAAAAATAAAAATAAAAATAAAAATAAAAATAAAAATAAAAATAAAAATAAAAATAAAAATAAAAATAAAAATAAAAATAAAAATAAAAATAAAAATAAAAATAAAAATAAAAATAAAAATAAAAATAAAAATAAAAATAAAAATAAAAATAAAAATAAAAATAAAAATAAAAATAAAAATAAAAATAAAAATAAAAATAAAAATAAAAATTAAAATTAAAATAAAAAAAATTAAAATTAAAATTAAATTAAAATAAAACAAATTATATATATATATCTGTTAATTATTATTGTTCTCACTTTTTAGTGAAATATTAATTTCTTTTTTTATTTTGATTTCTGGAAGAAGAAGCCTCTGGCGGTTGGTCTGGATTATGGTGGTTTTTTTGCTTTTTTGTTAGGATTGAAGGAAGAACCTTGTTCTTTGTGGTATAGGTGGCTGGAAAGAGTATATGGATTGAAATTGTTAGGAGCCAGATTAGAAGGTAATTTTTGGGAAGAAGTGGAAGAAGAGGGGATAGAGTGTTGGAAGGTGTGCTTAATTATTCTAGACATCTTCCAGTGGTCATCAAGGAGCTGTTTCCTCAGATTCTTTTCAAATTCATTCAACGGACCTCGAAGAGCAAATGCCTTAAGCATGTTTGAACACATCATGCTTAGGTGTTGTTTCATGTCAGTGTAATCCAGTGTTAAGGTAGTTTTTAGTTGTTGGCCAATCTTAATTGCAGTTTCAGGAAGCAGGGTTCCAAATAAACAGAAGAATTGGATCAGTAATTTTTCTCTGTTGAAGAAATTGGATTAATTAATTTGGTACTTACAGATTGGAAGCTCATCAAATTTGTAAGAGGCCGGAATCTGGACTGTTGAAGAATGTTGCATAGAGGTTGTAGGAGGATCAAACAGATAGATGTATGGATTTTCATGATCATCCTCTAAATGGTGTTGAGAAGATGCACTAGAAGGAGGAATTTCCTGTGGCCTGGCTGGACCAGCAGGGCTGCTGTTGTTGTTGTTGATATTGTTGCTTGAACCAGTTTGGTTGGATACTTGTGGTGGAGTACCAGGTTGGTTGTAGGACAGACCAGGAGAAGGTGACCTGGAGCTGATTGGGATCTTCTGGATGAAGATCCGGAAGAAATGGAACTTTTAGAGAAGTAATTGGCTTGAAGAGGAGAGGTGTAGTTAACTCTTCTTGATTGAGAGGGAGATTTTTGTTTGGGAGCAGTGTTGGGTGCTCTGGTATCTTCTTGAGGTCCTCTGGAAGGTCTTCTAGAAGTTTTAGAATTTTTGGCATTTTTTGATGAAGAAGTTGTTGTGCGCATTTCTCTGGGAGCACTAGGAGGTTGTTTGGTGGTGTTGTTGTTGTTTTCTGGTGGATTTTGGCTGTTTTCTGGCTGAATTTGATGGTTTTGAGCCTGATTTATGCTTCCTAGTGAGGCAGGCAGGCCACCTGGATGAGGTCAATCAGCCTGGGAGTTGATTTTGAAGATGTTTTAGCTTAATTTGCTGAGATAAATGCTGTTTCTTGGAATGATAAATCAGGTCTTTTGGAGAGAGTTCTGGAGATGGAGAGGTGTGATCTTCTGGATGAAGCTGAAGATAGAGAAGAGGAAGAGGGACCTAGTTCTGGGGATCTGGTAGGAGATCTAGAGATGTATTTGTGTGAATGTGAAGGTTGAGGTATAGGATAATTGGGGTCTCTGTCACACTTTTTCTTTTTGGAGTTGCAAGAATCACAGGCCCTGTTGTAGAGTTTGGCTTCAGGAGTTAAAAGAGTGAAGGTTCAAGGTCTGCACATGTGGATACACTGTTTTCAAGCATATTCCTTGGGAGCATTGAAACAAGGAAGGTCTGATGGGTCAAAATCTGGGATTCTACCATTATCTGTGATGGGACAAAAATGAAGAGAAAAGAGATTAAATAAAAAAATTTTATCAGTGATGTGTAGATGATGAAGAGGAAGTGGAAGTTCAGAAGGGCGGTTGCAGAGTATTGTGCATGGAA
Source organism: Hemileia vastatrix (assembly GCA_030280995.1). Taxonomy (NCBI): domain Eukaryota; kingdom Fungi; phylum Basidiomycota; class Pucciniomycetes; order Pucciniales; family Zaghouaniaceae; genus Hemileia; species Hemileia vastatrix. The sequence continues at coordinate 30,602,245 of JASXTE010000001.1, read as the reverse complement.
TTGGCTCTTTTTTTATGCAAAGTGTGGAAATTCTGTCAAGACTTTAAACTGAACACTGTGGGCATTCCATCAAGACTTTAAACTGAAAATGGTATAGTCCTCCAAGACTATAAACTGAGGATGGTTTGATGGTTGAGTCCTTCAGTACTATAAACTGATAATGTGATGTTGATGTGATTCTTGCAGATGGCATCCGAAGGGGGAGGCTCTGAATTTGGTTAAGGCAAGTGTGGGGGTAACTGATGAGCCAGCTGCTCTGTAGAACAGTTACCCCAGAATGTTAGTTTATTTTCTTTGGTCTTTAATGGTTTTATCTATGGTTCTGTCTTTATGATTTAGGTTTTGAGTCCCCCAAGACTATAAACTGAGGGTTTTTGAGTTCCCCAAGACTATAAAATGAGGGCTGTTAGTCCCCCAAGACTTAAAACTGAGGATGAGTCCCCCAAGAATTTAAACTGAGGAGTTTTTTTATTTTATTTCTAAGGCAAGAATCAATTACAGTAGAGCATCAAGAGATGATACAAAGTGTTCAGCATTAGTCTTGAGCTGGTAGATGAGGTGTCTTCTTTTCTCAATTTCCTGTGGATCTTTGGCAGGAGTGGATTGGAAGTAGTTTAGAATGAGATGTTTTTGTTGAGAAGAGTGTTGTTGGAATTTGTCCTTGATGGTGGGAAGTTGATTGGGTGTTGGTGTTTCAATGGTTCCCACATTGTCATCATCACTGTCTGGATGGGAATGAACTGGAAATTCATCAGCTTAAATTTCAGTATGGAGAAGCATTGGTTTTACTATCAGAAGGACCAGTTATGGTAGAGCTAGTGGCTTTAGTGGTGTTGGAACTCTTTTTGGAAGGGTTTAACTTGTTGATTAATCTGGGTATCAAGATGGAAGGCCTAGATTTTTTGGTTTTGCTGGAAGAAAGACCAGGTTGAGTGGGAGGTGAATTTGTTGCAGATGATAATGGACCAGGTCTGGAGCAAGTTTTCTTTCTGAAATATCAGGCATCACAAGCAGATCTGTATGGATGAATTAGGGGTGTTATGGTACAGATGAGGTTATGGTCAATACAGTATTGACAGGGACCCATTTCAGAGATGGATTTTGAAAAATGTATGAACATGGTGGTTTTGATGAAGAAGAATGTGGAAATTCTCAATTGGAGGGAGGATGTGGTTTTTCAACATTGGAAGAGGCCTTTGTTGGGCTTTTTGGTGCTGTTTTGGTATGTCTTAATTAACATTGGTTAAATAATTGGGTGTTTTTCTGGTTTTATTCAGTGAATATTGGGACTATGGATATGTGGGTGCAACCATTGGATAGCCCTGGTTTTACTCCATATTTTATGTATTTTTGACATTTTTTATATTCTAAGTTTTAAGGGGTCATTTCCTCATTTTTCATTTCTAAAAGATAGTTGTTTAATTTTGTTTTTCGTGTTTTATCGGCTAACATTAAGTCTTAGGGTTAAGTGCTTAGTACCATTAAGTAGAGCTGATTTGGCTCTATATTTTATGTCACAATGTTGTCATAGCTTAATTTTGTGTTTTAAGGGTTTTAGTAGTTGTGGTGGATATTTCTAAGTATTTTGGGCTTTATTTGAGGTTTTTGGTGGTTTTTTGGCTTCAGGGAGGTCTGGCTGCTTCTAGGCAGGCTGCCTGCCTTGGTTATAGAAGGCTTGGGAGCGCTTCTAGAGGGCTTTTATTCAATTTGGCTTCCAAAAGCACCAAATTTATTGTTGTGCATAGATTTTTTAGATGGTGGTCTGTGTGTACATACTGAATAAGACAGTTTGGGGCAACTTTAATTATCGTACAACCATCAGGAGGTGATATCATTGTTTTCTCACTCAGTTTTCACTTTTTTTTGGCCACAATTGGCTGTGTTTTTTGCAAGGTTAGTTCTTCATTTAAATCAACTTTGGCAACTGGTTTCTCTGGTGTAGCTTTGCAACCTGCATCAAGTATTATTGCTGTTTTCTGTGCAACAAGTGCAAAAGGTTTTGTTTTTCTGGTGTGGATCTTTCTGCATTTCAGGATTCTGGTTCTGTGGTTCTCAGTGGTTTTCTATTGGCTACTGTCTTGACTTGTTAAGCAGTCAAGAAGTGTGTTGGAAGGGGTATAGTAACAGTCTCTAATTTGCTGTAGCACATAAATTGCACCTGGTATTTCTCAAAGGGACAGGGATTTTTCTCTCCAGTTTTACTCCAACTCCCTTGGTCAAGGCCTATAGCTAGTACTATATGATTGTCTACATTGTGTACTATAAAACTAAAGTGGATTGAAAAAAATCTTATCCAAAAGAGTTAACAGAAGATTTAAAATACTTAACCAAATCAGGAGACAATGAAATCAAAGCCCTTATCAGTATTTCTTTTAAACCTCAATTTATTTATGAAAATCATTCTTTTAATGGTTCAAAAGATGAATCTTTTAATGAACTATCTGATATTATCATAACTCTATATCAAATGGCTTTTGCTCACTTACCAATAAGGAATACAAATTTGTTGGTTGGTATTATAACTACGCAATATAGGGGGTGGACTTGCTAGCAATCCTCAACCTGAACTCTGATGGAGCTCTGATGGAACTCTGACTGAACTCATACTGAACCCATACTGAACTCTACTTGAACACCCTCCTAAAACTGTTCTGCTGAGTGGTGTTCATCCCTGATTGTATGGTTCCTTTATCAATAGCTCAATGTGTGTTCAATCTGTGGTGAGTTTGGGTCCAAGGTTGAGGACTCTCTAGCAAGTCCACCCCCATATTTTGTGGTGTATTATTGGATTTGGTTGGAGACCAGGAATTGTTAAAGGCTATTCTCTTGGTATGTCTAATAATATATTTTCATTCTTAAAATTATGTCACTCATTTTATTTCCATAGGCATCTATTCTTTACTTAAAAATTTATCTAAAGCCAAAAAAGATGAAGATTTTTACTTATGGGACACCTTACCATCTTTTAATGCTATTCTTGCTCTACATCTTAAAAAACTCTGCAATAAAGCATTTGAAAATATCCATGAAGTTGCTACAAAAGTTTGAATACCAAATTGGTGTGACGCCAAATGGGAAGAAATTAGAAACAAATATATTTTATTTTTAAATGTTATTATTACTCATTTAGGATTCCACAATAAGATTCATATCAATAGGAATTACACCACCTTTCTTACTTTTGGAATATTCTCATATATCAATCCGATAACTGGCTATCCAATACCATCTCCAGCTAAAATCAAAGGACATGGTTTATATTTTCCAGACCACAAGTGCATCATTGATTTTGGTTTGGGAAATGGTGTGATCAAAACAATTTGGAACTCTTCTCAGGATCATCACCAAACAACCAATGTTTCACCTGGTTTGGAATATTGTCAAGAGTTTACTCATTTTGGATGTTCTTTCCAAATTAGTCAATAGTTGATTCAAAGAATCAACAAGGTAAAGAAAGAAGGTAAAGTTAATATATTTAAAAAAACCTTATCTAGATCCAAAAAGTATGGGGATTAGTGGTGTCATCAAAAATTTAATATTTTTTCATAAATTTTTAATAAATATCTCTTATATTTCAATTTCCTCAACTAAAGTAATGTTCCAAGGACCTTGTGTTGTATAAATGGTAATCATGACAAAATTTATTTGTTTCATGGGGTTCCTCTAGCCTATACCTGTGGAAAGTCCCAAACTTTTGTTTCTAGATTTGTTCTGCATTTTGGCTAGATGAATTGTCATTACTTTAAAACTAGGGGAATTGATATATATTAGTTGTTTATATATTAATTTATGTAATTATATTAAATTTTAATGACTCCCACCCCTTACTTTAATAAAATGAAGGGGGGGTATTGCCAAATTTTGAAATCTGACATTCAAAATTGAAGACTTGTAAAAATTTAGGTGATGCCAACCCCTTGCTTCAATAAAATTTAGGGGGGGTATTGCCAAATTTTTAAGTGCAACATGTAAAATTTTTGACTTGTAAATATTTTGGTGATACCCAACCCTTACTTCAATAAAATGCAGGGGGGGTATTGAAAAATTTTCATATTAGATTTTCAAAATTTGTCTTGAAATTTTGGTGATACCCATCCCTAACTACATGCAGGGGGGAGATTTTCCAAATTCTCATAAGACATTCAAAATTCTTAACTTGAAAGAATTTTGGTGAAAACCAACTCTTACTTCAAAAAAAGAAGGGGGGGATTGGAAAATTCTCAAATGAGACTTGAAAATTTTATTTAAAAAAGAATTTTTAACATTAAAATACAAATATTCAACTAAAGATGGATAGAGTACAGAAATACAGGAAATTTTTGTAAAATTTTATGTAAAAATAAATATGAACAGTTAAAGTGTGAAGGAACTAAAACAAACTAGTTATCAAAAAAATTCATCAAACGTTCAATTTCATCAACAGTTTTATTGGCTATAACACATTCTATCAAGAAATCATTCTTTTTAGAATTTTCTTCAAAATGATGCTGATACTTATTCTGTTCCATTAATTTTTGATGCTCATGTGTTTTTTCCTCTTTTTTTGATTTTTCAATACTTAGAGTTAACTCAAACTTCTTCTCCTCCAAGTCTTGGGCCCAATCATCCTTCTGTAAAGAGAGCTCTTACTTCCTCTCTTCCAAATCATGTGCTCTGTCATCCCTCCTTAAAGAGAGCTCGTATTTTTTCTTTTCAAAGTTTAGAGTCTCTTTGGTGATTTCAAATTGTTCTAGAGTGATAAGAAATATTAACATAAAGTAGAAGAAAAGCAGAGTAAAGTATTAAGAGGTATTGTATCACTTACCAGCATCACATTTCTCCAAAAATTCTTCCATAGAAGAAAAAGGGGTTTGTGATGAAGTATCACTTTTTTTCTTCTTTGGGAGTGGAAATTTAGACTAGTTGAAGCCCTTTGCTTTTTGTTTGATGTAGTTGGTACATTAATTTCCTCCTCATCATTGTCACTAGCTTTAGACTCAGATGATGGTGGGTCCTGGGTTTGTTTGTCATCCTTTTTAGAAATAAGAAAAGATAAGTAAATAAAGAAAATAATTGGTAAGATAGAAGAAAAAAACATACCTGAGTTATATTGGGTTGGTTTATATCACCATAAGGATCTATTGAAAGGATATCTAAATTTTTTGAATTTAAAACAGGGGAGACTTGAGTGGAGGAAGAGGATGGGAAAAGATTTGTTACGGCATCATGTTCAGAGATAGGATCTTCTCCATCTGTCAGTGTATCTAGTATGTAAGTATGATTTAATAGTATTTATTAATGGTCCTACTACTTATTTATAAATTATTTAGTGATTAAACCTCAGGGGAAGACTAATAAAATAGTTATACTCAAATAAAACTCACAATACTTGGATTTAAATGCATGCTAGTGGTGGAAAATAGATATATAGAATATAGTTATAGCTTATATAATGATAATATCAATTTATAAAGGCTTTATAATATATTTCTAAATGATAATAATTGTGTTTAATTTTTTAATTGAATTGTAGTAAGTAAGTGATGTCTAATAACCGTCAAAATCCTCCCTTACTTATACCAAAATCCGCTGGAGTGCACAGACCTTCAATCCAGATAATGTCACTGCTATCCCTGGAAATTACAGCACTGTGAGGGCCCATCAGCTCCCCATAGCTTCCACTTCAAGAAGATTAAACACCCAGACCTCAAGTAAGGACACTCCATCACAATTAATGATACCACAGTCCCATACCATAAATAGAAAATCCAGATAAAAGTAGATACCATAAAAAAACAGGTAAAATAACTCATCCAAAGAAGATATAATGAAACACAAAGCATATAAAAGAAACAAATGAAATTCAAGCCCCCAATAACATCCCCAATCATCCATATTAACCCAGCAATGACCTCCCAACCCATAAATCCGTGAATATCCATCCAAGGAAGCAGATGAAGTTGTCCAAACTGAGTGTATGTGCCTGAAATAGATGTCTATGCTTCTGTAGGCGTTGTGAGTCCACTTAATATGTCCATATGACCTAAAACAAGCATAAAAACAAAGTTTATAGTCTATTAAGAGGCTAAAACCCACTTTTAGACCTAAATATACATAATATACTGCATATTTCACTGAATATGAGATTTATGTATACATATAAGCTTATGTATGTCAATAATTACTTAATATCACTTAAGATAAGTATATTATGACTCCATTAACACCTTAATAGGTATTTTTAGGCCATGGATAAGCTATTTAAACTACTATAATTTATATAATAGTGTAATAATTATATATATATATGTAATATAATCATATATATTATTGTTTTAACCTTATTTTTAAGATATAAGCTTAATTTAATTAAGGTTATCTTATTTTAAGTATATGAAATACTCAGTCATAGGGATATCTAGGCTGACACTTCCTCACCCAAAAAAAACATTAAAAAAATGTTAAGACATTTTAATTAAAAGTAAGGAGTGAAAAGAATTTTTTTTAATTTTCTATAATACATATACTGAATAAACAGTATTAGGGGGTGTCAGTTCTGGCAAATCCGCACTTAAATTAAGTGCGGATTTCAAACCAAATCAGCACTTACAAATCAGCACTTAAATTTTGCAAAAAAGTCACTTATTTCAAAAAAGGGTGTCAGTTATGACCTCAAATCAGCACTTTTTTCCCGTTTTTTTTCACAACCACATTTTGGCCACAAAACATCCCTTCCTTTCTTACCCCATCCCTGTCACATGTGACACACTGACCTTCCTCGCTACCTACCCATCAATCCTCGGCACACACCCCTTCCTGACATTTTCAATATTTTGACCAGGCATGTTTACATTCTTTTTTACTTATTTCTTCTACTTTTTAATCTTTTTTCTTGTTATGTGCCAGTTTCATAATGCCTCCCAGACATTCCAAATCTCAAAAGGTAACTCAAAAATCTGCTTCGTCACAAAAGTCTCCTCGTAAAGCAAGCCCTACACCTGAAAAATCAAAGGCAGGTTCAGGTCAGCTTAAAAAGGATGATTATCTCATCATAATCAACTTCCTTAAAATAAAATCAAATTTTGAAGCATGTTTTGGATGTGAAAAGTCCACTCGTATTGGAAGTCCACCTTCTTCAAAGGTTAATGGCTACTTGTTGATGGCCAATGAAGTAAGGAAGAAAACAAGGGGGAGAATCGATATCAATCCTAAACAAATGAAGGAGAGATTTAAGAGTTACCATTCAAAATATAAAAAGACTCATCATGCTGTAAATGAAACTGGCTTTGGTATTGACGATGATGATTTGGAGATTGGAATTACTACTGTTTCCGAAAAGCTCAATGTCATGTGTCCTTTCTATGAGGAAATGGATAATCTTTTTGGCACCCGAGTTGATGTAAACCCTTGGTTTCTACACAATACTACTAAGCATATACCTTCTGGATCCAAACCTTCCTATAATCCTCCCAACACACCTTTACTTGAAGAAGATCAATCCCCTCCACCTTCTAACCATAGTTCAGCTGAAGATGATCCCAACTATCAAGCAGAACAATTATATTGCAGAAGATCTGAATCCTCAGAGGCCCAAAATTTAAATGTATGTTTACTTTTTGTTTTTTCTTCAATTCTTCTCTGAATTTCTCTTTCTTTCTAGTCTCCTCCTACTCAAACTCAATCTCCATTAAATTATCTCAATTCTGGAAATGTGAATACCTCTTTAGAAGCTGCTTTAGAAGAACTTCGTGAAGCCTCTTGTTCAAACTCCAAACTAAAGTGTCGAGCCTCAACTTCAATGAACTTGAACCATCTATTAAAACGTGGTAATACTTCAACAAGCTCATTTGGCTCCCTTGAGGATTATTTTGAAAAAAAAGATATAAGTAAGTTTTGTTTACTATATATCTTAATCATTAACTCATTTATTTATTTATTTCAATTTAATTTTCTCAGCAAAATCAACTATTGCAAATAATGCCCTTGACTTTGAGAAGATGAAGTTTGATCATATGCTAAGGAAAGATCAGCAAGCCTTAGATTTGGAAGAAAAAAAATTTGAGGTAGATCAGATGGAAAGAGTAAATGACCGTCAATTTCAAAGAGAAATGGCTACTTGTGAATTGGAAAAACAAGAGAGTTTTAAAAAAAAGATTTCATTATGGAATGTGTTAAAAATGGCCAATCTTATGAGGACATTAAAAAATTACTTGACCTTTTCAATTGATAATTTGTTTTTCTAGTTAATTTAATTTTGTTTGATTTCTTTTTGGTAATATTTTCTTATATGCTGACTTATAAAAGGAAAAGAATATAGTACGTTATTTTTGACAAAAATTTGAATGTATAATAAAAATTTTCTATCTTTACTTTCTAGTCAATAAGTTTGCTTATCTAAATTTTTCTAAGTCATCAATTTCACATGTCAGATTTAAAAAATTGGCAATGCCCTCCCCTGCATTTTATTGAAACAAGGGGTGGGTACCACCAAATTTTTCTAAGTCATCAATTTCACATGTCAGATTTAAAAAATTGGCAATACCCTCCCCTTAATTTTATTGAAGTAAAGGGTGAAAGTCATCAAAATTTAATATAATTACATAAATTAATTAATATATAAATAAGATATGTCAAGTATACTACTTTTAAAGTAATGACAATTCCTTAAGCCAAAATGCAGATCAAGTCTAGAAACTAGGTTTGGGACTAAGGCTTGAGAGAGGGGTGAGGAAGGGTGTATGGGGTAGCGAAAAGGTTGGGAAAGAGTTGGAAGGGAAGATTAAGGGTTCCGAGGCATTTTAAATGAAGAAAAGGGTCTGGGAGAGGTTGAGAGGGGTGAAATGGGGATCAAAAGAGGATGGCATACAATGGGGCTGGGAGGATAGCGAAAGGCATGGGAAGGGAAGACAAGCATGTGTTGATAGAATTGAAAGGGATGGAGATTGGTGCAAACAGAGTGTGAAAATAGGAGGATGAACTCTGTTCTTCGGGCGAAGAACAGAGTTCACTTCCATAAAATATTAGCTGAAACATAGTTTTCAATTCTGTAAAAACAGTTGTAAGTAATAGAAAAAGTCACTGTTTTTTTTATATGTAATCTGAAATTTTTTAATAAAATTATTGTATTTAAGAATTGCAATATTGTCAATCAATTTTTATTGATCAAATTAATTTAATAAAGTATTGTTTTAATAAGCTGTTTCAAAAAATACTTTGCATTGAGTAGACTCATGGAATGATTTTTTCTGGCTTCCATTCAGTTATCCTCACACTTTCACTATGTTTTCAATATAGATCCATTGTTATTTGTGTGATACTTCAAGTGAAAGTTCAGTATTACTTCAGTCTGAGTTCCATCTGATTTCCATCTGACTTCAAGTTGTGGACTTGCTAGCAAGTCCTCCCCCTATATTGCGTGGTGTTTGCTGAAAATATGCGATTTCATGTTGAGTTGATGAAAGAAAACACAGAGAGAAAAAAAATAAGAATTTAACAGCAAATTCAAAAACCAAAAAAATATGCAAAAAAATTTACCATTCTCAGTGAATAATACATGCAAATTGATAATTTGAAGAGAAAGAGAAAAAAATTAAAATTGCGTTGAAAAATGTTGGAGTGTTATTGGAAGGATTTTCGCCCTTATACTAGTTGATTGAGAAATAGAAGTGTTGGATATAGTCAGAGGTGAATCAACTTGTTCATCTTCATACAGCTCTAACCATTGATCTTTGAGGTCAGCAAGTAGGTTATGAAGTATAGTGCAACACAGAATCCAGTTGATCACCACCTCCATTTCAGATTTATTTCTAAGAGGACTTCTTAATTCCCTTAAACTAGAAAAACGGCCTTTCAAGATTCCAATAGAATGTTCAATACGGACTCTTGACTTTGCCAAATGATTGTTGAATTTGGCATTTTGACTGTCTTCTGAAGCTGCTCCCCAAAAAGCAGGAAGTACATACTTTCCATTCACATAAGCAGAATCTGCAAGAAGATACTGATTTTCATCAAAGAATTTTTCAGGTTCATTTGAAATATGCATTCTTTGGAAGACGTAGGAGTCATGACATGAGCCAGGATAGCCAGCGAAGAATGATATAAATTTTTTGTTTACGTCACATATAAGCTGAACGTTAATTGAATATCTATAAAGAAGATATATTTGTTTGTGTTAGTTTCAAGGAGGATGAAAGGAGTTAAAAATAATCTACCTCTTTTTACGGTCAAAGTAATTGTTTCCACCTTGAGCAGGTTTCTGGCTCAAAGGAATAGTAGTACCATCAACAAAACCAATACATCCTGGAAAGCCCTCTGCTTGCATAACCTGAGATGATTCAAGTCGCTCTTCTTTTGTTGGCCAGGTGAGAAGTTGAGATTCCAAGGAGTTGATGGCAGTGATACATCGTTTGGTATAAGTTTTAACTGAACCATACCCTAAATCAAAGACATTTTCTAAACGTTTCAAAGCGGCTCCATTACCATTTGAACCCAAACGACATAGTGTGATGGCCGATTGAATTGAAGGATGTCGTTGTTCTTTTTGAGAATTATTGTGAAATATGGGATGATCCTGAATAAGCTCAAGCAATTTAAGGAAACATTCCTGAGAAGTCCTGAACAGCTGTCTAAAACTGGGTGTAGATAGGTTAAGAAGTGTTTGGATGGTGTACTTGGGGGTATGAAGTACTTGAGGCTTTCTGGAAAGAAGGTAACTTTTCATGGACATTTTTGTTAAAAAGACAAAATCTTCTTCTAGATCAAAATCAGAATCACAATCAGAGTCCAAGAGCAGTTCAAGAGCCATGAAAGTCATTGCTTTATGTAATTTATCATGATTTGAAAGTGAGGAAGGCATGACTCTTATATGATATGATATTAAGATTTAAGTGATGTACGATGTTTTGAGTTATGAAGTGTTATGCTGCGGAGTGCTGCGTATGAATGGGATGATGCTGACAAATCAGTGAAATGGGACTTGATGGTGAAATCAGCACTTTTGGTTGAGAAAGTGCGGATTTGAGTGAAATAAGTGACTTATTTCATTTTGAAATCCACCAGTATTGGGGCTAGTGTGTTTTGGAAATCCGCACTTATTTAAGTGCGGATTTGTAAGTGCGGATTTGCCAGAACTGACACCCCCTATTATTTTGATATAAATTTCTTCAAGAGATTTTTAAGATCAGAGATTTCATTTTCAGGAATCCACTGGTCATATTCACTTGATTTATTTTTAAATCATAATAGATAATCTTTCTTTAGTAAGGTGTCTCTTTTTAAGTATCTTTTCTATTTCTGCCTTTTCAACTATTTCTTCAGGTTGCTTTTTATGCCTTCCTAATCTTCCTGGAAATAGGGCAGTAACACTAGAATGGTATGGTTTTATAAGAGATATAGGAAATACTGGATGTTTTCTATCATATGGTGCATATAGAATAACCTCAACAGCATTATTACCAACCATCTTTTTAACTACAAATGGTCCAATGAATGGATCCTTCAATTTAACATTACCATTTAAGTTGAAATGTAGTGTTGAAATAAGGACTTCATCACCCTCTTTGAACATTTGTTCTTTATGGGCTTTATCCCATCTTTTCTTCTCATACTCAAACACCTTATTTATACATTCTTGAGCATGTTTTCTGCATAATTCCTGAATCTGAAGAAAAGATTTAGTGTCTGGATGGATACCCAATCTAGGTAATTTATTAAGAGTTTTAGCAGGGGTATTAGGTAAATAACCCAACCATAACTCAAATGGATTTTTTCCAGTGACAGAATGTACTGTACTATTGTATGCAAATTCTAAATCTGGGATAAGGGTTACCCAATCATGCGTGAATTTGTCATTGTATTTAAATTTAAGACCAAAATCACAATATCTTCTTATCATATCTTCTAAAGTTTGTATCATTCTTTCTGCTAGCCCATCAGTTTGTGGATGGTGTGCTGTAGAAAGTTTTAATTGACACCCTGAAACATCCATAAGTGATGTCCAGAACTCAGAAGTAAACTTAGGATCTCTGTCTGAGACTATTGCTTTGGGAAAACCTGCTATATTTAACATTTGTGTCCACCATAAAAAAGCTAAGTCCTTTGCAGAAACCTCTTTGTGGGTAGGAATAAATTTACACATCTTTGTAAATCTATCTACAATTACCCAGCAGGAGTTATAACTCTTATGCCCTGCTATTGGAAAACCTGTTACAAAGTCCATGTTAATTATTTCCCATGGAGATTTTGGTTTCTCAATTTGTTGTAATAAACCAGCTCTTTTTCCTGTTAATCTTTTAGATTTTTGACAAGAATTACATGTCTCAACATATTTTTGAACATCCTCAGACATGTTAATCCACCAAGTGGTGTTTTTTACTCTGGTTAATGTTTTATGGTAGTCAAAATGACCTACTAAGATATCATCATGACATATACTTAACATTAACTCCTTCATTGAAGGGGAAATTACAATTACATTACTTAATTTTTTTCTGTAATATATAAAAGCATCCTCAATGGAAAATTTTTCTTTCTCTAATTCCTCTTTATACTTATTTGGTAATGTTTTTATTAAAAAATTCATTGAAGCATTAGATGGAAAATTTAAAATTGTAGTGTGTTTACTTAAGTCAGGATCTGAAGCATACCTATCAAGAATTGATTGCATAAATTAATCCTGAAGATCTACAATATAAATGCAATAAATTTTAATAATATCTGATTCAGGACCATAAGCAGGATTATCATCATTACTAGGCAGAGGTACTCTAGATATCAAATCTACATTAGAGTGTAAGCTTCCTGCTCTATGTGTAATAGTCATCCGTCCTCTGCATTCTTGTACAGCTAATTTCCATCTAAACATGTGTCTATTAGGAGTTTTCATGTTTAAGAGTGACTTAACTGCACTACAGTCAGTTATTAACTCAAATTTTTGGTCTTCAAGGTAATAATTTAGCTTCTCAAGAGCCCATACTACTGCCAAACATTCAAGTTGAGTAGCACCATATTTCAATTCACTACTTCTTAGAGTACGTGAAATATAGCAAATTACTACTTCTGACATTTTTCCTTCAATAAGTTGTTTTTGATGCAAAGCAGCACCCAGACCAATAAAACTTGCATCTGTATATAATACAAAAGGCAATTGGATATCTGGTAATCCCAAGATAGGAGCTGTAATCAAACATTCTTTCAACTTATCAAAATCCTGTTGTCTTTCATTATTCCAAATGAAAGCTTCTGATTTCTTTATCAGTGCGGTCTATTTTGCAGCAATTAATTGGTAGTTTTTTATATATTGTCTAAAATGACCACACATACCAAGAAAAGATTGTACATCCTTTACATTTTGAGGAATGCCAATATTCTTTATTTCAGCCACCTTATTATGGTCTACACATATTTTCAAGCCAGATACAATATGACCAACCACTTTTAAAGACTCAAACCCAAATTTACATTTTTTCAATGCAAGGGTCATTTTTATTTCATCCATTTTTTGATATACCTTCTTTAAATGGATTAAGTGTTCATCGTATGTCTTAGAGAACACTATGATGTCATCAATGTATACCATTAATCATCCCTCAATCATTTAATTATGGAATGTTATATCCATTAACTTCTGAAATACTGATGGAGAATTTTTTGGTCCAAATGGCATCCTGACATATTTATAAACTCCCATGTGTGTTGTTATCAACAAAAAGTTCTGTGAATTCTTTTCAACAGAAATTTGATGGTACCCTTTATTTCCATCTAGGCAACTTATATACTTAGCACCTTTAAGGATAGCATTTATAGAGGCAATCCTTGGAAAGGGATAAATATCATCTACTGTAAATGTATTTAATGCTCTATAATCACTGCACAATCTTGCTTTATCTTGTTCATAAGAAATTAGAACTGGTGATATTACACAATATTTTGGTGTAGTTTCAACCTTCTCAAGAATTTTCATTTTTAATAACATCTTAATATTATCCTTTATGTCTTTCCTCTTCATTGGTGAAGCAGGGTATGGTTTCTTTTTAATACTAGCAGGAATATTATCCATATCACAGGTTAAACTTATTTTTATCTCATGATCTTTTACAAGGCCAAGTTCATTTGTACCATGTGCAAAATCCATTGGAAATGCTTTTATTAAGTCCAAAATATTATTTTTCTCAGATTCACTTATCTGAGTGCCAAATGATGCTTTAGAAATTTCTGTTTCCAGAAATTCCATCTCATTGGATTCTCTTCCTTTGCACGGAATATTTGTTACTGACTCAATGTGTAAGACTGGGTTAAGAGAATTTATTTTAAATTTCCTTTTACCATTCATGCCAATTGTAAAATTATTATTAGCAGGGTCTAATTTCACACCAAACTTAGTCTGAACATCATTTCCAATGATAAAACAGTTACTACAGTTAGTATTATCCATTACTACAAATTCACAAGTTACTCTTACATAACCATGTTGATGTTTAAAGAAAACAGCAGCTTTGTATCTACCAATGAGGTGTAGTACTGATCCAAAACCTCTCCAATTTTTACTTTGAAGGGGTTCAAGCTTAGACTTATATTCACTATCAATTTTCTGTAATGTATTAGTAGAAACAACAGAACCAACAGCTCCTGTGTCCAATACTATATTAAAATTTTCACCAGAAATGATAGCTGGAACCGTGATAGGTGTCATTCTAAAGTTATCAGCTTGTATATCTTTAATGATTTCAACATCCTCAAAATTCAATAAAGATTCATTTGAGTCCATATTTAATATTGGATTTTCAAAGATGGACAAATCATCTTCCAACATACAGACTTCATTTTCATCAATATATGAGATATTGCTGTCATAATCACTTGATTCTTTACTTTTTTCAGTTTCAGTTTCAGATTCACGTCGATTTTAATCAATATTTATATTCTTCTCACATTTGTGACCTTTAACCTAAGTTTTGTTACACTTATAACAACTATTTGTCTCATAATTTTTTGGTACTAAAGGTGCAGTAGGTTTTTTCTGTTTTTCCTGAAGTGTTTTTGAATTCTGATTTTTCATAGGTTCAACATTTTGTTTATAAGTGGAATACCTTGATTCATACTTATGGTTTAATAATATTTCATTGCAAATATTAATAAAGTCAGAATATTCAGTAACATTAATTGTTCTAGCTACAACAATGTCTCTGACAGATATAGGTAATTTATATATTATCTTATCTTTCCATATGTTAAAATCCATGTTAGGCTCAATGGCTTTTAATATTTTATTTAAATTCATTAAAAATACCATAGGTTTTTCACCATTCAACGGTGTGGTAGCCTAAAGTTTAGTATGGCACCTAAGTACGTAAATGGAGTTATTATGGCATGCAAGATTGGAGTTATTATTTTTTTTATATATAAAAGAGTTTTATTTAATTTATTTGAGTTTTAAATATGAAGAAATTGGTCACGAGCAAATTCCTACACAAAACAAATTATTTTACGAAGAAAACTTATCTTTACCGTCTGAAAAGTTTATAAGTATCAAGTCGAGTCACTCAAGAACCTTGGGAAACTTTCCCAGAATTTTTACTATTTTTCTTATATTTTTAAATGAATTTTAAAGTTTTATAGAAATATTTACGTTTTCAGAAATTACTTAACTTTGATGAATTTTCACGGGGTAATTAGAGCTGCGCAGACTATGAAAAATTAGTTTGGAATATAAAGGGGAAGTAGCTCTATCATGTGTAATTTTTCTATACTTTTTATTACAGTTTTTAAGGTTCTAATTGAGTCCGGAAGTCCGGACGGACTCCGTACGGGCTCCGGATTGACTCTGGGAGAGCTCTGGAGGGGAAAACTTAGGCACGTGACTAGGAATACTTAAGCGCCTCTCAAACTCGAAATTGAGAGGGGGGATAGATCATACAGCTTAATCTTTAACCACCACGGTCTTATTTTTTATTACTCAACAAATTAAATAAATTGTAATACCCTTATAACTTTATATTTTATATATAACATTTTAGAAATACTACTCAACAATTAAAATAACACTTCATACAGGGTATCTTTAGAAAGGTCTTCATCACTGGGACTTGATTATTGCTGTCTCATAAAAACTCAAATTATTATAAAAACATAAAAGTCAATCTTTTCAGATCTTTCACTGGTACACCTTAATTGTTGTATTCAGTATTTCTTTCTCAACAGCCACTTTCTTTAAATCTCAATAAGCGTTAAATATTTTAGAGTTTTATTATTTTTTATCAATCAGATCCAAGTAGACTGGTTAGCTTAGTGATTTAGAATTCTCATTTTGTTATTTTTTTTGGAAGGACAGGGTTTTCAGCTAAATCCACACATCTCCTCCGGATTCTGCTTACAGAAAGGCGACTGTAAG
Organism: Hemileia vastatrix; assembly: GCA_030280995.1. Taxonomy (NCBI): domain Eukaryota; kingdom Fungi; phylum Basidiomycota; class Pucciniomycetes; order Pucciniales; family Zaghouaniaceae; genus Hemileia; species Hemileia vastatrix. The sequence continues at coordinate 30,585,879 of JASXTE010000001.1, read as the reverse complement.
AGTTTACCTTACCATAGTTGGCGCCCAACGTGGGGTTCGATTTCTCTAGCTTTCTTTAAAGACTTGCTTGGATCAAGAACGTTCTTAGCCTGCAAGAGGCTTATTTTCTGGAACTCTAATTGGATTTTTGTTATTGGCCTGCAAGAGGCTTGTTATTTTATCGATTGTTAACGCTTTTCATTACTTATTGGGATGTCTTCTTCTGCTGTTGCTTCTGGATCTTCTAACCCTCTTACTCCCTCAGTTAGGATTGTTTCTTGGGATGGCCCAAAGTTTGATGGGGAGGAGGTTAAATGGTTCATTAGCAGGTATGAAGCTGCTGCTGCTGTTGATGGTGCTTCTCATGTGGATATGGTGAAGCAAGTTAGGTTTTTTATTGCTGATAGGGAGGTGGAAAAAGAGGTTATTGCTATGCAGGCATTTAAGGACAAGGATTGGGTTAAGCTTTCTAAAGCTATGGTTGATAGATGGGGTGTTAGGTTTACTATGATGGACCTCAATAAAATTGTTGGAGACTGGCAAGCAAAAGGTGGTGTTTCTTCTATGGCTGACTTCAAAAAGCTCTGTGTTCAGTTTGATGAAGTGGTGGAATATCTCATATTGGTGGATGAGTTAGTGCATGAGAATCAAGCAAAAGATTTGTTTTGGACAGCATGCAGCAGGGATATTTGTATGGACGTCTTGAAGGATCTTTCAAGAAAAGATTTGATGAAGGAACTGCCTAATGGTGAGCAGAAACTTCCGGATCTGGAGTTTATCAAAGGGAACATTCAAGCCCATCTAAATTTATTGGTGTTGGACAAATATCAAGAGTCATGCACTCAATATGTTAGCAAGGTCAGTGAAGTTTTGGCCGAAAACAACAATATTATGGTCAAATCCCAGGAGGCCAAGAAGGCACAAATGGGATTACCTGCTGCTAAAGTTGAGGGCAATGTAGATAATAAGATGGTCGATCACTTGGCCGATTTAACTAAACAGTTAAAAATATTTGTTCAAGAGACTCAGAAGGCCAATAAGGCCCCAATCGCTTCTTCGTCGACGTTGACTTCTTATCAGTGCAGAGGTTATGAACATCAAAATTATAATGGCAATAATAATGGTAACCGCTTCCCAGGCAATGGGAGAAATGGTGGGAATGGTGGTAGTAGTTATAGAGGTGGCTATGATGAGCCAAAGGTGTGCTCCTATTGTAATAGGAGGGGGCACAGAGCAACAGTTTGTTTTGCTCTTGATAAGGATATGGATTCTGGGCGAGTTTTATTTGATGGTAAAGTCTATAAATTTCCTGATGGTTCGTTCATCAAGCCCAGTGATGGACAGTCTCCTTCTGATTTGGTCAGAAGAAGTTTAACGGCTGAAAGGAGAGCCAGATTTGAAGAGGTGACGGATGAAGATGTTAATGCCAAGGGTGGCAAAAATGGTAATGGTAATGGTGGAAAAGCTGACAAAGGCAAGGAGAAAGAGGTCAGTAAAGCCACATTTTCTACTTCTTTTGGTGGTTTAGAGCTGGTGACGGTTGCCCAGGTGGAGGGTAGCTGTATGGCTGGCAAATACGATGTTAATGCTGCTAGAAGAGCAGCTGCTACTAAGGCAAAGAGTAGCATCCAGAGCCAATTGAGGGCTAATCCTGGAAAGGCCAATAACAAAGTGAACCCTAACTCTAAGGACAAGAATTCTAGCGCTCAAACTGCCGCCAACAAATTGAACCCTTACTCTAAGGACAAATTATATAAAATGCAGAAGGGGATTGCTGATATGGGGCCCCCTAGTTATGGCAAGTTTGATTTAAATGGTGAGCCTATGCCAGAGGATGATTTGGATTCTGAGGAGGACGTACCGTTGGCGTCTCTACCCAGACCAAGTTTTAGCGGTCCCATCCCAATGGAGGGTGTAAGAAGGACTAGCGATGGATCAGGATTAGTGCAAGAAGCTGGTGATGGAGTTAGGGTTATAGAAAGTGAAGATGTTATTATGGGAGGTGAAGATGGCTCAGTTGGACCTCAAGAGGTACCCAGGGCCAAGGTTGTAAAATCAAAGGTCCAGTATGAGCGGCCAGTAGTTTCTGGTCAAGCTAATGCGATGGACGCAGTTTTGAATAGGGTGAATCAACTGCAGATTCCCTTATCATTGGGGGAGTTATTTACAATTAGTCCAGCGCTTGCTGAAAAGCAAAAGAAGCATTTGACGAGGCGTCGGGTTTCCACTGGAGAGGTGGAATATATTTGTGAAAATGCTGAAAAGTTTGGGGAAGATGTAGATACACATTTTTGAAGTTAGGGCCTTGGTTGATTCAGGGTCTCAAATTAATTTAATTTCATTGGAGCAAGCGACAAGTATAGGCTTGCCAATTAAAAGTGGAACTGGGGGAAACCTCAGAGGTATTGGAGGGCATGCAACAGAGCTGATGGGCACAGCTGAGCATGTCAGATTAGGCATTGGTGGATCTGTTGGTAACGTTCACTTTTATGTGGCCAGAGGAGCAGTCAAAACTGTTCTTGGAGGTCCTTTTTTGATGGATTTTGAGGCCAGGATAGGGTATCAGGCTGGCATGGGGATTAGTTTGGAAATCACTGGTGAAGATATGAGGAGGTTACATATGCGGTTAGCGCCTCCTGGAGATGAAGGTTGGGAAACACGGCCAGGGATTACTACTCTGTGCCAGTGTTGTGTTTGCACCAAGAAGCGGCATATAAAACGGACGGCTTCTGGTGAATTATGTTTGTTGGAAAGGGATGGATGCCCTCATTTTTTGGGGTAGCTGGGGCTGATCACTCTAATGTTGTAATCTCTCCTCAGGATGAGATCCCGGATTGCAATAGGTCAGCTCACTTGGAGATAATTCAAGTGGATTCTCAATTATTTTCTGTTAATATTACTTTGGAGTGCAAATACGTTATGGACTTTTCTATATGTTTATTGGATTTACCATGCTTTTCTATAAAATTTAAAAATGGTGAAAAAGGCAAAATGGGCCAAATTAGGTTGGATAAAAATTGGAAGGGTATGTTTTCGGACCTCCAGCAAGAGGTTAAACTGCAATTATCTCCTTCTATTTTGGACCTCCAGCAAGAGGGTAAACTGCGAAAAACTTATCAAAACCAAATTAAAAATCTCAGTATAAGTAAAACACAAAAAAATAACTTATGTGAAAATGTTATTCCAGACCTCCAGCAAGAGGTTAAACTGCAATTATCTCCTTCTATTTTGGACCTCCAGCAGGAGGGTAAACTGCGAAAAACTTATCAAAACCAAATTAAAAATCTCAGTATAAGTAAAACACAAAAAAATAACTTATGTGAAAATGTTATTCCGGACCTCCAGCAAGAGGTTAAACTGCAAGTATCTCCTTCTATTATGGACCTCCAGCTAGAGGGTAAACTGCAAAAATCACATCAAAATCCAATAAAAAATCTCGGTATAATTAAAACACAAAAAAATAATTTTTGTGAAAATTCAATTCCGGTCCTCCAGCAAGAGGTTAAACTGCCAACTTTCTTTACGGGTGATTTACTGTTGGATAAGGGAAGCAAAGGTGTTGGAAAACCTGTTTATAAATTAGATGAGGGAAAGGAGAAAAGGGTAAAATTTAAAAATGAAATAAAATATTTTTCTAATTTTTCTTATTCTGATTCTGGCGATGAAGAAGATTCATTTGATGAAATATGTAATGGCGATACAAAAGTAAATGTTTTACCTCAAGTTTATTTAGATGTGGACGCAGCCAAATATAAGAAGGTAGCAAATAAAGTTGGACCTATTAATGAACCGCTACCTGCTGAATTAAATCCACCCTTGAGAAGACCAAGGTTATCAAGAAATCCTTATGAAAGTCCCTTGGTAAAGAATCCGCCTGAATTTTCTGAGACGTCAAGAATCACTTTTGAGAGACTGGGTGTTGTTAATTTTGGACCTGATGGTTGGTTGTCTGGAGAAGAGAAGAAGTTGTTGTTGGATGTGATGGTCAAGCGAGAGAAGGCCATTGCTTTTGTAGAAGAGGAGAGGGGTGTGTTGAAGCATTCCTATGGGGAGCCTTACAAGATTCCTGTGGTATGTCATGAACCGTGGCAGCAGAAACCGATTCCTATTCCGGCTGCATTAAAAGAAGCCTATATTGAAGTTGTCAGAGAACGGATACGCACTGGACTGTATGAGCAATCAACGTCAAGTTATTCTAGTCCGGTATTTTGTATCAAGAAACCAAATGGCAAGCTTAGAGTTGTTCATGATCTTAGGGAATTAAATAGGGTTACAATAAAGGATGCTGGGATACCGCCTAGTGCTGAGGAGTTTGTTGAAGCGTTTGCAGGGAGAGTGTGTTATGGTTTGGGAGATATTATGGGTGGATATGATGAGAGAGAGTTACATCCGGACTCAAGGCCTCTCACTACATTCGATATGCCACTTGGACGTTTACAGTTAACAAGATTACCTCAAGGAGAAACAAATTCGGTTGCAGTTTATCAAGCTCAGATGGCTTGGATCCTTCAAGACAAAATTCTACAATATGCTGGAATCTTTATAGATGATGGAGGAATTAAGGGACCAACAACCGACTATGATAACCAGGTGTTGGAAGAGAATCCCGGGATACGCAAATTCATTTGGGAGTTTGCAATTACATTAGAAAGAATCTTGTTTCGAATTGAAGAGGCTGGTTTAACTATTTCAGGTTCAAAAATTTCATGTTGTGTGCCAGCCTTAGAAATATTAGGCCATGTGGTATGTAGAGAGGGTAGGATTATGTCCAAGAAGAAAGTTAACAAAATTCAGTCCTGACCAAGACCCAAGAATACGACCGAAGTTAGTGGGTTTTTAGGCGTTTTTGTATATGTTAGAATGTTTATCAAGGACTCTTCTTCATTGGCAGCTCCATTGAGACGGTTAACAAGAAAGGATGCAGACTGGGGGTGGGATGAAGAGTGTGAGAAGGCGTTTGTGAAGTTGAAGGAGGCTGTAGGGAAGGATTTAGTCCTGCACAAGTTGGATTATGGAAAAGATGCTGGCAGAATTTATTTAGCAGTAGATTCAAGTCAGGTTGCAGCTGGGGCGGTTTTGTCTCAGATGGATAAAGCTGGTTACATCAGGCCAGTTAGGTATGAATCTGTAGTATTTACTGAGGTCGAATCAAGATATTCTCAACCAAAATTGGAATTATGTGGTGTGGCAAAAATACTGAAGAAACTTCAGCATATTTTGTGGGGGCAACATTTTGAGTTGCAAGTGGATGCGAAATCGTTAATCCAGATGATTAATTCCCCAAGTTTACCGAATGCACCCATGACGAGATGGGTAGCTTTTATTCAACATTTTTCATTTGATTTAGTTCATAAGCCTGGCAAAACTTTTACTATGCCAGATGGTTTATCAAGAAGACCACCCACCGAAGAAGATTCAGACTCAGAAGAGGTCGATGAAGATATACCTATTATCAAAGCCAGCACTAAAGGAGCTGAAGAATTTCCATACCTCCCCCATGAGGTTAAACTGGCAGGACTATTGTGTTTAGATTATGGTGATGATGACCTCCACCAAGAGGATAAACTGGAAAATAGTTTTTATGTTAATAAAGGTGTTGGAAAAGGTGTAGATAAATTCGGCAGAGAGGAGGTAGAAGAAGATGTGGTGTATGTAGAGGAAGATGGATTGGTAGTGTGGGATAGTAGTAAATTAAGGAATGGTGTATATGTTGGAGAATTAGAGAATTTAAATAAAAGGGTGGATAAAGAGAAAGAGGTATTTTCAAATATGGTTTACGAAGGATCCAAAGGTTCAGAAGAAAAACGTCGACATAGCTCGATTAAAGATTTATTTAGGGGTCAACAATTATTGGCTCATTCATGTGCAGGTGATATTGGTGATAGAGAAGTCCCTATTGATGTTATATTAATAGATTTTCAAGATGAAGTCTGGGGTCAGACTGGTTTTTATTTTTTGTTAGTCAAATATTTGTTGACTTTAGAGAGGCCAGAAGAGTGTGAAGACAATGAATGGGTGGCTATCAAGAGGAAGTCATCTACGTTTTACCTATCTGGTCGACGTTTAATGAGGAGAAGGTATCCAAATCCTCAAGTAGTTATAACTCAACAGAAGGGGCAAGAATTAGTTTTGAAGTCACTGCATGAAGATCTCGGGCATAGAGGCGTTGGAGAAACGTTTAGAAGAATTTCTGATCGATTTTGGTGGCCTGGAATCAAGATGGCTGTTAAACAGTGGGTTCAGTCATGCGAAGAATGTCAAAGACGGAGTTATTTAAGGCCAAAAGAACCTGGACGCGCGACCGGTGAATATACGCTCTTTGGGAGAGTTAGTTTAGATGCCGTTCATATAAAAGAGGGACGGTATAAATATTTAATTGTGGCCAGAGATGATTTATCTGGTTGGGTAGAGGCAGTGCCTCTTATTAATTTAACTGCCAAAAATGTGGCAGAATTTTTTTTGAATAATTTGGTGTATAATAGGAGTTTGGAAAGTCAGTGGGGAAAGATGTTTTCAGATAGGTGGAATGGACCATATAAAATCAAGGAGCAAGTTTCCGGCGGTTCATATGTGCTAGAAGAGCTGGATGGAGTAGTATTGAAGAAGAGGGTAGCGGCCGATCAAGTGAAACGGTTCTATCCTAGAGGCACCAGGAGTGCCGAAGTCTTCCTCCGCAATGAGGATAAACTATGACATTTATCAAATTTTATTAACCTCCGCAATGAGGATAAACTATGACATTTATGAAACTTTATGGATACCTCCGCAATGAGGATAAACTATAATATTAAGAAAATTTTATGGAAACCTCCGCAATGAGGATAAACTATCTTCTTTTTATCAAAATACTTTACTGTTGTTACACTGCATATGGGCGACAAATCTATGATGAAACTTAACGAAATTCAAGAAGACCTTCATTGAAATTTTCAAAAACTTAAAATTCTTAAAATATGGGTGAAGATAGTGTTGGAAAACTTTTAAAATTTATTGGAAGAAGTGTTCACAGGGGAACCTTCTTAATTTAATATTGGCAAGTGTGGGGGTAATTGATGGGCTGGCTGCTCTATACACAATTACCCCATAATGTTCGTTTCCAAAATTTTCCCTGTTTCTAGTTGAATCCTGGCTTTGTCTTTTAATTTTAGGAAGTCCACTAAGACTATAAACTGGAACAAATCAAGAGACACCGCTCTCAACGCCGGATTCAAGATTTTTTTTTGATTTTTTTTTTGATTTTTTTTATGATAGATTGTGATTTCTTTTCTTTAATATATATTATGAATTATTGTAAAGGTGATGCTCACTGGTGGTCTCTAATCATTTTTATAAATTGGAGGGAGCCCACCCAGTGATCATCATTATAAAAATTATCTTTTAAAAAAAAAAAAAACTTTCATGTATTTTCTTTTCTTTTCAATTTCTTAAAATTGTGTAACCACATCAAGTTGCACTTGGATGTGGGTATGATGTCAAGGGTATGGCTCATTAAATGGCCGGGGGGCATCTTTTAAAATTTTATTTTGAAATTTTATTTTATTACTTTTTTTATCTTTCTTTTCACGTTCGTTTATCTTTCTTTAAAAATTAAATTTTAACTTTTATTTCAAAACTATCTTTTCTGAAATCTTTTATTTTAAATTTAAAAAAAAAAATTTAAATTAAAAAAAATAAATAAAAAATAAAATAAAAATAAAAATAAAAATAAAAATAAAAATAAAAATAAAAATAAAAATAAAATAAAAATAAAATAAAAATAAAATAAAAATAAAATAAAAATAAAATAAAAATAAAATAAAAATAAAATAAAAATAAAATAAAAATAAAATAAAAATAAAATAAAAATAAAATAAAAATAAAATAAAAATAAAATAAAAATAAAATAAAAATAAAATAAAAATAAAATAAAAATAAAATAAAAATAAAATAAAAATAAAATAAAAATAAAATAAAAATAAAATAAAAATAAAATAAAAATAAAATAAAAATAAAATAAAAATAAAATAAAAATAAAATAAAAATAAAATAAAAATAAAATAAAAATAAAATAAAAATAAAATAAAAATAAAATAAAAATAAAATAAAAATAAAATAAAAATAAAATAAAAATAAAATAAAAATAAAATAAAAATAAAATAAAAATAAAATAAAAATAAAATAAAAATAAAATAAAAATAAAATAAAAATAAAATAAAAATAAAATAAAAATAAAATAAAAATAAAATAAAAATAAAATAAAAATAAAATAAAAATAAAATAAAAATAAAATAAAAATAAAATAAAAATAAAATAAAAATAAAATAAAAATAAAATAAAAATAAAATAAAAATAAAATAAAAATAAAATAAAAATAAAATAAAAATAAAATAAAATAATAATAAAAAAAAATTAATTAATTAAATCAAAATTATTATTATATTTCTTAGTTTTATTTTTCAGTCATCATTCTTTTTAGTTTATTTATATAGTTTAGACAGGAAACAGGGTCTAGGGGAACTCAATACCTATGGGATTTTACTTCAAGACATCTGTTTAGTCCTCCAAGACTTTAAACTGGCTACTGTTCAAGACGTTCTTTAAGGTTTTTTATACGTATTTTGGAGCTATTAGTCCTCCAAGACTTTAAACTGGCTAAATTTCAAGACTTTCATTAAAGATTTTATATTGGAGCTGTTAGTCCTTCAAGTCTTTAAACTGAATTTCAAGGATGATCAAGATTTTATGGATATTTTCGGAGACAGATTTCTTTTTATATAAATCAAATTTTAGGTCCACCAAGACCTTAAACTGGACTGTTATCAAGCTGTTGGGTCCACCATGACCATAAACTGGATTTCTTGTCAATCAAATATTTGGTCCACTATGACATTAAACTGGATTATCAAATTTATTCAATCTTTGGTCAAGCCTAGGCCTTACTTAGGAATAAATCAAGTTATTTATGCACCTAAACGATCTTTGGTCCACCAAGACCATAAACTGGCAATCGATTATATGTTTGGTCCACCAAGACTATAAACTGGAATGTCAATCTTGTTTGGATAACTCAATTCAATCTTTTAATTTATCACTGTCCACTATGACTCTAAACTGGTTATTCAATCATTTCTGGAATTGGGTGCTGATAGGCTTTAGGAGGTTAAAATTTTAGGTGGTGATGAGGCTAAGGAAAGCATAAGGGTTAATTAGGTGAAATTTGTGGCGCTTTAACATGGTCTAAAGTTAATGTTATTATTGGAAGCCTGGCAAAAGTATTTTATGGGTTTGCTGTATAGCAAAGTTTGAAAATTGTGATGAAGGAATCAGAAGTTAGGATGGTAGTTGGATTTTAGGGAATGATTTTTTTAGTGCCTCAGTGTTAGGCCATTTTTGGTGTGAAGCTTGGAGGACCTTATGGCGAGATTTGAATCATAGAATTTGGCTCAGTGGGGGGCCCTATGAGGTTGGAATCAGGAGTATTCGGCTCATAGGAAGATCCACTCTCTCAATGCTGTGACAAGAAGGAAGACTGGTATATGGGAGTCTGAAGGGATTCAAACCTTGCTCTCAGTAGTGGAATCATCACAAGATTTATATTATTTTATTTTATTTTATATCAAGCCAGAGAAGAAAGAAAACATCATTTATGTTGAAAGTTTAAGAAGACCAAGCAAAAACAAAATTTTATCAAGTTATACTGTTAGAAAAGATAATTTCTATGAAATTGTTCAACATCATTATCAAAGCTTTGCATTAAAATTCTTCTTTTCATGAGGTCTTCATGGTTATTAGCTGGAGTTTCTTGAAAATAGGCCAGCATTTTTTGTTTCAACTCATTAGTAAAGTCAAGAAAAAGATAGCGATGAAAATTTGGATAATGATTGATATAGTCCGTCTTCACTCTACCAACATCATCAGTGTTGGTTATTTCGACAGCTAGAAGTTCAAATATGTTATTAAGTCATAGGTTTAGTCAATTTTGATTAAAGTTTTTTTTAGTAAGATAAATAGGGTCTTACATTTAGAGCCAGGAAACATAGTCTCAGCAAAGTTAGTTGGGAGCACTGGCGTTATAGGATTAGGATCTTGTGAAGGCAAAATTAGGCAGGGATCCGCTGATGAAGATTGAACTTTTGAAGCTGTTTTTGATCTTATTCGTTTTAAGAAGACAGGAATTTTGGATCGCTTTTTAGAAGTTGAGGGATCAGGGAGAGCTGCTGGTCCTAAATATACGTTTGTTTTAGAAGGAACTAATGGCCGGTTACATTTGACTTTTTTCACATGGCATAAGTCGCAAGCTGTCCTGCCAGGAAGATTAGGATTGGACATTAAACAAGGTACCTGGTATCGAGCGCAGAGTTCACATGGAGCGACAAGTTCTTTGGAAGACATATTGATGAAGATGAATTTTATAGTTGATTAAAGAAGATGGTGGTTGAAGGTTAAAGATGAATATTGTGTTCGACCACTTATGCAAAGATTTAAGAATGGGACATTCTCGATTGGAGGGAGGATGTGGTAGCCTAAAGTTTAGTATGGCACCTAAGTACGTAAATGGAGTTATTATGGCGTGCAAGATTGGCGTTATTATTTTTTTATATATAAAAGAGTTTTATTTAATTTATTTGAGTTTTAAATATGAAGAAATTAGTCACAAGCAAATGCCTACACAAAACAAATTATTTTACAGAGAAAACTTATTTTTACGGTCTGAAAAATTTATAATTATCAAGTCGAGTCACTCAAGAACCTTGGGAAATTTTCCCAGAATTTTTAATATTTTTCTTATATTTTTAAATGAGTTTTAAAGTTTTATAGAAATATTTACGTTTTCAGAAATTACTTAAATTTGATGAATTTTCACGGGGTAATTAGAGCTGCGCAGACTACAAAAAATTAGTTTGGAATATAAAGGGGAAGTAGCTCTATCATGTGTAATTGTTCTAGATTTTTTATTACAGTTTTTAAGGTTCTAATTGAGTCCGGAAGTCAGGACGGACTCTGTACGGACTCCGCTTCGACTCCGTACGGACTCCGTACGGGCTCCGGATAGACTCTGGGAGAGCTCTGGAGGGGAAAACTTAGGCACGTGACTAGGAATACTTAAGCGCCTCTCAAACTCGAAATTGAGAGGGGGGATAGATCATACAGCTTAATCTTTAACCACCACGGTCTTATTTTTTATTACTCAACAAATTAAATAAATTGTAATACCCTTATAACTTTATATTTTATATATAACATTTTAGAAATACTACTCAAAAATTAAAATAACACTTCATACAGGGTATCTTTAGAAAGGTCTTCACCACTGGGACTTGATTATTGCTGTCTCATAAAAACTCAAATTATTATAAAAACATAAAAGTCAATCTTTTCAGATCTTTCACTGGTACACCTTAATTGTTGTATTCAGTATTTCTTTCTCAACAGCCACTTTCTTTAAATCTCAATAAGCGTTAAATATTTTAGAGTATTATTATTTTTTATCAATCAGATCCATGTAGACTGGTTAGCTTAGTGATTTAGAATTCTCATTTTTTTATTTTTGTTGGAAAGACAGGGTTTTCAGCTAAATCCACACATCTCCTCCGGATTCTGCTTACAGCAAGGCGACTGTAAGAGTTTACCTTACCATAACGGATTATACCTAGTTTTCTCATAAAGTGTCTGCTGAGTGAGCCTGAATTTAGAGCCTCCAAATTGTTTTTCAATTAGTTGTTTCCATTGAGCCCAAGAGTAATCTTTACCCTCACTCAAAACAGCTTCAAATCATAATAAAGCAACATCCTTAAATAAAGAGATCAATTTTGATTTTATTTCTTCATCTGGTAACTTATATGAGAATTTCAAATTGTCAATTCTTTGGATAAAATGTTGCCAATCAGAGCTGGCTTCCCCATCATAAGTTGGGTACTGATCTATCTTAGGCCAGTTCTTCTGATTGAATTTTATTTCACTAATCTTAGGTAAATTCAATAACTCATTTACTCTTGATAAATTTATTGTATTTCCTCCTGTATGGATTTGTGACTTAAATTTTCAGATTTGACACTACCACCAGATGGTTTTAGTTGTGGTGGTATAGGGAAGGAATGAGATTCACTTTTGCCAATGAAAGGATTATTATTATACTGAGTATAATTATGATTATCCTGGTTCATTAGTAGATTGGCAGTTTCAATCTCAACTTTAGTCAATATTTGTAGCAGCTCAGAGACACTTTGATTTGTCTGGGCAAAAGATAGCTTGGTTCTTGAGTCAGTTTCCAACAAGTTTGCTTCATACAATTTTTCCAACTCACAGAATTTGTTTGAAAGTTCACTATATTTATTACTCAATGAATCATATTTAAGAGTTAGAGACAAATTTTCATTCTCTAATTCTTTATTACGTGTTGCCAGTTGAGAAATGTTCAATTTTAAGGATGAAATTGTATCACTTGTGAGCTTAACTTTTTTTTCCTCACAATCAGTCTTTCTATTCCACAATGCTGAAACAATTCTATGGAAAGTTGGATTATTGTTAAAATACTCCATGTCTTCCTTCTCAATTCTCTCACTATCTTGTGAACTTCTCATCTCACTAGTAAGTGGTGGAAACTGAGGATTAACTGTATTATTATTATAAATAGTAATATTGTTATTGACAAAAGACAAGTCAGGTGTATCTACACCAAAACCTAATTTTCTTAAGCCCTCCTCTATATTCTGCACAGATTTGACACCAATAATATTACCTACATTGTAATTATCAGTATTGTGTTCAATCTGAGAGGGTAACCTACTTACCAAGGGATTTGTGTGAGCCCTGATTTTTGGTGCCTTTGTTTTCCCTTGTAGGGGTGAACTGAGGAATTCTGATGAGGAGGAGGATCCTTGTTGCAGATGTGACTGGACCATTGTTGATGGAACCAATCCCACTTCCATTTGTCTACCAGTATTTTCTCCTGGGAGTGATGTGACCTTCCTGGGGTAGGGGGTTGCTGACTTGGCTGGCCTCCCTTTAGCTCTGCCAGTGACTGATTCATTTGTTGGAATCCTACCTTGCAATTTTTCTGAAATTGCTCTACCTCCTTGAGCATGAGAGACTTTGATTCCTCCAACTTCAGGACCTGTTTTGCAAGATGGGATAGTTGATCCTGCAGAGGAGGAGACATCTTTTTTATGGTAATCTTTTTTAAGAGGGCATCTTTTTCCTCTATACCCATTTGCTCTGCCTGGGGGTATGACTGACCCTTCATGGTTATGTCCTGGAGCAATGTTTTTGTTAGTTTTACACCTGGTATTATAAGCAGGCTTTTCAATTACATTGTCCTGAGAAGCACTCATATTGATCAGAATAACAATATATCACGTCTACAGAAAGGAAAACCTATTGGAATTAGTAGATTAAAAGTATTAGAAATGTTATTACTAATAAAAAAGCACTGGAGCTTACCCTGAATTTAAATCTTTATTTATTTAAATAAAATGTAATCAAAATTCAAAAAAATCTGTTAAAAATAAAATAATAAGTTTAACTAGACTTCTATCAGGGTGAATTAATAGCTTACCAAGATTTAACCAAATACCAATTTAATTGGGTGTGATATTGGTGACCAAATACCAAGTGAAATTGGGTTTATACTGGGTACAGTTACTACTGTAAATACCTAATTTTTATTATAAAAATTAGTACAATTATTATAAGGGTTCTTTTCCGCAATCACTGAGTTATGATGACACACTAATATGCAGTAGACCCAAATATTTGGTTTGTTTTGAGCTATGCTAAAGTAAAAATCATGTCCCAAGGCTTATACTAAATAATAAGTAAAAACTAAGGAAAGACCCCCAATTTTCAGTGTATCTAGTATGTAAGTATGATTTAAAAGTATTTATTAATTGTCCTACTACTTATTTTTAAATTAGTTAGTGATTAAACCTCAGGGGAAGACTAATAAAATAGCTATACTCAAATAAAACTCACAATACTTGGATTTAAATGTGTGCTAGTGGTGGAAAATAGATAAATAGAATATAGTTATAGCTTATAAAATGATAATATCAATTTATAAAGGCTTTATAATATATTTCTAAATGATAATAATTGTGTTTAAATGTTTAATTGAATTTTAGTAAGTAAGTAATGTCTAATAACCGTCAAAATCCTCCCTTATACCAAAATCCACTGGAGTGCACAGACCTTCAATCCAGATGATGTCACTGCTATCCATGGCAATTACAGAACTTTGAAGGCTTATAACCTCCCCATAGCATCCACTTCAAGAAGATTCAACACCCAGACCTCTAGTAAGGACCCTCCATCACAATTAATGATAACACAGACCCATACCATAAATAGAAAATCCAGATAAAAGTAGATACCATAAAAAAACAGGTAAAATAACTCATCCAAAGAGGATATAATGAAACCCAGAGAATATAAAGGAAACAAATGAAATCTCAAAGCCCCCAATAACATCCCCAAGCATCCATATTAACCCAGCAATGACCTCCCAACCCATAAATCTGTGAATATCCATCCAAGGAAGCAGATTAAGTTGTCCAAACTGAGTGTATGCTCCTGAAATAGATTTATATGCTTCTGTAGGCGTTGTGAGTCCACTAAATACGTCCATATGACCTAAAACAAGCATAAAAACAAAGTTTATAGGCTATTAAGAGGCTAAAACCCACTTATAGACCTAAATATACATAATATACTGCATATTTCACTGAATATGAGATTTATGTATACATATAAGCTTATGTATGTCAATAATTACTTAATATCACTTAAGAAAAATATATTATGACTCCATTAACACCTTAATAAGTATTATTAGGCTATAGATAAGCTATTTAAACTACTATAATTTATATAATAGTGTAATAATTATATATATATGTAATATAATTATATATATTATTGTTTTAACCTTATTTTTAAGATATAAGCTTAATGTACTTAAAGTTATCTTACTTTAAGTATAAGAAATACTCAGTCCTAGGGATATCTAGGCTGACACCATCTAAAATGTTTGCAGGATTAACATTGGCTTGCTCTCTAAAAATAGCATCCATCTCTTTCAAGTAAGGACATAAATAATCAAGTTTATTATCTATGGATTTGATGCCCTTTCTGATATTGAGGTCAGTAATACCAAAACCAGTAGAAGATTGAAGAGTCTTTGCCTTCTTGTACCTGGCTTGATAATTTTTAAATCATTCAGACATCTGTTTTGGTAAAAGATCTATCCTTCCCTTAGTCTTATTCCGTAATTCATTGGCCATTAGAAGATAACCATTAACTTTTGATGCGGGGGCCATCCTACTTTAGTCGCATACTCAGTACCAAAACAAGAATCATAGTTAGATTTAGTTTTTAGCCAGTTGATAAGAATGAGATGATCATCTTTTTTTAATTGAACGGTTTTGAATTTCTCAGCAGAGCAGGGGAAGGAGGGAGTAGTGGGATTTGAAGATAAACTGGGTAATGGCTGCCTTTGAGAGATCTATGACAACAAGGCATGTTAAGATAATTAAAGATGAAAAGGAACAGAATAAAATAGATGAAATGGGGAGAAATTCTGAGCAGATAGAATGAACAGGATGGGATGAGAATGGGAGTGCGCAGCAAGGTAGAAGGTTCCAGCCTGGATATCCCCAGGACTGAGTAAAAAGTACTTATAAGTTATGTTAAACGCATGGACTATACATGGGAGAAATAAATTAGAGTACACAAATAGTATACATAAGTAAATTTATGATAATATACAAAATATGCCATTATAACACCTTATATACACACATATATCCACTTTTTATAAGTCTTATGTACTTAATATAGAGTTGGAATGTGTTAGGATAATCTTAAGAACCTTAAATATAAGGCTACATAATTTTTAAGTACACTTAAAGCTGTTGTTCTCATTGTTTTATGTTTAAAACAAGAAATGCGCTTTAAATCACATAAAAGCTGATTATATGCGCTATAAATTTAATAATATTAAACATGCGCTTTGACAAATCAATTTGTCTTAATTAGGACTATTTATTTGGTTACTCAAATGCATAAAAATAACACTTTTCAAATTTGGTGTTTTTTATGCCAGAAATGGCTTCTGTGTACTGGCCACATACTGCCTGCATTTTTCCCATGTGAATAGCTTCATTTTTAGCAAATTTAGCTTTTTCACACTATAATTACCCCACATTCTACGCCCACTGTGGGGAAACACACTAAAATAGGTGACAGACACTTATTTAGTGTCATAGCTTAATTATAAATGCATTGACCCTCTTTATATGCACTAATTTCATTAATAACCTCATTTTTGGTGCTTTAATTTACTACCACGCTTAAATTTGCCTAAATTATTCAAGGATTTACCAGTGAAAGTGCCTTACAAGGACTGCATGTAGTTACCCCACATCTCACATCCTTTTTTGGGTTTTAAGGTGGTTTCTCAGTCAATTTTGGTTATTTTTGAATGGGGATTTCACCTAGTATAATGTCATGATTATCCCCAAAATTTCTACTGTTAATCCCCCTTATTATTAAGTATTAATTAGTCTTAATGTTCCCTTTTTGGCCTTTTATATTAATGTATAATACGCATATACTCTCTTTTTTGCTTATTCTTTATTTTTGATGGATTATCCCTATTACTACAGGATTTTGGCAGGTGATACCACTCTAATTATGTTACTAGTCACTCTTTTTGGTTCTGAATATGTCTTTTGGCTAGAATGAGGCGTCATTTACTGTGTATTGAGCTGGTAAATTATAGGGGTCATTGGGGAAGTAATTGTGTATAAAAGGAGGAGGTTTTAGGTCTTATTTTCTTCATTCTTTATCATTACAATTAAACATATAACCAATAAAATTACAATAAATATCAATAGTAACTATAAAGTCTTTGAATAGTATCTGAATTTATTAAATCTATTTTTCTACCAACTATAAAGATTGTAAGCCATATATAATTAGTGAGATTAGAATTACTGAGACCCTTATATAAAGTTTTATTTTAATACTTATTGGATTTGTCGGCCAGTTGTCTAGAAGAAGGTAAGAAAAGAAAAAAGGAACAGAGGAGGAAAAGGTAAAAGGAAATAAAGGTTTATAGAGAGTAAAAGAAATAAAGAATTAATTTATTTAAAGTGAGACAACAACGACTTATATGAGGGATGACACAAAATGAGGCATTACTTAATAACAATATTATTTAAAATAAGGGTTCTGCGCGGCAAACACTGTAATTAATATCAGAATTAAAGCAACCTGTAAATAGTTATATAAAATTTAAATTAGAATTTAATGCTAATAAAAATAATAATAAAAAGTATTATATTGACAGTTTGTTCAGAGTTGGTTTGTATAGTAAGTGATGATGCTACAGGGGATTATCCAAGGCCTTTTTATAGGCAATGGGTCCTCTGAAGCGCCACTACAATTGTAAATACAAGAGTCATAATAAGATGAAACAAGAAAATAAAAGAGTAAGTGAAACATAACAATTTAGAGAAAAATATGAAACAAATAATTAAAACCCCAAATAAAAATCAAATTTTCCCACAATTAATTCCCAAATCTGTAAGTAAAAATAGTGAATAACTAAACAAGTCTGGGAAATAGGAACTATGAGAAAACTAATTCAAAACAGATGGTACAGTCTGCTTTAAGGGTTTTTAATTGAAACAAGAAAAATATTTTGACGCAACAAAATATGTAATCAATTTTAATTTAGTATAAAGAAATTAATTAATTGTTCCAACTATGTAATTAAATAATTAATTTAAATGAAACAAGTAATTAATTTATTACTAAATTAAGTTGAGAATTTTAATACTATTTTTTTAAAATAAGTATTATAATTTATTTAATTTTTTATTGACACAATTAAGGGTCAAAAAAACAGTGGCAATAATTATGGATATTAGTATATGAAAAGGTATATTTTAATAATTAAATTTAATTAATTTACAATATAAGATAAACACTTTAATATAATTATCTTATAAGTTTTTAATTAATTAATTTATAATTATTAAATAAACAATGTGCCCTTTTTTATGGAATTAAATGCTTTTAAATTATCTTAAAATTAAAATAATATTTACTTTATTTATATATATAAAATATTAATATAAATTTATTATGTAATATAATATTAATTTTAAATGCATACTCTGCAATTATTATGTCTTTATTTAACTCTAGTAAATTGTATGTTTATTTACTGGGCTCCTGGGACAGCCTGGCTGACACTCCCTCACTCCAAAAAAAACAATAAAAAAAATGCTATGATCTTTTCTTTTTATACTTTTTTAATAGAGTAGGAAGGTTTGAAATTTTGTTACCAGGTATCCATGCATCATATTCAGATGACTTATTTTTAAATCTCAATAAATACTCAGTACCTCTTTCAGAAGTGATAATTCTATCATTGAGAATTTTATCAATTTTTGCAGTTTCTGTGACTTCCTGATGGTTTTTCTTAGGTCTACCTCTTCTTTTTGGAAATAAGTCACTGTTGGAAGTATAAGGTTTTAACAGGGAAATGGGGAAAACAGGATGTTTTCTATCATATGGAGAGTATAACACAACTTCAACTGCATTATCTCCAATCATTTTTTTCACAACAAAAGGACCCACAAAAGGATCTTTTAATTTTTATTACCCTGTAAACTGAAGTGGACAGTAGATATCAACACTTCATCACCCTCTTTAAATGTTTGTTCTTTATGGGATTTATCCCATCTCTTCTTCTCATATTCAAATGCTTTATCAATACAAGATTGAGAATGTTTTCTGCACAGTTGTTGCATTTGAACAAAAGATTTGACACCAGGGTGTAATTCCAATTTAGGCAATTTACTATTGAGTATTTGAGCAGGAGTATGAGGGACATAACCTAGCCAAAGCTCAAAAGGTTTCTTTTGAGTAACAGAGTGAACAGTGCTATTATAAGCAAATTCAAGACCAGGTAATAAGGTGACCCAGTCATGAGTAAATCTGTCATTGTCTTTATATTCCAATCAAAAGGCACAATACCTTCTAATCATATCCTCTAGAGTTTGAATCATTCTTTCAGCTAAACCATCAGTTTGGGGATGGTGAGCAGTAGATAATTTTAATTCACAACCACATATATCCATTAGAGACATCCAGAATTCAGATGTAAATTTTGGATCTCTGTCAGATATAATGGCTCTAGGGAATTCAACTATATTGAACATATTACACCACCATAAGAAAGCCAAGTCTTTGGTGGAGACATATTTATGGGTGGGAAAAATTTGCACATTTTAGTAAATCTATACAATATTACCCAACAAGAATTATAATTTTCTTTACCTGCAATAGGAAGACCAGTGACAAAATTCATATTAATTATTTTCCAGGGAGCATCAGGTGCTTCAATTTGCTGTAATAACCCTGCTCTCTTACCAGTCATTCTTTTGGATTTTTGGCATGAATCACAAGATTCAACATATAATTTTGTATCTTCAGACACATTAGCCCACCAAGCAGTGTTTTTGAGTCTAATAAGTGTCTTCTCAAGATCAAAATGACCAGCTAATATGTCATCATGACAAAGTTTGAGGATAATTTCTTTCATAGAAGGAGAAATTACAATTACATTAGTAAGCTTTCTTCGATAATAAATATATCCATCTTCAATAGAAAACTTTCATTTACTCAAAGCATTTTGATACTTTTCAGGAAGAGTTTTTATCAATGCTTGAATTGAAGCATTCTTAGGATCATTTAAGATAGTAACCAATTTATTTAAATCAGAGTCTTTATCATATGAATCCAGTATTAATTGTAATAACTCCTCTTCCATATCAACTATAAATATACCATGGATATGAACAGTATCATCTTCAGGTACATAAGCAGGATTTGTGTCATTATTTGGCAGAGGCAATCTAGACAGCATATCAACATTGGAGTGAGCATTTCCAGCACTATGGATAATTGTCATCTGTCCTCTGTATTCTTGAACAGCACGTTGCCACCTGAACATATTTCTATTAGGTGTTTTCAGGTTTAAGAGGGACTTTACAGCACTACAGTCAGTTACCAATTCAAACTTTTGGTCATCTAGATAGTAATGAAGATTCTCAAGAGCCCAAAAAACTGCTAAGCACTCTAATTGAGTGGCACCATATTTCAATTCACTATTTCTCAAGGTTCTTGAAATATAACAAATTACAACCTCTGAGGATTTATCATTTATAATTTGTTTCTGGTGCAGGGCAGCACCCAGACCAACAAAGCTAGCATCTGTGTATAGGACAAAAGGTTTGTTGAAATCTGGAAGATCCAATATAGGGGCTGTCATTAAGCAACTTTTTAATGTATCAAAAGCTTTTTGACAGTCATTATTCCAGAGAAAGGCAACATCTTTTCTGGTCAGTTTTGTAAGAGGCAAGGCTATGACCTGATAATAATTAATATATTGTCTATAATAGCCACACATACCCAAAAAACTTTGTATTTCTTTTACAGAAGTTAGTGCTTTCACATTTTGAACGGCAGCAACTTTGTTTTGGTCTACACAAATTTGTAAGCCTGACACAACATGGCCAAGGACTTTCAAGGATTGAAAACCAAATTTACACTTTTTTAAGGACAAGGTCATATTGATTTCATCCATTTTTTGGAAAACTCTATTTAAGTGAATCATATGTTCCTCAAAAGTTTTAGAAAAAATTATAATGTCATCAATATAAGCCATGAGCCATCCTTCAATGATTTCCTGATGGAAAGTGTTATTCATGACTTTTTGAAAAACTGAAGGAACATTTTTAGGGCCAAATGGCATCCTAACATACTTATATTTTCCCATATGAGTAGCAATTAGCAAAAAGTTTTGAGAATTTTTCTCAACTGGAACTTGATGATATCCTTTATTACCATCCAGACAACTAATAAAATTTGCACCTTGCAAGGTAGCATGTATTGAATTAATTCTGGGTAAAGGATAAATATCATAAACAGTATAAGTGTTCAATACTCTGGATTCACCACATAATCTAGCTTTATCTTTTTCATAAGAAATCAAGACTGGGGATATGACCCAATATTTGGGGGTGACATCCACTTTCTCAATGATATTCATTTTTAATAATGTGGCAATATTATCTTCAATATCCTTTCTTTTTGTTGGAGAAGCAGGATATGGTTTTTTCTTAAGACTAGGAGGGATATCACTCAAGTTACAGGATAAAGTAATTTTCATTTCTTCCTGAACAATTCCTAAGACATGGGAACCATGAGCAAAAGCCATAGGGAAAGAGGTGATTGAGGCAATAATATAATCCTTTTGTTCATTAGTTATCAGATCACGAAAAGAAGCAGTATTAATTTCATTTAATAAATCATCCATTTCAATTGTTGTTCTGCCTTTACACTAAATTAGTGATTTACAAGACTTTAACAGATGCCCAGAAGGTATTTTAGAGGAGGAAATTTTGAATTTCCTTTTGCCATTCAATCCCAAGGTGAAGCAATTATTTGCTGGGTCCAATTTCACACCAAACATGGTTAAAATATCATTACCCATAATAAACCAATTGCTTAAATTATCATTTTGCATGACAACAAATTCACAAATAGCTCTGACAAAACCACCATTATATTTGAAGAATACAGAGGTTTTGTATTTGCCAATAGGAATTAAGGTAGAACCATACTCTCTCCATTTTTCAGAAGTTATAGGTAATAATTTACTCAAATAATCCTTATCTACTGAAGCTAAAGCCTTTTCAGACACTACACTTCTTCCAGCACCAGAGTCAAGAACCACATCAACATTTTTACCATTAATGATAACAGGTGCTTTCAAGGGGGATATGGCTATAGAATTTTTACTAATATCTTTAATTATTTCAGCATTTTCCACTGAAGATAAATCCATTACACATTCTTCAGATATATTATCTAAAAAATTGAAATCCTGTTCTAACATTAAAACATCTTTAACAGAGTCATTGCCATAGGAGATATTACTTTCACAATCACTAGAAGAATTAGTGACATCAATTTCAGCCTCATCAGTGTCTTCATTTTGTTCAACAAGATGAATTTTCTTGTCACAAACATGACCCTTTTGCCATGGTTTGTTACATTTATAACAAGTATTTGTTGCATATGTTTTAGGTGCAACTGGGGCAGAGGGTTTACCAGATTTTTCTGGGAGCTTTGAAGAAGGTTTATTTGGATCATTATAAGATTTACCAAGGTAATTCTTTGGTTCATATCTATGGTTGAGTAGTACTTCATTACAGATATTAATGAAAGAAGAATTTTCCCTTACATGCTCAGTTCTAGCCACAATCAAATCTCTAAGAGAATTTGGTAGTTTATACAAGATTTTATCTCTCCAAATATCATAATCCATCTTTGGATCAATTGCTCTTAGGATTTTTGTTATTTTCATAAGAAAAACAATGGGTTTTTTAACAGAGGAGGATACATATCTAGTATTCTCATACAGTCTATGCTGACCTAACCTGAATTTTGAACCACCAAACTGATTCTCAATCAAGGATTTCCAATCATTCCATGTATGATGATTGTTATCTAAAAGGACAGATTCATACCACATCAAGGCTACATTGGAAAATAAAGAAATTAGCTTAAAAACAATTTCCTCATCAGGTAGTTTATAAGATCTCTTTAAATTATCAATTCTTTGGATAAAGTGTTGCCAATCAGAAGAAGAATCACCATCAAAGGTATGATATTGGTCCAACTTAGGCCAATTTTTCTGAATACTGGGATGGTTCATTTTTTGGTTTGAATTATTCATCATTAATAATTCCTGAAGTTTAGCCAGGTGTTCAGAAATTTCATTATTTACAGAAACAGCTGGTGCATGACCGTCACAAGATTTTTTGCTAGTAGCAAGAGATTTTACAGACTCATTGTCAGTTTGTTTAATGGTTGAAATATGAGGAAGAAAAGAGGAACTCTGCTCAGGTTCTTTTCCTTTATTTTTATGCAGCTTATGGACAGAATTCTCATTCATACCATTATTGATGGTTAAGGTTGAGAATTTTTCCTGCAGGTCAGACACATAGTTTTTTATCCTTGGAATTTCAGACATCTGGTCATTTACTTTTGAAAGAGATAGAACATTTCTGTCCTCAGAAACTGTGTGTTTGGCACTTAGTGCATGGAAATCATTCTTTAACTTTTTAAACTCATTTTGTAGAGATTTTAATTCACATTTTAATGAATAATTTTCTTCAATGAGGGGTTTCAATTCACTCAAGGTCTTATGTAGATTGATATTTTTATCTGAGATAGGTCTATGGTCACTCCTTATTTTTTATTTTTGGCTAATGACAATATTCAAGGTTTCTTTGATTTTAAAATAAGCTGTATCCTGTACAGAAGAACTCACTTTACATTTCAAGTGCAAATTATTTAATCTATAATTCACATGGATTAACACATCTCTCAAATGTTTGTCTTTCACAACATTTAAATCAAGGGTATCTTTTAATATTTCTTCAGAAGTTTTCTCAATTAAGGTATAGACTTCAGGGGAAACAGAATCATTCTTAATTGCAAGAGAAGGATTAATTAAAGAAGTAGAAGTTAAATGTAAAGGTTCATCAAATGACAATTTGCTAATTAAATTAATAGGGCTACTAGTTACAGGAAGCTGTCTTTTAACAGGTTTAACTGTTCTTTCACCATTCTCAATAATATTACCTGCAGAAGAAGTCTTATTAGAAAACATTCCCAAGTGACTATCAACCAAATTACTTACCATGGCAGAGGAGGAAACTTCCCCTGAGAGTGAGTTTGGGATTGTGCTTGGGCCTTCTTTCTCCTGCTTTGTTGGTAGGGATGAGGAGGAGGATAGAAATTGGGTGTTCTGGATGGGCCAGGCTGATGATGAGGAGGATGTTGCATATTCTGCTGGTAGTGACTCATTAGATAATCCCATTTCCATTGCTCTACTTACATAGTATTTTGATTTTGGATGGAGGAGCTGGGGGGCTGTGAAGGTTGAGCCTGAAACTGAGGCTGATTGGGAGGTAACTGAGGAGGGGCCTGGGCCTGATTTTGGTTCCTGAGTTCCTGAACTTGATCCCACAAGGTGTCTACTTTTGCCTTGTATTTCATGTTTTCTGTCTTCAGTTCTTTGATGTGACTGGACAGATTGCTGATTTTTTGGGGCAGAGGAAGCTTTTTTATTTTGAATCCTTTTGGAAGACCTTCTTGAGGTACTGGAGGTTTTACTTCCTTCTGTTGTGCTGGGGGAAGGGGGTTTGATTTGTTTACTTCTCCTGTCATTTCCACATCCTGAATTATGTGAATTTATCTTGTTAGCATAAGATATTTTATGTTCAACTTTAGAAGAACTCACAGTATCAGCATCATAATCAATTTCAATTTCATCCACTTGCATGTTATCCATTTTCTCAGCCAAATTGTTCAACATAATAGTGGGAAGATTAATTAATTTCTAAAAAAAAATTAATAAAATTCAGTTAATGAATTGCTCCAAATATAAAAAATTTTATTAACTAAATTATAAAAAAAAATTTTTTAATATAAAGTAATATTTATAAAAAATAATTAATAAAATGGACTGCAAAGGAAAATTGGGAATAAACAATTAAGTTATTTTCAACCAATTAAATTACCAAAATTAAATATGGCAATATATGGGACTAAGTACAAAGTACTATTTAAGTCAACCAAAATAAAACAAAAATTAATAATAATAAGAATTAATTTAATAATTCAATTTTTATTAATAATAATGTTAATTTCTTCTAGGACTAAGAGGAATTAAACACTCTATAATGGTCAACTAGGAAAAAAAATTTAATAAATGAACACTTACACTCAGTGAATAAGCAATAAGCCACAATCACTGTTATTGCAGTAAAAATATAGTAATATGAGTGAGAGGTGCAAAGGTTAACTTACTATAGTGATCGGAAAATCACTTCAAAATAATAGATGAATTAGTTTAATATAAACCTAATAGATCGTACCCAAGTTCGAAACACGGTTGCGGCAAAAGTTACTTTTTTGCTGCGTGGTCTGTGCGCTATGTTGTTCATTGTCGTTTGAAAAGGCTCCTACTTGTTGGCCAGTCGTCTAGAAGAAGGTAAGAAAAGGGAAAAGGAACAGAGGAGGAAAAGGTAAAAGGAAATAAAGGTTTATAGAGAGTAAAAGAAATAAAGAATTAATTTATTTAAAGTGAGACAACAACGACTTATTTGAGGGATGACACAAAATGAGGCTTTATTTAATAACAATATTATTTAAAGTAAGGGTTCTGCGCGGAAAACACTGTAATTACTATCAGACTTAAAGCAACCTGTAAATAGCTATATAAAATTTAAATTAGAATTTAATGCTAATAAAAATAATAATAAAACGTATTATATTGACAGTTTGTTCAGAGTTGGTTTGTATAGTAAGTGACGATGCTACAGGGGATTATCCAAGGCCTTTTTATAGGAAATGGGTCCTCTGAAGCGCCACTACAATTTTAAATACAAGAGTCATAATAAGATGAAACAAGAAAATAAAAGAGTAAGTGAAACATAACAATTTAAAGAAAAATATGAAACAAATAATTAAAACCCCAAATAAAAATCAAATTTTCCCACAATTAATTCCCAAATCAGTAAGTAAAAATAGTGAATAACTAAACAAGCCTGGGACATAGGAACTATGAGAAAAATAGTTCAAAACAGATGGTACAGTCTGCTTTAAGGGTTTTTAATTGAAACAAGAAAAATATTTTGACGCAACAAAATATGTAATCAATTTTGATTTAGTATAAGGAAATTAATTAATTGTTCCAACTATGTAATTAAATAATTAATTTAAATGAAACAAGTAATTAATTTATTACTAAATTAAGTTGAGAATTTTAATACTATTTTTTTAAAATAAGTATTATAATTTATTTAATTTTTTATTGACACAATTAAGGGTCCAAAAAACAGCGGCAATAATTATGGATATTAGTATATGAAAAGGTATATTTTAATAATTAAATTTAATTAATTTACAATATAAGATAAACACTTGAATATAATTATCTTATAAGTTTTTAGTTAATTGATTTATAATTATTAAATAAACAATGCGCCCTTTGTTATGGAATTAAATGCTTTTAAATTATCTTAAAATTATAATAATATTTACTTTATTTATATAAATAAAATATTAATATAAATTTATTATGTAATATAATATTAATTTTAAATGCATACTCTGCAATTATTATGTCTTCATTTAACTCTAGTAAATTGTATGTTTATTTACTGGGCTCCTGGGACAGCCTGGCCAACAGGATTTGTACTAAAGTATTCATATAGGACCATTAAAATCTTCTAGACAACTGACCATTCAAGCTAGTTCATGTCTCTGTACTTGACCTTAGCCTGACAATTGGGGACCTTTCCTCAAGAATTCTGTTGGTTATCTTCCAGTAAGTAAAAATTCAAAAAAAGAGGCTACAAGTAAATAAAATACCCATAAAAATATTTGGATAATTACAACAGGTTGGGGTCACTTATATAGTGATTTCAGAAAAAGAAGCTCTATTATATAATAAAATTGTGATATTGAATCAACAATTTTACCACTAATTTAACATATAATTGTTATTAGTAGGAATCTGTCAATAGTCCAATTAATTTTGTGATCTTTTCAGATAAAAATTTTTACCACTAATTTAACATAAAATTGTTATTATTAGGAGTCTGTCAATAGACCAATTAAATTTGTGATCTTTTCAGATAAGAAACCAGTTAAACTGATTAATTGTTTTTTTAACAGGACTCTTAATCCCTTTTTATTGGTTTGTAAAATCCATTTAATATTTAGAACAAATCTTACTGAAAGATTTTCTTTTTTAAATAAAAAAACACAGCTACATATTGCACACCATTTAAATCAAGTGACCACATAAAAGCATATTTGACTTTTTGCACTTATAAATTTACTTCATACCTACAAGTAAGCAATAAAATTGTCTTCAGTGGTATTGATAAATACTGATAAAACTCCTTTTTGAAGTTTTAAAGTCTCAAATTTCAATTCTTTGATTAAATTCCACATAAAAATGTGTGACAACAATGATATTGTGAGTAATAAGGCAAAACCTTATAGCTTAAGAACTAGAGCTGAAAGACCTGTTACAGGACATTCAAATGGAGGGCCAGGGTTCCCCCACAAACAGCACCACTCCAAAAATGTCTCTGGAGGAAAGGGAAAAACTATTAAAACAGGTATCAATAAAGAAAACAAGAAATACCTTACAAGAACAAATTCACTCCCTCTCCACTCTACTGCACACATTGACAATAATTATCAACAATATAGTGGACCAGATAAACAATCTGGAGAAAAGAGCAGCTCAGGGTTTCGTAGAAGTCAATCAAGCTCTAGTGGAAATAAAGGCTCAACCACCAACAGTGGCACCCAAAAGTTCCATAGAAACACCTCCATCACAAGAGGAGGACCAAAAAATTACTGTAAGCAAATGGAAGTGGGATTGGTATGCCCAAAAGTACAACAACCCTCAACAACAGGGCTCCAGAAGTCACCCTTACAGGGGAAAGCCAAGGAGAGGGAGGGGAAATGGAATAAGGCCTTGGTAAGTCATCCATCTTCTCAGGATCAATTATATAATCCTAAAAATGAATTACTTATAGGTAATGAAATTGATAGAGATTTATTGGATATAATTGATAAAGATTTAAAAAATTATTTATTTGAAAATAACATGTTAAACTTGTCTTTAAATGAGTACAAGGTACATAGTTTTATTGACCACCAGGATAATGCTATTAATATAAAAATGGAACCAAATGAGTTAAATCTTGAACCTGATGATGAGTCTTCTGAATTGGACACAGAAAAAATTGAATATTTTCTAAAAGAAAATCCAATGGAATCAAAAATAATTGGTAAATTATTATTAAGAATTGGAAAATTGGAAGAATTCTCTAGAGAGTCAAAAAATAATACAGAAAGTGTTTTATTAAACCTCACACAATCATTGAATACAACAGCCAATAGGTTAAAAATTATTGAGAATTCAAATAATGAATTAATCAATGAAAACAAAAGATTAAACTTTGAGATTAAAAATTTAGAAAATAAATTGGAACATTCTCAGAATATTATGGCTACCATAGAGGGATGTGTAAAATTGTCTTTTTCAAATTTGATTGACACCTTAGCTCATGTACCTGTAATAAAAGATAGGTTACAAAGAGTAGAAATTTAAATAGCTAACATTTTGAAAAATACTGATAAAGTAAAAGATAATAACTCTTATGTGGAAAGAGTACCAGCTTTTATGAAACACTCTGATGATAAACCAATGATTGAACATGAACATAGTGTCATGGGCTCTGAGAATATAAAATCAGTAAAGGATGAAATAATTGATCATCTTTCTAAAGTAAGTGAATTACTCAATATTCCTCAGGTTAGGGAAGCAAAAACTAACCAAAAGAACTGGCCTAAGTTTGATCAGTAACCTTATTTTGACAGAGATTCAAAATCTGATTGGCAACAATCCATTCAAAGAATTGATAACTTAAAAGTTTCATACGAATTACCTGATGAATAAATTAAATCAAAATTGATATCTTTATTTACAGATGTGGCCTTATTATGGCTTGAATCTGTATTGAGTGATGGAATTAACTACTCCTGGAATGAATGGAAGGCACTAATTGAAAGGCAATTTGGTGGCCCAAAATTTAGAATCACTCATCAAAGACTGTATGAAAGGGCCAGATATAATCCAAATGCTGGAGATAAACCCATGGTCTTCTTAATGAATTTAATAAAAATCATGAAAGCCATGGATCCAAAAATGGATTATAATGAGTGGAAAGAAAAAATAATATATAAATTGTCTATATTAGTCAGAGACATTATTGTAGCTAGAACTGAAACCATCAGAGATACTTCTGGTTTTATTAATATATGCAATGAAATATTATTGAACCACAGATATGAAAACAGATATAATAATTACAAGAAAAGTGTTGAGGTAGTAAAACACACTACAAATAGGTTACCAGTGGAGAAGAAAAAACCTTCAGCTCCCCTTGTCACTAAAAGACAAGAAAATAACACTTGCTACAAATGTAATGAACCTTGAGCTAAAGGTCATACTTTTAAGAAAAGAATAAATGTTATTGAAAACTCACAAGATTCTGAACAAAGTAATCATGAAGATGAAAAGGAGGAATCTAGTGAGGATTGTAAAAGTAACATTTCTTAAAGTAATGATGAAAATGAGATATATGTATTAGAACAGGATATTATGTTCCTGAATGATGCAATACCTCATACAGATATATCTTTAACTTCCATTGAAGAAGCTGAAATTATCAAAGATGTATCTTATGATACTTACAAAATAACACCTATTAGAGCGCCTGTTATTATATGTGGAAAAGAAATGAATGCCATTATTGACACTGGGGCTGCAGGTAGTGTAGTTTCTATTAATACTTTAATGAAACTAGGTAGTAAGTATAAGGAGAAACTAGAACCTGTACAGACAAAGAACTGGAGGGGTTTTGGTTTAGTATTAAATCCAATTGGCAAATACAAAAATGCTTTATTCTTTAAATATCATAATGGATATGTAAGAGCAGTGTGAGAATTTGTGGTAATGGATAATAATAATTGTAGTGATTGGTTTATTATTGGAAATGACTTATTGACCAAATTTGGCATCAAACTAGATCCTGAAAATAGTTGCTTCACTATAGGTGTAAATGGGAAAAGAAAATTCAAGATTTGCTCTGAAAATTCAGTTTATTCCATTGCTCTTAAAGAAGAACAACTGCAAGGTGGAAGAACCACCTCTGAAGTGGTAGAATGAGAAATTGAAATCCAAAAAATCCTCTTTCAGTCCTCAACTCTCAAAAATTGAAGAAAACAATATTTTGAGATTGATAAAATCTTATCCTATGGCATTTGCTCATGGTTCAAATGAACTATGATTGGTCAAAGACAAAGAGATGAAAATCTCTTTAAGTTGTGATCTGGATAATATTTCTGGAAGCTTGAAGAGAAACCTTACCCAGCTTCTCCTGAAAAAAGGAAAGACATTGAAGACAACATTAAAATTTTGTTAGAAATTGGTATTGTTGAAAAAGTAGACACAACACCTAAGTATTGTGTTTTTTCACCAGTTTTAATCTCTTATGAAAAAGATAAGGCAAGATTATGTGGTGATTACAGAGCTCTGAATACATTCTCTGTGGATGATATTTACCCTCTACTAAGCATAGCTTCTATCCATGCTACCTTAAAAGGAGAAAAATATATTTCCTGTCTGGATGGAAACAAAGGTTACCACCAGATTCTTGTGGAAAAGAATTCTCAGAAATTCTATACTCATAACCACACACATGGGGATATATAAATATGTGAAAATGCCTTTTGGCCCAAAAAATGCGCCTTCAGTCTTCCAAAAATTGATGGATAGTATTTTTCATCAGGAAATGATTGAAGGATGGATTTTAGTTTATATTGATGACATCATAGTGTTCTCAAAAACATATGATGAACATTTAAACCACCTGAAAAGAGTATTTCAAAAGATGGATGAAATTAATAAGACAATTGCATTAAAGAGATGTAAGTTTGGGTTTAAATCCTTGAAAGTACTTGGACATGTTGTATCTGGATTGCAAATTTGTGTTGACCAGAAAAAAGTGGCAGCAATAAAAAACATTATTATATCTTAGAATGTGAAAGATTTTCAAAGTTTTTTAGGTATGTGTGGATATTATAGGCAGTATATAAAAAACTACCAATCAATTGCTGCCCCTTTAACAACATTAATCAGGAAAAGTGAAGCTTTAGTTTGGAATAATGAAAGACAACAGGCCTTTGATAAATTGAAGGAGTGTTTAATGTCAGCTTCAATATTGGGACTGCCAGATTTTAATCTACCTTTTATCTTGTATACTGATGCAAGATTCATAGGGTTAGGTGCTGCCTTACAGAAAAAACAGATAATAAATGGAAAATTATCTAAAGTAGTTATCTGTTATATATCCAGAACCTTAAGAAAGACAGAATTAAGGTATGACTCCACCCAACTGGAATGTTTAGCTGTTGTGTGGGCCTTGGAGAAACTTCATTACTATCTGGAGGACCAGAAGTTTGAATTAATAACAGATTGTAGTGCAGTAAAATCATTACTAAACATGAAAACACCTAATAGGCACATGTTTAGATGGCAACTAGCTGTACAAGAGTACAAAGGAAGAATTAAAATTACTCATAGAGCAGGAACATTTCATTCTAATGTGTATTTATTATCCAGAAGCCCTTTTCCAAATGATGCTGACAACCCAGTTTATGTACCTGAAAATGAGGTTATACATATATTTGGGATTTATATAGTGGATTTAGAGGAAAATTTTATGCAAACTATATTGGAAAATTATTCATCTGATAAAGATTTGGCTAAATTATCTACCATTTTAAATGATCTAACTAATGCCTCCATGAGTGCATTAATTAAAATCTTGCCTCCAAAGTATAAAAATGCATTGGAAAAAGGTAAACTGTCAATTGAAGATGTATATATATATTACAGAAAAAAGCTAAGTAATGTAATTGTTATACCACCATCTATGAAAGAGTTAATGTTGAGTACTTGTCATGATGACATCTTAGCTGGCCATTTTGATTTTAACAAAACATTAACCAGAGTTAAAATTACAGCCTGGTGGATAAACATGAAATAAGATGTATAAAAATACATTGAAACATGTGACTTTTGTCAGAAATCTAAAAGATTAACTGGGAAGAGAGCTGGGTTGTTACAACAAATAGAGCAGCCAAAAGCTCCATGGGAAATTATAAACATGGATTTTGTCACTGGCTTGCCATAAGCAGGAAAAGAAAGTTTCAATTCTTGCTGGTTAATTGTAGATAGATTAACAAAAATGCATAAATTTATTCCTACCCATAAAGAGGTATCTACAAAAGACTTGGCATTAAAATGGTGGACTCAAATGATGAATACTGCTGGGTTCCTTAAAGCCATAATCTCTGACAGAGACCCTAAATTTACTTCAGAGTTCTGGACATCTTTGATGGAAGTATCAGGTTGTCAATTGAAATTGTCTACAGCACACCATCCACAAACTGATGGGCTGGCTGAGAGAATGATAAAGACTCTAGAAGATATGATCAGAAGATATTGTGCCTTTGGATTGGAATACAAAGACAATGAGAAATTCACACATGACTGGGTAACATTAATTCCTGGCCTTAAATCTGCTTATAATAGGGGGTGTCAGTTCTGGCAAATCCGCACTTAACTTAAGTGCGGATTTCAAACCAAATAAGCACTTACAAATCAGCACTTAAATTTTGCAAAAAAGTCACTTATTTCAAAAAAGGGTGTCAGTTATGACCTCAAATCAGCACTTTCTTCCCGTTTTTTTTCACAACCACATTTTGGCGACAAAACATCCCTTCCTTTCTTACCCCATCCCTGTCACATGTGACACACTGACCCTCCTCGCTACCTACCCATCAATCCTTGGCACACACCCCTTCCTGAAATTTTCAATATTTTGACCAGGAATGTTTACATTCTTTTTTACTTATTTCTTCTACTTCTTAATCTTTTTTCTATGGGTGTCAGTTCTGACCTCAAATCAGCACTTTTTTCGTGATTTTTTTTTTCAAAACCACATGTTGGCCACATCATCCCTTTCTTTCCCATACCATTTTGTACTCTCCAAATGTCCTCTTTGTGTACTTCATTCACTTGGGTTGGTATTTTGGTTTGTTGCATATTCATTTTTTTTGGAATTTACAGTGAAAAATTTTTTTTTGGATGGCTCATTGGTTTTCTTTCACCAGCTCAACATGAAATTGCATATTTTCTGAAATCGCATATTTTGTCAGTGATTTTTTTTTTCATTCATCCCTCATATCCTTTTCCTATTCTCCTCCAACATCCCTCAAACAATTTGGTTTCATTCATTTTGTCATCTCATCTCTCCAGGTAAGTCACTTTATTCTTTTTTTTGATTTTTTGATTACTAATTATAATTTTTTTTGTTTTTTTCTGTTTATTTTATTTTTTTTATCTAAATTTTTTTTGTAAGTGGTTATTTTGGATTTCAATGGTATAATTAACCTTTTTTTTCTCTCCCTCTTTACTTTCTTTTTTAGCTCCATCACCCTACTCTTCATCCCTCCTTGGCATGGTCATTATCCCCCCTTTCCCTTATTTCACTTTTTTTTGGCTCCATTTCATTGAAACACATACATTGCACATTCTTTATGCATTTCACTTACTCCATATTCAATTTCCCCACAATTCCAACGTCAATCTTTCTCACTCTATTTTTCCTACTTTTCAATCAAGGTAAGTTTCATCTCCTTTTTTTCATGCCTATATGATATCTCATTCCTTTTATGAAAAGTTCATACTTAAATATATGTATGACTCTTATCTGGATAACAGTGAACTTATAAAACTCCTTTTGATCTCATCTTCATTACCACTTTTCAAGTTTTTGTAAAATTTTGAAAATCAGACTCGGAATTAGGGTTAGGTTTATTCAAATCTAATGTTCTTTTTACTGAAGATTCTCCTGAAGGCTACCTTTCATTTCCCACAACAGAATTGAATTTGATTCAGTGGTTGCTGAGATATTGACCGTTAAAGTTGAGCCCTTTTTTCCCAATTTAAATTTTTATTTCATTTTTTTATGTAACAAATTAGGGTCAGGTTTATTTAAATCACATGTCGTTTAACTGAAGATTCTACTAAAGAATATCTTTCATTTCCCACAAACAGGTTTGAATTAGGTTCAGTGGTTGCTGAGATTTTTGACCTTTGAAGTTGAGCCTTTTTTCCAAATTTCACTTGTCTTATTTCACATTTTCATATTGCATATTTAGAGGATAAGGATTCTGAAACTCTTATATGATTATTATCTAGGCATTTAAATTATATAGGCATATATTTGTTGCTCAAGAATATCACTAAAGCTCAAAAAGATGAAGATTTTTGCTTATGGGACACTCTACCTTCCTTTAACTCTTTTCTTGCTCTTTGACTCAAAAAGCACTGTAATAAAGCATTTGAAAAAAATCATGAAATTGCAAACAAAGTTGGAATACCGAATTGGTGTGACCCCGAATGGGAAGATATCATCCACGAATATCTTTTATTTTCTAATGTTATTATCACTCATTCTGGATTTCACAATAAAATTCACACCAATACCAAGGACACTAATTTTCTTACTTTTGGTATATTCTCATATATCAAACTGATTACTGGCCAACCAATACCATCTCCAGCTAAAATCAAATTACATGGTTTATATTTTCCAGACCACCGGTGCATCATTGATTTTGGTTTAGGAAATGGTATCATCAAAACTGTCAGTACAGTCTAGTATATAAGTATGATATAATAGTGTTATTTTATGGTCCTACTACTTATTAATAAATGATTTAGTGATTAAACCTCAGGGGAAGACTAATAGAATAGTTATACTCAAATTAAACTCACAATACTTGGATTTAAATGCGTGCTAGTGGTGGAAAATAGAAGAATAAAATATAGTTATAGCTTTTATAAAGATAATATCAATTTATAAGGGCTTTATAATATATTTCTGAATGTTAATAATTGTAGTGTAATGTTTGTTTGAAGTGTAGTAATTGAATGATGATAATAAACCGTTAAAATCCCTTCTTACTTATACCCAAATCCACTGGAGTGCACAGACCTTCAATCCAGATGATGTCACTGCTATCCCCGGCAATTACAGCACTGTGAGGGCCCATCACCTCCCCATGGCGTCCACTTCAAGCAGTTTCAACACCCAGACCACCAGTAAGGACCCTCCATCACTATTAATAATAACACAGAGTCATACCATAAATAGAAATCCCAGATAAAAGCGAATACCATAAAGAAACAGGTAAAATAAACAATCAAAAAGAGATTTAATGAAACTAAAAGCATATAAAGGAAACAAATAAAATGTGCAAGCCCCCAATAACATCCCCAAGCATCCACATTAACCCAAAAACATATTTCCAACCCATAAATCCGTGAATAACCATCCAAGGAAGTAATTTTTGTTGTCCAAACTGGGTGTATGCGCCTGATATAGGTGTCTATGCTTCTGTAGGCGTTGTGAATCCACTGATTTCGTCCATATGACCTAAAATAAGCAGAAAAACAAAGGTTATAGGCTATTAAGGGGCTAAAACCCACTTATATACCTAAATATACATAATATACTGCATATTTCACTGAATATGAGATTTATGTATACATATAAGCTTATGTATGTCAATAATTACTTCATATCACTTAAGATAAGTATATTATGACTCCATTAACACCTTAATAAGTATTATTAGGCCATGGATAAGCTATTTAAACTATTATAAATTATATAATAGAATAATAATTATATATATATATAATAAAATAATAATTATATATATATATAATAAAATAATATATATTATTATTTTAACCTTATTTTTAAGATATAAGCTTAATCTAATTAAGGTTATCTTATTTTAAGCATAAGAAATACTCAGTCCTAAGGATATTTAGGCTGACACTCCCTCACCCCAAAAAACAATAAAAAAAATGTTAAGACATTTTAATTAATCTTAAGGAATGAAATAATAAAATAAAAAATTTTTTATAATACATATACTGATGAACAGTATTATTTAGATTTAAATTTTTTCAAGAGATTTTTAAGATCAGAGATTTCATTTTCTGGAATCCACTGGTCATATTCACTTGATTTATTTTTAAATCTTAATAGATACTCAACTCCCTTTTCTTTAGTAAGGTGTCTCTTTTTAAGTATCTTTTCAATTTCTGCTTTTTCCACTATTTCTTCAGGTTGCTGTTTATGCCTTCCTGATCTTCTTGGAAAGAGAGCAGTATCATTAGAATGGTATGGTTTTATAAGAGAAATAGGAAATACTGGATGTTTTCTATCATAAGGTGCATATAGAATAACCTCAACAGCATTATTACCAACCATCTTTTTAACTACAAATGGTCCAATGAATGGATCCTTCAATTTAACATTACCATTTAAATTGAAATGTAGCATTGAAATAAGGACTTCATCACCCTCTTT
Source organism: Hemileia vastatrix (assembly GCA_030280995.1). Taxonomy (NCBI): domain Eukaryota; kingdom Fungi; phylum Basidiomycota; class Pucciniomycetes; order Pucciniales; family Zaghouaniaceae; genus Hemileia; species Hemileia vastatrix. The sequence continues at coordinate 30,549,730 of JASXTE010000001.1, read as the reverse complement.
GAACATTTGTTCTTTATGGGCTTTATCCCATCTTTTCTTTTCATACTCAAAATCCCTATTTATACATTCTTGAGCATGTTTTCTGCATAATTCCTGCATTTGAAGAAAAGATTTAGTACCTGGATGAATATCCAATCTAGGTAACTTATTAAGAGTTTTAGCAGGGGTATTAGGTACATAACCCAACCATAACTCAAATGGCTTTTTGCCAGTGACAGAATGTACTGTACTATTATATGCAAATTCTAAACCTGGGATAAGGGTTACCCAATCATGCGTGAATTTGTCATTGTCTTTAAAATTAAGACCAAAAGCACAGTATCTTGTTATCATATCTTCTAAGGTTTGTATCATTCTTTCTGCTAGCCCATCAGTTTGTGGATGGTGTGCTGTAGAAAGTTTTAATTGACACCCTGAAACATCCATAAGTGACGTCCAGAACTCAGAAGTAAATTTAGGATCTCTGTCAGAAACTATTGCTTTGGGGAAACCTGATGTATTTAACATTTGTGTACACCATATAAAAGCTAAGTCCTTTGCAGAAGCCTCTTTGTGGGTAGGAATAAATTTACACATCTTTGTAAATATATCTACAATTACCCAGCAGGAGTTATAACTCTTATGCCCTGCTATTGGCAAACCTGTTACAAAGTCCATGTTAATGATTTCCCATGGAGCTTTTGGTTGCTCAATTTGTTGTAATAAACCAGCTCTTTTTCCTGTTAATCTTTTAGATTTTTGACAAGAATCACATGTTTCAACATATTTTTGAACATCCTCAGACATGTTAATCCACCAAGCTGTGTTTTTTACTCTGGTTAATGTTTTATGGTAGTCAAAATGACCTGCTAATATATCATCATGACATATACTTAACATTAACTCCTTCATTGAAGGGGGAATTACAATCACATTACTTAATTTTTTCCTGTAATATATAAAACCATCCTCAATGGAAAATTTTCGTTTTTCTAGTGCCTCTTTATACTTAATTGGTAATGTTTTTATTAAAACATTCATTGAAGCATTAGATGGATCATTTAATATTGTAGTTAATTTACTTAAGTCAGGATCTGAATTATAATTATCAAGAATTGATTGCATAAATTCATCCTCAAGATCTACAATATAAATGCCATAAATGTTAATAATCTCTGAATCAGGAAGATAAGCAGGATTATCATCATTATTAGGCAGAGGTACTCTAGATAACAGATCTACATTAGAGTGCAAGGTTCCTGCTCTATGTGTAATAGTCATCCGTTCTCTGTATTCTTGTACAGCTAATTGCCATCTAAACATGTGTCTATTAGGAGTTTTCATGTTTAAGAGTGACTTAACTGCACTACAGTCAGTTATTAACTCAAATCTTTGGTCTTCCAGGTAATAATGTAGCTTTTCAAGAGCCCATACTACTGCCAAACATTCAAGTTGAGTAGCACCATATTTCAATTCACCACTTCTCAGAGTACGTGAAATATAGCAGATTACTACTTCTGACATTTTACCTTCAATAAGTTGTTTTTGATGCAAAGCAGCACCCAGTCCAATAAAACTTGCATCTGTATATAATACAAAAGGTAATTGGAAATCTGGTAATCCCAAGATAGGAGCTGTCATTAAACATTCTTTCAACTTATTAAAAGCTTGTTGTCTTTCATTATTCCAAATGAAAGCTTCTGATTTCTTTATCAGTGTGGTCAGTGGTGCAGCAATTGATTGGTAGTTTTTTATATATTGTCTATAATAACCACACCTTCCAAGAAAAGATTGTACATCCTTCACATTTTGAGGAATGCCAATATTCTTTATTGCAGCCACTTTATTTTGGTCTACACATATTTGTAAGCCAGATACAATATGACCAAGCACTTTTAAAGATTCAAACCCAAATTTACATTTTTTCAATGCAAGGGTCATTTTTATTTCATCCATTTTCTGAAATACTTTCCTTAAATGGATTAAGTGTTCATCAAAAGTTTTAGAGAACACTATGATGTCATCAATGTATACCATTAACCATCCCTCAATCATTTCATTATGGAATGTTATATCCATTAACTTTTGAAATACTGATGGATCATTCTTTGGTCCAAATGGCATTCTGACATACTTATAAATTCCCATGTGTGTTGTTATCAACAAAAAGTTCTGTGAATTCTTTTCAACAGGAATTTGATGGTACCCTTTATTTCCATCTAGGCAACTTATATATTTAGCACCTTTAAGGGTAGCATGTATAGAGGCAATCCTTGGCAAGGGATAAATATCATCTACTGTAAATGTATTTAATGCTCTATAATCACCGCACAGTCTTGCTTTATCTTGTTCATAAGAAATCAGCACTGGTGATATTACACAATATTTTGGTGTAGTTTCAACCTTCTCAAGAATTTTCATTTTTAATAACATCTTAATATTATCCTCTATGTCTTTCCTCTTCATTGGTGAAGCAGGGTATGGTTTCTTTTTAAGACTAGCAGGAATATTATCCATATCACAGGTTAAACTAATTTTCATTTCATGATCTTTTACAAGGCCAAGTTCATTTGTACCATGTGCAAAAGCCATTGGAAAAGCTTTAATTAATTCCAAAATATTATCTTTCTCAGTTTCACTTATCTGAGTGCCAAATGATGCTTTTGAAATTTCTGTTTCCAGAAGTTCCATCTCATTGGATTCTCTTCCTTTAGACGGGGAATTCGTTACTGACTCAATGTGTAAGACTGTGTTAAAAGAATTTATTTTAAATTTCCTTTTACCATTCATGCCAATTGTAAAATTGTTATTAGCAGGGTCTAATTTTACACCAAATTTAGTCAGAATATCATTTCCAATGATAAAACAGTTACTACAATTTGTATTATCCATTACTACAAAGTCACAAGTTACCCTTACATAACCATGTTGGTGTTTAAAGAAAACAGCAGCTTTGTATTTACCAATGGGGTGTAGTACTGATCCAAAACCTCTCCAATTTTTATTCTGAAGTGGTTCAAGCTTAAACTTATATTCACTATCAATTTTCTGTAATGTATTAGTGGAAACAACTGAACCAGCAGCTCCTGTGTCCAATACTATATTAACATTTTCACCAGAAATGATAGCTGGAACCGTGATAGGTGTCATTCTAAAGTTATCAGCTTGTATATCCTTAATGATTTCAGCATCCTCAAAATTCATTAAAGATTCATTTGAGTCCATATTTAATATTGGATTTTCAAAGATGGACAAATCATCTTCCAACATACAGACTTCATTTTCATCACTATATGAGATATTGCTGTCATAATCACTTGATTCTTTACTTTTTTCAGTTTCAGTTTCAGATTCACGTTGATTTTCAACAATATTTATGTTTTTCTCACATTTGTGACCTTTGACCCAAGGTTTGTTACACTTATAACAAGTATTTGTTTCATACTTTTTAGGTACTACAGGGGCAGTAGGTTTTTTCTGCTTCTCCTGAAGTGTTTTTGAATTCTTAGTTTTTACAGGTTCAACATTTTGCTTATAAGTGGAATACCTTGATTCATACTTATGGTTTAATAATATTTCATTGCAAATATTAATAAAGTCAGAATATTCAGTAACATTTAATGTTCTAGCTACAACAATGTCTCTGACAGATATAGGTAATTTGTATATTATCTTATCTTTCCATAAGTTAAAATCCATATGAGGCTCAATGGCTTTTAATATTTTGTTTAAATTCATTTAAAATACCATAGGTTTGTCACCATTCAACGGATTATACCTAGTCTTCTCATACAGTCTCTGCTGAGTAAGCCTGAATTTAGAACCTCCAAATTGTTTTTCAATAAGTTGTTTCCATTCAGCCCAAGAGTAGTCTCTACCCTCACTTAAGACAGCTTCAAACCATAATAAAGCAACATCCTTAAATAAAGAAATTAATTTTGATGTTATCTCTTCATCTGGTAACTTATATGAGAATTTCAAGTTGTCAATTCTTTGAATAAAATGTTGCCAATCAGAGATGGCTTCCCCATCATAAGTTGGGTACTGATCTATCTTAGGCCAGTTCTTCTGATTGGATTTTATCTCACTAATCTTAGGTAAATTCAACAACTCATTCACTTTTGATAAATGGTCTTGTATTTCTTCCTGCACGGATTTGTGACTTACATTTTCAGATTTGACACTACCACCAGATGGTTTTAATTGTGGTGGTACAGGGAAGGAATGAGATTCACTTTTACCAATGAAAGGATTATTATTATATTGATTATACTTATGATTATCCTGGTTCATTAGTAGATTGGCAGTTTCAATCTCAACTTTAGCTAATCTTTGTAGCAACTCAGAGACACTTTGATTTGTCTGGGCAAAAGATAACTTTGTTCTTGATTCAGTTTTTAATAAGTGTGTTTCATATAATTTTTCTAACTCACAAAATTTGTTTGAAAGGTCATTATATTTATTACTCAATGAATCATATTTAAGAGTTAGAGACAAATGTTCTTTCTCTAATTCTTTATTACGTGTTGCTAATTGAGAAATGTTCAATGTTAAGGATGAAATTGTATCACTAGTGAGCTTAACTGTCTGTTCCTCACAATCAGTCATTCTATTCCACAATGCTGAAACAATTCTATGGACAGTTGGATTATTGTTAAAATATTCCATGTCCTCCTTTTCAATTCTCTCACTCTCCTGTGAACTTCTCATCTCACTAGTAGGTGGTTGCAACTGAGGATTAACTGTATTATCATTGTATATAGTACTGTTATTATGGACAAAAGACAAGTCAGGTGTATCTACTCTAAAACCTAAATTTCTTAAATCCTCCTCTATTTTTTGTACAGATTTAACATCAATAGAATTACCTATATTGTAATTATCAGTATTATGTCTAATCTGAGAGGGTAAGTTACTTACCAAGGGATGGTTGCCAGTCCTGATTTTTGGCGCTTTTTTCCCTTGTAAGGGTGAGCTGAGGAAGTCAGATGAGGGGGCGGATCCCTGTTGCAACTGTGGCTTGTCCACTGTTGGTGAAACCAGTCCCATTTCCATTTGTCTACCAGGATTTTCTCCTGGGAGTGAGTGGACCCTCCTTGGGTAGGGGGTTGCTGATTTGATTGATTGGGCTGGCCTCCCTTTAATTCTGCCATTGCCTGATTCATCTGCTGAAATCCTACCTTGCAATTGTTTTGCAACTGCTCTACCTCTTTGAACATGAGAGATTTTGATTCCTCTAGCTTCAGAACCTGTTTGGCCAGGTGGGACAGTTGATCCTGAAGAGGAGGAGACGTCTTTTTGATAGTTATCTTTTTTAAGAGGGCGTCCTTTTCCTCTATACTCATGCTTTCTGGCTGGGGGTACTGTTGTCCCTCCATGGTGATGTCCTGGAAAGTTTTTATTAGCTTTAGACCTGGTATTATAAGCAGGCTGTTCACTTACACTATCCTGGGGAGCACTCATATTGTTCAGAATAACAATATTTTACGTCTACAAAAGGAAAAACTCTGTGGAATTAGTAGACAAAAGATATTAGTAATTATATTACTAATAGAAAAGCAATGGAGCTTACCCTGAATTTATATCTTTATTTATTTAAATAAAATATAAGAAAAATTCGAAAAAATCTGTTAAAAATATAATAATAAGTTTAACTAGACCTCTATAAGGGTGAATAATTAGCTTACCAAGCTTTGGCCAAATACCAATTTTATTGGGTGTTATATTGGTGTCCAAATACCAAGTGAAATTGGGTTTATATTGGGTACAGTTACTACTGTAAATATCTAATTTTTATGATAAAAAATTAGTACAATTATTATAAGGGTTCTTTTCCCCAATCAATGAGTTATGATGACCCACTAATATGCAGCAGACCCAAATATTTGTTTAAATTTTAGTTGTACTAAGGTAAAAATCACGTCCCAAGGCTTATACTAAATAATAAGTAAAATATAAGGAAAGACCCCCAATTGTCAGTACAGTCTAGTATATAAGTATGATATAATAGTGTTATTTTATGGTCCTACTACTTATTAATAAATGATTTAGTGATTAAACCTCAGGGGAAGACTAATAGAATAGTTATACTCAAATTAAACTCACAATACTTGGATTTAAATGCGTGCTAGTGGTGGAAAATAGAAGAATAAAATATAGTTATAGCTTTTATAAAGATAATATCAATTTATAAGGGCTTTATAATATATTTCTGAATGTTAATAATTGTAGTGTAATGTTTTTTTGAAGTGTAGTAATTGAATGATGATAATAAACCGTTAAAATCCCTTCTTACTTATACCCAAATCCACTGGAGTGCACAGACCTTCAATCCAGATGATGTCACCGCTATCCCCGGCAATTACAGCACTGTGAGGGCCCATCACCTCCCCATGGCGTCCACTTCAAGCAGTTTCAACACCCAGACCTCCAGTAAGGACCCTCCATCACTATTAATAATAACACAGAGTCATACCATAAATAGAAATCCCAGATAAAAGCGGATACCATAAAGAAACAGGTAAAATAAATGATCAAAAAGAGATTTAATGAAACTAAAAGCATATAAAGGAAACAAATAAAATTTCCAAGCCCCCAATAACATCCCCAAGCATCCACATTAACCCAAAAACATCTTTCCAACCCATAAATCCGTGAATAACCATCCAAGGAAGTAATTTTAGTTGTCCAAACTGGGTGTATGCGCCTGATATAGGTGTCTATGCTTCTGTAGGCGTTGTGAATCCACTGATTTTGTCCATATGACCTAAAATAAGCAGAAAAACAAAGGTTATAGGCTATTAAGGGGCTAAAACCCACTTATATACCTAAATATACATAATATACTGCATATTTCACTGAATATGAGATTTATGTATACATATAAGCTTATGTATGTCAATAATTACTTCATATCACTTAAGATAAGTATATTATGACTCCATTAACACCTTAATAAGTATTATTAGGCCATGGATAAGCTATTTAAACTATTATAAATTATATAATAGAATAATAATTATATATATATATAATAAAATAATAATTATATATATATATAATAAAATAATATATATTATTATTTTAACCTTATTTTTAAGATATAAGCTTAATCTAATTAAGGTTATCTTATTTTAAGCATAAGAAATACTCAGTCCTAAGGATATTTAGGCTGACAAAAACTATTTGGAATTCTTCTAAGGATAATCATCAAACGACCAAAGCTCCTCCTGGTTTGGAATCCTGTCAAGATTTAACACATTTTGGTTGCTCATTTCAAATCAGTCATAAGTTGATTCAAAGATTCAATAAGGTAATGAAAGAAGGTAAAGTTAATCGATTTAAAAAAACTTTATTTAGATCCAAAAAGTATGGGGATTAGAGTTGTCATCGAAAATTATATATTTTTTTGTAAATTTTTAATAAATATTTTTTATGTATCAATTTCCTCAACTAAAGTAATGGGCCCACGACCTTGTGTTGTATAAATGGTAATCATGATAACATTTATTTGTTTCATGGGGTTCCTCTAGCCTATACCTGTGGAAAGTCCCAAACTTTTGTTTCTAGATTTGATCTGCATTTTGGCTTGAGGGATTGTCATTACTTTAAACTAGGGAAAGTGATATATATTAGATATTTATTTAATAATTTACGTAATTATATTAAATTTAGATGATTTCCACCACTTACTTCAATAAAATTCAGGGGGGGTATTGCCAAATTTTTAAATCTGACATGTGAAATTGATGACTTAGAAAAATTTTGGTGATATCCACCCCTTGCTTCAATAAAATGCAGGGGAGAGTATTGCCAATTTTTTAAAACAGATATAGATTTTTTTTGACTTGTAAATATTTTGGTGAAAATTTTTGACGAGAATGTGAAAGTAATTGTTTCCACCTTGAGCAGGTTTCTGGCTCAAAGGAATAGCAGTACCATCAACAAAACCAATACATCCTGGGAAGCCCTCTGCTTGCATAACCTGAGATGATTCAAGTCACTCTTCTTTTGTTGGCCAGGTGAGAAGTTGAGATTACAAGGAGTTGATGGCAGTAATACATTGTTTGGTATAAGTGTTAACTGAACCATACCCTAAATCAAAGACATTTTCTAAACATTTCAAAGCGGCTCCATTACCATTTGAACCCAAATGACATAGTGTGATGGCCAATTGAATTGAAGGATGTTGTTGTTCTTTTTGAGAATTATTGTGAAATATGGGATGATCCTGAATAAGCTCAAGAAATTTAAGGAAACATTCCTGAGAAGTCCTGAACAGCTGTCTAAAACTGGGTGTAGATAGTTTAAGAAGTGTTTGGATGGTGTACTTGGGGTTATGAAGTACTTGAGGCTTTCTGGGAAGAAGGTAACTTTTCGTGGACATTTTTGTTAAAAAGACAAAATCTTCTTCTAGATCAAAATCAGAATCACAATAAGAGTCCAAGAGCAGTTCAAGAGCCATGAAAGTCATTGCTTTATGTAATTTATCACAATTTGAAAGTGAGGAAGGCATAACTCTTATATTATATGATATGAAGATGTAAGTGATGTACGATGTTTTGAGTTATGAAGTGTTATGCTGCGGAGTTCTGCGTATGAATGGGATGATGCTGACAAATCAGTGAAATGGGACTTGATGGTGAAATCAGCACTTTTGGTTGAGAAAGTGCGGATTTGAGTGAAATAAGTGACTTATTGCATTTTGAAATCCACCAGTATTGGGGCTAGTGTGTTTTGGAAATCCGCACTTATTTAAGTGCGGATTTGCCAGAGCTGACACCCCCTATTTAGTGTCCTAGCTGAATTATAAATGCATTGAACCTCTTTATATGCACTAATTTCATTAATAACCTCATTTTTGGTGCTAAAATTTACTACCACACTTAAATTTGCCTAAATTATTCAAGTATTTACCCGTGCAAGTCCCTGCCAAGCACTGCATGCAGTTACCCCACATCTCACACCCTTTTTTGGGTTTTTAGGTGGTTTCTCAGTCAATTTTGGTTATTTTTGAATGGGTATTTCACGTAGTTTAATGTCATTATTAGCCCCAAAATTTATACTGCTAATCCCCCTTATTATTAAGTTTTAATTAGTCTTAATTTTCCCTTTTTGGACTTTTATATTAATGTATAATACACATATTGTCACCCAGGCTACTTGACTTACCCAGTAAAATAATTGATTAACTTACTGAGGTGAAGCCACATCTTTTAGATCCTTATTAATAATTAATTATTTATTAACTACTTATGTATTACTTACAATTAACTAGCTAGGTACACTAAGTAATTTATATAATTAATAAAAATAAGTACTTGTCCCATATATATTTTTACTCCCAAACACCGTGCTCAATAATACAGATGAGATGGGAATAAAAATTAGTATTAAAAAATATAAATTTATAAAAAGAAAAAAAATACTTTTTCAAATTCATTTATTTAGATTTTATTGATTCAATATTTCAAATCAAATGTTCTTACACTAAAATCTGACGGGCCAAAGGGTTCAGAGTTTTATTTCAAATAAAATAAATACTTTTATTTACGCACTATTTAGTCTTACTCTTATTATTTCACATACTCTCTTCAATTAAGTTTTTTCTCTCTCACACTCTTGTATTAGGAGATGTAAATTCTGTGTTCTTTTTTCTCACATATTGCCTATAAAAGGCCCTTCCTTTTTGTCCTTTTGAATTCATTCCTTATTTACTTTACAAATTTTTACAAACATATTAGTTAAACAAATTTATTACTATTATTTATAACCATTAGTATTTACATCACCATAATTCTAAAAGATATAAATTATAATAATATTAAAATTTACCTCTTATTAATTTGAGTAAAACAATCAAGTAGCTTAAGAAATACATACCTTGCTTTTGAAAGACCAATAATCCACTTAAAAACCTTGTATAAACCCCGAATAAATCTTCTAGACCAAAAGACCCCTTGACACATATACTCTCTTTTTTGCTTATTCTTTATTTTTGATGGATTATCCCTATTACTACAGGATTTTGGCGGGTGATATCATTCTAATTATGTTACTAATCACTCTTTTTGGTTCTGAAAATGTCTATTGGCTAGAATGAGGCGTCATTAACTGTGTATTGAGCTGGTAAATTATAGGGGTCATTGGGGAAGTAATTGTGTATAAAAGGAGGAGGTTTTAGGTCTTATTTTCTTCATTCTTTATCATTACAATTAAAAATAACCAATACAATTACAATACTTATCAATAGTAATTATAAAGTCTTTGAATAGTATCTGAATTTATTAAATCTATTTTTCTACCAACTATAAAGATTGTAAGCCATATATAATTAGTGAGATTAGAATTACTGAGACCCTTATATTGAGTTTTATTTTAATACTTATTGAATTTGTACTACAGTATTCATATAGGACCATTAAAATCTTCTAGACAACTGACCATTCAAGCTAGTCCATGTCTCTGTACTTGGCCTTAACCTTACAGAAGGCATATCCAGAAAGTAGTCCAAGATGTGGTTATGGCAGAAAGTTGTGGAACATGTGATTATGACAGAAAGTTGTCCAAGATGTGGTTATGAAAAATTGGGTAGAAAAATTTTGGATAAGAGATGAACATTGACACGTAAAGTGTCTAATAACCCAATTATTAGCAAAAATAATTGCAGCAGATAATTGGGGTATAAGGATTTTTATTCACAATTGATTTAATTGTGGATCCATGAACATTGATACCCCCTATTATTTTACTGTCAGGACACATTGTCAACTGAAACAATAATATAATATTTTAATTATCAGGAACAAATGTCAACTGAAATAAATAAAATAAATATATAATATAATTTATTTAATTTATATTACTTCTAGGACTAAGAACGAAATTGCTCTATCTTGGTCAACTAAGAAAAAAAATTATATGCCAAAAAACTCCACCTGTAATGTGAGAAAATTAATGCCACTACAGAGTGCTGAGTAAAAAAGGTATACATTGTGGTCTTCCAACATTGGTGGAGCCCTTTCTTGGTCTATTTGGTGTTGTTTTGATATGTCTTAAATGGCATTGTTAAATAATTGGGTGTTTTTCTGGAATTATTTGGCAAATATTGGGATTGCGGGGATGTGGGTATTACCATTGGATAGCCCCTGGTTTTCTGTAAATTTTATGTCTTGATGAAATTTTTCATATTCTAAGTATTTAAGGGAATATTTCTCATTTTTCATTCTAAAATATTGCTGTTTAATTTTGTTTTTCGCGTTTTACGGGCTAACCTTAAGTCTTAGGGTTAAATTCATAGTACCATTAGAATGGGCTAAATTTTCTCTATATTTCATGTCACAATGTTGTTATAGCCTAATTATGTGTTTTAAAGGTTTTAGTATTTGTAGTTTATTTTTCAAAGTATTTTGGGTGTTTTTGGAGGTTTTTGTTGGTTTTCTGGCCTCAGGGTGGTCTGGCCGCCTCAAGCGGACTGCCCGCCTCAGTGCTAGACGGCTGGGAAGCATTTCTAGAGGGGTTTTATGCAATTTGGCACTCAGAAACACCAAATTTGTTGGTGTGCATGGGCTCTTAGATAGTGGTTTGTGTGTATATAGTGAATAAGACATTTTGGGGAAAATTTAATTATCATACAACCATCTGGAGGTGATATCCTTGTTCCTCACTCAGTTTTCACTGTTTTCTGGCCACAATTGGCTGTGTTTGTTGCAAGGTTAGTTCTTCATTTAACTCAACTTTGGCAACTTTTTTCTCTGGTGTAGTCTTGCAAACTATATCAAGTATTATTGCTGTCTCTGGCGTGGATTTTCAACCTACATCAAGTATCATTGCTTTCTCTGGTGTGGACATTGGTCTACATTTAAGTTCTTTGGGTCGGTAGTCTGTCTGGAGACTACTTTCTTGGCTTATCAAGCGGTCAAGTGTGTTAAAAAAGGGGCTTTTAGCAACAGGAACCAATTTACTGTGGCAGGTAAATCTCACTTTATTTTTCTAAAGGGACAGGGGATTTTCTCTCTGGTTTTTCTCCAACTCCCTTGGTCAAGGCCTATAGCTAGTAATATAGGATTGTCTACAACGTGAGCTATGAAATATGCAGAGTGAGACCTACTGTCAGCCAGGCTTCTAGACTTACCCAGTGAAATAATTAATTATTTACTGGATGAATCCAGGCCTTATTACTTTAATTATTTAATTATAAATTAGTTACATTAAAATTACTTATAATAAATTAACTATTTACATAATAATAAAATTAAATGAGTGATTAAAATTAAATATAAAATTGTCCCTTATATTTTTATTCTCTAACACCGTGCTCATTTGACAGGTTGGAAGAAATAAAGATTTATATTAAAAAATGGATTTTAAATTAAAACAAAACTTTAATATTCAAATAAAAATAAATATATACAAAAAATTCAAATTTCTTATTTAGAATTGACCTCTACAGTAAATATTAAATAAATTGATGTATTTCTGACATACTCTGTAAATACATCTTTTTGATGCCTTCTTTTTAGAACAACTTTATTATTTTAAAATACTCCTTCTGGAATATTCTTCTTCTCTCTCTCTCATACTACTGTTTTTAGAGTTTCATTGCGGTGTTTTGTTCCTCCTTTGCCTATATAAGGCCTCTCTTTTGGTTGTTTTTTATTCATTCATTACTTACTTATTTTATTACAACTATTTACTATTCCTTTATTACTATCTTATACTGTCTTAGTATTTACATTAACCATAATTCTAATCCATTAATTATAATAATAGTCCAACCTTTTACCTCTTATTATTGAGTAAATAATCTTTAAGATAAGAAAATACATACCAAAGTTTGAATCCCTTAAAACCCGTTGTTATTGCCGTTGGACCTCCCTATAAAATCTTCTAGACTTGAAAGACCCCTTGACAGTTGGGAACCTTTCCGAATCGTCAACGGTGCATTGTTATCTTGAGGACCAGAGAACATGGGACCATTGCCATTGAGGTACCTATAAGGACAAGTGGATGGCGAAAACAACAAACATCATATATCACGTGACTTATTTCTTTTTGCAAACGGTAATAGAACCGCGCTCCAAAACTTAGGCTTATATACTAACTAATAGTTATATATTTTGTGGTAATTATTGATTACTATTTGTGGGTCACTTTGCACTGTTCATACTCTACGTATTTCCTTTTACTCAGCACTCTGTAAGTGGCATTAATTTGCTCATTTTACAGGGGGAGGTGTCTGGTAAATTGAAATTTATTTATTTTCTTTTATTTTCCTAGTTGACAAAGATAGAGAAATTGTGTTCTTAGTCATAGAAGTAATAAATTTTTATTTTTTAAATTAATTGTAATTTTCAGTTGACTTTGTCCTGATAAATTTTTTTTTGTTCCAGTTGACAAATTGTCCTGACAATAAAAATTTTAATAATTAATAAAAAATAACACTATATTAAATTATTTCAGTTGACATTGAGTCCTGGTAATTAAATATCATTCAGTTTATTTAAATCCTGATAATTATCATAAATTTATTTTTATTTCTTCAGTTGATTTCTTATAAATCCTGGTTATAAGATTATTTTGAATTAATAAATAATTTATTATTATTTTCAGTTGATTTTTGTCCTGAAGAATTTTATATTCTTTTTTATTTTTCTTTTAAAAAAGCAAAAATAAAACTGATTCATCTTATTGTTTCTTTCCCTCACTTCAGGTTAGATTTAAAACAATGACTGACCAAGGTTTTTCTGCTGCACGTGAAGATGAACTGGATCTGATTGATTATGATGAGGCTACTTCCGTGAGTTCTCCTTTAACTACAAAATTAGCTCAAATTAATAAATCATTGAACCAATCAGGATGTGGAAATGGAGGAAGTGGAGAATCTGGTAGAGACAAATGCACAGGAACAAAAACCTTCAAAACCCCCCAGAAGAGCTTCCCAAAGGCTTCAAGATAAAAACAATGCTCTTAAACCAGCAGGTAAAAAATCTTTCTACTCACATCAAGGAGTTGAGGATAGAAACCCTCAAGCTGCGGTCAAGAATAGACTGTCTAGAAGACAAGGTAAGAAACATAGAGTCTTTTCTTCAAGAGAAGAAGAAACCTCCTCCTCTAAAATCCCTTCCAGAACTGGCCCCCCAGCAACAAGAAAAGGTGGAAGTCTCAAAGTGGCAGTGGGATTGGCTGAACACCCAGTGGGATCTTCTGTCCCAACAGCAACAGCAACAAGAACCTCAGGCAGGTCCTTCAAGAACAAATCAGTTCAATCCAATACCTCCTCATCCCTATCAAGGAGGAAGAAGGAGAAAGAACAACCACATCAATGTCTTGCCCAAGCCATGGTAAGCCTCTCTATTGAATCTCAAGTACCATTTCTTGTAACTGATTCAGTTCCTTCAGGTAATTCTGGAAGAGGAGATGAGACTGTGAGACCTGTAGAGGCTGAGAACAGTAGACAAATTTCTCAAATTTCAAATTTATCTAATCCTTTAGTTCTAATTGATACTTCAATGATAAATCCTGATATGGCTATTATTGATGAAACACTTGAGCCTCAGTTTTATGAGAATCTGGAAAGTTACTCTGTTTCCTTATTGAGAAACACTCCAGATGTAGCTAACATTAATGATGAATATTTGAGGTTTATTATTTCTAAACAAAATCATATAATGAACAACATGCAATTGACTCAGAAATATAATAGTTTGTTAACTGAACAGGGTTATCAAGCATTGAAGAGTCAGTTACAGAGAGTTTCTGATGATTTGTTTCATTACAAAGCAACCCATGAAAAGAAAGTTGCTTTATGGCAAAATATCAAAAATGATTTGTCTAAACTGCAAGATACTGTATCTGCCTGTTGCCTGGAGCTAGAGGTAGATAAGATGAACCTGAGAGGATTGAGTGATCATTATTCTTCTTTTCAAAATAAAACCCAGTTATCTTTTGCAACAATCAATGAGAGTTTATCTAGTCTTCCAAGAGTGAAAACCAGACTAACAACCATTGAAGAAAAATTGAATTCATTGTTTAATGATCAAAGATATTGTGAAACTTCTTTGAAGGAACATATGGTACGGGATTCTCCAAGTTTACCTGTTGCTGGTTCATCTAAAGTAAAATTAGATTCATAAATGTCTGTTGATACCACTGATTTCCATCAAAAATTGATGATGCACCAGGATCTTCAACAGAAGTATTAAACAATGAGATTACTGCACAATTGGAGAAGTTAAATCTGCTTCTTACTCAGAAACAAGCTAATACTAAGGAGGCTCCTTCAAATCAAAATAATTGGCCAAAACTTGACCAGTACCCAACATTTGATGGTGATTCTTCTTCTGATTGGCAGAAATTCATTTGCAGAATTGATAAATTAAAAAATTCTTACAAACTCCCAGATGAGGAAATTTTGCCTAAGTTAATTTCTTTGTTTACCAATGTAGCCCTAATGTGGTATGAATCTGTTCTCCTGGATAGGAATGACTACTCATGGGAAGATTGGAAAAAATTGATTAAAGCACAATTTGGTTGCTCCAAGTTTAGGATGGCTCAACAAAGGCAGTATGAGGAAACTAGATACAGCTCTTATACTGATAAACCTACTGAGTTCTTAATGAAATTTGTAAAAATCTTGAGGTCAATGGAGCCAAATATGGAGTTTGAGTTATGGAAGGACAGGATCCTTTATAAATTACCAATGTCTTTGAGAAACTTGATAGTTGCCAGGACTGAGTTCTCCAGAGAGCCTTCTTCCTTCATTAATACTTGTAATGAGATCCTTGTAAACAACAAGTATGATGCCAGAAGATTCATTCCTAGGACCCCTTTGAAGAAATCCTCCACTTACCAACAGAAACCTCTGGAAAAGGTTGGTAAACCTTCTGCCCCTGTTGAACCAAAAAAGTATGCAACAAACAATTGCTTCAAGTGCAAAAAGCCTTGGCAGAAAGGCCATGTTTGTGGCAAGAGCATAAATCTTGTTGAACAAACTGAGGAGCATGCTTATGACACAATAGCACTGGATGATACTTCAAGTGATTGTGCCAGCTATATTTCATATGAATCTCAACAAGAAATCTTGATGCTGCAAGAAGATATTCATTATTTAAATACTATTGATATTGATAATAATGATTTATCTACAGTTGAGGATGCTGAAATCATAAGGAACATTGAAGATAGCTCAATTTTTATTTCCCCTCTCAAAGCACCAGTCTTGATCAATGAAACCAGCATTGAAGTTGTTCTGGATTCTGGAGCTGGAGGAAGTGTAGTATCTGAAAAAGCACTTGCTTCAGTGGATCAAGACTGTAAATAAAAACTGATGCCTATCACCTCTGAAAATTGGAGAGGTTATGGCTCTGTTTTGTCCCCCATTGGTAAATACAAAGCCACAGTGTTTTTTGAATATAACAATGGTTTTGTAAGAGCTATTTGTGATTTTGTTGTCATGAAAAATGATAATTTAAGCAGTTGGCTTATCATAGGAAATGACATTTTAACCAAATATGGCATAAAATTAGATCCTTCAAATCAATGCTACGCAATGGGGATAAATGGGAAGAGAAAATTTAAGATTTCCTCCCCCAAAAAATTGTTAAAACCAGAATTGAACACGTGTAATTCTGTGATTCAATATAAAGCAAGGTCTACAAAAGAAATGCACGCTCTTATGTCTGAAATTGACAATGCTTCTTTTGGAGAGAAACTTTCTGGTGAGGATAAAGATTCCATCATTAAATTGATTAAATCTTTTTATATGGCCTTTTCTCATGGGTCACATGAGCTAGGATTAGTTAAGGAAGAAATGAAACTCTCATTATCTTGTCCATTAACTGACATAACACCTAGTTTGAAGAAGAAGCCTTACCCTGCTTCTTCCACAAAGAGAAAAGATATTGAGGATAATATCTCTACCCTTTTTAAAATGAATATTATTGAAAAGGTAGTTGGAACACCTAAATATTGTGTTATCTCACCTGTCCTAATTTCTTATGAGAAAGATAAAGCCAGATTATGTGGTGATTATAAAGCATTTAATACATATACTGTTGATGATATCTACCCTTTACCTATAATTAGCTCTATGCATGCTACCTTATAAGGAGCTAAATATATAAGCTGCTTGGATGGTAACAAGGGATATCACCAGGTACCTTTTGAGAAGAATTCCCAGAATTTTCTGATGATTTCTAATCATATGGGTATTTATAAGTATATTGGGATGCCATTTGGTCCTAAAAATGCCCCTTCAGTTTTTCAAAAATTTATGGATAACACATTCCATCAGGAAATGATTGAAAAATGGCTAATGGTTTATATTGATGATATCATTATATTCTCAAAAACATTTGAGGACCATCTCAACCACCTGTGTAAAGTGTTCCACAAAATGGATGAAATAAATATGACACTTGCTTTGAAGAAATGTAGATTTGGTTTACATTCCTTAAAAGTGCTGGGTCATGTTGTTTCAGGGTTACAGATATGTGTTGACCAGAATAAAGTGGCAGCTATACAGCAGGTGAAGTGTCAGCCAGGCTATCTCAGGAGTCCAGTAATTTATACAATAAATTACTGCAATCATATAAAGGAATAACATTATGTAATTAATAAAAATTATTAAAATAAAATTATAAATATTTTATGAATAAATAAAATAATTACTATACTTAATTTTATTATTAAATAAATTTAATTACATAAACAAATATTATATTCTATAATATCATGGTGCACTTTGTATGTTTAAATAAATTATTTAAAATTATATTATAATTGTAAAATTAACTTACACTGTAATTACAATTTTAATAATGACATTTATATAAACTAAATACAACTTATCATATAGGACTATCCATAAATATTGGGAACTTCCTTGACCCTTAATTGTGTCACTAAAAGTAATAAATTAATTAAAAAAATTTATTTAATATGATTAAATTTAATTTCTCATGTTAAACAAGTTCCTTTATTAAATTAATTAGTTGTTTCAATTAATTTAATAATTAAATTACTTGAAATAATTAATATAATTAAATTACCATTGCCTATACTGAATTAAGATTATTTAAAAGCGTAAAAATAATTCCTTATATTTTAATTATACCTTTTTAGCTATTTGTATTCCTTCTTTAGATTTCTTTCTCATAGTTCTCATTTTCCATACTCATGTAGTTATTTGTTATATTAATTATATTCCTTTTTAGAAATTTCTGACGGAAAAAAATAGTTGATTAATAACGGGTTTATTTTTTTAATTAAATTCTTTTTATTTCTTTCACATAATTTTACCTTTTTGTAATTACTATTGGAATGCTCTGGAAAGTCCTCTTGCCTATAAAAGGGGCTTGGAAATTTCTCTGGTAACACGTTACTTATTATACACTCACTTAAACATATTTTAAATATACTACTTTTATTTAATATTTTTATTAGTTCTATATATCTAATTAAAATACTATATAAATAACTATAGGTTGCTTTAAGTCTAATAATAACTATCATTAACTGTTGCGCATTGAATATAACTATTAATTATAATATATTACAATTTTGCCAACTCTCCAAATTCCCTTGTCGTCCTCTCTTCTCAAACTACAAATATTATATTATTATTACTCATATTTATAATATCTTATAGTTTCACCTCCTCCTGTCCCTTTTCCCTCTTCTACTCCTCCTTCTTCTAGACGAACGGCCAATAATTAGGGGCCTTTCCAAACAACGACAACAAAAACTTGCGACAAACAACAAAGCGCATGGACCACCCAAGCCAAAAAGTAAACTTTTTGCTGCGACCGTGTTTTGAACTTGGGTTCGATAGTTTAGGTTTATATTAAATTAAATTATATATTATTTTGAAGTGATATTATGATCACTATAGTAAGTTCACCTTTGCACCTCTCACTCTCAGTATTATATTTTTACTGAAATAACAGTGTTTGTGGCTTAATTGCTGACTCACTAAGTGTAAGTTTTCATTATATTAAAAAATTTTTTTTCCTAGTTGACCATAATAGAGTAAAACTCTTAGTCCTAGAAGACAATTAATTATTAATAAATTATTAAATTAACTTTATTATTATTTTTTGTATATTGGTTGACCATAATAGTACTCAGTACTTAGTCCCAATTTTACCATTATATTAATTTTGGTATTAATTATTTTGGTTGACTTCTTAAACCTTTATTGTTTGGTCCCATTTTAATTATTGTTAATTCTTAATAAACATTTTAATTACATTTATTTGTATTACGTTTTTTAATTAATTGATTTTTTTTTCTAATAAAAAATTTAAAGTTTTTTTTAAAAGTACAATTGATTATATTTTATTTTGAAATAACAAATTGAATCATTGTTTAATTTTGATTCTTTTTTTTTACAGTTTAAATGTCCAGTAGTTTGGCTATAAGCATGGATAACTTACATATGGATGACACTGAAGTGTATTTTGACACTGAATCTGTAGGTTCTTCTAAAGTAACTTACAAAAATTATTCAGCTGATAAAAAACCTTCAGGACGTGGAAATGTCAGGAGAAGTGGCAAACCCCTCTCACCTAACAACTCTGAAGGAAGTAAAACCTCAAGTACATCAGGACAATCCACTCAGAGGTATAAAAATAAAAAAGATTCCTCTAACACAGCAGGTAAACAATCTGTCAAGCCATATAAAGGAACTGAGAGCAGAAAGCATGAAGTACAAGGAAAAGGTAGACACACTATGGCAGCAGATGCAGGAGCTTTTAAATCCCAAACAGGGTCAACCTCCTCATTTCCCAGCTTCCCAGCCTCTGCCTCAACCTCAGCCCAATCAAGCACCCAGCTCCCTCAACCACAATCAAGGCATTCTGCAAGTGGAGCAATGGAAATGGGATTACTTGATGACCCACTACCAAAAGAATGTACAGCAACCAGATAAACACCCTGGCCCATCCAGGACACCAAACTACAATCCATCTCTTCAGCACCATCCTTATCAGGGGGGCAGAAGAAGGAAAGCACAGGGGAAGTTTCCTCCCTTGCCATGGTAAGTAATTTGTTTGATAAGCATGTTGGTATATATAATAACAAATCTTCTTCAGGTAATAATGTGGATCCTGAAAAAACAGTTAAACTCTTGAAGAAACAACTTACTTTAATAAGTATCCCCATTGATGTAATTAGCAAATTATCATTTGATGAACCTTTACATTTGACTTCTACTTCTTTAATTAACCCTTCTCTTGCAATCAAGAATGATTCTGTTTCCCCTGAAGTTTACACTTTACTTGAGAAAACCTCTGAAGAAATATTGATAGATACCCTTGATTTTAATGTTGTGAAAGATAAACATTTGAGAGATTTGTTAATACATGAGAGTGATAGATTAAATAATTTGCATTTACATTGCAAAGTAAGTTCTTCTGTTCCTGACACTGCTTATTTAAAATTGAAAGACACATTAAATAATGTTTTGGCTCAACAAAAGTCTATTAAAGCTGACCACAGATCATTTCAGATAAATATAGTCACCTACGCAAAATTATTGATAATCTAAAAGATGAAAATACTGCTTTAATAAATGACAATATGCTTTTGCACAGTGAATTAAGAAAATTGAAAATTGATTCTCAGAATTTAAGTAATAAATGCTCTGTACACCACACAATATGGGGGGCGGACTTGCTAGCAAGTCCGCAACCTTGGACCCAAACTCACCATAGATTGAACACACATTGAGCTATTGATAAAGGAACCATACAATCAGGGATGAACACCACTCAGCAGAACAGTTTTAGGTGGGTGTTCAAGTAGAGTTCAGTATGGGTTCAGTCTGAGTTCAGTCTGAGTTCCATCTGAGTTCCATCTGAGTTCAGGTTGAGGACTTGCTAGCAAGTCCACCCCCTATATTGCGTAGTGGTAGATGAGGACAGAAATGTTTTATCTATTTCTAGGATTAATGATCAACTATCTTATATTCCTGATTTGAGAAATAAATTATCTGACCTTGAGAAATTATTTTCTGCATTACAAACTGTCCAGGCTACTCATTATCATGAATTATAAAATATTTCTCATACTGCTGTTAATCATAATAATAAACAGCCTGAACAGAGTAGTTCTTCTCTCCCTTGTAATGTACCAATTTTACCAGCTGAACTTCATTCTAAAAAATCTATTGCATCAAACAGAAAGAAATTTAATTCTCACCATGAGCCAGCTGCATCTGTGAATAATTAAATATATGAACACCTTTCAAGGCTTCAAGAACTGATAACCTTGAATAATTCAAACCATAGGATGGAACATCCCAGTAGCCAGAAAAATTGGCCTAAGTTGGATCAATATCCTACCTTTGATGGTAATTCTTCATCTGATTGGTAACACTTTATACAAAGGATTGATAATTTAAAGAGATCTTATAAACTACCTGATGAGGAAATTGTTTCTAAGCTAATTTCTTTATTTTTCAATGTAGCCTTGTTGTGGTATGAATCTGTTCTATTATATAATAACCATTATACATGGAGTGAGTGGAAATCCTTGATTGAGTATCAATTTGGTGGTTCAAAATTCAGGTTGGCTCAGCAAGACTGTATGAGAATACTAGAGATCTATCCTCCCCTGTTGAAAAACCTATTGTTTTTCTCATGAAAGTAACGAAAATACTAAGAGCAGTTGATCCAAAGATGGATTATGATATTTGGAGAGATAAAATCTTGTATAAATTGCCAAATTCTCTTAGAGATTTAATTGTAGCTAGAACTGAGCATGTGAGGGAACATTCTTCTTTCATTAATATTTGTAATGAGGTACTACTCAACCATAGATATGAACCTAAGAATTACCTTGGTAAACCTTATAATGATCAGAATAAACCCTCTACAAAGCTCCCAGAAAAATCTGGTAGACCCTCTTCCCCAGTTGCACCTAAAAAGTATGCAACAAATACTTGTTATAAATGTAACAAACCATGGCAAAAGGGTCATGTTTGTGACAAGAAAAATAATCTTGTTGAACACAATGAGGACACTGATGAGGCTGAAATGGAGGTCAATAATTCCTCTAGTGACTGTGAAAGTAATATCTCCTATGACAATGAATCCAGTAAAGATGTTTTAATGTTGGAACAGGATGTCCATTATTTAGATAATATATCTGAAGAATGTTTATTGGAATTATCTTCAGTAGAAAATTCTGAGATAATTAAAGATATTACTAACAATCCTATAGCCATATCCCCTTTGAAGGTACCTGTTATCATTAATGGTAAAAATGTTGATGTAGTTCTTGATTCTGGTGCTGGAGGAAGTGTAGTGTCTGAAAAAGATTTAGCTTCAGTAGATAAGGATTATTTGAGTAAATTATTACCTATAACTTCTGAAAAATGGAGAGGGTATGGTTCTACCTTAATTCCTATTGGCAAATATAAAACCTCTGTATTCTTCAAATATAATGGTGGTTTTGTCAGAGCTATTTGTGAGTTTGTTGTCATGAAAAATAATAATTTAAGCAATTGGTTTATTATGGGTAATGATATTTTGACCATTTTTGGTGTGAAATTGGACCCAGCAAATAATTGCTTCACCTTGGGACTGAATGGCAAATAAAAATTCAAAATTTTCTCCCCTAGAAAACCTTCTGGGAATCTGTTAAAGTCTTGTAACTCACTGATCCACTGTAAAGGCAGACCAACAATTGAAATGGATGATTTATTAAATGAAATACATACTGCTTCTTTTGGTGATTATTTAACTAGTGAACAAAAGGATTCTATTATTGCCTAAATTACTTCTTTCCCTATGGCTTTTGCTCATGGTTCTCATGTCTTGCGAAGTGTTCAGGAAGAAATGAAAATTACCTTATCCTGTAACTTGAATGATATTCCTCCTAGTCTTAAGAAAAAACCATATCCTGCTTCTCCAACAAAAAAAAAGGATATTGAAGATAATATTGCCACATTATTAAAGATGAATATCATTGAGAAAGTGGATGTCACCCCCAAATATTGTGTCATCTCCCCGGTTTTAATTTCTTATGAAAAAGATAAGGCTAGATTATGTGGAGATTACAGAGCATTAAACACTTATACTGTTGATGATATTTATCCTTTACCCAGAATTAATTCAATTCATGCTACCTTGCAAGGTGCAAAATTTATTAGTTGTCTGGATGGTAATGGAGGGTATCATTAAGTTCCAGTTGAGAAAAATTCTCAGAATTTTTTTGCTTATTGCTACTCATATGGGAATATATAAGTATGTTAGAATGCCATTTGGCCCCAAAAATGCCCCTTCAGTTTTCCAAAAAGTCATGGATAACACTTTCCATCAGGAAATCATTGAAGGATGGCTCATGGTGTATATTGATGATATCATAATTTTTTCTAAAACGTTTGATGAACATATGGTTCACTTCAATAGAGTTTTTCAAAAAATGGTGAAATCAATATGACCTTGTCCTTGAAAAAGTGTAAATTTGGTTTTCAATCTTTGAAAGTCCTTGGCCATGTTGTGTCAGGCCTACAAATTTGTGTAGACCAAAACAAAGTTGCTGCAGATTCAAAATGTGAAAGCACCAACTTCTGTAAGAGAAATCCAAATTTTTTTGGGTATGTGTGGCTATTACAGGCAATATATTAAAAATTATCAGGTCATAGCCTTACCTCTTACCAAACTCACTAGGAAAGATGTTGCATTCATCTGGAATAGTGACTGTCAAAAAGCTTTTGATACCTTAAAAAATTGCTTAATGACAGCCCCTATCTTAGCTCTTCCAGATTTTAACAAACCATTTGTCCTGTATACAGATGCTAGCTTTGTTGGTCTGGGTGCTGCCCTGCACCAGAAACAAATTATTAATGATAAATCCTCAGAAGTTGAAATTTGTTATATTTCAAGAACCTTGAGAAATAGTGAATTGAAATATGGTTCCACTCAATAAGAGTGCTTAGCAGTTGTTTGGGCTCTTGAGAATCTTCATTACTATCTAGATGACCAAAAGTTTGAATTGGTAACTGACTGTAGTGCTGTGAAGTCCCTCTTAAACCTGAAAACACCTAATAGACATATGTTTAGGTGGCAACTTGCTGTTCAAGAGTACAGAGGACGGATGACAATTATCCATAGGGCTGGAAATGTTCACTCCAATGTTGATATGCTTTCCAGACTGCCTCTGCCAAATAATGACTCCAATCCTGCTTATGTACCTGAAGATGATACTGTTCATATCCATGGTATATTTATAGTTGATATGGAAGAGGAGTTATTACAATTAATACTGGATTCATATGATAAGGATTCTGATTTAAATAAATTATTTACTATCTTAAATGATCCTAAGAATGCTTCAATTCAAGCATTGATTAAAACTCTTCCTGCAAAATATCAAAGTGCTTTGATGAAAGGAAAGTTTTCTATTGAAGATGGTTATATTTATTATAGAAGAAAGCTTACTAATGTAATTGTAATTCCCTTTCTATGAAAGAAACTATCCTCAAACTTTGTCATAATGACATATTAGCTGGTCATTTTGATCTAGAGAAAACATTGATTAGAATCAAAAACACTGCATAGTGGGCTAATATGTCTGAAGATACAAAATTATATGTTGAATCTTGTGATTCCTGCCAGAAATCTAAAAGGTTGATAGGTAAGAGAGCAGGTTTACTACAACATATTGAAGCACCTAATGCTCCTTGGAAAATAATTAACATGGATTTTGTCACTGGTCTTCCTGTAGCAGGTAAAGACAGTTATAACTCTTGTTGTGTAATAGTGGATAGATTCACAAAAATGTGCAAATTTATTCCTACCCACAAAGATGTATCCACAAAAGAATTAGCTTTCTTATGGTGGTCTTACATGTTTAATATTATTGGTTTTCCAAAAGTCATTATCTCTAAGATGGATCCAAAATTTACTTCTGAGTTTTGGACCTCTTTAATGGATATTTGTAGCTTTGAGTTAAAGTTATCTACAGCTCATCATCCTCAGACTGATGGTCTAGCTGAGAGAATGATTCAAACTCTGGAAGATATAATTAGAAGGTATTGTGCCTTTGGTTTAGAATATAAAGACAATGACAGATTTACTCATTACTGGGTCACTCTATTACCTGGTCTTGAATTTGCATATAATAGCACTGTTCATTCTGTCACTGAGAAAAAGCCTTTTGGGCTTTGGTTAGGTTATGTCCCAAACACTCCTGCTCAGACTCTGAATAATAAATTACCTAAGTTGGAACTACATCCTGGTGTAAAATCTTTTATGCAAATGCAACAGCTATGCAGAAAACATGCTCAAAGCTGTATTGATAAAGCATTTGAATATGAAAAGAAAAGCTGGGATAAATCCCATAAAGAATACACATTTAACAAGGGTGATGAAGTGTTGATATCTACTGTCCATTTCAATTTACAAGGTAAAAACAAATTAAAAGATCCTTTTGTAGGACCATTTGTTGTTAAAGGAATGGTTGGTGATAATGCAGTAGAATTTGTATTGTATTCTCCATATGATAGGAAACATCCTGTTTTTCCCATTTCTTCGCTTAAACCTTATACTTCAAACAGTGACTTATTTCCCAAAAGAAGGGGAGGACCTAAGAAAAACCCTCAGGAAGTCACAGAAACTGCAGAAATTGATAAAATTCTCAATGATAGAATTATCACTTCTGAAAGAGGTATTGAAAATTTATTGAGATATAAGAGCAAGTCATCTGAACATGATGCATGGATACCTGGAAAAGAAATTTCAAATCTTTTTACTCTGTTAAAAAAGTATAAAAAGAAAAAATCTTAACATTTTTTTTATTGTTTTTTTTGGAGTGAGGGAGTTTCAGCCAGGCTATCTCAGGAGTCCAGTAATTTATAAAATAAATTACTGCAATCATATAAAGGAATAACATTATGTAATTACAAAAATTATTAAAATAAAATTATAAATATTTTATGAATAAATAAAATAATTACTATACTTAATTTTATTATTAAATAAATTTTATTACATAAACAAATATTATATTCTATAATATCATGGTGCACTTTTTATATATAAATAAATTATTTAAAATTATATTATAGGTGTAAAATTAACTTACACTGTAATTACAATTTTAATAATGACATTTATATAAACTAAATACAACTTATCATATAGGACTATACATAAATATTGGGCACTTTCTTGACCCTTAATTGTGTCACTAAAATTACTAAATTAATTAAAAAAAATATTTAATATGATTAAATTTAATTTCTCATGTTAAATAAGTTCCTTTATTAAATTAATTAGTTGTTTCAATTAATTTAATAATTAAATTACTTGAAATAATTAATATAATTAAATTACCATTGCTTATACTGAATTAAGATTATTTAAAAGCGTAAAAATAATTCCTTTTATTTTAATTATACCTTTTTAGCTATTTTTATTCCTTCTTTAGATTTCTTTCTCATAGTTCTCATTTTCCATACTCATGTAGTTATTTGTTATATTAATTTTATTCCTTTTTAGAAATTTCTGACGGTAAAAAAATAGTTGATTAATAACAGGTTTATTTTTTTAATTAAATTTTTTTTATTTCTTTCACATAATTTTACCTTTTTGTAATTACTATTGGAACGCTCCGGAAAGTCCTCTTGCCTATAAAAGGGGTTTGGAAATTTCTCTGGTAACACGTTACTTATTATACACTCACTTAAACATATTTTAAATATACTACTTTTATTTAATATTTTTATTAGTTCTATATATCTAATTTAAATACTATATAAATAACTATAGGTTGCTTTAAGTCTAATAATAACTATCATTGACTGTCACGCATTGAATATAACTATTAATTATAATATATTACAATTTAGATAATTCTTTAAAATTTTGTCAACTCTCCAAATTCCCTTGTCGTCCTCTCTTCTCAAACTACAAATATTCTATTATTATTACTCATATTTATAATATCTTATAGTTTCCCCTCCTCCTGTCCCTTTTCCCTCTTCTCCTCCTCCTTCTTCTAGACAACCAGCCGATATGAAGGCTCCTACCATGGTTAGAGAGCTCCAGAGTTTTTTGGGAATGTGTGGATACTATAGACAGTATATTTAAAATTACCAAGTCATTGTTTACCCCTTACACAACTGACTAGAAAGGATGTTGCTTTTGTCTGGAATAGTGAAAGACAGAGAGCTTTTGACACTATGAAACACTGCTTGATGTAAGCACCAATTCTCGCTTTACCTGACTTTAACCAACCATTTGTTTTGTACACTGATGCCAGTTTTATTGGTCTTGGTGCTGCCCTTCATCAAAAACAAGTGATAAATGATAAATTATCAGAAGTAGTAATTTGTTATATTTCAAGAACCTTGAGAAATAGTGAATTGAAATATGGTGCCACTCAGCTTGAATGTATAGCCGTAGTGTGGGCTCTAGAAATGCTACATTATTACCTAGATGACCAGAAATTTAAGCTTTTTACTTACTGCAGTGCAGTTTAATCCATTTTAAACTTGAAAACACCTAACAGAAATATGTTCAGATGGCACTTAGCTGTCCAGGAATACAGAGGGAGAATGACAATTATTCATAGGGCTGGTATTGCTCACTCAAATGTGGATATGTTATCAAGGTTAACTTTACCAAATGATGACTCTAATCCTGCTTATGATCCTGAGGATGAAATTATTCATATTCATTGAATATATGTGGTTGATATGGAGGAAGAGCTATTACAGATTATTCTGGATTCATATGATAAGGACACTGACTTAAAAAAGTTATGCACCATATTAAATGATCCAAAAAATGCTTTAATACAAGCATTAATTAAAACCCTTCCAACAAAGTACCAGAAGGCTTTGGAGAAAGATAAATTTTCAATTGATGAAGGATATCTATATTATAGAAGAAAGTTGAGTAATGTCATTGTTGCTCCTCCTTCTATGAAAGAAATCATCTTGAAAATTTGTCATGATGACATATTAGCTGGACATTTTGATATTTAAAAAACAATGATCAGAATTAAAAACACTGCTTGGTGGGTTAATATGTCTGAAGACACCAAATTATATGTTGAATCTTGTGATTCTTTCCAAAAATCAAAAAGATTGACTGGTAAGAGAGCTGGATTAATGCAACATATTGAACCTCCTGATGCACCATGGCAGATAATAAACATGGATTTTGTAACAGGATTACCTATTGCTGGAAAAGACAGTTATAACTCTTGTTGGGTTATTGTGGACAGATTCACCAAAATGTGTAAATTTATCCCTACTCACAAGGATGTTTCCACTAAGGAATTAGCTTTCTCATGGTGGTTTTATATTTTTAATACTGCTGTTTTTCCTAAAGCCATAATCTCTAACAGAGACCCTAAATTTACTTCTGAATTTTGGATGTCTCTGATGGATGTTTGTGGTTGTGATCTGAAACTATCTACTGCTTATCACCCTCAGACTGATGGATTAGCTGAAAAATGATTCAGACTCTAGAGGACATGATAAAAAGGTACTGTTCCTTTGGCCTTGAGTATAAAGACAATGACAGATTCACTCATGATTGGGATACCTTACTGCCTGGGTTGGAATTTGCTTATAAAAGCACTGTTCATTCTGTTACTCAATGAAAGCCTTTTGAGCTCTGGCTTGGATATGTTCCAAATACTCCTGCCCAAATTCTCAATAATAAAATACCTGAATTGGATTTACATCCTTGTGTAAAATCATTTCTTAAAATGCAACAACTTTGCACATGTCATGCTCAAAAATGTATTGAAAAATCCTTTGAATATGAGAAGAAGAGATGGGACAATCCCATAAAGAACACACTTTTAAAAAGGGTGATGAGGTGTTGATTTCCACAGTCCACTTCAATTTACAAGGTAATAAAAAATTGAAAGACCCATTTTTTGGCCCATTTGTTGTAAGAAGAATGGTTGGTGATAATGCAGTTGAAGTTATTTTGTATTCTCCATATGACAGAAAACATCCTGTTTTTCCAATATCTCTTTTGAAACATTACACATCCAATAGTGATTTATTTCCCAAAAGGAGGGGAAGACCAAAAAATACCCCTAATGAAATCACTGAGACAGTAGAAATTGATAAGATTCTAAATGACACAATAGTTACTGCTGAAAAAGGTACAGAATACTTATTGAGATTCAAAAATAAATCTTCTGAATATGATTCTTGGATACCTGGGAAGGAGATATCTAACCTTCCTACTCTTCTAAAGAAATATAAAAAGGAAAAATCATAGAATTTTTTTATTGTTTTTTTTAGAGTGAGGGAGTGTCAGCCAGACTTCTAGACTTACCCAGTGAAATAATTAATTATTTACTGGATGAAGCCACACCTTATTATTTTAATTATTTAATTATAAATTAGTTACATTAAAATTACTTATAATAAATTAAATAATTACAGAATGATAAAATTAAATGAATAATTAAAATTAAATATAAAATTGTCCCTTATATTTTTATTCTCTAACACCGTGCTCATTTGACAGGTTGGAAGAAATAAAGATTTATATTAAAAAATAGATTTTAAATTAAAACAAAATTTTAATATTCAAATAAAAATAAATATATACAAAAAATTCAAATTTATTATTTAGAATTGACTTCTACAGTAAATATTAAATAAATTGATGTATTTCTGACATACTCTGTAAATACATCTTTTTGATGCCTTCTTTTTAAAACAACTTTATTATTTGAAAATACTCCTTCTGTAATATTCTTTTTTTCTCTCTCTCATACTACTGTTTTTAGAATTTCATTGCCGTGCTTTTTCCCTCCTTTGCCTATATAAGGCCTCTCTTTTGGTTGTTTTTTATTCATTCATTACTTACTTTTTTTATTACAACTATTTACTATTCCTTTATTATTATCTTATACTGTCTTAGTATTTACATTAACTGTAATTCTAATCCATTAATTATAATAATAATACAACCTTTTACCTCCTATTATTGAGTAAATAATCTTTAAGATAAGAAAATACGTACCAAAGTTTGAATCCCTTAAAACCCATTGTTACCGCCATTGGACCTCCATATAAAACCTTCTAGACTTGAAAGACCCCTTGACACCTACACAGATAGTAGCCAGTATAGTCACCACAAATATATATGGCAATTTCCACTATATAAACCTTAGATTTGGAGTGAGTTTTGATTCCCAGTGGCGGCAAAAAAGTTAAGTCACGTGCCTGATGAATTTTGTTGTTTTCAGTTGTCCACAAGTCCTTATTAGTCCTTGTAGTCAAATGTCACATGGTTTCTGGCATCAAGATAATGGTTCTTCAACAAAGATTTGGGAAGGCTCCCAACTGTCAAGGGGTCTTAATGGTCTAGAAAATTTTAACAGAGGTCCAATGGCGGTGAAAGGTGGAAAACTCAAGAAATTCATGGTGGTTATGTAATTTTTATCTTTTATAATTTATTACTCAAGTTAAAGGTAATATTATACTTTTATTATTACTTATAAGGATTTAAAGTGCACAAATGTAACTAGTTAAGTCAGTAATAGTAGTAATAGTATTGGCTTTTAATTTTAAATAATAAATTGAGGTAAGTAATGAATGAGGAAAAACAGCAAAAATGGAAGGCCTTATATAGGCAGAAAAGAGATAAGCCAGGGGGTCAAGAAACCTACATACAGGAGTTTGAGAGGAAGAAAATTCCAAAATAAGATATTTCAAATAATAAGAGTGTTATAAAAAGAATTTTTCAATAAAATGTATTTAATGTATATATCAAATTATTTGATTTATTTTAAAGTTTTCTGTAAATATCACTCTTAAAATAAAATAATTTGAATTTACTTTTAGTATTAATATAATTTTAAACTTTTAATTAGAATCATTGTAATTTAAAATTTAGTTTTAATATATTTTTTATTTCACTTCTAACCTGTCATGAGGACAGGGTTAGTGAATAAAAATTTGAGGGACATTAATTGTAAATATTTACTTAATTTAATTATTTTAATTAGTTAATTTATTACAAGTAAACTATAAAGTAAATATAGTATAATTAGTAAAATAAGAATTAATGGCATGGCTTCATCCCAGTAAATAATTAATTATTTTACTGGGTAAGTCTAGTAGCCTGGCTGACAGTTTTGGTCTTATTTTCTACATTCTTTATCATTAAAATTAAAACAAATAACCATTACAATTACAATACATTTCATTAGTACTTTTAAGATATTTGAATAGTGTTTGAGTTATATTCCCTATTTTACTACCAATTAAAGAATGTAACCCATTTATAATTAGTGAGATTAAAATTACTGAGACCCTTATATTGTGTTATGTTTTAATACTTATTGGATTTGTATTACAGTATTCATATAGGACCATATAGATCTTTTAGAAAACTGACTAAAGAACCTATTCACGTCTCTGTACTTGAATTCAGACTGACAAATATTGACTGAGAAACCTAAAATAAGACATGAAATTTTGGGTATCTGAATGCAGTCTCTTGTCAGGTGCTTGCACAGGTAAATCCTTGACTAAATAGGCAATTTTAAGTATGGTAGTAAATTATAGGCACCAATCTTTTTGGAAGGCTGTCTAGGTGAAGAAATTAAAATACCAAAGGAAAAGAAGAAGAAGAAATAAAAGAAAGAAAAGGCTAACAACAAAACTAATAGGTAAATAATGGTTTTTAAAAACAACTATTGGACATAAAGGTTTTATTTAAATCAAGTAAGTAATTTTAATTCTCTCAACTATAACAAAACAAAACAAAAAAATTGAAATTCTCTTTAAGCAACCTTTTATATATCTATATTTCTCAATTTTATTATTTTAAACACTGTAATAAAATTTCTTGAAAAGTACCTATATTTGTAAAAAAGATGTTATTTGTAAAACATAAGGTAATGTAAGTAATGTGGGCTACAAGATGAGAAACCATAGCCTCTATATAGGCAATTGAGGCCCTCTGAGACATCATTAAATGTATATACAAAATAAAAGAAGGAAAAAAATGAAATTAAGTGTAACACAGAAATAAGGTTTCCATGTAATTATTTACTGAAACAGAAATAAAAAACCCAATTTAGCCACCCTTAAAGCCCTGTAACAGAGTAATAGATTATATGGGATACTAGTTTGGTATAAAACTGAAGAATGAAACTATAGTAATTTCAAAACAGGTTATGACAATTTTTGAAAAATAATTTGGTGTAGTGAAACATAAAATTATACTGTTTGTGACATACAATTTTAATATACTTATTTAATATAGTATAAAAAAATATTTAATAAGTAAGTTATGCTAAATGTACTAGTATATTAGTTATTGAAATTAAACAAGTGAGTATTTTAATAAAACCACTAAGTTATAAAAATAAAACATATCTACTTAAATAAAGTTTTTACTTGTTTAATTTATTTGTTGGCCGAATAGTGAGTAAAAAGAGTGCCCAATAATTAATGGTTGTAAGGTATCATATTAATTATTTAATATATATAATTAAGTAATTAATTAATTACATTATAAGTTGATTTTATTACTTATAATTATACTGTAAACTAGTAATTAATTAATTATTAATTTATAACCATTAAATACATTAAAATGTGACAATATTTTATAGAATATAATATTTTTATGTTTATTTAAATTTATATACAATTTATTTAATAATAAGGTTAATATAACACTTTATTTTAATTATATTAAAAATATTGCTATATAATTTTATTTTAATATAATATTTAATTTGTATATATACTTTAAATACATTTTGTCTCTTATTTAAGCTCAATTAACTTAACATAAGAGTTTACTAAACTCTTATTCTAGCCTGGCTGACAAATCTTGAGGTTATTAATGAAATTAGTGCATATAAGCACTAATAAGGAAATTAGGACACTAAATAAGTGCCTTTTTCTTTTGTTAGTGTGTGTCAGCCTTTATATCTCAAGGACTGAGTAAAAAGTAATTATAAGTTATGTTAAACACATGAACTATACATGGGAATAATAAATAAGAGTACACAAATAGTATACATAAGTAAAATTATGATAATACACAAAAAATGCCATTATAACACCTTATATACACGCATATATCCACCTTTTATAGGTCTTATGTACTTAATATTAAGTTGGAATATGTTAGGGTAATATTAAGAACCTTAAGTATAAGGCTACATAATTTTTAAGTACACTTAAAGCTGTTATATTCATTGTTTTATGTAAAAAACAATAAATGCGCTTTATTTCACTTAAAAGTTGACTATATGCGCTATAAAATTGAGAATATCAAACTTGCGCTTTGACAGATCAATTGGGCTCATTTAGAACTATTGATTTGGCTATTTAAATGCATAAAAATAACACTTTTCAAGTTTGGTGTTTTTTATGCCAGAAATGGCTTCTGTGTACTGGCCACATACTGCCTGCTTTTTTCCTGTGTGAATAGCTTCATTTTTAGCAAAGTTAGCTTTTTCACACTATAATTACCCCACATTCTACGCCCACTGTGGGGAAACACACTAAAATAGGCGACAGGCGCTTATTTAGTGTCCTAGCTTAATTAATAATGCATTGACCTTGTTTATATGCATTAATTTCATTAATAACCTCACTCTTGGCACTTTATTTCATCACCACACTTAAATTTGCCTAATTTTAGTCAAGGATTTACCTGTGCAAGCGCCTGCCAAGAACTGCATGTAGTTACCCCACATCTCATGCTCTTTTTTAAGTTTTTGGGTGGTTTCTCAGCCAATTTTGGTTATTTTTGAATGGGAATTTCACGTAGTATAATGTCAGGATTAGCCCCATTATTTCTACAGTAAATCCCCCTTATTATTAAGCTATTATTTACCTTAAAAAGTCTCCTTTAGTCTTTAATATTATTGTTTAATAGGCATATACTCTCTTTTTGTCTTTTTCTTTAATTTTGATGGATTTCCCTTATTATTACAGGATTTTGGCGGTTTTTACTCTTCTAATTATGTCATGGGTTACTGGGAATGTTGATGGGCATGTCTATTGATTGTTCAGAGGCCTCATTAACTGTGTATTGGGTGGTACATTAAGGGAATCATTGGGGAACTCAGTGTGTATAAAGGGAGGAGGTTTTTGGGTTGTGTTTCTTCATTCTTTATCATTACAATTTAACCAATATAACCAAATAAATTACAATACATATCAATTAGTACTTTTATAAGACTTTTGAATAGTATCTGAATTTATATAATCTATTTTTCTACCAACTATAAAGATTGTAAGCCATATATAAGAATAGTGAGAGTTATATTACTGAGACCTTTATATTTGATTATATTTTACAACTTAGTGGATTAAAACTACAGTATTCATATAGGACCATTAAAATCTTCTAGACAACTGACTATTCAAGCTAGTTCACGTCCTTGTACTTGACCTTAGCCTGACAATTGGGGGCCTTTCCTCAAGAATTCTGTTATAATCCAGTAAGTGACATTTTCAAAGAAGGTACACGTAAATAATATCCCTATAGAAATATTTGGATAATTACAACAGGTTGGGGTCACTTATATAGTGATTTCAGAAAAAGAAGCCCTGTTATATAATAAAATTGTGATGTTGAATCATCAATTTTACCACTAATTTAACATATAATTGTTCTTAGTGGGAGTCTGTCAATAGACCAATTAAATTTGTGATCTTTGCAGATAATAACCAATTAAACTGATTAATTGTTTTCTTTTTACAGGACTTTTAATCCTTTTTTTATTGGTTTGTAAAATTCATTTAATATTTGGAAAGAATCTTACTAACAAATTTTCTTTTTTAAAATATAAATACACGGCTACATATTGTAGACCAGTTAAAACAAGTGACCACATAAAAGCATATTTGACTTTTGGCACTTAAAGATTCACTTAATACCAAATAAGTAAGCAATAAAATTGTCTTCAGTGGTATTAATAAATACTGATTAAACTCCTTTTTGAAGTTTTTTTCAAATCTAAACTTTCAATTCTCTAAAATTCCACGTAAAAATGTGTGACAACAATGACATTGTAAGTAATAAGGCAAAACCTTATAACTTAAGAACTAGAGCTGAAAGGCCTGTGACAGGACATCCAAATGGAGGGTCAAGAATCACCAGTAACAATAAACAACACCCCACCAATGTCCATGGAGGAAAAGTAAAAGCTCTTAAAACAAATGTCAATAAAGAAGTCCAAAAACACCTTACAAGAGCAAATTCACTCCCTCTCAACCCTACTGAATACACTAAAAATAAGAGTAAACAATATGTTAGACCAGATCAACAATCTGGAGAAAAGGGCGGCACAGGGCTTTATAGAAGTCAACCAGGCTCTAGTGGATATAAGGTCTCATCAACAACCAGTGGCACCAAATACCACAGCAACACCTCCAGTCCCAGAAGAGGACCAAAAGATAACTGTAAGCAAATGGAAGTGGGATTGGTATGCCCAAAACTACAACAGTCCTCCTCAACAGGGATCCAGCAGTCACCCTTACAGGGGAAAGCCAAGGAGAGGCAGGGGAAATGGAATAAGACCGTGGTAAGTCATCCATCTTCTCAAGATCAATTATATAATCCTAACAATGAATTACTTATAGGTAATGAAAATGATAGAGAGTTATTGGATATAATTGATAAGGATTTAAAAAATTATTCATTTGAAAATAACATGTTAGACTTTTCATTACATGAGGACAATGTACATAGTTTTATTGATCACCAGGAAAATACTATTAATATAAAAATGGAATCAAATGAATTAAAAATTGACCATGATGATGAATCTTCTGAATTAGAAACAGACAAAATTGAATATTTTATGAAAGAAAATCCAATGGAATCAAAAATAATTAGTAAATTATTATTAAGAATTGAAAAATTGGAAGAATTCTCTAGAGAGTCCAACAATAATAAAGAAAGTGTATTATTAAACATCACACAATCATTGAGTACAACAGCCAATAAGTTAAAAGTTATTGAGAATTCAAATAATGAATTGATCAATGAAAACAAAAGATTAAATTCTGAGATTAAAAATTTAGAAATTAAATTAGAACATTCTCAGAATATTATGGCCACCATAGAGGGACGTGTAAAATTGTCTTTTTCAAATGTAAATGATACCTTAACTCATGTACCTGTAATGAAAGATAGGTTACAAAGAGTAGAAATTGAAGTAGCTAACATTTTGAAAAATACTGAAACAATAAAGGATAATACCTCTTATGTAGGAAGAGTACCAGTTTTTATGAAACACTCTAATGATAAACCAATGATGGAACATGAACATAGTGTCATGGGCTCTGAGAATATAAAATCAGTAAAAGATGAAATCAATGATCATCTTTCTAAAGTGAGTGAATTACTCAATATTCCTCAGGTTAGGGAAGCTAAAACTAGCCAAAAGAACTGGCCTAAGTTAGATCAGTACCCTTCTTTTGACGGGGATTCAAAATCTGATTGGCAACAATTCATACAAAGAATTGATAACTTAAACTTTTCATACAAATTACCTGATGAAGAAATTACTTCAAAGTTAATATATTTATTTACAGATGTGGCCTTATTATGGTTTGAATCTGTATTGAGTGAGGGAATTAATTACTCCTGGAATGAATGGAAGGCACTAATTGAAAGGCAATTTGGTGGCCCAAAATTTAGAATCACTCATCAAAGACTGTATGAAAGGGCCAGATATAATCCAAATGCTGGAGATAAACCCATGGTCTTCTT
Organism: Hemileia vastatrix; assembly: GCA_030280995.1. Lineage (NCBI taxonomy): Eukaryota > Fungi > Basidiomycota > Pucciniomycetes > Pucciniales > Zaghouaniaceae > Hemileia > Hemileia vastatrix. The sequence goes on along the minus strand of JASXTE010000001.1, from coordinate 30,513,011 downwards.
AATGAATTTAATAAAAATCATGAAAGCTATGGATCCAAAAATGGATTATGAAGAGTGGAAAGAAAAAATAATATACAAGTTGCCTATATCAGTTAGAGACATTATTGTAGCTAGAACTGAAACTATCAGAGACACCTCTGGATTCATTAATATATGCAATGAGATATTATTAAACCACAAGTATGAAATCAAGTATAGTAATTACAGACAAAGTGTTGACGTGGTAAAACCTACTATAAGTAAGTTACCAGTGGAAAAGAAAAAACCTTCAGCTCCCCTTGTCCCTAAGAGACAAGAAAATAACACTTGTTACAAATGTAATGAACCTTGGGTTAAGGGTCACACGTGTAAGAAAAGAATAAATGTTATTGAAACCTCACAGAATTCTGAACCTAGTAATCATGAAGATGAGAATGTGGAATCTAGTGAGGATTGCAAAAGTAACATATCTCACAGTGATGATGAAAATGAGATATTTGTATTAGAACAGGATATAATGTTCCTGAATGATGCTATACCTCATACAGACACATCTTTAACTTCCATAGAGGAAGCTGAAATAATTAAAGATGTATCTCATGACACTTACAAAATAACGCCTATCAGAGCTCCTATTATCATATGTGGAAAAGAAATGAATGCCATTCTTGACACTGGGGCTGCAGGTAGTGTAGTTTCACTTAATGCATTAATGAAACTTGATAGTAAGTACCAGGAAAAACTAGAACCTGTTCAGACAAAGAACTGGAGGGGTTTTGGTTCAGTATTAAATCCAATTGGAAAATACAAAACTGCTGTATTCTTTAAATATAATAATGGATATGTTAGAGCAGTTTGTGAATTTGTAGTAATGGATAATAATAATTGTAGTGATTGGGTTATTATTGGCAATGATTTATTGACAAAATTTGGCATTAAACTAGATCCTGCAAACAGTTGTTTCACCATAGGCGTGAATGGTAAAAGAAATTCAAAATATGTTCTGAAAATTCAGTATATGCCATTTCTCCTAGAGAAGAACAACTGCAAGGTGGAAGAACCACAAATGAAGTGGATGAATTGGAAAATGAAATCCAAAAGGCCTCTTTCAGTCCTCAACTCTCAAAAATTGAAGAAGAAGATATTTTGAGATTGATTAAATCATATCCTATGGCATTTGCTCATGGTTCAAATGAACTAGGATTGGTCAAAGACCATGAGATGAAAATTTCTCTGAGCTGTGATCTGGATAATATTCCTGGCAGCTTAAAAAAGAAACCTTACCCAGCATCTCCTGCAAAAAGGAAAGATATTGAAGACAATATAAAATTGTTGTTGGAAATGGGTATTGTTGAAAAAGTGGACACAACACCTAAGTATTGTGTCATTTCACCAGTATTAATCTCTTATGAAAAAGATAAGGCAAGATTATGCAGTGATTATAGAGCTCTGAATACATACACAGTAGATGATATTTACCCTCTACCAAGGATAGCTTCTATCCATGCTACCTTACAAGGAGCAAACTATATTTCCTGTCTGGATGGGAACAAGGGTTACCACCAGATTCCTGTGGAAAGAAATTCTCAAAATTACTTATTAATAACCACACATATGGGTATATATAAGTATGTGAGAATGCCATTTGGCCCAAAGAATTCCCCTTCAGTCTTCCAAAAATTGATGGATAGTGTCTTTCATCAGTAAATGGTTGAAGGATGGTTATTGGTCTATATTGATGACATCATAGTGTTTTCAAAAACATATGATGAACATTTAAATCACCTGAAAAGAGTCTTTCAAAAAATGGATGAAATTAATATGACTATTGCATTAAAGAAATGTAAGTTTGGATTTCAATCCTTGAAAGTACTTGGACATGTTGTATCTGGATTACAAACTTGTGTTGACCAGAATAAGGTGACAGCAATTAAAAACATTGGGATACCTAAAAATGTAAAAGAGGTTCAAAGTTTTTTGGGTATGTGTGGATATTATAGACAATATATTAAAAATTACCAATCCATTGCAGCCCCTTTAACAACATTAATCAGGAAGAATGAAGCTTTCATTTGGAATAATGAAAGACAACACGCCTTTAATAAATTAAAGGAATGTTTAATGTCAGCTCCAATATTGGGACTGCCAGATTTCACCCTACCTTTTATCTTGTACACTGATGCAAGTTTCATAGGTTTGGGTGCTGCTTTACAGCAGAAACAGATAATAAATGGAAAATTATCTGAAGTAGTTATCTGTTATATATCCAGAACCTTAAGAAAAACAGAATTAAGGTATGGTGCCACACAGCTAGAATGTTTAGCCGTGGTGTGGGCTTTGGAGAAACTTCATTACTATCTGGAAGACCAGAAGTTTGAACTTATAACAGATTGCAGTGCAGTAAAATCATTACTAAACATGAAAACACCTAATAGGCACATGTTTAGATGGCAACTAGCTGTACAAGAGTACAGAGGAAGAATTACAATCACTCACAGAGCAGGAACATTGCATTCAAATGTGGATTTATTATCCAGAAGTCCTTTGCCAAATGATGCTGACAACCCAGCTTATGTACCTGAAAATGAGGTTATACATATATTTGGGATTTATATAGTGGATTTAGAAGAAGAGTTTATGAAATCTATATTGGAAAATTATTCATCTGATAAAGATTTGTCTAAACTATCTACCATTCTTAATGATCCAACAAATGCCTCCATGAGTGCATTAATTAAAACCTTGCCTCCAAAGTATAAAAATGCGTTGGAAAAAGGTAAACTATCAATTGAAGATGGATATATATATTACAGGAAAAAGTTAAGCAATGTAATAGTAATACCACCTTCTATGAAAGAGTTAATGTTGAGTACTTGTCATGATGACATCTTAGCTGGTCATTTTGACTTTAATAAAACATTAACCAGAGTTAAAAATACAGCCTGGTGGATGAACATGAAAGAGGATGTACAGAAATACATTGAAACATGTGACTCTTGTCAGAAATCTAAGAGATTAACTGGGAAGAGAGCTGGGTTGTTACAACAAATAGAGCAGCCAAAAGCTCCATGGGAAATTATAAACATGGATTTTGTAACTGGCTTGCCATTAGCAGGAAAAGAAAGTTTCAATTCTTGCTGGGTAATAGTGGATAGATTAACAAAAATGTGTAAGTTTATCCCTACCCATAAAGAGGTATCTGCAAAAGACTTAGCATTACTATGGTGGAATCAGATGATGAATACTGCTGGGTTCCCCAAAGCCATAATCTCTGACAGAGATCCTAAATTTACTTCAGAGTTCTGGACATCTTTGATGGAAGTATCAGGTTGTCAATTAAAATTGTCTACAGCACACCATCCACAAACTGATGGGCTGGCTGAGAGGATGATACAAACTCTAGAAGACATGATCAGAAGATATTGTGCCTTTGGATTAGAATACAAAGACAATGAGAAATTCACACATGACTGGGTAACATTAATTCCTGGCCTTGAATTTGCTTATAACAGCACAACTCATTCTGTAACAGAGAAGAAACCATTTGAACTCTGGCTGGGATACGTACCAAATACCCCAGTAAATCATTTAAATAAACTACCAAGGTTGGATATACACCCTGGCACTAAATCCTTTATTCATATGCAACAAATGTGTAGAAAGCATGCAGAAGAATGCATCCAAAAAGCATTTGAATATGAAAATAAAAGGTGGGACAAATCTCAAAAAGAATTTGAATTTAAAAAGGGAGATGAAGTCCTCATATCAACACTACATTTTAACTTACAAGGTAATGTTAAATTAAAGGATCCCTTTGTAGGACCTTTTGTAGTAAATAAAATGGTTGGGAATAATGCAGTGGAAGTCATATTATATGCTCCATATGATAGGAAACATCCAGTTTTCCCTATCTCATTATTGAAACCTTACCATGCAAATGATCCTGACTTATTTCCAAAAAGAAGGGGAAGGCCTAAAAAGCAACCTAAAGAAATTGTGGAAAAAGCAGAGATTGAAAAAATACTCAAGAAAAGAATCCTTACTAAAGAAAAAGGAACTGAGTATTTACTAAGATTTAAAGGGAAATCAAATGAATTTGATAAATGGATACCTGAAAAAGAAATTTCTAATTTATCCACCCTTCTTAAAAAATTTAAACAGAAATAAATTTCTGTTCAACCAGCTGAGAGGTTAAAAAACCAGTACTCATAATATTTTATTATGTTTTATTTCTTTAAAGTTGAATCTTTAATGCTACAGATTTACTCTGAATACCTGAAAATTACAAATTAATAAAATAAAATGTATAACTTATCATTTTTTTATTGTTTTTTTTGGGTGGGCGAGTGTCAGCCTGTATATCTCCAGGACTGAGTAAAAAGTAATTATAAGTTATGTTAAACACATGAACTATACATGGGAATAATAAATAAGAGTACACAAATAGTATACATAAGTAAAATTATGATAATACACAAAAAATGCCATTATAACACCTTATATACACGCATATATCCACCTTTTATAGGTCTTATGTACTTAATATTAAGTTGGAATATGTTAGGGTAATCTTAAGAACCTTAAGTATAAGGCTACATAATTTTTAAGTACACTTAAAGCTGTTATATTCATTGTTTTATGCAAAAAACAAGAAATGCGCTTTATTTCACTTAAAAGTTGACTATATGTGCTATAAAATTGAGAATATCAAAAATGCGCTTTGACAGATCAATTGGGATCATTTAGAACTATTGATTTGGCTATTTAAATGCATAAAAATAACACTTTTCAAATTTGGTGTTTTTTATGCCAGAAATGGCTTCTGTGTACTGGCCACATACTGCCTGCTTTTTTCCTGTGTGAATAGCTTCATTTTTAGCAAAGTTAGCTTTTTCACACTATAATTACCCCACATTCTACGCCCACTGTGGGGAAACACACTAAAATAGGCGACAGGCGCTTATTTAGTGTCCTAGCTTAATTAATAATGCATTGACCTTGTTTATATGCATTAATTTCATTAATAACCTCACTCTTGGCACTTTATTTCATCACCACGCTTAAATTTGCCTAATTTTAGTCAAGGATTTACCCGTGCAAGCGCCTGCCAAGAACTGCATGTAGTTACCCCACATCTCACACTCTTTTTTAAGTTTTTGGGTGGTTTCTCAGCCAATTTTGGTTATTTTTGAATGGGAATTTCACGTAGTATAATGTCAGGATTAGCCCCATTATTTCTACAGTAAATCCCCCTTATTATTAAGCTATTATTTACCTTAAAAAGTCTCCTTTAGTCTTTAATATTATTGTTTAATAGGCATATACTCTCTTTTTGTCTTTTTCTTTAATTTTGATGGATTTCCCTTATTATTACAGGATTTTGGCGGTTTTTACTCTTCTAATTATGTCATGGGTTACTGGGAATGTTGATGGGTATGTCTATTGATTGTTTAGAGGCGTCATTAACTGTGTATTGGGTGGTACATTAAGGGAATCATTGGGGAACTCAGTGTGTATAAAGGGAGGAGGTTTTTGGGTTGTGTTTCTTCATTCTTTATCATTACAATTTAACCAATATAACCAAATCAATTACAATACATATCAATTAGTACTTTTATAAGACTTTTGAATAGTATCTGAATTTATATAATCTATTTTTCTACCAACTATAAAGATTGTAAGCCATATATAAGAATAGTGAGAATTATATTACTGAGACCTTTATATTTGATTATATTTTACAACTTAGTGGATTAAAACTACAGTATTCTTATAGGACCATTAAAATCTTCTAGACAACTGACTATTCAAGCTAGTTCACGTCCTTGTACTTGACCTTAGCCTGACAGTGTGTTTCCCCATAGTGGGAATACAATTTGGGGTAATTATAGTTTGAATTTTCTGAATTTTCTGAAAATGAAGCTATTTACGTGGGACAAATTCAGGAAGTATGTGGCCAATACACAGAAGCCATTTCTAGCATAAAAAATCATCAAATTTGAAAATTGGTATTTTTATGCATTTGAATAGCTAAATAAATAGTTCTAATTAAGAAAAAATGATCTTTCAAGGTGCATTTTCAATATTATTTTATTTATAGTGCATATATTCAACTTTTAAGTGATTTAAAGTGCACTTCTTATTTTTTCCGTAAAACAATAAAAATAACAGCTTTAAGTCTATTTAAAAATTATGTGGCCTTATTTTTAAGGTTATTAAGTTTACCCTGACGTATTCCAACTTAATATTAAGTACATAAGACTTATAAAAGGTGGATATATGCATGTATATAAGGAATTATAATGGCATATATTGTATTTAATCATTGATTTCATTTATTTATACATCTTGTATACCTTTATTTATTCTTCTTATGTGTACTACATGTGTTTAGCATAATTTATGAGAAATTTTTACTCAGTCCTGGGAATATCAATGCTGAAAAAAGTTTCAATAGCCAGAAATTAAGAAAATGATAGAATAGTTTTCTCAAAAGAATGAGTTTAAAGTTCTCAGTCTAATGATAAATAGAAGTGCAGTTGAATAAAGTTATTAGATTACTCTAGAAAAAATAAAGTAAAAATTATTTTGTAATGTAATTTACATGTTCTCCCCTATTATTTCCTTCTTGATAATTACAAATAAAAGGTAAGATACTACTCCTTGATATATGATAAAGATTAACTTACCCCAGTATTCTTTATCCTCTTAGTAAGCTGTAGTTTACTGTGGCTAATCTAACAAAATAAAAAACTTAAACACCAAGTAAAATAAGGAACACAATAATAACCCCTAAAATCTAACAATCACAATAATATCTTCTAGACATAAATCATAGAAATAGATTTAAGCTATCTACCGGTACTAAGCACTTGTTCCCCAGACTAAGACACATTTTTTAAAATGTAAGAAACAAAACCTAAAAGTTATAAAAAAATCAGGAAACCCCAAAAATCAGCCATAAAACAATAAAATTACTAAAATTTCATCAAGAAATAAAAGTAAGAAAAAAACTTTAGCTTTTTGGGAGCTCCATCCAAACATTATGCACACTAATACTCATCACTCTATATGGAAAAAAATAAATCCTTCCATATTCAAATGGCCACTTTTTTCAATTTACATGCTGCTACTGCATACAGGAATGCCACACCAAGCTCCATTTTGTTCCAGGCCAATTTATCCATTTCATCTTCAAGTTGGGCCATCATATCCCTATCATCAATTAAGGATATTATCCTCACATTTTCAAGTTAGGGTGATTTTCCCTACCATACTCAAATCAGTGGCATTGGGAGCTTTTCTCCTCTAACCTTGCAGCATTTCATACAGGCCATTTTCCCAGTTCTTTATCATTTTTATCAATTTATTAATTATCATTATTTTAATTGGCTCTTTTTTTCCTAATTTTTATTATTTTGAATTACATATCATCATAAATACTCACACCTTCATTATCTTTATATTTTTCCCTTCTTTTCTTAACTTATCTTGTAATTTTTCTTCTTTTCTTGAATTTTCAACTTGGCTAAAAAAAAAAACAGGGGACTCCCAATTTTTCACATGTGTAGCCAAGGCAATATTTTTGAAAGGCATTAAGTAAACTATATCAGCATACAATTTTAAGCACCAACTTCTAGCCATGATTTTCACCAAAACAAAGCATTTCCTCATATCTTTTGCCAAAGATATATGTCCAATCTTTCCTTTTGAGCTTGAATAAAAAAAATTTAAACTTTGAAAGAGAAAAGATATATTTTAAAAAACATGAATTATACTTTAAAAGAAGAGAAACATCAAGAAGAAAGAGTTGAAAATACACTTGGTACATTGCCAAGTAAGTTGGCCTACTACAAACTAGGACTTCTACATCTTGGGAAGAGGTTTCAGAACTAATGTGATCAGAACTTCTTACTCTAAAAAATGTAGACCCTCACTAGAGCCTGAGCCACACTCCAAAATATCTGGAGAAGCACTACACTAGCTTCCTTTTTTATCCTGCATAGATCTGAATACTGACACAGTGAAGTCAATCCAGGCCTTGTTTCCCAAAAATTCTCTCCTGGTGATGAAAACCTCATAAGAAGCTCTCTAGAAATCCTTACTATTCAGGTCCAAACTGATTCTAAAATCAAACTTATAACTAATCTTTGCCTTAAAATACATCAAAAATGTTTCACCCAAAACAGCCTTCACTTTTCCCTTGGAAATATAAAAAATGAAACTTTTCTGAGGCTACATCTACATACAACTTGATAAAAATTCAGTAGTCCCCAACAACTCAGTGAGGTGACCACTAATCCCTCTCAAACTCCCACAAATACCAGACTTTACAGGGAGGCCCAGATGAGTAGCCTGGTGCAAGGATATCAGGTTTATTTGATGGGCTGAACCAACCAATTCCCTAGCCTCCATACCATTTATAGTTAAATTTAAATATTCCAAAGACAAAAAAAAGTGAGTTTTCAAATTCTCCTCAAACCTTTCAAAAGAATCACAAACATTCTATTTCTCCATAAGAGGTGCCCCTTCTGGTCAAACACTTCTTCTTCCTATCAGCTAAATAAAGACCAATAAAACACGATTCCCCATAATTAAGGGACATATTTACCTGATTGATCTTTTCCAAAACAGTTTTTATTATTTTAGCTTCAGAGTCAGAATCAACATCCATAGGCACCACGGGAAATCTAGGGGTGAATTGCTAGCAATCCCCTCTCCTGAAATTTAGAGTGTCCCTTAATTATGCCAGGTTTATGAATACTTTATAAACATAAGTAAATTAGAGTTAGATTTACATTTATTCTCAGATTGGTCCAAAAATGAACCTCAACTGATCTCAAGTTATGCATAAGTTGATCAACTATAACAATGATTTTATCCTTCATTGAGCACACATTGAGCACACATTGATCCAACATAAGCTTTTGAATATACAATATTTTTATCAATTTAGAGGAAGAAAATTATTCTTTAACATACCTAATCATTACTTTGCATTCAAAAGATAAACCATAAAATTATGAAAGTAAATTTAATTTACAATAATAATATCTTTTACTACATAATTGTAACAATAAATAAATTTAGCAAATTTTTTGATCACAAATATTAATAACTATAGGAATTGAAATAACTAATGCCATTCCTATTTTCAAAATTTAAAAATATTATAGTCACTTCTCACTTCTAATCTGTTAAGTCTTTGCAAAACTAAATTTTGTATAATTTTTTAAATTTTACCAAAAATATAAGACCTACAGGCTATTGAAAATAAAATCTTCAGTTACTCAACTAAAAGAAATATTTATATTTAAATAAAAATAAAAATAGTCCTTAAAGTGTATAACATGAAAGGTTTTTATGGAAATTAATATGCAAGATTTCCTTTTTAAATATTTAATGCTTATATAAATCACTTTCCCAAGTTTTGGTATGAGTACATGTGAAATAGTAACTGCATTTAAAAGTGGAAACCAATATAATGACAAAAATATTTACAAAATTTATTTCAATTTAATATTTATCTGTAAAAAATTTTGAAAGTAATATTTTATTCATCTTCTTAAGGATCTCTTCCTCCTCCTCTACCCATCTACTTTTTAATAGGGGGTCTCAAACTTGAACAAATATGCCTGGTGGATTTCATTTGAAAACCACCACATAAACACACCATGAAACATGGCTGATTTGGTACATGAGATTATAAACATGGGGTCAAATATGTCCTACTTTAGTGAAAATTTTCCAACCACAGCACAGGCAACCAATCTAAAGATCCTCCCAATTCACCACACATCACATCTTTCACAACCCACTTTTTTGATACAAATTTTTACACATGGTGCCCCAGTAAATTTTGAGCTTTTCATTACTTTCTTTATCAACAATTCCTGAACAAATTTATATCCTCAAAACTCAGTCATCATGCCAAGAACACTACAAAATTTTCAACACAACCCTTTTAAATCCTTTTTTCATGCTCTCAGAATGATCAAGTTGCATGTACTTTCCACTTGGTTTTGTTTTATTTTTGCATATTAACTTTTATTTTGAATTTTCACTGAAAGAATAATTTTTCCCTTCCTGATTCATTTTGGTCAATCATCTCAACATGAAGTTGGATATTTCAGAAATTGCATAATTTTTCATTCTTTCTGTTTTTCAATGATCCCTCATATCCTTTTATTCATCTTCTCTCACTTCCTTAACTCTTCTTCTATTTTTTTTATCCATAACTTCCTGAACTTCTATCTGGTCCTTTTACATCTTTGAAGACATCTCATCAGGTAAGTCATCCTCTCACCATCTTTTTTTCAATTTTAACTGAAGTTCTTTTTCTGAATTTGTTTTTGTTTTTTTTTCTATTTCTTTTTTTGTTTTCTCAAATCACATTTCCACTTTTAAGAAGGTTCTACAGAAGCCTAGCTCTCATATCCACCAAGCAACATCTGATTTGGCTCACTGGTTAATGAGATATTTATTATTTACTTGGCTCAAACTTCCATCAACTTTATTTTAATCTTCTCAAGTAGGTCTTACTCTGGAACAAATATAATACTTATAAATAACATAGGTAGTTAAAATAGATCTTTTTAGACCATTGATAATACCTGACTTTAATTTTTATAACCCTTTTTTGATTTTCTTTTAAGTCAAAAATAAAAGGTCAGAAATAGGATTGGGGTTTTTTAAATGAAATATACTTTTTTAGGAAGAATCTCAAGAATCATTTATTTTATTTCCAGAAAATGGTGTTGAATTTGGTTTAGTGGTTGCTGAGATAACTTCTTCCAAAGTTGAATCTTGTTTCATAGACTAATTTACATTTTTTAAGTTCAATGTTGCATAATATGCATATAGGGCTTATGCAATCTATTTCAAATAATACTTCAGGCTTTTGGCTCTGATTTGATCAGCTAAATATCAGTTTTGGATGAGTCCTTCCTATTTTGTAATTTTTTATGAGGATGAATATTAACATTTGATGAATTTTAGCTCATTCAAATCTCACTTTATTTTGATTACAGGTTCTCTATAGGCATGAATTTCATTTCCGGAAAGCATAATCAATTTTGGCTCAGAAATTTCTGAGATATCTACTTTTAAAGTTGAGTCTTTTTATGTAAACTAATTTAAATTTTTGAATTTTGATATTCTGTAATATGCATGTTTTTTCTGATACTTTTCATTGTACCACTCCCAAGGTATGTCAATTCCTCAACTGTTTTTTATCATTTTTTTCCTCAATTTTTCTTCTTTATAAATCATTTTTTTCCCTGATTTGTTGATGTTTTGGATTTTTTTCAGGAGATGGTATCATCAAATCTATTTGGAACTCTTCTCAGCATAATAATCAATCAAAAATCCAAGAGATAATCATCAAACTACCAAGGAAACTCCTGGTTTGATATCTTGTAAAAAATTTTCTCATTTTTTCGGAATCTTGTGAAGCACTTACTCATTTTTGTTTTTCATTCCAGATCAACCAAAGTCTGATAAACCAGGTAAGTAAAGCAAGGGGTAAGGGCCCTATTTATAGTAAATCTTTAGGGAGGGGTTCCAAATAGGGTAATTAGAAGATTTTCCATTTTTTTATTTTTATTTCATAAATTCTTAAATTATCAATTATTAAATATAATCAATCAAATAAAATGTTTGTGCAATTGACCCTTGCTGCTGTATAAATTTGTTCATTTAATTATTTATTTGTATTAAATGGATGAATTGTCAATACTTTGCTTGTCATATGATTTATTTGGCTGTGGTCACATCTGAAATCATTAGCAGGTTGAATTGTGAATACCATTACTTTTACTTGGCTGATTATATTTTTTTATTGATTTATATAAGAATTTATGAAATTAAAATGAAAATTTGGTAATCTTTACCCCCCTCCCACAGTAAGTTGCAGGGGGAGGTATTGTAAATTTTTTTTTCTTACATAAATATTTTTTTTTGACATGAAAAAAAATGGCAATCTCCACCCCCTCCCACAGTAAAATTCAGGATGAGGTATTGCCATTTTTTTTTTCAGACATAAAAAAATTTTTTGACATGAAAAAAATGGCGATCAACACCCCCTAATATAGTGAAATTCAGGGGAGGGTATTGCCAAATTTCTAGATTTAGAAAAATAAAATTTGTTAATTTATGTATCTTGTGCATAAGGGTTGGTTAATGAAGCTTTTGAAAAACCATATTTAACCAAATTATTAATAGAAATCCAGAATGAATTTTAGTCAAGTAGATATGGAGAAAAATATTACTTATAATTTAAATACAAAGCATTTAATTAACTGGAATCCTAAAAAATAGCAAGAGTAGAAGCATGCAATGTATATAAGAGAGATTCAAAGCATTTTTTTACAATCAAAATATTTATTTCCATCTCTGATCTGGAAGAGGTTTTCAAGATGGGTAAATGTGCCACCATTTCAATTTGAACTAAAATGACAAAGTGCAACACAGATTTGAATAAGAGGATCTCTTTATGAACAACAAGAATCATTTCTGAAAATTGAGTGATATTTTATCAGTTCAAGTAACTGAGAAATCCAGGCAAGGTTGTGCAAAATATCTGTTTAAAGATAATTTAAGGAATGGTTTAAAGAACCTCAAGGATAAATTGTGGTTGGTGTTGTATGGAAAGTGTTCTGGAATATAAGTAGTGATTCTTCAGCATGTTACACATGTAAGCCAAGTCAATTTCAGCATTGGAGTTGGTATCTGAGTTAACCAATAGATCCAGGGCTAGAGTGGTAGCAGTTATTTCTAGTTTACAATGGACTGAAAGAGGAATTTTAGTGAATGGTGATTAAGACTAAGGGTGAGTGTATGGTGAAGTGGCTGCTTAAGTGGTGGGAAGTCATGTTTTTCACATGTTGAATAATAAGCCCTTAAGAATTAGGCGGAAAAGAATCTAAAGAGATGGCTTGTCTGTACCTATTGCTGACTAATTAAGATGAAGGAGAAAAGTGTTTTGATGGCTTTTTTACCAAAAGAAGGTGTGTTTGAGGCAAAACACACCATCAAAATACACCTGTCCAGGGCAGGTGTATTTCATTTTCTGATGGTGTGTTTGGTACTTTTTTTGTGGTGTGTTTATGTGGCGTATTTGATCAAGTTTGAGATGCCCTAATGTACTCCATCCCATCTAATTTTCATAGATAATCTCTATTGTTCTAGAACTCTCCTTATCAGCAATGGCCAATTTTATTTTTGAGCCATTAATCCCTTCATCAATCCTTTACCATTCATAATTCTTAATATATCAAAGAATATGCTTTTTTTATTTCATATAATGTTTTTTTCAAGCTTTCAAATGTCAGATAACACTACCAGAAAGATGGAGCCTAGCTTGTAGTAATTTGAAAATGCATAAAAAAAATAAACCGAGCCACAGGAAGTGACTTAGGTTTGAAAATAAAATAGAATATTTCGCTACCAGCTTTGTAAGCTGGCAGCGCTTATTGTAACATAAGAAAAATTGACCAAAGCCACTTTTAGTGGCTTTGGTCAATTTAATAATACATCTTGAAGGCAGTTTAAAACTGCCTGAAAGATGTTGTGTTTAAAAGTGAGCGAAGTTGCATGTAGCAACTTCGCTCACCTTTTTTTTTACATTATTGACTTTCAGCCAGGAATAAACTGGCTGCAAGTCAATTAATAAAGCAACCAAAGTTGCTTGTAGCGACTTTGGTTGCAAGCTCATTTTTGCACCCCCCAGCCAGATAACACTGGCTGGGAGGTTGTAGGTAAGGTTTAAGCAGCCAATTTGCTTAAGGAAAATTGGCTGCTTAAAACATAAACTACCAGCCAGGGGGAGCCTGGCTGGTAGTAATTTATAATTACATAAAAAAAAAGAACCCGAGCCACTTCCTGTGGCTCGGGATTGAAAAAAAAAATTGCTGCCAGCTTTAAGCTGGCAGCGTTTAATAAAAAAAAATGGGCAAAGCCACTTTTAGTGGCTTTGCCCAATTTTTTAATACATCTTGCAGGCAGTTTAAAACTGCCTGCAAGATTTTGTGTTTAAAAGCAAGCAAAGTTGCATGCAGCAACTTCACTCGCTTTTTTTTTATATTATTGACTTGCAGCCAGTAATAAACTGGCTGCAAGTCTTTTTTTAAAGCAACCAAAGTCGCTACAAGCAACTTTGGTTGCAATAATTTTTTTTTCATCTCCCAGCCAGATAACACTGGCTGGGAGGTCTTAAGGTGATCGATCAGCCAATGTTGCTTTAAGCAACATTGGCTGCTTAGAACATAAACTACCAGCCAGGGGGAGCCTGGCTGGTAGTAATTTATAATTACATAAAAAAAAAGAACCCGAGCCACAGGAAGTGGCTTGGGATTGAAATATAAAAAAAATTGCTGCCAGCTTTAAGCTGGCAGAGTTTAATAAAAAAAAAATTGGCCAATTTTATAATACATCTTGCAGGCAGTTTAAAACTGCCTGAAAGATTTTGTGTTTAAAAGCGAGCAAAGTTGCATGCAGCAACTTCGCTCGCTTTTTTTTATATTATTGACTTGCAGCCAGTTATAAACTGGCTGCAAGTCATTTAATAAAGCAACCAAAGTCTCTTGCAGCGACTTTGGTTGCAAACTGTTTTTTGCATCTCCCAGCCAGATAACACTGGCTGGGAGGTTTGATGGTGAGATTTGAGCAGCCAATGTTGCTTAAAGGAACATTGGCTACTATAAAAATAAACTACCAGTCAGGGCGAGCCTGGCTGGTTTGAATTAATAAGAAATAAGATGAAAGTTGATATACATTTAAATTTGTGCTACTCTTTTACATGCCATTTGCCATTAGGTTTTTGACAGTGTGAAATGTATATGTGCATAATAAAAAATCAAAGCCAAAAAAAGAGGTATTGGATATTTTTAAATGCCAAAACTTATATTCCCAGTTTTAAAATGTTTGAAATATCAGAATACTGATTTTGTGTGTAGATTGTTTTTCAGAAATGCATACTTGGTTGTTAACTCTTTTGTAGCCAAATGTCAACTTAGTGGCAAAAAAAATAATAAGTGATAAAAAATGCGTCCATAACATCTGAAGGTTAGTTTTCCAACTTTATGTGAACAAATTATATGGATAAGTGGATTGATTTTGTAAAATAAGTGAATGTAAATATTAATTGCATCTGTGTGAAACTATCCAAGGCTTTGGTTCCTCGAATTATACTTTGTGAAACCCTATAAAAATAAGCTGTAAAAACAATATGTAAGTTTTAATTAAAAGCATGTGAAAATTTTTAGTCATCATTTGTACAATATATTGCTGTGTAAAAACCTGTTGCATATACGCCTTATGCAAGTCACTGCATGCCATGCAACCGGCTTCAGTAAATTGCATGTTTCTATACGCATAACTGTAAGCAAATTTTCATCTGAGTGGAAAATTTTCTACTTCTCTCCTTCAACTTAGAAGAGACAGGTTATTATAATAATTAGCTTTCCATCTGTTTTACTTAAGAGTTTTTTATTTTGGTTTGTCCCTTATACTTGTTTCTTAAGTAAAAATATTAATTTCACTTTAAATATAAGTTCAACTTTTAGGGAATCCATTTTTCTCAATCATTAGGTTTGCCACCAAAGTAACTTGTTTACAGATTACTAACTTGGATTTTTGGTATTTTACTCTCCTTTTTAATCTCTTTAAAAAATAAAAAAAATAGAACTGATGATTTTTTTTAACTCTTGGCAGCTTGATCTCTAACTTGTCATAGTATCATCAAAAAGCTAATTTTTGGTTAGCATCCAAATTTTATTTTGGTTTGTCTTTCTCTTTTTTTTTCATTCAATAAAAATGATACTTATTTTTCTACAATAATCTATTCCTAAAAATTATAATTAACAGATTAGTTGTCCATTTATCGATCAATCAACTCCTACCAAAGGATTTTTTTTTAATTTCAAGTAAGAATATCTTTTTTTCACTATTTCATTTTTAAACTTTTTATTATTCTCAATGATTATATATTAAATATTTAAATAAAATAAAATATCATAGTATCCACATGTGTATGTGATCAATTTTTTTCTACATATCAATAATTTATTGTATTGGCCTCCTGTAATTCTATTAATGGTAGAGGTATAGTTGATTCTTGTTTAAGGAAACTATACCTTTCAACATTATAAATTATGGATATCTGGTGGTTTGATATATTATTGATATATGGAGAAATATTAAATAAAGCATCAACAGATACTTATGTATTATTGCTGTATTTATCATAATAATTGGGCATTGGATTTAAGCTTCACATTTAATTGTTTATGTTTAGGGTATAGTTGAATCTTGTGTGCCAAATGCATATGGCAGAATACTATACTTGTAAGCAATAAAATGAAGCTTTAATTCGAAATAATTGATTAATATTTTAAATGCAGCTAATACTCATGTTTTCTACATGCATGTTGGATATGATTTTTTATTTAATATTAAGAATATAATGATTATTTTTGGAGGCCTTATTTTTAACCATTGCATTATTTTGCACTTTTTTTTATTTATTTTTGAATTAAATTAATTTCTTATTTACTACACTACAAGATGCAGGCTTCACAAAGTTTGTTTATAAAGAAAAATCACCGCCGAGGAAAAAAATCAAACAACAAGCATGTGAAAAACATCGAGAATGCATTACTTATGGTTGAAAATTATGGTGTTGAGACAGATGGAAAGAGGGCAAAATATTTTTCTAGGAGTTTTGTAAAAAATTTAGTTAATCCAGAACGGTATTTGATTTCAAATTCTAGCTGTTATATTTTCCATCCAATCCGCTCCTCAATTCCAAGTGTTATAGTGAAAACATTTTCTATTGAAGATCTCATTCGATTAAACATGCTTGAAGCAAAAATTCATTGCATAAAAGACTTTTCGTATTGTGAACATTGAGTTTTGCAAAATAAAGCTCATAAAAATGGTGGTGGATTTGGTAATATGTTTGTTGGTGGTCGGTGTTTAGATAGGAAAAAGTCTCTATTAATTCGTAAGTATTATATAGTTTTATTTATGAATAGTTTTAATCTTTTATTATTTTAATTACTTTTTTAGGTAAATATGCTTTTAAGCCCTTAGATTTGGCAGAGTATGTTTGTTGCATGAAGCGAATAGAGTTATTCTTTAAATTTTTTTATCAAAATATATCTAATGTTAAGTATCAAGAAGCAGTAAAACTCTGTTAAAAGCTTGGGATTCCTGGGTTTGGAGAAAATTTTAACAATGAAGAAATTGAACCATTTTCTGGCAATGTTACTTGGACAACAGGCTCAAATGGAAACGGGTTTTTGAATAGTTCTCACTGTGACTCAGACTGTAGCGAGTATACATTTGGACTTTTCATACCTAAATACACTGAGAAAAATTCTCTTCATCAATCTTATGACTCAAATTAACCACGTCAAAAAGGCGGAGAGCTTCATTTTCCTGAAATAGCTTGCAAAGTAGACATGGAGGCCACTAATGGCATCACAGCGATTCTATGGCCAGCAAACCTTCTTAAACGTTTCACTTCACAATGTTATGAAATTGGTGGATTCACTCGCCTTGGCTCTTCTATTCAAGTTAGTACAAGACTTTTCAATACATTTAAAAAACTCCAAGAGTTTGAAATAGATATTTCTGAGTACTTAAATATAAATGAAGAGTTAGAAAGATGTAATTTTCTTATGATGAAACTTTCTAAGTACAATGAAAAGACTGATTTAACAAAAAAAAAAGAAAGTAAGTGAATCACTATATATTTAATGCTACTAAAGATATTGAAAAATTAAATACAGAAAATGATTCTGATATACATGTTAATAAAAAAAGTAAAAGAACATTAAGTAGTGATAAGTAAAAATGTGATTTTATTGTACACGTATAGTTTTAGTTTAGTGGTAGAATGATATATTTACACACATGTCTATAAAAACTTTTTATGAAGCTGATGATTATGTATAATCTGGTGAAAAACCTAAAACAATAAAAGTATCAAAAAAAATGGATGTAAAAATTGAAAAACCATATTACAATAAAAAATTATCATTGCTACAAGTAAAATAAAATATAATAAAATATAATATAAGAAACAAAATATAGCTTTGTAACTTGCTTAATTATTGCAAATGGAAACTAAAAATAAACAATATCTTACAAATCCTTCCTAAAAGATCATATGCATCAACATAAATATATCTGTACTATTAATATTATTTTTAAAAATATTAAAAATTTGCTAATTTTTGCAATAAGTTTTTTCTTATTAATAAATAAAGTAAAACCATGTATTATTTTATTTTTATTTAAGTAAAAATAAAAATAAAAAATAAATTAAAGGAAAATTAAATATTAATTTTTTTTTTGAGTCATTCATTATTTACTTTCATATCTAACTTGAATTAATTTAGTGGCATTACTCAATCTTAAATATACTGAAATTTGTACACTAGTGTGACTTGTGATTTTATTTTTTGATAAATTGAATATTTTTCATCACATAATTATATTTTATTGAAGCATATAACTGCAAAAGTAGAATTGAAATAATCAATAAAAGGAAATGAGATATATTGAGAATAATGAATTTATCAATCAATTTAGATCTCCAATAAAAATTAATTCTAATTTTAAAAATTGCCTTGTAGAAGAGGAATATTTAATTAATATGAATTTAAATTTCCTTGTAGATCTTGACTTAGCCTTTATCATCTATCTTTAATTAAGGTGCAGAGTTCCAAAAGCTGAATTATATGATGATATTTATATATATCTAATTGAATTTTTTTTAAAAATTCATAAAACTGGGTATGTAAAATAGAAACTACTGCTTCATTTTTAAGTAAATTTTATTATATTATAATAAAATATTAATAATTATGAAAGGGCTTTTACTTTTGTGAGAGAGTGGACCTCAATATATTTAAAGATAAATATAGCGCAATCAAATTGAAATTTATTTTGAAGTGTTTGAATATTTATCCATTGAATTAATTTTTAGAGTTTGGGATGAATATTTCTTTTTTCTTTGAGTTGAATGAATCTTAAAATCCTAGAAAAAGATTGTAGATATATTTTTGTTGACCTTGATCTATTCAGGTAGATGTAAGTAGAATTTGATTCATATGAAATTCTACTTGAAAAATAATATTTCAATAACTTATTATTGACATTTAAGGATGAACAAGAAGGATGGAAATCTAAAAAGGGTTTGTTTTAATATTTATAGAAATAATATTTTTAAGTTCTTAATAAGGAGTACCCTAGTTGCTTTCTTTTATTTTTTTGCTTACATAGAAAGAATTAAATATCTTTTTTACCAAATTATTGAACAAAATTTGATATCTATACATGAATCTGTAAGTGTAAAAAATAATCAATATAAAATATGAATCAAAATACAGCAAGCTAAATTATAGATCATCAAAATGTAGAGTAAATTTTATTTTTAAAAATAATTGACACTGATAAAAAGATATTTTTTAAATTTAACTAGTTTTTCAAAGACACTTTAATATGATTTCATACCAATATGATGGCTTCTCATTATTTAAATGTCTAGATATTATTTTATCATGGTACATATATATGTTACTATTATTAAATGAATTGAATATTATTTCCAGGGGTTTTTCATAGAGAATACTTAGTATAATTAAGATAATTATGCACCTAGAAATTATAGAAATTAGATTAAGAAAAGTCTACTTAAGAAAAAGCTTTGATGAATTGTGAGCAAAAATCCATTACACTTAATATTTTTAACTTTTTAACATGCTGAAAAGAATTTATAGAAAACTGTTTCAACTTTTTGTAATAATTATCTTAAAATTTGCGACAAATGCTAAGATGTATTGCAATCTTAAAGAAATATATAGTGTTATGAGAAAAATGACTTATAATGTATTCTTAATTTTTCTTCAAATTTTTGATCCATCATGATTTTGAGTTATGATTATTGCAATAATATTTACTGAATAGCAAAAAGGTGTAAGAAATTTATACAATAATATTTATTGATAGTTTAAGCATCTTTATTCAGATTCGGTAATAAATCTCACATAAATAAATAATTTGAGTTACACAAAAAAATGTAGCAATAGGATAAAGTATATATTTAAATGAAGTAGGATTATGTATTAATTACATCAACAATAGAGAAAAATGAAGAATTTGGCTTAATAAGATTCCAATAATCAAGAAAATCAGCTGCCATTGCTTTAGCAATATGGCTCATGGTGGGAGTATTAAAATTAAGTGGCATAGGCCCAGAATTATCTATTAAGGGTTTGATAATATTAAAGATATAAAAATTAAGGTTTTTCCAGATTTTTTCACCACCCAGATTATTATTATCACAGTATTTTCTAAGGAGGCCGAGTTGTGTTATGAATTCTAAGCAGTCTGAAGATGACACAAGCCGGTGGTCTTGTGAGGAAAGAAATAATCCACAAACACCATCAACCAAGTAAAAAGTAAATGATTGATATTTATGGTGTGCATATTCTTGATTCATCTTCTGAATAGAATCATTATGAGACTCATCAAATTGCTGCATATCTGTTGTTTTTTTTTATTCCTCGAACGTTGTCGTTTCTTGCTTTCAGCTTGAGTTATATTTGCAGCAGCCTCTCTAGATTTTAAAATAATTATTGAAATTATGACGTCGATTATTATGTTTCTAAATTGGCATAGGGGAGTGATTGAAAAATTTGCAGCAATTAACTGTGATGTTGAGCTGTCGAATGTATCAGGAACTTTGCTTTTCAGATGTGTAAGGCGGGCTAGAATATGTAGGGCACGTTCAATAGGACAATCTGGATTGAAGTTGGATTCTTCAGCATGAAGGGTAAACTCTTGAGAAGCAAGATAAAGAGATGATGCGACGAGGGATGCCCATAAAGAATGCTGGTGAGCACTTGGGCTAACTAGTCTTGATAGCATGCATATCATCGATGATTCAGGGTGATCAGTCTTCTTAAACGGAGAAAGATTATTTGAGTTTGGTTCTTCAGAGTTACAAAAATTTTCCAAATTCTCAAAGTTCAAATTATTGACCACCCAGATCTGCGAAGTGTCAACATTAAGAAAACCCAACCTAAAAAAATAACAAAACAATTAGTTATCATAAAATAAATTATCCAACTTCAAGCAAGTGATACATACAGAGTTCATTAATTTTTGTAAGCATTTTGTCATGAGCAGATTTCATCCATAGAAAATTGAATTTGTGCAAAATTTTGTGTGGCTTTTCAAGAGAAGCAGACAAACGGATTTCAAATAACTGATCGATTTCTTGCCATGCCCTAAGTACCTTTTGACCATTGATTCTACCTTCAAAAAATCAATGAATTTCGGCTATTTGCTTCTGTAATTTTGAGTTTCCAATCATTTTTGGAGTATAAGGAAGGGAGTTATTAGAAATTTTTATTGATGATGATAGAGACCGTAGGATTTGGGGAATTTCAATTTTAGATTTTGAAGATGCGGCAACTATAAGCTGTTTCTTTGAACTTGAAGTATTTTTTTGTGGCTGGCTAGGTGGATCAATTTCTTCATTCGGTGTTTTCTCAACCTCATCAGCAGAAGTAGCTTCATCATCTTTTTGAGTTAGAGAAGCTTCATATTTTGAAACTTCATCATCTTCTTCTTCTTCTACTTCTTCTTCATTAGAGCCAGATTTGCTATTAGTTGACGCTTTGGAGTGATTGTCATTTTTAGAGCTGGATTAAAAGATAAGAAAAAGACAAGAAATAATAAATAAGAAAGTAAAAAATTTGGAGATAGCTTTAAACACTAATATAAAATTGATTGCTATATTACTCATGAAAGAAATGACATACCCTTTCGACACATTTTGGCTTGTTTGTTTAGATTTTTGAGATGCTGAGTAAGAGGAATCCTTGGCAGGAGGAGTTTTAGTAGCACTGACAAAACTAGAGCCCCTAGAAAGTCTCATTCTTTTTGAACGTCGAAGAATAGTCTTATCTCACCCTCGAGATGTTGATGCATAGCCTTCAGCGTCAGGTATTTCATTATCATCATCAGGAGGAATGATACCTTTTTCATAAGCTGAATTTGAATAAGTTTGAAAGAAAAAGTGTCGATAATTTATTGTTCTGAGTTTAAAGAATTTAATATAAAATAATTACTTACATTTTTCTAGGTCATCAATGTATTCAAGCACATTGTTGTAGGCATTCGAAATATAAGATGGCAAAGGCTTCTCGCTAAGAGTTGACAGTAGTTCTTCAGTTTTGCCTTTAGAAAACTCAAGTATCTTGCCATATTGAGATCGGGTAATTTCAGTCCTTTCATTGGCAAGAGAAGGGGGGTTTGGAGACATGCCTAGAGGTGGTTGTTTCTTGAGTTTGAAGGATTTGAATTGAGGATGCTGATGAGATTTCGTCAAATAACTACTTGGTGCTAATATATCAAATATATTAATGGAAAAGAAAAGTTAGTCTAAGAAGATATAAGAGATAAAGCAATAGACCTTACATAAAGGAGGTGTCTGTTTATCACAAGGCATTTTAATGACTTATTACTTGAAAAAAATGAAAAATTCTTATATCAAGGTAATAAAGAGATAAAAAATATATATTGCTATTTGTATTTTCAAGCTGTACTAAAATAGATAAATGTGATAACCAAAAGATAATAGTAGTAAAATTGAGAGAAATAAACAAATTGAGAAATGTGGTACTAAACAAGAGGGTTTATATATTACCAGAAGCAGCTTTTTGATAGGGGTTCTTTTACAATGGCATCAAGCTAGCGATCATATTGTAAAATAGTCTGATGATAATAATGGGGTTAATAATAAAAGGGAAGTAACTAGACATAAACATTGGGGGCTTAAAAGGATGACAAACAAAGAAAATGTCCAATTTACAATTTGATAATCGCAAAGGGTAAATAGTTGAGAATATAAGTTTAACTAATTTAAATATTTAAATTAATTTTTAAATATTGACATCATGCAATATGACAAAGGGATCTATTATTGGAAATTTTGGCATCTTTATGTGTTATAAAAAATAGAGGACAAAAACAAAGGAAAATGATAATTTAAAAAAAGGGGATAAAAAAGATAACACTAAATAGTATTATATAAAATTATTAAAAAAAATTAATTTATTCTATGATGGGAGCTTGTTGGGGCTGCGCTTACACCCTGTGGCACAAACCTAGTCTAAACTTACTTAAAGTTAAATTGATATAATAAATTGGAAATAGAAACACTTAAGAATCTTAGCATATGAATAAAGTATAAAATTATTTGAAATTATTGCCATATAAAATCCAATAACCAACTACCAAAGTCACAATTTTTTTAAAGTATTTTACAGATTTGTACAAGGTTACATACTGTAAACATCATTCAATAGTGATTGATGAACACTTTCCACTGAGATAACTAAGTTGAAAAAAAAATAGATAATGGTTATATGTTTCTAACTTGAGCTATTATTGAATAGGAACAGTCAAAAAAAATATATCAGGATTAATCAGGGTATTTTTTACATTGATGTAAAGCTTGGTTGATAAAATAGTAAAAACCTTTAAATCAGGACTAAAAAAAATAATCAAATCAAAGAGGAATATTAGAAATAGGTGTTATAAAAAATATAACCAATATCTTATAAATATTGAGGGAAATAAATTACTGGTAATCGCAAAAAATATTGTACTCTTTTACCTTAAAATGTAAATATCAACTACTCATAAAATACTCAAAACAACTACCAAAAGCTAAAGGTTTCCCTCTTTACCAAAAGACCATGGTAAGGAATATGTAGACAATTGAATCCATCAAACTCTTTTGAGTAAAGTGTCCAGAACAAGTTCGGCCGAACTTGTGCTGGACACTTTTATGAGGAAAACCTCACTTCTATTAAAAAAACATACACCTTACCAACTTCAAATTATAAAAGTGTCCAGTATAAGTTCGGCTGAACTTGTGCTGGACACTTTGGCCAAGACCAGTGAATAAAAATTGCAAGGAAAACCAAAAATCAATAGGCTATAAAAGGAAGTTAATTGATGGCATCAAATTGTTTTTTGGTAAAAGTGTCCAGCACAAGTTCGGCCGAACGTATGCTGGACACTTTTATAATTTGAAGTTGGTAAGGTGCATGTTTTTTTAAGAGAAGTGAGGTTTTCTTTATAAATTTGTCCAGCACAAGTTCGGCCGAACTTGTGCTGGACACTTTTACCAAAGACATTAGATAGCATCAATTATCTTCATTATATGGGCTATTTTTATTGGTTTTCCTTGAAATTTTTAGTCACTGTTCTTGGCCAAAGTGTCCAGCACAAGTTCGGCCGAACTTATGCTGGACACTTTTATAATTTGAAGTTGGGGAGGTGTATGTTTTTTTAAGAGAAGTGAGGTGTTCCTCATAAAAGTGTCCAGCACAAGTTTGGCCGAACTTGTGCTGGACACTTTTGCCAAAAAAATAATAGATGCCATCAAATATGTTCATGTTATAGCCTAATTTTTTTTAATTTCCTTGAAGTAATAAGTTACTGTCCATGACCAAATTGTCCAGAACAAGTTTGGCCGAACTTATGCTGGACAATTTTATAATTTGAAGTTGGTAAGGTGCATGTTTTTTTAGGAGAAGTGAGGTTTTCCTTATAAAAGTGTCCAGTATAAGTTTGGCCAAACTTGTGCTGGACACTTTGGTCATGGACAGTAACTTATTAATTCAAGGAAATTAAAAAAAATTAGGCTATAACATGAACATATTTGATGGCATCTATTTTTTTTTTTGGTAAAAGTGTCCAGCACAAGTTCGGCCAAACTTGTGCTGGACACTTTTATGAGGAACACCTCACTTCTCTTAAAAAAACATACACCTCCCCAACTTCAAATTATAAAAGTGTCCAGCATAAGTTCGGCTGAACTTGTGCTGGACACTTTGGCCATGGAAAGTAACTTGTTACTTCAAGGAAATTAAAAAAAATTAGGCTATAACATAAAAATATTTGATAGCATCATTTTTTTTTTTTGGTAAAAGTGCCCATCACAAGTTCGGCCGAACTTGTGCTGGACACTTTTATGAGGAACACCTCACCAACTTCAAATTGGAAAAGTGTCCAGCATAAGTTCTGCCAAACTTGTGCTGGACACTTTTACCAAAAAATATATTGATACCATCAATTAACTTCCTTTTATAGCCTATTGATTTTTGGTTTTCCTTGCAATTTTTAGTCACTGGTCTTGGCCAAAGTGTCCAGCACAAGTTTGGCCAAACTTGTGCTGGACACTTTTCCAATTTGAATTTGGTAAGGTGCATGTTTTTTTAAGAGAAGTGAGGTGTTCCTCATAAAAGTGTCCAGCATAAGTTCGGCCGAACTTGTGCTGGACACTTTGGTCATGGACAGTAACTTATTACTTCAAGGAAATTAAAAAAAATTAGGCTATAAAATGAACATATTTGATGGTATCTATTTTTTTTATTGGTAAAAGTGTCCATCACAAGTTTGGCCAAACTTGTGCTGGACACTTTTATGAGGAACACCTCACTTCTCTTAAAAAAACATACACCTTACCAACTTCAAATTGGAAAAGTGTCCAGCATAAGTTTGACCGAGCTTGTGCTGGACACTTTTACCAAAAAACAATTTGATGCCATCAATTAACTTCCTTTTATAGCCTATTGATTTTTGGTTTTCCTTGCAATTTTTAGTCACTGGTCTTGGCCAAAGTTTCCAGCACAAGTTCGGCCAAAATTGTACTGGACACATAGCACAATACTTAAATTCTACTGAAGTATGTTTATCAATTACATGTTATTAAAGCCTCTTTTATTTTTTAAGGCATGAAAACCAAATATAAATTGATTATTTTTTGGTTTTTAATGATTAATAATTTTCAATTATTTTTGTGAAAAGTGAAGTTTAAAAAAAAAAATTCTTAAGATCCTTGTGTAAACAAATTCCCATCGTTTGAATGCTTTAATTTTTTGTATATATTTTGTTTATTAACTATGGTAATGGATTTTTGAGTGCCTTTAATGATCTTTCTTTTTTGGTGAGGGATGGTGTTCACTTTCATTTTTTTTTCACATGTGCATTTTTATACTAATCATTGGGGGCGTTTAGCCAATAAAAAAGCAATTATAATTATTGAAAAACAGGTATTTTAAATTGAAATTTAGAGTCTAACTCTATTCTTGTTTTAGGCTTTAATTTGATCTTGTTGTAAGTATCTGAGAAGAGATTCAATTTAATTTATTTTAAGTTCATTTATTGTGCATAAAAAAATTTCACATTTATTTAATCAAAACGTTTATCATGTCTTAAAGTTTTACAAAAATATATATCTGTTTTTCTATCCTCAATAATTTTAAAATTGTTAATTCTTTTGCTCTCGTTTATCTTATACATCAATTAGAATTTTTTATAAGAAAGAACAATAATGTTATATTTAAAAAATTATTACTATCACTCTATATACATGGTTACCAGTGGGGTAAAAAATTTAAGGTGCTGCTGCTCGATCTAGTGCTTCATTAACTTTGTCAAAATCTATATCTTCTCGAACGTCAAGTAACTCCCTCTCATTAACCAACAAATTTGCTAAATATCCAGGTGAATAGCAGTTTTTTGGCAGAAATTTGGGCACATTCAAGATACCATCTGTTGAAGCTGTCTTTTTAGTTGAGCGACCATAAAGTTTCTTCATTGAAGCCTTTTCAACATTTTAATGGGCCGTCTTTTTAGTCAAGTTGTCCATTTTATCTAAAATTTCATCGAGTTTTGGATTTCTCCATCCAGGAACTACTTGTTTAGGACGATTCTCTTCTGGATTGGGTGGGGCTTCTTCTAAATCAGACATGAGACTTGTATCATGAAAAAGTGCTACAAAGCCTGGCTGATCAAAGCATATTTTTCTTGCAATGTCGTAGTGGTTTTTTGAAATCTAAAATCAAATCAAATTAGTAATAGAATTTCTTTAGTTATTATGCTTTGAATAAATACCTTTGTTTGATAACGCTTTATCTGTGCTCTTGATCTCTTTTCCTTTCTACTTGCCTCAATCACCTCACAGTTTTGACCAGCCACCTTTCGAATCTCCTTTCCCTTGTTGACCACCCATTACTCGACAATGATTGGTGTAAACCTGAGTTTTGCTGAATCAATATTTTTCAATGTTGAGAGCCACTTGATACAATGGTCTGATACTACACTCCCCATTACTTGATTCCATAGTGACTCAGAAAAATTTTGACAGTTCCAATCAAAAGCGAGTCGACAAAATCCTTTCTCTTGAAGCTCTCGTTCCAAATGCTGTTTTACAGAGATCGGCACAGCAGCTCCTCCCTTTAGTCCTCGGGGCTCAGGTGTTGAAATAAAAGTTGGTAGATAAATTTTGGAACGTAAGAATATAGCAGTATTTGTTAAAATAAATTGACGATCAGCAGCTGAAGTTGCCTGTGGTGCGTTTTGAACCTGTTTTAATGCTGTTTCAATTGTCAATAGCTTGTACTCATGCCAATTTTTCCAATCTGTAAGTTCTTCATTTGTTGGGTCTATAGGAAACTCAGATACATTAATGGGTCCACCAAGACAGAACTTCAAAAATTGATAGATATTTTGGTTAATAGAATCTGAGCTCCTTGGTACATCACACCTTGTAACTATGCTTCTAACCATTTGCAAGTTTCGGTCATTTTGAAGTGACTCAGCATCAAGTATTCTGTGCTGATCAGTAGCTCGAATTATAAGAGAGGGATTAACTGCAAATTTTTGAAAATAAAAATTGGTAAACCTATTTTAAAACATAAAAGCATGTTGAAAAAATTTACTCACCAGGTCCACTGGTACTGGTGGCTGGGTTAGTAGAAGTGGATCCCCCACCGCTTCCAAGAAACTGATTCAACAATATACTAGCCCAATCATTACCTACACTTTCTGCTTCCTGCTGAAAATTACCAGGTGCGGATCGACCATCTGTACTTGTGATATTAGAAGAGCAATCAGTTGATCAAATTCAGGGATCTTACGAAGACTGAGGAGGAGGTTAGGGTTTACCTGGATTTTCACTAGGTCTTTCAGGGGGAGCAGGACCCAATGGAGGCATTCTAGGATTTTGAGGGGGAGGATTATTTTGCACTCCAACATTACTTTCTAATGGAGGATCAACCTGCATGACATCACCAGTATTAGACATTCTGTGCTTTATAAAAAAAAATTATTAACTTTCAGAATATAGACAAGATAATATTAAAGAGAAATTAGTTATACATTTTAATTGTGAGTTTAATGAATAAAATATTCAAGCGAAAAAATTAGTGGAAAACTCAGTTTTATTGGCTTGAAAAATATGGTCCTTAGATTTTTCAACCCTGGTTCTGAACTATTTATAATATTTTTCAAGTATAGGTAGACTTTGTATAGTACATTGAATTCCTTTTAGTTGGAATTACATTTACAATAAAATGTCACTCATTAATAGCAGGGTTTCTAAACCTTAATGAATGCCCTTGTTATTGTTTTCTTAAACATTTAGGCAACATCTCAAAAAGTTTTATTTATTAATCTTGCATCTAGCTGTTCCAAAGATCTATTACAAACTTTCCAAATCCTCCAAATTCTTACCAATCCTAAAAAATTTCAACCATATTAACAAAAACAAAATGTCCATGTTGTTTAATTTTTTACTTACTAGTGTCTGAAGTCCAACAGCAGTGATAACATTGTACTTTATTCCAAACATTCCCCTTTGGTGCTGTAAAGTGGCGGCAGGTCCAATAATTGAATCTTGATTTATCACAATTTGTGTCGCTTTTTCTACTCTTACTAAACGGCAATGCACTTGTGGAAACGCCTCATAGGGATCCTTTTTTTTATCTTCTGGTATAAGCTCTTTAAATGGACTAACGATTAGATAGACTTTTTCATTATCGTCCTTTGAACTAAAAAGCTGATCAATATGCCCAAACTGACTATCTTTTCCAAAGTAGAATTCAATGGTATAATTCCCAGGATTCTGGTCATGAGTTGTATAACGCTTTCCATGGACCAATATGCTTTCTATATTTTCAACTACCCTGTCTCCTACCTTCTCTGATGGTAAAAAAGCCTGTTTAGATGTCTCTTTTCTTAAGCGTGCCCTTACCCATTTTTTAAATAATGCCTCAGTTAAATGGAAATGTCTTTTTTTTGTATCATACTCAATTTTTTTAATATTAGATCCATACTGAGCATCATCTTCAGCTTCACCTAGTTCCAATACCCTAGACTTCCGATGCCAGTGCTTGAGCATGGTCCGTGGTATTTCTTCTATGTTCAATAAAAATAAATTAGCTCATTTTCATTTTTAAGCACCCAATTACCAAACTAAATACCTGGATGATGATTGTTTGGAATTTCCAAATAATATACCATTAACTCTTTCAGCAGCCCAAGTAGCCATACCTACGGGTGGACCAAAACGTTTAATCATTTCTGGAAAATGTTGAGTGAAATGAAGATTTGGCTTAAAGCTGATATTTTTCCAACCTTCTTCCAAGCAGTTACGATACTCCAATAGCAGTTGTTTTAATTCATCAACTTCATCGGCAGACACATTTTTTAAAGTCAAAAAGTTGGTAATTGAACTTAAAGTGGTGAGTGATTTGAGAAGATAATATTCTCTAGGTTTGTGGTCTGACGTCACGGATGTCTCGGCTTGATTTAATTTTTCTACCCAAAGGGGGATAAGTGACAAAGGAAAGCAAAAAGTATAAAGTACATTCCACTCAGCAGCTTTGAGGGAACCTGACTTTTTAGATCCTACTTGTTTTGGCACTCGTGAAATCCAGGAAGGTTTTTTTGTTTGCTCTATCACATTCCACACTGCCTCTAGCTCAGTGGCTGACAATCGTGGATTCCTAGTTCTTTCACTTTCTTTCTCTTTGCCCTTCTTTTTATCTTCCTTACTTCTAATAGTCTCAATGGATGAATTAGATCTTTCACTTTTGGATATACTGATACTTTTTTGCCTTAAGTTATAGGTTGAATTTCGACTTCCACTTTCAGAAGCATGTTTGGAGCCAAACTCTAAGGTTTGAAAGTGATGTTCAGAACTTGATGAATTTGTCTGGCTGTTTGATCCTTCCAATTCAGCTCCTCCACTATCCATTCTAAGATATGTTTGTGACCGTCTCATTGTACTTTTATATTGTAGTCTTTTTTGCCGTCCCACTGGTTCAATATTATCGGCATCAGTGCTGATTAAGCTGCTTCTACGTTTTTTATATTGCTTATTTAGAAATATATCAGAACATGCATCATCATATTCTCTTCTTACATGCCAATTTTTTTCCTTTGTCAGCTTTTTTTCTAGGTCGATTGCGGCATTTTGTATTAGATAAAAAGTTAGACTGTGATCTTTAAGATTTCCAAGCATGTGTGAATGCATCAAGTCAATTGAGCAATATTCCGAGGGTTGCCAATATACAAGGTTATTTAGCTCGCTCCATCAAACCCCATGACTCCTAACAATAGATACCCACTCCCAATGTGACTGGCACTTTTTCCACTTCTCTGCCCAGTGCATATGATCCTCATGAGTACATAAGGAAAATTTTTCGACTTGATGCTCACCGATTTCATCTTTTGAAATATGACAGACAGAGCAGAACTTAGTGGCTGAGTGACTTGCAAAACCAGCAATCTTTCGCATCGCTGGAATTTCTCCTATTAAAGAGAATAATGCAGCCCTTATTTTTCGGCCCTGTGGATAGTGAGGTGTTTTTTCAATAAATATGCCATCCCATAGAGTCTTTAGTTCATTGACAAGAGGCTTCAGAAGATGATTTATTTGTTCACTTGTTGGCTCAGTTGGACCGGGAATAATAGCATACAAAAATAGATTTTTGGTTTTGTATCAATCTTCTGTAGGCAAGTTCATACACACCAACAAGATATTACCCACAGATTTCTGATGACCTCCAATACGATTGCCACCCGGCCTAAACCAGTCAACATATAAACTAAACATTAAATTACCTCGTGTTTTTGTATATACATCAACACTTCTATTTCGAGTCGTAGAAATATCTGGAAAATATTTCCATACAAAACCATCATATACATCTTTCATGACATCCCTTTCCATTTTTTCTAGAAAATCATTTTTTTTCTCAATCAGCATCTCAAATTTGATTAGTTTAAACTTTCCTGAAAGCCATTCAACCAAACTGTTGTGATGAAATGTTTTACAAGGATGGTAGATTGCTTCTTCTTGTTTGTACTTAGCCAAATACAAATTTTCATCACAATTGACAGTTTCTTCTCTCTGTCCTAAATCTTTCAAATAGCGCTTTGAGGATGAATAAAAAGGTTGAGTACAAGATAAGATCGATGGTTGGTGTTTGGGGATATACTCATAAAGAGCAAAGCACTTAGCACAGCATGTCTTGGTGACAAATAATGGATTGAGTTGCAATCGAATAAAAACTGTCTCTATAGAAAGGGGAATCAGGCTGATGATTCTACTAGTATCTAGTTTGCCTATGTCACTAAGAAGTTTGAGTTTGTTGACTTCATCATGCAAAAATTCAGCACAACCTTCTTTGCTTAAATGATGGATAAGAGAAAGTTTCGCTGCTTGCCACATTATCTTTTGGCTATAAGGATCTTCCAAATTCAAATTGTTTGACCGTGGTAGAGATTGAAATGTTTCCAAAACAGGCTGCCCCTAAGCAAAGAAAAAAAATAGAGATTAATTGAAACATAATTTCTCTTTATTTACCAAATATTGATGTCTTACAAGATTTGGGATGTTGGATCCTAAGTTAGGTGAAGCGCTGGATGTACCAACCATCTGTGCTTTGAGATTTCTTTCCTCTTCATGTTTGGAGTATGACTGAGATGTTTTGAAAGCTACACCAACTTCAAAGCTTCCCAATGAGGTCTGATGCTTTCTTGATGAACATCCAAGCTCTTCACATTTACAAACGCGAAAAAATGGTGGCATTTTAAGACTTCTGGATATAAGAAATATGTTACTGGATGGTAGCAATTGAACAAACTACTTATTTATTGTGAAGCACTTACTAAAATAAGCTAATTTTTACGTCTCAAGAAGTTTATCAACAAGTTGGTTACCATGGATATCTTTGAATGTTTGTTTCCTGCAGATCAACCATGCATTAAGTAGGTATCCATACTGTGCATCAGCAAAATGTTTCAGACTCGCTACATTTTACAATGTTGCATACATGTTTATCAAACTGCTTATTTTGCACAAAGCATAATACTATAAGAGAATACAAATTGATCGCATTTTTAAATATAGGAGAAACTATGATATAGCTTGAATCAAAATAATACCATTTAATTTATAATAATAAATTTATTTAAGTGTTGCCTTTTTTTTTCTGCAATCACCTGAATTAATAAAATTCTGCCAAGTAACAGAATGGTTTTCACTAATAATCACTATAAGATATAAAAAAATTTATAATATTTATTTTTCACAATATAGAATTACAGTCTGAAAAATAAATATTTTTTCAACAAAATATATTATTTTAAAATTTTCAAATCTAAGAGGTCATCAAAGTAAAGCTTCCAGAATCCATAAAACAGAATTTTTACATTAAGTTGCTTATTCCAAACTCTGAAAAATTGGTATGGTTTCTGAGTAATCTTGGTAAATAAAATATATACATTGTCAGCCTAAATATCCTTAGGACTGAGTATTTCTTATGCTTAAAATAATATAACCTTAAGTAGATTAAGCTTATATCTTTAAAATAAGGTTAAAATAATAATATATATTATTTTATTATATATATATATAATTATTATTCTATTATATAACTTATAATAGTTTAAATAGCTTATCCATGGCCTAATAATACTTATTAAGGTGTTAATGGAGTCATAATATACTTATCTTAAGTGATATGAAGTAATTATTGACATACATAAGCTTATATGTATACATAAATCTCATATTCAGTGAAATATGCAGTATATTGTGTATATTTAGGTATATAAGTGGGTTTTAGCCCCTTAATAGCCTATAACCTTTGTTTTTCTGCTTATTTTAGGTCATATGGACAAAATCAGTGGACTCACAACGCCTACAGAAGAATAGACACCTATATCAGGCGCATACACCCAGTTTGGACAACTAAAATTACTTCCTTGGATGGTTATTCACGGATTTATGGGTTGGAAGGATGTTTCTGGGTAAATGTGGATGCTTGGGGATGTTATTGGGGGCTTGGAAATTTTATTTTTTTCCTTTATATGCTTTTAGTTTCATTAAATCTCTTTTTGATTGTTTATTTTACCTGTTTCTTTATGGTATCCACTTTTATCTGGGTTTTCTATTTATGGTATGGATCAGTGTTATTATTAATTGTGATGGAGGGTCCTTACTGGAGGTCTGGGTGTTGAGACTTCTTGAAGTGGACGCCATGGGGAGGTTATGGGCCCTCACAGTGCTGTAATTGCCGGGGATAGCAGTGACATCATCTGGATTGAAGGTCTGTGCACTCCAGTGGATTTGGGTATAAGTAAGGAGGGATTTTGATGGTTATTTATCATCAATCAATTACTACAACTCCAAAAAACACTACTATACAATTATTAACCCTTAGAAATATATTATAAAGCCACTATAAATTGATTTTATCTTTATATAAAGCTATAACTATATTTTATTCATCTATTTTTCACCACTAGCACGCACTTAAATCCAAGTATTGTGAGTTTGACTTGAGTATAACTATTTTATTAGTCTTCCCCTGAGGTTTAATCACTAAATCATTTATCAATAAGTAGTAGTACCATAAATAAACACTATTATATCATACTTATATACTAGACTATACTGACAATTGGGGGTCTTTCCTTATATTTTACTTATTATTTAGTATAAGCCTTGGGACGTGATTTTTACCTTAGTATAGCTCAAAATAAACCAAATATTTGTGTCTGCTGCATATTAGTGGGTCATAGTAACTCATTGATTCCGGAAAAGAACCCTTAAAATAATTGTACTAATTTTTTATTATAAAAATTAGATATTTACAGTAGTAACTGTACCCAATATAAACCCAATTTCACTTGGTATTTGGACACCAATATAACACCCAATTAAATTGGTATTTGGCTAAAGCTTGGTAAGCTAATTATTCACCCTTATAGAGGTATAGTTAAACTTATTATTATATTTTTAACAGATTTTTTCGAATTTTTCTTATATTTTATTTAAATAAATAAAGATATAAATTCAGGGTAAGCTCCATTGCTTTTTTATTAGTAATATAATTACTAATATCTTTTGTCTACTAATTCCACAGAGTTTTTCCTTTTGTAGACGTAAAATATTGTTATTCTGAACAATATGAGTGCTCCCCAGGACAGTGTAAGTGAAAAGCCTGCTTATAATACCAGGTCTAAAGCTAACAAAAACTTTCCAGGACATCACCATGGAGGGCCAACAGTACCCCCAGGCAGAAAGCATGAGTATAG
The DNA here is from genome assembly GCA_030280995.1 of Hemileia vastatrix. Classification (NCBI taxonomy): domain Eukaryota; kingdom Fungi; phylum Basidiomycota; class Pucciniomycetes; order Pucciniales; family Zaghouaniaceae; genus Hemileia; species Hemileia vastatrix. The sequence continues at coordinate 30,478,550 of JASXTE010000001.1, read as the reverse complement.
AGGAAAAGGACGCCCTCTTAAAAAAGATAACTATAAAAAAGATGTCTCCTCCTCTTCAGGATCAACTGTCCCACCTGGCCAAACAGGTTCTGAAGTTGGAGGAATCAAAATCACTCATGTTCAAAGAGGTAGAGCAGTTGCAAAACAATTGCAAGGTAGGGTTTCAGCAGATGAATCAGGCATTGGCAGAGTTAAAGGGAGGCCAGCCCAGTCAGTCAAATCAGCAACCCCCTATCCAAGGCGGGTCAACTCACTCCCAGGAGAAAATCCTGGTAGACAAATGGAAATGGGACTGGTTTCATCAACAGTGGACAAGCCACAGTTGCAACAGGGATCCACCACCTCATCTGACTTCCTCAGCTCACCCTTACAAAGGAAAAAAGCGCCAAAAATCAGGACTGGCAACCATCCCTTGGTAAGTAGATTACCCTCTCAGATTGAACATAATACTGATAATTACAATATAGGTAATTCTATTGATGTTAAATCTGTGAAAAAAATAGAGGATTTAAGAAATTTAGGTTTTAGAGTAGATACACCTGACTTGTCTTTTGTCCACAATAACAGTACTATTTACAATGATAATACAGTTAACCCTCAGTTGCAACCACCTACTAGTGAGATGAGAAGTTCACAGGAGAGTGAGAGAATTGAAAAGGAGGACATGGAATATTTTAACAATAATCCAATTGTCCATAGAATTGTTTCAGCATTGTGGAATAGAATGACTGATTGTGAGGAACAGACAGTTAAGCTCACTAGTGATACAATTTCATCCTTGAGATTAAACATTTCTCAATTAGCAACACGTAACAAAGAATTAGAGAAAGAACATTTGTCTCTAACTCTTAAATATGATTCATTGAGTAATAAATATAATGACCTTTCAAACAAATTCTGTGAGTTAGAAAAATTATATGAAACACATTTCTTAAAAACTGAATCAAGAACAAAGTTATCTTTTGCCCAGACAAATCAAAGTGTCTCTGAGTTGCTTCAAAGATTAACTAAAGTTGAGATTGAAACTGCCAATCTACTAATGAACCAGGATAATCATAAGTATAATCAATATAATAATAATCCTTTCATTGGCAAAAGTGAATTTCATTCCTTCCCTATACCACTACAATTAAAACCATCTGGTGGTAGTGTCAAATCTGAAAATGTAAGTCACAAATCCGTGCAGGAAGAAATACAAGACCATTTATCAAAAGTAAATGAGTTGTTGAATTTACCTAAGATTAGTGAGATAAAATCCAATCAGAAAAACTGGCCTAAGATAGATCAGCACCCAACTTATGATGGGGAAGCCAGCTCTGATTGGCAACATTTTATTCAAAGAATTGACAACTTTAAATTCTCATATAAGTTACCAGATGAAGAGATAACATCAAAATTAATTTCTTTATTTAAGGATGTTGCTTTATTATGGTTTGAAGCTGTCTTAAGTGAGGGTAGAGACTACTCTTGGGCTGAATGGAAACAACTTATTGAAAAACAATTTGGAGGTTCTAAATTCAGGCTTACTCAGCAAAGACTTTATGAGAAGACTAGGTATAATCCGTTGAATGGTGACAAACCTATGGTATTTTTAATGAATTTAAACAAAATATTAAAAGCCATTGAGCCTCATATGGATTTTAACTTATGGAAAGATAAGATAATATATAAATTACCTATATCTGTCAGAGACATTGTTGTAGCTAGAACATTAAATGTTACTGAATATTCTGACTTTATTAATATTTGCAATGAAATATTATTAAACCATAAGTATGAATCAAGGTATTCCACTTATAAACAAAATGTTGAACCTGTAAAAACTCAGAATTTAAAAACACTTCAGGAGAAGCAGAAAAAACCTACTGCACCTGTAGTACCTAAGAAGTATGAAACAAATACTTGTTATAAGTGTAACAAACTTTGGGTCAAAGGTCACAAATGTGAGAAAAACATAAATATTGTTGAAAATCAACGTGAATCTGAAACTGAAACTGAAACAAGTAAAGAATCAAGTGATTATGACAGCAATATCTCATATAGTGATGAAAATGAAGTCTGTATGTTGGAAGATGATTTGTCCATCTTTGAAAATCCAATATTAAATATGGACTCAAATGAATCTTTAATGAATTTTGAGGATGCTAAAATCATTAAGGATATACAAGCTGATAACTTTAGAATGACACCTATCATGGTTCCAGCTATTATTTCTGGTGAAAATGTTAATATAGTACTGGACACAGGAGCTGCTGGTTCTGTTGTTTCCACTAATACATTACAGAAAATTGATAGTGAATATAGGTTTAAGCTTGAACCACTTCAAAATAAAAATTGGAGAGGTTTTGGATCAGTGCTACACCCCATTGGTAAATACAAAGCTGCTGTTTTCTTTAAACACCAACATGGTTATGTAAGGGTAACTTGTGACTTTGTGGTAATGGATAATACTAACTGTAGTAACTGTTTTATCATTGGAAATGATATTCTGACTAAATTTGGTGTAAAATTAGACCCTGCTAATAACAATTTTACAATTGGCATGAATGGTAAGAGGAAATTTAAAATAAATTCTTTTAACACATTCTTACACATTGAGTCAGTAACAAATTCCCGGTGTAACGGAAGAGAATCCAATGAGATGGAACTTCTGGAAACAGAAATTTCAAAAGCATCATTGGGCACTCAGATAAGTAAAACTGAGAAAGATAATATTTTGGAATTAATTAAAGCTTTTCCAATGGCTTTTGCACATGGTACAAATGAACTTGGCCTTGTAAAAGATCATGAAATGAAGATTAGTTTAACCTGTGATATGGATAATATTCCTGCTAGTCTTAAAAAGAAACCATACCCTGCTTCACCAATGAAGAGGAAAGACATAGAGGATAATATTAAGATGTTATTAAAAATGAACATTCTTGAGAAGGTTAAATCTACACCAAAATATTGTGTAATATCACCAGTGCTAATTTCTTATGAACAAGATAAAGCAAGACTGTGCGGTGATTATAGAGCATTAAATACATTTACAGTAGATGATATTTATCCCTTGCCAAGGATTGCCTCTATACATGCTAGCCTTAAAGGTGCTAAATATATAAGTTGCCTAGATGGAAATAAAGGGTACCATCAAATTCCTGTTGAAAAGAATTCACAGAAATTTTTGTTGATAACAACACACATGGGAATTTATAAGTATGTCAGAATGCCATTTGGACCAAAAAATGCTCCATCAGTATTTCAGAAGTTAATGGATATAACATTCCATAATGAAATGATTGAAGGATGGTTAATGGTATACATTGATGACATAATAGTGTTCTCTAAAACTTTTGATGAACACTTAATCCATTTAAGGAAAGTATTTCAGAAAATGGATGAAATAAAAATGACCCTTGCATTGAAAAAATGTAAATTTGGGTTTGAATCTTTAAAAGTGCTTGGTCATATTGTATCTGGCTTACAAATATGTGTAGACCAAAATAAAGTGGCTGAAATAAAGAATATTGGCATTCCTCAAAATGTAAAGAATGTACAATCTTTTCTTGGAATGTGTGGTTATTATAGACAATATATAAAAAACTACCAATCAATTGCTGCGCCACTGACCACACTGATAAAGAAATCAGAAGCTTTCATTTGGAATAATGAAAGACAACAAGCTTTTGATAAGTTGAAAGAATGTTTAATGACAGCTCCTATCTTGGGTTTACCAGATTTCCAATTACCTTTTGTATTATATACAGATGCAAGTTTTATTGGACTGGGTGCTGCTTTGCATCAAAAACAACTTATTGAAGGTAAAATTTCAGAAGTAGTAATCTGCTATATTTCACGTACTCTGAGAAGTGGTGAATTGAAATATGGTGCTACTCAACTTGAATGTTTGGCAGTAGTATGGGCTCTTGAGAAGCTACATTATTACCTTGAAGACCAAAAATTTGAGTTAATAACTGACTGTAGTGCAGTTAAGTCACTCTTAAACATGAAAACTCCTAATAGACACATGTTTAGATGGCAATTAGCTGTACAATAATACAGAGGCCGGATGACTATTACACATAGAGCAGGAACCTTGCACTCTAATGTAGATCTGTTATCTAGAGTACCTCTGCCTAATAATGATGATAATCCTGCTTATGTTCCTGAGTCAGAGATTATTAACATTTATGGCATTTATATTGTAGATCTTGAGGATGAGTTTATGCAATCAATTCTTGATAATTATAATTCAGATCCTGACTTGAGTAAATTAACTACAATATTAAATGATCCATCTAATGCTTCAATGAATGTTTTAATAAAAACATTACCAATTAAGTATAAAGAGGCATTAGAAAAAGGAAAATTTTCCATTGAGGATGGTTTTATATATTACAGGAAAAAATTAAGTAATGTAATTGTAATTCCCCCTTCAATGAAGGAGTTAATATTAAGTATATGTCATGATGATATATTAGCAGGTCATTTTGACTACCATAAAACATTAACCAGAGTAAAAAATACAGCTTGGTGGATTAACATGTCTGAGGATGTTCAGAAATATGTTGAAACATGTGATTCTTGTCAAAAATCTAAAAGATTAACAGGAAAAAGAGCTGTTTTATTGCAACAAATTGAGCAACCAAAAGCTCCATGGGAAATCATTAACATGGAATTTGTAACAGGTTTGCCAATAGCAGGGCATAAGAGTTATAACTCCTGCTGGGTAATTGTAGATAGATTTACAAAGATGTGTAAATTTATTCCTACCCACAAAGAGGTTTCTGCAAAGGACTTAGCTTTTTTATGGTGGACACAAATGTTAAATACAGCAGGTTTCCCCAAAGCAATAGTTTCTGACAGAGATCCTAAATTTACTTCTGAGTTCTGGACGTCACTTATGGATGTTTCAGGGTGTCAATTAAAACTTTCTACAGCACACCATCCACAAACTGATGGGCTAGCAGAAAGAATGATACAAACCTTAGAAGATATGATAAGAAGATAATGTGCTTTTGGTCTTAATTTTAAAGACAATGACAAATTCACGCATGATCGGGTAACCCTTATCCCAGGTTTAGAATTTGCATATAATAGTACAGTACATTCTGTCACTGGCAAAAAGCCATTTGAGTTATGGTTGGGTTATGTACCTAATACCCCTGCTAAAACTCTTAATAAGTTACCTAGATTGGATATCCATCCAGGTACTAAATCTTTTCTTCAGATGCAGGAATTATGCAGAAAACATGCTCAAGAATGTATAAATAAGGTGTTTGAGTATGAAAAGAAAAGATGGGATAAAGCCCATAAAGAACAAATGTTCAAAGAGGGTGATGAAGTCCTTATTTCAACACTACATTTCAATTTAAATGGTAATGTTAAATTGAAGGATCCATTCATTGGACCATTTTTAGTTAAAAAGATGGTTGGTAATAATGCTGTTGAGGTTATTCTATATGCACCATATGATAGAAAACATCCAGTATTTCCTATTTCTCTTATAAAACCATACCATTCTAATGATACTGCTCTATTTCCAAGAAGATCAGGAAGGCATAGACAGCAACCTGAAGAAATAGTTGAAAAGGCAGAAATTGAAAAGATACTTAAAAAGAGACACCTTACTAAAGAAAAGGGAGTTGAGTATCTATTAAGATTTAAAAATAAATCAAGTGAATATGACCAGTGGATTCCAGAAAATGAAATCTCTGATCTTAAAAATCTCTTGAAAAAATTTAAATCTAAATAATACTGTTCATTCAGTATATGTATTATAAAAATTATTTTTTTTATTTTTATTTTTTATTATTTCACTCCTTTGTTTTAATTAAAATGTCTTAACATTTTTTTATTGTTTTTTTTGGGGTGAGGGAGTGTCAGCCTAAATATCCTTGGGACTGAGTATTTCTTATGCTTAAAATAAGTTAATCTTAAGTAGATTAAGCTTATATCTTAAAAATAAGGTTAAAATAATAATATATATTATTTTATTATATATATATATAATTATTATTCTATTATATAACTTATAATAGTTTAAATAGCTTATCCATGGCCTAATAATACTTATTAAGGTGTTAATGGAGTCATAATATACTTATCTTAAGTGATATGAAGTAATTATTGACATACATAAGCTTATATGTATACATAAATCTCATATTCAGTGAAATATGCAGTATATTGTGTATATTTAGGTATATAAGTGGGTTTTAGCCCCTTAATAGCCTATAACCTTTGTTTTTCTGCTTATTTTAGGTCATATGGACAAAATCAGTGGACTCACAACGCCTACAGAAGAATAGACACCTATATCAGGCGCATACACCCAGTTTGGACAACTAAAATTACTTCCTTGGATGGTTATTCACGGATTTATGGGTTGGAAGGATGTTTCTGGGTTAATGTGGATGCTTGGGGATGTTATTGGGGGCTTGGACATTTTATTTTTTTCCTTTATATGCTTTTAGTTTCATTAAATCTCTTTTTGATTGTTTATTTTACCTGTTTCTTTATGGTATCCGCTTTTATCTGGGTTTTCTATTTATGGTATGGATCAGTGTTATTATTAATTGTGATGGAAGGTCCTTACTGGAGGTCTGGGTGTTGAAACTGCTTGAAGTGGACGCCATGGGGAGGTGATGGGCCCTCACAGTGCTGTAATTGCCGGGGATAGCAGTGACATCATCTGTATTAAAGGTCTGTGCACTCCAGTGGATTTGGGTATAAGTAAGGAGGGATTTTGACGGTTATTTATCATCAATCAATTACTAAAACTCCAACAAACACTACTATACAATTATTAACCCTTAGAAATATATTATAAAGCCACTATAAATTGATTTTATCTTTATATAAAGCTATAACTATATTTTATTCATCTATTTTCCACCACTAGCACGCACTTAAATCCAAGTATTGTGAGTTTGACTTGAGTATAACTATTTTATTAGTCTTCCCCTGAGGTTTAATCACTAAATCATTTATCAATAAGTAGTAGGACCATAAATAAACACTATTATATCATACTTATATACTAGACTATACTGACATACATACTAATAAGGTGTTAATATAAATTTTTAAAATATGTTTTTCAGCACAATCAACAAGCTCAAATAAGGTCATTATTTGAATTAAAATATTATCAAAATAAGTTAGAAAATCAAAATGATTCTGCATTATATTTTTACCCGTTTATCATGCAATAATTTTCTATTACAGCTGAGTTATTTCCTTTTGAATTAATTATGAACATACATAGATATCCATATTTTATAGAGAAAGATATTCATGAGAAAGCTCATCTTTCCGTCCACTCAACTCTTCATTATTAACTATTTTCAAAATAAAAAATTTATTATAGTAGTGTTTTTTGTTGCCATATTCTTTCAAAATTTTATATTTTTGTTCATTTTGCTTTTCATAACGTATATGATGAGCTCTAGTTGTTCTTATTTTCCTCAGGGAAAAATACCTACTAATACCCGTGTACTAAATAAAAGATTCAATGAGATTCTCCCTCAATCAACTTCTCATTTTTGCAGGTCTATTTACAATTTCTGTCGTGTGCTTTTGAATATTTCACCTCAGTCTAATGAATGGAAGCTGAACCCCACCGAAGAACAACTACATAGGTTTTCATTGTTCAATATAAGCTCTCTCAACATTGATATTAATTTGCCATATCCTGAACGAAATTACCGTGTTCCTGAACAAATCCCTGCTATATTCCACAATGCTTTTATCCACTTTCTTCTTCAATGCAACTTTCCTGGAAAAACGTTTGTTTGGAATCTTGATTGGTTTCACAAGTGGAATCAAGTTTTGGCAAAAATTATCATTAAGCACTGGGATAAAGCTTTGGAAAATAATTATTTGGTTTCTTATTCAATGGACTCTACTCATATTTCCTACCTAAATCAAATGGGTGTTCTTCACCGCTGGTTTATAGGTTATGCTGATAAATTACGACTTGGAAAAGATTCTGATAGTTTCCGTGAAATAGTTAAAATAAGAAAGTATAAATATAAAATAAAAAAGAAATTAAGAACTAATATTTTTATCTTTTTTTTACACAAACTTATATAAATTTGACAATCTTTTTCAGAATTCTTTTAACGGAACTCACCTTCTTAAACAACTTCCAAGTGGTGAAACCTATGAGAATCTTTTCAAAAACGTCAAATGTTGCTCAGACACTGAAATTGATGATGAAGGTTCTTTTAAGCGGATTTTATTTCCATGGAGATCTGAAGAATTCTCAAAACTTGCACGAAAGCTCGACCAGAAACACATTCAAATCCGAGAATCTTCCTCTTATTCAGGAGAAATACTTAAGAACTTGGCATTATATGATAGATTTAATTTGGTATCCTCAATCGAGACTCACTTTAACTCTTTTCCAGTCCCCAGGGGTTTGCCAAGTGACTTTTATTCTTTATTATATCTCGCTTCTCTTAATCCTCAACAATTAAGACTTCTTAATTGTCAAGCCCCAATAAACATTTCCTACATACTTGAACAAATTTCAAATTCTAATGTGAGTTATTGATGAATTCCCTAATCAATAATCTAGCAGACTCATATTCCTCGTTTCCAATGTTTGGGACACTTAACCTTAAAAAATTAGAACAGATAAATATTTTTAGCTATGATGCAACTTTATATAAAGAAAATTTCACATACATTGATAGCTCAATATTTTTTCTTTGTATCTTATAAATGCTGAATTCAATACTTCTGCTTACAAAATACTTGAGTACATGAACTTCATTTTGTTGGCCCATTCTATACAGACAATCAACTGCTTGCTGTTCAACTGCTGGATTCCAATTAGGCTCCTGTTTCAATATTTTAAACAAATTCTTTTTTCAACCTTTTCTATTTCAATATAAGACTCTTTGACTTACCATTATATACACATTTTGTGCACACCTCAAGTCTATTCCAACTCCTGCAGCCTTGATTGTACCAAGAAAAACTTGACATCTTTCATCATTTTTGAATTTGTCCAGATTTTCATCCCTTTTTTTCATGCTCAACTTTCCTAAAAGCTCTGTGTAGCTAATTCAATGGTCATCTAAAGCCTTTTTTATACTGTTTCAATGGATATAATATTGAAATGTTGTTTAAGCTAAAAATAAGTTATTGAGATAATTAATAGAATTCCTTACATTTCCAAAAGTCTGCATATTCTGAAAATATAACAGCCTTGGGACAAATTATCCCCCCTTCTCCCCTTAAGAAGATTTCTAAATGACTGATTAGATGTATAATCTTTGCTGAATGTTTCCATGTGAAAGGAAATTTTGGAGGTTGATCTGGGTTTTTGTAGACAGGGTAGTTACAAAATTGCCGTAAAATTGACAGTTCTCGGAGAAACTCAGCTGAGTCCCAAGGGAGGTTGGTGTTTTGAGAAGGCCCATAATACTCAGAAAAATGTTCTTGAAGCTTCGTAAGTTTTGAGTGCCAAGGTTCTGATAATTCTACAGATATTCCTTGCTCAATTTTTTGAGGAAGTGATAAGATTGCTTCTTTTGTCCTCTGCAGGCATATGACATTCATGAGAGTATTTATCAATTTTATTGAGCTAGAGCTTCCTCTGTTTAAGCCATTCATAAGAAAATTAATCCACAACCAGTTTTCTTGCCATCTTTCGATTCTGAGGAATGATATAAGGCTTTGAAGATCAGTTGTCCGGTTCTGAAGTGGTGTCCCTGTCAAGCATAGTCAATACTCAGCCTCCAAGGCCGATATATTCTGATTTTTGTGCAACTGGGGATTCTTGATTAAACTTTTAAATTATGTTAAACATTTCATCAGCTTTTATAATATTATGTTCAAAATTATTAGTAATTCAAATGAATGCTTACTGAACCTCATCTAAAACTATTCTGTACCAAATGAGTTTATGAGTTACTGGCAGAATAGGTTGAGGAGTTTTCTTTGAAGAAGATGGACTTTCTGTCTCATAGGTAGTCAAAACAACTTGTTGGTTCTGAAGCTCCTCAAAATTAATTTTCTTTGAATCCTTCCCATAAAGAACCTTGAAAGGTAGTGCATTATCTTCAAAGTGAATTCTTATTTCATTGACCCAGTATGATAATGTTGCAAGTGGGAAAATGATGAGAGTTGCTGATGTCCTATTTTTCTCTTGTCCACCACCCAAGAGTTGGAATTGTCTGGCTTCACTTTGAGTTGCAGTAATTAGGCCAAGAGTTGAGAGGGTCTTTCCCAAGCCCATATCATCAGCTAGAATTGAACCAATTCCTGCAGAGGATAACTTTTCTTCAAGAAATTGTTCATAATAATTATTAAAACCCACTCTCAGCCAGCTGTTGTCTGCATTTCTCCACAGGTTTTCTAACTTTTTGGATAAGTTATTTTCATTGTCTATCATAAAATTGATAGCTTGAATCTGATGCGTTTTCAGAGTTGTTTTCATACCACGTATAGATAGATTTTCCATTTGATTATCCCTTGTCCCAGAAATTTCAGAAGTTGTGTGAATACAAGAATGAGGAATATTGAAGAAGACAGTTGGATTGTAGTGTGGAATTGGTGTCAAATCAATTTGAGCATTTAGAAATACTTCTTTAGCCTGACTAATAAAATCAGTCAAACAAAAAAGGAGGCCACAAATTCTATACTGCCTGTTTAATAGTAGAACCAAGTAAGAGCAAAAATAATAAGGTATTTGGGGATTTAAAGCCCTTTCCTCAGTTAAATTTTGAGATCCAGATCCAATTTCTCCAAGTAGTTGTCCAATTTGGCTGCTCTGTTCATTAGAAAGATCACCAATAGGTTTTGCTTCTCCTTCTTTGAATAATCCAAAAACATGAACTAAAGATCTTCCTCATTGCATAATAACTGGAGTGGATACTTCATCAAATACAGATCTTTCTTTTGGAAAAATAGGTTTAAAATATAAAGAGAATTGTCCAATGCATCTTAAATTTGACATTTTAATTAAATGAATTTTATGGTGATGGTGGTAGTTTAAAGAAAGAGAGGGTGAGAGCAAAGTTTTGAAAGAGAATAAAGTAGAGAATATATATAATATTGGATGAATATTCAAAATTGAATTTTTCATGTATGTTAATAATTAATGTTGACTCACATTTTAATAATAACTAAATACAGATAAATAATTAAAAAAAGTGCATTATTTTAGAGCCTAAGTTTTGTGCCAATATATTAAAATTAGTTTCTTTAATAGTGTAAATTTTTTAAAAAATACATTACTATTTTTTCCCCTTATAAAAAAAATATATATTTTTTCTCCTACATTAACTTTTTTGAACATTGTCTTATACTTTTTTATTCCAAGGAACAATGAGAAATTTCTATTGATAAGGGCTCAATATCAACTTTTGTCTATAAAATTTAAAATTATGTGCAAATATTTTTACAGAGTTATATTTTTATTAATAAAATTTTTAAAAAGGACTTAAATAGTATTCTTTTTTATATATTTGCGGAAATAAAATCGATAATTGAAATAATATTCCAGACCTAGTATACTATGTGTCATTTAAGATATTTCTACTAATATCAAGCCTGACCTCCCAACATTAAATGGATCTATATATAAAATTGAATATTATGGTATGTTAAGTGTTGTGGCTCAACCATTGCTCAAATTTGTTCCAACTGATGCCCAACTTAAATCCAAAGCTCTGCTCAAGAAGGGATAAATTGAGGCTCAATTTAGGGCCAACTTTTTTTTCAAAATTTTTTCATATAATTTAAAAACAGTTTCCTAATTCTTTCAAAACATTTCCCCAACAATTTCCCAACCTCTTCCTGAAAGTTTCAAAAAGAGGGAACTGCTAGCAGTTCACCCCCTGATTTCCCATGGTGAGGCATTGGATCACCATTCATATCCAATACACCAAAACTAGGGGAAGCCATATCATCCATTCCCCTTTGAATCTTATGCAGCACCTCTTTGCTGCACTTTCTCTTAACTGCATTCATCATAGGATCCACCTTTGAAGACTTAGGTTTTAATTGATCCCAAGAGTTTCTATTAGGCCTTCCCACTTTACCATCTTCCACATCATACAAACCAGCCAAGCATTCACCCCTTGACTGACCTTCACAGGAAAAAAACTTCAAACCAGAAAAAGAAGATATGAATGAAACCGGTTTTTCCTCCTTTCCTTTACCCTTGATATCTTCTTCACATTTATCAGAAGAAAGAGCCTCTGTAAATGACTCTTCAAACCTTGGCCTCTTAAAGTTAGTATTTTGCCTCCTTCTAACCAAGTCCACTGGAGCCTGACCATCACTCACCAGGAAAAAAAAAATGTTGTCACCTTCTAGAAGGTGCCTTCCCCCAATTGAACAACCATATTTCAGTCAACAATGGGTACTTTCTAGAAAGAGTCTGATTTTTTTTTTCTGGTGACTAGGTTTTACAAAAGGTCCATCAGGAAAATTAAACACCTTTCCTTCAGAAATATCCCAATTAAGTTCCCAACCATAATTAAGCAGATGATTCTTCCTACTGCAGTAAAAGAAGATCCAAGGATCACTTCTTCCAGCCCTCCTTTCAAAAATATTTGGCTGAGAAGATGATTCTTTTACTTTTTGAGCCTTATGCACAAAAATGTGAATCTGCTTGGTCAAATAAGCCAATTTCTCTACCACAGGATCCACCCCTTTGTAATTTTTCAGGGGGCTTCTCTTTACTTGCACTCTCCTTCTTAGCATCCTCCACATCCTTTTTCAAAAGGCTTCACTAAGCTTTCTGAAATACTTTCTGTTAGTCTCCTGGAAAGTATCCAATGACAATAACTTCAAATAGTCATCCACAAACTCTTTGATCACTGAAAACGCAGATGAATGTTAGTTTTCATTATAAAGCTACTTCATTTTATCCTTCCTTCCCAACTCTTTCAGTACATCAATTGTAAAATCCCAGCTCATACAAATCTACCAAGTACTCCACCTTTTTCAAAATCAGATCTGAAAACTTCTTATAGGAATAAAGATTCTTCACTTCATTATTAGATTGTGATTTACTAGAAATCATATTCAGATCAGCCATTGAGTACCTGGAACCCAACTTTTCAATTAGTTTCAGAAATAACTTTTTCTGATTCTTTACTCTTTAGTGTTCCATAGCAGCTACCTACTTAACTAATGTCTTATCACAAATATAAAAGATGACTTATTTTATTATATGCTAGCAAGAAGTATCTTCAACATTCCCAGAAGCCTCATACCCCTTCAAAAGTAACTTCACATCATCCCCCATCAAAATTGGCCCCATCCCAGACTTGACCCTGACTGAGAGCCTCACATAAACAGGAGGAGGATCATCCTCAATAGTACCAAAAAAGAAAGAAGGTCCAAAAGTCATTGTGACAGAGAGTCCCAAAAATAAAAATTACAAACACAGAAATTCCTCTGAAAGTGATATTCCAAAAGTAAGAGTGTTTCCAAAAGCTAGAAAATTTCACCCCCATGTTGTCTGCCAGAGATGTAGATGATCCTATAGTACTAGCCATATGACTTGACTAAATGGAATCAAGAGATAAAACTGGTGAGAAAACCCCCTGTTTCTTAAGAAAAACCAAGTGAGATTAATTTGTTACAGAAAATTAGAGAACTGTTAAAACACACCTCCTAACAACACCTCTTGACTTCTTAATAATTTAAAAAAAATAGCCACTTGACAAGCCACTGAAAAACCCCCACACCTGAGATGCACAGTAAAATTTACACCAGAGAAAATACACACCTATATTGCTCTTTATTACACACAAAGAAAAAAAAAAGCAATGATACTTGATGCAAGTTACTAACACTACAGCACATGTTTGTTTTGCCACAGGGTGCAACAATTACACAACAGTTGTGCAACCATTAAAAAACAATTGTTTTTTGCACTTAAGACCTACCTAAGGACTTTAAGTTCTAAAAATAATTGTTACATAACTGTTATGTAATTGTTGTGCCATTGTTGTGTCCCAAGACAAAACAAAACATTTATTGTAGTGTAAGCTACACCAGAGAATAAATATACAAGTGTTAAGATCACTGAAGAGCAAATCTTGCACCAAACTTGACTAAAGTGGTGACTCAAAAGTGAGATGAGAGAATGAGTTGTAAAAAATTCCAACTAATCAGATGATCAATAAAGTTACCCAACTGTATCCCCCCTCCTCCCTATATTATGCACAGACCTACACACAGATCTCTAAAAATCTATGTTGATATGCCAAAACAGTGGTTACACAACCAAGTCAGAAGCAAAAACTGATAGAATTAGTTTTTTCAAATGAAGACAACCTGTCACTGGTTTCTCCTTGCACAATTCCACCAGTGAAAATGGTACCCAATCTTCAGTGAAGAAAACCCATCAACAATGAACAAATCCAATCAGTGGTGAAGGATAATACTTTGAAAAAGACCCCCACTTTTCAGTGATGGTTACCCGTGGTTATAGGCTTATTTTAACCGTATAAAAGCTTTTTCATTTATGACTTTTAAGATCAATGTGAAGGGTTTTTTTTATTTATTTACTTAATAAAGTAAAGAATAAGATAAAAAATGATAAAAAAGTGTTATTTTGTTAAAAGGTTGTCCTATCAACAACAATAAGAGCCCATTTTATGGACAAAAATCATGAAAATGTATTAAAATATAGAACCTTGAGTGTGAAAATAAGAAAGAGACAAAAGGAAAAGAAAAAGAAAAGATATACAAAAATTTAATATATGAAAAAAAACCATAGAAAGATTTATTTTTAAAACAAAACAAAAAAAAAAGAAAAAGAAAAAGAAAACTATAATTAAGATTTAAATTGAATATTTAGAAGGGTTTTCTCAACACACATCAAGTGAACAGTTTCTTTTTCTCACCCCAGATATATATTTTTCTTGTCATGACCTCACACCCCACAATATGTTCACATTTCCTCCAAATATACTGTATAAGTCATCAAGTGAGAAATTTTATTGCATCAAAAGTTTTATGAGGGACAAAAAATCAGTTTCTCAATTTTGAGTTCTCACACCTCACTCAATATTTGTCTTTCTTGCTGGCAACTACCCTCTACTAAAGGCTAAAAATAGCTCATTACAGCGCGACACACACACACACACACACACACACACACACACACACACACACACACACACACACACACACACACACACACACACACACACACACACACACACACACACACACACACACACACACACACACACACACACACACACACACACACACAAAAAAAAAAAATCTTTTTATAGTAACTCAAAAAAAAAAAAAGATATATATATAAAAAAACACATTGATATGATGGCATGAAAACTGATATGCTCAATATTTAATGTAAGAGTTTCACAAAAGTGTTTCAACTGATCTAAAATAGAGTTAAATGAAAAAAAAAAAAGGAATTGTCACTTGCTATCAAGCACCCACCTCCCCCTTCCCCAACCTCCCCTCTGTTGTTATCAGTAAAAATGGCCCATAACTACAATTAAGTTGTTTAGAAAAGACTACAATCTGAAATAAATATGGAGACATGGAAGACAATCTATCCAGAAACATTTCCAGATTATTTTTTTTTATATTTTTTTTTTAGTCAGAGATGGGCGGAAGAGGTGTAATGAATGGCAAATGCTGTCATGCCATGATGAGTTACTTGAGAATTTATTCAGAATTGAGGATAGAGACCCGCTAGCAGATACTAGCTATTTTTATGTGGTTTTTAGATTGTAAGTAGGACTGAGAACTTTAGAATTTATTTTTTTAAAAAAAAAAAAAAACAATTACAAAACAAAAAAGCTGAATGATACAGCCATTTCCGAATAACCTTTTGGTTTTGAATTGTTCATTGAGCCGAGTGATGAGGATCATGCGTTTCAATCGGATAAAGAATTTGATGAGTCAATGAGTGATATTATGAGATCAAGGGGAACGATGAGATTGAAGAGACCAACAACCACAAAACTAATAGACATAAGTGAGATAGTGAAAAGACTCTTGGGACAAGTAATAGGTATATTGATATATAAAATATAAATCAGAAGAATTGAGGCGTCGCGGTTAAAAGAATAGGTCAGAATTGGCAATATGAAGTACGATTCCCGCATCTGAAACGTCCCCACTCAGCTCACCTTTGATATTACTTCTGTTAGTCCTCTCCATCTTTAAGAAAATCATTATAAACTTCCTGAAAGTGGATTAAAAAGTAAAGTGGACAAAAAGGAATTCCATGAAATGCATTCAATTATCCATCATAAGAATCCAGACCTACGAATATCAAAAATCTTACATTTAGGGTTTCTTCAGTGAAGGGATATCCTAAATCATCTAAAAATTTGGAAAATATTTCCGATTTATCGCTGGGCACTTGAATACCAACTAGCACTCTAGAAACATCTCCACCAGTATTTCTAATGATAGGTAGAGATAAAAGATGTAATATATATATATATATATATATATATATTCTTTTCAACTTTAAATTGTGTTCAAGATTTTATCCAAACTTTTAAATGGCTTACCGATAATGAAATAAAGAAACATTGAATGTAGAGTCTGATAAATGTGAGAACTGATCAATTGGTGAAACGCCACTTAATGCACACAAGAATCGTCGAAGCGCTCCTGGCCTTTCAGGAAAAGTGAACGAAATTAAACGTTCATCAGAGACCTTTCGTCTCCCTAAAGTAAGAGGAAAATGCAAGACTTTCATTAGGTGAATGGTCCACAGTATGAAAAATTTATCTTGTGCTTACCCCCTACCAAGTAACGAGCATGACTTTTTGCCATTTCATTATCCGAGATGTTTCTAACTTGCATTCCATGATCATCTGACCGAATAGCTTGTATTATTTGTTCAACCTCTTGTAGTCTTAATTCATGAGGGGTCGTTGAAGATACTGATGAATCTTTACCTGATTGGTTAGAGAATGAGCTGGAAAGCTGGAATGAGATGAAGATATGAGCTCTCAGAGATGACGAATACCGGTAAGAGAATTCAGTAACGGAACGTGGATGAATGTAAGAGTGAAGTCGATTGAAGCTGAAACACAAGGTGACGTGGATTGTAAAGAAATAGTATATACATCTATTTGTGATTGATGAAAAAATTAAGAACGGGTTACCTTCCAGGTTTTTCTGGTATGACAACACTTAAAAGGACCTCTTTTTGTTCACCCAAGTCAGCCCGTTCGGTGATGAAGCGAAGGCGATCGAAATCCATGTTGGCACCACTGACAATCGCAACAAATTTTTTTCCAGACCCAGCCAATCGATGTTTTTCAACATAGCGTTTCATTCCTGCAACAGCGAGAGCTCCTGAAGGTTCAGATATAGAGCGTGTATCTAAAAGATTAAAAATAAAACTGGTCAGATATATTTAAACATTGGCCATCCATTAGATGATGACGAAAAACAATTGGAATGAAATTTCTTTTATGAGTAAAAATAAAAAACCTTCAAAAACATCTTTGATTGCAGCACAGACTTCATCATTAGTTACCAAGATCATTTCATCAGTGAATTGCTGGCACAACCTAAAAGTTTCTTCTCCTACTATTCGAACAGCTGTTCCATCATTGAAAAGTCCTACTTCATTTAAACATTCTCTTGAGCCTTTTTGAAGACTAAGCGTCATGCCAGTTTGATCAGTTGATTCCACACCAATCACTTTCAAACTAGGTGGCCCTACTCTCTTGATATAAGCTGAAATACCTGCGAGCAAGCCACCACCACCAACACAAACAAAAATGGCCTCGAGAGAGGATAATTCAGTTTCAGAACCAATTTCTAAAGCAATAGTTCCTTGCCCGGCAATCACATAAGGATCATCAAATGGAGGTATGTTGGTTAATTTTAAAGTGGAAGCCAATCTATGAGATTCTTTTTTAGCTTCATCAAAATCTTGACCATGTAAAATGACTTTGGCACCCAATCTGGCAACATTTGTGTATTTGATGGGTGGAGTTCCCAAAGGCATCACTATAGTCGCATTGACACCTAAAGATTTTGCAGATAATGCCACTCCCTGAGCATGATTACCTATGAAATGAGATAGAATGAACAAAATTCGCTTCAGCAATTGAATGAATATATAGAAAAATCGGTGTAAATCGACTAGGATAAGATAATGATTAACAGACCAGCAGATGATGCAATGACACCATTTTCCTTTTCAGATTCAGACAAATGTGCCATCAAATTATAAGCACCCCGAATCTGATGTAAAAAAAAAAAATAAAAAGGGACGATCGAAGTGTTAATGAAATGATAAAAACAATAAGTTAAAATAAAAAACATAATCAATTTCAAAAAGAATAAACAATTGTAGTTCAAATAAAATAAAAATAAAAATGGAAACAGAAACAGAAACAGAAACTAACAAAAGATACAAAAAGTATGAGACTGGAGGAATACCAACTTTGAAGCTAAACACAGGTTGCAAATCTTCCCTTTTCAAAAGAACTTCAACACCCAATTTTTGACTCAAATTAACAGCAGCACTTAAAGGAGTTGGCTTGATGAGTTTATAAACTTTAGAATTCAAAATAAGACGTAGATAGTCTGGAGTACTATCAGATAAGAGACAATGCTGAGGAAGACGGGCATAGAGATGGGATGGTGTACAAGGATGGCCAGGGGAAGAAGAAGAAGAATGGAGAGGAGGAGTGGGAGGAGGAGGTTGAAAATGATGAGGAAGGGGGAGAGGAGGAGTTATTTGTGTCATTTTAAATGCTGGAGCTAGAGTATGATTTCAGTGTTGTGGGGTGCTAGTTTAAAAAGTTTCTAATCGTAATTTTCACACTATCTTGAAAATGAAATTTTGGATGGTGAGATGGACAAAAATGTTACATGCAATTATCTATGCAATTTGAAACTACTTGGGAAAGAAATCACCACCAATTACCTCAATCTCTTGCTATAAGTATTATTCTCCATGCCACATGTTAACTCTTACACGAGCATATTACTGCATAAAAGTACAAGTTTTTGTATCTATACCTTTTGACTGAGTTTAACTATTTATTTATATCCTAAAATGGGAAATATTTTGGTCATCTACCCCTTGCCCCCCCATAACAAATGAAAAGAAGCATTGGGCTTCCATTACTTTCCCATTGTTTTTCTTTACTCCCCTGACTCAAACTTTTGACTTACTACAGAAGCAGTTAATCCGAAGCCTTGAAATTCAAAACATTTTGAACCATCCATTGAACAGCGTGTATGGGCTACCTTCCCCCCCCCCCCCCCAAAAAAATGGCAATCTTACAAAACTCCTACTTAGTATTGCACTACTCCGTTCTCACTACCTTTGGCATCAAACGCAAAAGCTACAATAAAGGTAGAATATGGCATGTTCTAATACAATTAAAATGTAAGGGGAATAAGCCATCACACTTATTTGGTATTGTATAACTTAGAATCTAGAAACAATATGGTCTAACAAAACATGAAACGATTGATTTTGAAGAGAGCATAAATAATTGAGCAGAAGACAAGGATTTGTAAATAAAAGCAGCTGTTTTATACAGATTTCGCTTGCATTGGGCTGGGCTCCAGGGGAGCCGTTGTGAGAGCGTCATCCTCAGGACCACTGGGGGTATCGCCTAGAGCAGCAACTCGCGAGCTTTCGAATGAATTCATACCTTGAATGCCCCATCTCTCAAACATGGCATAATCTTCATTCCATCCATTGGTTGGTGTGGTGAGCATCTTCTCACCAGTAAATATTGCATTACTATAGAAGTCGAACAAGGATTACTTTCTGAAAAGACAGCCATCAATCTGTGAAAATGATAGAAAAAGCTTACGCGCCAGCCAAAAAACACATAGCTTGTTCAGCTTCAGAAAAGGTATTTCGCCCAGCTGCAAACCGAACAATTGATCTAAGCGCATCAAAAGAATAATAAGATTAATAATAGCATCAAAACATGGTGAAAAGTTAAATGACGTAGTTTAGCCTAGATAAAATATTTGTTTGTCACTAACGTGGGTAGTACGATTCTGGCCGTAGCAATCGTCCTAAGGATCTCATCAAACCGAATCCTTTCACGGTCTCCCAAAGGAGTCCCCTTAATAGGCACCAGTGCATTGACGGGGAAGCTCTCTGGCGGTTCATCCCACTGACTCATTTCCCAAATCAAGCCAATTCGATCTTCAACTTGTTCACCCAATCCAACTATTCCACCGCTACAGACAGAAATGCCTGCTTCTCTGACATTAGCTATAGTTTGAAGCCTTTCATCATAGGTTCTCGTGGTGGTGATAGTAGGATAAAATTCACGAGATGTATCCAGATTATGATTATAGGCAGTGAGTCCAGCTTCTTTGAGCTGTTTAGCCTGCTCAGGAGACAACATACCCAAGGTGGTACATACTTCCATCCCCATAGCTCTACAGGTTAGAGAATGGAAAGAGAAAAGCGAACAAGTATTAGGGTAATGAGTGGACAGACGGAAAAAAATGAGGTAAGGCAAATTATTCAGTAAGAAACCAATTTGAAAGCGGTGATGTTCATAAAGACCAACTACTTGCCGTACTTCACGAACCATTTCCAAGATACGCTTGAACGCATTTTTCCGTCCATTCAAATCTCTCCAAGCAGCACCCATACAAAATCGAGTGGAACCATTCTCTTTAGCTTTTCTAGCTTCACTAATAATCAAAATAATACATTTCAGAAGATTATATAGGGGGTGGGGGGGGGATGTAAAAAGTCAATTTCTTACGCAAGAACGGGTTCGATATCGATAAGCTTTGAAGCTTGGAGACCAGTAGAGTAGCGAGAAGATTGAGAGCAGTAAGAGCAATCCTCAGAGCAACCGCCTGTTCTTTATGAATCAAAATAAAAAAAAAACCCCCAATGAAAATAAGGGTTCAGAATAAAAAAGAAAAAAGAAAGAAAGGGTGACCCCACTTGATGTTGAGAAGCGTGCAGAGCTGAACTTTACTAGGATCATGATGTGCACGATGGACAGTAGCCTAGGAGAGGAAAATAAAAGGAAAAATGAATATGAAGAGGATTTTCAAGGAATTAAAGAGGAGAAAGAACGGACAGCTCTGAAGACGAGGTCGATGAGGGGGGTATGAAAGACGTCATGGACGTCAGATTTCGACCATTTTCTTATAGATTTGTTGTGCAAAGAGCCGAGAAGCGAAGGAGAAGAGTCAAGAGAAGTGGCATTAGTGCGTTGAGAGACTCTCAGAGACTTGATAGCCAGCGAAGAAGGAGACAATCTTCTTGGAATGAGGCCAATCATCGTCTGAGATGAGTGACAGCCAGCGACAGGCCGAGAAAGCGGAGAAAAGAAAATTCATGTGCGATCGGTCTCACTTTGCATATGGCCGAGAGCGCACTCCCTGGTGAGGTACCCATATTGCATAATCCGCTCACCAGCCAACCAACTTTTCTCCTCTCAGTTGCAAATGGCCAACCCGACCAGCGCCGGTGGCGGCGTTTACGGTCCTTCAACGGTGAGTTTGCCTCCTTATTCATTCTTTCAATCATTTCTTCTTTGGGCTAATCTATGTGTGGATTTATACGTCTTGATCTTAGAATAAAGCAGATTTGTTGGTCTCTTCCTTCCTCTTCCCCTTCTTCACTCGTCTCATCTTCTCCTCTTTGTTCTTTCTCTTTCAAGCCGTCGAACTTGGGATAAAGCTGAATATGAAGAACGCGCAAGAAAAAAGGATGAAGAAGAACGTGAAAGACTTCAAGCTTCAGACAAAAAAGGTTTTCTCCTATTTAGTTCTTTTCTTTTTTGGTCCTGGTGAATCTCTTTCTAAACCTTGGTTTCATTATCATTCTTTGGAATCCTTTACCTTATTTTTAGGCGCAAAATCATCCCGGAAAAATCAAGTTGATCTTCCAAAGCCAACCGAACATATGAAACAACGTGAGGCTCCATTGGAACTGCACAAAAACGTTGATAGACCATACCTTCATTATTCCCATTTCTCTCCTCCCATTCCCTTACTGATCTACATTCTTATATATGTGCATTCCTCAGTTGAATCAAACCATCATCGTATCAGCAAACGCTCGGGGGCCTGGCGCTCCTGGTTTTTACTGTGATGTATGCAAAAGAACTTCAAAAGATAGTTCTTCTTACCTAGACCATCTCAACTCTCGATTCCGTCAGTCATCGTTCACTCTTCAATCAAACTCAATCCCCTCCATTTCTTGTCATTAAGCTTAAAATGCTAATTGGTTAGGTTTCAAAATCACTGAAAAGAACTTTGCACCAAATTTTAGATTTACGTCAATTAGGTCAGAAAACTCAAGTGGCCCGCTCTACATTAGACCAAGTCCGGAATAAAATAGCCGCTCTCCGTGAAGCCACTAAACTTGAATCTGATTCCAAAAAATATGACTTTGCGCGGCGCTTACAAGAAATCAAAGATGCAGAGCAACAAGCACGAGAGGATCGCAAACTTCGGAGGCGGAAAGCCAAACAAGAAGCAAAAGAAGCTCAGCTTGGGACCTATCAACCTACCCACGATGATCAAGAGGAAGGGGAAATGGCCAAAATGATGGGCTTCTCTGGCGGATTCAAGCCAAAAAAACCTTGAAATTCAATTTGTATTATTATGTTATAATTGTTTTGTTAAAGATATATACACTTGTCACCGATTTACTGTGCCATAAGGATTTGTTCGTTCAATTTAAAGTTCAATTTTGGGGTTTGAGAGTGGTGTAACAGGATTGATATATTCATGTCCACTTTCCTGCTTAAATATAATATTAATTCAATGTTGAACAATGGTCAAGGCTTTTTTATGATTTTATTTCAAAGCTTCAGGGTCTTTTTTTTTTTTTTTTTTTTTTTTTTTTTTTTTTTTTTTTTTTGTCTTGGGATTTTTTTTTTTTTTTTTTTTTTTTTTTGAAATTACTTACCCTTGTGAAATAATAAACTATTGAGCCAACTATACCTCCGCTTACGATCACCAATGATAACACTCCCGCCATGACAATTCCAATAAATATCAGATCTTCCTTTGTCAGGCTTGGTTGTCTCCCATTCCTAGCTGGGGCAGAATTCAAGGGTGAACAAGGTTGTTGTTGGATTCTTACATCACTAATCAGTTTGGCATCTGCATCATTTCGAAAAACTGATATCGGTCCACCAGATACCACAAAACTGGGATACCTGCTTTCGGCCCAAGAAGTGACCTTGAACATCAAGATAATCAGTTGCTTATATATTATTTTCAGCACGACCAACACCAACTAACCTGTCCAGTCAACACACTGATTTTAACAAAACTTGGATCATCAGGCCTAGTGCGCGCATGAATCTTTTGGATAAAATCAACAAATATGTAACTCAAATCCCGAGGATTGGTAGCTTTAGCCATGAGCTATATAAAAAACAATCAATCAATTGATGAAAATCCGAAAATGAGAAATAAGAGCAAATCAAATTTTCTGACTTTAACAGTTAAACTTCTTCTTATTTTAACGTTTTCATGATATACTTTCAGATTTCCATAGCATTCTTTCAAGGTGGCTATTGCCATTACTTGTGGTATGGCGCAAAAGTTGAAAACACTTTGATTCCGGATTAGACTGAGATAATCAAGAACATCGAGACAGTGGCTTAATGCATCCAAAGCCATTTCATTCATAGCCCATCGTGCTGACTGAACATTAGTATTAAGAGTCAATTCGCTAGGATGATCAACATACTTCCCCCATATCTCTTTGGGCCAAAACATCCGTCCATCCTTAACATCTTCACTAAAATCCCTCAAAATGTTTGTCTTTTGAAGCAAAAGACCCATCGCATTGCTTAGAGTTAAACGCTTTCCTAAGTCTGGGCTTTCCAGCCCAGACTCTGCCAAAAGTTGAGATAATCCTTCACCGACTAATCCCGCTACATAATGGCAATATAAATCATATGAAGACATGGTGTCTACCGAAAAAACACCGTTGTTGTCGTGAGCAACTCTTGCATATTTTGCCATGCCTCTTCCCATCCGAGCAGTGGCTCTTGATATTACCCGACGATAACTATAAATAGACAAGCTCAGCCAATGTATAGCATGACATTCACTTTTGAAAAATCCCTACGAGATATGAAGTTCTTGAAACTCGGCAATCACCACATCAAAGCAGACCAATAAATCACGATCTTTTTCTTGCATACCACCTGAAAATCATAATTGAGCCCAGTAAAAAACGCTGAGCGTTGCAGAAAAGTAAAATGAACCAACTCACAACCATTAAAGTTCCATCCAGGTTTTTCCAAATAGGTATGGAAGTTTTGAAGGAGACGTTCCTTGTCAGTGATATTGATGGACATATCATCTTCAATGGTATCCAATCCTCGAAGAACCAAGTAAAAAATGCATATCTAATGCGAAAAATGATTAGTGAAACCTCCAGGAGCTGCATGCCAAATAATAGAGTCTGAAGGCTTACCACGCGGCACAATTCACCTTCAAGCTGTTTTATGACAACACTGAAGCTTCTACTTGTCTGATCTAAAAAATCCCAACATTTTTGCATCTGGGGTTTGTCAATCCGAGATTCTCTGCAGAAAGAAAAAATAATAATCAGCACACATCATAAAGATCCTAGAATACATCTTTGTATATATGTATATCAATGTATCCCACTCACTCAGGATGGTCTTCCAGACGTCGTATAGGTTCATACCAAATTGTGTGATTGATGAAGGCCTAGTCAAAAATCCAAGCCAAATCAACCATAAAAAGAAAAGGTAGGTCACTTATAAATAATAGTCAAAAAATGCTGACTTTGAGCTCAGTAGGATGAAAGAGGGCGAGGGTCAAGAGTTCGATCAGTTTCATCTTTTCTGAAAGTCGATTCTAGTCAACTGGGGACAAAACTTAGTGGATGGATGAACCTGGATATGCAATATCACTCAACACGTGATCGTGGACATCGATCTCTGGATCATTTCACACAAAGACAAGGAAAGCTGTCGGGTGCCAATTCTATCCTACTCCAGCATCTGTCAGAAATCCCACTGTGTTACTGGAATGGCTTAGGAAACCCACAAACAGTACATTATGTATATCTGTGCTCATCAAACACACTTGCGCCAGAAATTGTCTTACATACATTCTGCTTCTTCTTGGAATGTGTGTTTTCCGTTCCTGCTTGGGTTTTTCTTCTCCTTTGGATGATATGTTCTTGGCGCGGTTTCTCAGCATCACCAAGCAGTTAAGAGTACCAAACACTTTAGAAACTCTGAACATGAGCAGGAGAGTTATTGGTATAATAGACAATCTATGCATACAAATACTCATCTACAAGTTTATTAATGCCAACTTTATCACCTCCTGCATTCTCAACACTTAGCTTCTTCCTGATTTATCTTTTTTTTCACCTTGTTCTATTGATTAAGTGGGGAAATATGGCCTCATGCTCAAATGGGAAGTAATACCATGAAAATAAATACTAACTGCAGAGAGTATTAAACTAAACTTTACCTCTAACTGAGCTTGTTCGTTCAATTAACATAAATCATTCAACCCAAAAACCAACTCTAAAATTTAACAATCGCCAAGCTGCATATTGCAATAGAACTGTAAAAATGAACATCATTAAATTCAAGATTGATCCCCAACTTCCTTTTTCAATTAATTTCATAAACTATGTTTTTTTTTTCTTTTCTTTTCTTTTTGACTGGCTTGGTGGTTGGCGGGCTCAATGGAAACAGTCTCACATCGGTTAAACACAGTTGAATCTAAATGTAACTGTCTTCACATCCACATTCAGGCATATGCATTTTCTCCAGCTACCCTCCAGTTTTGATGAACTCTATGACCATGCTCGACCAGCAAAACCCAAAAATTATCATTTAATCCTAACTTTGAGATGGAGACAAATTAGGCAAATTCAGCTCTCCAAATACAAAAGCAAGAGCCCGCTCCTTTTATCTTGAAGCAGTGATATAGTCACAACTGGGACCAATTTGGATTTCGATTGTCCCGTAACCGAGTTTGCCCCTACACATTTCGGACTAAAAGAAGACAAGGTTGACCGACTCACACGAGTCTGGAGTTAAGGAATAATATTCCAAATATCTTTTGAAGAGTCCCTTGAAACTACCCGCTTTCCTTTGATATTACAACCATGAGGCATGTTCGTAAGCTGTCACGTGTCTAAGTGCGTGAGATTGGAGGGAAAGGAAAAAAATAAGAGTCAATTTTCTTTTGAAACAATGCATAAATATGGTTTCGATTGCGTGCATGACATCCCGGTTGTATATATACACCGCGGGCACAATTGTATGGCACCGTCTCGTAATGAAATGTGACACGGGTTTACGCACAATGATATTAGAAATGCTTGATAATATTTGAAATTTGTAAAGTTTGTCATAGAACCTGTCAAGGTCTCTTTCAAGTCTAGAAGGTTTTATGAAGAGGTCCAATGGCGATAACAACGATTTTTAGGGTTTTCAAACTCAGGTACGTATTTTCTATCTTAAAGATATATTACTCAAATGTTCAGAGGTAAAACTTTTAATTATTATTATAATTAAAGAATTAGAATTATGTTGTTGTAAGTACTAAAACAATAATAAATAGTAATAAATATTTGAATGGTAGTAATTGATTTAATAAAATAAGTAAGTAATGGAATGAATTTCAAAAGCACAAAAAGAGAGGGCCTTTTATAGGCAAAAATGGGAGAAATAAAAACACAGAGTTAACACCACTTGATACAAGGGTATGGGAAAAAGAAACTAAATAAAGAGTGTATGTGAAATAACAAAAAATATACTAAATAGTGCATCAATAAAAGATATCACTTTATTTGAAATAAAACTTTAAATCCCTTGGTCCGTCACATTTAGTACAAAAACATTTGATTTAAAATGTTGATTTAACAAAATTTAAAAAAAGGAATTTGAAAAGTTTCTTTCTTTTTATATTCTTATATTTTTAATACTATTTTTATTCCCTCTTATCTGTATTATTGAGCACGGTGTTAGGAAAAGAAATATCTGTGACAGTTACTTATTTTTATTAATTATTTACATTACTTATAGTACTTAGCTAGTTAGTTGTAAGTAATACATAAGTAGTTTGTAAATAATCAATTATTAATAAGGATTAAAAGGCATGGCTTCATCTCATTAAGATAATTAATTATCTTACTGGATAAGTCTAGTAGCCTGGCTGACACTCCCTCACTCTAAAAAAAACAATAAAAAAAATGCTATGATTTTTTCTTTTTATATTTCTTTAGCAGAGTAGAAAGATTAGATATTTCCTTCCCAGGTATCCAAGAATCATATTCAGAAGATTTATTCTTGAATCTCAATAAGTATTCTGTACCTTTTTCAGCAGTAATTATTCTGTCATTTAGAATTTTATCAATTTCTGCTGTCTCAGTGATTTCATTAGGGGTCTTTTTTGGTCTTCCCCTCCTTTTGGGAAACAAATCACTATTGGATGTATAAGGTTTTAAAAGAGATATTGGAAAAACAGGATGTTTTCTGTCATATGGAGAATAAAAAATAACTTCAACTGCATTATCACCAACCATTCTTCTTACAACAAATGGACCAACAAATGGGTCTTTCAATTTGTTATTACCTTGTAAATTGAAGTGGACTGTAGAAATTAACACTTCATCACCCTTTTTAAAAGTGTATTCTTTATGGGATTTGTCCCATCTTTTCTTCTCATATTCAAATGATTTTTCAATACATTTTTGAGCATGATTTCTGCAAAGTTGTTGCATTTGAAGAAAAGATTTTACACCAGGATGTATATCCAATTTAGGTATTTTATTATTGAGAATTTGGGCAGGAGTATTTGGAACATATCCAAGCCAGAGCTCAAAAGGCTTTCTTTGAGTTACAGAATGAACAGTGCTATTATAAGCAAATTCTAACCCTGGAAGTAAGGTAACCCAATCATGAGTGAATCTGTCATTATCTTTATACTCAAGGCCAAAGGCACAATATCTTCTTATCATGTCCTCTAAAGTCTGAATCATTCTTTCAGCTAAACCATCAGTCTGAGGGTGATGGGCAGTAGAAAGTTTCAGATCACAACCACAAACATCCATCAGAGACATCCAAAATTCAGAAGTAAATTTAGGGCGTCTGTCAGAGATTATGGCTTTAGGAAAACCAGCAGTATTGAACATATGAGACCACCATAAGAAAGCTAATTCTTTAGTGGAAACATCCTTGTGAGTAGGGATAAATTTACACATTTTGGTGAATCTGTCCACAATAACCCAACAAGAGTTATAACTGTCTTTTCCAGATATAGGTAATCCTGTTACAAAATCCATGTTTATTATCTGCCATGGTGCATCAGGAGGTTCAATATGTTGCATTAATCCAGCTCTCTTACCAGTTAATCTTTTTGATTTTTGGCAAGAATCACAAGATTCAACATATAATTTGGTGTCCTCAGACATATTAACCCACCAAGCAGTGTTTTTAATTCTGATCATTGTTTTTTTCAAGATCAAAATGTCCAGCTAATATGTCATCATGACAAATTCTCAAGATGATTTCTTTCATAGAAGGAGGAATAACAATGACATTACTCAACTTTCTTCTATAATATAGATATCCTTCATCAATTGAAAACTTACCTTTCTCCAAAGCCTTCTGGTACTTTGTTGGAAGGGTTTTAATTAATGCTTGTATTGAAGCATTTTTTTGGATCATTTAATATGGTGCATAACTTTTTTAAGTCAGTGTCCTTATCATGTGAATCCAGAATTAGCTGCAATAGCTCTTCCTCCATATCAACCACATATATTCCATGAATATGAATAATTTCATCCTCAGGATCATAAGCAGGATTAGAGTCATTATTTGGTAAAGGTAACCTTGATAACATATCCACATTTGAGTGAACAATACCAGCTCTATGAATAATTGTCATTCTCCCTCTGTACTCTTGAACAGCTAACTGCCATCTGAACATATGTCTGTTAGTTGTTTTCAAGTTTAAAAGGGATTTAACTGCACTGCAGTCAGTGACAAGTTCAAATTTCTGGTCATCTAGGTAATAATGTAGCTTTTCTAGAGCCCATACTACAGCTAAACACTCTAATTGAGTAGCACCATATTTCAATTCACTATTTCTCAAGGTTCTTGAAATATAACAAATTACTACCTCTGATACTTCATCATTCATCACTTGTTTTTGATGGAGGGCAGCCTCCAGACCAATAAAACTGGCATCAGTATATAAAACAAATGGCTGATTAAAGTCAGGTAAAGTAAGAATAGGTGCTGACATCAAACAGTGTTTCATAGTGTCAAAGGCTCTTTGTCTTTCACTATTCCAGACAAAAGCAATATCCTTTCTAGTTAATTGGGTAAGGGGTAAAGCTATGACTTGGTAATTTTTAATATACTGTCTATAGTATCCACACATTCCCAAAAAACTCTGTAGCTCTCTAACTGTATTAGGAGCCTTCACCTCTTGTATGGCTGCCACTTTGTTCTAGTCAACACATATCTGTAAGCATGAAACAACATGTCCAAGAACGTTTAAAGAATGGAAACCAAATTTACATTTCTTCAAAGCAAGTGTCATATTTATTTCATCCATTTTCTGGAATACTTTACACAGGTGGTTAAGATGGTCCTCAAATGTTTTTGAGAATATAATGATATCATCAATATAAACCATCAGCCATCCTTCAATTATCTTTTGATGGAATGTGTTATCCATGACTTTTTGGAAAATTGAAGGGGCATTTTTAGGGCCAAATGGCATCCTAATAAACTTATAAATACCCATATGAGTGGCCATCATCAGAAAGTTCTGAGAATTTTTCTCAACAGGTACCTGGTGATATCCCTTGTTACCATCCAAACAGCTGATATATTTAGCACCCTGTAAAGTAGCATGTATAGAGCTGATTCTAGGTAAAGGGTAGATATCATCAACAGTATAAGTATTTAGTGCTCTATAATCACCACATAACCTGGCTTTATCTTCCTCATAAGAAATTAGGACAGGTGAGATAACACAATATTTAGGTGTTTCAACTACCTTTTCAATAATATTCATTTTTAAAAGGGTAGAGATATTGTCTTCAATATCTTTTTTCTTTGTGGGAGAAGCAGGATAAGGCTTCTTCTTTAAACTAGGTGGTATATCAGTTAATGGACAAGACAATGAGAGTTTCATTTCTTCTTCAACTAATCCCAGTTCATGTGACCCATGAGCAAAGGCCATAGGAAAAGACTTTATCAAGTTAATGATGGAATCTTTATCCTCACCAGAAAGTTGTTCTCCAAAAGAGGCATTGTCAATTTCAGACATAAGGGCATGCATTTCTTTTGTAGATCTTCCTTTATATTGAGACACAGAATTACATGTGTTCCATTCTGGTTTTAATAATTTTTTAGGGGAGGAAATCTTAAATTTTCTCTTCCCATTCTTCCCCATTGTGAAACATTGGTTTGAAGGATCTAATTTTATGCCATACTTGGTTAAAATATCATTCCCTATAATAAACCAATTGCTTAAGTTATCATTTTTCATGACAACAAAATCACAAATAGCTCTTACAAAACCATGGTTATATTTAAAAAACACTGTGGCTTTGTATTTCCCAATGGGGGAAAAGACAGAGCCATAACCTCTCCAATTTTCAAAAGTGATAGGAATCAGTTTTGATTTATAGTCTTGATCCACTGAAGCAAGTGCTCTTTCAGAAACTACACTTCCTCCAGCTCCAGAATCCAGAACAACTTCAATGCTGGTTCCATTAATCAAGACTGGTGCCTTAAGAGGGGCAATTACGATTGAGCTATCCTCAATGTTATTTATGATCTCAGCATCCTCAACTGTAGATAAATCATTATTATCAATATCAATAGTATTTAAATAATGAATATCTTCTTGCAGCATCAAGATTTCTTGTTGAGATTCATAAGAAATATTGCTGGCACAATCACTTGAAGTATCATCCAGTTCTATTGTGTCATCCGCCTTCTCCTCAGTTTGTTCAACAAGATTTTTTTAAAGATTATACATTTATTTTATTTTTATTAGCATTATAAATCTAAGTTAAAATAAATAAGTTACTTAAAGGTTGCAATAGGTCTATTAATAATAACAGTGTTTGACACACATTGAAATTAACTCTTATTTAAACAAATATATTATAATTTAATAACCCTCATTATTGTGTCAAGTCCCAAGGAATCATTGTTGCCTTTTCTTTTAGAATAATTAAAACTATTTTATTATTTTATTTCTTCCCTTTTGTAAAATCTTTTCCTCTATTTCCTCCTCCTCCTCTCCATTCTTTCATTCTTCTTCTCCTTCTTCTAGATGACTGGCAGATAATTATATTCTTATTGTTTTAAAATATTGAACACCACTTTTGAGAAAATCTGTCAGCCAGGCTATTTCAGGAGCCCAGTAAATTATATAATAAATTACTGGAATCATTTAAGGGAATAACATTATGTATTTTATGTATTTACAATAAAATATTTTATTGAATAATAAAATTATATAAATATTTTATGAATAAGTAAAATAATTATTATATTTATTTTTATTATTAAGTAAATTTTTATTACATAAAAAATATTATATTCTATAAAGTCATGGCACATTTTTATGTATTTAATATGTTTAAATTTCTAAATTAATTATTTAGAATTATATTATAAGTGTAATCATAAATTTAACTTATAATGTAATTACAATTTAAATAATAAAATTTATATATTAAATACAACTTATCATATAGTATTATCCATAAATATTGGGTGCTCTTTTACCCTTAATTGTGTTTTTATAATTACTAAGTTAATTAAAAACACTTATTAGGGGGTGTCAGTTCTGGCAAATCCGCACTTAACTTAAGTGCGGATTTCAAACCAAATCAGCACTTACAAATCAGCACTTAAATTTTGCAAAAAAGTCACTTATTTCAAAAAAGGGTGTCAGTTATGACCTCAAATCAGCACTTTTTTCCCGTTTTTTTTCACAACCACATTTTGGCCACAAAACATCCCTTCCTTTCTTACCCCATCCCTGTCACATGTGACACACTGACCTTCCTCGCTACCTACCCATCAATCCTCGGCACACACCCCTTCCTGACATTTTCAATATTTTGACCAGGCATGTTTACATTCTTTTTTACTTATTTCTTCTACTTCTTAATCTTTTTTCTATGGGTGTCAGTTCTGACCTCAAATCAGTACTTTTTTCGTGATTTATTTTTTCAAAACCACATGTTGGCCACATCATCCCTTTCTTTCCCATACCATTTTGTACTCTCCAAATGTCCTCTTTGTGTACTTCATTCAATTGGGTTGGTATTTTGGTTTGTTGCATATTCATTTTTTTTGGAATTTACGGTGAATTTTTTTTTTTTTGGATGGCTCATTGGTTTTCTTTCACCAGCTCAACATGAAATCGCATATTTTCTGAAATTGCATATTTTGTCAGTGATTTTTTTTTTCATTCATCCCTCATATCCTTTTCCTATTCTCCTCCAACATCCCTCAAACAATTTGGTTTCATTCATTTTGTCATCTCATCTCTCCAGGTAAGTCACTTTATTCTTTTTTTTTGATTTTTTGATTTTTTGATTACTAATTATAATTTTTTTTTTGTTTTTTTCTGTTTATTTTATTTTTTTTATCTAAATTTTTTTTGTAAGTGGTTATTTTGGATTTCAATGTTATAATTAACCTTTTTTTTCTCTCCCTCTTTACTTTCTTTTTTAGCTCCATCACCCTACTCTTCATCCCTCCTTGGCATGGTCATTATCCCCCCTTTCCCTTATTTCACTTTTTTTTGGCTCCATTTCATTGAAACACATACATTGCACATTCTTTATGCATTTCACTTACTCCATATTCAATTTCCCCACAATTCCAACATCAATCTTTCTCACTCTATTTTTCCTACTTTTCAATCAAGGTAAGTTTCATCTCCTTTTTTTCATGCCTATATGATATCTCATTCCTTTTATGAAAAGTTCATACTTAAATATATGTATGACTCTTATCTGGATAACAGTGAACTTATAAAACTCCTTTTGATCTCATCTTCATTACCACTTTTCAAGTTTTTGTAAAATTTTGAAAATCAGACTCGGAATTAGGGTTAGGTTTATTCAAATCTAATGTTCTTTTAACTGAAGATTCTCCTGAAGGCTACCTCTCATTTCCCACAAACAGATTTGAATTTGATTCAGTGGTTGCTGAGATATTGACCATTAAAGTTGAGCCTTTTTTTTCCCAATTTAAATTTTTATTTCATTTTTTTATGTAACAAATTAGGGTTAGGTTTATTTAAATCACATGTCCTTTAACTGAAGATTCTACTAAAGCATATCTTTCATTTCCCTCAAACAGGTATGAATTAGGTTCAGTGTTTGCTGAGATTTTGACCTTTGAAGTTGAGCCTTTTTTCCGAATTTCACTTGTCTTATTTCACATTTTTATATTGCATATTTAGAGGATAAGGATTCTGAAACTCTTATATGATTATTATCTAGGCATGTATTCGTTGCTCAAGAATATTACTAAAGCTCAAAAAGATGAAGATTTTTGCTTATGGGACACTCTACCTTCCTTTAACTCTTTTCTTGCTCTTCGACTCAAAAAGCACTGTAATAAAGCATTTGAAAAAAATCATGAACTTGCAACCAAAGTTGGAATACCGAATTAGTGTGACTCCGAATGGGAAGATATCAGCCATGAATATCTTTTATTTTCTAATGTTATTATCACTCATTCTGGATTTCACAATAAAATTCACACTGATACCAAGGACACCAATTTTCTTACTTTTGGTATATTCTCATATATCAAACCGATTACTGGCCAACCAATACCATCTCCAGCTAAAATCAAATTACATGGTTTATATTTTCCAGACCACCGGTGCATCATTGATTTTGGTTTGGGAAATGGTATCATTGAAACTATTTGGAATTCTTCTAAGGATAATCATCAAACGACCAAAGCTCTTCCTGGTTTGGAATCCTGTCAACATTTAACACATTTTGGTTGCTCATTTCAAATCAGTCATAAGTTGATTCAAAGAATCAATAAGGTAATGAAAGAAGGTAAAGTTAATCGATTTAAAAAAACTTTATTTAGATCCAAAAAGTATGGGGATTAGAGTTGTCATTGAAAATTTTATATTTTTTCGTAAATTTTTAATAAATATTTTTTATGTATCAATTTCCTCAACTAAAGTAATGGGCCCACAACCTTGTGTTGTATAAATGGTAATCATGATAACATTTATTTGTTTCATGGGGTTCCTCTAGCCTATACCTGTGGAAAGTCCCAAACTTTTGTTTCTAGATTTGATCTGCATTTTGGCTTAAGGGATTGTCATTACTTTAAACTAGGGAAATTGATATATATTAGATATTTATTTAATAATTTATGTAATTATATTAAATTTAGATGACTTCCACCACTTACTTCAATAAAATGCAGGGGGGGGTATTGCCAAATTTTCAAATCTGACATGTGAAATTGATGACTTAGAAAAATTTTGGTGATATCCACCCCTTGCTTCAATAAAATGCAGGGGAGAGTATTGCCAATTTTTTAAAACAGATATAGAATTTTTTTGACTTGTAAATATTTTGGTGAAAATTTTTGACGAGAATGTGAAAGTAATTGTTTCCACCTTGAGCAGGTTTCTGGCTCAAAGGAATAGCAGTACCATCAACAAAACCAATACATCCTGGGAAGCCCTCTGCTTGCATAACCTGAGATGATTCAAGTCGCTCTTCTTTTGTTGGACAGGTGAGAAGTTGAGATTACAAGGAGTTGATGGCAGTGATACATTGTTTGGTATAAGTGTTAACTGAACCATACCCTAAATCAAAGACATTTTCTAAACGTTTCAAAGCGGCTCCATTACCATTTGAACCCAAATGACATAGTGTGATGGCCAATTGAATTGAAGGATGTTGTTGTTCTTTTTGAGAATTATTGTGAAATATGGGATGATCCTGAATAAGCTCAAGCAATTTAAGGAAACATTCCTGAGAAGTCCTGAACAGCTCTCTAAAACTGGGTGTAGATAGTTTAAGAAGTGTTTGGATGGTGTACTTGGGGGTATGAAGTACTTGAGGCTTTCTGGGAAGAAGGTAACGTTTCATGGCCATTTTTGATAAAAAGACAAAATCTTCTTCTAGATCAGAATCAGAATCGCAATCAGAGTCCAAGAGCAGTTAAAGAGCCATGAAAGTCATTGCTTTATGTAATTTATCACGATTTGAAAGTGAGGAAGGCATAACTCTTATATGATATGATATGAAGATGTAAGTGATGTACGATGTTTTGAGTTATGAAGTGTTATGCTGCGGAGTGCTGCGTATGAATGGGATGATGCTGACAAATCAGTGAAATGGGACTTGATGGTGAAATCAGCACTTTTGGTTGAGAAAGTGCGGATTTGAGTGAAATAAGTGACTTATTTCATTTTGAAATCCACCAGTATTGGGGCTAGTGTGTTTTGGAAATCCGCACTTATTTAAGTGCGGATTTGTAAGTGCGGATTTGCCAGAACTGACACCCCCTATTTAATATAATAATATTAAATTCTTACTTTAAATAAGTTATATTATTAAATTAATTTTTTGTTTCAATTAAACTTATTATTAATATAATTAAAATAGTTGAAACACTTAATTAATTTCCCTTTATAGCTGAATTAAAATTAATTAGGGGGTGTCAGTTCTGGCAAATCCGCACTTACAAATCCGCACTTAAATAAGTGCGGATTTCCAAAACACACTAGCCCCAATACTGGTGGATTTCAAAATGAAATAAGTCACTTATTTCACTCAAATCCGCACTTTCTCAACCAAAAGTGCTGATTTCACCATCAAGTCCCATTTCACTGATTTGTCAGCATCATCCCATTCATACGCAGCACTCCGCAGCATAACACTTCATAACTCAAAACATCGTACATCACTTACATCTTCATATCATATCATATAAGAGTTATGCCTTCCTCACTTTCAAATCGTGATAAATTACATAAAGCAATGACTTTCATGGCTCTTGAACTGCTCTTGGACTCTGATTGCGATTCTGATTCTGATCTAGAAGAAGATTTTGTCTTTTTATCAAAAATGGCCATGAAACGTTACCTTCTTCCCAGAAAGCCTCAAGTACTTCATACCCCCAAGTACACCATCCAAACACTTCTTAAACTATCTACACCCAGTTTTAGAGAGCTGTTCAGGACTTCTCAGGAATGTTTCCTTAAATTGCTTGAGCTTATTCAGGATCATCCCATATTTCACAATAATTCTCAAAAAGAACAACAACATCCTTCAATTCAATTGGCCATCACACTATGTCATTTGGGTTCAAATGGTAATGGAGCCGCTTTGAAACGTTTAGAAAATGTCTTTGATTTAGGGTATGGTTCAGTTAACACTTATACCAAACAATGTATCACTGCCATCAACTCCTTGTAATCTCAACTTCTCACCTGTCCAACAAAAGAAGAGCGACTTGAATCATCTCAGGTTATGCAAGCAGAGGGCTTCCCAGGATGTATTGGTTTTGTTGATGGTACTGCTATTCCTTTGAGCCAGAAACCTGCTCAAGGTGGAAACAATTACTTTCACATTCTCGTCAAAAATTTTCACCAAAATATTTACAAGTCAAAAAAATTCTATATCTGTTTTAAAAAATTGGCAATACTCTCCCCTGCATTTTATTGAAGCAAGGGGTGGATATCACCAAAATTTTTCTAAGTCATCAATTTCACATGTCAGATTTGAAAATTTGGCAATACCCCCCCCTGCATTTTATTGAAGTAAGTGGTGGAAGTCATCTAAATTTAATATAATTACATAAATTATTAAATAAATATCTAATATATATCAATTTCCCTAGTTTAAAGTAATGACAATCCCTTAAGCCAAAATGCAGATCAAATCTAGAAACAAAAGTTTGGGACTTTCCACAGGTATAGGCTAGAGGAACCCCATGAAACAAATAAATGTTATCATGATTACCATTTATACAACACAAGGTTGTGGGCCCATTACTTTAGTTGAGGAAATTGATACATAAAAAATATTTATTAAAAATTTACGAAAAAATATAAAATTTTCAATGACAACTCTAATCCCCATACTTTTTGGATCTAAATAAAGTTTTTTTAAATCGATTAACTTTACCTTCTTTCATTACCTTATTGATTCTTTGAATCAACTTATGACTGATTTGAAATGAGCAACCAAAATGTGTTAAATGTTGACAGGATTCCAAACCAGGAAGAGCTTTGGTCGTTTGATGATTATCCTTAGAAGAATTCCAAATAGTTTCAATGATACCATTTCCCAAACCAAAATCAATGATGCACCGGTGGTCTGGAAAATATAAACCATGTAATTTGATTTTAGCTGGAGATGGTATTGGTTGGCCAGTAATCGGTTTGATATATGAGAATATACCAAAAGTAAGAAAATTGGTGTCCTTGGTATCAGTGTGAATTTTATTGTGAAATCCAGAATGAGTGATAATAACATTAGAAAATAAAAGATATTCGTGGCTGATATCTTCCCATTCGGAGTCACACTAATTCGGTATTCCAACTTTGGTTGCAAGTTCATGATTTTTTT
Organism: Hemileia vastatrix; assembly: GCA_030280995.1. Classification (NCBI taxonomy): domain Eukaryota; kingdom Fungi; phylum Basidiomycota; class Pucciniomycetes; order Pucciniales; family Zaghouaniaceae; genus Hemileia; species Hemileia vastatrix. The sequence goes on along the minus strand of JASXTE010000001.1, from coordinate 30,440,941 downwards.
CAAATGCTTTATTACAGTGCTTTTTGAGTCAAAGAGCAAGAAAAGAGTTAAAGGAAGGTAGAGTGTCCCATAAGCAAAAATCTTCATCTTTTTGAGCTTTAGTAATATTCTTGAGCAACGAATACATGCCTAGATAATAATCATATAAGAGTTTCAGAATCCTTATCCTCTAAATATGCAATATAAAAATGTGAAATAAGACAAGTGAAATTCGGAAAAAAGGCTCAACTTCAAAGGTCAAAATCTCAGCAAACACTGAACCTAATTCATACCTGTTTGAGGGAAATGAAAGATATGCTTTAGTAGAATCTTCAGTTAAAGGACATGTGATTTAAATAAACCTAACCCTAATTTGTTACATAAAAAAATGAAATAAAAATTTAAATTGGGAAAAAAAAGGCTCAACTTTAATGGTCAATATCTCAGCAACCACTGAATCAAATTCAAATCTGTTTGTGGGAAATGAGAGGTAGCCTTCAGGAGAATCTTCAGTTAAAAGAACATTAGATTTGAATAAACCTAACCCTAATTCCGAGTCTGATTTTCAAAATTTTACAAAAACTTGAAAAGTGGTAATGAAGATGAGATCAAAAGGAGTTTTATAAGTTCACTGTTATCCAGATAAGAGTCATACATATATTTAAGTATGAACTTTTCATAAAAGGAATGAGATATCATATAGGCATGAAAAAAAGGAGATGAAACTTACCTTGATTGAAAAGTAGGAAAAATAGAGTGAGAAAGATTGATGTTGGAATTGTGGGGAAATTGAATATGGAGTAAGTGAAATGCATAAAGAATGTGCAATGTATGTGTTTCAATGAAATGGAGCCAAAAAAAAGTGAAATAAGGGAAAGGGGGGATAATGACCATGCCAAGGAGGGATGAAGAGTAGGGTGATGGAGCTAAAAAAGAAAGTAAAGAGGGAGAGAAAAAAAAGGTTAATTATAACATTGAAATCCAAAATAACCACTTACAAAAAAAATTTAGATAAAAAAAATAAAATAAACAGAAAAAAACAAAAAAAAATTATAATTAGTAATCAAAAAATCAAAAAAAAAGAATAAAGTGACTTACCTGGAGAGATGAGATGACAAAATGAATGAAACCAAATTGTTTGAGGGATGTTGGAGGAGAATAGGAAAAGGATATGAGGGATGAATGAAAAAAAAAATCACTGACAAAATATGCAATTTCAGAAAATATGCGATTTCATGTTGAGCTGGTGAAAGAAAACCAATGAGCCATCCAAAAAAAAAAAATTCACCGTAAATTCCAAAAAAAATGAATATGCAACAAACCAAAATACCAACCCAAGTGAATGAAGTACACAAAGAGGACATTTGGAGAGTACAAAATGGTATGGGAAAGAAAGGGATGATGTGGCCAACATGTGGTTTTGAAAAAAAAATCACGAAAAAAGTGCTGATTTGAGGTCAGAACTGACACCCATAGAAAAAAGATTAAGAAGTAGAAGAAATAAGTAAAAAAGAATGTAAACATGCCTGGTCAAAATATTGAAAATGTCAGGAAGGGGTGTGTGCCGAGGATTGATATGTAGGTAGCGAGGAAGGTCAGTGTGTCACATGTTACAGGGATGGGGTAAGAAAGGAAGGGATGTTTTGTGGCCAAAATGTGGTTGTGAAAAAAAACGGGAAAAAAGTGCTGATTTGAGGTCATAACTGACACCCTTTTTTGAAATAAGTGACTTTTTTGCAAAATTTAAGTGCTGATTTGTAAGTGCTGATTTGGTTTGAAATCCGCACTTAATTTAAGTGCGGATTTGCCAGAACTGACACCCCCTATTATATACATTTGGGCGGGAAAATAATTCTATTTGTTTTAATTGAACCCTTTACATCTATTTGTAATACCTGTTTAGGATTTTATTTCTCACAGTTCTCAGGTTTCATGCTCACGTAGTTATTTGTTATATTAATTATTTGTTTTGGAACTTTATGGTGGGAAAATTAGTTGCTTATTTATGGGTTTAATTTATTGTTTCAATTTTTCTTTTAATTATTTGTTTCACACTATTGTACTCTTTTTTAAATACAATTGAAATGCCCAAGATGGTCCTCTTGCCTATAAAAGGGCTTTGGAATTCCCTCTTGTAATCATCACTTATATTATAAACATTTTAAATACTTACAATTCATTATTATTTTTTTACTAGTAATACAAGTCTATTATAAATACTCAATAATAAATCTAAGGTTTCTTTAAGTTTATTAATAATAATAACTGTTAGCTGCACAGAGAAGATTCTTATTTAATTGATTAAATGATCACAAATAAACCATTACTCACTGCTTTTTCATTTCTCACAAATTTTCATTGCAACTCTCTCTTTTGATTTATTTATTGTATTAATTTTTTATTCTTCATTTCTTACTACCTATTGTAGTCCCTCTTTTATATTTCCCTTCTCCTTCTCTTTATTACTTCAATCTCCTCCACTCCATCTCTTCTTCTTCTTCACCTTCTTCTAGACGACCCACCAACAAAATCAGTTCACTCTTGTTGAAAAAAACTTAATTTTTTTTAGATATCATGTCTAGTAGCGTAACTGAAAGCTTGGATAACTTAAATGTGGATTAAATTGAGGTAGAATATGAGGTTGACTCTGTAAGTTCCTCTAAATTGACTTACAAAAATTCTTCTACTGACAAATATAAATCAAATTCTTCAGGAAGTGGAAATGTCAGGAGGAGTGGTAAACCCCCCTCCCCCCAAAACTCTGAAAGAAGTCAAACCTCTAATAAATCTGGAAAATTCTTTAAAGAGAATAAAGATAAAAAAGATTCCACTGACACAGCAGGTAAACAATTTATCCAGTCACATAAAGGAACTAAGGGCAGACAGTATGAAATACAAGGCAAAGGTAGACACCCTCTGGGTACAAATTCAGGAGCTCTTGACTCACAGACAGGCACATCCTCCCCCCTTACAAACTACCCAGACTCAGAAACAGTCCCATCCAACCCCCAGCTCTTCCCAACAAAATCAAAATACTCTGGAGGTGGAACAGTGGAAGTGAGACTATCTCATGAGCCACTACCAGCAGAATGTACAGCATCAACCAGCTTATAAACCTGGCCCATCCAGGATACAAACTTACCATCAACCTTCTCAGGCCCATCCTTATCATTGAGGCAGAAAAAAGAAAGCACAGGGGAAGTTTCCTTCCTTACCATGGTGAGTAATTTGTTTGATAAACATGTTGGTATTTATAATAATAAATCTTCTTCTACAGGTAATATTGTTGAAAATGGTGAAAGAACTGTTAAGCCTATTAAGAGACAAATTCCTGTTATAAGTAGCCCAAATGATTTAACTAGTAAATTGTCATTTGATGAACCTTTACACTTAACTTCAACTTCTTTAATTAATCCTTCTCTTGCAATTAAAAATTATTCTGTTGCCCCTGAGGCTTACGTCTTGCTTGACAAAACTTCTGAGGAAATATCAAAAAATATTCTCCTGATTTTGGTGTTATCAAAGATAGATTACTTAGAGATTTGTTGAGACATGAGAATGACAAATTAAATAATCTGCATTCACATTGTAAAGTAAGTTCTTCTCCTCAGGATACTACTTATTCTAAATTGAAAGACACCTTGAATACTGTTCTTGCTCATAAAAAACAATTGAATAATGATCAAAATTTGCTTTTAGATAAGATTTCTAATTTACATAAAATTATTCATGATTTAAAACCCCTTTTAACTAAAAATTCTTCATTAAGAGATGACAATTCATCCTTACATAAGGAATCACTACGCAATGTAGGGGGTGGACTTGCTAGCAAGTCCTCAACCTGAACTCAGATGGAACTCAGATGGAACTCAGACTGAACTCATACTGAACCCATACTGAACTCTACTTGAACACCCACCTAAAACTGTTCTTCTGAGTGGTGTTCATTCCTGATTGTATGGCTCCTTTATCAATAGCTCAATGTGTGTTCAATCTATGGTGAGTTTGGGTCCAAGGTTGCGGACTTGCTAGCAAGTCCGCCCCCCATATTGTGTGGTGAATTGAAAACATTGAAAATTGATTTGAAAGCTCTGAGTAATGAATTCTCAGTATATGAAGACAGAAATTTTTTATCTCTTACAAATATTAATGATCAAATATCTAAAATTCCTAGGTTGAGAAATTCTTTGTCTAATCTTGAAAGGAAATTCTCTACCTTACCTCTTATTCCTGATGAAAATGATAGTTAAATTGACACTACTGCTCATAAGTCCATCAAGATAAAGACTAAACAACCTGAGAAAAGTAGTTCTTACCCTCCTTTAAATGTGTCTATTAAACAAACTTACAATGTATCTATTAGTTCTTCTGTGGACCACAAAAAGATTTTCAATACTCATCATGAGCCAACTTTTTCTGTCAATAATGAAATTTCTGAACACCTTTCCAGGCTTCAGGAATCAATTACCATGAATAATTCTAAAGTTGAACAGCCAAGTAGCCATAAAAATTGGCCTAAAATTGATCAATATCCCACTTTTGATGGTGATTCTTCATCTGACTGGAAGCATTTTATCAAAGAATTGATAATTTAAAAAATTCTTAAAAAATGCCAGATGAAGAAATAGTCTCCAAGCTGATTTCTTTATTCTAAAATGTTTCCCTGATGTGGTATGAGTCTGTCTTCCTAGAAAATCATCACTATACTTGGGCTGAGTGGAAAACATTAATTGAGAATCAATTTGGTGGTTCAAAGTTCAGATTGGCACAGCAAAGATTATATGAAAATGCTAAATATACATCCTCTTCTTCTGAGAGACCTATTAGTTTTCTCATGAAAATAAAAAGAATTATTAGAGCTATGGATCAAAAAATGGATTATGATATTTGGAGAGACAAAATTCTCTATAAATTGCCAAACTCACTGAGGGATTTGATTGTATCCAGGAATGAGCATGTGAGGGAGAATTCTTCCTTTATTAATATCTGTAATGAGATATTAATAAACCACAGATATGAACCAAGGAATTATCTTTCAAGGCCTTCCCATGACCAAATAAAACCTTCACCCAAACTTCCAGAAAAGCCTGGTAAGCCCTCTGCTACAGTTGCACTATAAAAATATGCAACTAATACTTGTTATAAATGTAACAAACCATGGCAAAACTGACATGTTTGTGAAAAGAAAATTCATCTTGTTGAACAAACTGAAGATCCTAAAGATGCTAAAGTTGACCTTGATGAATCTTCAAGTGGCTGTGATAGTAATATCTCTTATGAGAATGATTCCCTCAATGATTTTTTAATGTTAGAACATAATCTACAATATTTGGATAATTTATCTGAAACTTGTAAATTTTATTTGTCTTCAGCAGAAAATGCTGAAATTATAAAAGATATTACTGACAGTTCCATATTAATCTCCCCTTTGAGAGCACCATTTATCATTAATGGTAAAAATTTTGAGGTTGTTCTTGAATCTGGTGCTGGTGGTAGTGTAGTGTCTGAAAAGGCACTTGCCTCAGTAGATAATAATTATCATAGTAAATTATTAACTATAACATCTGAAAAATGGAGAGTTTATGGTTCAATTTTACATCCCATTGGCAAGTACAAAACTACTGTATTCTTCAAATATAATGGTGGCTTTGTCAGAACTGTGTGTGAATTTGTTTTGATGAAAAATGATAACTTAAGCAATTGTTTTATTATGGGTAATGAAAATTTAACCATATTTGTTATCAAATTGGATCCAGAAAACAATTGTTTCAAATTGGGCATGAATGGAAAAAAAAATTAAAATTTCTCCTCCTAAAAAACAATCTGCACACTTGTTGAAATCTTGTAATTCATTGATTCAGTGTAAAGGAAGAACAACAGAGGATATGGAAGATTTATTGTCTGAAATAAATATGCTTCATTTGGTGAAAAGTTATCTCGTTAACAAAAAGGTTCTATATTTCCCTTTGTTACTTCTTTTCTTATGGCTTTTACTCATGGATCCCATGAATTGGGAGTTGTCAAGGAAGAAATGAAATTTTTTTTATCATCTAATTTGAGTGATATCCCTCCTATTCTGGAGAAAAAACATTATCCTGCTTTCTCCACTAAAAGAGAAGACATTGAAGATAATATTTTTCCCTTATTAAAAATTAATATTATTGAAAAAGTAAATGTTACCCCAAAATATTGTGTCATCTCTCCAGTATTGTTCTCCTATGAGAAAGATAAGTCTATATTATGCGGAGATCATAGAGCCTTAAAAAATTACACAGTAGATTATATTGACCCTTTACCAAGGACAAAAACCATACATGCAACCTTACAGGGTGAAAAGTCTATTAGTTGTCTAGATGGTAATAAGGGCTATCATCAGATCCCTGTTGAAAAAAATTCACAGAATTTCTTGCTTATTGCAACTCATATGGGAATTTATAAGTATTTGAGAATGCCATTTGGCCCTAAGAATTCCCCTTCAGTCTTTCAGAAAGTAATGGATAATACATTTCATCAGAAAATCATTGAAGGATGGTTGATGGTATATATTGATGACATTATAATTTTTGCCAAAACTTTTGATGAACACATCACCCACTTAAATAGAGTCTTCCAAAAAATGGATGACATTAACATGACAATATCTTTGAAGAAGTGTAAATTTGGTTTTCAATCCTTAAAAGTCCTGGGTCATGTTGTGTCAGTCTTACTGATCTGTTTAGACCAAAATAAAGTTGCTGCAATCCAGAATGTGAAAGCAATAACTTCTGTGAAAGAAATCCAAATTTTTTTACAAATGTGTGGCTATTTTAGATAATATATCACAAATTATCAAGTCATAGCCTTACCTTTTACAAAATTGATCATAAAATATATAGCTTTTATCTGGAATGAGGAAAAACAAAAAGCCAATAATACATTGAAGAAATAATTAATGACTGCCCAATCCTGGCTCTTCCAGATTTCAATAAACCTTTTGTTCTCTACACATATGCAAGTTTTGTTGGTCTAGGAGCTGCCCTCCACCAGAAACAAATTATAAATGATAAATGTTCAGGAGCAGTAATTTTTTATATTTCAAGAACCTTAAGAAAAAGTGAATTGAAATATTGTGCCACCCTATTGGAGTTTTTAGCAGTTGTATGGGCCCTAGAAAAACTTCATTACTACCTGGATGACCAGAAATTTGAATTTTTTGCTGACTGTAGTGAAGTGAAATCCCTCTTAAGCCTAAAAACACCAAACAGACATATGTTTAGGTGGCAACTAGCTGTTCAAGAGTATAGGGGTAGAATGACAAATATTCACAGAGCTGTAAATTTTCATTTAAATGTGGATATGTTGTCAAGATTACCTTTACCAAATAATGATTCAAATTCTGCCTATGTACCAGAAAATGATACAGTTCATATACATGGTATATATATTGTTGATATGGAAGAAGAATTATTACAATTAATTCTGGACTTATATGAGAATGATTCTAATCTTAAAAAATTAGTTACAATCTTGAATGATCCTAAGAATGCTTAAATCCAAGCATTGATAAAAACTCTCCCCCCCAAAGTATCAAAATGCTTTGAATAAGGGAAAATTCTGTATTGAGGATGATATATTTATTACAGGAGAAAACTTACTAATTTACTTTTAATTCCTCCATCAATGAGGGAAACTATCTTAAAACTTTGTCATGATGACATATTAGCTGGTAATTTTGATCTAGAAAAAAACATTTTCAGGATTAAAAACACTTCATGGTGGGTTAATATGTGTCAGCCTAGATATCCCTAGGACTGAGTATTTCTTATACTTAAAATAAGATAACCTTAATTAAATTAAGCTTATATCTTAAAAATAAGGTTAAAATAATAATATATATGATTATATTACATATATATAAAATTATTACTATATTATATAAATTATAGTAGTTTAAATAGCTTATCCATAGCCTAATAATACTTATTAAGGTGTTAATGGAGTCATAATATACTTATCTTAAGTGATATGAAGTAATTATTGACATACATAAGCTTATATGTATACATAAATCTCATATTCAGTGAAATATGCAGTATATTATGTATATTTAGGTATATAAGTGGGTTTTAGCCCCTTAATAGCCTTTAACCTTTGTTTTTCTGTTTATTTTAGGTCATATAGACATATCCACTGGACTCACAACACCTACAGAAGCATAAAGATCTATTTCAGGCGCATACACTCAGTCTGGACAACTTAATCTGCTTCCTTGGATGAATATTCACGGATTTATGGGTTGGGAGGTCATTGCTGGGTTAATATGGATGCTTGGGGATGTTATTGGGGGCTTGGAAATTTCAATTTTTTTCTTTATATGCTTTGGGTTTCATTAAATTTCTTTTTGATTGCTTATTTTACCTGTTTCTTTACGGTATCCGCTTTTATCTGGATTTTCTATTTGTGGTATAGATCTGTGTTATCATTAATTGTGATGGAGGGTTCTTACTGGAGGTCTGGGTGTTGAATATGCTTGAAGTGGACGCCATGGGGAGGTGATGGGCCCTCACAGTGCTTTAATTGCCAGGGATAGCAGTGACATCATCTGGATTGAAGGTCTGTGCACTCCAAGGGATTTGGGTATAAGTAAGGAGGGATTTTGACGGTTATTTATCATCAATTACTTACTACAATTCAATAAAACACTTCAATACAATTATTAACATTTAGAAATATATTATAAAGCCTTTTATAAGTTGATATTATCATTATATAAGCTATAACTATATTCTATTTATCTATTTTCCACCACTAGCATGCATTTAAATCCAAGTATTGTGAATTTTATTTGAGTATAACTATTTTATTAGTCTTCCCCTGAGGTTTAATCACAAATTCATTTATCAATAAGTAGCAGGACCATAAATAAATACTATTATATCATACTTATATACAAGACTATACTGACAATATTTCTGAGGACAAAATTATATGTTGAATCCTGTGATTCTTGCCAAAAATCTAAAAGATTAACAGGTAAAAGAGCAGGATTAATGCAACATATTGAAGCATCTGATGCTCCCTGTCAAATCATTAATATGGATTTTGTCACTGGTCTTCATGTAGCAGGGAAAGACAGTTATAATTCTTGTTGGTTAACAGTGGATAGATTCATATAAATGTGTAAGTTTATTCCCATCCATAAATATGTCTCCACCAAAGATTTAGCTTTCTTATGGTGGTCACATATGTTTAATTTTGTTGGATTCCTCAAAAACATCATCTCTGACAGAGACCCTAAATTCACCTCTGAGTTTTGGATATCATTGATGGATATATGTGGCTGTGAGTTGAAATTATCTACTGCTCACCATCCCCAAACTGATGGTTTAGCTGAAAGAATTATTCAAACTCTGAAGGATATGATTAGAAGGTAATGTGCCTTTTGATTAGAATATAAAGACAATGAAATATTCACTCATGACTGGGTTACTCTATTACCAGGTCTTTAATTTGCTTATAATAGCACTGTTCACTCTGTCACTGAGAAAAAGCCTTTTGAGCTCTGGCTAGGTTATGTCCCTAATACTCCTGCTCAAATTCTCAAAAATAAATTACCAAGGTTGGAGCTACATCCTGGTGTAAAATCTTTCATGAAAATGCAACAACTATATAGAAAACATGCTCAAGGTTGATTTAATAAGGCATTTGAATATGAGAAGAAAGAAAGGGATAAATCCCATAAAGATTGCACATTTATGAAAGGTGATGAAGTACTGATATCTACAGTCCATTTCAATTTACTGGGAAACAACAAATTAAAACATCCATTTTTAGGTCCATTTGTTGTTAAATGAATGGTTAGTAATAATGCAGTAGAAGTAGAACTGTATTCCACATATGATAGAAAAAATCCTGTTTTCCCTATTTCCCTCCTAAAACCTTATACTTCCAACAGTGACTTATTTCCTAAAAGGAAAGTTTTACCTAAGAAAAATCCTTAAGAAGTCACAGAAACTGCAGAAATTGATAAGATTCTCAATGATAGAACTATCACTTCTGAAAAGAGTGCTGAATATTTATTGAGATATAAGAATAAAACTTCCGAGCATGATGCATGGATACCTGGAAAAGAAATTTCTCACCTTTCCACTCTCTTAAAAAAGTATAAAAAGAAAGAATCTTAGCTTTTTTTATTGTATTTTTTTGGAGTGATAGAGTGTGTCAGCCAGGCTACTAGACTTACCCAGTAAATAGTTAATTATTTACTAGGATGGAGCCACACTTTATTCTTATTTTATTTATTATATTTAATTTATAACTTACTTACAATAATTTAACTAATGCTAATAAGTAAATCAAGTAAATATTTAAATTTGATTTCCCCTCATATTTTTATTCTCTAACAACGTCCTCATGACAGGTGAGAGGTGAAATAAAAATTAATACTAAAATAAATAAACAAAAAATTCAAATTATTTATTTAAAAGTGACATTTACAGAAACTTTGAAATAAATCAAATTATTTGATATATACAGCAAATAAATTATATTAATACATTATTTATAGAACAACCTTAATATTTGAAATATTATATTCTGGAATTTTCTTTCCTCTTATACTACTGTATATAGAATTCTTTTAACTCTGTGGTTTCTCTCCCTTTTGCCTATATAAGGCCTCCCATTTTGGTTGTTTTTGAAGCATCTTTTATTTTACACACATTTTTATTAAATACATCTAATAACACCTTTATTGCTACTACTTATTGATTTAGTATTTACAATTTTTAAATTCTAACCCACCTAAGTAGTAATAATAATATAATTCTACCTTTTAATTGAGTAATAAATCGTAAAGATAAACTTCTATGTACCTTTACTTTGAAATCCTTGAGTATCCACCTATCACTGCCATTGGACCTCCGTTAAACTCTTCTAGATCATTAGGACCCATTTAAACTTGAGGGCCTTTCTGAATTGTTGCCGAAGCACAATTAACTTGAAGCTGGTGACTGTGGGACCATCAACTACAAGGACCAATAAGGACTGGTGGATGACTAAAAACAACAAATGTCATCAGGAAGGTGACTTACTTTTTTTTCTGTGACTGGGAATTGAACCTCTCACCAAATCTAAGGTTTATATATTGGCAATTGTCATATATATTTGTGGTGACTATACTGGTTACTATCTGTGGGTCTCACTTTGCATATTTCATAGTTTATGTATATCTTTTTTACTCAGAACTCTGTAGTGGCATTAATTTGCTCACATTACAGGGGGAGGTGCCTGGTAAATAATAAATATTTTTTTCCTAGTTGACCAAGATATAAATATCTTTTTCTTAGTCCTAGAAGTAATATAAATTAAATTAATTATATTATATATATATATATATATTATTTCAGTTGACCTTTTGTCCTGATAATTAAAATATTATATTATTGTTTCAGTTGCCAAATTTTCCTGGAAGTAAAATAATAGATATATAAAATTAATTGAATTGATTATATTGAATTATTTCAGTTGACATTAATTCCTGGTAATTAAAATTTTCAGCTGACTCTTAATCCTGATAATTATCAACATATATATTAGTGATTAATTTAGAATTGTGTTAATTATTCCAGTTGACTCTTTGTCCTGATAATAAATTAATTATTTTATTATTTCAGTTAATTCATTTTAAATCCTGTTAGTAAAATATAAATTAATAAATAAAAATTGTGATTATTATTTCAGTTGATTTTTTTGTCCTGATAAACATTATATTTTCATTATTTCAGCTGATTAACAAATCCTGATGATTTATTATATACTTGAAATATTTTAAATTTTTTCTCTTATTTTTTCAACAAAGTAAAACAATAACTGATTAAATTTTAATATTTCTTTCTCTCAGTTCAGGTTATCTACAACAATTACTGATCAAATTGCTTCTACTTCACGTGATGAGAAACTAGACTTGATTGATTATTATGGGACTTCTGTAATTTCTCCTTTAACTAAATAACTTGCTCGAATTAATCAATTATTAGACCAATCAGGATGTGAAAACGCAAGAAATAGAAATAAAAGTGAAAAAAACTGCTCTGGATCAAAAGCCTTCAGTGAACCCACCAGAAGAGCTTCCAAGAGGATTCAAGATAAAAAAGATGCCCTTGCAGCAGAAAGTCAGAAACCTCTCCACTCACATCAAGGAGTTGAGGAAAGAGAACCTCAAACTAAGATCAAAAGTAGAAATTCTAGAAAAAAATATATGAAACATAGAATCCTTTCTTCAAGAGAAGAGGAAATCTCCTCCAGCAACAAAAGCCCTTCCACAATTGGCTTCTCAACAAAAAGAAAAGGTAGAAGTTCACAATGGCAATGGGAATGGCTAAAAACCCAGTGGGACTACCTCCAGGCCAAACAAGAACAACAGCAAGCACCTCAGAAAGGTCCTTCCAGGCCCCATCAGCTCAACCCAACACCTCCTCACCCCTACCAAGGAGGAAGAAAGAGGAAGAACAATCAAATTCAATTTTTTCCAAAACCATGGTAAGCCCCTCTATTGAATCCCAAGTACTCTTTCTTGTTACTGATCCATTTCCTTCAGGTAATTCTAAAAGAGGAGATGATACCTTGAGACCATTAGAGGCTGGATGTAGTAGGAAGATTGCTAAATATTCTAATGTAACTAATCCTTTAGTATTAATTGCTACTTCAATGATAAATCCTGATATGGCTTTTATTGATGAAATACTTGATCCTGATTTTTATGAGAATATGCAAAATTAATCTATTTCCTTGTTAAGAAATACTCCAGATGTAGCTACCATTAATGATGAATATTTGAGAGATATTATTTCTAACAAAAATCATATAATGAACAACATGCAATTGACTCAAAAATTGAATAGTTTGTTAACTGAACAGGGTTATCAATCAGTGAGAATTGAATTACAGAGAGTTTCTGATGATTATTATAAGTACAAAGTAACTCATGAGAAGAAAGTTGCTTTGTTGAAAAATATCAAGATTGATTTGTCTAAATTACAAGACACTGTGTCTGTTGCCAGGAGCTAGAGGGACATAAGTTGACCATAATGAGATTAAGTGACCATTATTCATCTTTGCAAAATAAGAACCAATTATATTTTGCAACCATAAATGAGACTTTATCTAGTATTCCAAGAGTGAAGACTAGGTTAACAACCATTGAAGAGAAATTAAATTCATTGTTGCATGACCAAAAGTATTCTGACATTTCTTCAAAATAACCTGTTGCACAGGATACTCCAATTGTACCTGTCCCTAGTTCATCTAAAATAAAATTAGTTCCATAAATGCCTGAAGATATTACTGAGTTTCCATCAAAAGTTGATGATGTAATTTGTTCATCTACAGAAGGGTTTAACAATGAGTTTACTGCCCGATTGGAGAAGTTACAGCTTCTTCTCACTCAGAAACAGTCTTTTAGTAAGGAGACTGCTTCAAATGAAAAGAATTGGTCAAAACTTGACCAATTCCAAAAATTTAATGGTGATTCTTCCTCTGATTAGCAACAATTTACTTGTATAATTGATAATCTGAAAAATTCTTACAAACTTCTAGATGAAGAAACTGTGTCAAAATTAATTTCTTTATTTACCAATGTAGCCCTAATGGGGTATGAATCTGTCCTTTTAGATAAAAATGACTACTCATGGAAAGATTGAAAGAAATTAATTGAAGCACAATTTGGTTAGCTCAAAAAAGGCAGTATGAGAAAGCTAGATATAGATCTTCTTCTGCTGAGAAAACTATTGAGTTTCTGATGAAACTTGTGAAGATTCTGAGTGCAATGGACCCAGATATGGATTTTGAAATATGGAAGGACAAGATCCTCTATGAATTGCCTATGTCTCTGAGAGACTTAATAGTGACTAGGACTGGGTTCTCATGAGAACTTTCTTCTTTTATTAATACTTGTAATGAGATTTTTTAAAATAACAAGTATGATTTTAGAAGATTCATTCCTAGAAATTCATTTGTGAAATCCTCCAATTACCAACAGAAACCTTGTGAAAAGTTGGTAATCCTTCTGCCCCTGTTGCACCTAAAAAGTATGCAAAAAACACTTGCTTTAAATGCAGAAAGCCTTGGCAGAAAGGCCATATTTATGACAAGAAAATAAATCTTGTTGAACAAACAGAGGAACATACTGATGACACAGTTGCACTGGATGATACTTCAAGTGATTGTGCCAGAAATATTTCATATATAAATCACCAGGAAATTTTAATTCTGGAAGAAGATATTCATTATTTGAATAATATTGACATTGGTAATAATGATTTATCTACAGTAGAAGATACCAAGATCATAAAAAATCTTGAGGACAGCTCAATTATTATTGCCCCTCTCAAGGCACCAGTCTTGATTAATGGAAAGAAAATTGAGGTTGTTTTAGATTCTGGAGCTAGAGGAAGTGTAGTATCGGAAAACGCACTTGCTTCAGTGGATCAGTATTATAAATCAAAACTTATGCCTATCATTTCTGAGAACTGGAGAGGTTATGGCTCTGTTTTGTCCCCCATTGGTAAATACAAAGCCACATTATTTTTCAAATATAACTGTCAGCCAGGCTATTCCAGGAGCCCAGTAAATGATATGTTAACTTATAGGACCTGAAAGAGGGTGTAAGAATTGTATTTAATGTATATAAATTAATATTTTATTGCATAATAAAATTATATAAGTATCTTATTACATATAAGTGTTATATTAATTTTATTGTTTATATAAATTTTTATACATTTAAATTAAACATAATATATTTTATATTCTACAAATAATGACGCATTTTTATGTATTTAATAATTATAAATTTAAATTTAATTAATTAAAAACATATATTATAATTATAAGTGTAAAATTGACTTATAATATAAATTAAATTAATTATTTACATTTATATATTAAATAATATCTTTCATATAGTATTAAACAATAATTAATAGCGCTTCTTTTGACCCTTAATTGTGTCAGGAAAAAAAAATTAATTAATTTATACTAAATTGAAATTAATTACATATTTTGTTGTGTCAAAATATTTTTTGTTTCACTTAAAAATCCTTAAATCAGACTGTACCATCTGTTTTGAATTATCTTTCTCATAGTTCCTATGTCCCAGGCTTGTTTAGTTATTCACTATTTTTACTTACTGATTTGGGAATTAATTGTGGGAAAATTTGATTCTTAATTGGGGTTTTTAATTATTTGTTTCATATTTTTCTCTAAATTGTTATGTTTCACTTATTCTTTTATATTCTTGTTTCATCCTATTATAATTCTTTTATTTACAAATATAGTGGCGCTTCAGAGGACCCATTGCCTATAAAAGGGCCTTGGATAATCCCCTGTAGCATCATCACTTACTGTCAGGCTAAGGTCAAGTACAAGGACGTGAACTAGCTTGAATAGTCAGCTGTCTAGAAGATTTTAATGGTCCTATATGAATACTGTAGTTTTAATCCACTAAGTTGTAAAATATAATCAAATATAAAGGTCTCAGTAATATAATTCTCACTATTCTTATATATGGCTTACAATCTTTATAGTTGGTAGAAAAATAGATTATATAAATTCAGATACTATTCAAAAGTCTTATAAAAGTACTAATTGATATGTATTGTTAATGATTTGGTTATATTGGTTAAATTGTAACAATAAAGAATGAAGAAATACAACCCAAAAACCTCCTCCTTTTATACACACTGAGTTCCCCAATGATTCCCTTGATGTACCACCCAACACACAGTTAATGACACCTCTAAACAACTAATATACATGCCCATCAACATTCCCAGTAACCCATGACATAATTAGAAGAGTAACAACCGCCAAAATCCTGTAATAATAAGGGAAATCCATCAAAATTAAAGAAAAAGACAAAAAGAGAGTATATGCTTATAAAACAATAATATTAAAGACTAAAGGAGACTTTTTAAGGTTAATAATAGCTTAATAATAAGGGGGATTGACTGTAGAAATAATGGGGCTATTCCTGACATTATACTACGTGAAATTCCCATTCAAAAATAACCAAAATTGACTGAGAAACCACCCAAAAACTTAAAAAAGAGCGTGAGATGTGGGGTAACTACATGCAGTTCTTGGCAGGCGCTTGCACGGGTAAATCCTTGACTAAAATTAGGCAAATTTAAGCGTGGTGATGAAATAAAGTGCCAAGAGTGAGGTTATTAATGAAATTAGTGCATATAAACAAGGTCAATGCATTATTAATTAAGCTAGGACACTAAATAAGCGCCTGTCGCCTATTTTAGTGTGTTTCCCCACAGTGGGCGTAGAATGTGGGGTAATTATAGTGTGAAAAAGATAACTTTGCTAAAAATGAAGCTATTCACACGGGAAAAAGCAGGCAGTATGTGGCCAGTACACAGAAGCCATTTCTGGCATAAAAAACACCAAATTTGAAAAGTGTTATTTTTATGCATTTAAATAGCCAAATCAATAGTTCTAAATGAGCCCAATTGATCTGTCAAAGCGCAATTTTGATATTCTCAATTTTATAGCGCATATAGTCAACTTTTAAGTGAAATAAAGCGCATTTCTTGTTTTTTGCATAAAACAATGAATATAACAGCTTTAAGTGTACTTAAAAATTATGTAGCCTTATACTTAAGGTTCTTAAGATTACCCTAACATATTCCAACTTAATATTAAGTACATAAGACCTATAAAAGGTGGATATATGCGTGTATATAAGGTGATATAATGGCATTTTTTGTGTATTATCATAATTTTACTTATGTATACTATTTGTGTACTCTTATTTATTATTCCCATGTATAGTTCATGTGTTTAACATAACTTATAATTACTTTTTACTCAGTCCTGGAGATATACAGGCTGACACTCGCCCACCCAAAAAAAACAATAAAAAAAATGATAAGTTATACATTTTATTTTATCAATTTGTAATTTTCAGGTATTCAGAATAAATCTGTAGCATTAAAGATTCAACTTTAAAGAAATAAAACATAATAAAATATTATGAGTACTGTTTTTTTAACCCCTCAGCTGGTTGAACAGAAATTTATTTCTGTTTAAATTTTTTAAGAAGGGTGGATAAATTAGAAATTTCTTTTTCAGGTATCCATTTATCAAATTCATTTGATTTCCCTTTAAATCTTAGTAAATACTCAGTTCCTTTTTCTTTAGTAAGGATTCTTTTCTTGAGTATTTTTTCAATCTCTGCTTTTTCCACAATTTCTTCAGGTTGCTTTTTAGGCCTTCCCCTTCTTTTTGGAAATAAGTCAGGATCATTTGCATGGTAAGGTTTCAATAATGAGATAGGGAAACCTGGATGTTTCCTATCATATGGAGCATATAATATGACTTCCACTGCATTATTCCCAACCATTTTATTTACTACAAAAGGTCCTACAAAGGGATCCTTTAATTTAACATTACCTTGTAAGTTAAAATGTAGTGTTGATATGAGGACTTCATCTCCCTTTTTAAATTCAAATTCTTTATGAGATTTGTCCCACCTTTTCTTTTCATATTCAAATGCTTTTTGGATGCATTCTTCTGCATGCTTTCTACACATTTGTTGCATATGAATAAAGGATTTAGTGCCAGGGTGTATATCCAACCTTGGTAGTTTATTTAAATGATTTACTGGGGTATTTGGTACATATCCCAGCCAGAGTTCAAATGGTTTCTTCTCTGTTACAGAATGAGTTGTGCTGTTATAAGCAAATTCAAGGCCAGGAATTAATGTTACCCAGTCATGTGTGAATTTCTCATTGTCTTTGTATTCTAATCCAAAGGCACAATATCTTCTGATCATATCTTCTAGAGTTTGTATCATCCTCTCAGCCAGCCCATCAGTTTGTGGATGGTGTGCTGTAGACAATTTTAATTGACAACCTGATACTTCCATCAAAGATGTCCAGAACTCTGAAGTAAATTTAGGATCTCTGTGAGAGATTATGGCTTTGGGGAACCCAGCAGTATTCATCATCTGAGTCCACCATAGTAACGCCAAGTCTTTAGCAGATACCTCTTTATGGGTAGGGATAAGCTTACACATTTTTGTTAATCTATCCACTATTACCCAGCAAGAATTGAAACTTTCTTTTCCTGCTAATGGCAAGCCAGTTACAAAATCCATGTTTATAATTTCCCATGGAGCTTTTGGCTGCTCTATTTGTTGTAACAACCCAGCTCTCTTCCCAGTTAATCTTTTAGATTTCTGACAAGAGTCACATGTTTCAATGTATTTTTGTACATCCTCTTTCATGTTTATCCACCAGGCTGTATTTTTAACTCTGGTTAATGTTTTGTTAAAGTCAAAATGACCAGCTAAGATGTCATCATGACAAGTACTCAACATTAACTCTTTCATAGAAGGTGGTATTACTATTACATTGCTTAACTTTTTCCTGTAATATATATATCCATCTTCAATTGATAGTTTACCTTTTTCCAACGCATTTTTATACTTTGGAGGCAAGGTTTTAATTAATGCACTCATGGAGGCATTTGTTGGATCATTAAGAATGGTAGATAGTTTAGACAAATCTTTATCAGATGAATAATTTTCCAATATAGTTTGCATAAACTCTTCTTCTAAATCCACTATATAAATCCCAAATATATGTATAACCTCATTTTCAGGTACATAAGCTGGGTTGTCAGCATCATTTGGCAAAGGACTTCTGGATAATAAATCCACATTAGAATTCAATGTTCCTGCTCTGTGAGTGATTGTCATTCTTCCTCTGTACTCTTGTACAGATAGTTGCCATCTAAACATGTGCCTATTAGGGGTTTTCATGTTTAGTAATGATTTTACTGCACTGCAATCTGTTATAAGTTCAAACTTCTGTTCTTCCAGATAGTAATGAAGTTTCTCCAAAGCCCACACCATGGCTATACATTCTAGCTGTGTGGAACCATACCTCAATTCTGTTTTTCTTAAGGTTCTGGATATATAACAGATAACTACTTCAGATAATTTTCCATTTATTATCTGTTTCTGCTGTAAAGCAGCACCCAAACCTATGAAACTTGCATCAGTGTACAAGATAAAAGGTAGGGTGAAATCTGGCAGTCCCAATATTGGAGCTGACATTAAACATTCCTTTAATTTATTAAAGGCGTGTTGTCTTTCATTATTCCAAATGAAAGCTTCATTCTTCCTGATTAATGTTGTTAAAGGGGCTGCAATGGATTGGTAATTTTTAATATATTGTCTATAATATCCACACATACCCAAAAAACTTTGAACCTCTTTTACATTTTTAGGTATCCCAATGTTTTTAATTGCTGCCACCTTATTCTGGTCAACACAAATTTGTAATCCAGATACAACATGTCCAAGTACTTTCAAGGATTGAAATCCAAACTTACATTTCTTTAATGCAATAGTCATATTAATTTCATCCATTTTTTGAAAGACTCTTTTCAGGTGATTTAAATGTTCATCATATGTCTTTGAAAACACTATGATGTCATCAATATAGACCAATAGCCATCCTTCAACCATTTCCTGATGAAAAACACTATCCATCAATTTTTGGAAGACTGAAGGGGCATTCTTTGGGCCAAATGGCATTCTCACATACTTATATATACCCATATGTGTGGTTATTAATAGGTAATTTTGAGAATTTCTTTTCACAGGAATCTGGTGGTAACCCTTGTTCCCATCCAGACAGGAAATATATTTTGCTCCTTGTAAGGTAGCATGGATAGAAGCTATCCTTGGTAGAGGGTAAATATCATCTACTGTATATGTATTCAGAGCTCTATAATCACCGCATAATCTTGCCTTATCTTTTTCATAAGAGATTAATACTGGTGAAATGACACAATACTTAGGTGTTGTGTCCACTTTTTCAACAATACCCATTTCCAACAACAATTTTATATTGTCTTCAATATCTTTCCTTTTTGCAGGAGATGCTGGGTAAGGTTTCTTTTTTAAGCTGCTAGGAATATTATCCAGATCACAGCTTAGAGAGATTTTCATCTCATGGTCTTTGACCAATCCTAGTTCATTTGATCCATGAGCAAATGCCATAGGATATGATTTAATCAATCTCAAAATATCTTCTTGTTCAATTTTTGAGAGTTGAGGACTGAAAGAGGCCTTTTGGATTTCATTTTCCAATTCACCCACTTCATTGGTGGTTCTTCCACCTTGCAGTTGTTCTTCTCTAGGAGAAATGGCATATACTGAATTTTCAGAACATATTTTGAATTTTCTTTTACCATTCACCCCTATGGTGAAACAACTGTTTGCAGGATCTAGTTTAATGCCAAATTTTGTCAATAAATCATTGCCAATAATAAACCAATCACTACAATTATTATTATCCATTCCTACAAATTCACAAACTGCTCTAACATATCCATTATTATATTTAAAGAATACAGCAGTTTTGTATTTTCCAATTGGATTTAATACTGAACCAAAACCCCTCCAGTTCTTTGTCTGAACAGGTTCTAGTTTTTCCTGGTACTTACTATCAAGTTTCATTAATGCATTAAGTGAAACTAAACTACCTGCAGCCCCAGTGTCAAGAATGGCATTCATTTCTTTTCCACATATGATAATAGGTGCTCTGATAGGTGTTATTTTGTAAGTGTCATGAGATACATCTTTGATTATTTCAGCTTCCTCTATGGAAGTTAAAGATGTGTCTGTATGAGGTATAGCATCATTCAGGAACATTATATCCTGTTCTAATACAAATATCACATTTTCATCATCACTGTAAGATATGTTACTTTTGCAATCCTCACTGGATTCCACATTCTCATCTTCATGATTACTAGGTTCAGAATTCTGTGAGGTTTCAATAACATTTATTCTTTTCTTACACGTGTGACCTTTAACCCAAGGTTCATTACATTTGTAACAAGTGTTATTTTCTTGTCTCTTAGGGACAAGGGGAGCTGAAGGTTTTTTCTTTTCCACTGGTAACTTACTTGTAGTAGGTTTTACCACGTCAACACTTTGTCTGTAATTACTATACTTGGTTTCATACTTGTGGTTTAATAATATCTCATTGCATATATTAATGAATCCAGAGGTGTCTCTGACAGTTTCAGTTCTAGCTACAATAATGTCTCTAACTGATATAGGCAATTTGTATATTATTTTTTCTTTCCACACTTCATAATCCATTTTTGGATCCATAGCTTTCATGATTTTTATTAAATTCATTAAGAAGACCATGGGTTTATCTCCAGAATTTGGATTATATCTGGCCCTTTCATACAGTCTTTGTTGAGTGATTCTAAATTTTGGGCCACCAAATTGCCTTTCAATTAGTTCCTTCCATTCATTCCAGGAGTAATTAATTCCCTCACTCAATACAGATTCAAACCATAATAAGGCCACATCTGTAAATAAAGATACTAACTTTGAAGTAATTTCTTCATCAGGTAATTTATATGAAAATTATAAGTTATCAATTCTTTGTATGAATTGTTGCCAATCAGATTTTGAATCCCCGTCAAAAGAAGGGTACTGATCTAACTTAGGCCAGTTCTTTTGGCTAGTTTTAGCTTCCCTAACCTGAGGAATATTGAGTAATTCACTCACTTAAGAAAGATGATCATTAATTTCATCTTTTACTGATTTTATATTCTCAGAGCCCATGACACTATGTTCATGTTCCATCATTGGTTTATCATCAGAGTGTTTCATAAAAACTGGTACTCTTTCTACATAAGAGGTATTATCCTTTATTGTTTCAGTATTTTTCAAAATGTTAGCTACTTCAATTTCTACTCTTTGTAACCTATATTTTATTACAGGTACATGAGTTAAAGTATCATTTACATTTGAAAAAGACAATTTTACACGTCCCTCTATGGTGGCCATAATATTTTGAGAATGTTCTAATTTAATTTCTAAATTTTTAATCTCAGAATTTAATCTTTTGTTTTCATTGATCAATTCATTATTTGAATTCTCAATAACTTTTAACTTATTGGCTGTTGTACTCAATGATTGTGTGATGTTTAATAATACACTTTCTGTATTATTGCTGGACTCTCTAGAGAATTCTTCCAATTTTTCAATTCTTAATAATAATTTACTAATTATTTTTGATTCCATTGGATTTTCTTTCAGAAAATATTCAATTTTGTCTGTTTCCAATTCAGAAGATTCATCATCAGGGTCAATTTTTACTTCATTTGATTCCATTTTTATATTAATAGTATTTTCCTGGTGATCAATAAAACTATGTACATTGTCCTCATGTAATGACAAGTCTAACATGTTATTTTCAAATGAATAATTTTTTAAATCCTTATCAATTATATCCAATAACTCTCTATCAATTTCATTACCTATAAGTAATTCATTGTTAGGATTATATAATTGATCTTGAGAAGATGGATGACTTACCACGGTCTTATTCCATTTCCCCTGCCTCTCCTTGGCTTTCCCCTGTAAGGGTGACTGCTGGATCCCTGTTGAGGAGGACTGTTGTAGTTTTGGGCATACCAATCCCACTTCCATTTGCTTACAGTTATCTTTTGGTCCTCTTCTGGGACTGGAGGTGTTGCTGTGGTATTTGGTGCCACTGGTTGTTGATGAGACCTTATATCCACTAGAGCCTGGTTGACTTCTATAAAGCCCTGTGCCGCCCTTTTCTCCAGATTGTTGATCTGGTCTAACATATTGTTTACTCTTATTGTTAGTGTATTCAGTAGGGTTGAGAGGGATTGAATTTGCTCTTGTAAGGTGTTTTT
This sequence comes from Hemileia vastatrix, assembly GCA_030280995.1. Taxonomy (NCBI): domain Eukaryota; kingdom Fungi; phylum Basidiomycota; class Pucciniomycetes; order Pucciniales; family Zaghouaniaceae; genus Hemileia; species Hemileia vastatrix. Next base: position 30,418,213 of record JASXTE010000001.1, on the reverse strand, counting down.
GGACTTCTTTATTGACATTTGTTTTAAGAGCTTTTCCTTTTCCTCCATGGACATTGGTGAGGTGTTGTTTATTGTTACTGGTGATTCTTGACCCTCCATTTGGATGTCCTGAAACAGGTCTTTCAGTTCTAGTTCTTAAGTTATAAGGTTTTGCCTTATTACTTACAATGTCATTGTTGTCACACATTTTTACGTGGAATTTTAGAGAATTGAAAGTTTAGATTTGAAAAACTTCAAAAAGGAGTTTAATCAGTATTTATTATTACCACTTAAGACAATTTTATTGCTTACTTATTGGCATTAAGTGAATTTTTAAGTGCCAAAAGTCAAATATGCTTTTATGTGGTCACTTGATTTAACTGGTCTACAATATGTAGCCATGTATTTATATTTAAAAAAGAAAATTTGTTAGTAAGATTCTTTCTAAATATTAAATGAATTTTACAAACCAATAAAAAGGGATTAAGAGTCCTGTAAAAAGAAAACAATTAATCAGTTTAATTGGTTATTATCTGCAAAGATCACAAATTTAATTGGTCTATTGACAGACTCCCACTAAGAACAATTATATGTTAAATTAGTGGTAAAATTGATGATTCAATATCACAATTTTATTATATAACAGGGCTTCTTTTTCTGAAATCACTATATAAGTGACCCCAACCTGTTGTAATTATCCAAATATTTCTATAGGGATATTATTTACGTGTACCTTCTTTGAAAATGTCACTTACTGGATTATAACAGAATTCTTGAGGAAAGGCCCCCAATTGTCAGGCTAAGGTCAAGTACAAGGACGTGAACTAGCTTGAATAGTCAGTTGTCTAGAAGATTTTAATGGTCCTATATGAATACTGTAGTTTTAATCCACTAAGTTGTAAAATATAATCAAATATAAAGGTCTCAGTAATATAATTCTCACTATTCTTATATATGGCTTACAATCTTTATAGTTGGTAGAAAAATAGATTATATAAATTCAGATACTATTCAAAAGTCTTATAAAAGTACTAATTGATATGTATTGTTAATGATTTGGTTATATTGGTTAAATTGTAATGATAAAGAATGAAGAAATACAACCCAAAAACCTCCTCCTTTTATACACACTGAGTTCCCCAATGATTCCCTTGATGTACCACCCAACACACAGTTAATGACACCTCTAAACAACTAATATACATGCCCATCAACATTCCCAGCAAGCCATGACATAATTAGAAGATTAACAACCGCCAAAATCCTGTAATAATAAGGGAAATCCATCAAAATTAAAGAAAAAGACAAAAAGAGAGTATATGCGTATAAAACAATAATATTAAAGACTAAAGGAGACTTTTTAAGGTTAATAATAGCTTAATAATAAGGGGGATTGACTGTAGAAATAATGGGGCTATTCCTGACATTATACTACGTGAAATTCCCATTCAAAAATAACCAAAATTGACTGAGAAACCACCCAAAAACTTAAAAAAGAGCGTGAGATGTGGGGTAACTACATGCAGTTCTTGGAAGGCGCTTGCACGGGTAAATCCTTGACTAAAATTAGGCGAATTTAAGCGTGGTGATGAAATAAAGTGCCAAGAGTGAGGTTATTAATGAAATTAGTGCATATAAACAAGGTCAATGCATTATTAATTAAGCTAGGACACTAAATAAGCGCCTGTCGCCTATTTGAGTGTGTTTCCCCACAGTGGGCGTAGAATGTGGGGTAATTATAGTGTGAAAAAGCTAACTTTGCTAAAAATGAAGCTATTCACACGGGAAAAAAGCAGGCAGTATGTGGCCAGTACACAGAAGCCATTTCTGGCATAAAAAACACCAAATTTGAAAAGTGTTATTTTTATGCATTTAAATAGCCAAATCAATAGTTCTAAATGAGCCCAATTGATCTGTCAAAGAGCAATTTTGATATTCTCAATTTTATAGCGCATATAGTCAACTTTTAAGTGAAATAAAGCGCATTTCTTGTTTTTTGCATAAAACAATGAATATAACAGCTTTAAGTGTACTTAAAAATTATGTAGCCTTATACTTAAGGTTATTAAGATTACCATAACATATTCCAACTTAATATTAAGTACATAGGACCTATAAAAGGTGGATATATGGGTGTATATAAGGTGTTATAATGGCATTTTTTGTGTATTATCATAATTTTACTTATGTATACTATTTGTGTACTCTTATTTATTATTCCCATGTATAGTTCATGTGTTTAACATAACTTATAATTACTTTTTACTCAGTCCTGGAGATATACAGGCTGACACTTACTATACACTCAACAAACTTGAAAATATTTTCTATTTAGTTTATATTATTTTTTATTAGTATTATAATTCTAATTAAAATTCTATATAACTAACCAGAGGTTGCCTTAAGTCTGATTGTATTCATAGTGTTTTCCGCGCAAAAACCCTTACACCAAAATAATATTATTTAAAAAAAAACTTCACCTTTGTCATCTCTCAAGTTACTCGTCGTTGCCTTCCTTTAAATAAATTAAATAATCTTTTATATTTTATTTCTTTTATTTTCTCAAAACCCTTTCTCCTTGTCCTCTTCCATTTCTCCCCCTTTTCCTTACCTTCTTCTAGATGACTGACCGACAGCTGGGGACCTTTCCTAAACAACAACAACGATCGAGCCTGGAAACAAACGACAAACGCATGGACCACCCAGCAAAAACAAAACTTTTTCCGCGACCGTGTTTTGAACTTGGGTTCGATCAATTAGGTTTATATTAATTTAATTCATCTATTATTTTGAAGTGATTTTTTGATCACTATAGTAAGTTAACCTTTGCACCTCTCACTCATATTACTATATTTTTACTGCAATAACAGTGATTGTGGCTTAATTGCTGATTCACTGAGTGTAAGTGTTCATTTATTAAATTTTTTTTTACCTAGTTGACCATTATAGAGTGTTTAATCCCTCTTAGTCCTAGAAGAAATTAACATTATTATTAATAAAGTTTGAATTATTAATTTTTTTTTATTATTATTAATTTTTGTTCATTTTGGTTGACTTAAATAGTAATTTGTACTTAGTCCCATATATTGCCATATTTAATTTTAGTAATTTAATTGGTTGAATTAACTTAATTGTTTATTCCCAATTTAACTTTGCAATCCATTTTCTAAATTAATTTTTTATAAATATTACTTTATATTAAAAAAATTTTTTATATAATTAAATTAATAAAAATTTTTTTTATTTGGAGCAATTATTAACTGACTTTTATTAATTTTTTTATGAAGTTAATTAATCTTCCCACTATTATGTCCAACAATTTGGCTGAAAAAATTGATAACATGCAAGTGGATGAAATTGAAATTGATTATGATGCTGATACTGTGAGTTCTTCTAAAGTTGAACATAAAAAATCTTATGCTAACAAGAAAAATTCACATAATTCAGGATGTGGAAATGACAGGAGAAGTAAACAAATCAAACCCCCTTCCCCCAGCACAACAGAAGGAAGTAAAACCTCCAGTACCTCAAGAAGGTCTTCCAAAAGGATTCAAAATAAAAAAGCTTCCTCTGCCCCAACAAATCAGCAATCTGTCCAGTCATATCAAAGAACTGAAGACAGAAAACATGAAACACAAGGCAAAAGTAGACACCTTGTGGGATCAAGTTCAGGAACTCAGGAACCAAAATCAGGCCCAGGCTCCTCCTCAGTTGCCTCCCAATCAGCCTCAGGTTCAGGCTCAACCTTCACAGCCCCCCAGCTCCTTCACACAAAATCAAAGTACTATGGAAGTAGAGCAATGGAAATGGGATTATCTAATGAGTCACTACCAGCAGAATGTGCAACATCCTCCTCATAATCAGCCTGGTCCATCCAGAACACCCAATTTCCATCCTCCTCCTCATCCTTACCAACTAAGCAAGAGAAAAAATGCCCAAGCACAATCCCAAACTCAGTCTCAGGGAAAGTTTCCTCCTCTGCCATGGTAAGTAATTTGGTTGATAGTCACTTGGGTATGTTTTCTAATAAAACTTCTTCTGCAGGTAATATTATTGAACATGGTGAAAGAACAGTTAAACCTGTTAAAAGACAGCTTCCTGTAACTAGTAGCCCTATTGATGTAATTAGCAAATTGTCATTTGATGAACCTTTACATTTAACTTCTACTTCTTTAATTAATTCTTCTCTTGCAATTAAGAATGATTCTGTTCCCCCTGAAGTCTATACCTTAATTGAGAAAAATTCTGAGGAAATATTGAAAGATACCCTTGATTTTAATGTTGTGAAAGAAAAACATTTGAGAGATGTGTTAATCCATGAAAATGATAGATTAAATAATTTTCACTTGCAATGTAAAGTCAGTTCTTCTGTACAGGATACAGCTTATTTTAAAATCAAAGAAACCTTGAATATTGTTCTTAGTCAACAAAAACAAATAAGGAGTGACCATAGAGCTATCTCAGATAGAAATATCAATCTACATAAGACCTTGAGTGAATTGAAACCCCTTATTGAAGAAAATTATTCATTAAAAAATGAAATAAAATCTCTACAAAATGAGTTTAAAAAGCTAAAGAATGATTTCCATGCACTAAGTGCCAAACATACAGTTTCTGAGGACAGAAATTTTCTATCTCTTGCAAAAATAAATGACCAGATTTCTGAAATTCCAAGAATAAGAAACTATGTGTCTGACCTGCAGGAAAAATTCTCAACCTTAACCATCAATAATGGATTGAATGAGAATGCTGTCAATAAGCCGCATAAAAATAAAGGAAAAGAACCTGAGCAAAGTTCCTCCTTTCTTCCTGATATTTCAACCATTAAACAAACTGACAATGAGTCTGTAAAATCTTTTGCTACTAGCAAATAATCTTGTGATGGTCATGCACCAGCTGTTTCTGTAAATAATGAAATTTCTGAACACCTGGCTAAACTTCAGGAATTATTAATGATGAATAATTCAAACCAAAAAGTGGACCATCCCAGTAGTCAGAAAAATTGGCCTAAGTTAGACCAATATCCTACCTTTGATGGTGATTCTTCCTCTGATTTGCAACACTTTATCCAAAGAAATGATAATTTAAAGAGTTCTTATAAACTAGCTGATGAGGAAATTGTTTCTAAGCTAATTTCTTTATTTTCCAATGTAGCCTTGATGTGGTATGAATCTGTTCTTTTAGATAACAATCATTATACATGGAATGATTGGAAATCCTTGATTGAGAATCAGTTTGGTGGTTCAAAATTCAGGTTAGCTTAGCAAAAACTGTATGAGAATACTAGATATGTATCCTCCTCTGTTGAAAAGCCCATTGTTTTTCTTATGAAAGTGACAAAAATCCTAAGAGCAATTGATCCAAAGATGGATTATGATATTTGGAGAGATAAAATCTTGTATAAATTACCAAATTCTCTTAGAGATTTGATTGTGGCTAGAACTGAGCATGTAAGGGAAAATTCTTCTTTCATTAATATCTGTAATGAGGTACTACTCAACCATAGATATGAACCAAAGAATTACCTTGGTAAATCTTACAATGATCAGAATAAACCTTCTACAAAGCTCCCAGATAAATCTGGTAAACCCTCTGCCCCAGTTGCACCTAAAAAATATGCAACAAATACTTGTTATAAATGTAACAAACCGTGGCAGAAGGGTCATGTTTGTGACAAGAAAATTCATCTTGTTGAACAAAATGAAGACACTGATGAAGTTGAACTTGATGTCAATAATTCTTCTAGTGACTGTGAAAGTAATATCTCCTATGACAATGAATCTGTTAAAGATGTTTTAATGTTGGAACAGGATGTCCATTATTTAAATAATATATCTGAAGAATGTGTATTGGATTTATCTTAAGTAGAAAATTCTGAGATAATTAAAGATATTACTAACAATTCTATACCTATATCCCGTTTGAAGGCACCTGTTATCATTAATGGTAAAAATGTTGATGTAGTTCTTGATACCGGTGCTGGAGGAAGTGTAGTGTCTGAAAAAGCTTAAGCTTCAGTAGATAAGGAATATTTGAGTAAATTATTACCTATAACTTCTGAAAAATGGAGAGGGTATGGTTCTACCTTAATTCCTATTGGCTAATACAAAACCTCTGTATTCTTCAAATATAATGGTGGTTTTGTCAGAGCTTTTTGTGAATTTGTTGTCATGAAAAATGATAATTTAAGCAATTGGTTTATTATGGGAAATAATATTTTAACCATGTTTGGTGTGAAATTGGACCCAGAAAATAATTGCTTTACCTTAGGAATGAATGGAAAAAGGATATTCAAAATTTCCTCTTCTAGAAAACCTTTTGGGCATCTGTTGAAGTCTTGTAACTCACTAATCCAGTGTAAAAGCAGAACAACAACTGAAATGGATGATTTATTAAATGAAAAACATACTGCTTCTTTTGGTGATCAGTTAACTAGTGACCAAAAGGATTCTATTATTGCCTCTATTACCTCTTTCCCTATGGCTTTTGCTCATGGTTCTCATGTCTTGGGAATTGTTCAGGAAGAGATGAAAATTACTTTATCCTGTAACTTAAGTGATATTCCTCCTAGTCTTAAGAAAAAATCATATCCTGCTTCTCCAACAAAAAGAAAGGATATTGAAGATAATATTGCAACATTATTAAAAATGAATATCATCTAGAAAGTGGATGTCACCCCCAAATATTGTGTCATCTCCCCAGTCTTAATTTCTTATGAAAAAGCTAAGGCTAGATTATGTGGAGATTACAGAGCTTTAAACACTTATACTGTTGATGATATTTATCCTTTACCCAGAATTAATTCAATACATGCAACCTTGCAAGGTGCAAAATTTATTAGTTGTCTGGATGGTAATAAAGGATATCATCAAGTTCCAGTTGAGAAAAATTCTCAAAACTTTTTGCTTATTGCTACTCATATGGGAATATATAAGTATGTTAGGATGCCATTTGGCCCTACAAATGCTCCTTCAGTTTTCCAAAAAGTCATGGATAACACTTTCCATCAATAAATAATTGAAGGATGGCTCATGGTTTATATTTATGACATCATTGTTTTTTCTAAAACTTTTGATGAACATATGATTCACTTGAATAGAGTTTTCCAAAAAATGGATGAAATCAATATGACCTTATCCTTAAAAAAGTGTAAATTTGGTTTTCAATCTTTGAAAGTCCTTGGCCATGTTGTGTCAGGCTTACAAATTTGTGTAGACCAAAACAAAGTTGCTGCCATTCAAAATGTGAAAGAACCAACTTCTGTAAGAGAAATCCAAAGTTTTTTGGGTAGGTGTGGCTATTATAGACAATATATTAAAAATTATCAGGTCATAGCCTTGCCTCTTACAAAACTGACCAGAAAAGATGTTGCCTTTCTCTGGAATAATGACTGTCAAAAAGCTTTTGATACATTAAAAAGTTGCTTAATGACAGCCCCTATATTGGCTCTTCCAGATTTCAACAAACCTTTTGTCCTATACACAGATGCTAGCTGTTTTGGTCTGGGTGGTGCCCTTCACCAGAAACAAATTATTAATGATAAATCCTCAGAGGTTGTAATTTGTTATATTTCAAGAACCTTAAGAAATAGCGAATTGAAATACAGTGCCACTCAATTAGAGTGCTTAGCAGTTGTTTGGGCTCTTGAGAAGCTTCATTACTATCTAGATAACCAAAAATTTGAATTGGTAACTGACTGTAGTGCTGTGAAGTCCCTCTTAAACCTGAAGACACCTAACAGACATATGTTCAGGTGGCAACTTGCTGTTCAAGAATACAGAGGACAGATGACAATTATCCATAGGGCTGGAAATGTTCACTCCAATGTTGATATGCTCTCCAGATTGCCTCTGCCAAATAATGACTCAAATCCTACTTATGTACCTGAAGATGATACTGTTCATATCCATGGTATATTTATAGTGGATATGGAAGAAGAGTTATTGCAATTAATACTGGATTCATATGAGAAGGATTCTGATTTAAATAAATTGGTTACTATCTTAAATGATCCTAAGAATGCTTCAATTCAAGCATTAATAAAAACTCTTCCTGAAAAGTACCAAAATGCTTTAAATAAAGGAAAGTTCTCTATTGAAGATGGTTATATATATTATAGAAGGAAGCTTACCAATGTAATTGTTATTCCTCCTTCAATGAAAGAAACTATCCTCAAACTTTGTCATGATGACATATTAGCTGGTCATTTTTATCTTGAAAAAACATTGATTAGAATCAAAAACACTGCATGGTGGGCTAATATGCCTGAAGACACAAAATTATATGTTGAATCTTGTGATTCCTGCCAAAAATCTAAAAGGTTGATAGGTAAGAGAGCAGGTTTACTACAAAATATTGAAGCACCTAATGCTCCTTGGAAAATAATTAACATGGATTTTGTCACTGGTCTTCCTGTTGCAGGTAAAGACAGCTTTAACTCTTGTTGGGTAATAGTAGATAGATTCACAAAAATGTGCAAATTTATTCCAACTCACAAAGATGTATCCACCAAAGAATTAGCTTCATATGGTGGTCTTACATGTTTAATATTATTGGTTTTCCAAAAGCCATTATCTCTGATAGGGATCCAAAATTTACTTCTGAGTTTTGGACCTCTTTGATGGATATTTGTGGCTGTGAGTTAAAATTGTCTACAGCTCACCATCCTCAGACTGATGGTCTAGCTGAGAGAATGATTCAAACTCTGGAAGATATGATTAGAAGGTATTGTGCCTTTGGTTTAGAATATAAAGACAATGACAGATTTACTCATGATTGGGTCACTCTATTGCCTGGTCTTGAATTTGCATATAATAGCACTGTTCATTCTGTCACTGAGAAAAAGCCTTTTGAGCTTTGGTTAGGTTATGTCCCACATACTCCTGCTCAGATTCTCAATAGTAAATTACCTAATTTGGAACTACACCCTGGTGTAAAATCTTTCATGCAAATGCAACAGCTATGCAGAAAACATGCTCAGAGCTGTATTGATAAAGCATTTGAATATGAAAAGAAAAGATGGGATAAATCCCATAAAGGATACAAATTTAACAAGGGTGATGAAGTGTTGATATCTACTGTCCATTTCAATTTACAAGGTAACCACAAATTAAAATATCCTTTTGTAGGACCATTTGTTGTTAAAAGAATGGTTGGTGATAATGCAGTGGAAGTTGTATTGTATTCTCCATATAATAGAAAACATCCTGTTTTTCACATTTCTTTGCTTAAGCATTATACTTCCAACAGTGACTTATTTCCCAAAAGAAGGGGAAGACCTAAGAAAAACCCTCAGGAAGTCACAGAAACAGTAAAAATTGATAAAATTCTCAATGATAGAATTATCACTTCTGAAAGAGGTACTGAATATTTATTGAGATATAAGAACAAATCATCTGAAAATGATGCATGGATACCTGACAAGGAGATTTCAAATCTTCCTACTCTGTTGAAAAATTACAAAAAGAAAAAATCTTAGCATTTTTTTATTGCTTTTTTTAGAGTGAGGGAGTGTCAGCCAGGCTATTCCAGGAGACCAGTAAATGATATGTTAACTTATAGGACCTGAAAGAGGGTGTAAGAATTTTATTTAATGTATATAAATTAATATTTTATTGCATGATAAAATTATATAAGTATCTTATTACATATAAGTGTTATATTAATTTTATTGTTTATATAAATTTTTATACATTTAAATTAAACATAATATATTTTATATTCTACAAATAATGGTGCATTTTTATGTATTTAATAATTATAAATTTAAATTTAATTAATTAAAAACATATATTATAATTATAAGTGTAAAATTGACTTATAATATAAATTAAATTAGTTATTTACATTTATATATTAAATAACATCTTTCATATAGTATTAAACAATAATTAATGGCGCTTCTTTTGACCCTTAATTGTGTCAGGAAAAAAAATTAATTAATTTATACTAAATTAAAATTAATTACATATTTTGTTGTGTCAAAATATTTTTTGTTTCACTTAAAAATCCTTAAATCAGACTGTACCATCTGTTTTGAATTATCTTTCTCATAGTTCCTATGTCTCAGGCTTGTTTAGTTATTCACTATTTTTACTTAATGATTTGGGAATTAATTGTGGGAAATTTTGATTCTTAATTGGGGTTTTTAATTATTTGTTTCATATTTTTCTCTACATTGTTATGTTTCACTTATTCTTTTATATTCTTGTTTCATCCTATTATAATTCTTGTATTTACAAATATAGTGGCGCTTCAGAGGACCCATTGCCTATAAAAGGGCCTTGGATAATCCCCTGTAGCATCATCACTTACTATACACTCAACAAACTTGAAAATATTTTCTATTACGTTTATATTATTTTTTATTAGTATTATAATTCTAATTAAAATTCTATATAAATAACCAGAGGTTGCCTTAAGTCTGATAGTACTCATAGTGTTTGCCGCACAGAAACCCTTACACCAAAATAATATTATTTAAAAAAAAACTTCACCTTTGTCATCTCTCAAGTTACTCGTCGTTGCCTTCCTTTAAATAAATTAAATAATCTTTTATATTTTATTTCTTTTATTTTCTCAAAACCCTTTCTCCTTGTCCTCCTCCATTTCTCCCCCTTTTCCTTACCTTCTTCTAGACTACTGACCGACAATAACCATGGTTTTGTAAGAGCAATATAAGATTTTGTTGTCATGAAAAATGACAACTTGAGTAGTTGGTTCATTGTGGGAAATGACATTTTAACCAAATATGGCATAAAATTAGATCTTTCAAATCAATGTTTCACAATGGGGATTAATGGGAAGAGAAAACTTAAAATTTCCTTCCTCAAGAAATTATTAACACCAGGATTGAACACATATCATTCTGTAATTCAATATAAAGGAAGATCTACAAACGAAATGCCTGCCCTTATGTCTGAAATTGAAAATTCTTCTTTTGGAGAACAACTTTCTGGTGAAGAAAAAGATTCATTCATTAAATCAATAAAATCTTTTCTCATGGCCTTTGCTCATGGTTCACATGAATTAGTATTTGTAAAAGAAAAATGGTGCTTTCATTATCTTTCCCATTAAATGAAATACCACCTAGTTTAAAGAAGAAGCCTTATCCTGCCTCTCCCACAAAGAGAAAAGATATTGAATACAATATCTCTACCCTTTTACAAATGAATATTAATGAAAAGGTAGTTGAAACACCTAAATATTGTGTTATCTCACCTATCCTAATTTCTTATGAGAAAGATAAAACCAGGTTATGTGGTGATTATAGAGCATTGAATACTTATACTTCTGATGATATCTATCATTTAACCAGAATTAGCTCTATACATGCTACCCTACAAGGTGATAAATGCATCAGCTGTTTGGATGGTAACAACAGATATCACCAGGTACCTGTTGAAATAAATTCTCAGAATTTTCTGATTATTGCCACTCATATGGGTATTTATAAGTATGTTAGGATGCCATTTGGCCCTAAAAATGCCCCTTCAGTTTTTCAAAAAGTTATGAATAACAAATTCCATCAAGAAATAATTGAAGGATGGCTGATGGTTTACATTGATGATATCATCATATTCTCTAAAACATTTGAGGATCATCTTAACCACCTGTGTAATGTGTTCCAAAAAATGGATGAGATAAATATGAAATTTGCCTTGAAAAAATGCAAATGTGGTTTTCATTCCTTAAAAGTGCTTGGTCATGTTGTCTCAGGTTTTCAGATATGTGTTGACCAAAACAAAGTGGCAGCCGTACAACAGGTGAAAGCTCCTACCACAGTTAGAGAGCTCCAGAGTTTTTTGGTGTTTTGTGGATACTATAGACAGTATATTAAAAATTATCAAGTCATAGCATTACCCCTTACCCAATTAACTAGGAAAGATGTTGCTTTTGTCTGGAACAGTAAAATACAAAGAGCTTTTGACACTATGAAAAATTGTTTGATGTTGGCACTAATTCTTGCTTTGATTGACTTTAATCAACCATTTGTTTTATACACTGATGCCAGTTTTATTGGTCTTGGTGCTTCCCTCCATCAAAAACAATTGATGAATGATTAAGTATCAGAAGTAGTAATTTGTTATATTTCAAGAACCTTGAGAAATAGCGAATTGAAATATGGTTCCATTCAACTTGAGTGTTTAGAAGTAGTGTGAGCTCTTTAGAAGCTACATTGTTACCTGTATGACCAGAAATTTGAACTTGTCACTGACTGCAGTGCAGTTAAATCCCTCTTAAACTTGAAAACACCTAACAGACATGTGTTCAGATGGCAGCTAGCTGTTCAAGAATACAGAGGAAGAATGACAATTATTCATAGGGCTGGTATTTTTCACTCTAATGTGGATATGTTATCAAGGTTACATTTACCAAATGATGACTCTAATCCTGCTTATGATCCTGAGGATGAAATTATTCATATTCATGGGATATATGTGGTTGATATGGAGGAAGATCTATTACAGCTTATTCTGGATTCATATGATAAGGACACTGACTTAAAAAAGTTATGTACCATATTAAATGATCCAAGGAATGCTTCAATACAAGCATTAATAAAAACACTTCCACCAAAGTACCAGAAGGCTTTGGAAAAAGGTAAATTTTCAATTAATGAAGACTACCTCTATTATAGAAGAAAGTTGAGTAATGTTATTGTTATTCCTCCTTCTATGAAAGAGATCATCTTGAAAATTTGTCAGGATGAAATATTGGCTGGACATTTTGATCTTGAAAAAACAATTATCAGAATTAAAACACTGCTTGGTGGGTTAATATGTCTGAGGACACTAAATTATATGTTTAATCCTGTGATTCTTGCCAGAAATCAAAGAGATTAACTGGGAAAAGAGCTGGATTAATTCAACATATTGAATCTCCTGATGCACCATGGCAGATAATAAACATGGACTTTGTAACAGGATTACCCATTGCTGGGAAAGACAGTTATAACTTTTGTTGGGTTATTGTGGATAGATTCACAAAAATGTGTAAATTTATCCCCACCCACAAGGATGTTTCCACTAAAGAATTAGCCTTCTTATTGTCAGCCTAAATATCCTTAGGACTGAGTATTTCTTATGCTTAAAATAAGATAACCTTAATTAGATTAAGCTTATATCTTAAAAATAAGGTTAAAATAATAATATATATTATTTTATTATATATATATATAATTATTATTCTATTATATAATTTATAATAGTTTAAATAGCTTATCCATGGCCTAATAATACTTATTAAGGTGTTAATGGAGTCATAATATACTTATCTTAAGTGATATGAAGTAATTATTGACATACATAAGCTTATATGTATACATAAATCTCATATTCAGTGAAAGATGCAGTATATTATGTATATTTAGGTATATAAGTGGGTTTTAGCCCCTTAATAGCCTATAAACTTTGTTTTTCTGCTTATTTTAGGTCATATGGACGAAATCAGTGGACTCACAACGCCTACAGAAGTATAGACACCTATATCAGGCGCATACACCCAGTTTGGACAACTAAAATTACTTCCTTGGATGGTTATTCACGGATTTATGGGTTGGAAGGATGTTTTTGGGTTAATGTGGATGCTTGGGGATGTTATTGGGGGCTTGGACATTTTATTTCTTTCCTTTATATGCTTTTAGTTTCATTAAATCTCTTTTTGATCATTTATTTTACCTGTTTCTTTATGGTATCTGCTTTTATCTGGGTTTTCTATTTATGGTATGACTCTGTGTTATTATTAATAGTGATGGAGGGTCCTTACTGGAGGTCTGGGTGTTGAAACTGCTTGAAGTGGACGCCATGGGGAGGTGATGGGCCCTCACAGTGCTGTAATTGCCGGGGATAGCAGTGACATCATCTGGATTGAAGGTCTGTGCACTCCAGTGGATTTGGGTATAAGTAAGGAGGGATTTTGACGGTTTATTATCATCATTAAATTACTACACTTCAAACAAACACTACATTACAATTATTAGCATTCAGAAATATATTATTAAGCCCTTATAAATTGATATTATCTTTATAAAAGCTATAACTATATTTTATTCTTCTATTTTCCACCACTAGCACGCATTTAAATCCAAGTATTGTGAGTTTTATTTGAGTATAACTATTTTAGTAATCTTCCCCTGAGGTTTAATCACTAAATCATTTATTAATAAGTAGTAGGACCATAAAATAACACTATTATATCATACTTATATACTAGACTGTACTGACAATTGGGGGTCTTTCCTTATATTTTACTTATTATTTAGTATAAGCCTTGGGACGTGATTTTTACCTTAGTACAACTCAAAATTAACCAAATATTTGGGTCTGCTGCATATTAGTGGGTCATCATAACTCCTTGATTGCGGAAAAGAACCCTTATAATAATTGTACTAATTTTTTATCATAAAAATTAGATATTTACAGTAGTAACTGTACCCAATATAAACCCAATTTCACTTGGTATTTGGACACCAATATAACACCCAATAAAATTGGTATTTGGCTAAAGCTTGGTAAGCTAATTATTCACCCTTATAGAGGTCTAGTTAAACTTATTATTATACTTTTAACAGATTTGTTCGAATTTTTCTTATATTTTATTTAAATAAATAAAGATATAAATTCAGGGTAAGCTCCATTGCTTTTTTATTAGTAATATAATTGCTAATATTATTTGTCTACTAATTCCACAGAGTTTTTCCTTTTGTAGACGTAAAATATTGTTATTCTGAACAATATGAGTGCTCCTCAGGATAGTGTAAGTGAACAGCCTGCTTATAATACCAGGTCTAAAGCTAATAAAAACTTTCTAGGACATTACCATGGAGGGACAACAGTACCCCCAGCCAGAAAGCATGAGTATAGACGAAAAGGACGCCCTCTTAAAAAAGATAACTATCAAAAAGACATCTCCTCCTCTTCAGGATCAACTGTCCCACCTGGCAAAACAGGTTCTGAAGCTAGAGGAATCAAAATCTCTCATGTTCAAAGAGGTAGAGCAGTTGCAAAACAATTGCAAGGTAGGATTTCAGCAGATGAATCAGGCAATGGCAGAATTAAAGGGAAGCCAGCCCAGTCAATCAAATCAGCAACCCCCTATCCAAGGAGGGTCCACTCACTCCCAGGAGAAAATCCTGGTAGACAAATGGAAATGGGACTGGTTTCACCAACAGTGGACAAGCCACAGTTGCAACAGGGATCCGCCCCCTCATCTGACTTCCTCAGCTCACCCTTACAAGGGAAAAAAGCGCCAAAAATCAGGACTGGCAACCATCCCTTGGTAAGTAACTTACCCTCTCAGATTAGACATAATACTGATAATTACAATATAGGTAATTCTATTGATGTTAAATCTGTACAAAAAATAGAGGAGGATTTAAGAAATTTAGGTTTTAGAGTAGATACACCTGACTTGTCTTTTGTCCATAATAACAGTACTATATACAATGATAATACAGTTAATCCTCAGTTGCAACCACCTACTAGTGAGATGAGAAGTTCACAGGAGAGTGAGAGAATTGAAAAGGAGGACATGGAATATTTTAACAATAATCCAACTGTCCATAGAATTGTTTCAGCATTGTGGAATAGAATGACTGATTGTGAGGAACAGACAGTTAAACTCACTAGTGATACAATTTCATCCTTAACATTGAACATTTCTCAATTAGCAACACGAAATAAAGAATTAGAGAAAGAAAATTTGTCTCTAACTCTTAAATATGATTCATTGAGTAATAAATATAATGACCTTTCAAACAAATTTTGTGAGTTAGAAAAATTATATGAAACACACTTATTAAAAACTGAATCAAGAACAAAGTTATCTTTTGCACAGACAAATCAAAGTGTCTCTGAGCTGCTACAAAGATTAACTAAAGTTGAGATTGAAACTGCCAATCTACTAATGAACCAGGATAATCATAAGTATAATCAATATAATAATAATCCTTTCATTGGCAAAAGTGAATCTCATTCCTTCCCTATACCACCACAATTGAAACCATCTGGTGGTAGTGTCAAATCTGAAAATGTAAGTCACAAATCCGTGCAGGAAGAAATACAAGACCATTTATCAAAAGTAAATGAGTTGTTGAATTTACCTAAGATTAGTGAGATAAAATCCAATCAGAAGAACTGGCCTAAAATAGATCAGTACCCAACTTATGATGGGGAAGCCAGCTCTGATTGGCAACATTTTATTCAAAGAATTGACAACTTGAAATTCTCATATAAGTTACCAGATGAAGAGATAACATCAAAATTAATTTCTTTATTTAAGGATGTTGCTTTATTATGGTTTGAAGCTGTCTTAAGTGAGGGTAGAGACTACTCTTGGGCTGAATGGAAACAACTTATTGAAAAACAATTTGGAGGTTCTAAATTCAGGCTTACTCAGCAGAGACTGTATGAGAAGACTAGGTATAATCCGTTGAGTGGTGACAAACCTATGGTATTTTTAATGAATTTAAACAAAATATTAAAAGCTATTGAGCCTCATATGGATTTTAACTTATGGAAAGATAAGATAATATACAAATTACCTATATCTGTCAGAGACATTGTTGTAGCTAGAACATTAAATGTTACTGAATATTCTGACTTTATTAATATTTGCAATGAAATATTATTAAACCATAAGTATGAATCAAGGTATTCCACTTATAAACAAAATGTTGAACCTGTAAAAACTCAGAATTCAAAAACACTTCAGGAGAAGCAGAAAAAACCTACTGCACCTGTAGTACCTAAAAAGTATGAAACAAATACTTGTTATAAGTGTAACAAACCTTGGATAAAAGGTCACAAATGTGAGAAAAACATAAATATTGTTGAAAATCAACGTGAATCTGAAACTGAAACTGAAAAAAGTAAAGAATCAAGTGATTATGACAGCAATATCTCATATAGTGATGAAAATGAAGTCTGTATGTTGGAAGATGATTTGTCCATCTTTGAAAATCCAATATTAAATATGGACTCAAATGAATCTTTAATGAATTTTGAGGATGCTGAAATCATTAAGGATATACAAGCTGATAACTTTAGAATGACACCTATCACGGTTCCAGCTATCATTTCTGGTGAAAATGTTAATATAGTATTGGACACAGGAGCTGCTGGTTCAGTTGTTTCCACTAATACATTACAGAAAATTGATAGTGAATATAAGTTTAAGCTTGAACCACTTCAGAATAAAAATTGGAGAGGTTTTGGATCAGTACTACACCCCATTGGTAAATACAAAGCTGCTGTTTTCTTTAAACACCAACATGGTTATGTAAGGGTAACTTGTGACTTTGTAGTAATGGATAATACAAATTGTAGTAACTGTTTTATCATTGGAAATGATATTCTGACTAAATTTGGTGTAAAATTAGACCCTGCTAATAACAATTTTACAATTGGCATGAATGGTAAAAGGAAATTTAAAATAAATTCTTTTAACACAGTCTTACACATTGAGTCAGTAACAAATTCCCCGTCTAAAGGAAGAGAATCCAATGAGATGGAACTTCTGGAAACAGAAATTTCAAAAGCATCATTTGGCACTCAGATAAGTGAAACTGAGAAAGATAATATTTTGGAATTAATTAAAGCTTTTCCAATGGCTTTTGCACATGGTACAAATGAACTTGGCCTTGTAAAAGATCATGAGATGAAAATTAGTTTAACCTGTGATATGGATAATATTCCTGCTAGTCTTAAAAAGAAACCATACCCTGCTTCACCAATGAAGAGGAAAGACATAGAGGATAATATTAAGATGTTATTAAAGATGAACATTCTTGAGAAGGTTGAAACTACACCAAAATATTGTGTAATATCACCAGTGCTGATTTCTTATGAACAAGATAAAGCAAGACTGTGCGGTGATTATAGAGCATTAAATACATTTACAGTAGATGATATTTATCCCTTGCCAAGGATTGCCTCTATACATGCTACCCTTAAAGGTGCTAAATATATAAGTTGCCTAGATGGAAATAAAGGGTACCATCAAATTCCTGTTGAAAAGAATTCACAGAACTTTTTGTTGATAACAACACACATGGGAATTTATAAGTATGTCAGAATGCCATTTGGACCAAAGAATGCTCCATCAGTATTTCAAAAGTTAATGGATATAACATTCCATAATGAAATGATTGAGGGATGGTTAATGGTATACATTGATGACATCATAGTGTTCTCTAAAAATTTTGATGAACACTTAATCCATTTAAGGAAAGTATTTCAGAAAATGGATGAAATAAAAATGACCCTTGCATTGAAAAAATGTAAATTTGGGTTTGAATCTTTAAAAGTGCTTGGTCATATTGTATCTGGCTTACAAATATGTGTAGACCAAAATAAAGTGGCTGCAATAAAGAATATTGGCATTCCTCAAAATGTGAAGGATGTACAATCTTTTCTTGGAATGTGTGGTTATTATAGACAATATATAAAAAACTACCAATCAATTGCTGCACCACTGACCACACTGATAAAGAAATCAGAAGCTTTCATTTGGAATAATGAAAGACAACAAGCTTTTAATAAGTTGAAAGAATGTTTAATGACAGCTCCTATCTTGGGATTACCAGATTTCCAATTACCTTTTGTATTATATACAGATGCAAGTTTTATTGGACTGGGTGCTGCTTTGCATCAAAAACAACTTATTGAAGGTAAAATGTCAGAAGTAGTAATCTGCTATATTTCACGTACTCTGAGAAGTGGTGAATTGAAATATGGTGCTACTCAACTTGAATGTTTGGCAGTAGTATGGGCTCTTGAAAAGCTACATTATTACCTGGAAGACCAAAAATTTGAGTTAATAACTGACTGTAGTGCAGTTAAGTCACTCTTAAACATGAAAACTCCTAATAGACACATGTTTAGATGGCAATTAGCTGTACAAGAATACAGAGGACGGATGACTATTACACATAGAGCAGGAACCTTGCACTCTAATGTAGATCTGTTATCTAGAGTACCTCTGCCTAATAATGATGATAATCCTGCTTATGTTCCTGAGTCAGAGATTATTAACATTTATGGCATTTATATTGTAGATCTTGAGGATGAATTTATGCAATCAATTCTTGATAAGTATAATTCAGATCCTGAATTAAGTAAATTAACTACAATATTAAATGATCCATCTAATGCTTCAATGAATGTTTTAATAAAAACATTACCAATTAAGTATAAAGAGGCATTAGAAAAAGGAAAATTTTCCATTGAGGATGGTTTTATATATTACAGGAAAAAATTAAGTAATGTGATTGTAATTCCCCCTTCAATGAAGGAGTTAATGTTAAGTATATGTCATGATGATATATTAGCAGGTCATTTTGACTACCATAAAACATTAACCAGAGTAAAAAACACAGCTTGGTGGATTAACATGTCTGAGGATGTTCAGAAATATGTTGAAACATGTGATTCTTGTCAAAAATCTAAAAGATTAACAGGAAAAAGAGCTGGTTTATTACAACAAATTGAGCAACCAAAAGCTCCATGGGAAATCATTAACATGGACTTTGTAACAGGTTTGCCAATAGCAGGGCATAAGAGTTATAACTCCTGCTGGGTAATTGTAGATAGATTTACAAAGATGTGTAAATTTATTCCTACCCACAAAGAGGTTTCTGCAAAGGACTTAGCTTTTTTATGGTGGACACAAATGTTAAATACAGCAGGTTTTCCCAAAGCAATAGTTTCTGACAGAGATCCTAAATTTACTTCTGAGTTCTGGACGTCACTTATGGATGTTTCAGGGTGTCAATTAAAACTTTCTACAGCACACCATCCACAAACTGATGGGCTAGCAGAAAGAATGATACAAACCTTAGAAGATATGATAAGAAGATACTGTGCTTTTGGTCTTAATTTTAAAGACAATGACAAATTCACGCATGATTGGGTAACCCTTATCCCAGGTTTAGAATTTGCATATAATAGTACAGTACATTCTGTCACTGGCAAAAAGCCATTTGAGTTATGGTTGGGTTATGTACCTAATACCCCTGCTAAAACTCTTAATAAGTTACCTAGATTGGATATTCATCCAGGTACCAAATCTTTTCTTCAGATGCAGGAATTATGCAGAAAACATGCTCAAGAATGTATAAATAAGGCTTTTGAGTATGAAAAGAAAAGATGGGATAAAGCCCATAAAGAACAAATGTTCAAAGAGGGTGATGAAGTCCTTATAACAATGCTACATTTCAATTTAAATGGTAATGTTAAATTGAAGGATCCATTCATTGGACCATTTGTAGTTAAAAAGATGGTTGGTAATAATGCTGTTGAGGTTATTCTATATGCACCTTATGATAGAAAACATCCAGTATTTCCTATTTCTCTTATAAAACCATACCATTCTAATGATACTGCTCTCTTTCCAAGGAGATCAGGAAGGCATAAACAGCAACCTGAAGAAATAGTGGAAAAAGCAGAAATTGAAAAGATACTTAAAAAGAGACACCTTACTAAAGAAAAGGGAGTTGAGTATCTATTAAGATTTAAAAATAAATCAAGTGAATATGACCAGTGGATTCCAGAAAATGAAATCTCTGATCTTAGAAATCTCTTGAAAAAATTTAAATCTAAATAATACTGTTCATCAGTATATGTATTATAAAAAATTATTTTTTATTTTATTATTTCATTCCTTAAGATTAATTAAAATGTCTTAACATTTTTTTTTATTGTTTTTTTGGGGTGAGGGAGTGTCAGCCTAAATATCCTTAGGACTGAGTATTTCTTATGCTTAAAATAAGATAACCTTAATTAGATTAAGCTTATATCTTAAAAATAAGGTTAAAATAATAATATATATTATTTTATTATATATATATATAATTATTATTCTATTATATAATTTATAATAGTTTAAATAGCTTATCCATGGCCTAATAATACTTATTAAGGTGTTAATGGAGTCATAATATACTTATCTTAAGTGATATGAAGTAATTATTGACATACATAAGCTTATATGTATACATAAATCTCATATTCAGTGAAATATGCAGTATATTATGTATATTTAGGTATATAAGTGGGTTTTAGCCCCTTAATAGCCTATAACCTTTGTTTTTCTGCTTATTTTAGGTCATATGGACGAAATCAGTGGACTCACAACGCCTACAGAAGCATAGACACCTATATCAGGTGCATACACCCAGTTTGGACAACTAAAATTACTTCCTTGGATGGTTATTCACGGATTTATGGGTTGGAAGGATGTTTTTGGGTTAATGTGGATGCTTGGGGATGTTATTGGGGGCTTGGACATTTTATTTCTTTCCTTTATATGCTTTTAGTTTCATTAAATCTCTTTTTGATCATTTATTTTACCTGTTTCTTTATGGTATCCGCTTTTATCTGGGTTTTCTATTTATGGTATGACTCTGTGTTATTATTAATAGTGATGGAGGGTCCTTACTGGAGGTCTGGGTGTTGAAACTGCTTGAAGTGGACGCCATGGGGAGGTGATGGGCCCTCACAGTGCTGTAATTGCCGGGGATAGCAGTGACATCATCTGGATTGAAGGTCTGTGCACTCCAGTGGATTTGGGTATAAGTAAGGAGGGATTTTGACGGTTTATTATCATCATTCAATTACTACACTTCAAACAAACACTACATTACAATTATTAGCATTCAGAAATATATTATTAAGCCCTTATAAATTGATATTATCTTTATAAAAGCTATAACTATATTTTATTCTTCTATTTTCCACCACTAGCACGCATTTAAATCCAAGTATTGTGAGTTTTATTTGAGTATAACTATTTTAGTAATCTTCCCCTGAGGTTTAATCACTAAATCATTTATTAATAAGTAGTAGGACCATAAAATAACACTATTATATCATACTTATATACTAGACTGTACTGACACTTATGGTGGTCTCATATGTTTAATACTGCAGGTTTTCCTAAGGCTATAATTTCTGACAGTGACCCTAAATTTACTTCTAAATTTTGGATGTCTCTGATGGATGTTTGTGGTTGTGATCTGAAGCTTTCTACTTCCCATCACCCCCAAACAGATGGATTAGCTGAAAGAATGATTCAGACTTTAGAGGACATGATAAGAAGGTATTGTGCCTTTGGCCTTGATTACAAAGACAATGACAGATTTACTCATGATTGGGTTACCCTACTTCCTGGGTTGGAATCTGCTTATAATAGCACTGTCCATTTTGTTACCCAGAAAAATCCTTTTGATCTCTGGCTGGGATATGTTCCAAATACTCCTGCCCAAATTCTCAATAATAAAATACCTAAATTGGATTTACATCCTGGTGTAAAATCTTTTCTTCAAATTCAACAACTTTGCAGAATTCATGCTCAAAAATATATTGAAAAATCTTTTGAATATGAGAAGAAGAGGTGGGACAAATCCCATAAAGAAAACTCTTTTAAAAAGGGCAATGAAGTACTGATTTTTACAGTCCACTTCAATTTACAAGGTAATAACAAATTAAAAGACCCATTTGTAGATCCATTTGCTGTCAGAAAAATGGTTGTTGATAATTCAGTTGAGGTTATCCTGTACTCTTCATATGACAGGAAACATCCTGTTTTTCAAATATCTCTTCTGAAACCTTACACATCCAATTGTGATTTATTTCACAAAAGGAGGGGAAGACCAAAGAAGACCCCTAATGAAATCACTGAAACAGCAGAACTTGATATGATTCTAAATGACAGAATAATCACCGCTGAAAAAGGTACAGAAAACTTATTGAGATTCAAGAATAACTCTTCAGGATATAATTTTTGGATACCTGGGAAACAGATATCTAAACTTCTTACTCTGCTAAAGAAATATAAAAAGAAAAAAGTGTAGCATTTTTTTGTTTTTTAGAGTGAGGGAGTGTCATCCAGGCTACTAGACTTACTCAGTATATAATTAATTATTTACTAGGATGGAGCCACATCTTTATTCTTATTTTATTTACTTTATAACTTACTTAAATAATTTAATTAATGGGAATAAGTAAATTATGTAAATATTTAAATTTGATGTCTCACACATTCTTATTCCCTAACAACGTCCTCATGACAGGTGAGAGGTGAAGTAAAAAATAAAACTAAAATAAATAAACAAAAAATTCAAATTATTTATTTAAAAGTGACATTTACAGAAACTTTGAAATAAATCAAATTATTTGACACATACAGTAAATACATTATATTAATACATTCTTTATAGAGCAACCTTAATATTTGCAATATTTTATTCTGGAATTTTCTTTTCTCTCATACTCCTGTATATAGGATTCTTTTAACTCTGTGGTTTCTCTCCCTTTTGCCTATATAAGGCCTCCCATTTTGGTTGTTTTTGAAGCATCTTTTATTTTACACACATTTTTATTAAATACATCTAATAACACCTTTAGTGCTACTACTTATTGCTTTATTACTTACAATTTTGTAATTCTAACCCACCTAAGTAATAATAAAAATATATTTCTACCTTTTAATTGAGTAATAAATCATAAAGATAAACTTCTATGTACCTTTACTTTGAAATCCTTGAGCGTCCACCTATCACCACCGTTGGACCTCAGTTAAACTCTTCTAGACCATTAGGACCCATTGACAGAGTGTCAGCAAGGCTGTACCAGGAGTCCAGTAAAATATTATAATATTTTATTGAACTTAAAGATGGGAAAATTTCAATATTATTTATGTATTTAAATTAAATTTATATTGAGAAATAAATTTAAAATAACTAATTTATAATAATAAATTAAAACATGAGTTATATAAATTTTATTACTATATAAATGGTAAATACAATTAAATAAATAACTTATACATTATATTCTATAAAAATGAGCGCTTTTAATGTACTTAGTAATTATAAATTATTAATTAATTAATTTAATATTATATTATAATTACATATTATAATTTTAAAAGTATTAATTAATTAATTATATATAATTATATTCTACATACCTTATAAATCATAATTATTGGGCACTTTTTTGACCCTTGATTGTGTCAGAAAACTGTTACTTAATAAAACAATATTAAATTTTTACTTTAATTTATTTATTTCATTTAAATTAATTAATTTTTTTAACTCAAAATAATTATTACAATATTAAAATATTTTGGAACAATTTTTTATTTATGTTTTATACTAACTAGATTGTCCATTTCTAAAGTAGTAAAAGTCTTGAGGTCTCACATAATTTGTTTACTCTTTTAGATATATTATAAAAAATGTCTTTGCTTAAAATATTTTAATCTTATGTTTCAGACTACCTTAATTGTCTCATTTAGTTTTAATAATCTGTTTTTGCTTTTACTTGGAGGATTTTTGGGTTTTTGTCCAGGGTTATTAGTTATTTGTTTTATATTTCCTCTTACATGTTTTGTTATCATTTTATTATTTTTGTTTCATTTCTTATTTTTCACACTAGATTATTTTTAGTGCTTCATAGGACGCCATGCCTATATTAAGGCCTTGGGAAGTCCTCTGTAGAGGCATCACTTATATTACCCAACTACTACCTATTGTCAGCCAGGCTGCTAGACTTACCCAGTGAAATAATTAATTATTTACTGGATGAAGCCATGCCTTATTATTTTAATTATTTAATTATAAATTAGTTACATTAAAATTACTTATAATTAATTAACTAATTACAGAATGATAAAATTAAATAAATAATTAAAATTAAATATAAAATTGTCCCTTATATTTTTATTCTCTAACACCGTGCTCATTTGACAGGTTGGAAGAAATAAAGATTTATAATAAAAAATAGATTTCAAATTAAAATAAAAATTTAATATTCAAATAAAAATAAATATATACAAAAAATTCAAATTTCTTATTTAGAATTGACTTCTACAGTAAATATTAAATAAATTGATGTATTTCTGACATACTCTGCAAATACATATTTTTGACGCCTTCTTTTTAGAACAACTTTATTATTTGAAAATACTTCTTCTGGAATATTCTTTTTCTCTCTCTCTCATACTACTGTTTTAGAGTTTCATTGCGGTGTTTTGTCCCTTCTTTTCCTATATAAGGCCTCTCTATTTGTTGTTTTTTTAATCATCCAATTTACTTACTTATTTTTATTACAACTTTTTACAAACTTTTTATTATTATTTATTATTGCCTTAGTATTTACATTAACCCTTTATTCTAATCCATTAATCTTTATAATAAATCCAACTATTTACCTTTTATTATTTGAGTAATTAATCTTTAAAGATAGGAGAATACATACCTGAGTTTGAAACCCTTATAAAACCGTCGTTACCGCCATTGGACCTCCCTATAAAACCTTCTAGACTTGAAAAAGACCTTGACACCTATACTATTATTTTTTAAAGAAATTAATAACATGTTGTTTTCTTTTTTACTTATATTACTCTACTGTGTTGATTAACCTAGTTAAGAAATATAATAACTAAAGCAATAAATAAGGTTGCAATAGAAGAGTTATTTTTAGTATTAATAATTGTGTTGTTATAAGCAGAAAGGGATATACTTACCAAAATTTTTAAATACCATATAAGCCTAGTGTATAAGTGTTGGGTGGTCCTTCAAGTCTAGAAGATTTTTCAAGGAGATTGAAGGACAGCAATACTGGGTTTCAGGGGGATTCAAACTTGGTACAAATTTACTTATCTTTTTAAAGACTTTTTTACTCAATTAATAAGAGTTAAAGGGATAATTTCTATTTTATTTAAAAGTTTAGAATTACAGTGTTAATGTAAATACTAAAATAATAATAAATAGTTTTGTATGTAGTTATAATAAAGTAAGTAAGGAATGTTTCAAAAAGCACAAAAGTGAGGGCCTTTTATAGGCAAAACATGAGGGAAATAAAGACACAGAATTTACACCATCTACTGTAAGAATGTGAGAAAGAAGATGACTAAAAGGAGTATATATATGACATAAGAAAAATAAGTTAATTGGTACGTCAACAAGGGCATCAATTTTATTGGTAATAAAGTATGAGCTCCCTTGGACTGTCACAATTAATTACAACACATTTAAGTTAATTATATTGATTTCACGGAATTCCAGATCTCTCAATGAAGTAATATAATAATTTCAAGGTTTTTTATTATAATTTTATTATTAATTTTTGTTCTCAATCAACTGCACTATTGAGCATGGTGTTAGGGAGTAAAAATGTATGGGACACTTACTTAAATCAATTATTTACACTACTTAATATAATTAGCTTAGTTAGTTGTAAGTAATATATAAGTAAATTTTAAATAATTAATTATTAATAAGTATTTTAAAAAAGGCGTGGCTTCACCTCAGTAAAATAATTAATTATTTTACCAGGTAAGTCTAGTAGCCCTGCTGAAAATAAGTCCTAGTTATTATTTGTTGTCCTTCCTTTATTTTTTCTCCTCTTTCCAATTTTCCTTCCTCTTCTTCATCATCATCATCATCTTCCTCTTCCTCTTCTTCCATTTCCTACTCCTTCTAGACGACCGGCCAACAATACACGACACAAATTTATAAGATCACTAAATAATACTGCAAACATTGAACTTCTTTTGAAGATTCTAATTCATATTTTTTTCAAAACACAGTGAAACAGAAAAAGAGTCTAAGTTGTCAAGGCTGTCAATGGCACCATAAAAGAAGTGATATCCTTGATGTCAATCTAGACCCTTAAAAGCAGTTTACATCATTAAAATTTTAGACTCATGAAGAAAAAGATGAAGATAAGATAAAGGAAATGTCAATAATTTTTTTATGGATGTTAAAGAGACACTAATAAAAATCATGTAACAAAATGAAATCTTCCAGAACATCAAGAGTAACTGAGTCAGAAATTTGCCAAACAATTGAGATTGATGAGTAAGAATCAAGTGAATAAGATATCTTAAGTATAGAGACTTGAAATTTTAGAGATTTCTCATAAAATATGAAATTCAGACTGATCACTAAACATGATATACTACCTAGGAAAAATTCACCACTTAGATGTGATTCCAGTACAGTAAGTAGTTTTGAGTTCAAGAATATAGATTATATTTGGATTATAGAGACAAATCTTTGAGTTTTATTAATTAGCTAAAAAAAAAAGAAATATTAGATGACTTATTCAACTTTCTAGTACAGTATCAGTTAGAGAAAGGGGAAAACAAATCAACAGATGAAGACGATAAACAATATATTTGGGAGCAGACAAAATATTACAGGAAATCAAAATAAGCAAAAGAACTTGGGAATGTAATTAATGAAAAAGTTGAAGGTATGATATTAGAAGTTGGAATGAAATTTTTAGAGATTAGTAAATTAGTGAGCAATGAGTATATTGAAAAGTTTGATGATGTAAAAAAAGATATAAAGGTTATTTTGAAATAATTTAAAGAAGATATCAAAGAAGAAATTCAGAAGGAATGATTCATACTAGTAGTAATAGTTGATAAATCCTAAATGAATTTCTTAATAATTTAAAAATAAATTGCTAAATCACCCAATGTGCTAGTATGATTGGAAGAATTTTTGTCCTTATGCTAGTGGTTTGAGAAATAGAAGTGTTGGATATATTGGGAGGTTTTTTGACTTCTGAATCTTCATAAAACTCTAACCATTGATCTTTGAGGTTAGCAAGAAGGTTATGGAGTATAATGTAACACAGAATCCAGTTGATCACTCCCCCCATTTTGGATTTTTTTTTCCAAGAGGACTTCTCAATTCCCATAGACTAAAAAAACAACCTTTCAAGATTGTGATAGAATGTTCAATATGAACTCTTGACTTTTCCAAATGATTGTTGAACTTGACATTTTAGCTGTCTTCTGAAGCTGGTCCCCAAAAAATATGGAAGTACATACACTCCATTCACATATGAAGATCTACCAGAGGATACTGATCTTCATCAAAGAATTTTTCATGCTCTTTTGAAATTTGCTTCCTTTGGAAGAATTAGGAATCATGTCATGATCCAGGATAGCCAGCAAAGAATAATATGAATTTTTTTTTTTTTGATTTCACTTATAAGCTGAACAAACAAAAAATTGAATATCTATAGAGAAAATATAGTGGTTTGTGTTAGTATCAAAAAGAATGAATGGAATAAAAAAAATAAGCTGCCTCTTTTGTTTTTTGGTCAAAGTAATTGTTTACACCTTGAGCAGGTTTCTGACTCAAAGGAATAGTTTTACCATCAACAAAACCATTACATCTTGAGAAACCCTCTGCTTGCATAACCTGAGATGATTCAAGTTGCTCTTCTTTTGTTTGGCCAGGTGATAAGTTGAGATTCCAAAGAGATGATAGTAGTGATGCATCATTTAGTATAGCTATTAATTGAGCCATACCCTAAATAGAGGACATTTTCTAAACATTTCAAAGCAGCTCCATTATCATTGGAACCCAAATGACATAGTGTGATGGCCAATTTAATTGAAGGATCATGTTGTTATTTTTGAGAATTATTGTGAAACACAGAGTGATCCTGAATAAGCTCAAGCAATTTAAGGAAACATTTGTGGGAAGTCCTGAATAGCTGTCTAAAACTGGGTGCATATAATTTTAGGAGTGTTTGGATGGTGTACTTGGGGCTTTTTGGGAAGAAGGTAACCTTTCCTGGCCATTTTTGATAAAACAACACAATCTTCTTCAAGATCTGAATTAGAATCCAAGAGGAGATCAAGAGCTGTAAAATTCATTTCTTGATGTAATTTATCACAATTTGAGAGTGAGAAAGGCATTACTCTTATATGATATGAAAAGGGAAGCCTTAAAGGGACCACCTTTTTGAGCTGCAATGGAGACCACCTTTCTATTTTTAGTATTTCCCCTCTTTTAAGTTAGCAGTATCACTTGCTTGGGGCTGCCCTCCAATGATGATAATGTTGGATTACCCTTTCTTTTTCCTGTTGTAAAGGTTAGTGTTAGATTCCTATCACTATTTTATTCTCTAGAGGTTAGCGTTAGTTTACCATCACTTCTTCCCATTCTTGAAGTTAGCATTATTGTTCTGGTAGCTGGTTAAGGTGAAAATGCTCAAATGAGACTAAAAATAGAAAGGTGGTCCCTTTAAAGCCTCCCTATGAAAATAAAAAAGTTGCACAATGTTGTGAGTTATAAAATGTTAAGCTGCAGAGTGCTGTGTATGAATGGGATGATGCTGACCAATCAGTGAAATGAGACTTTATGGGTGAACCTAGCACTTTTTTGGTTGAGAAAGTGCAGATTTGAGTGAAATAAGTGACTTCTTTCACTTTTGAAATACACCAGTGTTGGGAGCTAGTGTGTTTCCAAAACCTGCACTTTGATAAGTATGGATTTGTAAGTGCAGATTTGCTAGAACTGACACCCCCTATTATTGTGACAATCTTTCTGTTTAATGGTAGTGTGGTAGAACTTTTACCACGTTCCGTTATACAATCAGTTTAAAACCTTTTATCCAAAAAAATAAAAATCAAAGTCACACAAAATAAAATTTGATCTGTCACATGTGATTTCAATGAATCATTTCTTATTTAGTTTTCATTTATGATGATACATTTGTTACTATTTACTTAACAAATCTCAAGTATCTGTTTCACGATTTATTTACCATCAAATAAATAATTCACAGTGACCAGGAATAGATAAACAATTTCAAACTTCTCTCTCCAATCAATTGGCAATCAAATGAAAATAGATCCTTCACAAGTTACCATTTCATTTCCTTTCAGAGAAACATGAAATCTGAAGAACTTGTGAACCAAAAATAAAATAATAAATCAAATTAAAATTAAAAAAAATAAAATAAAATAAAATAAATAAATAAATAAATTCTTTATAAAAAAAGTCTTCAGCAAAGAAAAAAAAAAAAAAAAAAAAAAAAAAGTCAGCTTTCTTTCTTTCTTTCTTTCTTTCTTTCTTTCTTTCTTTCTTTCTTTCTTTCTTTCTTTCTTTCTTTCTTTCTTTCTTTCTTTCTTTCTTTCTTTCTTTCTTTCTTTCTTTCTTGGCTTTCCATCTCGTTTAACAACATCATTTACAAAAATGACCAATTAATACAGTTTTTAATACAAAAAAAAAAAAAAAAAAAAAAAAAAAAAAAAAAAAAAGGACAAAAACTGCAACAAATCGCAAACCACAATTTCATTCGCAACTTGATTAATCACTCTACAGAGGAAATACAAATATCTATGAGTACTAGCCATCACTCCTTTGTCAAAAAGCTTGGTCATTTTGATAAGATTGGCCACTTACCGGCATTAGACAACGTCTTTATTCAATAGACTCATAACGATTAACTTTTCTCATTTACTTTAATCAAAGAGCTAACGCAGATTATACACTCATTCAATAATATTAGTTACTATATAAAACTGTACATGCTTTTCTCATGTAGTGGTTTGAACTTCTGTATTTACAATTAAAATGATTTAGAAAGTGTGGATAAGTTATATGATAGGGATAAGATAGGCGTGATCGAAGCTTACAATGAAAAGATGGATGAGATGGATGGGAAAAGGCTCTAAACCGATGTCTATTTAGATTAGCTGGACATTGGTTCGGCCAACTTGAACCTCACATGAATAGGATCTGTTTTGGGGTTTTCCCCTTGACATAAGGATAGAGTTTTAATCCTTTGCTTCGAACCAGATCCTATTTTCTCTAGCAAGATGCCCTCCTTCCAATCAACTTGGCCTTCAAACAATGTCTGTTTTGAAAATATGAGCAAACGTTCCCGGAAAGCTTGAGTTTGACCTTTGTTAAATCGGTTTAGGCAACGAATCAATCGCTTAACACTTATGCGGATTGATTGAATATGTTGTGAGATAAAAAACGAATGAGAACCCCGAACAATCTGACCATCGATAGGCCCCCGTAAAATCATTGGTTGGATCCATTCATCCCATCCCTTTTCCAAGATGTCAAGCTCATCCGTTCTATACTCCAAACGAGGCATTCCATCTGAAATGATTTGAATACACCGAACACCAGTTCGAGAACCCAGATGAGATGACTCAAGGGTAAACTCCTTTGTCCAAAGCGATAAATTATTAAACAAAGAGGAAGGAAGTAGGTTGGTATCAAAGCGAAGACAAGTCAATAGTAAAGTAGGGGTAAGACAAATTTTCTTATGCCGCTGATGGCGACTCATAAAATCGTTGACAAAAGTCAAACTGGACGACACTGGCGGAGGTGTAGGTATACCGTCAGTGGAGTTGAATTCAGGTGATTGCCTGAGAATAATGCGATGGCGTTGTTCGGGTGATAATCCTTGTTCTTTTGAAGATCGGATAAACTTTTGCTTCAAATTATAGAGACCTGACACCAAAGCATGTAAAGCACTTGTCGCCCACCATGTAGATAAATTACAGGCAACGGAGGAATCAATTAAATTGAAGGCATCTTGCCATCGACCAGAATTAATCAATGTTTTGGCCACAGTCAAAAGTGCACGGTCAGTCAAGCCCTGAGGAAAATGTCCAATAATGTTGGGCATGGCTTGTTCTATACCGCCATCCATACCATCCCGGTGAACTAAATGCTCTGGCTTTCTGCGACGAACTGCTAGCAAATCAACCCAAGTTTTGGGCCGGACCTCTAGCCCGGATTGCCGAATTTGATTTAACGTGGCGGTGACTCCTCTCCATTTTCCAAGGGCGGCATAAGATACTAGGACGTTCTCATAAGATTCGGAGTTTTTTGAATGTTTTCGCTCGCGCATTTCAAAAAAAAGAGCTCGAGCTTGGTGGTACTGGTGACATCGGTAGAAAAACTTGATGAGATGGTTATAAGATGCAGTTGATATCAGGGGAGCCAGACTACTGTCCACAGAATGCAGACGTAAAAGATCTGGAATGTAAGATTTAGGAAGTTTTTCAAGTAAAAGATTTAATCTTTCTGCGAACTGAGCAGGGTTAGAGGATGATTTAAGATAGCCATGGTAAAGATGGCGAAGTTGAGACAAACAAGAATGGGGCAGAAGATTATCTGGAGATTGAAGAGCCGAATGCAACAAATGTGTCGAAAGCTCTGCAGTGGTTATAACTTCAGGGGACTTGCTGGAGGAATGAAGAAAGACAGGGGCATGTTTTGCCAATGATGAAAGGGAGCTAGATGGCTCAGATCCTACAACTCGGAAGGTAGCCGCTGGTGAGTTGGAAGAAGGATGTCGACAGAGGGACTTGATGGGATCGAGATGAAGATGATTCTTTTTTGATCGACGAGACCGAGTGGACGGAGGGCGAATATTTGGCTGAGAGGGTGCGGCAGATGAAAACAACTTGCGGATCGGTCGAGAATGCCGGCAGATGAGCATTTGGCGTTGAAGGCAGGAGACATCAAGCCAGACTCAACTGCTCTCTCCCCATCTTCTCATCTTTTCTCATCTTTGGCCAACTCCCGCTCAAACTCATCTCATCTCACCGCCCAGCAGGCCTGGCAAACTGACAGACTAGCTTCTGTCCTCATGGAGTATTCATACAGATTCATGGGTCTTGGACAAGGATAGCATGGTACAAACACCATCTACAATTATTGGGCGTCCTGATAGTGATAGTTAGATGGGCTTGGAAGACATAGATTTGACAGTTTAGCAGACAATTATCCATCATCCTGATTGCTTAGTGTGATTTTCATTTAAATTCTAGAAGGATAGAGCATCTGGCATGTTCAGTCCAAGAATGAAGTTCTGTCAGTTCAAGTAGAATACTTCAGATGTGACTGGTCCAGTCACTTACAATTCGGCATGATCTTCCAAAACTACATGGCGGCAAATTGGTGCGGAATTTAGCCCGTACAATCCCTGAGTTCCCATGAGGACGTGTGACTTTACCCCAGATGATTCGCACATGTGAGCCTTTAATTTCTCTCTCCGCTCGGTAGACATAAGCAACCCGCTAAAATCGGTAAAGAAGTGTCAGTAAATTTAAATTTTGTGGCAAAGATTGAGGTGTGTGGAACAATCATCATGAAAGTCAACATCAGGATTAAAAATGCTAAAAACTTGTTCACCTTTCCTAAATAAAATCGCGCATCATCTTTGTTGCCCACACCCTGCACTTGAAGAAGGGAGTTTGTAACTTTTTGATTCCGCTTGCCACGGGTGTAGCCAAGAACTTTTCCTTTAGCGTAGAGGCGGGTCATAGTAAGTATAAGAAATATCTGTTGAGCGATGTTGTGGAGCAAAAGCGTTTCGAGTAAGCAACGAGAATAATCAGCGTGGAGGGGGAAGAGAAGAAAAAAGACTTATTACATGGTAAGAAGCACTGAACCTTGAGGAAGAAGAAATTGATGTTTTTGACGATCTTGCCTTGTGTTATTGTAAGGTTAGTGTGGAATGGTCAAGAGGGACATAATTTGAATCTCACTAAACATTTAACCTAATTGAAACCTAACCGTTTCATGTCGCCCCCCCCCCCCCCCACCTTTTCCCCATCACATGCAACACTGCACTTGGCCATGGGTTTTGAAGTCTCTAAAAACCTCATCCAATAAGACTACTAGTCAGACTTAAAAGAAA
The DNA here is from genome assembly GCA_030280995.1 of Hemileia vastatrix. Lineage (NCBI taxonomy): Eukaryota > Fungi > Basidiomycota > Pucciniomycetes > Pucciniales > Zaghouaniaceae > Hemileia > Hemileia vastatrix. The sequence goes on along the minus strand of JASXTE010000001.1, from coordinate 30,384,749 downwards.
ATTTCTCTTGAACACCAGAATCAGGTCTGGTGAGTCTCCTCTTTTACTTGGTTGTCGCCAATAAATCTTTCCTTAGAGATTGATCCATCATCATCTAAAATTCCAATCAGAAAACCTTGTGTCTTATAGTAAGTCGTTTCCTCTCCTACCTCCCCCACAATATGAGTCTAGGCCAGCCATTCTGCACAAGGTGGGGTGAGATGGTCTTTGTGGTTGGATCATTGCTAGGGTGACTGCTAGTTAGTCACTTTGACCAGTGTGTCGCGAATTTGAATCCTTGCTGCCCCAATCTACTTGATCACAAACCTCTTGCTTCATGGTTGGCACTGTTGTATCTTGTTGATGTAGATGTCTCTATTTTATTTCAGCTACCCTGTGTGAGTGGATAAATATATGAAGGATGAAAAATTAAACGCCCCTCCTCACACGTCACTGACCCTCTAGTACCTCTCCTTTGTTCTAGCACATTTTAAATCAAAATAAATCTCTAAATAATTTGTAAAATGACATATAAATATGCCTCCAGATAAAGTAAGATATTTAGAATAAGAATATAACAACAAAAATAAAAAATAATAAGTGGTTGCCTTGTAATTATAACGTTTTCACATACCTCATTTTTAATTACACAAATTAGATATCACAGGAAGATGAGAAAAATATCAGGAGATAGCTATCAGATAATATCATGTTCTTGAATGAAGAGAAATTGATTAAAAAATATTTCTTGAAAATATTGTTCTTGTTATGCCCCCTCCAAATGACATGAACCACTGAAATAGGAAAATAAACTCAAATATCAATATGGAAAAAATAATTAGGAGGCAAGCTTCAGAAGTTTTAAAAAAAAAATAAGTTTAAAAGCCACTCCCAAGGTTATAAAAAAGAAAAAAAAGAAAGAAAGAAAGGAAATCACCCCAAAGTCATTTTTAGGTCAAGGAAGAGGACGATAAAAATAATTGAAGGTGTACCTTTGTTGGTCAGTTGTCTAGAAGAGGGAAAGAAAAGGGGCAAAAAAGAAGAGAAACAAATAGGAAAAGGTACTAAAGGTAAATAGAAAGATAAAAGTAATAAAAGAAATAATTTATTTAAAATGAAGCAACGACGAGTGAATTGAGAGATGAACAAATTGAGGTTTTATTTAATATTAATATTATTTAAGTAAGAGTTCTGCGCGGCAAACACTATAATTCCTATCAAACTTAAGGCAACCTTTAAATTGTTATTTAGAATTTTTAATTAGATTGTAATACTAATAAAAATAATAATAAACGTAATAAAATTATCTTTAAATTGTTGAGTGTATAGTAAGTGATGAGGCTACAGGGGATTATCCAAGGCCCTTTTATAGGCAATGGGTCCTCTGAAGCGCCACTATATTTGTCGGTCAGTCGTCTAGAAGAGATAAGATAAGAGGGAAGAAAAGGGAGGAGGACAAGAAGGAGATAGTAGTTTAGAAATAAAAGAAATAAAAACAATTGAGATTATTTGATTTATTTGAGAGAAAGCAACGATGAGTGATTTGAGAGGTGACAACAAAATTGGTTTTATTAATATTAATATTATTTAAGCAAGAGTTCTGCGCGGCAAACACTATAATTACTATCAGACTTAAGGCAACCTTTAAATTGTTATTTAGAATTTTTAATTAGAATTTAATACTAATAAAAATAATAATAAGCGTAATAAATTTATCTTTAAATTGTTGAGTGTGTAATAAGTGATGAGGCTACAGGGGATTATCCAAGGCCCTTTTATAGGCAATGGGTCCTCTGAAGCGCTACTATATTTTTAAATACAATAATTATAATAGGATAAAACAAGTATATCAAAGAGTAAGTGAAACATAACAATGTAGAGAAAAATATGAAACAAATAATTAAAAACCCCAATTAAGAATCCAATTTTCCCGCCATTAATTCCCAAATCAGTAAGTAAAAATAGTGAATAACTAAACAAGCCTGGAACATAGGAACTATGAGAAAAATCATTCAAAACAGATGGTACAGTCTGATTTAAGGATTTTTAAGTGAAACAAAAATATTCTGACGCAACAAATATGTAATTTATTTCAATTCAGTATTAATTAGTTTTTCCTGACACAATTATAGGTCAAAAGAAGCGTCATTATTTATTGTTTAATATTATAAAAAATGATATTTAATATATAAACATAATTAATTAATTTAATTATATTATAAGTAAATTTTACACTTATAATTATAATATATGTTTTTAATTAATTAAATATAAATTTATAATTATTAAATACATAAAAAATGCGCCATTATTTGTAGAATATAATATATTATGTTAAATTTAAATGTATAAAAAATTTATATAACCAATAAAATTAATATAACACTTATATGTAATAAGATACTTATATAATTTTATTATGCAATAAAATACTAATTTATATACATTAAATACAATTCTTACCCCTTCTTTCAGGTCTTATAAGTTAAATATCATTTACTGGACTCCTGGAATAGCCTGGCTGACACTCCCTCACTCTAAAAAAAACAATAAAAAAAATGCTAAGATTTTTTCTTTTTGTACTTTTTCAACAGAGTAGGCAGATTTGAAATCTCCTTACCAGGTATCCATGCATCATGTTCAGATGATTTGTTCTTATATCTCAATAAATATTCAGTATCTCTTTCAGAAGTGATAATTCTATCATTGAGAATTTTATCAATTTCTGCTGTTTCTGTGACTTCCTGAGGGTTTTTCTTAGGTCTTCCCCTTCTTTTGGGAAATAAGTCACTGTTGGAAGTATAAGGCTTAAGCAAAGAAATGGGAAAAACAGGATGTTTCCTATCATATGGAGAATACAATACAACTTCTACTGCATTATCACCAACCATTATTTTAACAACAAATGGTCCTACAAAAGGATCTTTTAATTTGTGGTTACCTTGTAAATTGAAATGGACAGTAGATATCAACACTTCATCACCCTTGTTAAATGTGTATTCTTTATGGGATTTATCCCATCTTTTCTTTTTCATATTCAAATGCTTTATCAATACACCTCTGAGCATGTTTTCTTCATAGCTGTTGCATTTGCATAAAAGATTTTACACCAGGGTGTAGTTCCAACTTAGGTAATTTATTATTGAGAATCTGAGCAGGAGTGTTTGGGACATAACCTAACCAAAGCTCAAAAGGCTTTTTCTCAGTGACAGAATGAACAGTGCTATTATATGCAAATTCAAGACCAGGCAAAAGAGTGACCCAATCATGAGTAAATCTGTCATTGTCTTTATATTCTAAACAAAAGGCACAATACCTTCTAATCATATCTCCCAGACTTTGAATCATTCTCTCAGCTAGACCATCAGTCTGAGGATGGTGAGCTGTAGACAATTTTAACTCACAGCCACAAATATCCATCAAAGAGGTCCAAAACTCAGAAGTGAATTTTGGATCCCTATCAGAGATAATGGCTTTTGGTAAACCAATAATATTAAACATGTAAGACCACCATAAGAAAGCTAATTCTTTGGTGGATACATCTTTGTGAGTTGGAATAAATTTGCACATTTTTGTGAATCTATCCACTATTACCCAACAAGAGTTAAAGCTGTCTTTACCTGCAACAGGAAGACCAGTGACAAAATCCATATTAATGATTTGCCAGGGAGCATTAGGTGCTTCAATATGTTGTAATAACCCTGCTCTCTTACCTGTTAACCTTTTAGATTTTTGGCAGGAATCACAGGATTCAACATATAATTTTGTGTCTTCAGACATATTAGCCCACCATGCAGTGTTTTTGATTCTAATCAATGTTTTTTCAAGATAAAAATGACCAGCTAATATGTCATCATGACAAAGTTTGAGGATAGTTTCTTTCATAGAAGGAGGAATCACAATTACATTAGTAAGCTTCCTTCTATAATATATATAACCATCTTCAATAGAGAACTTTCCTTTATTTAAAGCATTTTGATACTTTGCAGGAAGAGTTTTTATTAATGCTTGAATTGAAGCATTCTTAGGATCATTTAAGATAGTAACCAATTTATTTAAATCAGAATCCTTATCATATGAATCCAGTATTAATTGTAATAACTCCTCTTCCATATCAACTATAAATATACCATGGATATGAACAGTATCATCTTCAGGTACATAAGCAGGATTTGAGTCATTATTTGGAAGAGGCAATCTGGAGAGCATATCAACATTGGAGTGAAAATTTCCAGCTCTATGGATAATTGTCATCCGTCCTCTGTATTCTTGAACAGCAAGTTGCCACCTGAACATATGTCTGTTAGGTGTCTTTAGGTTTAAGAGGGACTTCACAGCACTACAGTCAGTTACCAACTCAAATTTTTGGTCATCCAAATAGTAATGAAGCTTCTCAAGAGCCCAAACAACTGCTAAGCACTCCAATTGAGTGGCACCATATTTCAATTCACTATTTCTTAAGGTTCTTGAAATATAACAAATTACAACCTCTGAGGATTTATCATTAATAATTTGCTTCTGGTGAAGGGCAGCACCCAGACCAATAAAGCTAGCATCTGTATATAGGACAAATGGCTTGCTAAAATCTGGAAGAGCCAATATAGGGGCTGTCATTAAGCAACTTTTTAATGTTTCAAAAGATTTTTGACAGTCATTATTCCAGAAAAAGGCAACATCTTTTCTGGTCAGTTTTGTAAGAGGCAAGGCTATGACCTGATAATCTTTAATATATTGTCTATAATAGCCACACATACCCAAAAAACTTTGGATTTCTCTTACAAAAGTTGGTGCTTTCACATTTTAAATGGCAGCAACTTTGTTCTGGTCTACACAAATTTGTAAGCCTGACACAACATGGCCAAGGACTTTCAAGGATTGAAAACCAAATTTACACTTTTTTAAGGACAAGGTCATATTGATTTCATCCATTTTTTGGAAAACTCTATTCAAGTGAATCATATGTTCATCAAAAGTTTTAGAAAAAACAATGATGTCATCAAAATAAACCATGAGCCATCCTTCAATTATTTCTTGATGGAAAGTGTTATCCATGACTTTTTGAAAAACTGAAGGAGAATTTTCAGGGCCAAATGGCATCCTAACATACTTATATATTCCCATATGAGTAGCAATAAGCAAAAAGCTTTGAGAATTTTTCTCAACTGGAACTTGATGATAACCTTTATTCCCATCCAGACAACTAATAAATTTTGCACCTTTCAAGGTAGCATGTATTGAATTAATTCTGGGTAAAGGATAAATATCATCAACAGTATAAGTATTTAAAGCTCTGTAATCTCCACATAATCTAGCTTTATCTTTTTAATAAGAAATCAAGACTGGGGAGATGACACAATATTTGGGGGTGACATCCACTTTCTCAATGATGTTCATTTTTAATAATGTGGCAATATTATCTTCAATATCCTTTCTTTTTGTTGGAGAAGCATGATATGGTTTTTTCTTAAGACTAGGAGGGATATCACTCAAGTTACAGGATAAGGTAATTTTCATTTCTTCCTGAACAATTCCTAAGACATGAGAACCATGAGCAAAAGCCATAGGGAAAGAGGTAATCGAGGCAATAATAGAATCCTTTTGTTCACTAGTTAACTGATCACCAAAAGAAGCAGTATTTATTTCATTTAATAAATCATCCATTTCAATTGTTGTTCTTCCTTTACACTGGATTAGTGAGTTACAAGACTTCAACAGATGCCCAGAAGGTTTTCTAGAGGAGGAAATTTTGAATTTCTTTTGCCATTCAATCCCAAGGTGAAACAATTATTTTCTGGGTCCAATTTCACACCAAAAATGGTTAAAATATCATTACCCATAATAAACCAATTGCTTAAATTATCATTTTTCATGACAACAAACTCACAAACAGCTCTGACAAAACCACCATTATATTTGAAGAATACAGAGGTTTTGTATTTGCCAATAGGAAATAAGGTAGAACCATACCCTCTCCATTTTTCAGAAGTTATAGGTAATAATTTACTCAAATATTCCTTATCCACTGAAGCCAAAGCTTTTTCAGATACTACACTTCCTCCAGCACCAGAATCAAGAACTACATCAACATTTTTACCATTAATGATAACAGGTGCCTTTAAAGGGGATATAGGAATAGAATTGTTAGTAATATCTTTAATTATCTCAGCATTTTCTACTGAAGATAAATTCAATACACAATCTTCAGATATATTATTTAAATAATGGACATCATGTTCCAACATTAAAACATCTTTAACAGATTCATTGTCATAGGAGATATTACTTTCACAGTCACTGGAAGAATTATTGACATCAAGTTCAACTTCATCAGTGTCTTCATTATGTTCAACAAGATGAATTTTCTTGTCACAAACATGACCCTTCTGCCATGGTTTGTTACACTTATAACAAGTATTTGTTGCATATTTTTTAGGTGCAACTGGGGCAGAGGGTTTACCAGATTTTTCTGGGAGCTTTGTAGAAGGTTTATTCTGATCATTATAAGATTTACCAAGGAAATTCTTTGGTTCATATCTATGGTTGAGCAGTAGCTCATTACAGATATTAATGAAAGAAGAATTTTCCCTTACATGCTCAGTTCTAGCCACAATCAAATCTCTAAGAGAATTCGGTAATTTATACAAAATTTTATCTCTCCAAATATCATAATCCATCTTTGGATCAATTGCTCTTAGGATTTTTGTTAATTTAATAAGAAAAACAATGGGCTTTTCAACAGAGGAGGATACATATCTAGTATTCTCATACAGTCTTTGCTGAGCTAACCTGAATTTTTAACCACCAAACTGATTCTCAATCAAGGATTTTCAATCCTTCCATGTATAATGATTGTTATCCAAAAGGACAGATTCATACCACATCAAGGCTACATTGGAAAATAAAGAAATTAGCTTAGAAACAATTTCCTCATCAGCTAGTTTATAAGAACTCTTTAAATTATCAATTCTTTGGATAAAGTGTTGCCAATCAGAGGAAGAATCACCATCAAAGGTAGGATATTGGTCTAACTTAGGCCAATTTTTCTGACTACTGGGATGGTCCACTTTTTGGTTTGAATTATTCATTATTAATAAATCCTGAAGTTTAGCCAGGTGTTCAGAAATTTCATTATTTACAGAAACAGCTGGTGCATGACCATCACAAGATTTTTTGCTAGTAGCAAAAGATTTTACAGACTCATTGTCATTTTGTTTAATGGTTGAAATATGAGGAAGAAAGGATGAACTTTGCTCAGGTTTTTTTCCTTTATTTTTATGCAGCTTATTGACAGCATTCTCATTCAATTCATTATTGATGGTTAAGGTTGAGAATTTTTCCTGCAGGTCAGACACATAGTTTCTTATTCTTGGAATTTCAGACATCTGGTCATTTACTTGTGCAAGAGATAGAACATTTCTGTCCTCAGAAACTGAGTGTTTGGTACTTAGTGCATGGAAATCATTTTTTAGCTTTTTAAACTCATTTTGCAGAGATTTTATTTCATTTTTTAATGAATAATTTTCTACAATAAGGGGTTTCAATTCACTCAAGGTCTTATGTAGATTGATATTTCTATCTGAGATAGCTCTATGGTCACTTCTTATTTGTTTTTGTTGACTAAGAACAATATTCAAGGTTTCTTTGATTTTTAAATAAGCTGTATCTTGTACAGAAGAACTCACTTTACATTGCAAGTGTAAATTATTTAATCTATCATTTTCATGGATTAACACATCTCTCAAATGTTTTTCTTTCACAACATTAAAATCAAGGGTATCTTTCAATATTTCCTCAGAAGTTCTTTCAATTAAGGTATAGATTTCAGGGGGAACAGAATCATTTTTAATTGCAAGAGAAGGATTACTTAGAGAAGTAGAAGTTAAATGTAAAGGTTCATCAAATGACAATTTGCTAATTACATCAATAAGGCTACTAGTTACAGGAAGCTGTCTTTTAACAGGTTTAACTGTTCTTTCACCATGTTCAATAATATTACCTGCAGAAGAAGTTTTATTAGAAAACATACCCAAGTGACTATCAACCAAATTACTTACCATGGCAGAGGAGGAAATTTCCCCTGAGACTGGGTTTGGGATTGTGCTTGGGCCTTCTTTCTCCTGCCTTGTTGGTAGGGATGAGGAGGTGGATGGAAATTGGGTGTTCTGGATGGGCCAGGCTGATGATGAGGAGGGTGTTGCACATTCTGTTGGTAGTGACTCATTAGATAATCCCATTTCCATTGCTCTACTTCCATAGTACTTTGATTTTGGATGGAGGAGCTGGGGGGCTGTGAAGGTTGAGCCTGAAACTGAGGCTGATTGGGAGGCAACTGAGGAGGGGCCTGGGCCTGATTTTGGTTCCTGAGTTCCTGAACTTGATCCCACAAGGTGTCTACTTTTTCCTTGTATTTCATGTTTTCTGTCTTCAGTTCTTTGATGTGACTGGACAGATTGCTGATTTGCTGGGGCAGAGGAAGTTTTTTTATTTTGAATCCTTTTGGAAGACCTTCTTGAGGTACTGGAGGTTTTACTTCCTTCTGTTGTGCTGGGGGAAGGGGGTTTGATCTGTTTACTTCTCCTGTCATTTCCACATCCTGAATTATGTGAATTTTTCTTGTTAGCATAAGATTTTTTATGTTCAACTTTAGAAGAACTCACAGTATCAGCATCATAATCAATTTCAATTTTATCCACTTGTATGTTATCCATTTTCTCAGCTAAATTGTTGGACATAATATTGGGAAGATTAATTAATTTCTTAAAAAAAAATTAATGAAATTCAGTTAATAATTTACTCAAAATATTAAAAAAAATTTTTTATTAATTAAATTTTAAAAAAAAAATTTTTTTTAATATAAAGTAATATTTATAGAAAATAATTAATAATATGGACTGTAAAGGAAAATTTGGAATAAACAATTAAGTTATTTTCAACCAATTAATTAAATTACCAAAATTAAATATGGCAATTTATGGGAATAAGTACAAAGTACTATTTAAGTCAACAAAAATTAAACAAAAATTAATTTAATAATTCAATTTTTATTAATAATAATGTTAATTTCTTCTAGGACTAAGAGGAATTAAACACTCTATAATGGTCAACTAGGAAAAAAAATTTAAAAAATAATGAACACTTACACTCAGTGAATCAGCAATTAAGCCACAAACACTGTTATTGCAGTAAAAATATAGTAATCTGAGTGAGAGGTGCAAAGGTTAACTTACTATAGTGATTGTAAAATCACTTCAAAATAATAGATGAATTAATTTAATATAAACCTAATAGATTGAACCCAAGTTCAAAACACGGTTGCGGTAAAAGTTTCTTTTTTTCTGGGTGGTCCGTGCGCTATGTTGCTCGTCGCAAGTATTGATTGTCATCATTGTTTGGAAAGGCTCCCACTTGTTGGTTGGTCGTCTAGAAGAAGGAAGAAAAAAAAAGAAAGAAGAAGAGGAGGAAAAGGGGAATAGGAAAGAAGGGTTTATAGGAGGTAAAATAAATAAAGTAATAAAATAATTTATTTAAAGAGAGACAATGACGAGTTACTTGAGGGATGACACAAAAATGAGGTTTTATTAAATGACAATATTATTTAAAGTAAGGGTTCTGCCCGGAAAACACTATAATTACTATCAGACTTAAAGCAACCTGTAAATAGTTATATATAATTTAAATCAGAAATTTAATACTAATAAAAATAATAATAAAACGTATTATATTGACAATTTGTTCAGATTTTGTTTGTATAGTAAGTGATGAGGATAAGTGAGATAACACAAGGCCTTATATAGGAAAAGGTACCAATGAGGCGCTATAACTGAGTATATACAAAATAATAATAGGATGAAACAAAAAGATAAAAGAAAATAATTGAAACATAACAATGGAGAGAAAAAGATGAAACAAGTAATTAAAATCCCAATTAAGAGCACAATTTTCACGCAACCATTTCCCAAATCATTTAAGTAATATAGTGAGTAATTAAACAATCTCTGAGACATGAGAACCATGTGAAAAAGTAATCCAATTAAGTATAAAAATATTTTTTATAGATTTTTTAAGTGAAGCAAATGGAATGTTTTGACGCAACAAAATATTGTAATCAATTTTTGTATTAGTCTGTAGAAAATTAATAAATTGTTTTGACTATGTAATAGCTAGTTGAGATAAGTAATTAATCTTTCTACTGAACTAAATTTAGAATTTTAAATTAATTATAATTATTATAATGCATTTGATATTCAACAAAAATAAGGGTCAAAAAACACTGTCAATAATTATGGATAATTTTGAATATGAAAAGGGTTAATTTATATATTTAAATTTAAAAATTAATGTAATTACAATATAAGATAATTTAATAAGATATAATCATATTATAAACATGTAATTAATTAATTATTCATTAAATACACATAACACCTCTTTTATATGGAATATAATAATTATTTTAATGTATACTTAATTTATATGATAATAAAATTAGTATAAAATTTATTTTAATTATAAAATAATATTTTAATATAATTTATTATGTAATATAAATTTAATATATACACATAATCTGCAATTATTATGTCATTTATTAGCTCCAATAAAATTGTATGTTTATTACTTGGCTCCTGTGACAGCCTGGCTGACATATTTTATGTTTTATGAAAGTATAAAGATAATTTGCTCAATAATAAAATTAATATAATAATTATTTTACTTATTTATAAAATATTTATATAATTTTATTATCCAATAAAATATTTTATTTTAAATACATAAAATACATAAGTATATTCCCTCTTATAGTTCCAATAAAGTATTATATAACATTTGACTGGGCTACTGAGATAGCTTGGCTGAAAGAATATATACAAATTTTAAGGAATGAAAACAAAAGGATTAAAAAAAAGAAATATGTAACAGTAACAAGAATTAAAAAGTGAAAGGTAAAGGTGAAAAAAAACAATTTTTAACATAAGTAACTAGTTAAATGTTGGCAAGATATCAAAAAAGAATAAATGAAAACAATTTTTAAAGAAATATGTAACATGAAAAACAGTGGGACACTTGATTGAGAGAGATTTTTTTAACTCTTCTAGTGTTGTTATGACACATTTAAGGGTCAAAAAAATGTCCTGTTTTAGTATTTTTCTTTTTATTCTCAGAATCATTAAATTATGTACAATTTATTAAGCTCTTGGTATAGCCTAGCTGAAAGCTACTCATCATTCCAAACTTCTGTCAGCAATTCATCTAGAAAAAGAAGTAAAATACAGCCAAAAAAGGAAGAAAAGGAAGAATCAAGGAACAACAAAAAGAAATAAAAGCTAACTACAAATTCAAAAGGAAGATAAAAAGTTTTAAAAACAACTATTTAGGCATAAGGATTTTATTTAAACAAGTAAGTAATTTTTTATTCCTCAAAATACAATCAAAGCAAAAAAAAACAGTGAACCTCTCTTAAAGCAACCTTGTATATAGTTTAATTTCTCAATTTACGTATTTGAAAAGCAATAATAAATTTGATTGAAAAATACTAGTAATTGTAAAAAAATTGTTATATTATATATTGTTAAGTAATGTAAGTAATGGAGACTACAAAGTGAGAAACCAAATTTATTAAATAGGCAAATGAGGCCCTCTGAGACATTACTAAGGGTAAAAAAGAAAGGAAACAAATCAAATGAAGTATTACATAAAAAGAAGGGTTCTACATAACTATTTATAAAAACAGAACAAAAGACCCCAATGTATCTGTCCCTTTAAGCCCTGTAACAATGTAAGAGATGAAATAGGATACTAGTTTTATCAACAACCGAAAAAATTTAACTATACTAATTACAAACACATTACATTTTGTTCTATTGTAAAAAATCTAAATTTTTAATGAAACAACAATATTTTATACTATCTGGGATGTAAAATTTTTTATATCTAACTAATATAGTTTAAAAACAATATTTAGTAAGCAAATTAAACAATTGTACTAGTATAATAATTGTTGTAATTAAACAAGTATTTTAATAAAATCAGTTTTATTAAAATAAATCACTTATATTTAAAATAAAGGTTTCACTTATTTAATGTATTTATTTAATTTTTTATTAATTTAATTTCTTTTATTTTATTGGTACAATTGTGAGATAAATGGAGTGCTCAATAAATTTGTAAAGTATTTTTATTTTTATAGTTCAATCTATATAATTAATTAATTAATTTATTACATTATAAGTTGATGTTTTTACTTATAGTATTTTGTAATTAATTAATTATAATTTTATAGCTATTAAGTACATAAAAACATACTATTACTTTTATAGAATATAATTTTATATTGTATTTAAATGTATATACATTATATAATAATAAAATTAATATAACAATTTCTTTAAAACATATCTGTCATATAATTCTATTTTAATATAATATTTAATTTGTATATATTTTAAATCCAATTTTTTCTTATTATAGTTTAACATTTAATTTTACTTGCCTTTCAATATAGCCTGGCTGACAACTCCTCACTTTCCTCCTTATTTTTCATCTTCTAGAATAAAATCTTCTTTTAATCATTATTATTTTTCAAATCAACCTGTTTCTTTGATGAGACCAGGTAGCAGGTTGAAACTAGATAGCCCTCCTTTAATTCCTTTTTATCATATTGTTTTTTTTCTCCTAATAATGGTGATGACCAAGAAAATAACTTTTAAAAACTACAGGAATCCTGAAAGGAAAGGGGAATTAAAATATCCAGGTGAGTTCTTGAAGCATCCAAGATTCTCTTCCAGCTTTATTTACAATAAAAAAATTTCTTATTTTTTTATTTAAATATTCATTGATATTATAGTTATTTTTGTGTGTAATTTTTAGCTTCTATAACTCCCAGGACAACTAGAAAGAAAAAAATGGGAAAAGGAATAACTATTCAGAGTCTATCAGAAAAGATGGGGCTGTTTGTGCAGATATAGTTTGCAAATCTGAATGGATGTATTATTGAAAACCAAAATTTTTGAAGGGATAAAGATTTAGAAGTGGACCTTTCAATAACCCTAAACAATTGAATCCTCAGACTCAGAAACTGTACCTTAGTGATTGGATCTATAATGCTTTCAAACAGGGGACAACATTTCTTGATCTGAAAAAAGAATCAATGCTACCAGTCACTTTAAAATCATATACTTTTGAAGAATTAAATAGTCTTGGAAAGCTAGATGATTTCTGATTATTCTGCAATTACTTTAAATAACTGGAACATAAAATTACTATTAATAGGTTGCATAAGGAAGCAGGTGGACATGGGAAGATGTTTGGGGGAGATAAAAAGGCTGCATATGATCATGTCCTTAATGTTGGTATGTCATTATTAAAAGAATTATTTATATTTCACTTTACTATTTAATTCAAATTTTAATTATCATTGTTTCATATTTCAAGGATTTTACTCAATTGGGAACCTCATTATTGAACAAGTGAAGCAACATCTAGAAGTTATCTACAAATATACGACTTATTTTTTCAGGAAATCTCCTCTAAATATTTTATGCAGGAATTTTCTTATATTACTGATTTGGGAATCAAGAAGTATTTCACTGAAATATAACTTGAATAAATGATGGCTTCAGCAATAGCCCTCATACTGATGAAGATACTACAGAACTTTCTCTTGGAGTTTGGATGCCAACAAAATTATCAGGTCAGCTCTCTGATGGAAAATGGAACTCAGAATATCCCAGTAAAACAGGTGGAGACTTTATTTTCCCTGAAATTGGATGGATGCTGGATTTAGAGAAAGTTGATGGAGTATGGGTAGGGATATGGCCTTCCAATTCTTTTATTCATCAGAAAACCATTTGCATGGAGCACAGAACTTTCACCAGGCTGGGATCATCTGTTCATGTCACTAAAAGGCTATGTGCAGTCCTCAGAAATCTCAAAATAATTGTACCAGATATATCAGGGTATGTAGAGATGAATTTTTTTTAAAAAGCTGCTTATCTTGTTGAGCATATAAGTGATCTTTTGGCAAAGGATCTTTCAAATATAGATAATTTATATTATTACCAAAAGGCTGTTATATCTAAAGCTAAATTTGATGAGAAGAAAAGGATTTAAGAGCTAGGAGAAGGTGAGATGGTTGAGGACTTGTCATTGTAGAAGGCTATTCAGAATTACATGATAAATTATACTTTTTAATTTTTTATGATTTGATCAAATTAATACAAGGAGCTCTAACTTTCAGGTTTCCGAATTAATTTCCTAGTAATATTGAATAATTTTTTGCATGCACAATCATCAAAATTATCTGGAGCATTTTGAAACTTATTTTTAATTAAAGTGAGTTGCCCTACTATTGTCCCATTTTCTAATGAAAAGTAGAAAATTATGTCATCATTTTGAATCAAACCAAGCTAATTTAATTGGGAGATAAAGCTTACATCATATTTTAAGGATATGAGATTTCATATTCAATATTTTTTTTTTCAAAATGCTCCACATTTAATAAATCAATTTTTTATTCCAAAAACAATCATATTTTCTATCATAGATGATAAATGTTCATGACTCTATATTGCAAGTTTCTGTAACATGTAATAAACAACCAAAACTAAAGCAATCCTATCTAAATCTAGTCCAATTTCATTTTATTCCTCATCCTCATTTCTCGAGCGCTAAAGAATCTTCTTTTTCAAAAGCCTCAATCCAAACTTAGCCAGCTCATCAGGGCAATCTTCCTCAGACTGTAATAAAAATTCAATTTATTTTTCCATATTGTCTCTTTCTGAAGATGATTTAACAATTTTATTACTTTCCTGGACCACCTTTATATGTTTCTTATTGAAATTGAGACCAGCTGATTTCAATTGTTTTGCCTGTTTTGTACTGATTGGCCTGGTAATATGAGCAAAAGAAAAGGTGGATTGAAGAGAAGGAGAAGACATTTCAGAGTTGACATCTTTAATCTCAGGATTTGGAGTGTGACAAGTTTCTTGGTGACTAGTAATATTGGGATTCCACTTTGATGCATGACGTAAAACCTCCCAGGCATCCTCCATTTTAAAAAGAAACACCCTTTGATTGATGTTGATATTTCTCTTTTGCAGCTTGAAGCCACATCATTGAATTGGAACCACTGGGTGAATTTTTTACAAGGGAATTTTAAATCACTGAGAATTCTTTAGTTTCAGTGTTGATTATACTTTAACTTTAAGTAAAAATAAGTATGATAAAATATAATCAAATATAGGCCTGAATAAACATACACCACACAATATGGGGGGCAGACTTGTTAGCAAGTCGGCAACCTTGGACCCAAACTCAACACATATTGAACAAACATTGTGCTATAGACAAAGGAAACATACAATAAGAGATGAAAACCACTCAGAAGAGCAGTTTTAGGTGGGTTTTCAAGTAGATTTCAGTATGAGTTTAGTATGAGTTCAGTCTGAGTTCCATCTGAGTTCAGGTTGGGGACTTACTAGCAAGTCCACCCCCATATTGCGTAGTGATATTGATTTTGGATTTGATCCACATCCCTTTTGATTCCTATAGTAAAAGTATTGAAGTCTTCCATCGATGACTTGTAGAAAATGTCACTAGTCTGATTTGTACTAAAAATAGGCTTTTGGCTGACATGAAGCCAAGATTTAGCAAGTTGCTTGTGTTCAAGGGGTGACCAGTTAGCTAACCTAGGCTTTTTGTATTTCTCTGGGTAACTTGGTAATGGTGATGGTTGTGTGAGAGGGGATGGTATTGGTTGTGTGAGATGAGATAACTTAATAGAGGTGTCTGGACTCATTTCAAAAGATAAAGGTGAAAAATAGTGTGCAGGATGAAAAAATGGTGCAGGGAAGAAGAAGATGAAGAAATATTATATGGGGCAGATGAAAGTGGAGGAAATGGTATGTGAGAAAAAATGGGCTATGAGAAAAAAAAGTGAAACATGTCATGTTGAAGGGTAGATGTTGAATCTGAAAAAATAGATACAAAATGACATAAAGTAGAAAAAATTGAGAATTAAATACATAAGAACTATAGGTCAGGTGGTGTTGAGATCATATTGTGCTCAATTTTCATCTTTTATTATCAATTATACAATTTGTATTTATAAAGATAATTTTTTGATGAACATTAGCAAAAGTGATTATTGGAACAAAAATGGAAAATTAATGCAAAAAAATTGCATAATTGGGCTAAATTAATGGAAAATTGTACATGCTCTTATCTGATCACAAGTCAATTACCACCTGCATCTCTACATTGTTTTCAACTCTACCTCATTGAAAACCCTAATGTGAATGAAATGTTTTTGATTGGTCCTTTCTTTCTGCTTCTATTTCCTCTATGTCTACCCTCCTTGTCCTCTATAGATCTGGCTTCCAAATCTGTTGCTTCCCAATTTATCAAACAAATGGAATGTTCTGTCCCGCAGCAGCAGCCAAGCTCCCTGTGTCATACATGGTGGAATCACAGTATCTTGGATCCCCTCAAGAGAACCTGCTATCAGGCCCAATGTAAACATAGGTCTTCTCCTACCCCTCAAGTAGCAGCCGAGTTCCTGTCAGCTAGGAGAACCTTCCATTCCAAAATAAGATACCTACATAAGCTTCTTTGGAAAAACCACCTCCCCTCCCTCACCCCCCATACTTTATCAAATCAAGCTAAGTCATCCCTTCATGTCACAAACTCTCACTCAAATCCTCTTCTTACTTTTCCTGAAAGGTCACAACTCACTGACAACTTACAAAAATCTCACACTCCTTTTGGTAGGTACCTGAGTGGTGGCCATTCTCTGTGACCTCTCTGATGTTTCCATCCCTCCTCCCCCCTTTTCTATTGCCAAAGTCATGGCTGCTCTCCTCAAAAAAAAGAAGGGTAGGGCTCCTGGCCCTGAAAGCATCCCAAATGCCTTTCTTCATTGAAACCCCCATTCCATCTCACTAATCCTCCTTCTGCTCTTCCAAGCCTTCCTTGATCAAGCTCACTATCCCTCCTCATGGAAGGTGGCTAAAAATATCATCATTCCAAAACCAAATTTCCCATAGTACTCAATCCCTAGTGTTTACTGACCCATTTCCCTCCTCAATACTATGGGTGAAATACTTTATTCCCTTCTTAATAAAAACCTCTCCTTTTTAGTAGAAACAGGTAACCTTCTCCCAGAAAATCATTATGGTAGTCACCCCTTGAGAAGTACATCAGATGCCCTTCACCTTACCACATGGACAAAAGACCAGTGGAGGAAAGGTAAAGTAGTAGGGGCTCTGTCTCTTGATTTCCAAGGAGCCTTCCAATCAGTCAACATTTTCAGACTGGCAGCTATTCTCCAATCTCTCCCCCTACCTTGAAACCTTGTCAACTTAATAATTGACTTTCTCTCTCAGGAAGAAGCACAAGTCTGGCTTTTTCTTCTTATGAATCCTCCCCTCCTTTAACCCTAAATTACTTCCACAGGGATCACCTCTTTCCCCACTTTTATACATTATTTATAATTCTCATCTCCTCACTCTCCCATATCTCTCATCTTTCTCTCTCACATTAAGTTACATTGATGACATTTTAAATCTTGAGACAGACAAAAAAGTGGAAAAGGTGCTAGAGAAGCTCCATCATCTTGGCACTGAATCTGTATCCTGGGGATTTAAGCATGCAGCAATTTTTGATCTTTCAAAAACCAAGTGTATGCTATGGACTAAACTCACCTCTCTCCTTAAAGCTCCTCCCCCCCTTTCTTTCAATTGGAAATCAATTCATCCATCTCCTAGCCTCAAATGGCTTGGCACCCTCATTGATCCTACTTTTTTTTTCAAACATAATGGCAGCAAGCTAATAGCCTCTGGTCTCCAGGAAGTCTCAGCTATCCACTTTCTGGCTTCCTCAGGCTGGGGAATTCCACTAAATCAATACAAATCTCTCATCACATCCATCATTCACTCAAGAACCAATTACGCAGCTATTGTATGGCACCACCCAAATAAACTTACCCACACACCCAGGCTCCTCCAAGTGGTGGACAAAAAATACCTACGTCACATGCTATGTTGCTTTTGCTCCACCCTAATTTTAAAATTACTCCATGGCTCCTGCTCTCTTAGCTGAAAACAGCAACTTTACCCTGCAGTTAACAAGGCTTGGGCCCAACTCCTCACCATCCCCTCTTCAAATCCCATGGTTTTCCTGGCCAAGTCAATTTTTTCCTCCCCTCCTCCAAAAACTCACCTGCACCAACTCCATATTCTTGCCTCTTTCAACTTTTTCCCTCCTTCAATTGCTTTGGGGAACATGGACTCAAGGACACACCTTCCCTTGCCTCCCTGTATTTCCCCCACTTTCAAGGGAATTATTCATTCTTCCAGGGATGAGGAATTTTCTAAATTTATTGAACTTACCCAATATTTACCACTCTCTTCCTATTTCATCTACTCTGATGGCTCCAAGTCTCATAAGAGCACCTTTGCAGCAGCCTATGATTCCAATCAAAATCTTCCATATGTCACCCAGCTGGGGGATGACTCCTCTGGGTTCACTGTTTTTAAATCTGAAGTTATGAACATCCTACTATGCCTACTACTTTTCCATGATAACCCCCTCAACCACCTTTTTGATTCTCTTAAAATCCTCAAGGACAACCAACCAGCCATTTTTTCCCTCTCTTCTCCATATTTTTCTACCCCCAATCCAACAATTTTTCTCTCAATCCTTACCACCTCACACACCTTATTATCTCATAACCCAAATCTGTCCCCTACACTTCATTGGTTCCCTGGCCACATGGGCATCAAAGGCAACACTCTTACTGATTCCCTTACCAGTGGTTCTCATCCTATTCCTACATCAGCTAAGTCCCTCTTCTTAATCAAATACCCTCCCCCTTCTGTTTTGCACTTAAAAACTATCTTGAAATCTCAAACTAAAGCTCATTTATTTTCTCCTCCAAATGCTGATATGCTTAAAAAGTTAAGAGGAAAGTTTGACCCACTAGGCATGTATAAAACTCTCTCTGGTTTCACAAGAGCGCATGCCACACCTTTTTTTCAATTCCACTCAGGCCATTCTCCCTTATAACATTACTTATACCAATTCAAAGAATCAGATACCCCTTACTGTCCCTCATTTCCTTCCTCTAAAGAAAATCCTGAGCACATCCTTATTTTCTGCCCTTCTCACTTAACTGAAATCTGCATCCTTTTAAAGGCTGCTCAAAAACACAATATTTGCTTCACCAAATCCAATCTTCTTTCTCAGTCTCTTATTGTCCCACTTGTTGCTAAATTTCTTATTCTCTCTGGTAGATTCCCCAATAATGTTCCCATCTTAAAGTAGCCACTTATTGTCAGCCAGGCTACTAGACTTACCTGGTAAAATAATTAATTATTTTACTGAGGTGAAGCCACACCTTTTTTGTAAAATTCTTATTAATAATTAACTATTTAATATTTACTTATATATTACTTACAACTAACTAAGCTAATTATATTAAGTAGTGTAAATAATTAATTTTAGTAAGTGTCCCATACATTTTTACTCCCTAACATCGTGCTCAATAAGGCAGTTGATTGGGAATAAAAATTAATAATAAAATTATTAGGATTTACATGGAATCAATATAATTAACTTAAATGTGTTGTAATTAATTGTGACAGTCCAAGGGAGCTCATACTTTATTACCAATGAAAATGATGCCCTTGTTGACGTACCAATTAATTTATTTTTCTTATGTCATATATATACTCCTTCTTAGTCAGCTTCTTTCTCACATCCTTGCAGTAGATGGTGTAAATTCCGTGTCTTTATTTCCCTCATGTTTGCCTATAAAAGGTCCTCACTTTTGTACTTTTTCAAGACATTCCTTACTTACTTACTTTATTATAACTATATACAAGAAGTATTTATTATTATTTTAGTACTTACATTAACACCTTGATTCTAAACTTTTAAATATAATAGAAATCTATCTCTTTACCTCTTGTTATTTGAGTAAATAGTCTTCAAAAGATAAATAAAATACGTACCAAGATTGAATCCTCTGAAACCCAGTGTTGCCATCCTTGGACCTCCCTGGAAATTCTTCTAGACTTGAAGGACCACCTGACACTTATAGTTGCTTTTTTATTGCCCTGTGTCTCCTCATCCCTTTTTCTTGCCCTAACATGTATATACTCCAAATGTGTCTTCCCTCCTTCATGCCCCTAGCTGGGTGAGATTGTATGATATATAAAAAATCTGAGTTGAAAGTGAAGTCAACCTAATTGTCAAAAAATGAACTGATTCTGTCAAAAAGTACTGCAGCTCAGCTTTTGGGCCATCAATAAATTTTTAAAAATTTTCATTTTTTGTCTCAATAATTCCAGGTTTGACTTTTCAGCCAAATTTGAAACAGTTGGTGCAGTTTTTCAAAAAGAATAAAAACATTTAGACACAATGCTTGACATTTGACAGAGAAAATGGCAAAATTTTGGTGAAGGGAGACCAAGTTTTGAATTTTTTAGTTCAGTCACACTGTAAACATTGAGAAAAAAATGAATTTTTTTTTGAAAATTGATTGACAGTTTTTGTGGCAGTTGAGAGGGAAAAAAACCAAAAAATCAACCCAATTTCCACAAAATGAATTGAAGATGTTAAAAAAATGCTGCAGCTCAACTTTTGGGTTGTCAATAAATTTTTGAAAATTTTCATTTTTTGTCTCAATGTTTATGGGTTTGACTGTAAAACTGCACCAACCATTTCAAATTGTAGCACAGTGTTAGCCTTTGAAAACTCCAAAAAGAACCAGAGAACAGGGGCCACCACAACTACAGTCTATATCAAAAATGACTATGTACATAAGGTGCCTAAGCACATAACACAAATATGGCTGTATCTTGACAGATTGTAGTCAGTATACAGTCAAACCCATAAACATTGAAACATAAATGCAAAATTCCAAAAAAAAATTTACAAGTATTTTTTGAGGGAATCAGTTCATTTTATGACAATTAGAGCATGTAAAATTGTGCATATAAAATTAAATTAGCAAACATTGCATGACATTAAAAAATTAGGCTGATTGGCCTGTTTCTGAAATCTTTCAAAATAGTATTTAATATGAATTCACTAATGTTTTATAAAGCTAGAGTTCCACAATCATGCATCATTAAATCCTTATGTCCCCCCATTAATTGGTGCAATGTTTTGAGAAACCAAACGGTTGAAACTCTTCTCAACAATGTGCAAAAATTTAATGAACTATAGCCTTTAGGAGATAATCACACTACTTTTACTTGTAGGATAATACATTGCGGACAAGCTCAAGGAAATGATCAACTCATCTCAGATTATCTTGGAGATAACCCAAAGTAACCAGAGTCCTGTTTCAACTACCACTTCCAAGTAAACAAAAAAATATTTTTTGAGATTAGCCAATGACTTTCAGGCTCATAATATCTATTGGGTGCAACAAAAGGACTGTTTTGGAGCCTGGGGATTATCAACAAACCAAATAATTTCAGCAGCCCTCCAGCAAATGGCATTTGGTGTATCAGCTGACATCACGGATGAATACATTCAAATTGGTTCTAGCACCGAAGTTGAATGTTTAAAAATTTTTGTTAATGATGTGATGGGAAAATATGGTTCTGAATTTCTTTGGCCTCTAAACCCTGGAGAGCTAAAAATTATTTTAAAAGAAAATGAGGATCAAGGCTTTCCTGGCTGTAAAGGAAGCTTGGATGAAACACACTGCACATGGAAAAACTTTCCTGCTTCCTGGGCCAGCCAGTATCAAGGTAAGGAAGGTATGAAAACAATGGTTCTGGAGGCTGTGGCATCAAAAAATTTATAGTTTTGGAATGCATTTTTTTGAACACCTGGTGCACTCAATGATGTTAATTTGTTTAATTGTAGTACTTTGTTTTAAGACTTTAAATCTAGTGTGTAATTTCATATAGAGAAATATTATACAAGCTTTTCTAATCATTGAATTTATAGGGAAAGAAGATGAAGTCCATTTTAATACAAATGGCAATCAGTGCACTCATGCATACTATCTTGTTAATGGGATTTATCCAACTTAGCCTGTTTTTGTTAAGCCACTTCACCATCCTCAAGATAATGCTGGTAGGCATTATCAGACCCTCCAGACTGCTTGAAGAAGAGATATTGAGTGTGATTTTGGTTCTCTCAAAGCACTGTGGGGTATAATTGTGCAGCCATTCCACTTGTGGCACATATAAAATATTCATGATGTTATGACCTGTGCAATAATTTTTCACAACATGATTTTACAGGAGAATTACAATGACAACTGGTTTCAATTAAGCAATGAAGAAAGCAATAAAGCTTTGGCTCATATTGTTCCAGAAAATCATGATCCAGAGATCTTTTTCACACAATCAAGATATCAAGCAATAAATTGTACATTACAGGATACTGCACTTCTTCTCCAACTCATGGAGGATTTAAAGATTTAAAACTGGTTGAGGAGAGGCTTACAATCATAAGACAAATTTGAAAGAAAAATTTAATATTATTTATTATTTTCTTTTTGGTTTCTAAAATTATCACTTTTACTTTTCTTATTTTCTTATTTTTTTACATCCTTTTTCACTATTATTCATCCCTTATACTCCTAGCCATTTATTAACTTATGAGCTTCTTTGAATTTCAGCTTGTTTATTTTTAAGGAAGTTGTTTATTGGTCTCTTTTTGTAGTGTGAAGTAGTTATTATTTTTATTAAACAAATACAAGTTTTTTGTTAAATTTTGTTTTTTTATATGATTCTGGAGGTGTGAAGATAAATGGGTATCAAAGAAAAATTATATACAAACTTTTCCACTTCTATAAAGGAAGATGAATTTCCTGTGAATCTCCCTTAAAGGGGAGTCTTGATGAGGTAACTTAGTAAAATAAAAAAAGGAATGATTAATATGAAACATCATACACATTGGCTAGATAATATTTATGAAAAGATAAAGCATATTTCAATTTTTTGACTCGAACTTTCAGGTTGAGTTCAAGTACACAGACATGAATAGCTTTATTAGTCAGTTTTCTAGAAGATTTCAATGGTCCTATATGAATACTGTAGTACAAATCCAATAAGTATTATAATATAACTCAATATAAGGGTCTCAGTAATTTAAATCTCACTAATTATATATGGGTTACAATCTTATAGTTAGTAGAAAAATAGATGTAATAATTCAGATACTAAAAAATAACTTTATAAGTACTATTGAAATGTATTGTAACTGTATTGGTTATATATTTTGATTTTAATGATAAAGAATGTAGAAAACAAGACCAAAACCCCCCTCCTTTTATACCCAATAATCCACCAATGAACCCCCTTAATTTACCAGTCCTATACATGGCTAATGAAGCCTCATTATATCTAATAAACCTTTCCAAAAACATAAATAATGACTAATAACACAATTAAAATGACATAGCCCACAAAAATTCTGTAGTAATAGGGATAATCCATAAAAATAAACAAATAAGCAAAAAATAGAGTATATGCATGTAATACCTTAAAATCAAAGACTTAAAAAAGAAAGAATAACACTAAATATTATAAAATATTAAGGGGGATCAACAGTAGAAATTATGGGGCTAATTATGACAATATACTACATGAAATTCCAATCCAAAAATAACCACTATTGACTGAGAAACCACTGAGAAACCCAAAAAAGGATGTGAGACATGGGGTGACTTTTATGTACATAGAAATATAATAACTTAAAGACCACATTACTCATGTATATAGACTTTAGAATGTGTGTCAGATTAGCTTTGATTCTTCTCAGAGAAACACTACTGACACATATTCTACAGGTTATGGGACCCTTGTTGCACTTGTCATTAAACTAAATAGCACTGTAACTCATAAGATTCAAATCCTGTCCACAAAGACGTTAAACTTATTGGGGGAAATGCATCACATTGACTCAATCAAATTTCCTCCCATTTCACCAATTTTCCCTAGTTGACACACTGGTTAAACTATCCCACCTCACCATTCTATGACCAATATTCCTGATGAACACATCCATAGATTTCAAACCAGATTTCAAACCAGGTCTTCCTCTGCCTCCTCATCCCACCTCTCACCCACTACAACCCCTACTCCAAAAACCACCACTTTTCCCCCTCCCTTCCTCAGAGAACCTCCCCCACCTCTTTGAAATATGGCCTCCACCTCTGAACCTCCCCCAATTTTATTTTCCCTTGAAGAAATTGAATGTCAACTTTGAGAATTGAATGGTGTTGCCAAGGCCACGGTAGGCATCATTAAACTAATTCCAGATGGTTTTAACTGGCACAACTGGGACTGGACAGTCCAGATGGTGCTCACTAATTACATTGGCTCTACCTCCTATGCAACACAAGATATTTATCAAAATGAAAAAGATTTTGTTGACAGGTTAGCATGGATGATCATTTTTCATACAATCAATGTCACTATTCAAAGACTTCTGCCTCCAAATGGTTCATGTCGTGAAGCTTATCTGACCCTATTTAAAAAGTTCAACTGATCGAACCACATGTCCTGAATTTTTCTTTTCAAATCATTATTATCCATACCACTCTTACCCTTCATCTCTGTCACCAAACACTGTGAATGTGTATGGGAGTTAATTGATGCCATTAATTGTTCAGGCTTCATTCTCTCATGGATTTCACTAAAAGAAATCCTGTCCTAAGTCCTCTTACCCTCTTCCATGGCAAATCTCTCTACTGACATCAGCCATGCTATTGAAGCAAAGTTGGCTTCCACTCCCCTTTTGCCAGATGATATTCTTACAAAGATGCTCAATGCCAATACAAATCTTTCAGCAATTAATCAAGCCAACACTTCTCTTAACATATCAAATGTTGAGCTACAGGCCTTTAAATGGAAACATGAAAAACAATGTCTCATGGATTCATATTGACCTCTGAATTCACAACAATGCTGTTTTGACTGCAACTCATCCAAACACATGCAGCCAGATTTCCTTTACAATTCAAGGTCCCCCTTTTTCAACCCGGCCCCAAAGATGTATTTTGATCTTTAACAGAAGATCAACCAAATAAACAAATTGCCAATCAATCCTCTTGATCAGAAAAGAAAGGTGAAATTCTGTTTGGCAGACATGGAAGACAAGATAGTTGAAATTGATTCTAATGCCATGGAAGCTCTTTCAACAAAAATTTATTACTTTGATTTAAAGAGTCTTTAATGGCAAGCCAAAACCTCTCTCTCTGGCACTGAAGCCATTTTAGATTCAGGAGCCACACACCATGTCACAGGGGATGTGAGTATCCTGTTAAATTTTAAACCTATGTCACGTCACATCCCAGTTAAAGTGGCAACTAATGGACCTCCATCTTTTATTACTGGTACTGGAGATTTCAAACTCATAGGAATAGAATGCCTCGTTATTCTTAAAAAAAATTTCTTTTGTCCTCAAGCTAGAACAACTTTGATCTCTCTTTTTGATTTGGTTATTGCGGGACTGAAATTCTCTATGTCAGCTGAAAAATAATTTGTACTTACACATGGAAAAATAATTTGTACTTACACATGATAGTACCAAGATCATTACTGGAAATATTGATTTAGATGGTAGGAGATGTATTTTAAATACAATTAAATGTGACAAGCCTACCTTTTCTTTAGTAGTGAAATCTTGTTCAAAATACTCAAATGTTGCAACCTCACTCTCAAATATTTTCATTGATGATGTAAACTCTGTGTTCATTCATTGTCCATATGCTGCTCCTGGCTCTCTCTTGGACTTGCATTGCAAACTAGGCCACACTAGTTAACAAGTACTTAGGAAGCTGATCAAATTGAACCTTGGACTTGGCTTACCATCTGAATGTCCTAAGGGCGAAATTGACTGTACCAACTGCGCCATTGCAAAAAGTTTGAGAAAAACAACTGCACAATGTGAAATTTCACCTGAATCTATTTTATCACTTCTAGTTCGGGACCTCATAGGACAAATCAAAGATGAAAAGGTCAATGGTGGATACAAGTGGGCTGCACTTTTCAGGGATTCTTTTTCTACTTATGGTGAAGTTTTTCTTCTAAAAAGTCAAAGTGATGAAATGGAAGCCTTTAAAACATTCCATAATAAGCTAGCAAATGCCACTGGAAATAATTTACTGGTATTAAGAAAAGACAGTGGCAAGCTTCATAGCAATGCAATGAAATCATACTTATCTTCAGTTGGTGCAGTGCACAAAGTGATCATGTCTTAACATGCTGAAAAAAATGGTACCGCTGAGTGTTTCAATAGGACTCTAGGTGACATTGCATGAACCTCTCTGCTGGCTAGTAGTCTTCCAAAGAGTTTTTAGGGTTTAGAATACAAATGGGAATCTTATGTGCAAATATGAATACCTAATAGCAAAATAACTGAATCTACAACCCTTGAAATAATCCACAGTATATATCCCAATTTTCACAACATGAGAATCTTTCAAGAAAAAGCTTATGTACATTTTCATAAAGAGGTAAGGACCAATTTGGATAACCAAGCACTTGAATGTAAAGTTGTAGGTTACTCATAAAACAAGTATGTCTGGTTATTTTGGCATGAAGAGTCTGGCAGACTGTTTGAATCAGCAATGGACATGTTCCCAACAGGAAATCCTGAAGCTCACAAAACCTCTCATCAAGATCCTACCCCCTCACCTTCAAAAGGCTCACTAGAATCTATTCTAAACTCACTTTCTTTTAGGGACTTTACTTCTGAAAAGACTATTGATGAAAAAGATTCAAATGTTAATGCAATGCAAGTAGCTACAGTACAATCACCAATTCCAATTCCCAACACTTTCCCTCAGGCAATGAAGTCTTCTGAAGCTTCTGAATGGAAGTTGGCCTGCAATGCTGAAATGGAAAATATGTCATGCCTCAATGTATGGTCAGAGGTATCTCTCCCTGAAAATGCTGTTCCCCTGAAAGGCAAATGGGTTTTTGCCATCAAACATTCTCAAGAAGGAGTACCAATAAGGTTCAAAGCTAGATTTGTTGCTAAAGGTTTTAAACAACATGAAGGCATTGACTTCAAAGAAACTTTTGCTTCTCAATGGATCTTTTTGACTCTGGCAACAATGTTTGGATGGAAAGTAAGATCTTTTGATGTCACAGCAGCATACTTACACAGTGATATAGAATAATATTTATGGATTGAACCTCCCCCTGGTATGAATCTGACAAAACCTGGTAATGTTCTCAAACTTCACAAAGCATTATATGGTACTAGAAAAGCTGCTAGATGTTGGTGGCTTTACATAGCAGACAAACTCAAGTCTCTTGGATTCAGCACCAGCCAATACAATTCAAGCCTCTATATTTTGAAGGATGAATCTTCAACAGGAGTTGTTTGGATACATATAAATGATGTTATAGTTACGGGAAGTAGTGATGAGGTCTTGGAAAAGTTGGAAAAGGGGCTGAATGGGGGGCTGGAGCTAAAGTGGCTGGAAGGTTTTGATGGAATTGTTGGTATGAAGGTAAGAAGGGTAAAGAAGGTTTTTGAGCTAGATTTTAATAGGTTGATTGGTGAATCTCTTGCTGATCAAAATCCTGGTGGTTTGAAGTGTAAAACACCTCTCCCAATGGATGCAAAACTTGACTCAGCAAATCCAGAAGAAAACGGAATCAAAACAAATCAATATCTGTCAATTATAGGAAGTCTGAACTATATAGCTATCTCAACACACCCTGATCTCTCATTTTCTGTCAATTTTTGGCCTGGCTCTCATCCAAACCACTATATTGTCACTGGCTGGATTTGTCTCATTTACTCAGGTACTTACAGGCTACTAAAGATTTGAAACTAAAGCTATATCCAAACTCATCAAGTAAACCTACTCTAACAGCTTATTCTGATTCTTCTTGGGGTGGTGAATGGGCAAGGCTCACAAGTGTTCACATTCTATATCTGAATTGATGTTCAATTTTATGGTCCTCAAGAAGATAATCAACAGTAGCAGACTCAACATGTTTTGCAGAATGTATTGCCATGTTTCAATACACCAAAGATGCAATTTGGATCATAATCTAATATCTGAAATATGTGGCCCTATTGATAGTGTTTCTCTGAAATGTGATAATAAATCTGCAGTTTCCTCAGCAAAGCATAAACCCTCAAACAAACATACTCAACATTCTGACTGGTACTTTTCCTTGTGAATGAACATTTGTACAAGAAGAATATTTTTTTAGATTGGGTATATGGTGATGATTAAAATGCTGATATTCTGACAAAAATGTAGGACCTGTAATCACAATTGAGAAACATCAATTTTTAGGTGTTACTTAATTATTTTCATTTCTCATTTATTGTTTCCTCACTGTGGTAGTGAATTGGGGGGCTGTTATGTACATAGACATATAATAACTTAACAGCCATGTAACTCATGTATATAGACTGTAGAATGTGTGTCAGATTAGCTTCAATTCTTCTTGGAGCAACACTACTGACACATATTCTACAGGTATAGTAATTCACTGATTCTTTTTGGAGAAACACTACTGACACATATTCTACAGTAACTACATGCAGTCCTTGGAAGGCTCTTTCATGGGTAAATTCTTGACTAATTTAGGCAAATTTAAGTGTGGTAGTGAATTAAAGGTGCTAATCTTGAGGTTATTAATGAAATTAATGCATATAAAAGTTCAATGCACCTATGATTAAATTAGGACACTAAATAAGTTCCTGTTGCCTATTTGAGAGTGTTTTCCCACAGTGGGCGTAGAATGTGGGGTAATTATAGTGTGGAAAATCTAACTTTGCTAAAAATGAAGCTATTCACATGGGAAAAATTCAGGCAGTATGTGGCCAGTACACAGAAGCTATTTCTGGCATAAAAAACACCAAATTTGAAAAGTGTTATTTTTATGCATTTGAGTATCCAAATCAATAGTCCTAATTAAGACAAATTGATCTTTCAAGGCGCATTTTTAATATTATTAAATTTATAGCACATATAGTAAACTTTTAATTGATTTAAAGTGCATTTCTTGTTTTTCACATAAAACAATGAAAACAACAGCTTTAAGTCCACTTAAAAATTATGTAGCCTTATTTTTAAGGTTCTTAAGATTACTCTAGAATATTCTAAATTAATATTAAGTACATAACACCTATAAAAGGTGGATATATGCATGTATATAAGGTGTTATAATGGCATATATTGTATTTTATCATAATTTTCACTTATGTATACAAATTGTGTAACTTTATTTATTTTTCCCATGTATATTACATGTGTTTAACATAATTTATAAGTAATTTTTACTCAGTCATGGGGATATCCAGGCTGACACAAACTATGCTTCTTTTTGTTTTTTGTTTGTTGCTCTTTGTTTTTGGTTTTTGGTTTTTGGTTTTGTTTTGTTTTGTTTTTTGTTTTTTCATTTTATTTTTTTTGCTGTTTGTTTCTTGTTTTTGTTTTTGATATAAATTTTTTATTTTTTATTATTTATTTTACTTTTTGTTTTTTTGTTTTTTCTGGGAGACCAAAGAGAAGAAAAAATAAAAATAAAATAAAAAATAAATAAATAAAAGAAAAAAATAGGTGCAAGAAATTTTGCTTCCAGACAGAAGCAACATCTCCTGATGGTCTCCCAGCCATGCTGCTTCAGCTAGGAGACCAAAAAAAAAAATAAAAAATAAAAAAATAAAAAATAAAAAATAGCAGGAGATGTTGCTTCCAGACAGCAACAACATCGCCTGCTGGTCTCACAGCCATGCTGCTCCAGCTGAGACTAAAAGAACTAAAAAATTAAAAATAAAATGAAAAAAACAGCAAGCAATGTTGCTGCCAGACACCAGCAACATTTCCTGCCACTCTCCCAGCCATGCTGCTCTGGCTGGGAGACCAAAAAAATAAAAATGAAATAGTAAATAAATAAAAAAAGAATAAAACAAATGCAAGCAATGTCCCTGCCAGACATGAGCAACATTGCCTGTGGGTCTCCCAGCCATGCTTCTCTGGCTGGCAGACCCAAAAAAAGAAAAAATAAATACATAAAAATAGAAAAAATAAAATGAAAATGAAAAAGTGCAATTGATGTGGCTGCCAGATAGCATCCACATTGCCTGCAGGTTTCCAAGCTAGGCTGTGCTTATAATTAAATAATATTAAAATAAAGGATTCCTCCTCAGTTTCTTCCTTATTTTATGCCTGCCAGAACTAAAACTTTAGTTAATCAATATTATTTTTCAAATCTTCCTGTTACTTAGATTACACCAGGTAGCGTGTCAGCCAGGCTGTCTCAGGAGCCAAGTAAAATGTTATAATACTTTATTGGAACCATAAGAGGAAATAAATTTATATATTTTTGTGTGTTTAAAATAATATTTTATTGCATGATAAAATTATATAAATATTTTATTAAAAATAATTAAAAAAAGTATTATATTAATTTTATTATTAAATAAATTATCTATACACTTACATAAAACATAATATATTTTATATTCTATAAATCATGGCACATTTTTATGTATTTAGTATTTATAAATTAATAATTAATTAATTATAAACTTATATTATATTTACAATTGTAAAATTGAATTATAATGTAATCAAAAACTTAATTAATTAAATTTATATATTAAATAAAACTTTTCATATGTTATAATCCATGAATATTGAGTGCTTTATGTCCCTTAATTTTATCAGAAAATTTATTAAATAAGTTAAAACACTCACTTAATAAAACATATTAAAATACTTATTTTAAATTAGTAATTCACTAAGTTAGTTACTTGTTTTCACTTAAATTAGTTATTGCTTTAATAAAATAGTTGAAACAAATTACTTATTTCTGTTTTATACTAAAATTGAATTTATTACTTAAATTTTGCGTAAAAATGGTATGATTGTATTGGTTCAATTAAAACCACTTAAAACTCATTGTAATGTCTGTTTTAGGTATATTACTCACAGTTTCTCATGTTAAAAGCTTGCTTAGATACTTATTATTTTAATTAATTGATTTGGGAATATAAGATGGGAAAAATTGCTTCTTACTCATGGGTTTAATTACTTGTTTCATATTTTTCTCTCAATATCCATGTATCACTTATTTTCTTTGATTTTCTTGTTTCACTTTATTATCACTCTGTATATATAATTTAGTGGCGCTTCAGAGGACCCCTTGCCTATAAAAAGGTCTTGGGTAATCCCCTTCAGCCCCATCACTTACATTACTCATCATATTTTAAATACTATAGTATATTTTACTGTTTATTGTGGCGCTTCTGTCCTCTTAAATATTAAATAAATTCATAAAGGTTGCTTTAACATTTTTAATCATTAGTAATTGATATTTAAGCAGAGAGAAGAAGAAATACTTACTATTGTAATCCAGTTCACCCATTGTCATTAGTTCTATCAAATCCATTATATCATTGTCACTTTACTTTTTTATCCTTTTCTCCCTTCTCTTTTTTTATCTTTAAATTTTTCTTCCTTCTCCTTTTATTCCCCTTCTTCTAGACAAACTGGCCAATACTTGAAGACCTTTCCAAATGAAAACCACAATTTTTGAAAAATCAACTTGACGCACGGACCATCTTGTGTGAGTTTTTGAATTTTTGCCGCAACTGTGTTTTGAACTTGGGTTTGAAATATTTGGTTTATAAATTACTAAATACTTATTATTTTAAGGTGATTTTTTGATCACTATAGTAACTCAACCTTTGAACCTATCAACTCTATTATTTAATTTTTATTGCAATAAAAGTGCCTTAGCTTTTTTACTGAGCCACTGAGTGTAAGTGATCAACTTTTTTAAGATTTTTTTTTCTAGTTGAAAATAATAGAGCAACTGTTGGCTTGTCCTCTAGAAGAAGGAGAAGAAGAAGAGAGGAAAAGAGAAAGAAAGAAAAGGGGGAAAGAACTTAAAGAAATTAATAAGGTGAAAAAATAAAATAAAAGAATAAGGGAAATGTTAAAGGGAGTTTAACGGCAATTTAGGAACTTTGACAGGACAAATGGCAGTGGTTTAATAGGGATTATGATTCAGTAAGTATTTTATTCTTCTCTTCTTAAATACTAATTACTAAGTATTAAAAATATCAAAGCAAACAATGTATTTATATAGTATTTTAAGAGGACTGAAGTGTCACACAAAATAATAATAAAATATGTTTGATTTTTAATAAGTAATGTAAGTGATGGAGCTAAAGGGGATTACCCAAGGCCTTTATATAGGTAAGGGGACCTCTGAAGCACCACAAATGAGTATATATAAAATAGTAATAAAGTGAAACAAGAAAATAAAAGAATATAAGTAAAACATAGATATTAAGAGAAAAACATGAAACAAATAATTAAACCCATCATTAAGAGACTAATTTTCCCACCATAGCTTCCCAAACCAGTAAATTAAAATAATGAGTAACTAAGTAATTCTGAAACATAAGAACTGTGAGTAAAATAATCCAAAACAGGCATTACAGTGAGATTTAAGTGTTTTAATTGAAACAAATAAAATTATTTTGACACAAAAATTTATGTAATCAATTTAACCTAGTATAAAGCAGAAATAATTAGTTTTTTTAACTATTTAATAAATGCAATAGCTATTTTGAATGAAACAAGTAATTAATTTAATGATATTGCTAATTTAAAGTGAGAGTTTTAATACACTTTTATTAAATAAGTGTTTTAACTTATTTAATAATTTTTCTGACACAATTAAGGGTCAAAAAAGCGCCCAATATTTATGGATAATAACATATGGAAAGTTTTATTTAATATATAAATTTGATTGATTGAGTTTTAATTACATTATAAGTTAATTTTACCTTTACACTTATAATATATGTTTATAAATAATTCATTATTAATTTATAAATATTAAATACATAAAAATGTGCCATGATTTTTAGAATATAATATATATTATGTTTTATGTAAGTATATAAATAATTTACTTAATAATAAAATTAATATAATAATTATTTTACTTATTAATTAAATATTTGTATAATTTTATCATACAATAAAATATTTTATTTTAAATACATAAAATACATAAATTTATTCCCTCTTATAGTTCCAATAAAGTATTATAACATTTTACTGGGCTCCTGAGACAGCCTGGCTGACAGCAACCCTCTTAGTCCTAGAAGATAATTAATTTTTTGATTAAATTATTAAATTAATTTTTCATCAAATTTTGATAATATTGGTTGACAATAATAGTACTCTGTGCTTAGTCCCAATTATTGCCATTTAATTATGGTATTATTATTATTGGTTGACATTTATACTTTTGTATTTGTCCCATTTTAATAATTAGTGGTTGTTATTTTATATTATAAATAAAATCACATTAATTGATTAATAATAAATTTTTTGATTGTTATTTTTTATTTTATAAATAATAATCTTAATTAAATTTATTATTATAAATTTTATTTTAAATCAAGTAATATATTAATATTTTTATTCTTATTGTTTTATAATATTGAACATCACTTTTGAGAAAATCAGTTCACTCTTGTTGACAAAAACTTGATTTTTTAGATATCATGTGTAGTAACTTGACTGAAAGCATGGATAACTTAAATGTGGATGAAATTGAGGTATAATGTGAAGTTGACTCTGTAAGTTCCTCTAAATGGACTTACAAAAATTCTTCTACTGAAAAATATAAATCAAATTCTTCAGGATGTGGAAATGTCAGGAGGAGTGGTAAACCCCCCTCCCCAATCAACTCTGAAAGAAGTCAAGCCTCTAATAAATCTGGAAAATCCTTTAAAGGGAATAAAGATAAAAAATATTTCACTTTCACAGCAGGTAAACAATTTATCAGGTCACATAGAGGCACTAAAGGCAGACAATATGACCTACAAGGCAAAGGTGGACACCCTCTGGAGCCAAAAGCAGGAGCTCTTGACTCAAAGATAGGAAAATCCTCCTCCCTTACAGAAAACCCAGACTCAGCTACAGTCCCACCAAACTCCCAGATTTTCCCATAAAAATCAAAAAACACTGGAAGTGGAGCAGTAGAAATGGGACTATCTCATGAGTCACTACCAGCAGAATGTACAGCATCAACCAGCTCATCAACCTGGCCCATCCAGGACACAAACTTACCATCAACAGGCTCATCCTTATCAGGGAGGCAGAAAAAATAAAGCACAGTGGAAGTTTCCTCCCTTTCCATGGTGAGTAATTTGTTTGATAAACATGTTGGTATTTATAATAATAAAACTTCTTCTTCTACAGGTAATATTGTTGATCATGGTGAAAGAACTGTTAAACCTATTAAGAGAAAACTTCCTGTTATGAGTAGCCCAAATGATGTAATTAGTAAATTGTCATTTGATGAACCTTTACACTTAACTTCAACTTCTTTAATTAATCCTTCTCTTGCAATTAAAAATTATTCTGTTGCCCCTGAGGTATATGTCTTACTTGAGAAAGCTTCTGAAGAAATATTAAAAGATTCTCCTGATTTTAGTTTTATCAAAGATAGAATACTGAAATATTTTTTGAAACATGAGAATGACAGATTAAATAATCTGCATTTACATTGTAAAGTGAGTTCTTCTGCTCAGGATAATGCTTATTCTAAATTGAAATACACCTTGAATACTGTACTTGCTCTTCAAAAACAATTGAAATATGATCACAAGGCACTTTTAGATAATATTTCTAATTTACATTAAATTATTCATGATTTAAAACCCCTTGTATCTGAAAATGCTTCATCAAGAGATGAAAATCAGTGTTCCAAAAAGTAATGGATAATACATTTCATCAGGAGATAATTAAAGGATGGTTAATGGTTTCTAATGATGATATCATAGTTTATTCTAAAAATTTTGATGAAGATATCCAACACTTAGGAAGAGTCTTCCAAAAAATGGATGACATTAACATGACTCTATTTTTAAAAAAGTTTAAATTTGGCTTTCAATCCCTGAAAGTCCTGGGTCATGTTGTTTCTGGCTTACAAATATGTGTAGACCACGGTAAAGTTGCTGCTATCCAAAATGTGAAAGCACCAACTTCTGTAAAAGAAATTCAAAGTTTCTTTGGGATTTGTGGCTATTATAGACAATATATCAAAAATTTTCAAGTCATAGCCTTACCTCTTACAAAATTGACCAGAAAAGATGTAGCTTTTATCTGGAATGAGAAAACATAAAAAGCTTTTAATACATTGAAGAAATGTTTAATGACTACCCCAATCCTGGCTCTCCCATATTTTAATAAACCTTTTGTCCTCTACACAGATGCAAGTTTTGTTGGACTAGGAGCTGCTCTCCACCAGAAACAAATTAAAAATGATAAATGTTCAGAAGTAGTAATTTGTTATATTTCAAGAACCTTAAGAAAAAGTGAATTGAAATATGGTGCCACACAATTGGAGTTTTAAGCAGTCTTCTGGGCCCTATAAAAACTTTATTACTACCTGCATGACCATACATTTGAATTGGTTACTGACTGTAGTGCAGTAAAATCTCTCTTAAATATAAAAACACCAAACAGACATATGTTTAGGTGGAAATTAGCTGTTCAAAAGTATAGGGGTAGAATTATAATTATTCACAGAGCTGGTAATGTTCATTCAAATGTGGATATTTTTTCAAGATTGCCTTTACCAAAAAATGATTCTAATCCTGCCCCTGTGCCAGAAGATGATACAGTTCATATACATGGTATATATAATGTTGATATGGAAGAAGAATTATTGCAATTAATTCTAGATTCATATGAGAATGATTCTAATCTTAAAAAATTAGTTACAATCTTAAATGATCCTTAGAATGCTTCAATCCAAGCATTGATAAAAACTCTCCCTCAAAAGTATCAAAATTCTTTGAATAAAAGAAAATTTTCTATTGAGAATGGATATATTTATTACAGTAGAAAACTCACTAATGTCCTTGTAATTTCTCCTTCAATGAAAGAAACTATCTTAAAGCTTTTTCATGATAACATCTTAGCTGGTCATTTTGATCTAGAAAAAACCATTGTCAGAATTAAAAACACTGCATGGTGGGCTAATATGTCTGAGAACACAAAATTATATGTTGAATCCTGTGATTCTTGCCAAAAATATAAAAGATTTACAGGTAAAAGAGCAGGATTTTTGCAACATATTGATGCACCTTATGCTCCTTGGTAAATCATTAACATGGATTTTGTCACTGGTCTTCCTGTATCAGGTAAAGACAGTTATAACTCTTGTTGGGTAATACACCACACAATATGGGGGGCGGACTTGCTAGCAAGTCCGCAACCTTGGACCCAAACTCACCATAGATTGAACACACATTGAGCTATTGATAAAGGAACCATTCAATCAGGGATGAACACCACTCAGCAGAACAGTTTTAGGTGGGTGTTCAAGTAGAGTTCAGTATGGGTTCAGTATGAGTTCAGTCTGAGTTCCATCTGAGTTCCATCTGAGTTCAGGTTGAGGACTTGCTAGCAAGTCCACCCCCTATATTGCGTAGTGATAGTGGATAGATTAACCAAAATGTGCAAATTCATTCCCACCCAAAAAGATGTATCCACATAGGAATTAGCTTTCTTATGGTGGTCATACATGTTTAATATTGTTGGATTTCCAAAAGCTATTATCTCTGACAGAGACCCAAAATTTACATTTGAATTTTGGATGTCATTGATGGATATATGTTGTTGTGAGTTGAAATTATCTACTGCTCACCATCCTCAAACTGATGGCTTAGCTGAAAAAAGGATTCAAACTCTAGAGGATATGGTTAGAAGGTATTGTGCCTTTGGATTAGAATAAAAGGACAATTACAGATTTACTCATGACTGGGTTACTATATTACCAGGTCTTGAATTTGCTTATAATATCACTGTTCACTCTGTCACTGAGAAAAAGCCTTATGAGATTTGGCTAGGTTATGTCCCAAATACTCCTGCTCAAATTCTCAATAATAAATTACCAAAGTTATAATTACACCCTGGTGTGAAATCTTTTATGCAAATGCAAAAGCTATGTGGAAAACATTCTCAAAGCTGTATTGATAAGGCATTTGAATATGAAGGGAAAAGATGGGATAAATCCCATAAATAATACACATTTAACAAGGGTGATGAAGTGTTGATATCTACTGTCTATTTCAATTTACAGAGCAACAACAAATTAAAAGATCATTTTGTGGGACAATTTTTTGTTAAAAGAATGGATGGAGATAATGCAGTGTAATTTATATTGTATTCTCCATATTATATAAAACATCCTTTTTTCATATTTCCTTGCTTAAACCTTATACTTCCAACAGTGACTTATTTCCCAAAAGGAGGGGAAGACCTAAGAAAAAACCTCAAGAGGTCACAGAAACTTCAGAATTTGATAAAATTCAAATGATAGAATTATCACTTCTGAAAAGGGTATTGAAAATTTGTTGAGATATAAAAATAAATCATCTGAAAATGATGCATGGATACCTGGAAATGAAATTTCTAACCTTCCTACTCTGTTAAACAAGTACAGAAAGTAAAAATCTTAGCATTTTTTTATTGTTTTTTTAGAGTGAGGGAGTGTCAGCCAGGATGTCTCAGGAGCCAAGTAAAATGTTATAATACTTTATTGGAACCATAAGAGGAAATAAATATATGTATTTTTATGTATTTAAAATAAAATTTTATTGCATAATAAAATTATATAAATATTTTATTAAAAATAAGTAAAATAAGTGGTATATTAATTTTATTATTAAATAAATTATTTATACACTTGCATAAAACATAATATATATTATATTCTATAAATCATGACTTATTTTTATGTATTTAATAGGGGGTATCAAAGTTAGAAATCTTCCATTTTAAAGTACCTCTTTTTTCCACCAATTCAACCATGTTTATTTTTTAATATATGGCATATTGTACCCCAAAACCAATTTTTTACTGAGCATTAATTTCAAGTTTGTGGCTTTCTTTTTGTGTTGTGAAATACATTTTTAATAATTTATAATTTCTAACTTTGATACCCCCTAATATTCATAAATTAATGATTAATTAATTATAAACATATATTACAATTACAATTGTAAAATTGAATTATAATGTAATTAAAAACTTAATTAATTAAATTTATATATTAAATAAAACTTTTCATATGTTAGAATCCATAAATATTGAGTGCTTCTTGACCCTTTATTTTATCAGAAAAGTTATTAAATAAGTTAAAGCACTTACTTAATAAAACATATTAAAATTCTTATTTTAAATTAGTAATTCACTAAATTAGTTACTTGTTTTCACTCAAATTAGTTAGTGCTTTAATGAAATATCTAAAACAAATTACTTATTTCTGTTTTATACTTAAGTTGAATTGATTACTTAAATTTTGGATAAAAATGGCATGATTGTATTGGTTCAATTAAAACCACTTAAAACTCATTGTAATGTGTGTTTTAGGTATATTACTCACATTTTCTCATGTTACAAGCTTTCTTAGTTACTCATTATTTTATTTAATTTATTTGTGAATAAAGGATGGGAAAATTTGTTTCTTACTCATGAGTTTAATTATTTGTTTCATATTTTTCTCTCAATATCCAGGTATCACTTATTTTCTTTGATTTTCGTGTTTCACTTTATTATCACTTCATATTTACAATCTAGTGGCGCTTCAGAGTACTCTTTGCCTATAAAAAGGTCTTGGGTAATCCCCTTCAGCCCCATCACTTACTTTACTTATCATCTTTTAAATACTACAGTATATTTTATTGTTTATTGTGGTTCTTCTTTCCCCTTAAATATTCAATAAATTCATAAAGGTTGATTTAAGATTTTTAATCATTAGTAATTGATATGTAAGCAGAGAGAAGAAAAAATACTTACTATTGTTATTCCAGCTCACCCATTGTCATTAGTTTTATCAAATTCATTATATCATTATCACTTTACCTTTCAATCCTTTTCTCCCTTCTCTTCTTTTATCATTAAATTTTTCCTCATTCTCCTTCCTCTTCCTATTCTCCTTTTATTCTCCTTCTTCTAGAAAAACCAGCCAATATAGCAGGTCCGCACAAGCTAGCCTTGCTTTATTTCCGTTTTGTCATATATTTTTTTCTCCTAATAATGGTGGTGACCAATAAAATAACTTTTAAACACTATAGGAATCCAGAAAGGAAAGGGGAATAAAAATATCCAGGTAAGTTCTTGTAGCATCCAAGTCTCTCTTCCAGTTTTCTTTAAAATAAAATAAAATTCTTGCTATTTTATTTAAATTATATAAATTTTATTTCTATTAAATTATTTTCTTATTACTATGAATTCTCTATAGCTCTTGCACCATGGAAAGGTATGGAAATTTTTATTAATTTTAAATATCAATACAAATATTTATATTTTTGTCCTTAATTTATAGTTCCTATAACTCCTAGGACAACTAGAATTAAGCAAAATGGGAAAAGGAATAACTATTCATAGTCTATGAAAAAGGTGAGGCTGTTTGTGCAGATATAGGTTGAAGGAATATATATTCTGAGTTTATCAAAAAAGGCAAGGCAGTTTGTGCAGATATAGGTTGCAAATCTGGATGGATGTATCATTGCAAACCCACATATTTAAGGGGAGAAATATTTAGAAGTTGACTTTTCAATAACCCTAAACTATTGAGTCCTCAGACTCAGAAACTGTACCTTAGTAATGGGATCTATAATGTTTTCAAACAGCGGACAACATTTCTTGATCTGAAAAAAGAATCAATGCTACCAGTCATTTTCAAATCATATACTCTTGAAGAATTAAATAGTCTTGGAAAGCTAGATGATTTCAGATTATTCTGCAACTACTTCAGATCACTGGAACAAAAAATTACTATTAATGGGTCACATAAGGAAGCAGGTGGTCATGGGAAGATGTTTGGGGGAGATAAAAGGGCTGCATATCATCATGTCCTTAATTTTGGTATGTCATTATTAAAAAAAATTATTTATATTTCACTTTACTTTTTATTCCAATTTTAAATATCATTGTTTCAAATTTCAAGGATTTTACTCAATTAGGAAACTCATTTTTGAAGAAATGAAGCAACATCTAGAATTTATCTAGAAATTATATGCCTTCTTTTTTCAGGAACTCTCCTCTAAAAATTATGAGCAGGCATTATCTTATTGTAGTGATTTGTGACTCCCTCCTCATGGGGATCAAGAAGTATTTGGTGGAAATACAACTTGGACAAATGATGGCTTCAGCAATAGCCCTCATACTGATAAAGATGGTACACAACTTTCTCTTGGGGTTTGGATACAAATAACCTTATCAGGGAAACTTTCTGAGGGAACATAGAACTCGAAATATCCCAGGAAAACAGGTGGACACTTTATTTTCCCTGAGATTGGATGGATTTTGGATTTAGAGAAAGTTGATGGAGTATGGCTAGGGATATGGCTTTCTAATTATTTGATTCATCAGACAACCTTTTGTACGGAACATGGAACTTTCACCAGGTTGGGATCATCTGTTCAGATCACTAAAAGGTTATGTTCAGTCCTAAGAAAGCTCAAAACAAATGTACCAGATATATCAGGGTATGTAGAGATGAATGTTTTAGAAAAAGTTACTTATCCTGTTGAGCATTTAAGTGATCTTTTGGAAAAGAATCCTTCAAATAAGGATAATTTATACTGTTACCAAAAGGCTCTTATATCTAAAGCTAAATTTGAGAAGAAGAAACAGATTAAAGAGCTGGAAGAAGGGGAGATGTTTGAAGACTTGTAAGTGTAGTAGGCTATTCAAATTACATAATTAATTTTTTTTAATTTTACTTGATTTGATAACATTAATACAGGGAGTTCCAATTTTCTGGTTGCCGAATTAGGGGGTATCAAAGTTAGAAATCTTCCATTTCAAAATATCTCCTTTTTCCACCAAATTAACCATGATTATTCTTAAAAATAAGACATATTATGCCCCCAAAACACCTTTCCACTGAGAATTAATTTCAAGTTTGTGGCTTTTGTTTTGTGTTGTGAAATGCCTTTTAAATAATTAAAAATTTCTAAATTTGATAACCCCTATTAATTGCCCAGTAATATTGTATAATTGTTTGCATTGCACAATCATTAAAATTATTTGTAGCATTATGCAACTTATTTTGAATTAATGTGAGTTGCCCTACTATCATCCTATTTTCTAATAAAAAGTAGCAAATTTTGTCATCATTTTGCATCAAACCAAGTAAATTTAATGGGGAGATAATGTTCACATTATCTTTTATAGATATGAGATTGCATATTTAATAATTTTTTGTTTTAAAAATGCTCCACATTTGATAAATTGATTTTTTTTATTTCTAAATGGTCATATTTTCTATCATAGATGATAAATGTTCATGACTATATATTGCAAGTTTCTGTAACATGTAATAAACCACAAAGGCTAAAGAAATCCTATCTAAATCTAGTCCAATTTCATCCTATTCCTCATCCTCATCTTCATTTCTCAAGCACTTATGTATCTTCTTTTTCAAAAGCCTCAATCCAAACCTAGCCAGCTCATCAGGGCAATCTTCCTCAGACTGTAGTAAAATTTCAATGTCTTTTGCCATATTGTCTCTTTCTGAAGAAGATTTAGCAATCCTAATACTTTCCTGAACCAACCTTTAAATGTTCCTCTTTGAAATAAGGACCAGCTGATTTCAATCATTTTTCCTGTTTTGTACCAATTGGCCTGGTAACATGAGCAAAAGAAGAGGTGGATGGAAGAGAAGGAGAAGACTTTTAAGAGTTGCCATCTTCAATCTCAGGATTTGGAGTGTGACAAGTTGCTTGGTGACTAGTAAGATTGGGATTCCACTTTGGTGCATGACATAAAACCTCCCAGGCATCCTCCATTTTAAAAATAAACACCCTTTGATTGGTGTCAATCTTCCTCTTTTGCTGCTTGAAGCCACATCATTGGATTTGAACCACTGGATGAAATTTTTTCAAGGAAATTAAAAATTGCTGAGAATTTTTGAGTTGCAGTGTTGATTTTACCCCAACTTTAAGTAAAAGTAAGTATGATAAAATCAAATCAAATAGAGGCCTGAATAAGCATACCAATTATGTATTTGATCCACATCCCTTTTGATTCCTACAGTAAAAATATTGAAGTTGTCCATCAATGACTGGTAGAACATGTCACCAGTCTGATTTGTACCAAAAATAGGCTTTTGGCTGACATGAAGCCAAGATTGAGCAAGTTGCTGGTCTTCTTGGGGTGACCAGTTAGCTTATCTAGGCTTTTGGAATTTTTCTGGGTAACTTGGTGATGGTGATGGTTGTGTGAGAGGGGATGGTATTGGTTGTGTGAAAGGAGATAACTCAATAGAGATGTCTGGACTCATTTCAAAAGATAAAGGTGGAAAAATAGTGTGAAGGATGAAAAAATGGTTCAGGGAAGAAGAAGATGAAGAAATATTATATGGGGTAGAATGAAAGTGGATGAAATAGTATTTGAGAAAAAATGGGCTATGAGAAAAAAAAGTGAAACATGTCATGTTGAAGGGTAGATTTTGAATCTGCAAAGATAGATACAAAATAACATAAAGTAGAAAAAATTAAGAATTAGATACATAAGAACCTTGTTAGAATGAAGAAACTTTAATCACACGTAAGTCTTCTCCTCTAGTAACAAGGATGAAGCTGAAGTTGCTGATTATAATGCACTAACCTATATGATCAAGTGAGGATGTGTAGAAGAATAGAATGAAGTGATAAGTGGACAAAGACAAAGTATATATTGCAGGATTAAGCACACCTGAACAGTGCAAAGCAGACTTGTCACTAATCTGAACCTCAAGAATACAAAGGAAGTGCTAACCTACAATAAGTACAAAAAGTAAGATAACAGTAATGACAGTAACTCGTTGGTATAGCACACCTTTAATCACACGTAAGTCTTCTCCTCTAGTAACAAGGATGAAGCTGAAGTCGCTGATTATAATGTGCTAACCTACAACAGAAGTAATTTAGATGTGTATCTACCTACTAATAATTAGTGTACACACCTATATTGTCAGCCAGGCTATTCCAGGAGTCCAGTAAATGATATATAAATTATAAAACCTTAAAGAGTGGGTAAGACTTGTATTTAATGAATATAACTTAATATTTTATTGCATAATGAAATTATATAAGAATTTTATTATATACAAGTGTTACATTAAATTTATTGGTTATATATATTTTT
The DNA here is from genome assembly GCA_030280995.1 of Hemileia vastatrix. Classification (NCBI taxonomy): domain Eukaryota; kingdom Fungi; phylum Basidiomycota; class Pucciniomycetes; order Pucciniales; family Zaghouaniaceae; genus Hemileia; species Hemileia vastatrix. The sequence goes on along the minus strand of JASXTE010000001.1, from coordinate 30,341,590 downwards.
ATATACAATTAAATTGAGCATAATATAATATATTCTACAAATAATGGCGCATTTTTATGTATTTAATAATTATAAATTTATATTTAATTAATTAAAAAACATATATTATAATTACAAGTGTAAAATTGATTTATAATATATTTAAATTAATTACTTAAATTTATATATTAAATAATACCTCTCATATGATACTAAACAATAATTAAGGACGCTTCTTTTGACCCTTAATTGTGTTAGAAAAAAACAAATAAATTAATTTGGACTAAATTGAGATTAATTGCTTGTTTTGTTGCGTCAAATTATTTTTTGTTTCACTTAAAATGTCCTTTAATCAGAATGTACCATCTGTTTGGAATTATATTTCTCATAGTTCCTATGTTTCCAATCTTGTTTAGTTATTCACTATTGTCACTTACTGATTTGGGAATTAATGGCGGGGAAATTGGATTCTTAATTGGGGTTTTAATTATTTGTTTCATGTTTTTCTCTATATTGTTATGTTTCATTTACTTTTTTGATATATTTGTTTTATTCCATTCTAATCATTGTATTTACAAAGATAGTAGCGCTTCAGAGGACCCATTGCCTATAAAAGGGCCTTGGATAATCCCCTGTAGCCTCATCACTTATTACACACTCAACAAATTAAATAACCAATTTATTACGTTTATATTTTTTTATTAGTAATACAAATCTAATTTAAATTCTATACAACAAATCAAAGGTTGCTTTAAGTCTGATAGTAATTAAAATTGTTTGCCGCGCAGAACCCTTACATTTAATAATATTACTGTTAATAAAATCTAAGTTTTTGTCACCTCTCAAAGTTGCTCACCGTTGTTTTCCCTCTCAAATAAATTAAATATATATTTTTTTTGGTTTATTTCTTTATTTTCCCTTGTCCTCCTCCTTCTCTCCTCCTTTTTCTCCTATTTTTCCCACCTCTTCTAGACGACTGACCGACAACTGGGGACCTTTCCAAACAACGACGACAATCGAGCCTGGCGACGAACGACAAAACGCACGGACCACCTAGCAAAACAAAACTTTTGCTGCGACTGTGTTTCGAACTTGGGTTCGACATCTTAGGTTTATATAATATTAATTTTTATATTATTTTGAAGTGATTTTTCGATCACTATAGTAAGTTCACCTTTGCGCCTCTCACTCTTATTACTATATTTTTATTGCAATAACAGTGATTGTGGCTTAATTGCTGATTCACTGAGTGTAAGTGTTCAATTTTTAAATTTTTTTTTTCCTAGTTGACCATTATAGAGTGTTAAATCCTCTTAGTCCTAGAAGAATTGAAATTTTTTAATACAAAATTGAATTATTAATTTAATTTTTTTTTATTAATTATTGTTAATTTTGGTTGACTTAAAAGTAAATTGTGCTTAGTCCCAAGTATATTGCCATATTTAATATTGGTAATTAATTGGTTGAATTAACTTGATTGTTATTCCCAATTTAACCTTGCAATCCATTTTTTTAAAAATTAATTTTTTTTAATTATTACTTTATATTGAAAATTATTTTTTCTATAATTTAATTAATAAAAATTTTTTTTATTATTTGGAGCAATTATTGACTAACTTTTATTATTTTTTTATAAAATAAAAAAGTAAATTATAAATCTTCCCACTAGTATGTCCAACAATTTGGCAGAAAAAATGGATAACATGCAAGTGGATGAAATAGAAATTGACTATGATGCTGACACTGTAAGTTCTTCTAAAGTTGGTCATAAAAAATCTTATACTAACACAAAGAATTCACATACTGCAGGATGTGGAAATGACAGGAAATGCAAACAAACCAAACCCCCTTCCCCCAGTACCACAGAAGGAAGTAAAGCCTCTAGTGCCTCAAGAAGGTCTTCCAAAAGGCTTCAAAATAAAAAAAGCTTCCTCTGCCACAACAAATCAGCAACCTATCCAGTCATATAAAAGAGTTGAAGACAGAAAATATGACGTACAAAGCAAAGGTAGACACATTGTGGGATCAGGTCCAAGAACTCAGGAACCAGATTCAGGCCCAGGCCCCTCCTCAGTTGCCTCCCAATCAGCCTCAGTTTCAGGCTCAACCTTCACAGCCACCCAGCTCAACCATCCAAAATCCAAATACTATGGAAGTAGAGCAATGGAAATGGGATTACCTAATGAGTCACTACCAACAGAATGTGCAACACCCTCCTCATCATCAGCCTGGCCCATCCAGAACACCCAATTTCCATCCACCTCCTCATCCCTACCAACAAGGCAGGAGAAAGAAGGCCCAAGCACAATCCCAAACCCAGTCCCAGGGGAAGTTTCCTCCTCTGCCATGGTAAGTAATTTGGTTGATAGTCACTTGGGTATGTTTTCTAATAAATCTTCTTCTGCAGGTAATATTATTGAACATGGTGAAAGAACAGTTAAACCTGTTAAAAGACAGCTTCCTGTAACTAGTAGCCCTATTGATGTAATTAGCAAATTTTCATTTGATGAACCTTTACATTTAACTTCTACATCTTTAATTAATCCTTCTCTTGCAATTAAAAATGATTCTGTTCCCCCTGAAATCTATACCTTAATTGAAAAAACTTCTGAGGAAATATTGAAAGATACCCTTGATTTTAATATTGTAAAAGACAAACATGTGAGAGATGTGTTAATCCATGAAAATGATAGATTAAATAATTTACACTTGCAATGTAAAGTGAGTTCTTCTGTACAAGATACAGCTTATTTAAAAATCAAGGAAACCTTGAATATTGTTCTTAGTCAACAAAAACAAATAAGAAGTGACCATAGAGCTATCTCAGATAGAAATATCAGTCTACATAAGACCTTGAGTGAATTGAAACCCCTTATTGTAGAAAATTATTCATTCAAGAATGAAATAAAATCTCTGCAAAATGAGTTTAAGAAGCTAAAAAATGATTTCCATGCACTAAGTACCAAACACTCAGTTTCTGAGGACAGAATTGTTCTATCTCTTGCAAAAGTAAATGACCAGATGTCTGAAATTCCAAGAATAAGAAACTATGTGTCTGACCTACAGGAAAAGTTCTCAACCTTAAACACCAATAATGAATTAAATGAGATTTCTGTAAATAAGCTGCATAAAAATAAAGGGAAAAGACCTGAGCAAAGTTCATCCTTTCTTCCTCATATTTCAACCATTAAACAAACTGACAATGAGTCTGTAAAATCTTTTGCTACTAGCAAAAAATCTTGTGATGGTCATGCACCAGCTGTTTCTGTAAATAATGAAATTTCTGAACACCTGGCTAAACTTCAGGAATTATTAATAATGAATAATTCAAACCAAAAAGTGGACCATCCCAGTAGTCAGAAAAATTGGCCTAAGTTAGACCAATATCCTACCTTTGATGGTGATTCTTCCTCTGATTGGCAACACTTTATCCAGAGAATTGATAATTTAAAGAGATCTTATAAACTACCTGATGAAGAAATTGTTTCTAAGCTAATTTCTTTATTTTCCAATGTAGCCTTGATGTGGTATGAATCTGTCCTTTTAGATAACAATCATTATACATTGAATGATTGGAAATCCTTGATTGAGAATCAGTTTGGTGGTTCAAAATTCAGGTTAGCTCAGCAGAGACTGTATGAGAATACTAGATATGTATCCTCCTCTGTTGAAAAGACCATTGTTTTTCTGATGAAAATAACTAAAATCCTTAGAGCAATTGATCCAAAGTTGGATTATGATATTTGGAGAGATAAAATCTTGTATAAATTACCAAATTCTCTTAGGGATTTGATTGTTGCTAGAACTGAGCATGTAAGGGAAAATTCTTCTTTCATTAATATCTGTAATGAAGTACTACTCAACCATAGATATGAACCAAAGAATTACCTTAGTAAATCTTATAATGATCAGAATAAACCTTCTATAAAGCTCCCAGAAAATCTGGTAAACCCTCTGCCCCAGTTGCACCAAAAAAATATGCAACAAATACTTGTTATAAATGTAACAAACCGTGGCAGAAGGGTCATGTTTGTGACAAGAAAATTCATCTTGTTGAACAAAATGAAGACACTGATGAAGTTGAACTTGATGTCAATAATTCTTCCAGTGACTGTGAAAGTAATATCTCCTATGACAATGAATCTTTTAAAGATGTTTTAATGTTGGAACATGATGTCCATTATTTAAATAATATATCTGAAGATTGTGTATTGAATTTATCTTCCGTAGAAAATGCTGAGATAATTAAAGATATTACTAACAATTCTATTCCTATATCCCCTTTAAAGGCACCTGTTATCATTAATGGTAAAAATGTTGATGTAGTTCTTGATTCTGGTGCTGGAGGAAGTGTAGTATCTGAAAAAGCTTTGGCTTCAGTGGATAAGGAATATTTGAGTAAATTATTGCCTATAACTTCTGAAAAATGGAGAGGGTATGGTTCTACCTTATTTCCTATTGGAAAATACAAAACCTCTGTATTTTTCAAATATAATGGTGGTTTTTTCAGAGCTATTTGTGAGTTTGTTGTCATGAAAAATGATAATTTGAGCAATTGGTTTATTATGGGAAATGATATTTTAACCATGTTTGGTGTGAAACTGGACCCAGCAAATAATTGCTTTACCTTAGGAATGAATGGGAAAAGAAAATTCAAAATTTCTTCTCCTAGACCTTCTGGGCATTTGTTGAAATCTTGTAACTCACTGACCCAATGTAAAGGTAGAACAACAACTGAAATGGATGATTTATTACATAAAATAAATACTGCTTCTTTTGGTGATCAGTTGACTTGTGAACAAAAAGATTCTATTGTTGCCTCTATTACCTCTTTCCCTATGGCTTTTGCTCATGGGTCTCATGTCTTGGGAATTGTTCAGGAAGAAATGAAGATTACCTTATCCTGTAATTTGAGTGATATTCCTCCTACCCTTAAGAAAAAACCATATCCTGCTTCTCCATCAAAAAGAAAAGATATTGAAAATAATATTGAAACATTATTGAAAATGAATATCATTGAGAAAGTGGATGTCACCCCCAAATATTGTGTCATCTCCCCAGTCTTAATTTCTTATGAAAAAGATAAAGCTAGATTATCTGGAGATTACAGAGCTTTAAATACTTATACTGTTGATGATATTTATCCTTTACCCAGAATTAATTCAATACATGCTACCTTGTAAGGTGCAAAATTTATTAGTTGTCTGGATGGTAATAAAGGTTATCATCAAGTTCCAGTTGAGAAAAATTCTCAAAATTTTTTGCTTATTGCTACTCATATGGGAATATATAAGTATGTTAGGATTCCATTTGGCCCTAAAAATGCTCCTTCAGTTTTCCAGAAGGTCATGGATAACACTTTCCATCAAGAAATTATTGAAGGTTGGCTCATGGTTTATATTGATGATATTATTGTTTTTTCTAAAACTTTTGATGAACATATAATTCACTTGAATAGAGTTTTCCAAAAAATGGATGAAATCAATATGACCTTATCTCTAAAAAAGTGTAAATTTGGTTTTCAATCTTTGAAAGTCCTTGGCCATGTTGTGTCAGGCTTACAAATTTGTGTAGACCATAATAAAGTTGCTGCCATTCAAAATGTGAAAGCACCAACTTCTGTAAGAGAAATCCAAAGTTTTTCGGGTATGTGTGGCTATTATAGACAATATATTAAAAACTATCAGGTCATAGCCTTGCCTCTTACAAAACTAACCAGAAAAGATGTTGCTTTTCTCTGGAATAATGACTGTCAGAAAGCTTTTAATACATTGAAAAGTTGCTTAATGACAGCCCCTATATTGGCTCTTCCAGATTTTAACAAGCCATTTGTACTTTATACAGATGCTAGCTTTATTGGTCTGGGAGCTGCCCTTCACCAAAAGCAAATTATTAATGATAAATCCTCAGAGGTTGTAATTTGTTATATTTCAAGAACCTTAAGAAATAGTGAATTGAAATATGGTGCCACTCAATTGGAGTGCTTAGCAGTTGTTTGGGCTCTTGAGAAACTTCATTACTACTTGGATGATCAAAAATTTGAGTTGGTAACTGACTGTAGTGCTGTGAAATCTCTCTTAAACCTCAAAACACCTAACAGACATATGTTCAGGTGGCAACTTGCTGTTCAAGAATACAGAGGAAGGATGACTATTATCCATAGAGCTGGAAATGTTCATTCTAATGTTGATATGCTCTCCAGATTGCCTCTGCCAAATAATGACTCCAATCCTGCTTATGTACCTGAAGATGATACTGTTCATATACATGGTATATTTATAGTTGATATGGAAGAAGAGTTATTACAGTTAATACTGGATTCATATGATAAAGATTCTGACTTAAAAAAATTAGTTACTATTTTGAATGATCCTAAGAATGCTTCAATTCAAGCATTAATAAAAACTCTTCCTGCAAAGTACCAAAATGCTTTAAGTAAAGGAAAGTTTTCTATTGAAGATGGTTATATATATTATAGAAGGAAGCTTACCAATGTAATTGTTATTCCTCCTTCAATGAAAGAAACTATCCTCAAACTTTGTCATGATGACATATTAGCTGGTCATTTTGATCTTGAAAAAACATTGATTAGAATCAAAAACACTGCATGGTGGGCTAATATGTCTGAAGACACAAAATTATATGTTGAATCTTGTGATTCCTGCCAAAAATCTAAAAGGTTAACAGGTAAGAAAGCAGGGTTATTACAACATATTGAAGCACCTAGCGCTCCCTGGCAAATCATTAATATGGATTTTGTCACTGGTCTTCCTGTTGCAGGTAAAGACAGCTTTAACTCTTGTTGGGTAATAGTGGATAGATTCACTAAAATGTGCAAATTTATTCCAACCCACAAAGATGTATCCACCAAATAATTAGCTTTCTTATGGTGGTCTTACATGTTTAATATTATTGGTTTTCCAAAAGCCATTATCTCTGATAGGGATCCAAAATTTACTTCTGAGTTTTGGACCTCTTTGATGGATATTTGTGGCTGTGAGTTAAAATTGTCTACAGCTCACCATCCTCAGACTGATGGTCTAGCTGAAAGAATGATTCAAACTCTGGAAGATATGATTAGAAGGTATTGTGCCTTTGGTTTAGAATATAAAGACAATGACAGATTTACTCATGATTGGGTCACTCTTTTGCCTGGTCTTGAATTTGCATATAATAGCACTGTTCATTCTGTCACTGAGAAAAAGCCTTTTGAGCTTTGGTTAGGTTATGTCCCAAACACTCCTGCTCAGTTTCTCAATAATTAATTACCTAAGTTGGAACTACACCCTGGTGTAAAATCTTTTATGCAAATGCAACAGCTATGCAGAAAACATGCTCAAAGTTGTACTGATAAAGCATTTGAATATGAAAAGAAAAGATGGGATAAATCCCATAAAGAATACACATTTAACAAGGGTGATGAAGTGTTGATCTCTACTGTCCATTTCAATTTACAGGGTAACCACAAATTAAAAGATCCTTTTGTAGGACCATTTGTTGTTAAAAGAATGGTTGGTGATAATGCAGTAGAAGTTGTATTGTATTCTCCATATGATAGGAAACATCCTGTCTTTCCCATTTTTTTGCTTAAACCTTATACTTCCAACAGTGACTTATTTCCAAAAAGAAGAGGAAGACCTAAGTAGAACCCTCAGGAAGTCACAGAAACAGCAGAAATTGATAAAATTCTCAATGATAGAATTATCACTTCTGAGAGAGGTACTGAATATTTATTGAGATATAAGAACAAATCATCTGAACATGATGCATGGATACCTGGCAAAGAAATTTCAAATCTGCCTGCTCTGTTGAAAAAATACAGAAAGAAAAAATCTTAGAATTTTTTTTATTGTTTTTTTTTTAGAGTGAGGGAGTGTCAGCCAGGCTATTCCAGGAGTCCAGTAAATGATATATAAATTATAAAACCTTAAAGAGTGGGTAAGACTTGTATTTAATGAATATAACTTAATATTTTATTGCATAATGAAATTATATAAGAATTTTATTATATACAAGTGTTACATTAAATTTATTGGTTATATATATTTTTATATACAATTAAATTGAGCATAATATAATATATTCTACAAATAATGGCGCATTTTTATGTATTTAATAATTATAAATTTATATTTAATTAATTAAAAAACATATATTATAATTACAAGTGTAAAATTGATTTATAATATATTTAAATTAATTACTTAAATTTATATATTAAATAATACCTCTCATATGATACTAAACAATAATTAAGGACGCTTCTTTTGACCCTTAATTGTGTTAGAAAAAAACAAATAAATTAATTTGGACTAAATTGAGATTAATTGCTTGTTTTGTTGCGTCAAATTATTTTTTGTTTCACTTAAAATGTCCTTTAATCAGAATGTACCATCTGTTTGGAATTATATTTCTCATAGTTCCTATGTTTCCAATCTTGTTTAGTTATTCACTATTGTCACTTACTGATTTGGGAATTAATGGCGGGGAAATTGGATTCTTAATTGGGGTTTTAATTATTTGTTTCATGTTTTTCTCTATATTGTTATGTTTCATTTACTTTTTTGATATATTTGTTTTATTCCATTCTAATCATTGTATTTACAAAGATAGTAGCGCTTCAGAGGACCCATTGCCTATAAAAGGGCCTTGGATAATCCCCTGTAGCCTCATCACTTATTACACACTCAACAAATTAAATAACCAATTTATTACGTTTATATTTTTTTATTAGTAATACAAATCTAATTTAAATTCTATACAACAAATCAAAGGTTGCTTTAAGTCTGATAGTAATTAAAATTGTTTGCCGCGCAGAACCCTTACATTTAATAATATTACTGTTAATAAAATCTAAGTTTTTGTCACCTCTCAAAGTTGCTCACCGTTGTTTTCCCTCTCAAATAAATTAAATATATATTTTTTTTGGTTTATTTCTTTATTTTCCCTTGTCCTCCTCCTTCTCTCCTCCTTTTTCTCCTATTTTTCCCACCTCTTCTAGACGACTGACCGACATATATGATCAAGTGAGGATGTGTAGAAGAATAGAATGAAGTGATAAGTGGACAAAGACAAAGTATGAAAGCAAATAATTTCATTGAGCTATATATACTGTAACCATCTCTTCTCACGCTATACCAATACAGAATTTCTACCTTCTACATACACTTGATATTAGTCCACTTTGGTACAATTAATGCAGTATTCGTTAGAACATATGATAAAATAAGAAAAATAATACTGCAATATATACGTATATACTAACAAACCTTAGGTCAGGTGGTGTTAAGATCATATTGTGCTCAATTTTTTTCTCCATTATTATCAATTATGTGATTTGTATTTTATAAAGATAATTTTTTGATGAACATTAGCGCAAGTGATGATTGGAGCGAAAATGGCAAATTAATGCAAAAAAATTGCATAATTGGGCTAAATTGATGGGCGATTGTACATGCTCTTAGGTTGACTTCATTTTCAAGTCAGATGATGAAGCTATTTGGAAAAACCTTGCTCTTTTTTACCCCTCATCCCCCGCCAAAAGCGGCTTAAACTCATGTTTTTGGCGGGGAGTGGAAGGCGAAAAGACAGCAAGCTTTTCCCAAATAGCTGTAAAGTGCGGCGAAACAACAGAGAAATCAACACGATTGCCACAAAATGAATGGTACATGTCAAAAAAATACTACAGCTCAACTTTTGGGCTGTCAAAAAAATTTGAATTTTTTTATTTTCGTCTCAATGTTTACGGGTTTGAATGTATCTCTACTGTCAAATTTATTTTTCAAACATTTCATAAGTGCACAATGCTCTAACTCTATATCGCTATGCTTGTGTTAGAATATAACTAAAAAATTGACTACCGACCAAGTCACAATGTGGTAATTACAAATCTAAGTAGAATTGACTACACTTTCAATTCAAATATAATGAAAGTAACCGAGTGCCATGAAAGCTAAGAGTTTTCAAACCTTCTCAATTTTATTGAATTATATAGACAGGGAATGAAAGCGTTGTGATAGTGATAGAACTTAACAGCCAAGCAAATGATTGCCACTTGTAAAGTGATAGAAAAGCGAAGTAAAATAATAGAAGGTAAACATTTTTAGTCTATAAACAATTCATGGTAGTTGGAAGGTAAAATGGTTCAAGAAACTGTGGAGTAAGCGGAGGAAATAAAGATGGATTATCAAAAATATCTAGCGTAGACCTATGAAGGAGGGATAAGAATCAAAGGCAAATATAGCTATGACTATGATAGGCTGAAAAAAAAGTGAAGCAATTGGTGGATGTTTGATTGAAAAGGGTATACAATGGAACAAAAACATTAAAATAAACAAAAATAACTGAACACACTCAAGTGTCTTCAACCCAAACTTCAACTTTGCCCTCTGGCCTACCTTGAGCAAAGGATCGAGCAGTGTCTATGGCACATTCCCAGTCGTCATCATCCAAAATACTGATCATACTGCCTTCTTCATCCTTATATTTAATGACAACGTCTCGGCGGCCCAAAGAAAACTTTTTGACCACTTTAGCAACGAAAGCATACAGCGGCATTTCTGGATCTATGGACTATGTAAAATAAATGGTAAATTAATGACCTCAACTTTTTGATAAGACTTTGAGCTTATTTTGGGCTTACCATTCCACGAGTATCAGATGAATGATGTAGTTTGACCCGAATTTTGGACATTGAGATGGCGCTTGGACTTTCAGAACATCCAACACTATCAACATATTCTTCATCAAGTGCTGTCACAATAGTCGGCCGACGAGCCATACTTGATGGTTTGGTATTATTAGGGCTAGGACTATTACGATTTCTACTATTACTCAAAGAGGTCACACTATTGCTTCGCGCCCAATTGACGACTCGATCGCTAGCCTTATCGGTCCTAGTATTGGGAGATGGAGGTTCCTCCCGAATATAGCTAGTCAGAAGATCCATGTAAGGGTCTTGATCACGAGAGCGACCATTCTTGCTGTCAGGCGGAGAGGTATAAACAATTTCGTTCTCCTCCGGAGTGGGTCCAAGGGTAGGTCGCCTACTCGTAAAGCCACCAGCAGTTGTGGTTTGACTTCGCTGAATGCCTCGGACAGGAGTTACTGCAGCAGTGTTATCACTTGGTCGACGACGAAGATCATTTGCAGTTGGGCCAGACCGGTCAGCAGTGCCCTCAATTCTCGCAGCAGTCGTGCCACGACGTTTGATGGGAGGAACATTCAAATCTGATGGTTCAGCAGAAGGTCCAGCGGAAGTAATTAATCCACTTTGGTTCTTAGCTGCGGCACGTGCCGCTCCCGTAAACCCAACGAAGGTTTCAGTTGCGTCAGTAGCAGCCACAAGCTTTGCTGTTCCCAAATAGTTTTTCGATGCCAAATTTTTGACTTTGCTGGCAGGGGGGCGATATAAAACTCCAACAGGAATTGAGAAAACCGTGTAACCGTCACCATTATCAGCTAGAGCGTCATCGATGACCGCATGCTCTTTGGTTTGCTTTTCTTTACGTGCAGCCTCAATATCGTTAATCCCTTCTCGCTCGTAGCCCTATTTAGATTTGAGTTGAGAAAACATCGGGACATTAGTAGTTGAAAATTTAGAAGGCAAAACTGTACTTACATGATATAGCCGACTTAATCCTCTGTTGAACAACACTTCACAGGAGTATAAACGAAATTTCAATCCGAGTTGTGCATAATCAATAGTAAGGTTACCTCGCAGATACTAGCAACAACATATTAGTAATATTCAGGGGGGGGGGGGGGATGAATGACATTGATGTAAAGAAACGCTTTCAAGTAAAAAATAGTTCAAGCATACCACATAAGCCTTGTCAAAATCTTTGAAAGCTTCGTCGTAAAGTCCAAGCAAAAAGTTACTGACTCCACATTGAAAGTAAGCAACAGCCAGATACTGATCCAGATTGGTAGCGGCACGAAAGTTTTCAATGGCTACTTCATGTTCACCCAGGGTGGCGTATATAAGACCGATATTGAAAAGTATCTTGGAAGAATCGGCAATAACCTAAGATACAAAAAAATAAGTTTCCAATCCGAATGCAATAATCATTACCGGACGAAGTACCAAAACAGAAACTGACTTCAAATTTAGCAAGAGACTCATCGAACTTCTGTGCATCGTAAAGTTCCAATGCAGAGGCCCAAGTTTCAATTTCGGCTTTCAAAGACATTCAGGATAATGCTGAATAGAAGCAAAAATGAAAATTTAAAACTCTAAAGGAAATTAAAAAAGAACCGCCGTAATAAGCGTCCCAGACGCCAAGTCAAGTGATCTGACGGCGATAAGACGGTGTAAAATCGAATGGAGATATCAGGTGCGCTCTGCTTTGGAGCAAAAGAAAAATCAATTAATGGACGATAGAATAAAAAAAAATAAACTGGATAAAAATGAATAAACAATCAATTAATTAAAAATATAAAAAATGAGAGACAATGAATCAAAAGTATATATATATTTATATAAGAGGATAGATAGATAGATATGTATGTGTTTGTATTGGAGATGAAGGCTGTTAAGGGGCAGCGGCGAAACCAAATGAGGCTATGGGGGACACCAACAGCCAGGGGAGGATGGGATGTGAGACTGGAGTAAAAACAGGAGAAGAATGAAATCAAGGAGGAAGGATTTGGTCGAGAACAATCGCAATGGAGTTGAGGGCGAATTAAAAAGAGATAATGAGTGAAAAGAATAATAATAAAAAGAGGACAAAGGCGCAGGTAGTAAAAGGCGGATGAGAATAAATAGTCAACCAAGGGGAATGAGCTTAAAAATAAAAGCGATGTTTGACTTTTTAAAGAATGACTGAAGTGGGGACAAGCACAATGTATGTATTTGTTTAAAAGTCGAAGGCAAGAGTATAAAATTTAATAAAGGTAACCAATTGAAGCAAATTACTGAAAGGAATAAATAAACAAGTCCATGCTGATTGTTCCATTCATTGCGCTCGGCCTGCCCAACTGTCTTGATTTGCTGCCTCGAGTAGAGCAAAAAAGTATAGAAAAGTCCTAAATTGTTATAATTAATTCTAATTCTTTCGCTTTTTTTTTTTTTGTTAGTCTTGGTCACACAACACAGAGGCGTTGCCTGCTGTTCCTCTTGTTGATTCGTGCTTTCGAGGCTGATCATGACTTCATCCCTTACCCTCAGCCTCTCCTTTCTCAATTTAAGTAAACGCTCTGATATATCTCGAAACTGGCTATCGAGGGACATTATTGGACATTACCTACGCCCATTATAGCTTAATAAGCTCATTTCCCTAGGCCTCCACACCAAGTCGGACTGGGCAGCACCAATAAACCGCCTTTTAGATATGAATAAAATGAATCAAAAGGCTGCCTAGAGCACTGCTGAGCATAGCTTATTCTTTTGGGAATGAAAGTTTTTTTTCTTTTTCTTTTTCTTGGTATATAGCAGATCCGCTACACACACACACACACATATATATATATATATATATATATGTTAAGCATCCTGGGCTAGCCAAGTATAAAAAGCCACAGCACGTGTTTACTGAGGCATTTGCACTATGAAACGAACGGATGTACTTGGAAAAGCGTGAAGTATACACCAGGAAAAACATGTTGGGCACCTACTAGCAGGTGCCTCCTCCCAATTGAACTACCATAGTTCATTCAGGGATGGGCACCTGCTAGCAGGTGCCAGTTTTTTTTTTCTGGTGATACAGAGTCCTATTTCTCTGGTTACCAGCGAAAGAAACTAGGAAGTACAAATTTTTTATTTTGATTTGAATAAATTAAATAGGCCTTACATTTATATGGTGTTACTTCAGTTCTCCAAGTATAGAATCCTACGGTAAAATGTTGAATAGATCGTGAAATGTGTTTTCTCTTCAAAATGTTGAAGGTTGAAAAAGTGGAGTAAAATTGCTAAGGGAGTCAGAAAACGGTATTGGACTGATAGCTACAGATAATCTTTCTGGAAATCTATAAATAGTTGCAGACCCAAATGATGTTAGCATTCACAAATGGCTCATCATTGTACTGGGAAACATATCAAGTATAGTGGTGTAAGTGTGTATTTATTTGCGACATAACTGGCATTTCAGAGCGAAGATAACTCACCAATGAGCTAAAATATTTTGTATTGGAGAGAATTGTATTAGAAGTCACACCTAGTCAATGAGCGCCTTGAGAGATCACTCAAGAATTTTCTTTGTTGATGAATTGGCTTTAAATTGGCGTGAGTGTGTAGAAGTTAATATTTGTGAATATATATATGTGCACGAGCAAATTCTTCAGAATAATTTGCTCAAAAGTGAAAGGAAACGTTACAAAACTAGCAATCAGACAAATGATAGATTGTTTTTAAACTTCCATTCCCTTGTTGGTTGTCGAGCATGAAGGATGGTAACGTTTTGGCAAGCTTTGATTATAGTGTTTAAATGGCTATTTTGATTAAGCATCGCTAACCAAGCACGCTAAAAATGACATCACAACCATATATAGATACTTGCACTTCTGAAATGCAATATCAACCGAAACTGCAGCTTATAAGTTTCTCTTGTAACTGAAGCAGAAATAAATGTTAATGTTCAATAATATTTTTTCACGACTACTTGTTGAGCTAGGTAGAGCCAGTAACTGCTTAATCATTATCATTAATTTTCTTATCTTACAACTTCAGCATTCTGGAGTCAGTGAAACCGTTTCCAAGACAATTAACGCATGGGAGAATGGGATTTTTTTTTGCAAAGGATTCAAAACATCATAATAGATCTACATAGGATGACTATTATTTTTTAATTTTTCGACTTTAGAAACCGTTGCCAGAGCTCAATTAGATTCCCTGGTATATTATGATATTGTATGCATGCTTTATAAATTAAAAGAGGGTGATCTGATGCCTCCTCCTTGTGATGACGTTGTTTTAATATTTGAAATTATATTTGTTTTTGCCCTGTGTTGAGTAAGATTATAAACTAATTTTGATAAAACGAATAAAAAAGAAGAGTCATTAAGTGTGAACTAAAAATATTTTCAAGGAGTGTTGTTTTTTTTCCTATTTTCCACCCCGTCGGCAAAATGACTCGGCCCTTCGTTCCGAAGTTATTCACTTCTTTCTTGAGGATTCTCGCATACAAGCACACCCCCCCCCCCCACTTTTCCCCTGTTGTATAATGCTTGAAGCGAAATCCAACCGATCGATAATTGGCAGGTGTAACATTGTGAGAGCTATAACTCTAGCCTGTAATGTTTAGTTTGTAATTCTAACGTCCGCTCTACAAATATCAATAGAAGTGGTGAGTGAGTTTACCATTAACGGCAAGATTTTGGGAGGTACAGTACCCTCTAATGAATTTTTAATCTCTT
Organism: Hemileia vastatrix; assembly: GCA_030280995.1. Taxonomy (NCBI): domain Eukaryota; kingdom Fungi; phylum Basidiomycota; class Pucciniomycetes; order Pucciniales; family Zaghouaniaceae; genus Hemileia; species Hemileia vastatrix. The sequence continues at coordinate 30,326,260 of JASXTE010000001.1, read as the reverse complement.
CTCCTTTTAATCATTACGAAAAAATATTTTCTCAAGAGAATCATGCTATCATACATGGATAGAAAATTTCCAATAGATTCAAAATATACTAATGTAAAGATGATTAAGCCCACAGGGTTTTTTAAATGAATTGTTTTCTAAAAAATACCATTTTTGGGTTACAAAAGATAGCATTACCTAGGACATTAGCCTACTAACATTTGTTAGAGAAGTGATGTTAGTGTAATCTTCAGAAAAGGAATTTTGGAAAACCCCAAAATTTGACATAAAAAATTTACTTTCAATCAGGGGTAATGTCAGCCTGGATATTCCCAGGACTGAGTAAAAATTGCTCATAAATTATGTTAAACACATGTAGTACACATGGGAACAATAAATAGAGGTATACAAGATGTATAGATAAGTGAAATTAATGATTAAATACAATATATGCCATTATAATACCTTATATACACGCAAATATCCACCTTTTATAAGTCTTATGTACTTAATATTAAGCTGGAATATGTCAGGTTAATCTTAAGAACATTAAAAATAAGGCTACATAATTTTTAAGTAGACTTAAAGCTGTTGTTTTCATTGTTTTATGGAAAAAATAAGAAACACTACACAATATAGGGGGTGGACTTGCTAGCAAGTTCCCAACCTGAACTCAGACTGAACTCAGATGGAACTCAGACTGAACTCTACTTGAACACCCACCTAAAACTGTTCTGCTGAATGGTGTTCATCCCTGATTGTATGGTTCCTTTGTCAATAGCTCAATGTGTGTTCAATCTGTGGTGAATTTGGGTCCTAGGTTGCAGACTTGCTAGCAAGTCCACCCCCCATCTTTCACAGTGAAATGTGCTCTAAATCACTTAAATGTTGAATATATGCACTGTAAATTTCATAATATATTGAAAATTTGCCTTGACAGATCAATTTTTCTTAATTAGAACTATTGATTTGGCTATTCAAATGCATAAAAATAACACTTTTCAAATTTGATGTTTTTTATGCCAGAAATAGCTTCTGTGTACTGGCCACATACTGCCTGCATTTGTTCCACATGAATAGCTTCATTTTTAGCAAAGTTAGCAATTTCACACTATAATTACCCCACATTGTACACCCACTATGGGAAAACATGCTAAAATAAGCAACTGGTGCTTATTTAGTGTCCTGATTTCATTATTAGTGCATTGACCTTATAGAGGAATTATTGAGTGGTGACTAGAAGGTAATAGAATGTGCTAGAAGCTATGAGCATGTTATGTACATAGAATATATATATAGATAGTGTTGCAGGTAATGAAGACTGGTTAGCTTCGCAATAGACCTCATTATATGCACTAATTTCATTAATAACCTCAAGAATGACACCTATAATTCACTGCCACACTTAAAATCATCTATTTAGTCAAGGGTTTACCTGTGCAAGTGCCTGCCATGAAACTGCATTCAGCTACCCCACATTTCCTGTCTTATTTTTGGTTTCTCAATGGTTTCTCAGTCAATATTTGTCATATTTGGATGGGGATTTTGTTGGCCAGTCATCTAGAAGAAGCAGAAAAAGAGGAAGGAGAAGAAGGAGAAGAAGGAGAAGAGGAAAGAGAAAAAAACTATAACAACAATAATTTGACAAAATTGAACTTGGGGAGTTACAAAACTTATAACAAGCTATTTTAGGGGATGATATATGGTAAGTCTTTTATTCTCTCTGCTTAAGTAACAATTATTAATGTTAAATACTCTTAAAGCAACCGTTATATTTATATTTTTTTCTAGATTTTAAGGGCAAAAAAGGACCATAATAAAACTATAGTAAATATAACATTGTATATTAATAATGATATTAATAATAAAAATAAATATAAAGTAAGTAATAAGTGGTGAAGTTACAGGGGGTCACCCAAGGCCTTTATATAGTCAAGGGGCCCTCTGATGCACCACATTAATGTATATACAAAGTAAGATAAAATAAAAATAAAATATAACTAATTTTGAGTAAGTGTAAGGAGAAACCCATGATACAATTAACTAAGATACATGAGAAAGAGCTTAAAATCCACCAATTGAATCCCAAACAGTTACAATAAAATTAGTGAGTAATTAAATAAGTTTGGGACACACAAAAACAACTAATTTAATTTACAACATGTTTTATACCTTTTTTTAATTAATAACCAATATAAGTGAAACATAAAAATAAACTATTTTAACACATAAAAAGAGTAAAATTAATTAATTTAGTGTAAAACATGAATAATCAATTGATTTAAACTATTTTTATTAGTGTAACAATTATTTTAAGTCAAACAAGTTATTATTTTAATAAAATTACTAATTTTTAGAGTAAAACATTAATAATATAATTAATAAAGTGTTTTAACTTGTTTAATGCTTTGGTGACACAATTATAAGTCAAAAAAAGCACCCAATATTTGTGTTTAATAAGATATAAAAGGTTTTATTTAACATATAAATTTAGTTAATTAATTTAATTACATTGTAAGACAATTTTACATTTATAATTATAATATATTTTTCTAATTAATTAATTATTAATTTATAATTATTAAATACATAAAAATGTGCCATAACTTATAGAATATAGCATATATTATGCTTAATTTAAATGTATAAATAATTTATATAATAATAAAATTAATATAACACTTATTTTACTTATATTTAATAAGATACTTATATAGTTTTATTATGCAATATAATATTAATTTATATACATAAAATGCATAATTTTATGCCCTCTTTCAGATCCAATAAATTAACATAAAATTTACTGGGCTCCTGGTACAGCCTGGCTGACAGATTTCATGTATTAATTTAGAATAATTAGCTCTTTCATATCTACTGTTGATCCTCCTTAATTATTTGTTACATTTAATGCTATTTTTTCTATTTTTAGTCTTTTATTTTAAGGTATTACATGCATATACTCTCTTTTTGGGTTATTCTTTTATTTTGATGGATTATCCCTATTATTTCAGGATTTTGGTGTGTGATATTATTCTATTTTTGTTATTGGTTACTCCTTAGGTTGATGGGCATGTGAACTAGAAGCATTGAGGCATCATTGGCTGTGTATAGGATTGGTAAACTAGGGGAAAACATTGGGGAAGTATTGGGTATAAAAGGAGGGAGTTTTTGGTTTTATTTTCTACATTGTTTATCATTACAATTAAAACATATAACCATTACAATTACAATACAATACATTCACCACAAAAAATCAAGTGGCACCTTCTAGCAGGTGCCTATCCCTATATTCAGTTTTGATTTAAGAGTAAATTTGATATGATGTTGCGCGGGCTAGTGTGCTCATTGTTCAGTGCGCAGTCTTTCCAGAAGAAATACAGCTGAACTGAAATTGATTTAAGTTGAAGATAGGGATTGGCACCTGCTATAAGATGCCCATGGTTTTTTTCTGGTGATTAGTACTATTAAAAGTCTTTGAATAGTGTTTGAATTATTATCTCTATTTTTCTACCAACTATAAAATTGTAACCCATTTATAAATAGTGAGATTAAATTACTGAGACCCTTATATTGAGTTATATTTTAATACTCATTGGATTTGTACTACAGTACTCATATAGGACCATTAAAATCTTCTAGACAACTGACTAATCAAGCTATTCACATATCTGTACTTGAAATCTGCCTGACAGGTAATCCCACCACAACTTAAATCACCACTTATATTTTTGATGGCATAGATAGGATAAAGTTTTGTAATTATTTTTTGAAAATTTTACTTCAAGAAAATATTAGAGTAAGAGATATTTTTTTTTGTTTGTGCTGATATTTACCTTGGATAATGGAAATGTTGATTCAAACTGTTGTGAGATTACCCTAAATTTAAGTAAATTTTTTTGATTCAAGCTTTGAGGTTTTTCAAAATAATCATAATAATAATTCCTATCATCACTTCTCTATTAGATGGTATTAGCTTCATGTCTTTTGAAATTCTACTTTCCGAAGCTAAAAATTGGTGTTTTTTAAAAAAAAATCAAAAATGATAAAAAATATTCAGTCTAATCAAATTTTTATCATCATATTCTGAATCTAACGCTTATTTTCTATTTAAACATGGTAGCTTGGTTTTCTTGAGCAGCTTCTTGGCAGATAGATAAAAGGTAAAAAGTTATCAAAGATTGTTGCAGGGCAGTGTAGACAAAAACAGAATTGAAGCTTTATTCTAACTAATTGGTTAAAAGATGATATATATGGCTGTTTATGGCAACAGAACTCACTTGAGGTTGTTAGCTGATGGCGATTTTGATTGCTTTTATTTAGTTTTTTTATTAGTTGTGAAACTACAGTCTCATCTGCTTGTCTTGTCAAGAAACAAATTATAGATTTTTTTATGATCTTTCTCTTTCTCTTGCCCTTTTCTATTTTATTTTGTTTAAAATCATTTCAAAATACTTAAGATAGATACTTTTAACTTGAATAATGTGAAAGACCAATTTATACGTTATTTTTCGCATGTCCGTCTTGTAACTTGAGCTGGACGCAAAACAGTCTTATTGCCATTATGACCATCGCAGAGGAAATTGATTCATTTGGGGCGAAGCTTTTTTTTTCCTATAATCCCACCTACGAAAGAAATTCGTCAGTGCGTGCATAAAAATACGTAGAAAATAGCGGAAAGGGAGAAGTTTTACATTTTCCAATCAATACGTCATTTTCATTCTGACAATAAAAAATCCTGATAATATTGCGTAGTTAAGCTACAGATGAAGTATTTGCAAAAACATAGGAAAAAAAGTCAAATATGTTCAACCTTGGCTCAATATCCAGGCCGAAAATATGCTTTTCCATCAAAATTATAAGATTATTCTTGTCTATCATGACCAATATTTTAGGTCTATAAATTCAATAAGACCCTTAATGAAACTGATTGCACATATGTGCATTTCGAAAACAAAGTACAGCTAAATTGAAAAAGGTTGGTTCAGCTTTTCAAAATTTTGCTCAATATACAGCTAAATCGAAAAAGGTTTGTGCAGCTTTTCAAAAAATTTCTCAACTTACTCAGCATTTTTGGCGGGAAACAGGCTAGCGAAATGAAAATATGAGGGAAAAAGCTGGGTAAATCGCGCAAGTTTTTTGGGAAGTTGCACAAAGCTTTTTCAATTTAGCTGTACCCAGCATTTTTGGCGGGCAATAAGCTAACGGGATGGAATAATGAGAGAAAATTCTGGGTAAGTTGGGCAGAACTGTGGAAACCTGCACCAACTATTTTCAATGTAGCTGTACAGCCAGATTCGAAAACATTGAGACAAAAATGAAAATTTTCCAAAATTTATACAGCCAAATTCGAAACGGTTGATGCAGTTTTGCAATAAGAATCAAAACATTTAGACAGAATGCTTGACATTTGACAGAGAAACTGGCGAATTTTTGTTGAAGGGAGGCTAAGTTTGCTGTCAAATGCCAATTGAGCTGACCAAAAGTTTTGAATTTTTTAGTACAGTCACACCTGTAAACATTGAGACAAAAATGGAATTTTTTTTTGAAAATTTATTGACAGTTTTCGTGACAGTCGAGAGGCGAAACAACAGAAAAATCAACCCGATTGCCACAAAATGAATTGAAGATGTCAAAAAAATGCTACAGCTCAACTTTTGGGCTGTCAATAAATTTTTGAAAATCTTCAATTTTGTCTCAATATTTTCTGATCTGGCTGTATGAGGAGTGCAGATCCTTAAATTTTTTCGTGTATTTTCAGTCAATCTAGGTTACAGCCAAGTCACAAAAGCTTGCAGATTTTTGACAAAAAATAAAAGTTTCACCCACAAAAAAATGATTTGCCTATTCAAATGTAAGTACCTCCGACCTATCCCCGACGCTTTTGAATAGGCAAATCATTTTTTGGTCAGAACAACTTCGATTTTTTCTTCAAAATTTCCGCAAGCTTTTATGACTTGACTGGATACAGCAAAACCTGAAAAGCTTGCGGGTTTCTCGTCTCCGATCCCCCGCCAAAAAACATGAATTTAGGTCGCTTTTGGCAGGGAAGAAGTGACAAGAAAACCGCAAGCTTTTCCGGTTTAGCTGTACATTGATATCAAGACGGGACCGCCTAACTAGACAGTGTTTCGCCCTATTCTACAGCATATACAGTTAACTCAAGATCTGTTGGTGCAACTCGAAAATTTTCAGGCAGCTTTTCATAGCAATTTTGGAGGTTATTGCCTGTCACAAGTAGAAGTTGAGTGACCACCCACCCGCCATTCTCATTCGCTCAACTGTCACCCACCATTCTCATTGACCCCAGCCACCCACTTCTCTGTCTTGGCCACTAATCTCACAGTTTGCTCTTGTTCAGTAAGTGTTTTTTCCTTTTTCCTTTTTCCTTTTTCCTTTTTCCTTTTTCCTTTTTCCTTTTTCCTTTTTCCTTTTTCCTTTTTCCTTTTTCCTTTTTCCTTTTTCCTTTTTCCTTTTTCCTTTTTCCTTTTTCCTTTTTCCTTTTTCCTTTTTCCTTTTTCCTTTTTCCTTTTTCCTTTTTCCTTTTTCCTTTTTCCTTTTTCCTTTTTTTTTCCATCTCCTGGTGTTTTGCCATTGCCATACACTCCAGTAATATATGTTCTACCATCACCTAATGCCTTTCATCAAATATGATGCACAATTAAAAGTGAAGGCTGTTATGGCTGCCTTAGATGGGGAGTCTCTATTTAAAATAAATGAAAAAATGGTTCAAACATCCATTGGAGCTCTTTAGCACAATGGAAGAACCTGTAAAAATCTACAGGAGACATAGTTACAAACCCTGACACTTACCTCCAGCATGGTCAACCATTCAAACTCAATGAGGAACAATGATAATTTCTGCAAGAACTGTTGGAGGTGGATCACACTAGATATCAGGTGGAGTTACAAACTTTGCAAGAAAAATATGGGTTGGATGTGTCTCTCTCTATTATTCATAATGAGCTGGTTATTTGCCTCCACATGAGCAAGAAGACAACAAAAAAAGTTGACCCAAGGCAAAATTACAACCAAAGAATCAAATATATGTCTAGTGTTGGGGAATATAATCCTAATATGCTTGTATTTACTGGTAAGAGCCTTTTATTTATGCTTTTGGAATACTCTTGATTTTATTGTTTTTTTCTGACAAGTCTAACATCTCTTTTGATGAAGGGCAGTGTGACCAGGGTTGGGCAGAAGTTGGAAAGCACAAAAAGCAAATGTCACATGCCAGGTCATCTCACAGGTTCACAATAATTCCAACAATCTCATTAACTGGTTTACTTGTTACTATAATTCAACCTGAAACTGTTTTCTGTTTTCCTGTAGAATATTACCTTGAAAATATATTGGTAAGTTTTGATTTTTGTTTATTTTATTTTGCAAGGCTTATTTCTTCAATTATTTAGATTCCTATTATGAACCTCTTCCCTGAACCCTCAAGTGTCCTGGTAATGGACAATGCTGCTATACATCATGGTGGCCATGTTGCAGAAATCATTCAATAAAAGGTTGTCAAATTCTGTATCTCCCAGCATATTCTCCAGATTTAAATCCCATTGAAAAATGTTTCAATCCTTTAAAGAGAAAATTAAGTTTTTACCAAGTTTTAAATGGTACAGCCCAAGATGAAGATATAATCAACATATGGGTGAAATTAGCTTTTTGTGCTGATTTAATGTATTTCTGTTTTAAAGCAAGTGGTTATGTCCAATAAATCAATGCAACTTTACTCACCAATTGAAATTCTGTTCTGCCACTCAATGATTTAGCCTAAATTCTGTGCTGCTGCTCAAGGGAGATTTGACTTGGCCTGAATTCTGTACTTCCACTCAAGGGAGATTCGACTTAGCTGAAATTCTGTTCTACCAATCAAGGAAGATTTAACTTTGCCAAAATTATGTGCTGCCACTCAATGACTTAGCCAAAATTTTGTGCTGCTACTCAATGACTCAACAAAAACTCTATGCTGCCATTCAAGGGAGATTTGATTCAGGGCAAAACTTTTGCCACAGAAATTTCTCATTATTGTCATATAAAAGAAGTATAAAAATCAACCATTATTTTTAACTAAAAAAATGAGAAAAATACTCACCAAACAAGAGCAAACCATGAGATCAATGGTTGAGACAGAGAAGCACAGGGGGAAAAATGGTGAATTAGATGTCAAGTTCAGTTTTGTGACCCTATTCTATTCCTAGGTATGTTTTTGTGACAAACCATTGAATGTCACTTTTTGAGCCCACCTTATTTTTTGCCTTTGGAAGAGGATTAATGTGGTGTGGTGTGGTTATCCTTGTAAGAGAAAGGAAGAGAAGATACAAATAGAATTTTCAGATGAATCCATGAAGATGAGATGACATGAGCCAAGAGATTCCAATACCAGAAAAGCAAAAAAATAAGGTGGGGTCAAACAGGGTCACTCCACAAATCAGACCCAGAGTCATACCATGCAACCAAAAACTGAACTAGAAATCTAGTTCAGGGATTTTTTCTCCTGTGAAGGGAGAAAATACAAGATGGTGGGAGCTTGATGGAGACCTGAAAACACTAAAAAAAGATTGAAATATGAAAAAAAATTAAAAAAGGAAAAAACACTCACCAAACAAGAGCAAATTGTTGTGGTGTTCCAGAAGTGGATAGGCTTGGTTCCCATGATTTAGGCTGTTTTAAGGAGTTGTGTACTTTTTTCTAGTTGGGAAGGGAATCCTACCATTGAATATCCCTTTATTCTTTTAAGGTTTAATGTTCTCAAGGCTTTCTGGAATTTCTCTTTTAGTGTAAGGGTATTTGGTGTCTTCAAAATTGGCATTTTTGCTTATTTTTTAGGTTTATCTAGATTCCTGGGATGGATAATTAAACCTTAGAGATGTTGCTACTACCATTGGATATCCCTGAGTTTTCTTTATATTTCATGTCTTGTTGATATTTTTCATATTCTGGGTTTTAAGGGCTCATTTGGGCATATTTCATTTTTAACTATAACTGTTTAATTTTGTTTGTGTTTTTTTGGGCTGACCATAAGTGCTATGGTTAAGTGACTAGTACCACTTGATAGAGCTAATATTTCTCTAAGTTTTATGTCTTGATAATTTTTTAGCATATTATTAGGTTTAAGGTGTTTTCTGTTTTCATAATTTTTTAGGGGTTTTCAGGTTTTATTTTGGTTCAGGGAGGTCACCTGCCTCTAGGAGGGCCACCTTCCTCAGCCATGGAAGGATGGGGAGTGCATCTAGAGGGTTTTTATGCAATTTTTGTGGCAGTATAGTCAATTTTTCAGGTGTATTTTAGAGTTTAATATAGACTGAATAAGACAGTTTGAGGAAGCTTTATTTATCATACAACCATCTGGTAATTAGATCAGTGTTTTTTACTTTGTTTTCACAGTTTTTTAGCTACAATAAGCTGTGTTTTCTGCAAGGCTATCTCTTCATTTAGCTCAACTATTTTAACTTTTTTTCTCTCATGTAGCTTTGCAACCTGCATCAAGTTTTATTACTGTTTCCTGTACAAAAAGTGCACTGTGTTTCTTGTTTCTGGTGTGGAGTTTCTCTGAATTTCAGGTTATGTTTTGTGTGTAGTCATCTGCGCTACTTTCTTAACTTGTTGAACATTCAAGAAGTGTGTTGGAAGGGATGTTGTAACAGTCTCTAATCTGCTGTAGCAAATTAATCTCACCTGGTACTTATCAAAGGGACAGGGGTTTTTCTCTTAAGTTTTTCTTGTACTCCATTGTTCAAGGCCTATAGTGAGTACTATAAGATTGTCTACACCATGAGTTCAATGGCCAAGGCAGAGAAGGGAGAAATTTGGAGGAGGTGGGAGCTTGATGGAGACCTAAAAATACTAAAAAAATATTAGCAGAAGAAAAAAAAAACAAAAAAAAAGGAAAAAACACTCACCAAACAAGAGTGAACTGTGAGATCAATGGCCAAGACAGAGAAGTGGGTGGCTGGGGTCAATGAGAATGATGGGAAAATGGGAATGGTGGGTGGGTGAAAGTTGAGCAGATTAAAATGGCAGGTGGGTGGATGGTCACTCAACTTCTACTTGTGACAGGAAGTGACATTCCAGCACTACCAAAATTGCTATGAAAAACTGCCTAAAAATTTTTGAGTTTCACCAACAGATCTTGAGTTAGCTTTAACATCATTTTTTTCAGTTTAATACTTGCAAGATTTTATTTTTGAGTTTTGACTTTGCTCCACCAACACTATATGCATGTGAAATTGTTTCAAATGTTTGAAGTGCTATGTTTCTCTAAGGCATTGACCATATGCATAGCAAATTTACCAAGTACACAAAGCCTCTCCTCACTATTCTCACTGTGGGCAAAACTGTGTCACATTTGTGTTTTGGGTGGGAACTTACCACACACAAACAAGACATGATAACTTATAATAAAAAGGTCATCTGATCTAGCACATGTCATGCATGTTGCTTGTAGGGGGGCATAAGTGAGTTGTGCAATGTGTGTGTGACAGTACTCTGCAAGAAGTCCTCACAATTTTTTTTGCATACACTCTTCCTCCAGCCACCACTTTTACCAACTTCACACTACCTCATAATGAACATTTCTCTCACATTTTCCTTACTATTTCACATACTTAGGTCAAATGGATCTTATTCTCTGTTTTCATTTCAGATTTTTGAAAAATACCACTGTTAAAGTGGCCAATCTAGACATTGCCCATTGAAACACTAACAGTAAAATATAGCCCTATTGTAAAAATAATTGCCAGTGAATAGACCCACCCTTTTTTGAAGCAAATGTCTCCATTTGTTTAGGAATTGGAGTAACAATATTATTGAAAGTTGAAATTGAAATATCATTCCAGACTGTGTGGATTGCAGCAATCAGCTCATCCTTTGTGTGGAGGTAAAAAATATTTTGAAAAATAAATTTGATTATTTAACATATATTCTTAATCAGGTTGAGATTGGTGGACTATGCTGGAAATTCTGGAAGCTTATAATATCAATTTGAGTGTGAAAATCTTCACTCTCTTTGGATTTGTGAGTAGAGGAATTATCCTCCATGAGGAGAAATTTGTGATGCAGATCATGTTATTGAAGATAAGGTACTAGTGCAGATTTTTATACATTTGTAATGAAATGTTTTAATGATTACTAATTTGGACGCATGAAAACCAATGTGACCTTTTTATTCCTAAGGAACCCTTGCCATACCATTACACTTGATTGGCCAGTCTTGAAGGTGGGCTGAAGATCTTTGGGATGAAACCTCTCATCAATGTGGTACCAGACATAAGTTAGTGTTGATTTTTTACCTATCTTGAAAGAAGATTCATTGGACCATGACTGTTTCTCCCAATTTTTCATAGTACAGTCACAGTACTTGAGAGCAAAATTTAAATGATGTTGGCACTGTGAAACATTGAAAAATGATTTCTTTTCTGGAATTCATTTTTGATAACCTAGCTGTTTGACTTGTTTTTGGAGGGTGAAAGTAAAAATTCTAGTGGTGAGTAAATTGGCTACTTTGCTCACTGAAGCTGTTCTATCAGTTTGAAGGATATTATCAATCTGGCACTTGTATCTATCATTAATTGTGAGTGGGAAAGCAGGTATAGTGGAATTTTCAACAGAGCCCCTCTCAGAACTTATGGAAAATACAGAACAAAAAGTTGAGTCTGGGATGGCAAGAAATTTGGCAGTAGCTTCTGGCATGATGCCCAATCTAGCCATACAAAATATTTCCCCTTTGTTTCATTCATCAATTGTTTTGTTCCAGTTCTAGATGTAACCATAGTTAGGGAAAAAAGAAAAAAAAAGTATAATTTGTTTTGTGACATTAAAACATAAAGGCTAAGAAAGAGAACAAAAAACATACCTGTTAAAAAGAAGGGTACTAGAGGTGATTGTGAGGTAGTGAGAAGTTGGGAAAGGTTGTGGCTGGCAGAAGAGTGGATGCAAAAAAATTGGGAGGACTTCTTGTGAGATACTGTACTGCAAGATAGTTGCATTATTTCATGTCACATAAATTGTGTGTGACATGGGCTGCCACAGTATGTCACATATCATTGTAGGACATTGCCACTCAAAACTAAAACATGACACAGTTCTTCACACAGCTTCTACAGCAATGGGAAGCCTTCAGAAGCTTATATGCATACTATGTACACCACTTTGATTGAGAAAAATACTGAAAGGAATATAATTTAATTAAATTAAATTTATCAAAATATAAAGCTAAATAAAATAAGATAAAATTGAAAGACTAACTCTAACTTAGCCTCTAAAAATCAATTTTATTACAAAAATGATGGCACTCCAACACTAACTCTAAAGAATAATAATAATGATAAAAGTATAATGTCAAATTTTGGAAGAAAATATAGCTAAATTTGATGAGTGAATGATACTTATAACTAATTAAATTTATTTTCTTAAAACCCAACCATGTAATTTCTTTTTTTATTCATGCATTCCAAATCATCACCTGCCTTTAAAAGCCAACAATGTATTTGGTAATGCATAATATTTACTTAACTCAAATTTTATTAATAAAGTTAGCAAAATAATTTCATTTAATTAGTTATTTGTATTACTAAACCAAAAGAGTTAGCAGTAAAACTGTTTTAAGCAAGAAATCAGTACTTTCCCCTGATTTATATTATTTTTTAAAGTTAGGGTGGGAAAGATTGTTTCACTTTCCATCAATTTTCTCCCCAACCATTTCATAGTATGCAATGGGATCTTATACTATAAATTGTGGCATTTGTTATATGAAAAACAATTGTCAACATTCTTATACAATACTTCCCCTGTTGCACTAGGGCCTTCTCACATATTGCAACACTTTTAAAAAGTTTTTTTTCAAGCTGTGTACTAATTAAAAGTTAACTAAAATTTCAGCTCATTTTCTCAATAGCTGTAATTCATTCTCATAATGGAATAGTAAATAAATCCATTGTGATGTACTTTTAAATCCTTAAATTTTTAGTGATGGACTCAGTCTATTGAAATAACTGAGCTACATCTATATAATTTGAGATCAGTTTCATTTCATAAACCATAATAGAAACTGGTCATATAGTATAATATTCCAATAATCAGCTAATGGAGATGACTTTGTATTACTAAAAAACCCACAATGCATGGGTGGAAGAGAAACACACTGTAGTAGGATGCCATGATAGAAATGACAGGAAGTGCAATAAAAGACCATAACCAAAGGTCTAGTAAAGCCTGAAAACATCCTAGGTACAAATATAATAGATGAGTGACCCATGTATCTGTCAGATTGTAAAAGTAAACCTGAATTCTTAAACTACTCTACTGAAAAAATACTATGAAATAGCAAAGTGAGCCACTTTTCCTGTGGTGCTGGGATTTTTTAACATCTGAGTCAATTGAGTGTGCTTGTGACATATCCTCTCAAAATAAATTGGTATAATCATCTACATTTTCTAAGAAGCATTCAATAAAATCTTGAAAAAAATATTTTTATGACTATTCAGGCCCAAGTGATTTGGTAAGTGCAGAAAAGACACAGTGCCAATCACATGCAACATAGTGGATTTTTTTTGACAAAACTAAAAGTGTTTGGAATTAAAAAAAGACTTGGTTAAGGGGAAAGTTCTAATGTTGTGAAAAGTTTGGGAGTTATAACTGGACTATACTGAATCTATTCACGGTTTTATGTTGGCTCAGTGATGTATTCAAATTCTTGTAGATCTTGTTCCTCAAATATGAGTTTCTGGGTTGGCACCATGTATGGCCTAAAATATTTGGCACCTGAATATGCTTAATTGTTTCCCCATAAGCAATAATGCATCTGAAATTAAATTTCTTGCTTTTGGTTATCAGTATTGTTTTTGTAAAAATCTTTGACAAGTAAGAAACTATCAGAAAACTCATATTTCATTTTTTCCATTTTGAAACTAGAATTTAATAGATGTAGACACAACCTCTCATGAAAGAGATGGATAGGGAGCTGTGTGTTATTTTCTTTTAAGAATTATTCAATTTAATAAAAAATGGTAGAACCATTGTTTTATTCAGAACTTCAGTAATTTTGGGTGAAATCAGTATATTAAGTTTCAATTTTTGATATTCATATTTTCCTTTTTTAAGCAAAGAATGAGAAATGAAGCAGTGGACCTGTTAAGGAAGTGATAGGTTAGAAATAGAGGGCTAGAAAATTTATATTATTTTTGTGACCTGACCCCAAAATAATTTTTGCTGTTGCATTGGCAATGTAGTGGTTAAATGTTTTACAATTTCTGCCTTGTTTTTTTTGAGTTTGACTGGTTATAGATATAATGATCCATAACATTTTGGAATTCATGTCACCAATAAATGAGTTTGACCAGTTTTTGATAACTGCATTTTGGCCTTCAAAGAAAGGTGCCAACTTAGTCCAGGCTGGAATAAATTTCTCCTTATGAGAAAGCCACTTATGTTCTAAATAGTTATACACTTCACCCAAGTATAAATCATATGGTTTTTGAGATTATTTTTAACTTTTTATTTTCTAAATGAGTTAATAAAATTCTTCCAGTTTGAAAGAAAGTGTCTTATTCAGCTCCACTAACAAACTTATTTTTGAACTTCACAACAATATTGTTGTTAATTTTCCAGGCACAGAATAAGTTTTGGAGTTTGAAAAGTGGATTTCAATAGAAAAGATAAGTGCCTTCTTGAAATCTGTGAAATATACCCCAAAATATTTTGCTTGAGGCAGATTGCTCTTGCAATCTTTTAATTCCAGTGAAAAATAACCTTCCCTCTCTTGACTGATAAAGCTAAAACAACTAAAAAAGTAATGGTCCTTCTAGATGTAGCAGATTCATTTTGTATCTTAGTTTAAGGAAAATAATTAGGAACAAATTTCTTGAAATCAACTGAATCCAGTACTCACATTTTTCTTTTATACATGCAATCCATAAATATCACATTATGAAAATCCTGGGGAATCTCAACACTCGCCTTTGATGCAAAGAAAAGGTAATATATTTTATTATTTTAATAAGCTTTATAATCATGAACTATCCTTTCCTTTTTCAGCTGGTAAAACAAATACTCCCTTGTAGTCATACCATTCAAATTTTGAGGAGGTGCATTTGTGCAGATTTTTTAAATATCAGTTGGAAGAATATTGAGAAAGGGGTCTGCTGAACACAAGGCAATGAGTATAAAACTGGGTGTTACACCAGAAAGATGAGAATTTTCAACAATTATTTGTTGTTCTTGACTCAGAGATAATTCAAAAGCATAAGCTTTCAGACTTAGATATGTGTAGTGATTCTTAGAGACATCCTCATAGACAAGCTTACATTTGAATTATTTTTATTGGTTTTATCTATATTTATAAGAGTACCTTAGGAATTTAAGGTGGATACTAAACAAGTGGCACACTTCAAAACCATAAATAAAATACTTGATTCATACCTGCATCATTTTCTTAATTTTCTGAAATTTATTCATAGGAATATTTAGGGGAAAAATCAATTAATTGAGTGTCAAGGCCATGAATAATTTTTTTCTCCTTGGGAAATCACATTTTAAAATTTCTCTTGCTTGCACAGGTGTACTTCTGGGAAACCAATATCACTTTTCATCATATTTTTGTGAGTGGAAGTTACCAAGAAGGATATTTTTAGCCCTAAAAAATTTGTTCTTATTAGAACAGATACAAACTAAACTAGCCCCTTTATAGAAAGAAAATATCTGGAAGCCCTTTATACCTCAATCAAGGTCTTGTATAAGATATTTAGAGGTAAATGAGAATTCATTTCAGTCTCATAGAATTATGAAAAAACTCATATTAACTTTATATCAAGTTTAAAACATATAGTATAAAACCATATTACATACTAAATGTTGGTCTGGAAGAAAATTGATGGATAGTGACATGATTTGTTACACTGCAGAAGAGATATGTTAAGAATGAAAATGTTGTCTCTAATGCAGACAAAAAGGTGCTTCCTTTTGAGAATCCCAAAAAATGATGATGTAAGATGTTTCCCAGTTAGGTGATTCCTATCAAGGCTGTTGAAGTTGTTCAGTCCAGTCATCTTATATGTATTAGTCAAAAAAACCCTCAACTAGGAAACAAAAAAAAACCATGGGACCTAATAGAAGGTGCCTATACCTGACTGAACTATATTAATTTGATTGGGAGAGGAACCTTCTAGAGGTTTACAGTATTTCTATTGGGTAAGGAAGGTTTAGAATTCCTGGAGTAAAACCCATGAAATAGAAAACTTGATTAATGATTAGAGAGTATCAAAGCTAAAAATTTCCCATTAAAAATTGCCTTCACTTTCACCAAAATTCTCATAATTTTTTTTTTCATATATATGGTATATTGTGTTTCAAAAAACCCATTTTTATAATATTGAAAGTTGATTATGAAGCCTTCAACATCCTGTTCTCAACACAGGATGTGTCTTTGAAATCATCCTGTCATTAATGCACACAAAATCTGTGAACAGAGAAGGAAAAGATTAATAATTAACAAGACTTTAAGATTAAATCATTATTTATACTTAAGATAATATCATAACTCATAAATTCCTTGATAAAACAAATGGTTAAAGGCTCAGGGGGCTCCATCCATTTATGAAACTTAAATAATAACTTCTGAATTGTAGAAACTACTGATTGAATTTTAGTGTGAAAATTCAATTAATATTCTTCTTTTTTTCATCCCCTTGAATATCTTCTAGCTCTTTCAAAAAATTAGTTTTTTTAACTTTTAAATTTCACTTTATTTTCAATTTCTGTTGGAAGTGTTTCAGAAACAGGAAATTTTAATGGAATTAAAATTTCCAGAGGTGTTGGTTTCTGGAACTCAAGAAGAGAGGTTTTTTCCTGAAAGACTATTGTATTTTTGTGCTCACAATGCAAAGGTTACCCCAGAAAAAAATTTGCTGAAATTAATAATATGGAATATAATATTTTTCAAATATTTAATTAAATTATTTTTGTATAAAAAATGAAACCCTAATTAAAGAATATAGAGCTATAAATATTTGATCTATTGAGCTACTTTGTTCATTGAAAAAATAGCCTAAAAATAAGTTTGGGGATTAGATAATTTCATTTTTTTTGTGAAAGATATTGAAAAAAAATTATGGATAACTGGGTTAAAAAATAAAATTTTTCATCCCACATATTATTTAGTATTTATTAGCTAGACCACAGTGAATCTTTTACTTAATTTTGTATTCAAAAGTATTTAGAATGATGGATCCCATATTGTGGAAAAAATAGCATTGATCTCCATTATCAATAAATATGTGGCAAAAAGGAAGATTCTGCTTGTTCCTAAGAACTGGTAGATACCAAATCTAGCCTTAGAATCTTGCTTAAGAAATAAGGAAGCTAATTTAATACTAATTAAAGCCAAAGCCACTTTAAAACACTTCATAAATAATTATTCAAATTGGCACACCACACCATTCAAGTGGGTGACACATTCACCATGCAATAATTGGGGTGGGACTTGCTAGCAATTCCTCAACTTGAAGTCAGATGGAACTCAGATATAACTCAGACTAAAAGCTTCCTGAAATGAGCTTGAAATATTCACGAAAATGGGTGAGTTTTGATTAAAAGCATTATGAAAACCTATTCAAAGCTGAATGTAAATCAGAATATAAGAACTTTTGATATCTTCTCAATAAACAATACTTTTTGATGGAATGTAATCAGATAATCTTTCTGAATGAAAATTTAAGAATAGAAAGACATTAAATTAAATTATTTTTTCTTAAGTATAAATTTTAATCATTTTAAGAAATATACTACATATTTTTGGAAACATTTAAAAAATAGTTCATGAATTCTTAATAAAGAAAACACCCATTTTTCATAATCCAAAACTTTCATTTTTTAATAGAGACCATTTTAACTGAGTTTTTCTCAATTTTTTTTCAGAATTTTCAGCTTATGTAATAATTTTATAATTTAAACAAATTATATAGCTAAAAAATTAAGCCATAGCTCCTATCTCATATTAAATTCTAAAATTCTGTATAAAAGACACAAAATCATAAAAATTAAATGCAGTAATATTTTATTTTACAATTGTGGACTTGATGAAGCACTTTGTTTCTCCTTTCTTTTAATAAATAAAAATTGAAGAATCAGATTATATATGATACACAAAAAAATTATTCAAGTCATAAATTCTAATTTCTTTATATAAAATTTACAAATGCAAGAAAATGATACAGAAAGTAAGTAAAGTGGTTTTGCTCTTTTTTAGGATTAAATATGTGCTCAAATTCAAAAGCATTTCATGATAAATTTTTAGTAAATACAATACTTTTCATAATTCTGAAGCAATTTTTATCAAATCCATAAATATTCTTTAGGTTGATTTTCATTCTTTAAAATAATTTGATCAAGTAAGAACAATTAACTTCTACTCAGTGAAAGTTTATTCTTCAAAATCAATTAATTCAAAGGAACCCAAAATATCAATGGGAAAATTAATATAAATCAACAAATATTCTTTAAATATGTAAGATAAATGCTTTACATTTCTTGAATTGAATAATTTAAGATATCAATAGTGTTCAACTGAGAATACACAGCACAAACTATACAGATTTCTATCATGCACTATGAGAGTTTTTGAATTCTAATTTCAAGTTCTAATATTTTTCACAGACTCTATATTATGTATTAAAGTGAATTTTTATTTATCAATGCATGATTATATTTATAGAAGAATCAGTATATGAGAGGATAGTTTGAAATGAGAAAAAAGATATATTTATATTAATACTCATAGAAAAGGCTAATATTAGAATAATTGAATTTTTATTAATTTAAAGTTAAGAAAATATTTTACATAGAAGGATTTAATATTTCAATGGTTTCTTTTTGAGCTTTCAATTGAGTATAGCAGTGTAGAAGTATCTTTTTTTTTCAGAACAAGAGTATTGACCATGCTAATTTACAATACAAAATTCAAGAATTATAGTCAAGTGAAAAAGTAAAAATTAATAAATTACTGATGCTTTGTAGTAAAATGATTTTAACACAAGTATTCAAAAAAATATGTTTTTTAATAGAAAATATTAAAAATAAAAATAATTTGAGATTTTACTGAACAGTAAGAATTCATTCATCATCTTAGTTATCTTCCTTATTAATAATCAATACTTAAATAAACTCCTTTTTGTAGATATTAATTTTAATGAAATAGGTTTTAAATTTTCATTTAATATCAAAAAAAAAAGTTAAGGCAGTAAGTTGAAATCATCTTCAAGTCCAAATTGACAAAAAAATTTTTTTTCCAAATTTTTAAACTATCTGAATTCATAACTTGAGGTTTTCAATAAAATTTGAAGTAAAAAATCTAAGAAAAAAGATTTTGATAATCAGAAGGAGCTAAATAATTTTTAATAAATACAAAAATCATATTCCTCCAATTCAGTTTAAATACAAAATTAAAAATTCATGTCTTTTCATGTATATTTTAGATACAAACAATGAAATTTAGAAGTTTTTTTAATCTATCATATGGACAAACTCACACTATAATAATTAAAAAAAACTTAAAGATTTCATTATTAAAAAAAATTAGAATAATTCACAATTTTTATTTATTTTCAGCATTTCATAGTATTTGATATAAATTTTTTAATAAAAAGATAAAACTGGGCATGCATTAAGGAATTTGAAATAAAATTTTAAAAAAATAAAAAAAAACATTCTCAAAAATTAACTTATCTTGAAAAGTGGTCAGAAAGAAGATCTCATTGGGAGTTCAATTTGAGTTCCATCACAACAAAGATGTAGATGTCAATAAAATTTTATATAATTATTTTTATGAAAAACCTTAAGCAATGAAAGGGCTCAAGGGGCCTATTATTTTACTAAATAAATATCATAAAATATATTGGAACAGCTTTATTAATAAATTTTCTTAAATTTTTTATTTATTAAGTATAATTATTCAGATATGTATAGTAATAATATAACAAACAAAATCAATCTAAAAGGTAAAATATAGGAAGGAATTTTTTTTTCAAGTCTCATCTGCACTCTATAAAGATAGCCATAGCTATTTTTTATCTCATCAAAAGTACTTAATATTAAATTAAAGGATAAATAAATTCACCTCATAATATAGAAAAGAAATTTTTTTGTTAATATCATAGGTGCTTTTTTCCATTTTTGTATTTATTTTTTTTTAAGTTTACCTGTAAAATTAATTTTTTGATCTTATGTATAACTAACACAATAATTCCATGAAATGATTTTTAAAAAAAATTACCAGGGCTTTATGGCTGGTTTTTATATTTTTATAATTCTTCTAATTCAAATATAAGTAATTATTACAAACTGCCACTATATATGTATTTTGAATTGATTAAGGATGTAAAATGGCCATACAATAGGTTTAACTATTTTTTTTTCTGAATGGAAGAAAAACATCATATTATTGCAGGGTGGACTCTATCTTTTGGCTGAAAAATAGAGTTCACCTTCTGTTTTTCACCAACTTTTTTGATGCTCACCCAACCACTTTGAAAATAATTTTCTGACTCCTAACCTGTTTTATTTCTATTCCCTCCCCTTTCCTTTGTTCATCATCCGTTTACCTTTGTTTTACTTTTGATTCCTTCAAGCCAGAGTTTTTACTCTTCTTACCCTTCCTCACCTGTTTTTCTCACCCTCCATCCTCTCCCCTTTCAATGTTCAGCCCATTTCACCCCTTTCTCTCTAATCATGACCCTTATAGCTCTTTATTTTTCCCCTTTCTACCCCAATCCACCCCTTCCAATTTCCATATTACCCCACCAACCCACCATACCCCACTCACTACCAGTTCCACCCCCTTTCTAATCTTTTTTATCCCCCACCCCTTTTCTTTCCACCCTAACTCTATTTTTCTCCAATACAATCCACCCCTCACACTTTCCACCACTTCCCTTTTACCTTCTACCTTAACTCTTTCACTTTAAAGGGATTTAAAGGGGCTGGAGAGAGGAGTAAAAGGAGTGAGTTCAAGGGATTTGGGATGGAGAGGGGTGGAGAGGCAAGCACAAAGTGTGAAGAGGAAATAGAACAGGTAAAAAAAAAAGTAAAATGAACATAAGAAAGAAGATTTAATAGGGGAAGAACATGATATGAACCAGGCATTGGAGGGAACAATATGGATAGAAAATTTAAAATAAAATAAAATAATATATATATATATGCATATATACATATATAACATAAAAAGGAATGGAAAAGGTAATATCCTGAGACCAAAAAAAAACACCAAATTTCAGTGTACTAATTATGAGAAATATGGTTAATCATCATAAATTTCCAACATTTATTGTCAGCCAGGCTACTAGACTTACACAGTAAATAATTAACTATTTACTAGAGTAGAGATACACCTTTACCTCTCATTTTATTAGTTATACTTACTTTATAAATTACTTATACAATTTTAACTAATTAATAAGTAAAAATAAGTAAAGATATAATTCTATTGTTTCCTCATAATTTTTATTCTTTGACAGTGTCCTCATGACAGCTGAAAAGAAAAATAAAAATACTAAATATTAAATCAAATATTTTTAATTTTTACTTTGACATTTACAGAAATTTAAAATAAATCAAATAAAATGGACATATACAGATAAATACTGTATATGGGTACATTCCTTATAGAACAGCTTTAAATATTTGAAATTTCTGATTGTGGAATTTTTGTTTCTCTAATACTCATGTATATAGATTTTTGATTCCATAGTTTCTCTCCTTTTTGCCTAAATAAGGCCTCTCAATCTGGCAGTTTTCATTCATTCCATTCTTACTTACAAATTTTATTCTATACACCCTAATTAAATATATTACTACTGTTACTACCTTAGTATTTACATTTTCATATTTCTAAGCCTTTGAAATAATAATAATAACAAATCCTTACCTTTTTATTGAGTATTAAATTATAAAAATAAAAAAATATGTACCTCTTTTGAAATCTTGAGTTTTCCCCACCTTTCATCGCCATTGGACCGCCATAAAATCTTCTAAACAAAAAGAACCCCGTGGCATGAATATTTTTATTTATTGAAGAAGAAGGAAAATTTATTATTTAAAAATAATAGTGACCATATCATTTTTCACTTCATTGAAAATAATGATATGTATTAATTATATAAATGATACCTTTAAGTTAATGTATTTTAATTACATTTGAAAGAGAATTTTAAATTTGCCCAAATATTTTAAAGCTTGAAGAAACAATAATAATTCCTGATCATAAAACCAGAATAAATATATATATATTTACAGAACTTTTAATGATTAAATCCAATCAGAAATATCAGTAAACTACATATTGTCTCTTTGAAAACTTCTTATAATGTTAATTAATTTCTTTATATATTTATGGCTTCACACACTTATGTAATTAAGCAAAAAAGCTTTTTATTTGATTTACATGAGAAATTTACTATTTTATATGAATTCATAAAGCAGAAGCACATTATTTTTAAAATATTATGAATTTTACAGTCTGTTAATGTTGAGGACTTCTCTCATATCAATATTCTTTTAATAATTACAGTAAATCAGATTACAAGACTTTTTTTTAATAATGATCAACTTTGCTTCAATAAGTATTCAACTTGTCTTTGAGCTTATTTCAGAGAGTTTCTGTCAGTATAGTCTAGTATATAAGTATGATATAATAGTGTTTATTTATGGTCCTACTACTTATTGATAAATGATTTAGTGATTAAACCTCAGGGGAAGACTAATAGATTAGTTATACTCAAATAAAACTCACAATACTTGGATTTTAATGCGTGCTAGTGGTGGAAAATAGATGAATAAAATATAGTTATAGCTTTATATAAAGATAAAATCAATTTATAGTGGCTTTATAATATATTTGTAAAGGTTAATAATTGTATAGTAGTGTTTATTGGAGTTGTAGCAATTGAATGATGATAAATAACCGTCAAAATCCCTCCTTACTTATACCCAAATCCACTGGAGTGCACAGACCTTCAATCCAGATGATGTCACTGCTATCCCCGGCAATTACAGCACTGTGAGGGCCCATCACCTCCCCATGGCGTCCACTTCAAGCAGTTTCAACACCCAGACCTCCAGTAAGGACCCTCCATCACTATTAATAATAACACTGATCCATACCATAAATAGAACATCCAGATAAAAGCGGATACCATAAAGAAACAGGTAAAATAAATAATCAAAAAGAGATTTAATGAAACTAAAAGCATATAAAGGAAACAAATAAAATTTTCAAGCCCCCAATAACATCCCCAAGCATCCATATTAACCCAGAAACATCCTTCCAACCCATAAATCCGTGAATAACCATCCAAGGAAGTAATTTCAGTTGTCCAAACTGGGTGTATGCGCCTGATATAGGTGTCTATGCTTCTGGAGGCGTTTTGAGTCCACTGATTTCGTCCATATGAACTAAAATAAGCAGAAAAACAAAGGTTATAGGCTATTAAGGGGCTAAAACCCACTTATATACCTAAATATACATAATATACTGCATATTTCACTGAATATGAGATTTATGTATACATATAAGCTTATGTATGTCAATAATTACTTCATATCACTTAAGATAAGTATATTATGACTCCATTAACACCTTAATAAATATTATTAGGCCATGGATAAGCTATTTAAACTATTATAAGTTATATAATAAAATAATAATTATATATATATATAATAAAATAATATATATTATTATTTTAACCTTATTTTTAAGATATAAGCTTAATCTACTTAAGTTTATCTTATTTTAAGTATAAGAAATACTCAGTCCTAAGGATATTTAGGCTGACACTCCCTCACCCCAAAAAAAAACAATAAAAAAAATGTTAAGACATTTTAATTAAAACTAAGGAGTGAAATAATAAAATAAAAAAATAATTTTTATAATACATATACTGAATGAACAGTATTATTTAGATTTAAATTTTTTCAAGAGATTTTTAAGATCAGAGATTTTATTTTCTGGAATCCACTGGTCATATTCACTTGATTTATTTTTAAATCTTAATAGATACTCAACTCCCTTTTCTTTAGTAAGGTGTCTCTTTTTAAGTATCTTTTCAATTTCTGTCTTTTCAACTATTTCTTCAGGTTGCTGTTTATGCCTTCCTGATCTTCTTGGAAATAGAGCAGTATCATTAGAATGGTATGGTTTTATAAGAGAAATAGGGAATACTGGATGTTTTCTATCATATGGTGCATATATAATAACCTCAACAGCATTATTACCAACCATCTTTTTAACTACAAATGGTCCAATGAATGGATCCTTCAATTTAACATTACCATTTAATTTGAAATGTAGCGTTGAAATAAGGACTTCATCACCCTCTTTGAACATTTGTTCTTTATGGGCTTTATCCCATCTTTTCTTTTCATACTCAAAAGCCTTATTTATACATTCTTGAGCATGTTTTCTGCATAATTCCTGCATCTGAAGAAAAGATTTAGTACCTGGATGGATATCCAATCTAAGTAACTTATTAAGAGTTTTAGCAGGGGTATTAGGTACATAACCCAACCATAACTCAAATGGCTTCTTGCCAGTGACAGAATGTACTGTACTATTATATGCAAATTCTAAACCTGGGATAAGGGTTACCCAATCATGCGTGAATTTGTCATTGTCTTTAAAATTAAGACCAAAAGCACAGTATCTTCTTATCATATCTTCTAAGGTTTGTATCATTCTTTCTGCTAGCCCATCAGTTTGTGGATGGTGTGCTGTAGAAAGTTTTAATTGACACCCTGAAACATCCATAAGTGATGTCCAGAACTCAGAAGTAAATTTAGGATCTCTGTCAGAAACTATTGCTTTGGGGAAACCTGCTGTATTTAACATTTGTGTCCACCATAAAAAAGCTAAGTCCTTTTCAGAAACCTCTTTGTGGGTAGGAATAAATTTACACATCTTTGTAAATCTATCTACAATTACCCAGCAGGAGTTATAACTCTTATGCCCTGCTATTGGAAAACCTGTTACAAAGTCCATGTTAATGATTTCCCATGGAGCTTTTGGTTTCTCAATTTGTTGTAATAAACCAGCTCTTTTTCCTGTTAATCTTTTAGATTTTTGACAAGAATCACATGTTTCAACATATTTCTGAACATCCTCAGACATGTTAATCCACCAAGCTGTGTTTTTTACTCTGGTTAATGTTTTATGGTAGTCAAAATGACCTGCTAATATATCATCATGACATATACTTAACATTAACTCCTTCATTGAAGGGGGAATTACAATTACATTACTTAATTTTTTCCTGTAATATATAAAACCATCCTCAATTAAAAATTTTCCTTTTTCTAATGCCTCTTTATACTTAATTGGTAATGTTTTTATTAAAACATTCATTGAAGCATTAGATGGATCATTTAATATTGTAGTTAATTTAATCAAGTCAGGATCTGAATTATAATTATCAAGAATTGATTGCATAAATTCATCCTCAAGATCTACAATATAAATGCCATAAATGTTAATAATCTCTGACTCAGGAACATAAGCAGGATTATCATCATTATTAGGCAGAGGTACTCTAGATAACATATCTACATTAGAGTGCAAGTTTCCTGCTCTATGTGTAATAGTCATCCGGCCTCTGTATTCTTGTACAGCTAATTGCCATCTAAACATGTGTCTATTAGGAGTTTTCATGTTTAAGAGTGACTTAACTGCACTACAGTCAGTTATTAACTCAAATTTCTGGTCTTCAAGGTAATAATGTAGCTTCTCAAGAGCCCATACTACTGCCAAACATTCAAGTTGAGTAGCACCATATTTCAATTCACCACTTCTCAGAGTACGTGAAATATAGCAGATTACTACTTCTGAAATTTTACCTTCAATAAGTTGTTTTTGATGTAAAGCAGCACCCAGTCCAATAAAACTTGCATCTGTATATAATACAAAAGGTAATTGGAAATCTGGTAATCCCAAGATAGGAGCTGTCATTAAACATTCTTTCAACTTATCAAAAGCTTGTTGTCTTTCATTATTCCAAATGAAAGCTTCTGATTTCTTTATCAGTGTGTTCAGTGGTACAGCAATTGATTGGTAGTTTTTAATATATTGTCTATAATAACCACACATTCCAAGAAAAGATTGTACATCCTTCACATTTTGAGGAATGCCAATATTCTTTATTGCAGCCACTTTATTTTGATCTACACATATTTGTAAGCCAGATACAATATGACCAAGCACTTTTAAAGATTCAAACCCAAATTTACATTTTTTCAATGCAAGGGTCATTTTTATTTCATTCATTTTCTGAAATACTTTCCTTAAATGGATTAAGTGTTCATCAAAAGTTTTAGAGAACACTATGATGTCATCAATGTATACCATTAACCATCCTTCAATCATTTCATTATGGAATGTTATATCCATTAACTTCTGAAACACTGATGGAGCATTTTTTGGTCCAAATGGCATTCTGACATACTTATAAATTCCCATGTGTGTTGTTATCAACAAAAAGTTCTGTGAATTCTTTTCAACAGGAATTTGATGGTACCCTTTATTTCCATCTAGGCAACTTATATATTTAGCACCTTTAAGGGTAGCATGTATAGAGGCAATCCTTGGCAAGGGATAAATATCATCTACTGTAAATGTATTTAATGCTACATAATCACCGCACAGTCTTGCTTTATCTTGTTCATAAGAAATTAGCACTGGTGATATTACACAATATTTTGGTGTAGTTTCAACCTTCTCAAGAATGTTCATTTTTAATAACATCTTAATATTATCCTCTATGTATTTCCTCTTCATTGGTGAAGCAGGGTATGGTTTCTTTTTAAGACTAGCAGGAATATTATCCATATCACAGGTAAAACTAATCTTCATTTCATGATCTTTTACAAGGCCAAGTACATTTGTACCATGTGCAAAAGCCATTGGAAAAGCTTTTATTAATTCCAAAATATTATTTTTCTCAGTTTTACTTATCTGAGTGCCAAATGATGCTTTTGAAATTTCTGTTTCAAGAAGTTCCATCTCATTGGATTCTCTTCCTTTAGACGGGGAATTTGTTACTGACTCAATGTGTAAGACTGTGTTAAAAGAATTTATTTTAAATTTCCTCTTACCATTCATGCCAATTGTAAAATTGTTATTAGCAGGGTCTAATTTTACACCAAATTTAGTCAGAATATCATTTCCAATGATAAAACAGTTACTACAATTAGTATTATCCATTACTACAAAGTCACAAGTTACCCTTACATAACCATGTTGGTGTTTAAAGAAAACAGCAGCTTTGTATTTACCAATGGGGTGTAGCACTGATCCAAAACCTCTCCAATTTTTATTTTGAAGTGGCTCAAGCTTAAACTTATATTCACTATCAATTTTCTGTAATGTATTAGTGGAAACAACAGAACCAGCAGCTCCTGTGTCCAGTACTATATTAACATTTTCACCAGAAATGATATCTGGAACCGTGATAGGTGTCATTCTAAAGTTATCAGCTTGTATATCCTTAATGATTTCAGCATCCTCAAAATTCATTAAAGATTCATTTGAGTCCATATTTAATATTGGATTTTCAAAGATGGACAAATCATCTTCCAACATACAGACTTCATTTTCATCACTATATGAGATATTGCTGTCATAATCACTTGATTCTTTACTTTTTTCAGTTTCAGTTTCAGATTCATGTTGATTTTCAACAATATTTATGTTTTTCTCACATTTGTGACCTTTGACCCAAGGTTTGTTACACTTATAACAAGTATTTGTTTCATAATTTTTAGGTACTACAGGTGCAGTAGGTTTTTTCTGCTTCTCCTGAAGTGTTTTTGAATTCTGAGTTTTTACAGGTTCAACATTTTGTTTATAAGTGGAATACCTTGATTCATACTTATGGTTCAATAATATTTCATTGCAAATATTAATAAAGTCAGAATATTCAGTAACATTTAATGTTCTAGCTACAACAATGTCTCTGACAGATATAGGTAATTTATATATTATCTTATCTTTCCATAAGTTAAAATCCATATGAGGCTCAATAGCTTTTAATATTTTGTTTAAATTCATTAAAAATACCATAGGTTTGTCACCATTCAACGGATTATACCTAGTCTTCTCATAAAGTCTCTGCTGAGTAAGCCTGAATTTAGAACCTCCAAATTGTTTTTCAATAAGTTGTTTCCATTCAGCCCAAGAGTAGTCTCTACCCTCACTTAAGACAGATTCAAACCATAATAAAGCAACATCCTTAAATAAAGAAATTAATTTTGATGTTATCTCTTCATCTGGTAACTTATATGAGAATTTCAAGTTGTCAATTCTTTGAATAAAATGTTGCCAATCAGAGCTGGCTTCCCCATCATAAGTTGGGTACTGATCTATCTTAGGCCAGTTTTTCTGATTGGATTTTATCTCACTAATCTTAGGTAAATTCAACAACTCATTCACTTTTGATAAATGGTCTTGTATTTCTTCCTGCACGGATTTGTGACTTACATTTTCAGATTTGACACTACCACCAGATGGTTTTAATTGTGGTGGTACAGGGAAGGAATGAGATTCACTTTTGCCAATGAAAGGATTATTATTATATTGATTATACTTATGATTATCCTGGTTCATTAGTAGATTGGCAGTTTCAATCTCAACTTTAGTTAATCTTTGTAGCAACTCAGAGACACTTTGATTTGTCTGGGCAAAAGATAACTTTGTTCTTGATTCAGTTTTCAATAAATGTGTTTCATATAATTTTTCTAACTCACAGAATTTGTTTGAAAGGTCATTATATTTATTACTCAATGAATCATATTTAAGAGTTAGAGACAAATGTTCTTTCTCTGATTCTTTGTTACGTGTTGCTAATTGAGAAATGTTTAATGTCAAGGATGAAATTGTATCACTAGTGAGCTTAACTGTCTGTTCCTCACAATCAGTCATTCTATTCCACAATGCTGAAACAATTCTATGGACAGTTGGATTATTGTTAAAATATTCCATGTCCTCCTCTTCAATTCTCTCACTCTCCTGTGAACTTCTCATCTCACTAGTAGGTGGTTTCAACTGAGGATTAACTGTATTATCATTGTAAATAGTACGGTTATTGTGGACAAAAGACAAGTCAGGTGTATCTATTCTAAAACCTAAATTTCTTAAATCCTCCTCTATTTTTTGTAAAGATTTAACATCAATAGAATTACCTATATTGTAATTATCAGTATTATGTCCAATCTGAGAGGGAAATCTACTTACCAAGGGATGGTTGCCAGTCCTGATTTTTGGCGTTTTTTTCCCTTGTAAGGGTGAGCTGAGGAAGTCAGATGAGGGGGTGGATCCCTGTTGCAACTGTGGCTTGTCCACTGTTGGTGAAACCAGTCCCATTTCCATTTGTCTACCAGGATTTTCTCCTGGGAGTGAGTTTACCCTCCTTGGGTAGGGGGTTGCTGATTTGATTGACTGGGCTGGCCTCCCTTTAATTCTGCCAATGCCTGATTCATCTGCTGAAACCCTACCTCGCAATTGTTTTGCAACTGCTCTACCTCTTTGAACATGAGAGATTTTGATTCCTCCAACTTCAAAACCTGTTTGGCCAGGTGGGACAGTTGATCCTGAAGAGGAGGAGACGTCTTTTTTATAGTTATCTTTTTTAAGAGGGCGTCCTTTTCCTCTATACTCATGCTTTCTGGCTGGGGGTACTGTTGGCCCTCCATGGTGATGTCCTGGAAAGTTTTTGTTAGCTTTAGACCTGGTATTATAAGCAGGCTTTTCACTTACACTGTCCTGGGGAGCACTCATATTGTTAAGAATGACAATATTTTACGTCTACAAAAGGAAAAAACTCTATGTAATTAGTAGACAAATAATATTAGCAAATATATTACTAATAAAAAAGCAATGGAGCTTACCCTGAATTTATATCTTTATTTATTTAAATAAAATGTAAGAAAATTCGAAAAAATCTGTTAAAAATATAATAATAAGTTTAACTATACCTTTGTAAGGGTGAATAATTAGCTTACCAAGCTTTAACCAAATACCAATTTAATTGGGTGTTATATTGGTGTCCAAATACCAAGTGAAATTGGGTTTATATTGGGTACAGTTACTACTGTAAATATCTAATTTTTATGATAAAAAATTAGTACAATTATTTTAAGGGTTCTTTTCCGCAATCAATGAGTTATGATGACCCACTAATATGCATCAGACCCAAATATTTGGTTAATTTTGAGCTGTACTAAGGTAAAAATCATGTCCCAAGGCTTATACTAAATAATAAGTAAAATATAAGGAAAGACCCCCAATTGTCAGTATAGTCTAGTACATAAGTATGATTTAATAGTGTTTATTAATGTTCCTACTACTTATTGATAAATGATTTAGTGATTAAACCTCAGGGGAAGACTAATAGATTAGTTATACTCAAATAAAACTCACAATACTTGGATTTTAATGCGTGCTAGTGGTGGAAAATAGATGAATAAAATATAGTTATAGCTTTATATAAAGATAAAATCAATTTATAGTGGCTTTATAATATATTTGTAAAGGTTAATAATTTTATAGTAGTGTTTATTGGAGCTGTAGTAATTGAATGATGATAAATAACCATCAAAATCCCTCCTTACTTATACCCAAATCCACTGGAGTGCACAGACCTTCAATCCAGATGATGTCACTGCTATCCCCAGCAATTACAGCACTGTGAGGGCCCATCACCTCCCCATGGTGTCCACTTCAAGCAGTTTCAAAACCCAGACCTCCAGTAAGGACCCTCCATCACTATTAATAATAACACTGATCCATACCATAAATAGAAAATCCAGATAAAAGCGGATACCATAAAGAAACAGGTAAAATAAATAATCAAAAAGAGATTTAATGAAATTAAAAGCATATAAAGGAAACAAATAAAATGTCCAAGCCCCCAATAACATCCCCAAGCATCCATATTAACCCAGAAACATCCTTCCAACCCATAAATCCGTGAATAACCATCCAAGGAAGTAATTTCAGTTGTCCAAACTGGGTGTATGTACCTGATATAGGTTTCTATGCTTCTGGAGGCGTTATGAGTCCACTGATTTCGTCCATATGACCTAAAATAAGCAGAAAAACAAAGGTTATAGGCTATTAAGGGGCTAAAACCCACTTATATACCTAAATATACATAATATACTGCATATTTCACTGAATATGAGATTTATGTATATATATAAGCTTATGTATGTCAATAATTACTTCATATCACTTAAGATAAGTATATTATGACTCCATTAACACCTTAATAAATATTATTAGGCCATGGATAAGCTATTTAAACTATTATAAGTTATATAATAGAATAATAATTATATATGTATATAATAAATTAATATATATTATTATTTTAACCTTATTTTTAAGATATAAGCTTAATCTACTTAAGGTTATCTTATTTTAAGTATAAGAAATACTCAGTCCTAAGGATATTTAGGCTGACAGTTTCCAAGCATGATTGTTGGTTGTTTCATAACTGCCTCATTATGTGCTAAAGTAAATTTGAATTTAGGCTCAAGGTTGTGGACTTTCTAGAAATTCTGCCCCCTATATTGTGTGGTTATTTTATAAGATATTTTCTCATTTTGTCCCTTTAAGGCATGTTATGAAATGGGAGATGGTTCATCTGTAGCATAAGGCTTCTCAAGGAAAATAAATAAAAGATTTAATATAAATATATCTTAAAAATAACGTAAAATGTTCTTTCATCACAAATTTTACATACACACAGGGGAGGGGGGGGGATGGTGAACTAGATGTCTAGTTCAGTTTTGTGACCCTATTCCATTTCCTAGGTGCATTTTTGTGACAAACCATTGAATGTCACTTTTGAAGCCCACCTTATTTTTTGCCTTTGGAAGAGGATTAAGGTGGTCTGGTGTGGGTATGCTTGTAAGAGAAGGGAACAGGAGGAGCAACTAGAATTTTTGGATGAATCTATGAAGATGAGAGGACATGAGCCAAGGAGATGCCAATGTCAGAAAACTAAAAAAAAAATAAGGTGGGGTCAAACAGGGTCACTCCACAAATCAGACTCAGAGTCATACCCTGCAACCAAAAACTGAACTAGACATCTTGTTCAGGGATTTTCCCCCCTGTAACATACATACATACATACACATTAGGGGTCACAAACATTACTAAATATGCCACATAAATGCACCACAAAAATGTTCCAAATATGTCATTAAAATATTAAATACACCAGCCCTGGAAAGGTGTATGTTTAAAGTATTTACTTCCCCCCCCCCTAAAACACATCTTCTTTTGGGCCAAATAAGTCATCAAAAACACTTCCCTTTATATGGGTGGACTGAATTGTGGTTGAGAAAATGGCAAAAAAATAGGAAGTATTTGACCCCATGTTTGAGATCTCAAGTAGCAAATCGGCCATGATTCATGGTGTTTTGGTGTGGAATTTTTTGAATGAAATAATGTAGGTTTTTTTTTTTTTGGTAATGTATGAGACCCCCTATTTTTATTAGAAATTCACATACATTTGCATATAGGTCTGGAAGACATCATCTTCAAATCACCATGATTAATGGAAAACTTGGGGCTAGAGGTTTAAGATATGAGATCAAATACCCCCTAATTTTGTGCTAAGATATGGGTGTGTGTGTCTACCAGATACCAACTAATCAAGATAAGGGGAAGCAGTGGGTGAATGGAGTAGATGTAACAAAAAGAAGAAGGTTGAGGTACAAACACACAATCAAAGTACACTTTTCCCACGAAGGTTTTATACAGATAAAAATGAACTTCTTGGTACCAAATATGTGTCATTTTAAAATGGCATATATTCTAATGTTTGAAGCTCCCCTTTTATGATTCCTGTGTAAGTTACAGCACAGAATCTTACAGAGCTATATATTAACTTATGAACTCAAACCAAAGAAATTATGAAATTATTAGAAATTTACCAACCCCATATAAAAAATAATCTAAAAAAAAAAAAAAAATTGAGTGCATTTCTTAGTCAACTGTCAAATATCATTCTTACTTTTCTGAATCAATTTTTTCACAAATTTTATTTCACACACACACACACTTATATATATATATATATATATTTACACATACACACAAAATAAATGAAAAAAACAAAGAAAAAGTGAATTTTTCTTATGAAATTGACTATACATAAATAATGCAAAAAAAAAAAGAGTACAATAGGATTGTTAAGAACATCAAGGTCTAAGTATACATCAAAAAGATAGAATCAGTGCTCAAGTTGTCTCAACAGTCAATGAAGTGCCATCATGATCAAAAGAAAACTCAGCATCTGGTGCTACAGGTAGGTGAAAAGGTTTAGCTAAGCTCATGATTCCTTTCCACACTATGTTCAAGTGCCAAGTTAGATTATAAGAATATATGCCCATTTAAGATCAGGTGCAAGATATTAGACTCAGCATATAAACTGAAAAAACTAAATTTAATGAAACAAGTGCACTCAGTGTTCAATATTTCATTACTCACAAAGCATCAACAAGATACAATACCAGGGTACCCAGAAGAACCACTGGTGCCAGTTTAAGTAGGAAAGGAAGAGGAGTTTGAAGTAGAAAAGATTATTGCTAAACAGGTATACAGGGAAAAGGTTCATGTATTTGGTGCACTGGGAAAGGTTATGGAGTAGGAGATCAATCTTGGGAACTAATAGAGAACTTAGATAATGCTAAGGGCAAGGTGAAAGAGTTTGAGAAGGAACACATAGGGCAGGAAGGGTAAAAGAGGGGGTAATGTTAGGATTTGGGTTGAGAGGGGAGGAGGAGGAGGAGGAGGAGGAGGAGCACTGTTAAGACCTAGGAAGGCAGACTACTACTAGTGCTAATGCTAGCCTTAACAGGACTGACTATGCTGGGTACAGCAGTGAGACAAACAAGACTGACTATGTCAGGACTACCAACAGATGAGGGAAGGCAGGACTGACTATACTACTTTTAGCAGTGAGACAAGAGAGTAATTAGATTACTATAGAAGTTGTCCAATGAGGAGCACTCCACTGCACTTGCCCCATATAACCCCCTTATGCAATATCCACTCCTCTGCCTCTTTACAATGCATAGCACCCATAGCACTCCTCCTCTCCCCACCTTGCAACCAAATCCTAACAAGCACTATGGGCACCACACATTGTAATAGACAGGAAAGAGGGAAATTGCATAAGGGGATCTTAAGGGGCAAGCACTGTGGGGCACTCCACATTGGACAACTTATTTAGTAATCCAGTAACTTCTTAGTCTCCTGTAGTTGTAACCCTCACTGTTGGCAGTCCCAACATAGTCAGTCTAGTTAGTCTCACTGCTGTATCAGCATAGTCAGTCCCATCTTTGACTAGTCTTAGCATTAGTAGTTGTCTGCCCTCTTAGGTCTTAACATTTCCCTTCACATACTATCAAACTGACACATATGACCCATAAACATAATTTTTTTCAGAACTATCCTCACTGTCAGTCCCCTTTTTCAAAAATAAGATGTTTCTTAGACAATCAAAGTGAAGTTTTTTGATGTGTATTAACCGCAAATTCTATTTACTGTTCCCTCCCTATACAAAAATGACAATGCAAAAAAAAAAAAAAAAAAAAAAAAAAAAAAAAAAAAAAGATGACAGATACTCATATTTCTCCTCTCACTCTCCTTCTCATCAATCCCATAACTACCTTCACCATTTTTGGTCAGAAAAAAGGGGGAAAATCATTTACAATGTTGATTTTTTTTTTTTTGTTTGGTTTAAAAGGTCAACTCTCTAGATCTTGTGGTATACAGCTAAAATCGTTTCATTGAGCTTTTCTGGTATTCACCGGCATATCTAAAAGAGTAGGATGAGGAAATATTTCTCAGTGTGAGAGATGTCTGGTCCAATCATGATGATAATTAAACATCAAGATAACTGACTTTTTCACCCCAAAGGCCGCCACACCAATACAGCCAAAGATGAAAAGCCATTTCAAGAACCATGAAGTACCATCATACAAATTGCTCCAAAATTCACCAGACTTTCGCTTGGGTTTTCGATTAGGAAGTTGTTTTCCGCCCGACGGTTGTACAGGGGGATGGTAAGCCAGTCCATTAGCAGTCACTGAGATGATGTCATGAGCATCTGTAAATTGTGTTGAGAAGTACTTCAATCAATGGTATTCTGGAAAGGGGTGAGAGAGCCACAATACGATGATTTCTCACCGCTAACGTCTCCAGTATGAGCAGAAAAACCCAAGAAAGGAGCTTCCGGAAGTGTGTGATTCCAAAGGGTGAAGCAATGGGTCCATTGGTCCCATTTTTCGTATTGTACAAGTACCTAATTATGTATAGTAGGTGAGAATTGAGCGCCTTCAGTCTCAAGTCAAGACTTGTTTCAAATCATCAACAACCTACTTCAAGAAATCTTTTTCTGACGTAGCTAATGCGAAGCTTAGTAGCCACTTCTGTGCCACGAACTTGAAGTGTGCAAGCGCCAGCTTCTTGACCATCGCCATCAGTGCCCACATTATAAGATGTATAGCCAAAACTTTCCATAGCCATAATTCGAGGAAAAGAGTACTGTTTTGCAACCAATGAAAGCCAGAATAGAAAAGTTCAATGAGACTGCAAATCCAAAACAATGACAGCTAAATGTTGTGCTAACCGAATGTCGAGTATTGGCAAAGGTGTCTATAAAGATACCTAAACCCTCCCAATGATCTGAAGAAAACAAGATAGAGAGAAATATATCTAAGCAAGCAGAGAGAAAACAAAGAAAATGGATCATCATCATTGGAGCCGAGCCAAAGGTACCAGTTGAGCCAAAAACAGGACCATTGGTAAGACGAGGTTTGCTGAGCCAGACGGCCATGCCATCACCATAAAGAGAGCGGCTTGCTCCGCTGATTTTGAATTCGACTTCTATCTGGAAAGAAGTGTGCAAGATGGGATTTCTGGACCATAAGTTACCGGCCTGAGACTTGCGATCTTGAGTCAATCTGATATGTTTGTTTGTGTCGATGACTGGCAGAAGACAAGACATAGAAGATGAGATAGATGACCGACGACAAAACAAAAGGACGACCGACTAGTTGTGCCAGCAAAGTCAAACCAACGATTTTGAAGATCAATTTCGACATAAGGAGCGTGGAGAGAATGACTTCTGATAGGCAAAGTGACTTCGAAGACACCTGGGATTTCCCTTTCCTTGATAGTCTCCTGGGAAGTGTCGGAGGATGAATTTGCCAGGAGAGCCAAAAGAACGACGGCCGACAGTCGAAGGATCGACATTTTGGGATTTCTGGCTGGACGACGACAAACGATTGACGTGGACCGAGACACGTGACCGGGGCCAGCCATCGATCGGCACCAAAGTCTGACTTGGATCCTTTCGAGAGAACGCCAACACTGGACACATTCTTCCTTTCTTTTTCTTTTCCCAAGTAATCTTCATCATCTGACTACAAGTCCTTTTTCTACCTTGCTCTCATCCCTGTCTCAACTTGGTATCACTTCTAACATCTACTCCAACGTCTGCGATAACGTGTCAATTCATAATGGAAACCATATTCTCTCCTGATCATTGGACGCCGTCCCACTTTGTTTATTTAGTTATTGAAGGGGGGTGAGAGTTGAGAATTCATAGATGGTGGATGGTAAATAGTTCTTTGTTTTCTAAAATATGTAATACATTGGCAATACTATTTTGAATTTGACCTTTGTGAGTACAGCAACGTCTAAAAAAACTTGCGGCCTTTTCGAGGAGAGGGAAAAAAATAATCATCAAATCGCAAGCTTTCCTAACCTAGCTGCATGTCGCTTAAATATATATATATATAATAAAATAAAAATCACATGGCCATTATTCCTCATTTTGGTCTTTAAAAAATCTTTCTTTATTTTTTTTTTTAAACAAAAAAGAAAAAAAAACCCCATTCACATGAGAAAAAAAAGGCAGAAAAATAAAATAAAAAAGTTTAAAAATATGTGCGAACCTAGTAAAAAACATGTTATTATATGCATGTGAAAAAGACTCACTAGTCAACTACCCTTTATTTATTTTATTTTATTTTTGTCTAGTTCACGCAAATAGCTAGGGCGAATTTGTTATTTGGAAACCATGTGGCGAAGAGGAGAGAGTTCGCCATTTGAAAGCGGCGGAGGGGGAAGATCAGAGTGTCTGCGTGGATTAAACTTGCTATATTTGAATAGTTTGTTTCCTCCATGACCACGGGGCGCAAGAGAGTGATATCCTGGAAAGCTTCTGGTTCTCTTGTATCCCATCTCTGGCCAAAATCATGAGTTTAAGTTTAGGTCAGTTGACCTATGCCATTAGCGGAGGATGAGAGGCAAGACAGTCTCAAAAGCTTTCCAGGATTAACCGTATATAGTGTCTGTTGTATCTTCACACTTTTTTTATTTTTTTATTTTATTTTATTTTTTTGTTGATGAGGATTGACGAAATGCTCAACAAAAGGGTGAATAAATACTGACCAGTGTGCATGTATGTGTGCACACACGATTGAAGAGTTCGGATTTATGACTATAAGATATAGTGTCAAGTGTAACATGTACATACACAAGATTTAACCTAAATTGATTTAAGTATGTGGTTTGGAATGGTTGACTGATTTGCAAAAACAGACTTAGTAGACTTTGGAGTTAGCTTTTTAAATTAAAATGGATGGTGCATAGAGAATTATTTGGGTACATAGAATTTATATGAGTGAGTGTAAGGGGAATGGGAATGGGGTCAAAGTGGAGATTGAAGATGAGTTTATTTTATTTTATTTTTATTTTTTTCATTTTTTTAATATTTTTGTTTTTATTTTATTTTTTGTAATTGATGATGAACTAGGTGGATTGGTGACTCACACGATGAGTTTTAGCACACTGGCTTATTTGGTCAAGTAATCGAAAGTATGCGCCACTGTATGGTCACTTTTGACGGGTTGGACAGACAACTTGAGTGGAGATCGGGCGTTATGGACTTATTTCCTACCCTAGCCACCAACTGTAGCCATAGCCCTTGACTTAGTCCTTAACTTAGCTCCTGGCTGTTCTCTCTCAGTTTTTACAGTCGCTCTCTGACCTGATAGACTCATATTCATAGT
Organism: Hemileia vastatrix; assembly: GCA_030280995.1. Taxonomy (NCBI): domain Eukaryota; kingdom Fungi; phylum Basidiomycota; class Pucciniomycetes; order Pucciniales; family Zaghouaniaceae; genus Hemileia; species Hemileia vastatrix. The sequence continues at coordinate 30,288,148 of JASXTE010000001.1, read as the reverse complement.
CATCTTCATAGTCATATTCATAGCCATATTCATAGTCATATTCATAGCCATATTCATAGTCATATTCATAGTCATCTTCATAGCCATATTCATAGTCATATTCATCTTCATAGCCATATTCATAGTCATCTTCATAGTCATCTTCATAGTCATATTCATAGTCATCTTCATAGTCATCTTCATAGCCATCTTCATAGTCATCTTCATAGTCATCTTCATAGCCATATTCATAGTCATATTCATCTTCATAGTCATCTTCATAGTCATCTTCATAGTCATCTTCATAGTCATCTTCATAGCCATATTCATAGTCATATTCATAGTCATATTCATAGTCATCTTCATAGCCATCTTCATAGTCATATTCATAGTCATCTTCATAGCCATATTCATCTTCATAGCCATATTCATAGTCATATTCATAGTCATAGTCATAGTCATCTTCATAGCCATATTCATAGCCATATTCATAGTCATCTTCATATTCATCTTCATAGCCATATTCATAGTCATCTTCATAGTCATCTTCATAGTCATATTCATAGCCATATTCATAGTCATCTTCATAGTCATCTTCATAGTCATATTCATAGTCATATTCATAGCCATATTCATAGCCATATTCATAGCCATATTCATAGTCATATTCATAGTCATCTTCATAGCCATATTCATAGTCATCTTCATAGTCATATTCATAGTCATCTTCATAGCCATATTCATAGTCATATTCATCTTCATAGCCATATTCATATTCATATTCATCTTCATAGCCATATTCATAGTCATCTTCATAGTCATCTTCATCTTCATAGCCATATTCATAGTCATATTCATAGCCATATTCATATTCATCTTCATATTCATAATATTCTAACTCATCCTTCATCTTGTGAGATTTTTCTTTATTCCTTGCGTTCATTTCTTCCGCTTGATCTTTTCCTTCCATTGGCATTTCTTTTCTTCTTCACTCAAGTCTGTCTCTTTCTTTTGTCTTTTTATGCTTACGCTCATCTCATTTTTATTTTTATTTTTTTACATGTTGGGCTGGCAAAATATCTTGGATCTGTTCCCTGGTCGATCATTTTTCATTGGGTTATTCTATTTATTGGGATAAAACTCTTCTTCTTAGTTAGATGTCTACCTCATCCTGGACCCCTCAACCTGATGGCCTGCAGCAACTGGTTCAATGTCTGCGTAACTCCGACACTTCTAACTCTGAAGCCCAGAAAGCAGTCACCAAGGTATAAATCTATCTATAATTTTTGTGTCTCTTTCTTTTCCTATCAGTCTCTCTCCGTGAACTCTACACTATTTCGAATGTTAATCATTGATCTGAGCTATTGAATTTCTAGCAACTAGACTCTTTCAATGGGATACCCGACTACAATTCGTATTTGGCTTACATCCTAGCTCATCTGCCCACCGAAGAGCCTCACGTGCGGTCTGTAGCCGGTCTGATCCTGAAAAACAATCTTCGTCGCGCCTCTTTTGTCAATGCTGGGATCCTATCGCCTGGTGGTGCTCCTCTTCCCTATGGCGTACCCCCGGAAGTGTTGGAATACGTCAAGGCCACAGTCCTCAGTCCCGCTTTACTCTCCGATCCTATTCCCATGATCCGGGGCACCACCGGCACAGTGATATCTACTATTGTCATGCAATATGGCCCAGAAACATGGCCAAACGCCATTCAAACTCTCATCGAAATAATTGAATCAGACAACACTCTGGGTAGAGAGGGAGCCTTTTCCACCCTTTCTAAGATTTGCGAAGATGTTCCTCGCAAATTGGAAAAGATGACCATCAATGGAATCAGGGTGCTCGAGATAATGATTCCACGTCTGATCAATCATCTGGCACCCACTTCTGAATCAAAAATTCGCGCTTATGCCCTAATATCCATTAACCCTTTTATTCAGACTGGAGGAGACGGCATTTTGACCAAGCATATTGAAGCTTATACTCAAGCCCTTTTTGCTTGTGCTAGTGATACTTCTCCAGAGGTTCGCAAAAATGTTTGTTCGGCTCTGGTGGGTCTACTAGGTGCAAATCCCGATGTCCTTTTGCCCAACCTTGATTCAACCGTCGATTTTATGCTGTATTCCACCCAGGAAGAAGATGACGGTGTGGCACTCGAGGCTTGTGAATTTTGGCTTGCATTCGCAGAAGATGGGAGGCTTAAAGAATATTTGGCCAAATATTTAGAAAAAATCATCCCTGTTCTTCTTAAAGGCATGGTATATTCTGAAGATGACTTGGCCATTCTTGATAACGATGATGAAAACGAGGCAGTACCTGATCGAGAGGAAGATATTAAACCTAGATTTTATAAGGGAAAAGATCCTGGTCATGCTTTCCGAGCCTTTTACAGTTCTGATGAGCCGGACAAGCCAAGTACAGAAAACGGCCAAAACGATGAAGATGAGGCTGACGAGGATGATGATGGGGATGATGGGGATGAAGATGACTTATATGCAGAATGGAATTTGCGCAAATGTAGTGCTGCCGCATTAGACGTCATAGCAGTTAGTTTTAAAGCAAGGTTACTGGACTTTTTATTGCCTCTTCTCAAGCAGTATCTTTTTGAACCTGAATGGACTCATAAAGAAGCCGCTATACTGGCCTTGGGAGCCATTGCTGAAGGTGAAACATCTTTTTACACAGCGTGCCATTCCTCACATATTGGCCTTGATCTGATATTTCCAAATTAAGATGTAACAGTGCTGCTGACTGACTTTATTAATAGGTTGCTTCTCTGGCATGGCTCCTCACCTGGGTGATTTAATCCCGTTATTGCTCGAATGTTTGAAAGATCGTAAGGCTCTGGTACGTTCAATCGCATGCTGGACGCTGGGCCGCTATGCCCCCTGGATTGTTTCTGTGGACGATTCACCTGAGCACAAGCAAAAGATTTTCCTACCTGTTATGGAGGGTGTGAGTATTTGAATTGATTATATGAATTTTGAATGCTTTGAAAATTTAGGATTCTCCCTCACTCTAATTTTTGCGTAACCACCTTAGTTACTCACTTCTGTACTCGATAGAAACAAGCGTGTTCAGGAAGCTGGTTGTAGCGCATTTGCAACTTTAGAAGAAGAAGCAGGAGATGAACTTCAACCTTATTTGTTGCCTATTGTGACCAGTCTTGTCCGAGCTTTCAATAAATATCAGCACAAGAATTTGCTCATTTTATATGACGCTTTGAGCACTCTCGCTGATGCTGTCGGCTTTGCGTTGGGGGCACCCGAAGTCGTTCAGGTCTTATTACCGCCTTTGATTGCACGCTGGCAAACTTTATTAGACAACGATCAAGATTTGATTCCTCTGCTTGAATGTCTCTCATCTGTAGTAATTGCGATTGGCCAGTCATTCTTACCATATGCTCCTCCTGTGTTTGAGCGGTGTATCAGGATTATTTCTCAAAATATTGAACAATATAATCTGTGTCTTAGTCATCCTGGTGTTTATGAAACACCCGACAAGACATTTTTAGTGGTCGCGATAGATTTACTAAGCGGCCTTACTCAAGGATTACGAAATTTGGCTCAGCCATTTTATGAACCTGGTAATCGATTATCTTCTGATCCCAATCTGGCTCATGATCCATCGACTTCTACCGCAAATCAGTTACCCCCTATCCTAACTTTAATAGGAACGTGCTTAAGGGCTGAATTTCCTGAGCCTGCTGTGCGGCAGTCATCATTTGCATTGGTTGGCGATTGCGCCATATCGTGCTACAGCTTGTTGGAGCCTTATCTTCCAATTTTCATTCCTGAAATTGTGAGACAAATAGATCCTGAATTACCGAGCACTTTAACAAGTGTTTGTAACAATGCTGCCTGGGCGGCGGGAGAAATTGCAATCAAAGCTGGTAAATAGATTTCAAAGCCCTTTCTCTGATATTGCTTTATTTTTGTATTCAACATCTAAGATTCGTCGTCTAACTTTTATTTTTCGTCCATTTACACCTCTAAGGCGACAAGATGGCACCATATATTGATCCCTTACTCAGCCGTTTGGTTCCTGTGTTAACATCTCCTCGAGTAGCGAAGAGTCTGACAGAAAACTCGGCCGTCACGATTGGCAGACTATCGCTTGCCTGTCCGCATTTAATCGCACCACATCTTTCCGAATTTATCAAGCAATGGTCAGTTGATATGATTGTTATCATTATTTTTGTTATGTTATGTTTTGAAGGTTTGAATGTTTTACTACCAACTCTCACTAGGTGTCAAGCTTTGGCCGAAATCAAAGATAATGATGAAAAAGACTCGGCTTTCCGCGGACTGTGTTGTGCCATGTTAGTGTTTGTTTCTTTTTAGTTGGTATATCCGTCTTTTGTGCCTCATTTGTTTTTTATTGTGCTTTTTTTTTTTTTTTTCTTTCTTTCTTTTTTTTTTTTCTCAATAGTGAAATCAATCCTCACGGATTGAATGATTCGTTTGGCCTTTGGCTTAATGCTGTTGGAAGGTGGACCAGACCATCTCCAGATTTAAGTGCGAAGTTTAAATCGGTAAGCAATTGTGTTCCATAAACGTTATCTATAACACTATTCTTTGTTAAACTTACAATACTGGACTTTCTTAGTTGTTACATGCATATAAAGAAGCGATGGGCGAAGCATTATGGTCGCAAGCGATCGCCTCACTAGCGCCCCAGACTGCTCAACGTTTGCAAAGGTTATATGGCGTTTGATTTTATTTTATTTTTCACCTCAAAATACTAGAGAGAATATGGCTCAATAATAACCAGTTTTAGATAAACTCTACTGGATTCCTTATTATTAGCTTTCTTTCATCAGTTTTTTGGCTTTGATACATCTTTGTCCCACCTCTGCTCTCTTCTCTTTATATACAAAATGCTGCGCTGCTACATATTATTCTGTGTTGTCAATTCCACTATCCATATTGTTACATCTCGTATTCTCTAGTCACTTTTCTTTTTTGCAAAAAAAAAATAAAAAAAACCCCGACGCTACAAAAAGCTACAGCTACGATTTTTAGAGGAAATTATCTCCTATTTTTATATTATAGTATAGTACAGTCTTTTTTTCTATGCAATTCTCTAATTGTCAACTTATATGATTTTTGTAGTGATGAATTCAAAATCAAAATGATTTGTCTGGGTTAGAGGTGGTGTCATGATCATGGTGATGTGATGTGATGTGATGTGATGTGATGATGATGATGATGATGATGATGACTGAGTAACTTGATTTGATTGCTTATGAGGACATACTTACATCTGGAATGGAATTGAGAAATAGTTTTTGTTAAATTCACTAGAACTAACTGATTCATTAAGTACTTTTTTTTTTTTTTGTGAGTGTGTGTGGGTGTCAGCCAGGCTATATTTTGAAGGGCAAGTAAAATCTTAAGTTAAATTACAATAAGAAAAATTGGATTTAAAATATATACAAATTAAATAGTATATTAAAATAAAATTATATAACAATATGTTTTAAATAAATTGTATTAATTTTATTATGATATAGAATGTATACACATTTAAATACAAAAAAAAAAAAAATTATATTCTATAAAAAGATTAGTATGTTTTTATGTACTTAATGATTATAAATTTATAATTAATTAATTACAAAATATTATAAGTAAAAACATCAACTTATCATGTCATGAATTAATTAATTATATAAATTAAATCATAAGAATAAAAATACTTTACCAATTTATTAAGCACTCCTTTTTTTCTCACCTTTGGGCCAATAAAATAAAAAAATAAATTAATTAATTAATTAATTAAACAAGTAAAACCTTTATTTTAAAATATAACACTACACAATATAGGGGGGGAGAGGGGGTTGACTTGCTAGCAAGTCCTCAACCTGAACTCAGATGGAACTCATACTGAACTCTACTTCAACACCCACCTAAAACTGTTCTGCTGAGTGGTGTTCATCCCTAATTGTATGGTTCCTTTATCAATAGCCCAATGTGTGTTCAATCTGTGGTGAGTTTGGGTCCAAGGTTGCGGACTCGCTAGCAAGTCCGACCCCCCCATATTGTGTGGTGTAAGTGGTTTGGTTTACTAAAACTAATTTTATTAAAATACTTGTTTAATTACAACATTTATTTATACTAGTACAACTGATTAAAATTGATTACTCAATCTTGTTTGATGCCATCTTAGTTAGATATAAAACACTGTATGTCCCAAAGAGTATAAAAAAGATTTGTTTCATTAAAAAATTTGGATTTTTTTACAATACAACAAAATGTAATGTGTTTTTAAATTTTACAATAGTTACATTCTTTTTTCTGTTTTTTAATCAAATTAGTATCCTATTTCACCTCTTACATGGTTCCAGGGTTTAAAGGGATGGATAAATTAGGGTCTTTTGTTCTGTATTTGTAAATAGGTATGTAGAACCCTTATTTTTCTGTAACACTTCTTTTTATTGGTTTTTTTTTGTACCCTTAGTAATGTCTCAGAGGGCCTCATTTGCCTAATTAAAGGCTTTGTTTTCTCACATGGTAGTCACCATTACTTACATTAACTTACATTTTAGCAATTAAAAAATTTGTATCTTTTTTACATATTTTTCTAACAATTTTATTATTGTGCTCTAAATACAAAAAAAAATAAAAAAAAAAATAAAAAAATACTGAATTATATCTAAATACAGGTTGCTTTAAGAGCAGGGGTATTTTAACATTTTGATTTTGATTGATTATGGTCAGAGGAATAAAATATTACTGACTTGTTTAACTAAAAAACCTTATTTTCGATGAGTTGTTTTTCAAATCCTTTAGTTTCCTTATAATGTTGTGTAGTTAGCTTTTTATTTCTAATTGTTGTCCTTTGGTTCTTCTTCTTCTTCCTTTTTAGCTTTATTTTTTTTCTTCTAGATGACTTGCTGAGAGTCAGGGTGGGGAGTATTGGAAGTAGGGGGTGGGAGTGTGCAGGATTGTGGTTTAGTAAAACAATAAAAAAGGAAAAATAAAACAAAATAATAAAATAAATAAAAATTATAAAATAAAATAAAATTAAAATTAAAAAAACAAAATAAGGAAAATGTAAAATAAATGAAACATAAAAAATAAAATAAAATAAAATAAATAAAAATAAATTAATAAAAATAAAAAATCAAATAAACAAAAAATAAAAAATAAATAAAAAATAAAAAAGAAATAAATAAAAATAAAAAATAAAAAAAATAAAACATAAAATAATAAATAATAAATAAAGTAAAAATAAATAAAAATAAAAAATAAAATAAAATAAAAAATAAAAAAAATTAAATAAAAATTTAAAATTTAAATAAATTAAAAAAAAACTACTATAAAAAATAAAAAAATAAAGAAAAAAAAAATATTAAATTAAAAATTAAATAAAATTAAATAAAAATAAAAATAAAATGAAATGAAAATAAAAAATAAAAGAAGAAAATAAAAAAAAATATAAAATATAAAATAAAAAATAAAAGAAGAAAATATAAAAAAATATAAAATATAAAATATAAAATATAAAATTAATAATAAAAAAAAAAAATAAAAAAAAATAAAAATAAAAAAAAAGATAAAAAAAAAAAAAAAAAAAAAGTAAAAAATAAAAAATAAAATACAAAAAGTAAAAAATAAAATAAAAAAGTAAATAAAAAAGTAAAAAATAAAAAATAAAATAAAAAAGTAAAAAATAAAAAATAAAATACAAAAAGTAAAAAATAAAAAATAAAAAAAAGATAATAAAATAAAATAAAAAATAAAAGAAGAAAATAAAAAAAATACAAAATACAAAATATAAAATAAAAAATTGATAATAAAAAATTAAAAAAAAATAAAATAAAATATAAAAAATAAAAAAATAAAATAAAATAAAAAAATAAAATAAAATAAAAAAAATAAAAATAAAATAAAAAAAAATAAAAATAAAATAAAATAAAAAAGTAAAAGATAAAAAATAAAAAAATAAAAAATAAAGTAAAAAATAAAAAAATAAAAAAAAAGTAAAAAATATAAAATAAAATAAAAAAATTAAAAATAAAATAAAATAAAATACAAAAAGTAAAAAATAAAATAAAAAAGTAAAAAATAAAGAATAAAATAAAAAAGTAAAAAATAAAAAATAAAATACAAAAAGTAAAAAAATATAAATATAAATAATAAAAATAAATAAAATAAAATAAAAAAATAAAAATAAATAAAAAATAAAAAGTAAAAAAAAAAAAAAATTAAAATTAAAATAAAAAATTAAAATATAAAAATATAAAAAAAATTAAAAAAAAATAAAATACAAAAAAAAAAAATAAATAAAAAATAAATAAAAATAAAAAATAAAAATAAAAATATAAATATAAACAAAAATAAAAGTAAAAGTAAAAGTAAAAATAATAATTAAGTATAAAGAAAATAAAAATAAAATAAAATAAAAAATAAATAAAATAAAATAATATAAAAAGTAAACAAAAAGCTAAATAAAATTTAATAAATAAAAATATAGTAAATAGATAAAGAAATTAAAATAAATAAATAATTTAAATAAATAAAAATACAAAAAATTGACATATAAATAGATAAAATATAAAATATAAAATTATTATATAATCAAATAAATAAAATTAAGTAAATAAAACAAAATTAAAAAAATTAAAAAAATATTAAAAAATTAAAAAAAATAAAATAAAATAATAAAAAAAAATAAAAAAAATTAACATAAATTAAATTTAAATAAATTTAAATATAAAAATAAAAAAAAATAAATTAAAACAAGAAAAAACATAAAATACAAAAAATAAAAAAACAAACAAAATAAATTCAAAATAAATAAATAAAAAATGAAAAAGATGAAAAATAAAATTTCAAATATAAAGGAAAATAAAAAATTAAATAAAAAATAAAAGAAATAAATAGCAAATGAAATAAAATAAAAAACAAAATAAACAAAAATAATTTAATAAATAAATAAAATATAATAATTAAAGAAAAAAATATAAATCAAAATACATAAATTAATTGTCAGGCTGTGGTCAAGTAAAAAGACATGAACTAGCTTGAATGGTCCGTTTTCTAGAAGATTTTAATGGTCCTATATGAATACTGTAGTGAAAATGTAATAAGTATTAAAATATAACTCAATATAAGGGTCTCTGTCAGCCAGGCTACTAGACTTAACCGGTAAAATAATTAATTTTTTTACTGAGTTGAAGCCACGCCCCTTCTTCTTACTAATAATTAATTATCTACTTAAGTATTACTTACAGTTAACTAGTTAATTACATTAAGTAATATAATTAATTAATGTAAATAAAATATCCCTTACAATTTTACTCCCTAACACTGTGCTCAATGATATAAGTCAATGGGAATAGAATTTAATAATAAAATTATAATAAAAAAACTTTAAAACAATTATATTACCTCAGTGAGAGATCTGGAATCCCGTGAAAGTAATATAATTAATTAATTATTGTGTAATTAATTGTGACAGTCCAAGGAACTCAAACTTTATTGCTAATAAATTTGATGTCCTTGTTGACGTACCAGTTTATTTATTTCTTATGTCATATATGTACTCCTTTTAGTCATTCTTTTTGTCACATTCTTACATTATATGGTGTAAATTCTGTATATTTTATTCCCTCATGTTTTGCCTATAAAAGGCCTCTTACTTTGTGCTTTTCAGAACTTTATTTTATCACTTACTTTACTATTACAATTACAATACAACACTTATTTCTATATTTTATAACTTTAGTATTTACAACAGCATAATTCTAATCTATAATCTATACTAATATTTTAAAACTACCTCTTATATTTGAGTAAATTAATCAAAGTGATTTAGAAATACGTACCTTTTGTTGAGAGACCATTAAAACCCTTAAATACCCCGTAAAAACCTTGAATAAACTTCTAGACCCAAAAGGACCCCTTGACAGTCTCAGTAATTCTAATCTCACTAATTATATATGGCTTACAATCTTATAGTTGGTAGAAAAATAGATTTTAATAAATTCAGATACTATTCAAAGACTTTATAAGTAATATTGATATTTATTGTAATTGTATTGGTTATATTTTTAATTGTAATGATAAATAATGAAGGAAATAAGACCAAAAACCTCCTTCTTTTATACACAATTACTTCTCCAATCACCCCTATAATTTACCAGCTCAATACACATGAAAACAACAGCTTTAAGTGTACTTAAAAATTATGTAGCCTTATATTTAAGCCTCTTAAAATTACCCTAACATATTCCAACTTAATATTAAGTACATAAGACTTATAAAGGGTGGATATATGCGTGTATATAAGGTGTTATAATGGCATATTTTGTATATTATCATAATTTTACTTATGTATACTATTTGTGTACTCTAATTTATTGCTCCCATGTATAGTCCATGTGTTTAAAATAAATTATAAGTACTTTTTACTCAGTCCTGGGGATCTTCAGGCTGACACTCGCCCACCCAAAAAAACAATGAAAAAATGATAAGTTATAAACTTTTTTTATTTTATATTATTTTCCAGGTATTCAGAAAATTCTGTAGCATTAAAGATTAATTATTTAAAGAAATAAAACATAATAAAATATTATGAGTACTGGGTTTTTAACCCCTCAGCTGGTTTAATAGAAATAAATTTTTGTTTAAATTTTTTAAGAAGGTAGGATAGATTTGAAATTTCTTTTTCAGGTATCCATTTATCAAATTCATTTGATTTCCCCTTAAATCTTAATAAATACTAAGTTCCTTTCTCTTTAGTAAGAATTTTTTTCTTGAGTATTTTCTCAATCTCTGCCTTTTCCAAAATTTCTTCTGGTTGCTTTTTAGGCCTTCCTCTTCTTTTTGGAAATAAGTCAGGATCATTTGCATGGTAAGGTTTTAATAATGAGATAGGTAAAACTAGATGTTTCCTATCATATGGGGCATATAATATGACTTCCACAGCATTATTACCAATCATTTTGCGTACTACAAAAGGTCTTACAAAGGGATCCTGCAATTTAACATTACCTTTTAAGTTATAATGTAGTGTTGAAATTAGGACTTCATCTCCTTTTTTGAATTCAAATTCTTTATGAGATTTATCCCACCTTTTCTTTTCTTTTCATATTCAAATTCTTTTTGGATGCATTCCTCTGCATGCTTTCTACATATTTGTTGCATATGAATAAATGATTTGGTACCAGGGTGTATATCTAACCTTGGTAATTTATTTAAATGATTTACTGGGGTATTTGGTACATATCCCAGCCAGAGTTCAAATGGTTTTTTCTCTGTTACAGAATGAGTTGTGCTATTATAAGCAAATTCAAGGCCAGGAATTAATTTTACCCAGTCATGTGTGAATTTCTCATTGTCTTTGTATTTCAATCCAAAGGCACAATATCTTCTGATCATATATTCTAGAGTCTGTATCATTTTCTCAGCCAGCCCATCAGTTTGTGCATGGTGTGCTGTAGACAATTTCAATTGACAACCTGATACTTCCATGAATGATTTCCAGAACTCAGAAGTAAATTTAGGGTCTCTGTCAGAGATTATGGCTTTGGGGAACCCCGCAGTATTCATCATTTGAGTCCACCATAGTAATTACAAGTCTTTTTCAGATACTTCTTTATGGGTAGGGATAAATTTACAAATTTTTGTTAATCTATCTACAATTTCCCAGAAAGAATTGAAACTTTCTTTTCCTGCTAATGGAAAGCCAGTGACAAAATCCATGTTTATAATTTCCCATGGAGCTTTTGGCTGCTCTATTTGTTGTAACAACCCAGCTCTCTTCCCAGATAATCTTTTAGATTTCTGACAAGAGTCACATGTTTCAATGAATTTTGGTACATCTTCTTTCATTTTTATCCACCAGGCTGTATTTTTAACTCTGGTTAATGTTTTGTTAAAATCAAAATGATCAGCTAAGATGTCATCATGACAAGTACTCAACATTAACTCTTTCATAGAAGGTGGTATAACTATTACATTACTTAGCTTGTTTCTGTAATATATATATCCATCTTCAATTGAAAGTTTACCTTTTTCCAATGCATTTTTATACTTTGGAGGCAAAGTTTTAATTAATGCACTCATGGAGGCATTAGTAGGATCATTTAAAATGGTAGATAATTTAGCCAAATCTTTATCAGATGAATAATTTTCCAATATAGTTTGCATAAACTCTTCCTCTAAATCCACTATATAAATCCCAAGTATATGTATCACCTCATTTTCAGGTACATAAGCTGGGTTGTAAGCATCATTTGGCAAAGGGCTTCTGGATAATAAATCCACATTAGAATGCAATTTTCCTTCTCTATGAGTGATTGTCATTCTTCCTCTGTACTCTTGTACAGCTAGTTGCAATCTAAATATGTGCCTATTAGGTGTTTTCATGTTTAGTAATGATTTCACTGCACTGAAATCTGTTATTAATTCAAACATCTGGTTTTCCAGATAGTAATGAGGTTTCTTCAAGGCCCACACAGAGACTAAACATTCCAGTTGGGTGGAACCATACCTTAATTCTGTCTTTCTTAAGGTTCTGGATATATAAAAGATAACTACTTCAGATAAGTTTCCATTTATTATCTTTTTTTTCTGTAAGGCAGCACCTAACTCTATGAAGCTTGCATCAGTGTACAAGCTAAAAGGTAGGTTAAAATCTGGCAGTCCCAATATTGGAGCTTACATTGAACACTCCTTCAATTTATAAAAGGTGTGTTGTCTTTCATTATTCCAAATGAAAGCCACATTTTTTCTGATGAATGTTTTTAAAGGGGTTGCAATTAATTGGTAGTTTTTTATATACTGCCTAAATATCCACACATACCTAAAAAACTTTGAACATCTTTCACATTCTTAGGTATACTAATGTTTTTTATTGCTGCCACTTTGTTCTGGTCAAAACAAATTTGTAATCCAGATACAACATGTCCAAGTACTTTCAAGGATTGAAACCCAAAATTACATTTTTTCAATGCAATTGTCATATTAATCTCATCCATCTTTTGATATACTCTTTTCAGGTGATTTAAATGTTCATCATATTTTTTTGAGAACACTATGATGCCATAAATATAAAATAAAATCCATCCTTCAATCATTTCCTTATGAAAAATACTATCCATCAATTTTTGGAAGACTGAAGGCGCATTTTTTGGGCCAAAAGGCATTCTCACATATTTATATATCACCATGTGTGTGGTTATGAGTAAGAAATTCTCAGAATTCTTTTCCACAGGAATCTGGTGGTAAACTTTGTTTCCATCCAGACAGGAAATATATTTTTCTCCTTGTAAAGTAGCATGGATAGAAGCTATCCTTGGTAGAGGGTAAATCTCATCCACATTGAATGTATTCAGAGCTCTGTAATCACCACATAATCTTGCCTTGTCTTTTTTATAAGTGATTAAAACTAGTGAAATAACACAATACTTAGGTGTTGTGTCCACTTTTCAACAATACCCATTTCTAACAACATTTTAATGTTGTCTTCAATGTCTTTCCTTTTTGCAGGAGAAGCTGGGTAAGGTTTCTTTTTCAAGCTACCAGGAATATTATCCAGATCACAACTTAAAGAGATTTTTGTCTCATGGTCTTTGACCAATCCTAGTTCATTTGAACCATGAGCAAATGCCATAGGATAAGATTTTATCAATCTCAAAATATTGTTTTCTTCAATTTTTGAGAGTTGAGGACTGAAAGAGGCCTTTTGGATTTCATTTTCCAATTCTACCACTTCAGAGGTGCTTATTCCACCTTGGAGTTGCTCTTCTTTAGGAGAAATGGAATAAACTAAATTTTCAGAGCAAATATTGAATTTTCTTTTCCCATTTACGCCTATAGTGAAGCAACTATTTGCAGGATCTAGTTTGATTCCAAATTTGGTCAATAAGTCATTGCCAATAATAAACCAATCACTACAATTTTTATTATCCATTACCACAAATTCACAAACTGCTCTTACATATCCATTATGATATTTAAAGAATACAGCAGATTTGTATTTGCCAATTGGATTTAATACTGAAAAAAACCCCTCCAGTTCTTTGTCTGTACAGGTTCTAGTCTTTCCTTATACTTACTTTCTAGTTTCATTAAAGTGTTAATAGAAACTACACTACCTGCAGCCCCAGTGTCAAGAATTTCATTCATTTCTTTTCCACATATAATAACAGGCGCTCTAATAGGTGTGATTTTTTAAGTATCATGAGATACATCTTTGATAATTTCAGCTTCTTCAATTGAAGTTAAAGATGTATCTGTATGAGGTATTGCATCATTCAGGAACATAATATCCTGTTCTAATACATATATCTTATTTTCATCATCACTGTAAGAAATGTTACTTTTATAATCCTCACTAGATTCCTCCTTTTTATCTTTGTGATTACTTTTTCTAGAATCTTGTTAGTTTTAAATAACATTAATTCTTTTCTTACAAGTATGACCTTTAGCCCAAGGTTCATTACATTTGTAGAAAGTGTTATTTTCTTGTATTTTAGGGACAAGGGGAGCTAAATGTTTTTTCTTCTCCACTGGTAACCTATTTGTAGTAGGTTTTACTGCCTCAACACTTTGCTTATAATTATTATAACTTGTTTCATATTTGTGGTTTAATAATATTTCATTGCATATATTACTAAATCAAGAAGTATCTCTGATGGTTTCAGTTCTAGCTACAATAATGTCTCTGACTGATATAGGCAATTTATATATTATTTTTTCTTTCCACTCATCATAATCCATTTTTGGATCCATAGCTTTCATGATTTTTATTAAATTCATTAAAAATACCATTGGTTTGTCTCCAGCTTTTGGATTATATCTGGCTTTCTCATACAATCTTTGTTGAGTGATTCTAAATTTTGGGCCACCAAATTGCCTTTCAATTAGTGCCTTCCATTCATTCCAGGAGTAGTTAACTCCCTCACTCAATACAGATTCAAACCATTATAAGGCCACATCTGTAAATAAAGATATCAATTTTGATGTAATTTCTTCATCAGGTAATTTGTATGAAAATTTTAAGTTATCAATTCTTTGAATGAATTGTTGCCAATCAGATTTTGAATCCCTGTCAAAAGAAGGGTACTGATCTAACTTAGGCCAGTTCTTTTGGTTAGTTTTTTCTTCCATAACCTGAGGAATATTGAGTAATTCACTTACTTTAGAAAGATGATCATTTATTTCATCTTTTACTGATTTTGTATTCTCAGAGCCCATGACACTATGTTCACGTTCAATCATTGGTTTATCATCTGAGTGTTTCATAAAAACTGGTACTCTTTCCACATAAGAGATATTATCTTTTACTTTATCAGAATTTTTCAAATTGTTAGCAATTCCAATTTCCACTCTTTTTAACCTATCTTTTATTACAGGTACATGAGTTAAGGTATCATTCACATTTGAAAATGATAATTTTACACATCCCTCTGTGGTAGCCATAATATTCTGAGAATGTTCCAATTTATTTTCTAAATTCTTAATCTCAGAGTTTAATCTTTTATGTTCATTGATTAATTCATTATCTAAATTCTCAATAATTTCTAACCTATTGGCTGTCATACTCAATGATTGTGTGAGGCTTTATAATACACTTTATGTATTATTGCTTGACTCTCTGGAGAAATTTTCCAATTTTTCAATTATTAATAATAATTTGCTAATTATTTTTGATTCCATTGGATTTTCTTTTAGAAAATATTCAATTTTTTCTGTGTCCAATTCAAAAGACTCATAATCAGGTTCAAGATTTAATTCATTTGGTTCCATTTTTATATTTATAGCATTATCCTAGTGGTCAATAAAACTATGTACATTGTCTTCATTTAAAGACAAGTTTAACTTGTTATTTTCAAATGAATAATTTTTTAATTTCTTATCAATTATATCCAATAACTCTAAATCAATTTCATTACCTATAAGTAATTCATTGTTAGGATTATATAATTTATCCTGAGAAGATGGATGACTTACCAATGTTATATTACATTTCCCCTGTAAGGAAGACTGCTGGAGCCCTTCTGTTGAGTGTTGTTGTAGTTTTGGGTGTACCAATCACACTTCCATTTGCTTACAGTAATTTTTTGGCCCTCCTCTTGGGCTGGAGGTGTGGCTATGGAACTGTTAGGTTCCACTGTTGGTGGTTGAGCCTTTATTTCTACTAGAGCTTGATTGACTTCTACAAAACCCTGAGCTGCTCTTTTCTCCAGATTGTTTATCTGGTCCACTATATTGTTGACTCTTATTGTCAAGGTGTTCAGTAGAGTGGAGAGGGAGTGAATTTGTTCTTGTAAGGTATTTCTTGTTTTCTTTATTGATACCTGTTTTAATAGCTTTTCCCTTTCCTCCAGAGACATTTGTGGAGTGTTGCTGTTTTTGGGGGAATACTGGCCCTCCATTTGTATGTCTTGTAACAGGTCTTTCAGCTCTAGGTCTTAAGCTATAAGATTTTGCCTTATTACTCACAATATCATTGTTGTCACACATTTTTAAGTGAAATTTAATCAAAAGAATTGAAATGTGAGATCTTAAAACTTCAAAAGGAGTTTTATCAGTATTTATCAATACCACTGAGACAATTTTATTGCTTACTTGTAGGTATGAAGTGAATTTAAAAGTGCCAAAAGTCAAATATGCTTTTATGTGGTCACTTGATTTAACTGGTCTAAAATATGTAGCACTGTTTTTATATTTAAAAAAGAAAATCTGTCAGTAAGATTCTTTCTAAATATTAAATGGATTCTACAAACCTATAAAAAGGGATTAAGATTCCTGTTTAAAAGAAAAAATTAATCGGTTTAACTGGTTTATTATCTGCAAAGATCACAAATTTAATTGGTCTATTGACAGACTTCCACTAATAACAATTATATGTTAATTTAGTGGTAAAAGGTTTTATCTGCAAAGATCACAAAATTAATTGGTCTATTGACAGATTCCCACTAATAACAATTATATGTTAAATTAGTAGTAAAATTGTTGATTAAATATCACAATTTTATTATATAACAGGGCTTCTTTTTCTGAAATCACTATATTAGTGACCCCAACCTGTTGTAATTATCCAAATATTTCTATAGGGATTTTATTTACTTGTAGCCTCTTTTTTTTAAATTTTTACTTACTGGAAGATAACCAACAGAATTCTTGAGGAAAGTTCCCCAACTTTCAAGGGGTCTTTTATGTCTAGAAGGTTTTTAATGGTGGTCCAACGGCAGTAACAGTGGAAATTTAGGATTTCAAAGTTTAGAGTACGTTGGTATATCTTTTTATTTGTTTTACTCAAAAATAGGAGGTAAGAATTTTAATTATTATTATAAATTAATGAGATAGTACTACATGAATGTAATTACTAAAAACAATAATGGATAGTAATAAAGAATTAAATAGAATAAGTGTTTGTTTAAAGTAAGTAAGTAATGGATGATAAAAAACAACCAAAAAGAGAGGCCTTATATGGGCAAAGGAGAGACAAAGCACATTAAAAAAATTCTAAAAACAGTATTATGAGAGAGAGAAAAAGAATATTCCCAAAGGAATATTTTCAAATAATAAAGTTTTTCTAAAAAGAAGGCATCAAAAAAGGTGTATTTACAGAATATGACAGGAATAAAGTAATTTATTTAATATTTACTGTAAAGGTCAATTCTAAATAAGAAATTTGAATACTTTGTATATATTTATTTTTATTTGAATATTAAATTTTTATTTTAATTTAAAATTTATTTTAATATAAATTTTTATTTCTTTCAACCTGTCATTGAGCACGGTGTTAGAAAAAAAATAGAAGGGACATTTTAATATTTAATTTTAATTATTCATTAAATTTACCATTTTGGAATTAGTTAATTTATTATAGGTGATTTTAATGTAAATAAATTATAATTAAAATAATAAGGCGTGGCTTCATCCAGTAAATAATTAATTATTTTACTGGGTAAGTCTAGCAGCCTGGCTGACACCAATTGTCAGGCTGAGGTCAAGGACAAAGACATGAACTAGCTTTAATGGTCAGTTGTCTAGAAGATTTTAATGGTCCTATATGAATACTGTAGTACAAATCCAATAATTATTAAAATATAACTCAATATAAGGGTCTCAGTAATTTTAATCTCAATAATTATATATGGCTTACAATTAAATAGTTAATAGAAAAAAAGATTTTAATAAATTCAGATACTATTCAAAGACTTCATAAGTAATATTAATATTATATTGTAATTGTATTGGTTGTATGTTTAATTGTAATGATAAAAAATGAAGAAAATAAGACTGAAAACCTCCTCCTTTCATACACAATTACTTCCCCAATGACCCCTATGATTTACAAGTTCAATACACAGTTAATGACGCCTCATTCTAGCCAATAGACATGTTCAGAACCAAAAAGAGTGACTATTAATATAATTAAAATGATATCACCAGCCAAAATCCTGTAATAATAGAGATAATCCATCAAAAATAAAGAATAAGCAAAAAAGAGAGTATATGCATATTATACATTAATATGAAAGGCCAAAAAAGAAAAATTAAGGCTAATTAAGACTTAATAATAAGGGGTAGTAACTGTAGAAATTTTGGGGCTAATTATGACATTATGCTATGTGAAATCCCCATTCAAAAATAACTAAAATTGCCTGAGAAACAACCAAAAAACCCAAAAAAGGGTGTGAGATGTGGGGTAACTACATGCAGTCCTTGTCATGTGCTTGAACAGGTAAATCCTTGACTAATTTAAGCAGAATTAAGTGTGGTAGTGAATTAAAGTGCCAAGATTGAGGTTATTAATGAAATTAGTGCATATAAAGAGGGTCAATGCATTTATAATTAGCTAGGACACTAAATAAGCGCCTGTCACCTATTTTAGTGTGTTTCCCCACAGTAGGTGTAGAATGTGGTGTAATTATAGTGTGAAAAAGCTAACTTTGCTAAAAATGAAGCTATTCACATGGGAAAAAAGCAGGCAGTATGTGGCCAGTACACAGAAGCCATTTCTGGCATAAAAAACACAAAATATGAAAAGTGTTATTTTTATGCATTTGAGTAGCCAAATCAATAGTCCTAATCAAGAAAAATTGATATGTCAAAGCACATTTTTAATATGATTAAATTTGTAGCACATATAATCAACTTTAAAGTGATTTAAAGTGCATTTCTTGTTTTTTACATAAAACATTGAAAACAACAGCTTTAAGTGTACTTAAAAATTATGAGGTCTTATATTTAAGGTTCTTAAAATTACCCTAATATATTTCAACTTAATATTAAGTAAATAAGACTTATAAAAGGTGGAAATATGTGTGTATATAAGGTGTTATAATGGCATATTTTGTATATTTTTAAAATTTTACTTATGTATACTATTTGTGTACTATAATTTATTGCTCCCATGTATAGTGCATGTGTTTAATATAACTTATAAGTATTTTTTACTCAGTCCTGGGAATATCCAGGCTGACATTAACATTAAAAAATAAAAAATAAAAAATTGAAAAATGAAGAAAAAAACATAAAAAAAAAAAAAAAATTCATATAATAAAAAATAAAATGAATAAATGATTTAAACAAAATATAAAAAAAACTCAAAACAAAAAAATACAAAAAATAGTGAAAAATTAAATACAAAATAAAATATAATTAAATAAAATGATAAAAACTAAAAATTAATAAAATAAAAAAATAATAAAAAAATTTAAAAAATTGAATATAAAATATATAAAAAATTAAAAAAATTAAAATAAAAAATGGAAAATTAGAAACAAAAAGTAAGAAATATCTAATATAATATAAAAAATATAAAATAAAAAATAAAAAATAAAAAACATAAAATAAAAAAGATAAAATATAAAAAAAAAAAAAAAAAATAAAAAAATAAACAAAAAAAAAATAAATAAAAAATAAAAAAATAAAAAAATAAAAAATAATAAAAATAAATAAAAATAAAATATAAAAGATAAAAAAAAATAAATAAAAAATCTAAATTTTAAAATATAAAATATAAAATATAAAATATAAAATCTAAAATAGAAAATAGAAAATATAAAATCTAAAATAGAAAATATAAAATAAAAAAGATGAAATAAAAAATAAAAAATGAAGAATAATAAATAATAAATAATAAATAATAAATAAAAAATAAAAAATAAAAAATAAAAAATAAAAAATAAAAAATAAAAAATGAAAAATAAAAAATAAAAAATAAAAAATAAAAAATAAAAAATAAAAAATAAAAAAAAAAAAATAAAAAAAAAAAAAAAAAAAAAAAAATAAAAAATAAAAAATAAAAAATATGAAATATAAAATCTAAATTCTAAATTCTAAAATATAAAATATAAAATATAAAATATAAAATATAAAATATAAAATATAAAATATAAAATATAAAATATAAAATATAAAATATAAAATATAAAATATAAAATATAAAATATAAAATATAAAATATAAAATATAAAATATAAAATATAAAATATAAAATATAAAATATAAAATATAAAATATAAAATATAAAATATAAAATATAAAATATAAAGTATAAAATATAAAGTATAAAATATAAAATATAAAATCTAAAATATTAAATATTATCTATAAGATATAAGATATAAAATATAAAATATTAAATACAAAATATAACATAAAAGAATAAAAAATAAAAAATAATAAATAAAAAAAATTAAAATTAAATTATTAAATTCAATAAAATAAAATAAAAAAAAGTATTTAAAAATTTAAAATTTGAAAATTTAAAATTAGAAATTTAAAAATTAAAACTTAAACATTAATAAAAAATTAAAAAAAGTAAAAAACAAAAAATAAATAAATGAAAAAATGAATTGTAAAAAATATACAATATAAAATAAAAAAATAAATGAATGAACTATAAAAAATAAAAAAAATGATGAAATAAAATGAGAAATTAAAAACTAAAAAATGAAATAAGTTAAAATTAAAAAATGAAAAAATATAAAACAAAAGAAAAAAATTCAAAAAATAATAAATTAAAAAAATTTAAAAAAGTAAAAAATTAAAAGAAAAAAATTATAATTAAAATAAAAAAATAAATAGAAAAAAATTAAAAATTAAATTAAATTAATTAAATAAAAAAATAAATAAATGAAAAATAAAAAAGTAAAAAAGAAAGAATAAACAAATTCAAAATAATAAAAAAATAATAAAAAAAATAATAAAAAATAAAAAATAAAAGATAAAAGATAAAAAAAATATCATTTTTAATTAAAAAATGAAAAATAAAAATTAGAGTAAATGGAAGGATCATTGTTATTTATTTATCATTTAAACAACTGAAAAATATGCTAGAAATCACATGCAAAATATGCCAATAATGCCTAAAAAATATTTAAAAAAGTTCCTGAAAAATTAACCAAAAATGACTGCATCACATGCTTAAGAAAAGTTACAATTGCACCAAACAATGTTTCTAAATGCACTAAAAAATGCTTTTAAAATACACTGAAAATGCATTAAAAATGTGCAAAAACTCTTTCAAAATACACTAAATAGGGGGTGTCAGTTCTGGCAAATCCGCACTTACAAATCTGCACTTAAATAAGTGCGGCTTTCCAAAACACACTAGCACCAATACTGGTGGATTTAAAAATGAAATAAGTCACTTATTTCACTCAAATCCGCACTTTCTCAACCAAAAGTGCTGATTTCACCATCAAGTCCCATTTCACTGATTTGTCAGCATCATCCCATTCATACGCAGCACTCCGCAGCATAACACTTCATAACTCAAAACATCATACATCACTTACATCTTCATATCATATCATATAAGAGTTATGCCTTCCTCACTTTCAAATTGTGATAAATTACATAAAGCAATGACTTTCATGGCTCTTGAACTGCTCTTGGACTCTGATTGCGATTCTGATTCTGATCTAGAAGAAGATTTTGTCTTTTTATCACAAATGACCACAAAACGTTACCTTCTTCCCAGAAAGCCTCAAGTACCTCATAACCCCAAGTACACCATCCAAACAATTCTTAACCTATCTACACCCAGTTTTAGACAGCTGTTCAGGACTTCTCAGGAATATTTCCTTAAATTGCTTGAGCTTATTCAGGATCATCCCATATTTCACAATAATTCTCAAAAAGAATAACAACATCCTTCAATTCAATTGGCCATCACACTATGTCATTTGGGTTCAAATGGTAATGGAGCCGCTTTGAAACGTTTAGAAAATGTCTTTGATTTAGGGTATGGTTCAGTTAACACTTATACCAAACAATGTATCACTGCCGTCAACTCCTTGTAATCTCAACTTCTCACCTGGCCAACAAAAGAAGAGCGACTTGAATCATCTCAGGTTATGCAAGCAGAGGGCTTCCCAGGATGTATTGGTTTTGTTGATGGTACTGCTATTCCTTTGAGCCAGAAACCTGCTCAAGGTGGAAACAATTACTTTCACATTCTTGTCAAAAATTTTCACCAAAATATTTACAAGTCAAAAAAATTCTATCTCTGTTTTAAAAAATTGGCAATACTCTCCCCTGCATTTTATTGAAGCAAGGGGTGGATATCACCAAAATTTTTCTAAGTCATCGATTTCACATGTCAGATTTGAAAATTCGGCAATACCCCCCCTTCATTTTATTGAAGTAAGTGGTGGAAGTCATCTAAATTTAATATAATTACATAAATTATTAAATAAATATCTAATATATATCAATTTCCCTAGTTTAAAGTAATGACAATCTGTCAGCCAGGCTATACCAGGAGCCCAGTAAGTGATATGTTAACTTATTGGACCTGAAAGAGGGAATAAATAATTGCATTTGATGTATATAAATTAATATTTTATTGCATAATAAAATTATATAAGTATCTTATTAAATATAAGTGTTATATAAATTTTGTTGTTATATAAATTATTTATACATTTAAATTAAGCATAATATATTTTATATTCTACAAATAATGGCGCATTTTTATGTATTTAATAATTATAAATTTATAATTAATTAATTACTAACATATATTATAATTATATATGTAAAATTGACTTATAATGTAATTACATTAATGATTTAAATTTATATATTAAATAAAACTTCATATATTATTAAACAATCAAATTGGGCGCTTCTTTTGACCCTTAATTGTGTCAGGAAAAAATTAAATAAATTATAATACTTATTTTATAAAATAGTATTATAAATTCTCAATTTGAATTAATTAATTGTTTCATTTAAATTAGTTATTTAATTACATAATGAAAACAATTAAATCATTTTAATTTACACTGAATTAAATTGATTACATACCTTGTTACGTCAAAACATGTTATTTGTTTCACTTAGAAATGCTGAAAACATATTGTAATACTTGTTTTGAATTGTTTTTCCCATAGTTCTTATGTCACAGGGTTGTTTAGTTACTCATTATTTTATATTAACTGATTTGGGAATTTGGGATGGGAAATTTATTTTCTTAATTGGGATTCTTATTATTTTTGTATATTTTTCTCTCAATTACTATGTTACAAATATCTTCTTGTTTTACTTCATTACTATTTTGTATATAGTCAGTTGTAGCACTTTAGAGGACCCATTGCCTATAAAAAGGCCTTGGATAATCCCCTGTAGCATGATCACTTACTATACACTAAACAACTTGAACATATTTTTATATTACGTTTATATTATTTTTTATTAGTATCGAAATTCTAATTTAAATTCTATATAAATATTCAAAGGTTGCCTTAAGTCTGATAGTACTCATAGTGTTTTCTGCGCAGAACCCTTACCTTAAATAATATTAACATTTAATATTACCTCATTTTATTTGTGTCATCCCTCAAGTAATTCGTTGTTGCTCCTCTCCAATAAATTAAATAATTTTTTATATCTTATTTCTTTTACTTCCCAAAACCTTTTTTTCCTTGTCCTCCTATCTTTCTTCCCTTTTTCTTCCCCTCTTCTAGACGACTGACCAACAACTGTGAGCCTTTCCAAACGACGACGACGATACCAATACTTGCAATGAACGACATAACGCACAGACCACCCATCAAAAAAGAAACTTTTGCCACGACCGTGTTTTGAACTTGGGTTTGATTTATTAGGTTTATATTAAATTAATTCATATATTATTTTGAAGTGATTTTCCGATCACTATAGTAAGTTAACCTTTGCACCTCTCACTCATATTACTATATTTTTACTGCAATAACAGTGATTGTGGCTTAATTGCTGATTCACTGAGTGTAAGTGTTCATTTATTATATATTTTTTTTCCCTAGTTGACCATTATAGAGTGTTAAATTCCTCTTAGTCCTAGAAGAATTAACATTATTATTAATAAAAATTGAATTATTAATTTAATTATTTTTTATTATTAATTTTTGTTTAATTTTGGTTGACTTAGATAGCACTTTGTGCTTAGTCCTATATATTGCCATATTTAATATTGGTAATTTAATTAATTGGTTGAAGCAACTTAATTGTTTATTCCCAATTTTTTCTTTGCAGTCCATTTTATTAATTATTTTTTATAAATATTACTTTATATTAAAAACTTTTGTTTTATATAATTTAATTAATAAAAAAATTTTTTTTTTTTGGAGCAAATTATTAACTGATTTTTATTAATTTTTTTTAAGAATTAATTATTCTTCCCACTATTATGTCCAACAATTTGGCTGAGAAAATGGATAACATGCAAGTGGATGAAACTGAAATTGATTATGATGCTGATACTGTGAGTTCTTCTAAGGTTGAAAATAAAAAATCTTATGCTAACAAGAAAAATTCACATAATTCAGGATGTGGAAATGGCAGGAGAAGTAAACAAATCAAACCCCCTTCCCCCAGCACAACAGAAGGAAGTAAAACCTCCAGTACCTCAAGAAGGTCTTCCAAAAGGATTCAAAATAAAAAAGCTTCCTCTGCCCCAGCAAAGCAGCAATCTGTCCAGTCATATCAAAGAACTGAGGACAGAAAACATGAAATACAAGGCAAAAGTAGACACCTTGTGGAATCAATTTCAGTAACTCAGGAACCAAAATCAGGCCCAGGCCCCTCCTCAGTTGCCTCCCAATCAGCCTCAGTTTCAGGCTCAACCTTCACAGCTCCCCTGCTCCTCCATCCAAAATCAAAGTACTATGGAAGTAGAGCAATGGAAATGGGATTATCTAATGAGTCACTACCAGCAGAATGTGCAACATCCTCCTCATCATCAGCCTGGCCCATCCACAAAACCCAATTTCAATCCTCCTCCTCATACTTACCAACCAAGCAGGAGAAAGAAGGCCCAAGCACAATCCCAAACTCAGTCTCAGGGGAAGTTTCCTCCTCTGCCATGGTAAGTAATTTGGTTGATAGTCACTTGGGAATGTTTTCTAATAAGACTTCTTCTGCAGGTAATATTATTGAGAATGGTGAAAGAACAGTTAAACCTGTTAAAAGACAGCTTCCTGTAACTAGTAGCCCTATTAATGTAATTAGCAAATTGTCATTTGATGAACCTCTACATTTGACTTCTACTTCTTTAATTAATCCTTCTCTTGCAATTAAGAATGATTCTGTTTCCCCTGAAGTCTATGACTTAATTGAGAAAACTTCTGAAGAAATATTGAAAGATACCCTTGATTTTAATGTTGTAAAAGACAAACAATTGAGATTAGTGTTAATCCATAAAAATGATAGATTAAATAATTTGCACTTGCAATGTAAAGTAAGTTCTTCTGTACAGGATACAGCTTATTTTAAAATCAAAGAAACCTTGAATATTGTTCTTAGCCAACAAAAACAGATAAGGAGTGACCATAGAGCTATCTTAGATAAAAACATCAATCTAAATAAGACCTTGAGTGAATTGAGATCCCTTATTGAGGAAAATTATCTATTAAAAAATGAAATAAAGTCTTTACAAAATGAGTTTAAAAAGCTAAAGAATAATTTCCATGCACTGAGTGCCAAACACACAGTTTCTGAGGACAGAAATGTTTTATCTCTTGCAAAAATAAATGACCAGATGTCTGAAATTCCAAGGATAAGAAACTATGTGTCTGACCTGCAGGAAAAATTTTCAACCTTAACCATCAATAATTATGGTATAAATGAGAATGCTTTCCATAAGCTGCATAAAAATAAAGAAAAAGAACCTGAACAGAGCTCCTCTTTTCTTCCTCATATTTCAGCCATTAAAAAAACTGACAATGAGTCTGTAAAATCTTTTGCTACTAGCAAAAAATCTTGTGATGGTCATGTATCAGCTGTTTCTGTAAATAATGAAATTTCTGAACACCTGGCTAAACTTCAGGAATTATTAATGATGAATAATTCAAACCAAAAAGTGGACCATCCCAGTAGTCAGAAAAATTGGCCTAAGTTGGACCAATATCCTACCTTTGATGGTGATTCTTCTTCTGATTGGCAACACTTTATCCAAAGAATTGAAAATTTAAAGAGACCTTATAAACTACCTGATGAGGAAATTGTTTCTAAGCTAATTTCTTTATTTTACAATGTAGCCTTGATGTGGTATGAATATGTCCTTTTGGATAACAATCATTATACATGGAATGATTGGAAATCCTTGATTGCAAATCAGTTTGGTGGTTCAAAATTCAGGTTAGCTCAGCAAAGACTGTATGAGAATACTAGATATGTATCCTCCTCTGTTGAAAAGCCCATTGTTTTTCTTATGAAAGTAACAAAAGTCCTAAGAGCAATTGATCCAAAGATGGATTATGATATTTGGACAGATAAAATCTTGTATATATTACCAAATTCTCTTAGAGACTTAATTGTGGCTAGAACTGAGCATGTAAGGGAAAATTCTTCTTTCATTAATATCTGTAATGAGGTACTACTCAACCATAGATATGAACTAAAGAGTTACCTTGGTAAATCTTATAATGATCAGAATAAACCTTCTACAAAACTCCCAGATAAATCTGGTAAACCCTCTGCCCCAGTTGCACCTAAAAAATATGCAAAAAATACTTGTTATAAATGTAACAAACCATGGCAAAAGGGTCATGTTTGTGACAAGAAAATTCATCTTGTTGAACAAAATGAAGACACTGATGAAGCTGAAATTGATAAATCTTCTAGTGATTGTGAAAGTAATATCTCCTATGGCAATGACTCTGTTAAAGATGTTTTAATGTTAGAACAGGATGTCCATTATTTAGATAATATATCTGAGGAATGTGTATTGGATTTATCTTCAGTGGAAATGCTGAAATAATAAAAGATATTACTAACGATTCTGTAGCCATCTCCCCCTTGAAAGCACCTGTTATCATTAATGGTAAAAATGTTGATTTAGTTCTTGACTCTGGTGCTGGAGGAAGTGTAGTGTCTGAAAAGGCTTTAGCTTTAGTAGATAAGGATTATTTGAGTAAATTATTACCTATAACTTCTGAAAAATGGAGAGGGTATGGTTCTACCTTAATTCCTATTGGCAAATACAAAACCTCTGTATTCTTCAAATATAATGGTGGTTTTGTCAGAGCTATTTGTGAATTTGTTGTCATGCAAAATGATAATTTAAGCAATTGGTTTATTATGGGTAATGATATTTTAACCATGTTTGGTGTGAAATTGGACCCAGAAAATAATTGCTTCACCTTGGGATTGAATGGAAAAAGGAAATTCAAAATTTCCTCCTCTAGAAAACCTTCTGGGCATCTGTTAAAGTCTTGTAACTCACTAATCCAGTATAAAGGCGGAACAACAATTGAAATGGATGATTTATTAAATGAAATAAATACTACTTCTTTTGGTGATCAGTTAACTAGTGAACAAAGGGATTCTATTATTGCCTCAATTACCTCTTTCCCTATGGCTTTTGCTCATGGTTCTCATATCTTAGGATTTGTTCAGGAAGAAATGAAAATTACCTTATCCTGTAATTTGAGTGATATTCCTCCTTCCCTTAAGAAAAAACCATATCCTGCTTCTCCATTGAAAAGAAAAGATATTGAAGATAATATTGAAACATTATTGAAAATGAATATCATTGAGAAAGTGGATGTCACCCCCAAATATTGTGTCATCTCCCCAGTCTTGATTTCATATGAAAAAGATAAAGCTAGATTATGTGGAGATTACAGAGCTTTAAATACTTATACTGTTGATGATATTTATCCTTTACCCAGAATTAATTCAATACATGCTACCTTGCAAGGTGCAAAATTTATTAGTTGTCTGGATGGTAATAAAGGATATCATCAAGTTCCAGTTGAGAAAAATTCTCAAAAATTTTTGCTTATTGCTACTCATATGGGAATATATAAGTATGTTAGAATGCCATTTGGCCCTAAAAATGCTCCTTCAGTTTTCCAGAAAGTCATGGATAATACTTTCCATCAAGAAATAATTGAGGGATGGCTTATGGTTTATATTGATGATATCATAGTTTTTTCTAAAACTTTTGATGAACATATGGTTCATTTGAATAGAGTTTTCCCAAAAATGGATGAAATCAATATGACTTTGTCCTTGAAAAAGTGTAAATTTGGTTTTCAATCATTGAAAGTCCTTGGCCATGTTGTGTCAGGCCTACAAATTTGTGTAGACCAAAACAAAGTTGCTGCAATTCAAAATGTGAAAGCACCAACTTCTGTAAGAGAAATCCAAAGTTTTTTGGGTATGTGTGGCTATTATAGACAATATATTAAAAATTATCAGGTCATAGCCTTGCCTCTTACAAAACTGACCAGAAAAGATGTTGCCTTTCTCTGGAATAATGACTGTCAAAAAGCTTTTGATACCTTAAAAGGTTGCTTAATGACAGCCCCTATATTGGCTCTTCCAGATTTTAACAAACCATTTGTCCTGTATACGGATGCTAGCTTTGTTGGTCTGGGTGCTGCCCTTCACCAGAAACAAATTATAAATGATAAATCCTCAGAGGTTGTAATTTGTTATATTTCAAGAACCTTGAGAAATAGTGAATTGAAATATGGTGCCACTCAATTAGAGTGCTTAGCAGTTGTTTGGGCTCTTGAGAAGCTTCATTACTATCTCGATGACCAAAAATTTGAATTGGTAACTGACTGTAGTGCTGTGAAGTCCCTCTTAAACCTGAAAACACCTAACAGACATATGTTCAGGTGGCAACTTGCTGTTTAAGAATACAGAGGAGGGATGACAATTATCCATAGGGCTGGAAATGTTCACTCCAATGTTGATATGCTCTCCAGATTGCCTCTGCCAAATAATGACTCAAATCACCACGGGAAATCTGGGGGTGAACTGCTAGCAGTTCCCTCTTTTTGAAACTATTAGGAATTTTTCAGTAAACTGTTGGGAAACCATCCTGAAACTGTCAGAAAGAAGTTTTTAAATCTGATGAAAAAACATTGAAAAAATAAACTGTCACAGATTGAATCCAGAACAATCCCTCCTTGAGCAGAGCTTAAGAACCACATTGAACATCAGTTAATCTCAGGTTTGGCAAAAGGTTGAACAACATCACTTAGCATACCTTAATATTCAAATATTAAACTTGAATATATGTTGTGTGTTTGATATAGATGCATATGCATTTGAATTTGCATGGTGGATACTTATTGCATGCTAAAAATTGATGTGAATTGCCTATCCAAAGTGTATGCATAATGACTATGAAGAATAAATATGCATAAAAATATGCATAAAAAATATGCATAAAATATGCATAAAAATATGCATATTGAATATGCATAAAAATATGCATATTGAATATGCATTAAAAATATGCATATTGAATATGCAAAAAAAGGTGCATATACGTATATGAATAAAATATATTAATATGCATAAATATGCATAATGATTGAAAAATGCAAAAAAAATGATGCTTAACGAGTATATTTTATGCATAAATAGAAATATGCAATATGAATTAATATTGCATACAGATAACACTGGCAAACCATTTTGACCAAAACTCATACTAAATTTTCATTCTGGACTAAAGGTGTGAGGGAAGGAAGAAAAACAGTCTGACGTTAGAAAAATGCTACATGCACTCATTTTGTAGCAGAGCAAATGAGAAGTGCTGAATTATGGTTGGTGCCCATAATTTAGTATGATATCATAATTTTATTTAATTGTTTTCAATATTGAAAAGACTTTAGGTCGGTTGGTATGGATCTAGCTGTGCCAGGGTCTAATCTAATTATTTTAACAATTTCTTAATAATTAACGGGCTTTAATACAAAAACAGGTTGTATTTTTTGTGGGATATTGGATATGATAAGGTCTTTTTTAAAAAAAACTTATATTGTTTTTAAATATTCCTGAATCAGATGTGGGATAATCACTACAAAAAATTGTAGTACTGTGGGCAATAAAATATATGCACAAGCAGTAAAGAAAGGACCGAGTGAACCCTTTTTGTGCAGTGGGAATCATTAGAGTGGAATTGTGGATGAAAAATATAATTCATTATTACCATTTTATTTAATCAAAAAATTTATAATATTAAAAAGAACTATTGATTAATTGGTATTTGACCTTTGTGCCTCACTCATATTTATCATTTGATTGATTTTTGTCACCATTATGTTATTAATATTATAAGTATAGCAAAAACTCGTGTGCCAAATGCATACTGGGTGATGTTACACCTTTTATAATATTATTAAATAAAGGTAAAAAAATATGAAAATGATTTGTTTTACAAAAATTAAATTGATATCCAAAAGCAATATGAGGGATAAAAAGGTAAAATTAAAGGAATCAAATATGAACTAAAAAATTAAAATAAATATACTGCCATCAAGAGCAAGTAGACATGTTGGGGCAAATGTCCACCAGTGAGGCTAAACTTGGACTATAATTGCTTTTTTGAAAAACAAAAAAGTGTCAATCTGAGGTTTAA
The DNA here is from genome assembly GCA_030280995.1 of Hemileia vastatrix. Classification (NCBI taxonomy): domain Eukaryota; kingdom Fungi; phylum Basidiomycota; class Pucciniomycetes; order Pucciniales; family Zaghouaniaceae; genus Hemileia; species Hemileia vastatrix. The sequence goes on along the minus strand of JASXTE010000001.1, from coordinate 30,257,323 downwards.
AAAAACTTCAGCATAACCATTTAGCCATATCAAACAACTTCTAGTTCAATGATTGAGAGAGAATTGATCACACCAGACTGCATGTGACAAAAAGTGTCCAGCACAAGTTCGGCCGAACTTGTGCTGGACACATTTATGATGGTGAGTAGCTAGGGTAGAATTTTTCTTCAGTTAATCTGGTATTTCTTATAAACATGTCCATTGGTACTTGATCTTTGTGCCTCACTCATATATATCATTTGATTAATTTATTGTCACCATTATATTATTAATATTATAAGTATAGCAAAAACTCGCGTGCCAAATGCATATTGGGTGATGTTACACCTTTTATAATATTATTAAATAAAGGTAAAAAAATATGAAAATGATTTGTTTTACAAAAAACAAATTGATATACAAAAGCAATATGAGGGATAAAAAGGTAAAATTAATCTCAAAGAGATCAATTATGAAAAACAAAATACTAGTGAAATTATTGCTCTCAAGAGCCAGTAGAAGTGTTGAAAAAAATGGGAGCCATCAGGGCTAAATTTTAATAAGTGACCTTTTTTTTAAAGATAAAAAATTATACACCTGAGGTTCGGAAGAACAACAGGTGGATGATTCAGCTAAACAAAACTGCTTGTAGTGAAGTTTAATAAAAAAATGTTTTTTTGTTGCCATATAGAGAATTGATCCCATCTGACTGCACGTGACTAAAAGTTTCCAGCACAAGTTCGGCCGAACTTGTGCTGGACACTTTTATGATGGAGAGTAGCTTGGGTGGAAATTTTCTTCAGTTCGTTCATCTTGTATTTCTCATAAACATGTCTACTGGTATTTGATCAGTCTGTATCTTTCATATTTATCATCCAATTAATATTTTATCACCATTATATTATTAATGTTATTAGTATAGCAAAAACTTGTGTGCCAAATGCATACCATGTGAAGTTATACCTTCAATAATTTTTTAAAATAGATGTAAATAAATATGGAAAGGAATAGTTTTACAAAAATTAAATTGAAATTTAAAAGTAAAAAGAGGAATAAAAGAGTAAATTAAAAGTCAAAGAGTTAAAATATGAAAAAAATACTGGTAAAATTCCTGCTATCAAGAGCCAGTAGAGGTGTTAAAGCAAATGGGAGCCATCAGGGCTTAATTGCAATAAGTGAACTTTTCTTTAAAGATAAAAAATTATACACCTGATATTGGGCAGAACAGCAGGTGGATGATTCAGCTAAACCAAACTACTTCTAGTGAAATTTGATAAAAAATTCTTTTTGTTGCCATACAGAGAATTGATCCCATCTGACTGCACATGACCAAAAGTGTCCAGCACAAGTTCTGCCAAACTTGTGCTGGACACTTCTATGATGGAGAGCGGCTGGGGTAGAATTTTTCTTCAGTTCATCTGGTATTTCTTACAAACATGTCTACTGGTATTTTATCTTTGTGCCTCACTCATACATATTGTTTGATTAATTTTTTGCCTTAATTATATTATTAATTATATAAGTATAGGAAAAAATCGTGTGCCAAATGCATACTGAGTGATGTTACAAATTTTATAATATTATTAAAAAAATGTATAAAAATATTAAAATAATTTATTTTAAAATTTATTAATTGATATCCAAGAGCAATATGAGGAATAAAAAATTAATTTAAAGTGATCAAATATGAAAAAAGAAATCCAAGTATTATTGCTAATATCAAAGGCCAGTAGAGATGTTGAAGCAAATGAGAGCCGTCAGGGATAAATTGTACTTAATTGATTGTTTTTTAAAGATAAAAAATTGTGTACCTGTGGTTTGGATGAACTCTAGGTGGATAATTCAGCTATATCAAACTACATCTAGTGAAGTTTCTTATCAAATAATTTTTTTCATTTCCATAGAGAGAATTGATCCCATCTGACTGCACCTGACCAAAAGTGTCCAGCACAAGTTCGGCCGAACTTGTGCTGGACACTATTATGATGGAGAGTAGCTAGGGTGCAGGTCTTCTTCAGTGCAACTGTTATTTTTTTAAAACATGTCAAATGGTATTTGATCTTTCTGTGTTATTCATATTTTATTATCTGATTAATTTTGTGTAATTAGATTTTTATTAATTTTATTAGTACAGAAAAAACTTGTGCGCCAAATGCATGCCATGTTATATTACACCTTTTATAATATTATTAAAAAATGTTAAAAAAATATGAAAATGATTTATTTTCCAAAATTATAAATTAATATCCAAATGTAACATGAGTGATAAAAAAGTAAAGTAAAAGAGATCAAATATGAAAAAGAAAAATTCAAGAAAAATTCCTGCCTTCAAGAGCCAGTAGAGGTGTTGAAACAAATGGGTGCCACCAGGGCTAAATTTGATAAAATTTAATTTTTTTTAAAGATAAAAAATTTTTCACCTGAGGTTTGGAAAAACTCAAGGTGGATAATTCAGCCATACCAAACTACTTCTAATGTAATTATTTAGAATTTTTTTTAATTTAATTTCCACAGAGAGAATTGATCCCATCTGACTGCACCTGAACAAAAGTGTCCAGCACAAGTTCGGCTGAACTTGTGCTGGACACTTTTATGATGGAGAGTAGCTAGGGTGGAAGTGTTTCTCAGTACATCAGTTTTTTTTTTCACATTTCTATTGGGTTTTTAACTTTTTTTTATCATTCATATTTATCTTATAATTAATTTTTTGTCACCATATATATTATTAATGTTTCTAGTATAGCAAAAACCTGCATGCCAAATGCAAAATTGGTGATGTTACAACTTTAATAATATTATTATATAAAGTTAAAAAAATATGAATATGTTTAGTTTTTAAAAAAATAAATTGATATTTAAAATTAAAAAGAGTAATAGAAAAGTAAAATGAAAATAAATGGGATCAAATACGAAATAAAAAATACAAGTAAAATTTTTACTATCAAGAGCCAGAAGTGGTGTTGGGACAGTTGGGGACCCCTAGGTCAAGACTTGGTCTAAACTTACTTTTATGTATAGCTAACAAATTTTGAACTGAGGTTTGGACAGACATCCAGGGGACAATTTTACAATATTAAACATTCTTTACTTCAATAATTGAGTGAAATAGCATTTTTTATTGCCATAGAGAGAATTTATCTCATATAACTTCATTCAACCAAAAGTGTCCAGCACAAGTTCGGCCGAACTTGTGCTGGACACTTTTATAATTGAGAGTAGGCATACAGCAAATCTTCTTAAACTCAAAAGGGATTTCTTATAAACATTTCCACTGGAATTTGATCTTTCTGTGTCATTTAAATTTACCATTTGATTAATTTTTTGTCATCATTATATTGTTAACGTTATTACTATAGTAATAACTTGTGTGAAAAATGCATACCAGGTGGTGTTCCACCTTTAATCATATATTATTAAATAAAGGTATAAGAGTATGAAAATTATTTATTTTAAAAATTAAAAATTGATATTCAAAGCAATATGAGCAATAAAAAAGTAAAATAAAAGGGATAAAATAAGAAAAAAAAATCTAAGGAAAATTCCCACTATCAATAACAAGTAGAGGTGTTAGATCAAATGTGCACCACCAGGGCTAAACTTGCACTATATTTTCTTTTTTGTTAAACCAAAGAAAGTGTCCTGATGAGTTTTGAAAATTAATCAGGAGGACATTTTGGCAATATCAAACTACTTATTGTGCAATGATTGAGCAAAATGTCATTTTCATTTCCATAGAGTAATTTATCCCATCTGACTGCATGCAACCAAAAGTGTCCAGCACAAGTTCGGCCGAACTTATGCTGGACACTTTTATGATGGTGAGTATCTAGGGTGCAGGTCTTCTTCAGTTCATCAGGTATTCCTTATAAACAAATCCACTTGTATATGATCTTTCTGTGTCATTCATATTTATCATTTGATTCATTGTTTTTCACCATTATAATATTAATGTTATTAGTATTGAAAAAATTTGTAAGCCAAATGCATACTGGGAGATGCTACATCTTTCATAATCTTATTAAATAAAAGTAAAAAAAATATGAAAATTATTAGTTTTACAATAAATAAATTGATATTTGAAAGCAAAAACAGGAATAAAAAAGTAAAATAAAAGTGATTAAATATGAAATTAAACATTCAAATAAAATTTCTGCCATCAAAGATAATTTGAGTTTTCAGACCAAATTTGCACCACCAGTTCTAGATTTGGAATATTTTTTCTTTTTTTTAAAATTAATAAAAGTGTCCACCTGATGTTTTCCAAAAAATCAGGAGGATAGTATAGCAGTATAAAGCTACTTCTTGTGCAATGATTGAGCAAAAATTCATTTTAACTTCCATTGAGTAAATTTATCCCATCTGACTGCATGCAACCAAAAGTGTCCAGCACAAGCTCAGCTGAAATTGTGCTGGACACTTTTATAATGGAGAGTAGCTAGGGTGCAAGTCTTCTTCAGTTAATCTTATATTCATTTTAAAAATGTCTATGGGTATTTGATCTTTCTGTGTCATCCATATTTATTATTTGATTATATTTTAGTCACCATTATATTATTAATGTTTTTAGTATAGCAAAAAAATGTGTAATGAATGTACACTGGATGATTTTACAACTTTAATAATATAATATAATAAATATAAAAAAATGTGAAAGTTATCAGTTTTACCAAAATAAAATTGATATTTAAAAGCTAAAGGATAAATAAAAGGGTAAGATTAAAATTAAAGAGATCAAACATGAAATAAAGATATTAAGTATAATTTCTGCTATCATGAGCCAGTAGAGGCTTCAGAAAAAATGGGCACCATCATAGATTAACATGGATCAAATTTACTTTTTACCAAAGGAAAAAATTGTCTACCTTAGGTTTGGAAAAACTTCCAGGGGACAATTTGTATATGTAAAACTACTTTCAGTGCAATGATGGAGTGATAATTCAGTCTTATTTTCATAAAAAGAATTTATTGCGTCTGACGGCATGCAACCAAAAGTGTCCAGCACAAGTTCGGCCGAACTTGTGCTGGACACTTTTATGATGGAGGTTAGCTAGGGTGGAATTTTTCTTCAGTTCATCTGGCATTTCTTATAAACGTGTCCACTGGTATTTGATCTTTGTGCCTCACTCATATTTATCATTTGATTGATATTTTGTCACCATTATGTTTTAATATTATAAGTATAGCAAAAAATTGTGTGCCAAATGAATACTGGGTGATGTTACACCTTTTATAATATTATTAAGTAAAGGTAAAAAAATATGAAAATGATTTATTTTACAAAAAATAAACTTCTATCCAAAAGCAATATGAGAGGAATAAAGTAAAATAAAAGAAATCAAAGATAAAAATTAAAATCCAAGTTAAATTCCTGCCATAAACAGAAAAAAGAGATGTTGAATTAAATTAGAACAATCAGGGCTAAACTTGCACTAAATTTTCTTTTTTGTAAAAATAAAAAAAAAATCCACTTGAGCTTTACCAAAACTTCAGCATGAAAATTTTGCCATATCAAACTACTTTTAGTGTAATTTTTTATCAAAAATTTATCTTCATTTCCATAGAGAGAATTGCTCCCATCTGACTGCACCTGACCATAAGTGTCCAGCACAAGTTCGGCCGAACTTGTGCTGGACACTTTTTTAATGTAGAGTAGCTAGGGTAGAATTTTTCTTCAGTTCACCTAGTATTCCTTACAAACATGTCTACTGGTATTTTATATTTGTTCCTCACTCATTAATATCATTTGATTAATTTTTGGTCGCCATTATATTATTAATTTTATAAGTATAGAAAAAACTCATGTGCCAAATGCATACCAGGTGATTTTATGCCATTTATAATATTATTAAATAAATGTTTAAAAATATTAAAATAATTTATTATAAAAATTATTAATTGATATCCAAAAGCAATATTAGGAATAAAAAATTAAGTTATAGGGATCAAATATGAAAAAAGAAATCCAAGTAATATTCCTACTATCAAAGGCCAGTAGAGGTGTTGAAGCAAATGAGAGCCATCAGGGATAAATTGTACTAAATTGACTTTTTTTCAAAGATAAAAAATTGTGCACCTGTGGTTTGGATGAAATCTAGGTAGAAAATTTGGCTATGTAAAACTACTTCTAGTGAAGTTTTTTATCCAAAAATTTTTTTTCATTGCCATAGCAAGAATTGATCTCATATGACTGCAACTGACCAAAAGTGTCCAGCACAAGTTCGGCCGAACTTGTGCTGGACACTTTTTTGATGGTGAGTATCTAGGGTGCAGCTCTTCTTCAGTGCAACTGGTATTTTTTTAAAACATATCCACTGGTATTTGATCTTTCTGTTTTATTAATATATTATCATTTGTTCAATTTTTTGTTACCAGTATATTATTATTTTTATTAGTATAGCAAAAAAACATGTGCCAAATGCTTACAGGGTGATGTTAAACCTTTAATAATTCTATTAAATACAGGTAAAAAATTATGAAAATGATTTGTTTTACATAAAATTAATTGATATCTAAAAGAAAAAAAAGGGATAAAAAGAAATAGGTTGAATAATAGGGATTTTATATGAAATTCAAAATTCAAGCTAAATGCCTACTTTCAAGGCTCAGAAGAGGTGTTGGATAAAATGGGCATCATCAGGAATAAAATTTTACTTAATTTGATTTTTTGAAAAACTAAATGAAATTTTCAACTGATTTTTTTCCAATATTTAGTTGGACACTTTATCTATATCAAATTACTTCTAGTACCATGATTGACCAAATTAAATCCTCATTTCCATATGCAGAATTGATCCCATATGGCTGGACCAGGCCAAAGGTGTCAACCACAAGTTTGAGAATTCTTCTGGTGGACACTTTTATGATGGACAGTAGTAGGGTGCAAGTCTTCTTTAGTTAATCTAGTATTCCTCATAAACATTTCCAACTTATTTTTGGCCAAAAATCAGGTGGAAAGTTTTTCCATATAAAATTACTTCTAATGCCATGATTGACTAAAAATTGATTCTCATTGCCATATAGAGAGTTGATCCCATATGACTGGATCTGGAAAAAGTGTCACCACAATTTTTGATAAACTTAAGTTTGAAAATTTTATGATGGAAAGTAATTGCAAGTCTTCTTCATTTCATCAAGTAATCCTCATAAAACTTTCCACCTGTATTTTGGCCAAACTTCAGGTGGACACTTTGGCCATATTAAATTAATTCTAGCTCCATGTTGATAAAAAACTGATACTTATTGCCATATATAGATATTAAACCCATCAGACTGTGCCTTTCCAAAAGTGTCTACCTGAATTATGGCTAAACCTCAGTTGGACACTTTTATGATGCAGAGTAGCTAGGGAAAAAGTATTCTTCAGTTAATTTGGTATTCCTAATAAATTTATCCTCCTGAAGTTTATCCTAACTTGAGGTGGACAATTTCGGAAAGCACCAGTTAGTCACTATCCATCAAAAAAGTGTTCACCAAAATTTTGGCTAAACTTGTGGTGGACCGCTTTGATCAGCCACAGTCAGATGAGATCAACTCTTTAGATGGGAATGAGGATGATGTTTTGGTCAATCATGGAAATAGAAGTAGTGTGATGTGGCCAAATTACCCCCTGAAGGTCAGACAAACCACAGAAGGACACTTTTTAGCAGGTAGTAACTGAGAAAAATCAATTTATCAGAAGGAAAATCTTTTATTGGATAGATGCCAGGGTTTCATACTTGTGTATTATGGTCAGTATTAATTTTGAAAGAGTCTGTCCAAGCAATTTCATTGCCCATTATGACTCATTTTGTTTTAAATGTTTCAAACTGCGTGATACAGTATTAAGGTGTCACATAGTATAATTAAGTTCTATTACGTGCCCTCCTATGATGCCTAAATTTATAATTTAATATCTTACATAATAATTTTTTTTATATAAATTCATATATATTTTTTATTATTATCAAATTTAATAGAGCAAGTATCCTGAATTACTATATATGCATAAGCTTAGGTTAGATAAATTTGTGCTCAATTTGTTCTCATCAGAGGACCAAAATCAAGTTCTGGAGGATCAACTTGTGCATAACTTTTAATCAGTTGATATTCTGTCTATAATCAATCTGAGAATAAATGTAAATCTAACTCTAATTTACTTATGTTTATAAAGTATTCATAAATCTGGCATAATTAAGGGACACTCTAAATTTCAAGAGAGGGGATTGCTAGCGATTCACCCCTAGATTTCCCGTGGTTAATCCTGCTTATGTACCTGAAGATGATACTGTTCATATCCATGGTATATTTGTAGTTGATATGGAAGAAGAGTTATTGAAATTAATACTGGATTCATATGAGAAGGATTCTGATTTAAATAAATTGGTTACTATCTTAAATGATCCTAAGAATGCTTCAATTCAAGCATTAATAAAAACTCTTCCTGCAAAGTATCAAAATTCTTTGAGTAAAGGAAAGTTTTCTATTGAAGATGGTTATATATATTATAGAAGAAAGCTTACTAATGTAATTGTAATTCCTCCTTCTATGAAAGAAACTATCCTCAAACTTTGTCATGATGACATATTGGCTGGTCATTTTGATCTTGAAAAAACTTTGATTAGAATCAAAAACACTGCATGGTGGGCTAATATGTCTGAAGACACAAAATTATATGTTGAATCTTGTGATTCCTGCCAAAAATCTAAAAGGTTGACAGGTGAAAGAGCAGGGTTATTACAACATATTGAAGCACCTAATTCTCCTTGGAAAATAATTAATATGGATTTTGTCACTGGTCTTCCTGTTGCAGGTAAAGACAGCTTTAACTCTTGTTGGGTAATAGTAGATAGATTCACAAAAATGTGCAAATTTATTCCAACCCACAAAGATGTATCCACAAAATAATTAGCTTTCTTATGGTGGTCTTACATGTTTAATATTATTGGTTTTCCAAACACCATTATCTCTGATAGAGATCCTAAATTTACTTCTGAGTTTTGGACCTCTTTGATGGATATTTGTGGCTGTGATTAAAATTTTCTACAGCTCACCATCCTCAGACTGATGTTCTAGCTGAGAGAATGATTCAAACTCTGGAAGATATGATTAGAAGGTATTGTGCCTTTGGTTTAGAATATAAAGACAATGACAGATTTACTCATGATTGGGTCACTTTATTGCCTGGTCTTGAATTTGCATATAATAGCACTGTTCATTCTGTCACTGAGAAGAAGCCTTTTGAGCTTTGGTTAGGTTATGTCCCAAATACTCCTGCTCAAATTCTCAATAATAAACTACCTAAGTTTGAACTACACCCTGGTGTAAAATCTTTCATGAAAATGCAGAAGCTATGCAGAAAACATGCTCAGAGCTGTATTGATAAAGCATTTGAATATGAAAAGAAAAGATGGGATAAATCCCATAAAGAATACACATTTAACAAGGGTGATGAAGTGTTGATCTCTACTGTCCATTTCAATTTACAAGGTAACAATAAATTAAAAGATCCTTTTGTAGGACCATTTGTTGTTAAAAGAATGGTTGGTGATAATGCAGTGGAAGTTGTATTGTATTCTCCATATGACAGGAAAGATCCTGTTTTTCCCATCTCCTTGATTAAGCCTTATACTTCCAACAGTGACTTATTTCCAAAAAGAAGGGGAAGATCTAAGAAAAACCCTCAGGAAGTCACAGAAACAGCGGATATTGATAAAATTCTCAATGATAGAATTATCACTTCTGAAAGAGGTACTGAATATTTATTGAGATATAAGGACAACTCATCTGAACATGATGCATGGATACCTGGCAAGGAGATTTCAAATCTTCCTACTCTGTTGAAAAAGTACAAAAAGAAAAAATCTTAGCATTTTTTTTATTTTTTTTAGAGTGAGGGAGTGTCAGCCAGGCTATACCAGGAGCCCAGTAAATGATATGTTAACTTATTGGACCTGAAAGAGGGCATAAATAATTACATTTGATGTATATAAATTAATATTTTATTGCATAATAAAATTATATAAGTATCTTATTAAATATAAGTGTTATATAAATTTTGTTGTTATATAAATTATTTATACATTTAAATTAAGCATAATATATTTTATATTCTACAAATAATGGCGCATTTTTATGTATTTAATAATTATAAATTTATAATTAATTAATTACTAACATATATTATAATTATATATGTAAAATTGACTTATAATGTAATTACATTAATGATTTAAATTTATATATTAAATAAAACTTCATATATTATTAAACAATCAAATTGGGCGCTTCTTTTGACCCTTAATTGTGTCAGGAAAAAATTAAATAAATTATAATACTTATTTTATAAAATAGTATTATAAATTCTCAATTTGAATTAATTAATTGTTTCATTTAAATTAGTTATTTAATTACATAATGAAAACAATTAAATCATTTTAATTTACACTGAATTAAATTGATTACATACCTTGTTACGTCAAAACATGTTATTTGTTTCACTTAGAAATGCTGAAAACATATTGTAATACTTGTTTTGAATTGTTTTTCCCATAGTTCTTATGTCACAGGGTTGTTTAGTTACTCATTATTTTATATTAACTGATTTAAGAATTTAGGATGGGAAATTTATTTTATTAATTGGGATTCTTATTATTTTTGTATATTTTTCTCTCAATTACTATGTTACAAATATCTTCTTGTTTTACTTCATTACTATTTTGTATATAGTCAGTTGTAGCACTTTAGAGGACCCATTGCCTATAAAAAGGCCTTGGATAATACCCAGTAGCATGATCACTTACTATACACTCAACAACTTGAACATATTTTTATATTACGTTTATATTATTTTTTATTAGTATCAAAATTCTAATTTAAATTCTATATAACTATTCAAAGTTTGCCTTAAGTCTGATAGTACTCATAGTGTTTTCCGCGCAGAACCCTTACCTTAAATAATATTAACATTTAATATTACCTCATTTTTTTTGTGTCATCCCTCAAGTAATTCGTTGTTTCTCCTCTCCAATAAATTAAATAATTTTTTATATCTTATTTCTTTTACTTCCCAAAACCTTTTTTTCCTTGTCCTCCTATCTTTCTTCCCTTTTTCTTCCCCTCTTCTAGAAGACTGACTGACACAATCCCTCAAGCCAAAATGCAGACCAAGTCTAGAAACAAAAGTTTGGGACTTTCCACAGGTATAGGCTAGAGGAACCCCATGAAAAAAATAAATGTTATCATGATTACCATTTATACAACACAAGGTTGTTGGCCCATTACTTTTGTTGAGGAAATTGATACATAAAAATATTTATTAAAAATTTACAAAAAAATATAAAATTTTCAATGACAATTCTAATCCCCATACTTTTTGGATCTAAATAAAGTTTTTTTAAATCGATTAACTTTACCTTCTTTCATTACCCTATTGATTCTTTGAATGAGCTTATGACTGATTTGAAATGAGCAACCAAAATGTGTTAAATCTTGACAGGATTCCAAACCAGGAGGAGCTTTGGTTGTTTGATGATTATCCTTAGAAGAATTCCAAATAGTTTCGATGATACCATTTCCCGAACCAAAATCAATGATGCACAAGTGGTCTGGAAAATTTAAACCATGTCATTTGATTTTAGCTGGAGATGGTATTGGTTGGCCAGTAATTGGTTTAATATATGAGAATATACCAAAAGTAAGAAAATTGGTGTCATTGGTATTGGTGTGAATTTTATTGTGAAATCCAGAATGAGTGATAATAACATTAGAAAATAAAAGATATTTGTGGCTGATATCTTCCCATTTGGAGTCACACCAATTTGGTATTCCAACTTTGGTTGAAAGTTCATGATTTTTTTCAAATGCTTTATTACAGTGCTTTTTGAGTTGAAGAGCAAGAAAAGAGTTAAAGGAAGGTAGAGTGTCCCATAAGCAAAATTCTTCATCTTTTTGAGCTTTAATAATATTCTTGAGCAACAAATATATGCCTATATAATTGAAATGCCTAGATAATAATCATATAAGAGTTTCAGAATCCTTATCCTCTAAATATGCAATATAAAAATGTGAAATAAGACAAGTGAAATTTGGAAAAAAGGCTCAACTTCAAAGGTCGAAATCTCAGCAACCACTGAACCTAATTCAAACCTGTTTGTGGGAAATGAAAGATATGCTTTAGTAGAATCTTCAGTTAAAGGACATGTGATTTAAATAAACCTAACCCTAATTTTTTACATAAAAAAATGAAATAAAAATTTATATTGGGAAAAAAAGGCTCAACTTTAACAGTCAATATCTCAGCAACCACTGAATCAAATTCAAATCTGTTTGTAGGAAATGAAAGGTAGCCTTCAGGAGAATCTTCAGTAAAAAGAAAATTAGATTTGAATAAACCTAACCCTAATTTCGAGTCTGATTTTCAAAATTTTACAAAAACTTGAAAAGTGGTAATGAAGATGAGATCAAAAGGAGTTTTATAAGTTCACTGTTATCCAGATAAGAGTCATACATATATTTAATTATGAACTTTTCATAAAAGGAATGAGATATCATATAGGCATGAAAAAAAGGAGATGAAACTTACCTTGATTGAAAAGTAGGAAAAATAGAGTGAGAAAGATTGATGTTGGAATTGTGGGGAAATTGAATATGGAGTAAGTGAAATGCATAAAGAATGTGCAATGTATGTGTTTCAATGAAATGGAGCCAAAAAAAAGTGAAATAAGGGAAAGGGGGGATAATGACCATGCCAAGGAGGGATGAAGAGTAGGGTGATGGAGCTAAAAAAGAAAGTAAAGAGGGAGAGAAAAAAAGGTTAATTATACCATTGAAATCCAAAATAACCACATACAAGAAAAATTTAGATAAAAAAAATAAAATAAACAGAAAAAAATAAAAAAAATTATAATTAGTAATCAAAAAATCAAAAAAAAAGAATAAAGTGACTTACCTGGAGAGATGAGATGACAAAATGAATGAAACCAAATTGTTTGAGGGATGTTGGAGGAGAATAGGAAAAGGATATGAGGGATGAATGAAAAAAAAAACACTGACAAAATATGCGATTTCAGAAAATATGTGATTTCATGTTGAGCTGGTGAAAGAAAACCAATGAGCCATCCAAAAAAAATTTTTCACCGTAAATTCCAAAAAAAAATGAATATGCAACAAACCAAAATACCAACCCAAGTGAATGAAGTACACAAAGAGGACATTTGGAGAGTAAAAAATGGTATGGGAAAGAAAGGGATGATGTGGCCAACATGTGGTTTTGAAAAAAAAACATGAAAAAAGTGCTGATTTGAGGTCAGAACTGACACCCATTTTTGAAATAAGTGACTTTTTTGCAAAATTTATATGCTGATTTGTAAGTGCTGATTTGGTTTGAAATCCACACTTAAGTTAAGTGCAGATTTGCCAGAACTGACACCCCCTAATATAGGGGGTGACTTGCTAGCAAGTCCTCAACCTGAACTCAGATGGAACTCAGACTGAACTTATACTGAACCCATACTGAACTTTACTTGAACACCCACCTAAAACTGTTCTTCTGAGTGGTGTTTATCCCTGATTGTATGGTTCCTGCATCAATAGCTCAATCTGTGTTCAATCTGTGGTGAGTTTGGGTCCAAGGTTGTGGACTCTCTAGCAAGTCCACCCCCCATATTGTGTGGTGAAACTACCTAAAAAATATTCCAAATATGCATTCAAAATATACTGAACTGGACTGAAAAAAACACTAAAAAATGCCTTAAGAATACGCAAAAATCTCCTGCATTATACACCAAAAACTACCTGCAAAATACATTTCAAAATGAATGAAAAATATGCTAATAAAGGCCAAAAAATTACTAAAAAATTCCAAAAAAAGAGTTGAGGCATAGTGGAAACTGAAAAAGAAGGGAATGTTAATTTTTTGAGACATAGGGATTGTCAGGCTGAGATCAATTACAGAGACGTGAAATAGTTTGAATGGTCAGTTTTCTAGAAGATTTTAATGGTCCTATATGTATACTGTAGTACAAATCCAATAAGTATTAAAATATAACTCAATATAACAGTCTAATTAATTTTAATCTCACTAATTATATATGGCTTACAATCTTATAGTTGGTAGAAAAATAGATTTAATAAATTCAGATACTATTCAAAAACTTTATAAGTACTATTGATATGTATTGTAATTGTATTGGTTATATGTTTAATTGTAATGATAAAGAATGTAGAAAACAAGACCAAAAAACCCCTCCTTTTATGCACAATAACTTCCCCAATGAGCTCCTTGATTTACCAGCTCAATACCTGTTTAATGACGCCTAATTCAAACTAATAGACATTCAAAACAACATAAAGAATGACTAGTAACATAATTAGAATGATATCACCTGCCAAAATCCTGTAGTAATAGGGATAATCCATCAAAAATAAAGAATAAACAAGAAAGAGAGTATAAGTGTGTAATACATTTAAAGTAAAAGACTAAAAGGGTAAATTAAGACTCATTATTACTCTATAATAAGGGGGATTAACAGCAGAAGTTATGGTGCTAATCATGACATTTTACTATGTGAAATTCCCATTCAAAAATAACCAAAATTGACTGAGAAACCACTTAAAAACCCAAAAAAGGGCATGAGATGTGGGGTAGCTACATGCAGTCTTTGGCAGGCACTTGCAAAATTAAATCCTTGACTAATTTAGGAAAATTTAAGCATAGTAGTGAATAAAAGTGCCAAGCTTCAGGTTATTAATGAAATTAGTGCATATAATAAGGGTCAATGCATTTGTAATTAAGCTAGGACACTTGTCAGTGTGTGCTAGTATCTAAGTATGATTTAATAGTAAATATTAATGGTCCTACTACTTATTGTTAAATGATTTAGTGATTAAACCTCAGGGTAAGACTAATAAAATAGTTATTCTCAATTTAACTCACAATACTTGTATTTTTATGCATGCTAGTGGTGGAAAATAGAATAATAAAATAAAGTTATAGCTTATATAAAGATAATATCAATTTATAAATGCTTTATATTATATTTCTATAAGATAATAATTGTTTTATAATGTTTATTTGAAGTTTAGTAAGCAAGTGATGTCTAATAACCCATCAAAATCCTCCCTTATAAATACCAAAATCCACTGGAGTGCACAGAAATTCAATCCAGATGATGTCACTTCTATCCCTGGGAATTACAGCACTGTGAGGGCTCATCACCTCCCCATATCTTCCACTTTAAGCAGGTTCAACACCCAGACCTCCAGTAGGGACCCTCCATCACAATTAATGATACCACAGACCAATACCATAAATGTGATAAACAGATAAAAGCAGATACCATAGAGAAACAGGTAAAATAATTCATCCAAAGAGTATATAATGAAACCCAAAGCGTATAAAGCAACCAAATTAACTTTCCAAGCCTCCAATAACATCCTCAAGCATTCATATTAACCCAGTAATCATATCCCAACTCATAAATCCGGGAAAATCCATCCAAGGAAGCAGATTAAGTTGTCTAAACTGGATATATGCGCCTGAAAAAGGTGTATATTCTTGTGTAGGCATTTTGAGTCCACTTAATACGTCCATATGACCTAAAATAAGCAGAAAAATAAATTTTATAGGCTATTAAAAGGTTAAAACTCACTTATAGACCTAAATATACATAATATAACTACATATTTCACTGAATATGAGGTTTATGTATACATATAAGCTTATATATGTCTATAATTACTTAATATAACTTAAGATAAGTATATTATGACTCCATTAACACATTAATAAGTATCATTAGGCTATGGATAAGCTATTTAAACTACTATAAGTCATATAATAGTGTAATAATTATATATATATGTATTATAACCATACATATAAGTATTTTAACCTTATTTTAAGTTATAATCTTAATTTAATTAATGTTATCTTATTTTAAACATAAGGATTTCTCAGTCCTAGAGACACCTAGGTTGAAACTTTGTTGGGAGATCTTTTACGTCTAGAAGATTTTGGCGGAGGTACAATGGTAGTATTGGGGAGATTTTGGGATTTCAAGGTGAGAATACGTATAATTATCTTATTATTTGGATTACTCAAATTTAAGAGGTATATTAGTTTATAATAATTATTATAATCAAAGGGAATAGTACTTTGTTAATTTAAATACTATAACAATTAATGGATAGTAATTAATATTTTAGTATAGTAAATTGGTTTAAAAAATCAAGTAAGTAATGGATGATCAAAAAAAACAGAAAGGAAGGCCTTATATAGGCAAAGGAGAGAAAAATCACAGTGTTAAGATCCTAAATAAAGTAGTATGAGAGAAGAAAAGAATATTCCAGAAAAAATAAAATCAAATAATAAGGTTGTTCCAAAAAGAAGGCGACAGAAAAGTATATTTACTGTATATGACAGAAATAAATTAATTTATTTAAAATTTACAGTAAATTTCAATTTTAAATAAGTAATTTTAATTTTTTGTAGATAGTTAATTTTATTTGAATATTAAATTTTTACTTTAATTTAAAATTAATTTCTATTTTTTTTAACCTTTCATTGAACACAGTGTGAGAAAATAAAAATATACAAGACATTTTAATATTAATTTTAATTATTCGCTAACTTTACCCTTTTGTAATTAGTAAATTTATTATAGGTAAATTTGATGTAGATAAATTATAATTAATAGAATTAAAATAATAAGGCGTGGCTTCATCCCAGTAAATAATTAATTATTTTACTGAGTAAGTCTAGAAGACTGGCTTACACACTACCTCACCCAAAAAAAAACAATAAAAAATTGTTAAGACATTAAAATTAAAAAGTAAGGAGTGAATAGAAAAATAATTTTAAAATTTCTATGATACATATACTGAATTAACCAGTATTATTTGGATTTAAATTTTTTCAAGAGATTTTTAAGATCAGAGATTTAATTTTCTGGAATCCACTGGTCATATTCACTTGATTTATTTTTAAACCTTAATAGGTACTCAAATCCCTTATCTTTAGTAAGGTGTCTCTTTTTAAGTATCTTTTTAATTTCTACCTTTTCAACTATGTCTTCAGGTTTCTGGTTATGCCTTCCTGATCTTCTTGGAAATAGAGCAGTATCATTAGAATGATAGAGTTATATAAGAGAAATAGGAAATACTGAATTTTTTCTATCATATGCTGCATATAGAATAACTTCAACAGCATTGTTACCAACCATATTTTTTACTACAAATGGTCCAATTAATTGATCCTTCAATTTAACATTAACATTATCATTTAAATTGAAATGTAGTGTAGAAATAAGGACTTCATCACCCTCTTTGAACATTTGTTCTTTATGGGCTTTATCCCATCTTTTCTTTTCATACTCAAATGCCTTATTTATACATTCTTGAGCATGTTTTCTGCATAATTCTTGCATCTGAATAAAATATTTTGTACCTGGATGGATATCTGATCTACATGGTTTATTAAGAGTTTTAGCAGGGGTATTAGGTACATAACCCAACCATAACTCAAATGGCTTTTTGCCAGTGACAGAATGTACTGTACCATTGAATGCAAATTCTAAGCCTGGGATAAGGGTTACCCAATCATGCGTAAATTTGTCATTGTCTTTAAATTCAAGACCAAAAGCACAGTATCTTCTTATCATATCTTCTAAATTTTGTATCATTCTTTCTGCTAGCCCATCAGTTTGTGGATGGTGTGCTGTAGAAAGTTTTAATTGACACCCTGAAACATCCATAAGTGATGTCCAGAACTCAGAAGTAAATTTAGGATATCTGTCTGGGACTATTGCTTTGGGGAAACCTGCTATATTTAAAATTTGTGTCCACCATAAAAAATCTTAGTTATTTGCAGAAACCTCTTTGTGGTAGAAATAAATTTACACTTTTTTGTAAATCTATCTACAATTACCCAGCAGGAGTTATAACTCTTATGTCCTGCTATTGGCAAACCTGTTACAAAGTCCATTTTACATATTTCCCATGGAGCTTTTGGTTGCCCAAGTTGTTGTAATAAAGCAGCTCTTTTTCCTGTCAATCTTTTGGATTTTTGACAGGAATCACATGTCTCAACATTTTTTGAACATCATCAGACATGTTAATCTACCAAGCTGTATTTTTTACTCTGGTTAATGTTTTATGGAAATCAAAATGACCTACCAATATATCATCATTACATATGCTTAACATTAACTCCTTCATTGAAGGGGGAATTACTTTTCCATTGCTTAATTTCTTCCTGTAATATATAAAACCATCCTCAATAGAAAATTTTCCTTTTTCTAATGCTTCTTAATACTTTTGTGGCAATGTTTTTATTAAAAAACTCATTGAAGAATTAGATGGATAATTTAATATTGTAGTTAGTTTACTCAAGTCAGGATCTGAAGCATAATTATCAAGAATTGATTGCATAAATTCATCCTCAAGATCTACAATATAAATGCCATAAATGTTAATAATCTCTGTTTCAGGAATATAAGCAGGATTATAATCATTATTTTGTAGAGGTACTCTAGATAACAGATCTACATTAGAGTGTAAGGTTCCTGTTCTATGTGTAATAGTCATCCTTCCTCTGTATTCTTGTATAGCTAATTGCCATCTAAAAATATGTCTATTAGGAGTTTTCATGTTTAAGAGTGACTTAACTGCACTACAGTCAGTTATTAACTCAAACTTTTTTTCTTAAAGGTAATAATGTAGCTTCTCAAGAGCCCATACTACTTCCAAACATTCAAGTTGAGTAGCACCATATTTCAATTCACTACTTCTTAGAGTACGTGAAATATAGAAAATAACTACTTCTGACATTTTCCCTTCAATAAGTTCTTTTTTCTGAAAAGCAGCACCCATACCAATGAAACTTGCATATGTATACAATAGAAAAGGCAATTTGAAATCTGGTAATCCCAAGATAGGAGCTGTCATAAAAAAATCTTTCAACTTATCAAAAAACTTGTTGTCTTTCATTATTCCAAATGAAAGCTTCTTATTTCTTTATCAGTGTGTTCAATGTTGCAGCAATTAATTGGTAGTTTTTTATATATTGTCTATAATAACCACACATACCAAGAAAATATTGTACATCCTTAAAATTTTAAGGAATTCCAATATTCTTAATTTCAGCCACCTTATTTTGGTCTACACATATTTGTAAGCCAGATACATTATGACCAAGCATTTTTAATGACTCAAACCCAAATTTACATTTTTTTCAATGCAAGGGTCATTTTTATTTCATACATTTTCTGAAATACCTTCTTTAAATGGATTAAGTTTTCATCTTATGTCTTAGAGAACACTATGATGTCATCAATGTATACCATTAACCATCCTTCAAGCATTTCATTATGGAATGTTATATCCATTAAATTCTGAAATACTGAAGGAGAATTTTTTGGTCCCAATGGCATCCTGACATATTTATAAATTCCCATATGTGTTGTTATTAACAAAAAGTTCTGTGAATTCTTTTATACAGGAATCTGATGGTACCCTTTATTTCCATCTAGGCAACTTACATACTTAGCACCTTTAAGGGTAGCATGTATGGAGGAAATCCTTGGCAAGGGATAAATATCATCTACTGTAAATGTATTTAATGCTCTATAATTACTGCACAGTCTTGCTTTATCTTGTTCATAAGAAATTATCTCTGGTGATATTGCAAAATATTTTGGGGTAGTTTCAACCTTCTCAAGAACTTTCATTTTTAATAACATCTTAATATTTTCCTCTATGTCTTTCCTCTTCATTGGTGAAGCAGGGTATGGTTTCATTTTAAGACTAGCAGGAATATTATTTATATCACAGGTTAAACTAATTTTCATTTCATGATCCTTTATAAGGCCAAGTTCATTGGTTCCTTGTGCAAAAGCCATTGGAAACACTTTAATAAAGTCCAAAATATTTGTCTTCTCAGTTTCACTTATCTGAGTGCCAAATGATGATTTTGAAATTTCTGTTTCCAGAAGTTTGATCTCATTGGATTCTCTTCCTTTGCACAGAATATTTATCACTGACTCAATGTGTAAGACTGTGTAAAAAGAATTTATTTTAAATTTTCTTTTACCATTCATGCCAATTGTAAAATGGTTATTAGCAGGGTCTAATTTCACACCAAACTTAGACAGAATGTCATTTCCAATGATAAAACAGCTACCACAATTAGTATTATCCATTACTACACAGTCACAAGTTAATCTAACATAACCATGTTGATGTTTAAAGAAAACAGAAGCTTTGCATCTACCAATGGGGTGTAGTACTGATCCAAAACCTCTCCAATTTTTACTTTGAAGGGGTTCAAGCTTTGACTTATAATCACTATCAATTTTCCGTAATGTGTTTGTTGAAACAACAGAACCAGCAGCTCCTGTGTCCAATACTATATTTACATTTTCTCCAGAAATTATATCTGGAACCGTGATAGGTGTCATTTTCAAGTTATCAGCTTGTATCTCCTTAATGATTTCAGCATCCTCAAAACTCATTAAAGATTCATTTGAGTCCATATTTAATATTGGAGTTTCAAAGATAGACAAATCATCTTCCAACATACAGACTTTATTTTCATCACTATATGAGATATTACTGTCATAATCACTTAAATCTTTACTTTTTTCTGTTTCATTTTCAGATTAATGCTGATTTTCAACAATATTTATATTCTTCTCACATTTGTGACCTTTAACCCAAGGTTTATTACACTTATAACAAGTATTAGTTTCATACTTTTTAGGTACTACAGGTGCAGTAGGTTTTTTCTGCTTCTCCTGAAGTGTTTTTAAATTCTGATTATTCACAGGTTCATTATTTTGTTTATAAGTGGTGTACCTTGCTTCATACTTATGGTTTAATAATATTTCATTACAAATATTAATAAATTCAGAGTATTCATTAACCATTATTGTTCTAGCTACAACAATGTCTCTGACAGATATAGGTCATTTATATATTATCTTATCTTTCCATATGTTAAAATCCATGTTTGGCTAAATGGATTTTAATATTTTATTTAAATTAATTAAAAATACTATAGGTTTGTCACTATTCAACGGATTATACCTAGTTTTCTCATATAATCATTGCTGAGTGAGCCTGAATTTAGAACCTCCAAATTTTTTTTCAACTAGTTGTTTCCATTCAGCCCAAGAGTAATCTTTACCCTCACTCAAAACAGCTTCATACCATAATAAAGCAACATCCTTAAATAAAGAAAGTAATTTTGATGTTATTTCTTCATCTGGTAACTTATATGAGAATTTCAAGTTGTCAATTCTTTATATAAAATTTTTCTAATCAGAGCTGGCTTCCCCATCATAAGTTGGGTACTGATCTATCTTAGGCCAGTTCTTCTGATTGGATTTTGTTTCACTAATCCTAGGTAAATTCAATAACTCACTCACTCTGGATAAATGGTCTTGTATTTCCTCTTGCACGGATTTGTGACTTAC
Source organism: Hemileia vastatrix (assembly GCA_030280995.1). Lineage (NCBI taxonomy): Eukaryota > Fungi > Basidiomycota > Pucciniomycetes > Pucciniales > Zaghouaniaceae > Hemileia > Hemileia vastatrix. Next base: position 30,235,895 of record JASXTE010000001.1, on the reverse strand, counting down.
AATTCTTATTTTCAGACTTGACACTACCACCAGATGGTTTTACTTGTGGTGGTATGGGGAATGATTGAGATTCATTTTTTCCAATCAAAGGATTATTATTATACTGAGTATACTTATGATTATCCTGATTCATTAGTAGATTAGCAGTTTCAATCTCAACTTTGGTCAATCTTTGTAGCAGCTCAGAGAAACTCTGATTTGTCTGGGAAAACGATAACTTTGTTCTTGATTCAGTTTTCAATAAATGTGCTTCATACAACTTTTCTAACTCAGAGAATTTGTTTGAAAGTTCAATATATTTATTACTCAATGAATCATACTTAAGAGTTAGAGCCAAGTGTTCATTCTCTAATTCTTTATTTCTTGTCGCCAGTTGAGAAATTTTCAATGTCAAGGAGGAAATTGTATCACTTGTGAGCTTAACTGTCTGTTCCTCACAATAAGACATTCTATTCCATAATGCTGAAACAACTCTATTGATAGTAGGGTTATTATTAAAATACTTGATGTCTTCCTTCTCAATTTTTTCAATGTTTTTTGAACTTCTCATCTCACTAGTAAGTAGTGGCAACTGAGGATTAACTGTATTATTATTATAAATAGTACTGTTGTTATTGACAAAAGATAAGTCAGGTGTATCTACATCAAAACCTGATTTTCTTATGTCCTCCGCAATTCTCTGTACAGATTTTACATCAATAATATTACCTATATTGTAATCATCAGTATTGTGTTCAATCTGAGAGGGTAATCTACTTACCACAAGATTTGTGCAAGCCCTGATTTTTGGCGCCTTTGCTTTCCTTTGTAGGGGTGAGCTGAGGAAGTCTGATGAGTGGGAGTATCCCTATTGCAATTTTGACTGGACCATTGCTGGTGGAACCAATCCCACTTCAAATTATCTACCAGAATTTTTTCCTGGGAATGATGTGACTCTCCTTGGGTAGGGGGTTGTTGGCTTGGCTGCCCTACCTTTAACTCTTCCAATTTTTGATTCATCTGTTGGAAACCCACTTTGCAATTGTTTTGCAACTGCTCTACCTCCTTTAGCATGAAAGAATTTGATTCCTCCAGTTTCAGAACCTGCTTTGCCAGATGGGACAGTTGATCCTGCAGAGGAGGTGAAGTCTTTTTTATTGTTATCTTTTTAAGAGGGTTTCCTTTTCCTCTATGCTCATTGACTCTGGTTGTGGGTATGATTGACCCTCCATGGTGATGTCCTGGAGCAATGTTTTTAGCTTAAGACCTGGTGTTATAAGCAGGTTTTTCACTTACATTGTCCTGTTGAGCACTCATTGTGTCTTTAAATAAAAATTTTACATGTCTACAAAAGGGAAAACCTATATAGTAATTAGTAGACAAAAAATATTAGCAATACAATTACTAATAAAAGCTTTGATGCTTACCCTAAATTCATATCTTTATTTGTTTAAAAAATAAGAAAAATTCAAAAAAATCTGTTAAAAGTAAAATAATAATTTTAACTAGACCTTTATAAGGATGAATAATTAGCTTACCAAGCTTTAACCAAATACCAATTTAATTGGGTGTTATATTGGTGACCAAATACCAAGTGAAATTGGGTTTATATTGGGTACAGTTACTACTGTAAAAACCTATTTTTTTTATAAAAAATTAGTACAATTATTATAAGTTTTCTTTTCCACAATAACTGAGTTATGATGAGCCACTAATGTGCTGAAGACCCAAATATTTGGTTTGTTTGAGATATACTACAGTAAAAATCACGTCCTAAGGCTTATACTAAATAATAAGTAATAACTAAGGAATGACCCCCAATCGTCAGTTTATGCTAGTATATAAGTATGATTTAATAGTAAATATTAATGGTCCAATTTCTTATTACTAAATGATTTAGCGATTAAACCTCAGGGGAAGGCTAATAAACTAGTTATTCTTAATTTAAACTCACAATACTTGGATGTTATGTGTGCTAGTGGTGGAAAATAGACTAATAAAATATAGTTATAGCTTATATAAAGATGATATCAATTTATAAATGCTTTATAATATATTTCTATATGATAATAATTGTTTTTAATGTCTATTTAAGTTTTATTAAGTAAGTGATGTCTAGTAACCATCAAAATCCTCCCTTACTTATACCAAAATCCACTGGAGTGCACAGACCTTCGATCCAGATGATGTCACTGCTATCCCCGGCAATTACAGCACTTTGAGGGCCCATCACCTCCCCATGGCGTACACTTCAAGAAGTTTCAACACCCAGACCTCCAGTAAGGACCCTCCATCACAATTAATGATACCACAGATCCATACCATAAATAGAATAGACTGATAAAAGCAGATACCATAAAGAAACAGGTAAAATAACTCATCCAAAGAGGATAAAATGAAACCCAAAGCATATAATGGAACCAAATTAACTTTCCAAGCCCCCAATAACATCCCCAAGCATCCATATTAACCCAGTAATCATATCCCAACTCATAAATCCGTGAAAATCTATCCAAGGAAGCAGATTAAGTTGTCCAAACTGGATATATGCACCTGAAATAGGTGTATATGCTTGTGTAGGCATTGTGAGTCCACTGAATATGTCTAAATTACCTAAAATAAGCCGAAAAATAAAGTTTATAGGCTATTAAGAGGTTAAACCCCACTTATAGACCTAAATATAGATAATATAACTACATATTTCACTGAATATGAGGTTTATGTATACATATAAGCTTATTTATGTCTATAATTACTTAATATCACTTAAGATAAGTATATTATTACTCCTTTAACATCTTAATAAGTATTATTAGGCTATGGATAAGCTATTTAAACTACTAAAAATCATATAATAGTGTAATAATTATATATATATGTATTATAACCATATATATAAGTATTTTAACCTTAATTTTAAGTAATAAGCTTAATGTAATTAAGGTTATCCTAATATAAACCTAAGTACTGGAGATACCTAGACTAAAAGGTTCAGTATGAGTTCAGTCTGAGTTCCATCTGAGTTCAGGTTGAGGACTTGCTAGCAAGTCCACCCCCTACATTGCATAGTTAATTGGCACCTCAAAAACAGGGAATGGTGGAAGTCTCAAAATGGCAATGGGAATGGCTAAACACCCAGTGGGACTATCCACAGGCGCAACAACAACAACAACAGCAACAACAGCAAGCACCTCAGTCAGGTCCTTACAGAACCCATCAGTTCAACCCAAAACCTCCTCACCCCTACCAAGGAGGAAGAAAGAGGAAAAACAATCACATTCAGTTCTTTCCAAAGCCATGGTAAGCCCCTCTATTGAATCTCAAGTACCTTTTCTTGTTACTGATTCAGTTCCTCCAGGTAATTCTGGAAGAGGAGATGAGACTTTGAAACTAGTAGAGACTGACTGTTGTAGACAGATTGACCAATATTATAATGTAACTAATCCTTTGGTATTGATTGCTACTTCAATGATAAATCCTGATATGGCTACTATTGATTAAACATTTGATCCTGAATTCTATGAGAATCTGAAAAATTATTCTGCTTCCCTATTGAGAAACACTCCAGATGTAGCTAAAATTACTGATGAATATTTGAGGGATATTATTGCTAAACAAAATCATATAATTAACAAGATTCAATTGAATCAGAAATTTAATAGTTTGTTAACTGAGCAAGGGCATCAAGAATTGAGGAGTGAGTTGCAAAGAGTTTCTGATCATTGAGATTACTTCCCAATTGGAGTAGTTACAGCTCCTCTTCACTCAGAAACAAGCTTGTAATAAGGAGACTACTTAAAATTAAAAGAATTAGCCAAAACATGACCAATATCCAACATTTGATGGTGATTCTTTCTCTGATTGGAAAAAAATTATTTGCAGGATTTATAACCTAAAAAATTCTTACAAACTCCCAGATGAGGAAATTGTGTCAAAATTAATTTCTTTATTTACCAATGTAGCCCTAATGTGTTATGAATCTGTTCTCTTAGATAAAAATGACTACTCATGGGAAGATTGGAAAAAATTAATTAGAGCACAATTTGGTGGTTCCAAGTTTAGGTTAGCTCAACAAAGGCATTATGAAGAAGCCAGATATAGCTCTTCTTCTACTGAAAAACCTATTGAGTTCCTGATGAAACTTGTGAAAATTTTGAGGGAAATGGACCCAGATATGGAGGTTGAATAATGGAAGGACAGGATCCTCTATAAATTAACTATGTGTCTGAGAGTCTTAATAGTTGCTAGGACTGAGTTCTCAAGAGAACCTTATTGTTTTATCAATACTTGTAATGAGATGCATTTAAATAACAATTATGATTCTAGAAGATTCATTCCTAGAATTTCATTGGAGAAAACCTCCTGTTACTAACAAAAGCCTCTTAAAAAAGTTGGTAAACCTTTTGCACCTTTTGCACCAAAAAAGTATGCAACAAAAACTTGCTTCAAATGCAGCAAGCCTTGGCAGAAAGGCCATGTTTGTGACAAGAAGATAAATATTGTTGAACAGACAGAGGAAAATGCTGATGACACAGTTGCACTAGATGACACTTCAAGTGATTGTTCCAGAAATATTTCATATGAATCTTAACAGAAAATTTTAATTCTGGAAGACGATATTCATTATTTAAATAATATTGATATTGAGAATGATTGTTTATCTACAGTAGAGGATTCTGATATTATAAGGAATCTTGAGGACAGCTCAATTATTACTGCACCTCTCAAGGCACCAGTCTTGATTAATGGAAATAACATTGAGGTTGTTCTAGATTCTGGAGCTGGAGGAAGTGTAGTATCTGAGAAATCACTTGCTTCAGTGGACAGGGATTATAAATCAAAACTTATGCCTATCATTTGTGAGAATTGGAGAGTTTATGGCTCTGTTTTCTCCCCCATTGGAAAATACAAAGCCACAGTATTTTTCAAATATAACCATGGCTTTGTAAGAGCTATGTGTGATTTTGTAGTTATTAAAAATGATAACTTAAGTAGTTGGTTCATTGTGGAAATGATATTTTAACCAAATATGTAATTAAATTGGATCCCTCAAGCCAATGCTTCACAATGGGGTTGAATGGGAAGTGAAAATTATAAATTTCCTCCCCCAAAAAATTATTAACACCAGGATTGAACACATGTCTTTCTGTAGTTCAATATAAAGGAAGATCTAAAAAAGAAATTCCTTCCCTTCTGTCTGAAATTGACACTTTTTCTTATGGAGAACAACTTTCTGGTGAGGAAAAAGGTTCCATCATTCAATTAATAAAATCTTTTCCTATGGCCTTCGCTCATGGGTCACATGAATAAGGATTGGTAAAAGAAGAAATGAGGCTCTCATTATCTTTTCCATTAACTGAATTACCACCTAGTTTAAAAAAGAAGCCTTATCCTGTTTCTCCCACAAAGAGAATAGATATTGAAGACAATATCTCTACCCTTTTGAAAATGAATATTATTGAAAAGGTAGTTGAAACAACTAAATGTTGTTTTATCTCACCTGTCCTAATTTCTTATGAGAAAGATAAAGACAGGTTATGTGGTGATTATAGAGAATTAAAAACCTATACTGTAGATGATATCTATACTTTACCCTTAATTTGCTCTATACATGCTACCTTACAAGGTGCTAAATATATCAGCTGTTTAGATGGTAATTAAGGATATCACCAGGTACCGGTTGAGAAGAATTCTCAGATTTTTCTGATGATTGCCACTCATATGGGTATTAATAAGTATATTAGGATGCCATTTGGCCCCAAAAATTCCCCTTAATCTTTTCAAAAAGTTATGGATAACTCATTCCATCAGGAAATAACTGAAGGATGGCTGATGGTTTACATTGATGATATCATCATACTCTCTAAAACATTTGAGGACCATCTTAACCACCTGTGTAAAGTGTTCCATAAATTAGATGAGATAAATATGACCCTTGCCTTGAAAAAATGTAAATTGGGTTTTCATTCCTTAAAAGTGCTTAGTCATGTTGTCTCAGCTTTACAGATATGTGCTGACCAAAACAAAGTGGCATCTTTACAACAGGTGAAGGCTGGTACCACAGTTAGAGAGCTTCAGAGTTTTTTGTGAATGTGTGAATACTATAGACAGTATATTAAAAATTATCAAGTCATTGCATTACCCCTTACCCAATTAACTAGGAAATATGTTGCTTTTGTCTGGAACAGTGAGAGACAAAGAGCTTTTGACACTATGAAACATTGTATGATGTCAGCACAAATTCTTACTTTTCCCTACTTTAATAAACCATTTGTTTTATACACTGATGCCAGTTTTATTGGTCTGGGTGCTGCCCTCCATCAAAAACAAGTGATGAATGATAAAGTATCAGAGGTAGTAATATGTTATATTTCAAGAACCTTGAGAAATAGTGAATTGAAATATGGTGCTACTCAATTGGAATGTTTAGCAGTAGTGTGGGCTCTAGAAAAGCTACATTATTATCTGGATGACAAGAAATTTGAGCTTTTCACTGACTGCAGTGAAGTTAAATCCATCTTAAACTTGAAAACACCTAACAGGCATATGTTCAGATGGCATCTAGCTGTTCAAGAATATAGAGGGAGGATGACAATAACTCATAGGGCTGGTATTTTTCACTCAAATCTGGATATTCTATCAAGCTTAAATTTGCCAAATGATGACTCAAATCCTGCATATGTTCCTGAAGATGAGATAGTTCACATTCACAGGATATATGTGGTTGATATGGAGGAAGAGTTATTACAGCTTACTCTGGATCCATATGATAAGGACACTGACTTAAAAAAAGTTATGTAACATATTAAATGATCCAAGGAATGCTTCAATGCAAGCATTAATTAAAACCCTTTCACCTAAGTACCAGAAGGCTTTAGAAAAAGGTAAATTTACAATTGATGAAGGCTACCTCTATTATAGAAGAAAGTTGAGTAATGATATTTTTATTCCTTCTTCTATGAAAGAGATCATCTTGAAGATTTTTCATGATGAAATATTGGCTGGACATTTTTATCCTGAGAAAACAATGATCAGAATTAAGAACACTACTTGGTGGGTTAATATGTCTGAAGACACCAAACTATATGTTGAACCCTGTGATTCTTTCCAAAAATCAAAAATATTGACTGGTAAAAGAGCTGGATTAATGCAACATATTGAAACTCCTGATGCACCATGGCAAATAATAAACATGGAATTTGTAACAGGATTACCCATTTCTGAGAAAAACAGTGATAACTCTTGCTGGGTTATTGTGGACAGATTCACAAAAATGTGTAAATTTATCCCTACCCACAAGGATGTTTCCACTAAAGAATTAGCTTACTTGTGGTGGTCTCATATGTTTAATACTGCTGGTTTTCCTAAGGCCATAATCTCTGACAGAGAACCTAAATTTACTTCTGAATTTTGGATGTCTCTGATGGATGTTTGTGGTTGTGATCTGAAACTATCTACTGCCCATCACCCTCAGACTGATGGATTAGCTGAAAGAATGATTCAGACTCTAGAGGACATGATAAGAAGGTACTGTGCCTTTGGCCTTGAGTATAAATATAATGACAGATTCACTCATGATTGGGTTACCTTACTTCCTGGGTTGGAATTTGCCTATAACAGCACTGTTCCTTCTGTTACTCAAAGAAATCCTTTTGAGCTCTGGCTTGGATATGTTCCAAATACTCCTGCCCAAATTCTCAATAACAAAATACCTAAATTGGATATACATCCTGGTGTAACGTCTTTTCTTCAAATGCAACAACTTTGCAGAAATCATGCTCAAAAATGTATTGAAAAATCATTTGAATATGAGAAGAAGAGATGGGACAAATCCCATAAAGAATACACTTTTAAAAAGGGTGATGAAGTGTTGATTTCTACGGTCCACTTCAATTTACAAGGAAATAACAAATTAAAAGACCCATTTGTTGGTCCATTTGTTGGTCCATTTGTTGTCAGAAGAATGATTGGAGATAATGCAGTTGAGGTTATTTTGTATTCTCCATATGACAGAAAACATCCTGTGTTTCCAATATCTCTTCTGAAACCTTACACATCCAATAGTGATTTATTTTCAAAAAGGAGGGGAAGACCAAAGAAAACCCCAAATGAAATCACTGAAGCAGCAGAAATTGAAAATTTTTGAATGACAGAATAGTCACTGCTGAAAAAGGTACAGAATACTTATTGAGATTCAAGAATAAATCATCTGAATATGATTCTTGGATACCTGGGAAGGAGATATCTAATCTTCCCACTCTACTAATAAAATATAAAAAGAAAAAATCATAGCATTTTTTTTTTTTTTTTTAGAGTGAGGGAGTGCCAGCCAGGCTACTAGACTTACCTGGTAAATTAATTAATTATTTTACTGAGGTGAAGCCACACCTTTTTTTAAAATACTTATTAATAATTAATTATTTAATATTTACTTATATATTACTTACAACTAACTAAGCTAATTATATTAAGTAGTGTAAATAATTAATTTAAGTAAGTGTCCCATACATTTTTACTCCCTAACACCGTTATGGTAAGGTAAACTCTTACAGTCGCCTTGCTGTAAGCAGAATCCGGAGGAGATATGTGGATTTAGCTGAAAACCCTGTCCTTCCAACAAAAATAACAAAATGGGTGTTCTAAATCACTAAGCTAACCAGTCTACTTGGATCTGATTGATAAAAAAATAATGAAACTCTAAAATAATTAACGCTTTTGAGATTTAAATAAAAGTGGCTGTTGATAAAGAAATACTGATAACAACAATTAAGGTGTACCAGTGAAAGATCTAAAAAGATTGACTTTTATGTTTTTATAATAATTTATGTTTTTATGAGACAGCAATAATCAAGTCCCAGTGTTGAAGACCTTTCTAAAGATACCCTGTTTGAAGTGTTATTTTAATTGTTGAGTAGTATTTCTAAAATGTTAAATATATAATATAAAGTTATAAGGGTATTACAAATTTATTTAATTTGTTGAGTAATAAAATATGAGACCGTGGTGGTTAAAGATTAAGCTGTATGATGTGTCCCCCCTCTCAATTTCGAGTTTGAGAAGCGCTTAAGTATTCCTAGTCACGCGCCTAAGTTTTCCCCTCCAGAGCTCTTCCAGAGTCAATCCGGAGCCCGTACGGAGTCCGTACGGAGCCGAAGCGGAGTCCGAACGGAGTCCGTACGGAGTCGAAGCGGAGTCCATACGGAGTCGAAACGGAGTCTGTCCGGACTTCCGGACTCAATTAGAACCTTAAAACTATAATAAAAAATCTAGAAAAATTACACATAATAGAGCTACTTTCCCTTTACGAACCAAACTAATTTTCGTAGTCTGCGCAGCTCTAATTACCCCGTGAAAACTTTTCGAAGTTAAGTAATTTCTGAAAACGTAAATATTTCTATAAAACTTTAAAATTCATTTAAAAATATAAGAAAAATAGTAAAAATTCTGGGAAAATTTCCCAAGGTTCTTGAGTGACTCGACTTAATACTTATAAATTTTTCAGACCGTAAAAATAAGTTTTCTCTATAAAATAAATTGTTTTTGTGTAGGCATTCGCTCGTGACCAATTTCTTCATATTTAAATCTCAAATAAATTAAATAAAACCCTTTTATATATAAAAAAATAATAACGCCAATCTTTCACGCCGTAATAACTCCATTTACATATTTAGGTGCCGTACTAAACTTTAGGCTACCACACCGTGCTCAATAATGCTGTTGATTGGGAATAAAAATTAATAATAAAATTATAATAAAAAAACCTTAAAATTATTATATTACTTCATTGAGAGATCTGGAATTCTGTGAAATTAATATAATTAACTTAAATGTGTTGTAATTAATTGTGACAGTCTAAGTGAACTCATACTTTATTACCAATGAAAATGATGCCCTTGTTGACGTACCAATTAATTTATTTTTTTATGTCATATATATACTCCTTCTTAGTCAGCTTCTTTCTCACATTCTTACAGTAGATGGTGTGAATTCCGTGTCTTTATTACCCTCATTTTTGCCTATAAAAGGCCCTCACTTTTGTGCTTTTCAAAACATTCCTTACTTACTTACTTTATTATAACTACATACAAGAACAATTTATTATTATTTTAGTATTTAAATTAAAACTGTGATTCTAATTTTTTAAATATAATAGAAATTATCCCTTTACCTCTTATTATTTGAGTAAAAAAGTCATTAAAAGATAAGTAAAATATGTACCAAGTTTGAATCCTCTGAAACCCAGTTTTGCCGTCCTTGGACCACCTTGAAAAATCTTCTAGACTTGAAGGACTGCCTGAAAATTATAGGAAGGTTTGGATCCAGAAGGTATATCCTTATTAGTATCATGTAGAAACAAAGGGTTGACATCAACTTGGGAAGCAAAAAGAATATCCATTTCCTCATAGTAAGGACAAATGACATTGAGCTTTCTTGAAACAGTAGTAATTCCAATCTCTAAATTCTCATCAATGTCACCAAAGCCAGTGGAAGTGGAAGCAAAATGAGCCTTTTTATATTTTGATTGATAACTTCTGAACCTCTTCTTCATTTATTTAGGAGTAATGTCAAATCTCCCTTTTATTTTTTTCTTCACTTCATTTGCCATCAACAAGAAGCCATTTACCTTTGATGAAGGTGGACGTACAATGCAGGTGGACTTCTCACATCTAAAACAGGCATCATAATTTGATTTTACTTTGAAGAAGTTGATGATGACAAGATAATCTTCCTTTTCTAGCTGTCCAGACTTTGGTTTCTCAGGTGAGGGGCTAGCATTACAAGGAGACTTTTGTGATGATTAATTTTTTGAGATGCCTTTTGAGTGTTGTATTTTCGGGGAGGCATTATGAAACTGGTATGTTACAAGAAAGGAGTTTAAGAAAGAGGTTGAAAAAAAACAAAGGAAAAAACATTCCTAGTTAAAATGTCACAATAAATTCTTTCAAATCTCAGTGAGGATATAGGAGGGGATGGAGATCAGTGTGTCACATGTGACAGGGATGATGTGGCCAACATGTGGTTGTGAAAAAAAACAAAAAAAGTGCTGATATTTTAGATGTTTAAAATCATAGACTTAACTAAGTACTCAACTACTAGACCTAACGTGTGTATATATTTGTGATGGGAACATAAGTAATATATAAGATTATTAGAATAAACCACCATCTCAGGTTATGGGCATTTCCCGCTTACATTAAAAAAATCATTATTTTTTCTTCTTTTCAAATCATTTTCTTTCAAAGTTGGGTGTCCTTACCTTGGGGGATTTTTCTTTTATTTTGTTTCATTATTCTTTTTTCTATTCTTTTCTTTTTTTCTCTTATTGCTCTTGCTCTTGCTCTTTCTCTAGGCTCACGTTTTTTTTCTTCAGGCTCTCTTTCTATTCCTTTTTCTCTCTCCTTTTTTTTTTCCTATTGCTTTCTTGTTTTGTTCCTTTTTTTCCTTCTCTTTTTTTCTTCTATTGTTTTCTCCAATAAACATATATAAATAAATTATAATAATAAACAAAATTATAAACAAATAAATATATATATATAAAATATAAAAATAAACAAATAAAATACATAAAAAATAAAACATAACAATAAATAAATAAAATAAAAAGAAATAAAATAAAATACATAAAAATAAAATATAACAATAAATAAATAAAATACAAAAAAGAGACTTTGCCCAAAATAATCAATAGATTAGGTTGATTTTAGTAGCCTGAAATCAAGAGTGATAAACCCAATTGCTGTGGACGCACACGATTGCCAAAAATATTGATTGTGTAAAATAAAAATTAAAAATAAATAAATTATTTTTTTCTTTTCCTTTTTTTTTGTCTTCCATTTTCTTATTTTTTTATTTTTTTTCTTTCTTTCCTTTTATCTTATTCTATTTTTTTCTTTTCTCTTTCTTTTCATTTTTTTTCTATTATTATTATTCATCCCATCTCTATATCTTCTTATGTCTCATCCATCATTGTCATCCAGACGTAATAGAAGATTGACAGAAGCCATGCCAACTCCACCAGATGACTCTACGGCCGAGGATAACGAGACTTGTGAACCACATAGGATATCGACGTACACAGAAACTGGATGGGACGAGGATTTTGCATTTGCTAAACTAAAGAAGGCTAAATCATGGATTGATGCTACTCCAAAATTAAATTCAACTGGGGACAACTTTCAAATGTGGATAATGAAGATACAAAAATTACTTGGAAGAGTAATTAGAGACAAATACTATGCTGACAACAGAAAATGGAGAGTAAGTTTACACAAGGATTATCTAGTTCACTAAATATTAACTGAATGTGTTGACAATTCCGTTCAAGAACTAATTTCTAATGGAAATTACCCGACAGCTTTTGACTTATTGGCCTTTTTGGTTACTCATTTTAATCAGAGCACTCGAATTCATCACATGAATTTATGGCAAGACACCTTATCTCTACGATTGGCTGATTTTCCCTCAGGTGTGGAATTTACACAAGCTATATACAAAAAATTTAGGACTATGCGGGCTTCAGGACTGGAATTGACAGTAGACAAAATCATAGGTTTAATGCTTCAAAATCAAGCAAAGGGCAATCCCAGATTAGAAGACGACATTATGAATCAAATTAGTATGCTGTATCGAGTCAATGATATACCGTCGTCAAAAGAAATTTCAAGAATAATTATTGACTCACAAAGACAAGAATCATTGAAGATCAAAACGGAAAAAGAAAAAGTTATAACTATCAACAAATCTACATTACAAAAAAGTGACGAACCGGATTTAATTGAAGTTGATGCAATAAAACGAACACAACAATCAGTTTGCTATCGATGTAACCGACCTGGACATTTTGCAGCCGAATGTTGATCTTCACAAAAACAATCGTCTTCATCTCATTCTCAACATACACCTTTGTATACAGCACATTATCCAATGCCTTTTTACCCCACACTCACACCAAACAATCCTTATCCCATATTTCCAAATTTTCCCTACCCACCACCATTTCTGTGGCAACAACAACCACCAACTCAGAAAAAACAACAAACCAATGAACGTAAAGCAGACTACTATAGACCTAATTACAACAAAGATAACAAAAATATAAAAACACGACTATTGGAAATTGACGATTCCAAGGAACCATCCGAGATTCATATTGAAAAGCTTTCAATTTCAGATGATGGACCTCTCCCAATCCTAGATAGTGGCGCTACTCATCAGGTCACAGGCAATATGTCTAACTTTTTCTTGTATGTTCCTCTAAAATTACATATACCCCTCAAAGTAGCAACTAATGGGAGCAAAAATTTCATCACAGGAAAAGGTTCTTTGATCTTCCCCGCACCAAATGGGAATAGTGTTGAATTAAAAAATGTTTATTATTGTGAAAAAGCGAGTGGAACCCTCATTTCACAAGCTTCACTTATATTGGCTGGGTGTAGGATATCTTTTTCTTCAAGAGACATGGATATATTTTCTAACAATAACATTCTAATGTTTACTGCAAAATTCAACAACAGGAGCTGGACACTACCACAACCATTCCCAAGACATGTACTTGAAATATTAATTGATAAAAGTCAACTTGTAGATAGCTGTTCTTCCAAAATGAAATTAAAATATTATTTCACCTTATAAAGCTGAAAAAGTGAAACTTGACATAGATAAAGAAGAGTGTTTGAGATATTGGAATAGGATATTTGGACATTGAAGTTTGAGGAATATCAGAAAACTTTTCAAAGGGAAGTTTGGTGAAGGTATCCCAGAAGATTTACCAACAGGCATGGTAGATTGCAAAGACTGTATATTAACTAAATCAAAATGTTCTGATCCCATAAATCCCTCAAATAGATTCGATCCTATTGGTGAAACTTTGGCGGTTGACCTAATGGGTCCTTTTGAAGTAACAACAACAAATAAAGGTAAGTATCTCTTAACTATGTTAGATATTGGTTCTAGCTATGGTAACGTAGAAATAATTGAAACAAAAGATGAGGCTAATGATATAATTAAGAATTACATTACATGGTTACAAAAAAGAACAAATCTGACTGTAAAAACTCTAAAGAGCGATAACTGTGGTGAGTTTGTTAATAAACGTCTACAAGAATGGTTATATCTCCATGGTATAGAACATGAATATTCCTTACCTTATTATCATGAGCAGAATGGGGACATTGAACGTTTTAACCAGACTATTTTTGATATGGGCAGAACAATTCTATTAGACAGCGGCTTAAACAAATCTTTTTGGGGACCAGCTTTCAAATGGGCAGTGTATACACACAATCACTTACCAAATACATGCAGCAGCGACATGACTCCTTATGAAAAACTCTTGAAATCAAAGCCGAGACTCGATCACTTGCGTATTTTTGGTTCAATAGCATATGTACATGTACCAAAGGAAACAAGAAAAAAGCTGGATAATAGAAGCAAGAAATGTTGAGTAATCGGTTATCTGGAACACTCAAAAGGTTGGTTATTTATAGAAATAGACACAGGCAAACTAATTTCTTCAGCTTGGGCAACTTTTTCAGAAACTGCGCCTAAACCAAAAAATTACAAATTAGATAACACTAATAAATAAAACAAAATGGGTTTAGATTTTATTACTAACACACTGACTTTTAACGATTTCAGCACTGAAGAAGAAATAATTGAACAAGATCAACTAGTAGATAACATAGAAATAAGCTGTAAAGCTATAGCAAATAACTTACCAAACACTTTTTTACAGGCAATGAAGTCAAGTAACAAAAAGGAGTGGCTAGAAGCTTGCAAAGATGAAATGAAAAATCTATCAAGAATGGATGCTTGGGTGGAAAGTTTACTTCCGGATGGAAAAAGAGTTACTGATGCTAAATGGGTTTTTGCTGAAAAATTAGACAACAATGGAAAACTGATAAAGAGAAAAGCCAGGTATGTCGCCAAGGGGTTTTCCCAAAAAGAGGGTATAGATTATGCAGAAACTTTTGCACCAACAGCTACTTTTACTTCCTTACGAATTTTACTAACAATGGCTGCAGCTTACAACTGGCCAGTTCACAGTTTTGATGTAGTTGCAGCATATCTAAATTCACCAATAGATGAAGATTTGTGGGTGAAAGCACCACCAGGTTTTGGAAGAGAGGAAGGCAAAGTTTTCAAATTAAAAAAAGCTTTGTATGGCACAAAGTAAGCGGCAAGGTGATGGTGGAAACATTTAGAGTCAAAATTACGTTCAATGAATTATATTCCAAGCTACTACGACAGCTCTTTATACATATTTCAAGATCAAGCAAATGATGGAATCTTATGGATTCATGTAGATGATGGGGTTATAACAGGTTCAAGCAAGGAAATATTGAAAAGTTCTCAAAAACAACTATTGGAATTGGCTACAATAAAATGGGAAGAAGAATTAAATAACATTGTTGGGGTTAAAGTAGTACGTAAACAAAGTGGTTTCATTCTTTCACAACAATTACTTATTAACAAGATTGCTGACCGTTTCAAAGGAGAACCAATTAGAAAATCAACAGTATTACCTAAATATTGTAAGCTATCGAAAGGTACTAGAGAAAAATTATAGAATACTGAATTTTTAAGTTTGATAGGCTCATTGAACTATTTAGCTGTTGCAACTAGGCCTGACATTTCTTTTGCAGTAAACTACCTAGCAAGATATGCTAATCATCCAAATGAGCAAAATTGGGAGGCATTAACGCATTTAATTCAATATGTACTCACAACTAAAGACTGTATGTTCCATATTTTTCCAGACAAAAGAAAAGAACTAGACGCATATGGCAATGCAAACTGGAATGATGATCTAGCCAGATGTACAAATGGAGGAATTATATGCTACATGGGAGTACCTGTAAATTGGACATCTAAACAACAACAATTAGTGGCCTTGTCTACTTGCGAATCTGAACTAGCGGCTTTAGCAGCAATAACAAAAACAGCAATGTGGATAAAGAATATGCTAGAGGACATGACAGGTAATAAAATTATAACAACACTACATTGTGATAATGAATCTACTATTAAAGTAGCAGCTGATCAACCATCGAACAAGAGGATTCGGCACATGGAAAGGAATTTTTTCTATGTTGATTCCCAACTACATAAGAAGAGGGCTGTAATAAAATGGATTGGAACAAAAGAACAAAAGGCTGATATATTGACAAAAAACCTAGGTCCTAATTTAGTAGAAAAATCTAGACAACTAATCAATGTTTACAGTAGTTTTTTAGGATGGTGGAATGTAGTTGAGCAGGGGGGGTGTAGATGTTTAACATCATAGACTTAACTAAGTACTCAACTACTAGACCTAACGTGTGTATATATGTGTGATGGGAACATAAGTAATATAGAAGATTATTAGAATAAACCACCATCTCAGATATGAAGTCAGAACTGACACCCATTTGTGAAATTAGTGACTTATTTGCAAAAATTAAGTGCTGATTTGGGTTGAAATCCACATTTAAGTTAAGTGGGGATTTGCCAGAACTGACACCCCCTATTAACTGGATGAACAAGCTTGGACATTTACCTTGGGTCAGCTGTGGAATTTCACTTCCCAAAGGATCTTGAAAAACCTACCCTTCAAACCACAATAACCCCTTCATTACATTCATCACTCCCCACTTGTACCTAAACAATAGGGGGTATCAAAGTTAGAAATTTGTAATTATTTAAAAGGTATTTCACAACACAAGTAGAAAGACACAACCTTGACATTAATTCTCAGTTAAAAGGTGCTCTTGGGGCACAATATGGCATATTTAAAAAAATAATCATGGTTGATTTGGTGAAAAAAAGAGGTATTTTGAAATGGAAGATTTCTAACTTTGATGCCTCCTAATTAGTTTACCATGCCTCCATGCCCCAAGCTGGGCGAGATTGCCAGAAATAAAATATAGAAAAAAATCTATATAATAACATTTTGTGCTTTTTAACCTAGCCCCTATTTTTTGGCATTCGTGCCGGGGCCCTAACTGAAGCCGACCAACATGGGACTGCGCGTCAACTGGGCAAAGCCTAGCTGCATGCAGCAGCCCTCACGAGCAATTTTCATTTCACACTAAATCCCACACAAAGAGCTGTTGAGTAGTTAGGCTTATGTACTTAGTTATTGTGAGTAAAACCTGTTGCAGCGGCATCCAGGTTCTCCGGTTCTTTCCGGAGTCCTGAGTGCTGATACCGTGCAACAAGAACGGCTCTGATATTCTGATTCCACATTGAATCCCATGTGGAGCATGAGTCATGTATGTTTGTATCTTAAAATAAATCATGAATTACAAAGATAAAGGAGGACTGTAATGTTTCAAATAACTCCAGTAATTTAATTATTTATTTTGTAGGGTCGTGGCCCCCTTGGGCATGAAACCATCAAACTTCAGTGGTTATACGGAGAATACCACCACTGGCATCCAGGCTTGTATTCTAAGGTTTTTTTGGATCGATGGTTCCCTCCCCTGCCGCGCCGTCCGTTGGTCGACAATCCGGACAAGCTTTTTAAAACGCAAATTTCAGCTTTGGATGCATATATAGAGGCGGGGTAAATTGATATGGGTAAGAAAGCTGAGTCACTTACCCACTGGCTTCTTAAGTTTATCACATCTGTAAAATAAGTTATCTATCCCCAAGCACTCTGGAGATTAGAAAGAGGACGGTAAATTTACTATACAAGTTAGGAACTTGGTTTCTAGGAAATTGTCTGGATGATCAACCCACGAAGTCTGAACTTTTTTGTGGAAGTATAGGCTTTGCACTTCTTATCAACAGCGGTAGCAGTTTCATTTACATGGCTGGTCCAGTCCTTCTTCAAGTAAGGCTTACATCCACTTGCCATGCCCCAGGGAGGACCACCTTTGGTGGATTGAGAATTGGTGGATGAAGCTATGTGTACCATACAGTTAGCATCGCTGCACCGCGGTTCTATAATCAAGATGGAAATGCTTGCATTCACCATCCGGATGGCATTGATAGCAAGTGTAAGCCAAACCATTGTCGTTACATTCTTTTCAAAGTACAAATCAATTTAATAATCAGTTCGTGTAGCAACAGGAATATTTGGGAAAAATAGCAGCTCAATAGGACGTACGATACGAATAATCAGTTTTCGACTGGAAGAAGCCACGACATGTGAGATTTTCGGGTGCTGGTACGATATTTGACGTGGTGAATAGAATAAAGAAGCTAGAAAGTTCCACCAAAAAGACAATTTTTCTCAAACTCATCATCGTGCCTGAAATTTTTACCAAGGAGGCGAAATTTGACAGAGTAACTTGTCGATTTGTATTGTTTAGATGAATGAGAAAAACTTAAGTGGCAGTGGCTGAGTGAAGGAATATAAAGAAAGGAACCTTTCTTTTATATGGTTTAAAGCTGCGAAACTCTCAAGCAACATTTTATTTATTTGCAACCGTAGTCAGTTCTTAAATATACTGAAGTATTGTCAGGGTACACATATTCTCATCTTGAAACAACCACTGATGCCTAAAAAAGAGAAAATTTCTTGGTATTAAAATTGAAGTAGAGAATGCGCCTGAATAAAGGCGTAAATAGATGTTGGATTTCTTGTCTCCGTAGCAACTAGCAAAATGCGCGTTTTTTTATAAAAAGATTTAGCACTTCTGCGTTGCTTGGCTGCCTCCTGTAGGCGGATAAAACTTCCATCTCTATTCTACCTTTGAGGCAGAGATGGTTGGAATCTTCTTAGGCCTTCGTTAATTCCTTGATAACCCCCCCCCCTCATGAATTCGCACATTCTTCTATGTAACTATCAATTGTTATGCCGAGCTAGCCCATAGAACTCCGGAACACTACGCACCAAGTAAGATATCCCTGATGGGGATATCCAGCGCGAGATAAGGATATTGTAGGGAGGGACATAAGGTCAGAAAAAAAAATGTAAGAAAAGTAAGTGTAATAAAAATGATTTGCAACCATATGAATTTTTCTTTTCAAAAAAAAAATTGTTATGTAAAAAACGGAAAAAAATAAATAAAAATGAAATAAAAAATCATTTTTTTGGAGAAAAAAAAAATTAAAAAACCAAATTTCCCATGGTTGCTAGATATTTTTCTTACACTTATTTTTCTCACATATTTTTTTTGGACATATTTTCCTCGTACATATTTTTCTAGGGACGATATTAGGACACACCGGCACACTCAACCAAAAGTGTTAGGTGCACGCCGGTGATGCTATTTTTGTCTGTTTTCAATTCAAATTTTTTCGATGTCTCATACTATGTAACAACATCCCTTAGATATATACATAATTCTTACGCTTGGTGTGCAAGTGTGATATTATTACCGAATAGGGAAAAAAACACCCACTACTACAAATACATATGGTGTGCAAGTTAGATACTACTGCATTATGGGGCAACAAAAATATGTTGCCGGGCACTGTACAATCCTTTGTTGAATATGCAAGTATTACTTCAGTACAGGCTCAGTTTGTGGACACTGAACTATTATATACATATTTAAGGGAATGATTGTAAAGTGCACATTAATTTAAGATTTCAGTGATTGCGCAAGGTTTAGAGTCACAAAATTATTTGCTCGTTATCATCATTTGACTCATATTGATTGCCATTACCACACTTATAGGTTACTGGTGATAAAAACTAAATTAAATATGTATATAATAGTTCAGTGTTCACAAACTGAGCCTGTACTGAAGTAATACTTGCATATTTAACAAAGGATTGTACAGTGCCCGGCAACATATTTTTGTTGCCCCATAATGCAGTAGTATCTAACTTGCACACCATATGTATTTGTAGTAGTGGGTGTTTTTTTCCCTATTCGGTAATAATATCACACTTGCACACCAAGCGTAAGAATTATGTATATATCTAAGGGATGTTGTTACATAGTATGAGACATCAAAAAAATTTGAATTGAAAACAGACAAAAATAGCATCACCGGCGTGCACCTAACACTTTTGGTTGAGTGTGCCGGTGTGTTCTAATATTGTCCCTTTTTCTATCCTTATATTCCTCCCTACAGTATCCCCGACTCGCACTGGATATCCCCATAAGGGATATCTTACTTGGTGCGCAGTGGAAAGAACCGGAGAACACAGGATGATTTGGCCGGCAATAAACTAGCGAATTTGTTTGTTACGCCACACCGCGTAAAAATTGCATAACGGTTGTGTAAAAAATACATAACAATTATTATTGATTGCTAAGGGACATAAAGTTTGTTATGTATTTATTATGCAACCGTTACAAAACTGTTACGCCTTGTGGCATAACGAATGGTGTTGGTAGTGATATGTCCTCGTCACCCTTTTTTTTTGTACTGCTCTCACACAACTGATTGGATTTCATTCACATTTTTGACATGTTCAATAGAGACTTTGAGACTCATAATATAAAATAAAAATAAAAAAATGTTGAGTAATTTTTTCACATTTTAAATAATTCTCAGACCTCCAGTTTCTGGATGGAGAAGAATCAGAGAGATATAGGATTAGTATGAGTAAATAGCCAGAGAAAACTGTAATGCCCTGTGCACCCAAATCCCAAAGCCCCAATGGTAAGCTCGCTCTCTTCACCCCGTGTCAGAATGAAGAGAGGGGACTCGCACACACAGTTTACATACATTTAAGGCCGCAGTTGCGGTTCTCACTAATCTAAACCTAACACCCTCCCTCGCAACAAGGCCTCTATCACCAATAGCCTAATACTAAAATTTTATGAATTAAAGAAAGAAAAAAATAAATATGAAGGAAAAAATAAATTAAATTAAAAACTTAGTTCCAACTGAAAGATAAGACAAACAATGTTGAATATTCAAACCACCCAATGACTTTGTCATACAATCTGCTTTTTGATCTCTACTAGGCACCCAAGTAAGAAGTACTTCTTTGTTGAAAATTAGCTGATTGACAAAATAGAAATCTCTCTTCAAATGTCTGGTATCCTTATTTGATGAATGGTCTTTTCCTGTCCTCACTGCTGTCTGATTATCACAAAAAAGATGAACTGCGTCTTGAGAGTTGACAAAGTCCTCAAGCAAGTTCTTGACCCATAAGCCAGTCCTGACACCTGATGAAAAAGCCATGTATTCTGCTGTAGAAGTAGATAGTGCCACTGTCTGTTGCCATATTGCACTCCAGCTAATAGGTACCTTGCAGAAATAAATGATATGGCCTTGAGAAGCTCTATCACCTTCATTCCCACTCCAGCTTGAATCAGCATAGACTTCAACTTTTGCAACCAAATCTGAATGAGAAGGAAATATCTTAAATGTGAAATGAGCTGTTGCTAAAACATAAGCCACAAGATGGTTCAAAGCTTTCCAATGATCTTCTGATGGATTTCTGACAAAGTGTGCTAATAGATTGACAGCATAAGCAATATCTGGCCTAGTTCCTTGTGCCAGGTAGCTTAAAGAACCAACAATTGACAGGAAACCCAGGGGGTTGATTGGAGAAGATGATGGATCTTCTAAAACCAGGTTACACTTACTTGTTAGGGGAGCCTTAGTATGAAATTGAGAAGGATTATGAAGTTTGCTGATCTTCTGAGCAAGAGGAGCTTGAGACAAAATAAACCCATCTCTGACTTGTTCCACATCTAAACCCACTATCCAATCCACCTTTTCCTTCCACTTAATTTCCAAAACTCCAGCCAAATCTTTTTCCAACTTCTTCAAAGTTTCTTGAGAATCACATGCCACAATTTCATCATCCACATGAAGCCAGATAACTGATGAACCCAGTTTCTTCTTTAAAATATAGATAGAATTATCAAAAAGACTTGGTTCATAGTCCAAATTCTTCAACTTTTCCGCAATATACTTCCACCAACATCTAGCTGCTTGCTTTGTACCATAAAGAGCTTTGTGAAACCGGCATACTAAAGTGCCATAATTTCTTTCAAGTCCTTCAGGTGGGCAGACATAAACTTCCTCTTCAATAGGACTATTCAAATAAGCTGCAACCACATCAAAAGAATGAACAAACCAGTTAAACTTTGCTGCCAGAGTAAAAATAAGCCATAGAGATGTGAAGGTAGCCGTAGAAGCAAAAGTTTCTTGAAAATCATGGCCATATTGCTGCAAAAGTCCTTGATCTACATAACATGCCTTGAAATGCTTAGGGTCATCAGCTGAAAGTCCTGGTTTAATAGCAAAAATCTATTGTGCTCCAAGAACTTTGATACCATGTGGAGGTTTAACAAGTGAGCAAACTTTCATCAGCAAGATTTTGAAGTTCATTTTTGCAAGCCAAAGACCACTGATGACTGTCTTCACTTTTCATAGCTTGCTTATATGTTTTTGGTGCTTCAGGGAACAATTCTAAGCAAGTATTTTGAATTTCAGGTCCAACAGCATCTTGATCCAGTAGTCTTTTATCAAGTTCAAAATCACCAAGAGTTAAAAAATTCACAATAAACAGAAGACCATGCTTTTCTGAAGATGGAATCACATCTTTTTTATCTTGAGGCAGCTGTCCTTCTGCAATATCAGGTGATTTAGATTTATTTTACTTTTCAGAAACTTTTTGAGTTGTTGCATATGAAGGGAATTAAGCAAAAGCAGATTGAATAAGCCTTTTGTTTGTTTGATCCCAGAAAAGCCAAAATTTACCACCCTCCACATACCCAACCACATAACATTTCACTGCCCTCACATCAAGTTTCAACCATTGAGATTTTGCAACATGAACAAAGGCCACTTCTCCAAAAGTCCATAACAAATCAAGTTGAGGTTTTCTCTTGAACATTGCTTCATCAGGAGTTTTTGAAGTAGAAACTGAACTGGGAAGTTGGTTATGAAGATAAGCTTCCCACAAAAATGCTGCACCTCAAAAGAACTTTGACAAACAACTGTCATAAAGCATTTTCATACCTATATCAGAAATATTCCTGTTGTAGCATTTGGCAACTCCATTTTGTTCAGAATGATAAGGCATAGAATTTTCCCACTCAATTCCATGTTGTGATAGATATTTTTGCATCTTCTGATTAAGATATTCTCCCCAAAATTATCTGAACAAAGGATCTTCAGTTTTAAACTAGTCAACCACTCCATTTTTAAATGAAATCGTATAAAAGCATTGAGGACTTCATTTTTTGATTGAATGATTTCAATATCAGAGTAGATTGTCTTCACATCTCAAAAGGAAACAATATAGCATGCTTCATTAAATTTTGCCACTTCAAAGGGACCCAAAAAATCTGAGACAATAATTTCCAAAGGTTCAGGATCACATTCAGTAGAAAGTGGTGTGTGTCTTTGGACATTCTTGAAAAGACAACATTTTCCACAATCAATAATTACAGGAGGAAGAGAGGAGGGAAGACCAAGGGCAACACCAGAAGCAAACAGCCTTTTCATAGCTTGTAAGCTGACATTTCCAAGCATCCGATGCAACTTCATTTGTTAACTTTCAGGCTTTTGAGTTGAATTATATTGCCACTGAACTGGGGGGTCAAGTGACAAAAATGGAACTGGCAGCTTTGAAGGCAGAGAGGAGGAAATAGAGGTAGCATTACATTGTGGAAAAGGACCATACCACATTCTGAGAAACCACTTTTTTCCACCAGACCACTTTTCTTTAGCTTGTTCAGTATCACCTTTTTTTAGAACAAAATGATTTGCTGCATTGGCATAGAATGAAACCTCAGACTTTAATAATGCAGATCCAGAAATCAAGGTACTGCTAGCAGTTGGGTGGAAAAAAAATCTTTTGATGGTGAAGTTAGAGTTAAAAAAGCCTTTCAGGATGATGGAGCCAATGCCTGTTACAAACTGTTGAGATTCAGGATCATCCATGACAATAAGAGGAATCTTTTGAGGTAGGTATTGCAATTCAGAGAATAAAGATAAATCCCCACTCATATGATAAGTTGCATAGGGGTCAAAAAAAGCTAGTTTTTGTGGAGATGGGGGAGTAGTGGAATGAGAATTGTATTGATGATGAGAGCAGAAAGGAGCAGTCCCATAGCAGCGAAAAAATGTAGCAATAGGGCCAGATGAGTGGTAACAAGACCTCCAATTTGAGTAAGAAAGATATGACATTTTGATTTTATTAAAGAAGACAAAAAAATAGGGAAGAAGAAAAAATTAAACTGTTTTTTTATTTTTATTTATATTTCTTGATTCTAATATCTATAATATCTAAACAACTTGATGACTCTTGTGATTATTTTATATTGTCTCTTGTACTTTTCTTTCTTTACTCGCTTGTTATTTGTCTTCAACTGGTAACACACTAAACACCCGTAACCTTTAATTCCCTGTTCACCTGAATCCCAAAGCCCCAATGGTAAGCTCTCTCTCTTCACCCCATGTCAGATTGAAGAGAGGGGACTGGCACACACAGTCTACATACATTAAAGGCCACAGTTGCAGTTCTCACTAATCTAAACCTAAAAAAAGCCAGAAGGCAATCACAAAAAGAACAAGAGGTAAATTACAAAAATTGATGAAGAGAAAAGGAAATAAAGCTTGAGTTAAATGGCAGGGGTCCACCACATGCAAATTCAATGTGCGGGTTTAGCAGCATTATGGCTTGTCTCATACAGCTATTTTGAAAAACCTTGCTCTTTTTTTGCTCCTCATCCCCCACCAAGAGTGACCTAAATTCATGTTTTTGGTGGGGGATGGAAGGCAAAACCACAGCAAGCTTTTTTCAAAGAGCTGTAAGATGAAATTTGATGCCACAGATAGGTCAGTTGATTAGCTAAACATTCTATTTGTATTTTGATAGTTATTGAATTGCTTCCTTTTCAGTCATTGGTTTTATTTAAAGGAAAATGGGTGGTTGTAAGAAAGAAAAGTGAGCTACCTGTAAGCATAAAAAGTGCCAAGAACTTATTGCTGGGCAATGTACAGTACCCTGCAGGAAGTCCTTGCGATTTTGCTTGCATATGCTCCTCTTCCAGCCACCACACACTTCTCACTACCTCACAATCACCTCTAGAACCCTTCTTTGAAACAAGTAAGTTTTTTTATTTTCTCACTTAGCCTTAATGTTTTAGCTTCTTATAAAAATACTCTAGTTTTTTTTTGTTCTTTTTGCTGTCATAATGGTTACATCTAGAGCTGGAACAAAACAATTGAAAAATGAAACTAAAGGTTAAATTTTTGGTATGGCCAGATTGGGAACCAGGCCAGCAGATATTTCCAAAGTTCTTGAAATCCCAGACTCAACTTTCCATTTTGTATTGGCAAGAAGATCCGAGAGGGGCTCTGTTGTCAATGCCACCCACCCTGGCTGTCCACTCAAAACTAATGATAGAGACCTGTGTCAGCTTGAGTGAATCCTTTGAAGTAACAGAACAGCCTCAATGAGCACAGTAGCCAACTTATTCACAACTTGAATCTCTCCTTGCACCCTCCAAAAGCAAGCCTCAGAGCTAGGCTATCATAAACAAGTTGCAATGAAAATACCATTTACCAATATTTCAAATCACCAATATTCTTTTGGTTTTTCTCTCAAGTATTGTGACTGGACTATTAAAGACTGGGAAAGAGTTCTGTGGTCTGATGAATCTTCTTTTGGGATATGCAAATAATCAACAATCAATTATGTCTGGTGCCGTCCTGATAAGAGGTTTCATCAAAAATGTCTTCAGCCCACCTTCAAAAGTGGCCAATCAAATGTCATAGTATGGGGAGGGTTCTCAGGAAAAAAAAAGCTCCCATTGGTCATTCTTCCTCCAAATCAACAAAAATCAAAATATTTCATTGAGAATGTATACAAATCTACACTAGTTTCTTATCTCCAAGAACATTTTCCTCATCATTAACTGCTCCTCATGGAGTATAACACTGCCACACACAAATCCAGAGAGAGTGAAGATTTCTGCACTCAAAATAACATAAAAAAGCTTCCAGACTGGCCAATTCAGTTACCCAATCTCAACCCAATCAAAAATTTATGGAAATTAATAAAACACATTGTTCATGATGTTTTTCACTCCCACAGAAAGGATGAAATGGTTGCTGCAATACACAAAGTCTGGAATGACATGCCAATTTCAATTTTCAATAATATTGTTGCTTCAATGCCCATTCAAATGGAGGGTCTACTTGCTGGTGATCATTTTTATCATAGAAATATATTTGACTGTTATGGTTTGAATGTTCAATGTCTAGATTGGCCACTTCAAAAGTGGTATTGTTTAAAAATAAGTAATATAAACAGTGAATCAATTTCTATTTAACCTATGTGAGCTTCAATAAAAATTTGAGAGCGATTGTGATTGTGAGGTAGTGAGAATTTGGGTGTGGTGGCTGGAAGAAGAGCATATGCAAACATAATTGCAAGGACTTCTTGCGGGGTACTGTACTGTCAGCCAGGCTATTCCAGGAGTCCAGTAAATGATATATAAATTATAAAACCTTAAAGAGTGGGTAAGACTTGTATTTAATGAATATAACTTAATATTTTATTGCATAATGAAATTATATAAGAATTTTATTATATACAAGTGTTACATTAAATTTATTGGTTATATATATTTTTATATATACAATTAAATTGAGCATAATATAATATATTCTACAAATAATGGCGCATTTTTATGTATTTAATAATTATAAATTTATATTTAATTAATTAAAAAACATATATTATAATTACAAGTGTAAATTTGATTTATAATATATTTAAATTAATTACTTAAATTTATATATTAAATAATACCTCTCATATGATACTAAACAATAATTAAGGACGCTTCTTTTGACCCTTAAGTGTGTTAGAAAAAAACAAATAAATTAATTTGGACTAAATTGAGATTAATTGCTTGTTTTGTTGCGTCAAATTATTTTTTGTTTCACTTAAAATGTCCTTTAATCAGAATGTACCATCTGTTGGGAATTATATTTCTCATAGTTCCTATGTTTCCAATCTTGTTTAGTTATTCACTATTGTCACTTACTGATTTGGGAATTAATGGCGGGGAAATTGGATTCTTAATTGGGCTTTTAATTATTTGTTTCATGTTTTTCTCTATATTGTTATGTTTCATTTACTCTTTTGATATGTTTGTTTTATTCCATTCTAATCATTGTATTTACAAATATAGTAGCGCTTCAGAGGACCCATTGCCTATAAAAGGGCCTTGGATAATCCCCTGTAGCCTTATCACTTATTATACACTCAACAAATTAAATACAATTTTTATATTACGTTTATATTCTTTTTATTGGTAATAAAATTCTAATTAAAATTCTATATAACAATTTAAAGGTTGCTTTAAGTCTGATAGTAATTATAGTGTTTGCCGCGCAGAACTCTTACTCAAATAATATTAATATTAATAAAACCAATTTGTTGTCACCTCTCAAATCACTCGTTGTTGCTTTCTCTCAAATAGATTAAATAAATTCAATTGTTTTTATTTCTTTTATTTCGAAACTACTATCTCCTTCTTGTCCTCCTCTCTTTTCTTCCCTCTTCTCTTATATCTTCTAGACGACTGACCGACAACTGGGGACCTTTCCAAACGACGACGACGATCGAGCCTTGGCGATGAACGACAAAACGCACGGACCACCTAGCAAAACGAAACTTTTGCCGCGACTGTGTTTCGAACTTGGGTTTGACATCTTAGGTTTATATAATATTAATTTTTATATTATTTTGAAGTGATTTTTCGATCACTATAGTAAGTTCACCTTTGCGCCTCTCACTCATATTACTATATTTTTATTGCAATAACAGTGATTGTGGCTTAATTGCTGATTCACTGAGTGTAAGTGTTCAATTTTTAAAATTTTTTTTTCCTAGTTGACCATTATAGAGTGTTAAATCCTCTTAGTCCTAGAAGAATTGACATTATTATTAATACAAATTGAATTATTAATTTAATTTTTTTTTATTATTAATTATTGTTAATTTTGGTTGACTTAAAAGTACATTGTGCTTAGTCCCAAATATATTGCCATTTTAATATTGGTAATTAATTGGTTGAATTAACTTACTTGTTATTCCCAATTTAACCTTGCAATCCATTTTTTTAAAATTAATTTTTTAATTATTACTTTATATTGAAAATTATTTTTTCTATAATTTAATTAATTAAATATTTTTTTTTATTATTTGGAGCAATTATTGACTAACTTTTATTATTTGCTTATAAAGTAAAAAGTAAAATATAAATCTTCCCACTAGTATGTCCAACAATTTGGCAGAAAAAATGGATAACATGCAAGTGGATGAGATAGAAATTGACTATGATGCTGACACTGTAAGTTCTTCTAAAGTTGGTCATAAAAAATCTTATGCTAACACAAAGACTTCACATACTGCAGGATGTGGAAATGACAGGAAATGCAAACAAACCAAACCCCCTTCCCCCAGTACCACAGAAGGAAGTAAAGCCTCTAGTGCCTCAAGAAGGTCTTCCAAAAGGCTTCAAAATAAAAAAGCTTCCTCTGCCACAACAAATCAGCAACCTATCCAGTCATATAAAAGAGTTGAAGACAGAAAATATGACGTACAAAGCAAAGGTAGACACATTGTGGGATCAGGACCAAGAACTCAGGAACCAGATTCAGGCCCAGGCCCCTCCTCAGTTGCCTCCCAATCAGCTTCAGGCTCAACCTTCACAGCCACCCAGCTCAACCATCCAAAATCCAAATACTATGGAAGTAGAGCAATGGAAATGGGATTATCTAATGAGTCACTACCAACAGAATGTGCAACACCCTCCTCATCATCAGCCTGGCCCATCCAGAACACCCAATTTCCATCCACTTCCTCATCCCTACCAACAAGGCAGGAGAAAGAAGGCCCAAGTACAATCCCAAACCCAGTCTCAGGGGAAGTTTCCTCCTCTGCCATGGTAAGTAATTTGGTTGATAGTCACTTGGGTATGTTTTCTAATAAAACTTCTTCTGCAGGTAATATTATTGAACATGGTGAAAGAACAGTTAAACCTGTTAAAAGACAGCTTCCTGTAACTAGTAGCCCTATTGATGTAATTAGCAAATTGTCATTTGATGAACCTTTACATTTAACTTCTACATCTTTAATTAATCCTTCTCTTGCAATTAAAAATGATTCTGTTCCCCCTGAAATCTATACCTTAATTGAAAAAACTTCTGAGGAAATATTGAAAGATACCCTTGATTTTAATATTGTGAAAGACAAACATGTGAGAGATGTGTTAATCCATGAAAATGATAGATTAAATAATTTACACTTGCAATGTAAAGTGAGTTCTTCTGTACAAGATACAGCTTATTTAAAAATCAAAGAAACCTTGAATATTGTTCTTAGTCAACAAAAACAAATAAGAAGTGACCATAGAGCTATCTCAGATAGAAATATCAGTCTACATAAGACCTTGAGTGAATTGAAACCCCTTATTGAGGAAAATTATTCATTCAAAAATGAAATAAAATCTCTGCAAAATGAGTTTAAGAAGCTAAAAAATGATTTCCATGCACTAAGTACCAAGCACTCAGTTTCTGAGGACAGAAATGTTCTATCTCTTGCAAAAGTAAATGACCAGATGTCTGAAATTCCAAGAATAAGAAACTATGTGTCTGACCTACAGGAAAAGTTCTCAACCTTATCCATCAATAATGAATTAAATGAGATTTCTGCAAATAAGCTGCATAAAAATAAAGGGAAAAAACCTGAACAAAGTTCATCCTTTCTTCCTCATATTTCAACCATTAAACAAACTGACAATGAGTCTGTAAAATCTTTTGCTACTAGCAAAAAATCTTGTGATGGTCATGCGCCAGCTGTTTCTGTAAATAATGAAATTTCTGAACACCTGGCTAAACTTCAGGAATTATTACTAATGAATAATTCAAACCAAAAAGTGGACCATCCCAGTAGTCAGAAAAATTGGCCTAAATTAGACCAATATCCTACCTTTGATGGTGATTCTTCCTCTGATTGGCAACACTTTATCCAAAGAATTGATAATTTAAAGAGATCTTATAAACTACCTGATGAGGAAATTGTTTCTAAGCTAATTTCTTTATTTTCCAATGTAGCCTTGATGTGGTATGAATCTGTCCTCTTAGATAACAATCATTATACATGGAATGATTGGAAATCCTTGATTGAGAATCAGTTTGGTGGTTCAAAATTCAGGTTAGCTCAGCAGAGACTGTATGAGAATACTAGATATGTATCCTCCTCTGTTGAAAAGCCCATTGTTTTTCTGATGAAAATAACTAAAATCCTTAGAGCAATTGATCCAATGATGGATTATGATATTTGGAGAGATAAAATCTTGTATAAATTACCAAATTCTCTTAGGGATTTGATTGTTGCTAGAACTGAGCATGTAAGGGAAAATTCTTCTTTCATTAACATCTGTAATGAAGTACTACTCAACCATAGATATGAACCAAAGAATTACCTTAGTAAATCTTATAATGATCAGAATAAACCTTCTATAAAACTCCCAGAAAAATCTGGTAAACAATCTGCCCCAGTTGCACCTAAAAAATATGCAACAAATACTTGTTATAAATGTAACAAACCGTGGCAGAAGGGTCATGTTTGTGACAAGAAAATTCATCTTGTTGAACAAAATGAAGACACTGATGAAGTTGAACTTGATGTCAATAATTCTTCCAGTGACTGTGAAAGTAATATCTCCTATGACAATGAATCTGTTAAAGATGTTTTAATGTTGGAACATGATGTCCATTATTTAAATAATATATCTGAAGATTGTGTATTGAATTTATCTTCAGTAGAAAATGCTGAGATAATTAAAGATATTACTAACAATTCTATTCCCATATCCCCTTTAAAGGCACCTGTTATCATTAATGGTAAAAATGTTGATGTAGTTCTTGATTCTGGTGCTGGAGGAAGTGTAGTATCTGAAAAAGCTTTGGCTTCAGTGGATAAGGAATATTTGAGTAAATTATTGCCTATAACTTCTGAAAAATGGAGAGGGTATGGTTCTACCTTATTTCCTATTGGCAAATACAAAACCTCTGTATTCTTCAAATATAATGGTGGTTTTGTCAGAGCTATTTGTGAGTTTGTTGTCATGAAAAATGATAATTTGAGCAATTGGTTTATTATGGGAAATGATATTTTAACCATGTTTGGTGTGAAACTGGACCCAGCAAATAATTGCTTTACCTTAGGAATGAATGGGAAAAGAAAATTCAAAATTTCTTCTCCTAAACCTTCTGGGCATTTGTTGAAATCTTGTAACTCACTGACCCAATGTAAAGGTAGAACAACAACTGAAATGGATGATTTATTACATGAAATAAATACCGCTTCTTTTGGTGATCATTTGACTAATGAACAAAAGGATTCTATTGTTGCCTCTGTTACCTCTTTCCCTATGGCTTTTGCTCATGGTTCTCATGTCTTGGGAATTGTTCAGGAAGAGATGAAAATTACCTTATCCTGTAATTTGAGTGATATTCCTCCTTCCCTTAAGAAAAAACCATATCCTGCTTCTCCATCAAAAAGAAAAGATATTGAAGATAATATTGAAACATTATTGAAAATGAATATCATTGAGAAAGTGGATGTCACCCCCAAATATTGTGTCATCTCCCCAGTCTTGATTTCATATGAAAAAGATAAAGCTAGATTATGTGGAGATTACAGAGCTTTAAATACTTATACTGTTGATGATATTTATCCTTTACCCAGAATTAATTCAATACATGCTACCTTGCAAGGTGCAAAATTTATTAGTTGTCTGGATGGTAATAAAGGTTATCATCAAGTTCCAGTTGAGAAAAATTCTCAAAATTTTTTGCTTATTGCTACTCATATGGGAATATATAAGTATGTTAGGATGCCATTTGGCCCTAAAAATGCTCCTTCAGTTTTCCAGAAAGTCATGGATAACACTTTCCATCAAGAAATTATTGAAGGTTGGCTCATGGTTTATATTGATGATATTATTGTTTTTTCTAAAACTTTTGATGAACATATGATTCACTTGAATAGAGTTTTCCAAAAAATGGATGAAATCAATATGACCTTATCTTTAAAAAAGTGTAAATTTGGTTTTCAATCTTTGAAAGTCCTTGGCCATGTTGTGTCAGGCTTACAAATTTGTGTAGACCATAATAAAGTTGCTGCCATTCAAAATGTGAAAGCACCAACTTCTGTAAGAGAAATCCAAAGTTTTTTGGGTATGTGTGGCTATTATAGACAATATATTAAAAATTATCAGGTCATAGCCTTACCTCTTACAAAACTAACCAGAAAAGATGTTGCTTTTCTCTGGAATAATGACTGTCAGAAAGCTTTTAATACATTGAAAAGTTGCTTAATGACAGCCCCTATATTGGCTCTTCCATATTTTAACAAGCCATTTGTACTTTATACAGATGCTAGCTTTATTGGTCTGGGTGCTGCCCTTCACCAAAAGCAAATTATTAATGATAAATCCTCAGAGGTTGTAATTTGTTATATTTCAAGAACCTTAAGAAATAGTGAATTGAAATATGGTGCCACTCAATTGGAGTGCTTAGCAGTTGTTTGGGCTCTTGAGAAACTTCATTACTACTTGGATGACCAAAAATTTGAGTTGGTAACTGACTGTAGTGCTGTGAAATCTCTCTTAAACCTCAAAACACCTAACAGACATATGTTCAGGTGGCAACTTGCTGTTCAGGAATACAGAGGAAGGATGACTATTATCCATAGAGCTGGAAATTTTCACTCTAATGTTGATATGCTCTCCAGATTGCCTCTGCCAAATAATGACTCCAATCCTGCTTATGTACCTGAAGATGATACTGTTCATATACATGGTATATTTATAGTTGATATGGAAGAAGAGTTATTACAGTTAATACTGGATTCATATGATAAAGATTCTGACTTAAATAAATTAGTTACTATTTTGAATGATCCTAAGAATGCTTCAATTCAAGCATTAATAAAAACTCTTCCTGAAAAGTACCAAAATGCTTTAAATAAAGGAAAGTTTTCTATTGAAGATGGTTATATATATTATAGAAGGAAGCTTACCAATGTAATTGTTATTCCTCCTTCAATGAAAGAAACTATCCTCAAACTTTGTCATGATGACATATTAGCTGGACATTTTGATCTTGAAAAAACATTGATTAGAATCAAAAACACTGCATGGTGGGCTAATATGTCTGAAGACACAAAATTATATGTTGAATCTTGTGATTCCTGCCAAAAATCTAAAAGGTTAACAGGTAAGAGAGCAGGGTTATTACAAAATATTGAAGCACCTAGTGCTCCCTGGCAAATCATTAATATGGATTTTGTCACTGGTCTTCCTGTCGCAGGTAAAGACAGCTTTAACTCTTGTTGGGTAATAGTTGATAGATTCACAAAAATGTGCAAATTTATTCCAACCCACAAAGATGTATCCACCAAGGAATTAGCTTTCTTATGGTGGTCTTACATGTTTAATATTATTGGTTTTCCAAAAGCCATTATCTCTGATAGGGATCCAAAATTCACTTCTGAGTTTTGGACCTCTTTGATGGATATTTGTGGCTGTGAGTTAAAATTGTCTACAGCTCACCATCCTCAGACTGATGGTCTAGCTGAAAGAATGATTCAAACTCTGGAAGATATGATTAGAAGGTATTGTGCCTTTGGTTTAGAATATAAAGACAATGACAGATTTACTCATGATTGGGTCACTCTTTTGCCTGGTCTTGAATTTGCATATAATAGCACTGTTCATTCTGTCACTGAGAAAAAGCCTTTTGAGCTTTGGTTAGGTTATGTCCCAAACACTCCTGCTCAGATTCTCAATAATAAATTACCTAAGTTGGAACTACACCCTGGTGTAAAATCTTTTATGCAAATGCAACAGCTATGCAGAAAACATGCTCAGAGTTGTATTGATAAAGCATTTGAATATGAAAAGAAAAGATGGGATAAATCCCATAAAGAATACACATTTAACAAGGGTGATGAAGTGTTGATCTCTACTGTCCATTTCAATTTACAAGGTAACCACAAATTAAAAGATCCTTTTGTAGGACCATTTGTTGTTAAAAGAATGGTTGGTGATAATGCAGTAGAAGTTGTATTGTATTCTCCATATGATAGGAAACATCCTGTCTTTCCCATTTCTTTACTTAAACCTTATACTTCCAACAGTGACTTATTTCCAAAAAGAAGAGGAAGACCTAAGAAGAACCCTCAGGAAGTCACAGAAACAGCAGAAATTGATAAAATTCTCAATGATAGAATTATCACTTCTGAAAGAGGTACTGAATATTTATTGAGATATAAGAACAAATCATCTGAACATGATGCATGGATACCTGGCAAAGAAATTTCAAATCTGCCTGCTCTGTTGAAAAGATACAAAAAGAAAAAATCTTAGCATTTTTTTTATTGTTTTTTTAGAGTGAGGGAGTGTCAGCCAGGCTATTCCAGGAGTCCAGTAAATGATATATAAATTATAAAACCTTAAAGAGTGGGTAAGACTTGTATTTAATGAATATAACTTAATATTTTATTGCATAATGAAATTATATAAGAATTTTATTATATACAAGTGTTACATTAAATTTATTGGTTATATATATTTTTATATATACAATTAAATTGAGCATAATATAATATATTCTACAAATAATGGCGCATTTTTATGTATTTAATAATTATAAATTTATATTTAATTAATTAAAAAACATATATTATAATTACAAGTGTAAATTTGATTTATAATATATTTAAATTAATTACTTAAATTTATATATTAAATAATACCTCTCATATGATACTAAACAATAATTAAGGACGCTTCTTTTGACCCTTAAGTGTGTTAGAAAAAAACAAATAAATTAATTTGGACTAAATTGAGATTAATTGCTTGTTTTGTTGCGTCAAATTATTTTTTGTTTCACTTAAAATGTCCTTTAATCAGAATGTACCATCTGTTGGGAATTATATTTCTCATAGTTCCTATGTTTCCAATCTTGTTTAGTTATTCACTATTGTCACTTACTGATTTGGGAATTAATGGCGGGGAAATTGGATTCTTAATTGGGCTTTTAATTATTTGTTTCATGTTTTTCTCTATATTGTTATGTTTCATTTACTCTTTTGATATGTTTGTTTTATTCCATTCTAATCATTGTATTTACAAATATAGTAGCGCTTCAGAGGACCCATTGCCTATAAAAGGGCCTTGGATAATCCCCTGTAGCCTTATCACTTATTATACACTCAACAAATTAAATACAATTTTTATATTACGTTTATATTCTTTTTATTAGTAATAAAATTCTAATTAAAATTCTATATAACAATTTAAAGGTTGCTTTAAGTCTGATAGTAATTATAGTGTTTGCCGCGCAGAACTCTTACTCAAATAATATTAATATTAATAAAACCAATTTGTTGTCACCTCTCAAATCACTCGTTGTTGCTTTCTCTCAAATAGATTAAATAAATTCAATTGTTTTTATTTCTTATATTTCTAAACTACTATCTCCTTCTTGTCCTCCTCTCTTTTCTTCCCTCTTCTCTTATATCTTCTAGACGACTGACCAACATGTACAGTAGGCAGGAGGGTATCATCATCACTTTTATGCATACTTTTAATTTTTGCCACATCTTCATCTTTCCTTTTTTAGACTATCAAGCCACCTATACACTTTATAATGGTATTGCTTTCATTCTTTACCTTCTTCTCTT
Source organism: Hemileia vastatrix (assembly GCA_030280995.1). Lineage (NCBI taxonomy): Eukaryota > Fungi > Basidiomycota > Pucciniomycetes > Pucciniales > Zaghouaniaceae > Hemileia > Hemileia vastatrix. The sequence goes on along the minus strand of JASXTE010000001.1, from coordinate 30,200,290 downwards.
TCATTTTGTAAGCTCTTTTTTCATTAATTGTAAAACTGACTGATTTTCAGGCTAATGAAAATTATGTTCAGTTTTTTCCCTCATGGATCAAATTCAACTTTTTTTAGGTCTACCAAACAGCTTCCCGCACCCAGATGGAGACCATGAATTCAAATAAGAGATGTACATGAATCAAAAACTTAAATAATAAAGCATTATCTCCTCCCCTCACCCCATTGCAACATCAATTTTGTTAAATTTTCATCCCTTGAAAAGTGCTGAAACACTGCAAAAACTCATGCTGGGAAGATGCATATGGTAGATTCTATGCCATTTACACCAAAAATTCTTTAATTATTTCACCTCAACTTTATTTCCTTTTTCAAAACTCTTTCTTTGTATTTGAGGCTATCAAGAAGGGGATTTCTAATGATGAAGGTATGGTTTCTCTCACCTCACTGGTTTTCAAGTGGCAAAAATTTCATTTTCCAAAAACAATTAATATAAAATAAAATATTTTTTTAAATTTTTTTGTTTATGGGTAATGAATCAGAGTGTTCTACTTGATCAGAAGACAAAGTTTGATCTCATTTTAAATTTTTTTGTGGGAGATATATTAAGTCAAAGTGTGACAATGATACTCTTCTTCCCACTGTCCAGTGACCTATCAAGTGTTCTGAAAACTTTTCAAATCAGAATATCTTGAAAGGTTATGACACAACCAATATGTAGCAAAACATTTCTTTCACCTTAAAATATGTATATTTCTTTCATTGCACCAGATTTTAATCATTTTCAGTTGTTTTTATAAAATTTACTTCATAAAAAATACCCCATTTTTGAGTTTCAAACCAAAAATCACATGATATTGTCATACATAATGTCTAAAAGCCCTGCTTCAACTGGGATGAATCCAAAATAAAAAAATGGGAAAATAAATTGAATTTTTTTTCATGAATTAATCAGCAGGTGAATGGTTGAGGTGGACAGTTTAATGTTGAGACTGTCTGATATTTCATTTAATGTCTCTCTGTGGTCTTCTAATTAAATTTGGGTAATCTATCTGTTGTCTCTAGGTGAGTTATTTTGAGGCTCTCCACATTGTGGTAGGTTTTCCAGTCTACCATCCTCTGAGTAGTTTTGGATCATACAGCAGACCATAGCATGAGAAAATTTGGAATGACTTGATGATTGGCTTGCGGTGGTACCAGAGAGTGTCAGTTCTGAAAAGAGGCCCCTCTCACAAGGTGTCAGTTAATTCTTAACAAGGTAGTGGGTCATAATATGGCACTAAATGTGGAAAAAACAACAAATTTTTAACTCAAAAAAGGTGTTGAAAAGAGAGAGATAATTGAAATACATGCTTAATAAATGTCCAAACAGTGAAGACCCAAAGAATACAACTTGAAAGGGGTGTTAGAAGTGATGGTGGTAAAAGAGAAAGATAAAGTGAGAGGATTAACACAATTATACATGAAAAGTGGCCAGAAAATTTGGTAGGCCATTGGATGGCCAGAAACATATGTTCTTCACCCCATATTTCTTATTTTACTCTTGTAACTTCCATTACTTTTTTTACAATCATCTTCTCCAGTCATCCCAGACCTCTAGACTTACAAGTTTGACTAAAAAGTACTCACAGCCCAATTTCTTTTTTTTATATATATTAGGGGGTTTCAGTTCTGGAAAACACTTGCTTAACTTAAGTGTGAATTTAAAACCAAATCAGCACTTAAATTTTGCAGAAAAGTCACTTATTTCAAAAATGTGTTTCAGTTCTGACTTCTAATCAACACTTTTTGAACAATTTTTTCTCACAAACACATGTTGACCCCAACATCTCTTCCTTTCTCACCTCATCCCTGTGACATGCCAAACACAGATCATCCTCTCTATGCAATTATCCTTGACACACACCCCTCACTGAAATCTGCAACATTATTTTAAAATTTTTGAGTCTTTCTTTGTCATAATTTCTGACTCAAATTTTTATTTTTTCTCATCATAGTATGCTGCTTCCTTTTCATTTCATGATTCATTGCCTTTTTACACCTGAAGTTTTCATCCTTCCCTGCATCATATGGCTACTGAGGTATTGAATTTATAATTTGAGCCTTCTTTTTTGCACTAGTCATAGTGCATTCTTTATGCATTTCACTTGCTCCATATTCAGATTCTCACAAATTCCAACTCCACTCTTTCTCACTCTACATTTTCCTACCTTTCCATCAAGGTAAGTGTCATCTCCTTTTTTAAATGCCTATCTGGTATATCTTTATTTCTATCATGAATGCATACTCCAATCAATATAGGACATTTCTCTGGATAATTATGGACTTATTGAACCCCTGTTGTTGTCATTTTCACTATCTCTTCTCAATTTTTTATGCAATTTTGAAGTAAAGAGTAGGAGTTTGAGCTAATTTTGATCAAATATAATGTCCTTTTACTAAATATTCTCCTTAAGCCTATCTTAAATTTCCCACAAAAAGTTTTGGATTTGCTTCAATGGTTTCTGAGAAATTTAACTTAAAAGTTGAGTCTTTTTTATGCAATATTTTACTTTTTTTCCTTGGTATTACATAATTAGATAATAGGACTTCATAATTGCTTAACTCATGATTATATAGGTTTTTAGCTTTCATTTAAGTACCTGAAAATTAGATTTAGATTAGTATTTGAAGATTCTTCACTGAGTCTCTCCACAACACTTAAATAAATCTCTTGAAAACCTTTGTCAACTAGGTCTCAATTTCTATCATGAATGCATACTCCAATCTATATAGGGAACTTCCCTAAACAATGGTAATCCTATTTGACTCCTTTTATTGTCATTTTAAATATCATTTCTCATATTTTTATGCACTTTGAAAAATAGAGTTGGAATTACATTTAGGTTTATTTGAATCTCATGTCCTTATAACTGAGGATTCTGCTAAAGCCTACCTTTCATTTCTAAAAATTATCTTTATTTTTGTTTCAGTAGTTTCTGAGATATTGAACTTCAAATTTGAGCCCTTATTTTGCAAAATTTTACTTTTTTTTGCTTTGATATTACATTATTAGAGAGTAAGTCATCTGAAATTACTTGCTTCATTTTAACACTTGGGAATTTATTTGCTTTATTCTGGTACCCTTGTGATGTCTTTTTTGCTTGAATTTTTTGAGTTTATCATTGTTGTATTATATAAAATAAGTGAGTTTTTTATTTTTAAAAATTTATTATCAATATATTAAATATTTCTCTGTATATTATAGAACCATGTGCACTCAAATCAAAAAAATGGATTCATTTCTTCATCATTCTAGGTAGAATCATCAAAAAACATGAGCTTCCCCTGGTTTGGAATCATGGGACAACTTCTATTGGCAAGTCATCTAGAAGTAATAGGAAAATTGGAAGAAGAAGAAGGAGAAGAAGAAGAAGAAGAAGAAAATTTGAAAGAGGAATAAAAAGGAAAGATGACAATGTGAGTTCTTAGGGAATTGTAACAGATACTGGATTATTATGACTTTGTAAGTACTCTATTCTCTCTGCTTTAAACAACACAATTAGATATAATAAACAATCTCTTAAAGAAATGTATTAAATGTACAATACTTTTAATTTTTAAAAGGGTAGTTACCACAATATATTTTATTAATGAAGTATAAGTTTTTATTTTATTTATTATAACAATAAAGTGTAATGTAAGTGATGGGGCTTCAGGGCATAACCCAATGCCCTTATATAGGCAAAAGGGTCTACTAATTAATTCCATATATTACTCTCTTATAGCTACCGGTATAGGAAATACTTTCTTCCGCCAGGGGGCATGTGGTATAACTGGAACAATATAAGGTTTCCCATAAGAATGCTTTAATAATCCTCTTTCCTCATCTGAAAACACAATAGCTACTTCCCTAAGAGCCATAACATGCAAAAACAAATTCTTTTCCTCCTGCGACAACCAATCCTCTGGTCCAAAACTAACCATCTGAATTCTTTCTAAAGTTATCCTATTAGTGGGAATAAATTCAGGCAGAAAAATTGTTAAAGGAATTGTAGAAAGACTCTTACAGTTGCCTTTCTTTAATCAGAATCCAAGGGAGTTAGATAAACAGAAGAGAACCATGCCCCATTAAGTAAAATAATATTTCACAATTAACTAAGCTATAATGTCTACTTGTTATGAAATGACCAATAAACTATTTTTTTACGGTGTTGAGATGTAGAATCAGTGTTTTTTTATAATGATGGTAAGAAACACAACAGTAAAGCTGTGTTTAGAATATTTATTTAAATGATTGAATATTATATTTTTATTAAGATTTTATTTTTATATGATTTAGTTGTTAAAATCAAGTTCCTGATGATGAGACCTTTAAAATGATACCCTATAAGTTAATATATTTGATGATGAGTGAAATTAATGAATTGTTATGTAAAAGTGTTATATTAAAGGGTATCAAAGTTAGAAATTTTACATTTCAAAATACCTCTTTTTTTCCACCAAATCAAGCATGGCTATTTTTTGAAATATGCCATATTGTACCCTCAAAACACCTTTTTAATGAGAATTAATGTCAAGTTTGTGGCTTTCTTTTTGTGTTGTGAAATGCCTTTTAAATAATAACAAATTTCTATCTTTGATACCCCCTATTATAAGGTTATTACAACTTTATAATTTGTTATTTAAAATAGTTATGATTGTTGATAATATGTGTTGTGGTAGTTAATGGTTAAGTTCTTCTCTGTAAGATCCCTCTACCTAATATTGAGTCTACAGGCTTTATATGCATAGTATGTCATGTGCCCTATTTTACCTAACCAGAGAATTCTGCAGCTTGTCCAGAGATTTTCTGGAGATCTCCAGAGTTTTTACAGAGCTTTTCTGAAGTATCCTGGAGCTAGTATGGATTTCCAGAGGCAATTAGAACCTTAAAATACTAATAAAAAAAATCTAAATAAATTATAGATGATGGAGCTACTCCCTCTATATGATCCATTCTAAGTTTTGTAGTCTGCGCAGCCCTATTTACCTAGTAAAAATTTTCAAAGTTAAGTAAATTATGAAAAATCAAAAATAACCAAAAATAATTTATAAAATTATTAAAAATAGTAGAAAAGTATTAAAAATTCCCAACAGTTCTTGAGACTCCTGAATTTAATTTCTGTGCACTTTTAGATATATACTTGCATTTCCTGCCTGTTAATTATTTGTTTAATGTTGACTTGTAAAATTAACCCCTTTCAAACCACTTTTAATACTCATTCATTTAAATATAACCATTTCAAAATTAGATTGACTTTTACAATATCAATAATCATCTCCCAAAAATCTTTTAATAATAAACTTTAGACTATCACATCCTCCCTCCAATAAAGAATGTCCCTATTATTTTAATTTGCATAGTTGATTGAACACATATTCATCCTCTCTTCATCCTCTTCAACCAAATACCTTAATTAGTCCTGAATATTTTCATTTTATTATTATTTCAATATCATAATTAATACATCATCAAAAGACCTTACTGTCCCATGTGAACTTTGCACCAAATACCAGGTTCCTTTTCTGATTTCTAACCCTGGTCTTCCTTGAAGAACTGCCTGTGATATTTTCAGGCTTAAGAAAATCAAGTGCAAGTGTCCAATTATACCTTCCAGAACTAACATCTATACTGGACCAGCTGCTCTTCCTGATCCAACTATTCCCAAATAGAGATTATTGAAAATTCCCACCTTCTTTTGAAATATATAGGCCAAAACAGCTTTTTCATCTAAAAATCACAATCCTGAGCTTGCTCCTATATCTCAAGATCCTAATCCTATTATTCCAGATTCTCCATTCAGTTTTTCTGGAAAATTATTTCCTGGCTCAAAAATTTAGTCTTTTAATTTTAATTTAATAATTCTCCTACTAATTCCAAATCCAACTACTATCTCTTCCAACTCCTAAGCTATTGAAATTACCAATACAGATGACATTGGCAAGGTGCAGAATGATTACATTAATCATTATCCTAAGTTTCATAGATACCTCTTTATTGATTTTTGTGATGATATGAAGCATAAATTTTTAACTAATTTTCAGGAACCTCCTGCTAATAATACTGAAGATTTAATGAAGAGATGAATTTTAATGCAAAGACTTGATAATGATGTTGAAAGATTCCAAAGGGATTATTTATTTTGATTGTGTTCTCTTCTTTAAAATTTTAAAACTTAAATTCTTTAATTCATTTTGGTGCTAATAACTGTTATTGTCTGGTTGATTTTAATTCTTTTTAATTTTTCATATAATTTTCATATTTTGAAATAAATTTTTGATAAACCATATTTTCCTTGTGATGATTCCACTATTGAGAGCAAGGTTTGAATCCCTTCAAACTCTCCTCTACCAGTCTCCATTGGGTTCACAGCATGAGAGAGCGGGCCTCCATAATGAGCCAAACACCAATTATTCCATTCCCATTGGGCTTCCTGCTGAGCAGAATACTATGATTCAATTCTTGCAATAAGGTCCTCCAAGATTCACCTAAAATAGTCTACCAAAGAGACCCACTAAATACAAATCCTAACCTTCTTCTATGATTCAGCATCTCAACACTCAAATAAATTTACAACCCTTTAAAATAACACCAAAATTTTATCATAAATCATAATTTTCCAGACATTCTTAGCCCTTTATATTTGACTTTTAACAATATTCATCAATAAACATAAAAATATCCATCTTTCTTTAATTCTAAATAACTCCATTTAATGACGTCTCCATTGCCTAAAGTTAGTTGCACTATTTTCATTAATGACTGAGTTGTCCAAATGAGTGAGTAACAGTTTGAGCACTGATTAACCAGTGAAAAATTTAAAATGACTGAGTCAAATATCCCACTTGATTACACCAGGTCAAAAGTTAGACGACTTGCAGTCAAGTGGTTGTTTAGTACCTGTGGTCTAACCTGAGTCAAACCTGTGTTGGAACTTTTGTGGGACAATTTTTCATCATGACACATAGCTCATAGCTGAATCATTAGGACCAATTTGAATTCTTCATATAGTGCTGTTTGCATAATTTCCAACAGGCAATAGATCATACTTTGGTGTCTAAAAGGCATATATTGAATTCATAATGGATATTACAATGGTGATCAATAGGCGCCAGCTATACTACTTAATGACATTATACAGACAATATCAGATAAAACACCACCAAAGCCACTAGGATTGAGAGTTCTTGAAGCATGTCCAATAATATCTTTATGAGTAATAATAACATTTTTAGACCATCTATTGTAGCACCAAAATGTTTTGAATCCTGATTTTGAAAAAGGATTTTCAGTTTGAGTTTCAACAGCATCACACAATCGAACTATAATAATGATTATATCTGGGGAATTTAGTGAATTCCCCATTTACAAAAAAACTCTGTTCTTATTTCAATTTTATAATATAATCTTATTATTCCCATTACCTTGATGTTTTGATTATGGTGAGAAGCCTTACCACCAAGTTTTTAGTATTGGAGATGATTAATTTTAGATTGAAGAAATTGTAAAGCACCACTGTATTTATCTTTTTTGAAGATATTGAAAAATGACTTTTTACATCAATCTTGTTTAAATATCTCAGCCATACATCATGTTATTCACAGAATAAATTAAAAATTAATTATGAAGTCTTTTTTTTTCTATATTTAAAATATCATTCATTTTTTTTACAAATAAATTGTCATTCCACTCAAGAAAAGATTAAAGCTTCCCTTTCCAGATAAACATTTTCATAAAAATTTTTAAAATTTCATCTAAATTCCAAAAAAAAAATGAAAAGTAAAATGGGTTATATCAAGAACTTTAGAAAACATACTTTTTTTCTTATTGTGTGAAATAGATAATCACCTTCAATTGGTATGCTCATGAGCCTAAGCTACTGATTATGGTTCTGGTCCAAATTTTTACAGAACTTTAGAAAAATTTTGGGATAAGTTAACATTAGGCTTGATATCAACTTTTTGTCAAAATTGTTTAAGACATTTCATATAATCCTTCAAATAATTATGAAGAGATATAATTTTATCTTCATTGAATTCAAAGGAAGTAAAAAGGTTGATTATTGATACCAAAAGTGAAAGAAAATTTATCGACTTCTTCTCTTGACTTTCAAAGCTCTATTTATTCCAAACTGTGAAAAAAGCAACCCTATAATAAATTTTGTTTAATAACAGCAATTCTACTGCCTTGAGACTTTTTCCAGTCTCCCCTACATGGTGTGGAGTGTAAATTAGCCATGAGGGAATAAGTGTATGGCAAATAAGATTTTGAAAAATCTTTAATTCAGCAGGCCTTAGACTTAAATCAGAGTTTAAATAATTTGGGGTCTCAGATGATCCCAATTTGATTTTAGCTCTAAAATGGGCAGACATTTTCTGAAGTATGGACTCTAAAGAAGATATCTATTAGAGAAAAATGTATCTAATTATGAGTAAGCTTATTTAATTGGACTATCCACATCAGAAATTGATTTTTATTTATCTGATCTTGCTCTAAAACCCAGTGGATTAGCACTGCTTGATATCCCAACCAATTTTTGAGCTTCTTTTGCCTTCTCTCAAGCACTTTTTTCAAAAGATAGTTTTTTCTTGAGTTTTTTTCTCAGTGGTGGTATCACTTTAAAAACTGTAGTTACTGTTTTTCTAATTTTACTTGAGTCATGAGACAAAGAATTTGTGGTGAAAGATGGTATTTTTGAATTTTTATTTTTAGCCTTTCCTTGAATTTGAATTCTGCATTTGATTGTGAAACTTTCTATTTCTCTGTATTTTTGTTTAGTAGCCTTTGTTGATGTAATTTTGTTTTCTATTGTTCTGAATGGTATATTTTGACATATAATTAAGCCTCTTCATGTTGCTTTCATTTTACCTATCCAAATATTTTTCTCTCTATTATCTTTATCCCTTCCATTGCTCCACCCTATCCACTGCTTCCCCCTTGGCTGCATCTAACAGGTTTTTTCACTGTGTGGGGAGAATTGAGTTTTTCTCCATACTCTTTCCATTTATTTTATGTTTATTCTCTACTTATTCTTTTAAATCTAATCACATAAACTCATAACTGTGCTCCTTATATTTTTAGAACATGCTTTGTTGTAGTTACTTGTTGTTGCAAGGCTCACATTTGCTGATTTACCTGTGTTTAGGTATGTTTTTTTTCAATGATATCCAAATATTTTTCTCTCTATTCTCTTTAGCCGTTCCATTACTCCCTGTTGTTCACTGCTTCTCCCTTAGCTTCATATGAAAGTTGTGGGTAGAATATAATCTTTTTTCCAGTTTTATCACATGATTTTCTGTAGTTAATTTTTTTTGTAAGATGCAAAGTTGCTGATTGGCCTGTTTTTTGCCTTCCTTTGTGCTAAAACCTCATCATTAATAATTTTTATAGGATAATAAGCTCTGATTAGAAATAAGGAATCAGGGGAGAGAGAAGATAGTTAATTATTTTAATTGAATATATCTTTTACAGCACAGCACAAATGAATTTATAGTTTATAGTCAGGCAGAAAAATAGCTATGTTGAAGAGTGATTCAAGTACTTGGGAGAAATTGACTAGGAAATGAGATAGATAGGAAATCGATTTTTTTTATTTTTTGGGGATAATTGTTATCCTTTTGGGGTAATAATGTATCATCAACCCATATAGACGGTGAATCCTACCCAGGAAGCAGACCCCCAGCAGGATCAACTAATAATTATTAGACTGGTGGGCCATTTAGGTCATAAAAGATGTTAAAATAAGATGGAAAATTTTACCAATGCTAATATAAGGTGAATGTGTCCTAGCCCTGATAGTGTGTTTTTTGTGAGAGAGATAAAGTGAAACAGGTTTCTCCATCAAAACTGGGGAGCTTATGATTTCACATATGTGAGATAGAAGAAATCCAACGCAGATGAGAAAGGTATTATAAGATTATTCCATCTTGGAAAGAAATAAATTTCAACAGTAAAGAGGATAATTTATGAAGAAAAAAGTATTTATACAAGAATAGAAACATTTAATTTCCAAGTAAGTCACATAATCTAAATTATCACTGGATTTCTCATAGTGAGTAAAGCTTTGTTGAACACTGCAGGTCAAGATAAACTATCAGAACATATTTTAGCAAGATATATTAACTGAAATAAGTTTTTCAAATATATTAAAGTTACAAGATATCCAAATTAACAACTTAAATTTTTAAATATTGATGAATGGTTTATTCATGTAAAATTTGAGCTCCACTAGTCAACAATATTAGTAAAATATTTCTGCAAAATTTGAACCATAGATTTTGAGAAATTATAATGCAAGAAAATACTTAATCTTCCACTGTTACAAGAGAAAAACCAGCCTTTGGAATGAGGAAATCTGCTCATGGACACAGAAATATAGGAAATTCTAGTTCCATGCTGCTGATAGGTAGTATGACCATAAATATGCAGGAAAAAAGGAGCCTGAATTATGCCCTTAATTTTTAATTCATGTTTTGAAACTTTTCACAAAAATAAGTTAAAATTATAGTGGATCACAGCTAACTTATATATAAAATCCAATATCACACATGCTTTGTATTTTTAGATGTTTGGTTTAGAAAAGCCACAGCACAGCTTCAACAGCTTATGGTCAAAATAATATTAATAAATTGAATAGCACAAGTATATCTAATAAAATAATCTATCTTTAATACAAAATATAAAATTATAATTATTCCCTGTATTTTTCTCAAAAACATTCCAAAATGTAAAACCAGATTTCAACTCATTCAATTTGATTTCCTGTAAAAATAACACAATACAAAAAATATTCAACTGTATATACTTACAAACCACTTCAGCAACTAAAAGGGATGTAGAGTTGTTCGCTGGGGTGCACCACCCATCCCCTATGCAGACAGCCACTGTGACTTACAAAAGCATTTCCAAGTGACACCTAGTTCATTCAAATTTTCTACTCTTAATTAGCTTATTTTTATCATTTACTACGAAGTTTTCCATAAACTTATGTACTTAAATAAATCATCTGAAATTTTCAACAAAAGTTTAGCTTTAATTCACCACATCTCACAAACAAGACAAAATTTATTCAATATAAATCTAGAAAGTGCTAGTATATGGAAAATAAACTGAAATATATCTAAATAAAAGTTACAAAATATGACCCCAATTTTATTGGCAAATAAATTATTCTAATAGTATATCACAACATGAGAAAACATGTCACCTCATATTTGGATATTTGCACATCCATTCTACGTACTCTACTAAGTTAAATGACAAGCAAACATTTTGCTTCTTACTATTTAAAGAAAAGTGAAAATTTAATGCCTTTTAAATAGGTAAAATGAGGCAACATGGTGTTTTATGACATGCAGCCATAACTATATAACTCAACTGATGTATAATCTCAATTTAAAATAAGTATCTGTCAATTACAATGATGAGACAAAATTTTGGGAACTGTAAATTTAAATGAGATGCAATATTTGTAGAAAGAAAGTGTAGATATTTTTCAACTGAAATAGAACTGAATTTGGAAATATATTTCTCTATGCACTGCCTTTGAAGAAAATTAAATGTTTTAGCTACATTAGTAAATACATTACCCAGTTCAGTGCATTACTTACACTTACTGACACAAGGTTCTTATGATACAAGAGGTAATATTTTACCTCAAATATTGGATATAATTTTACTTCATACTAAATCTGAAATGCAGGAAAAATTGTGGTGACATATGGCCCCATTTTTCCCCACATGTGCTCAGCAAAAAGCTCAAATCCAAAATAAAATCATTTTTCTATGTTGGCACACAGAACTACATACAAAGTATACACCATATCCCAATTACATGAGGCAAAGAATTTCCTCATGTCATCAGAAAATGTTTCAGCTGCATAAGGATGAGGCAACAATTTGCCTCATCTTATGCTTTGTGGAAAGTCATATGAGAAAGGGGTAGGGAAGTTGCCTACATGCATACATGAGGCAACATGTCGCCTCATGTATGCATGTTAGATACTTGCTTCCTTTTTGACTTCTGTATTGTTTTAACCTTGGGGATATATTGCATACATGAGGCGACATGTTGCCTCATGTATGCATGCAAGCCACTTGCTTTCTGTTTCACTTCTGCATGTTTTTGAGATCAAGGGTATATTGCATACATGAGGAGACATGTCGCCTCATGTATGCATGCAAGCAACTTGCTTGCATTTTTACTTCTGCATGGTTTTAAACTTAAGGATATATTGCATACATGAGGCGACATGTCACCTCATGTATGCAATAACAAGAGCACTGATAAATAATAGTGCAATAGATTTTTTTTATCAGCACTCTTGTTATTGCATACATGAGGTGACATTTCACCTCATACATGCAATAAAATTCTTTGAACTTCTTCATTAAGGTGAGAAATGCATTGGTGAATGCCTACCATACCAAAGAAAATCCACATCATGCAACTTTTTTACATGCATACATGAGGCAACATGTCGCCTCATGTATGCATGTAAACAAGTCACATTCTGGGGAACTCACTTGGTATGGTAGGCATGCACAAGTGCATTTATTACCTATATAAGTTAAACTTCAAAAAAAAAATGCATACATGAGGCGACATGTCGCCTCATATATGCATGTAAAAAGGTTCCATGATGTGTATTTTCTTTGGTATGGTAGGTATGCACCAATGCATTTCTCACCTAAATGAAGGATTTCAAAGAATGTTATTGCATACATGAGGAGACATGTCGCCTCATGTATGCAATATATCCTTAAGTTTAAAACCATGCAGAAGTAAAACAAAAAGAAAGTTGCTTGCATGCATACATGAGGCAACATGTCGCCTCATGTATGCAATATATCCTGAAGTTCAAAAACATACAGAGGTAAAAAAGCAAGCAAGTTGCTTGCATGCATACATGAGGCGACATCTCTCCTCATGTATGCAATATACCCTTGATCTCAAAAACATGCAGAAGTGAAACAGAAAGCAAGTGGCTTGCATGCATACATGAGGCAACATGTCGCCTCATGTATGCAATATATCCTCAAGGTCAAAACCATACAGAGGTAAAAAATCAATCAAGTTTCTAACAAGCATATTGAAGGCTCAAATTTATAAAAGAAGTCAGGTAAGCATCTTGATTTTATTACTTTAAATAAGTTATTATAAATTAAAATCACATCTTTATACTTTCCTGATTGAAAAATTAAAATGGCTTCATCAATTTTTGTCCCTGAAATGGCTGAATAATTTGAATATATCTTTATTCACTCTGATACTGAGGAAATACAAGATGAGAGTAGATTCTAGCTTTCAATTTCATAGCTAATTGATTTTATGGTTTGATTTTCAAATGGACCTGACAGAGTGTTTATTTCTAAATCCTGTTCAAATTATAAATCTCAAACCTCTGGGGAAGCTATCAGGAAAAGTTTTTTTTGAAATTTCAAGTTCAGTCAACTTCTAGTAATAGGTGTTCAGCATGTTTCAGGCCCCAGATGATTTCCTATAGATGATATTTTTGAAGAAGTGTTTCTTGGGGAGCTTCCAATAGCCTTTTTATACTAAGCATACTATAATGATTTGTCTGTGGTGGAGAAGTCCCTTTTTGATACTGAGACAAAGGTCAAGTTGGAAGATTTAGCAACTGTTATAAAATTTTACTGTTGTAAAAGTCAAGCCAGTTTGAAATAAGAAAAGATTAAAATGTTACAGAAAATAAATTTTCTGATTTATTTATACTAACTGAAGCAATACTGTGTCTGGCAAAAAAAAGATTCTAATATATATCCTTATTTTTCATCATAGCATAGAGGATGCATGTAATCCCTTTTATATACTCTATATTTATTTTCCTTAAGTTTCTAAAATTACCTCTAAGCTAAAAAAACTTATTATATAGTAGAAATAAAATGCAATTTAGTACTATAAGGGGTTTGATTCACTATTAATTTTTGGTTAAAGTATTATATTTTCTCAACTAATTATACCTTTATCTGCTCTTTTATAGTTTTTAAAACCTCTTATTTTATCAACATAGGGAATAACCTCACCTGATAAAATCATCTAAATTATTTTTTAATATGGTGCAGAAAATTCCAGAAGCTATTATGAAACTTTATAAATTACAGGTTTGAGTGTAATCTAAGTAAGTGCATTATTTTGTTTATATTTTTTTAAAAAAACTTGAAAGTATAAGTCAATTTTTAATTTGTGATTTCAACTCTTCTAGAATCACAAATTCACCAAGTCATTTTAAAAATTTCACATTGTCTGTGAGATTTCACTTTTCAAATATGGTAAAATTAAGGATATTATATGAGTCCATGGAAAAAATTTTCAATGAATGAAATTAACCCACATTTACCTAACAAAAAAAGGGTATGAGACTTTGCAATGTGCTTTAATTGATGCTTGTTCTGGTAAAGTCTACAATGCTAACCTACAGAAAGAAAATTATGACAAGTTATTTCATGGGCCTGGAATAAATGGTGCAAGGGTAGTTATCATGGATGACTTATTTCCAGGAAAAAAAGGTAATGTAACACTGAGACACAATTTTCGGAAGCCACTCAAGATCAAATAAGATATAACGTTTTAACAATAAGCAGTGCAATAAACTTTCTCTAATTTTCTATTTGTACAGAGACACTCAGAGTTTTGCTCTGTCTTGTAAGTAATTTAAGCACTGAAATTCATTCAAAGGTTACTTCTGATGTTACTTTAAGATACCTGAAAAACCACTTGACTGCAAGTCGTCTAACTTTTGACCTGGTGTTAACATTCCCTCCTAATATCCTTGAAAACTAAATTTTTAATTGATTGCCAGTTAATATTCTTGGTGGACCAAAGTGAAAGTAATGTGCCAGTTTAAGGTCATAGGGGAGCAATGATTGAAATTTTTCTGTTAATTTCTAGTTTAAGTTCATAGAGGACCAAATCCCTATATTTCCTTTTCAGTTTTAAGTTTTGATGGACTAACAGATCCCATAGGATTTGAAATCCTTTATTAGTGTTCAGTTTAGAGTCTTGAAGGACCAAAAGATCCAAAAGATTTAAATCCAAAAGTCTTGAAAAATTCTTGAAAGTTAGCCAGATTAAAGCCTTGGAGGATTAACAGCATATCTTGAGATTGAATCCAACCAATATTGCACTGCATTAGACCCTGTTCCCTGTGAAAAAAATACAATAACAAATATAAAAGAAATAAACAAAAATTATAAAGAAAATTTAAACTTAAAAAAAATTTCTTATTTAATTTTAATTTAAGATAATTTTTTTATATTAGGGGGTGTCAGTTCTGGCAAATCTGCACTTTAATTTGACCAAATCGGCACTTAAATAAGTGCGGATTTCCAAAACACACTAGCCCCAATACTGGTGGATTTCAAAATGAAATAAGTCACTTATTTCACTCAAATCCGCACTTTCTCAACCAAAAGTGCTGATTTCACCATCAAGTCCCATTTCACTGATTTGTCAGCATCATCCCATTCATATGCAGCACTCCGCAGCATAACACTTCATAACTCAAAACATTGTACATCACTTACATCTTCATATCATATCATATAAGAGTTATGACTTCCTCACTTTCAAATCGTGATTAATTACATAAAGCAATGACTTTCATGGCTCTTGAACTGCTCTTGGACTTTGATTGCAATTCTGATTCTGATCTAGAAGAAGATTTTGTCTTTTTATCAAAAATGGCCACGAAATGTTACCTTCTTCCCAGAAAGCCTCAAGTACTTCATACCCCCAAGTACACCATCCAAACACTTCTTAAACTATCTACACCCAGTTTTAGACAGCTGTTCAGGACTTCTCAGGAATATTTCCTTAAATTGCTTGAGCTTATTCAGGATCATCCCATATTTCACAAAAATTCTCAAAAAGAACAACAACATCCTTCAATTCAATTGGCCATCACACTATGTCATTTGGGTTCAAATGGTAATGGAGCTGCTTTGAAACGTTTAGAAAATGTCTTTGATTTAGGGTATGGTTCAGTTAACACTTATACCAAACAATGTATCACTGCCATCAACTCCTTGTAATCTCAACTTCTCACCTGGCCAACAAAAGAAGAGTGACTTGAATCATCTCAGGTTATGCAAGCAGAGGGCTTCCCAGGATGTATTGGTTTTGTTGATGGTACTTCTATTCCTTTGAGCCAGAAACCTGCTCAAGGTGGAAACAATTACTTTCACATTCTCGTCAAAAATTTTCACCAAAATATTTACAAGTCAAAAAAATTCTATATCTGTTTTAAAAAATTGGCAATACTCTCCCCTGTGTTTTATTGAAGCAAGGGGTGGATATCACCAAAATTTTTCTAAGTCATCAATTTCACATGTCAGATTTGAAAATTTGGCAATACCCCCCCTGCATTTTATTGAAGTAAGTGGTGGAAGTCATCTAAATTTAATATAATTACGTAAATTATTAAATAAATATCTAATATATATCACTTTCCCTAGTTTAAAGTAATGACAATCCCTCAAGCCAAAATGCAGACCAAGTCTAGAAACAAAAGTTTGGGACTTTCCACAGGTATAGGCTAGAGGAACCCCATGAAACAAATAAATGTTATCATGATTACCATTTATACAACACAAGGTTGTGGGCCCATTACTTTAGTTAAGGAAATTGATACATAAAAAATATTTATTAAAAATTTACAAAAAAATATAAAATTTTTGATGACAACTTTAATCCCCATACTTTTTGGATCTAAATAAAGTTTTTTTAAATCGATTAACTTTACCTTCTTTCATTACCTTATTGATTCTTTGAATAAACTTATGACTGATTTGAAATGAGCAACCAAAATGTGTTAGATCTTGACAGGATTCCAAACCAGGAGGAGCTTTGGTCGTTTTATGATTATCCTTAAAAGAATTCCAAATAGTTTCGATGATACCATTTCCCAAACCGAAATCAATGATGCACCAGTGGTCTGGAAAATATAAACCATGTCATTTTGATTTTAGCTGGAGATGGTATTGGTTGGCCAGTAATCGGTTTGATATATGAGAATATACCAAAAGTAAGAAAATTGGTGTCCTTGGTATTGGTGTGAATTTTATTGTGAAATCCAGAATGAGTGATAATAACATTGGAAAATAAAAGATATTTGTGGCTGATATCTTCCCATTTGGAGTCACACCAATTCGGTATTCCAACTTTGGTTGCAAGTTCATGATTTTTTTCAAATGCTTTATTACATTGCTTTTTGAGTCGAAGAGCAAGAAAAGAGTTAAAGGAAGGTAGAGTGTCCCATAAGCAAAAATATTCAACTTTTTGAGCTTTAGTGATATTCTTGAGCAACGAATATATGCCTATATAATTGAAATGCCTAGATAATAATCATATAAGAGTTTCAGAATCCTTATCCTCTAAATATGCAATATAAAAATGTGAAATAAGACAAGTGAAATTTGGAAAAAAGACTCAACTTCAAAGGTCAAAATCTCAGCAACCACTGAACCTAATTCAAACCTGTTTGAGGGAAATAAAAGATATGCTTTAGTAGAATCTTCAGTTAAAGGACATGTGATTTAAATAAACCTAACCCTAATTTGTTACATAAAAAAATGAAATAAAAATTTAAATTGGGAAAAAAAAGGCTCAACGTTAACGGTCAATATCTCAGCAACCACTGAATCAAATTCAAATCTGTTTGTGGGAAATGAAAGGTAGCCTTCAGGAGAATCTTCAGTAAGAAGAACATTAGATTTGAATAAACCTAACCCTAATTCCGATTCTGATTTTCAAAATTTTACAAAAACTTGAAAAGTGGTAATGAAGATGAGATCAAAAGGAGTTTTATAAGTTCACTGTTATCCAGATAAGAGTCATACATATATTTAAGTATGAACTTTTCATAAAAGGAATGAGATATCATATAGGCATGAAAAAAAGGAGATGAAACTTACCTTGATTAAAAATTAGGAAAAATAGAGTGAGAAAGATTGATGTTGGAATTGTGGGGAAATTGAATATGGAGTAAGTGAAATGCATAAAGAATTTGCAATGTATGTGTTTCAATGAAATGGAGCCAAAAAAAAGTGAAATAAGGGAAAGGGGGGATAATGACCATGCCAAGGAGGGATGAAGAGTAGGGTGATGGAGCTAAAAAAGAAAGTAAAGAGGGAGAGAAAAAAAAGGTTAATTATACCATTGAAATGCAAAATAACCACTTACAAAAAAAATTTAGATAAAAAAATAAAATAAACAGAAAAAAACAAAAAAAATTATAATTAGTAATCAAAAAATCAAAAAAAAGAATAAAGTGACTTACCTGGTGAGATGAGATGACAAAATGAATGAAACCAAATTGTTTGATGGATGTTGGAGGAGAATAGGAAAAGGATATGAGGGACGAATGAAAAAAAAATCACTGACAAAATATGCGATTTCAGAAAATATGTGATTTCATGTTGAGCTGGTGAAAGAAAACCAATGAGCCATCTGAAAAAAAAAAATTCACCGTAAATTCCAAAAAAAAAATGAATATGAAACAAACCAAAATACCAAGCCAAGTGAATGAAGTACACAAAGAGGACATTTTGAGAGTGCAAAATGGTATGGGAAAGAAAGGGATGATGTGTCCAACATGTGGTTTTGAAAAAAAAATCACAAAAAAAGTGCTGATTTGAGGTCAGAACTGACACCCATTTTTGAAATAAGTGACTTTTTTGCAAAATTTAAGTGCTGATTTGGTTTGAAATCCTCACTTAAGTTAAGTGCGGATTTGCCAGAACTGACACCACCTATTTTATTCTTATTTTTTTTTAAATTTTTAAGTAGAAAAATTTTGAAATAGAAAATATATAATTATAAATTAGAAAATTAAAATTAAATAAAATTATTTTTAAAGATGTTATGAAATTTTGAAAATTAAAATTAAATATATATTAAAGATGCCCCCCAGCCATTTGATGAGCTGTACTCCTGACATCATACCCACATCCAAGTGCACCTTGATGTGGGATACACATGAAAAGAAATTGAAAATAAACATAAAATTTTTTTAAAAAAATTTGAAAGAAATAATAAACAAAGATAGAAATATTTGGGGGGTTCTTATTGTCTAAAAGATATTTCCAGCGGTCCAATGGTAATGAAGGGTAGGAAGACTCAAGATTTCAAAGATTTGGGTGTGTAGTAAATTCTCTTTATGTTCTACCCAATTAAAAGGTCAGAATGTAAATATTATTATTATGTTATAAATTGAAATATTTAATTGTACATACTCAGGAATAGGTAATATTAGTACTAGGGTTTTATGTGTATATAAAATTTTAATAATGTAAAAATTGAATCAATCAAAAACAGCCTAATTGAGGTGCCTTATATAGGCAAGAAGATGGAGAAAAATACAGTAATACCTCCTACATACAAGAATATTACAGGGAGATGATCCCACAATAAAATATTTCAAATTGAAATGTTTTTTCTAGAAGTAATGTTCCATATACAGTGTTTTCTGTATATGTCAAGATAAATAAAAATCTTTGATTTTTCTTTAATATTCAGTATAGGTACACTTTAGTGTAGTTTTTAGTTGTCATGAGGATTCTGTCAAGGAATAAAAAGTTATAGAACTTTTATAATTATATATTTAGTTTAATTTTACTTATTAAATAGTTAAAAAATTGTAAGTGATTTATAAAGTAAATATAACTAATAAAATATGAATAAAGGTGTCAGTGTATGCTAGTATCTAAGTATGATTTAATAGTAAATATTAATGGTCCTACTACTTATTGATAAATGATTTAGTGATTAAACCTCAGGGGAAGACTAATAAAATAGTTATTCTCAATATAAACTCACAATACTTAGATTTATATGCATGCTAGTGGTGGAAAATAGATCAATAAAATATAGTTATAGCTTTTATAAAGATAATATCAATTTATAGATGCTTTATAATATATTTATATATGATAATAAATGTTTTTTAGTGTTTATTTGATGTGTATTAAGTAAGTGATGTCCAATAACCCGTCAAATCCCCCTTACTTATACCAAAATCCACTGGAGTGCACAGACCTTCAATCCAGATGATGTCACTGCTATCCCCGGCAATTACAGCACTGTGAGGGCCCATCACCTCCACATGGCTTCCACTTAAAGCAGATTCAACACCCAGACCTCCAGTAAGGACTCTCCATCACAATTAATGATACCACAGACCCATACCATAAATAGAATAAACAGATAAAAGCAGATACCATAAAGAAACAGGTAAAATAACTCATCCAGAGAGAATATAATGAAACCCAAAGCATATAAAGGAACCAAATTAACTTTCCAATCCCCCAATAACATCCCCAAGCATCCATATTAACCCAGTAATGATCTCCCAACCCATAAATCTGTGAAAATCCATCTAAGGAAGCAGATTAAGTTGACCAAACTGGATATATGCGCCTGAAATAGATGTATATGCTTTTGTAGGAGTTGTGAGTCCACTGAATACATACATATGACCTTAAATAAGCAGAAAAATGAAGTTTATAGGTTATTAAGAGGTTAATACCCACTTATAGACCTAAATATACATAATATAACTACATATTTCACTGAATATGAGGTTTATGTATACATATAAGCTTCTATATGTCTATAATTACTTAATATCACTTAAGATAAGTATATTATGACTCCATTAACACCTTAATAAGTATTATTAGGCTATGGATAAGCTATTTAAACTACTATAAGTCATATAAAAGTGTAATAATTATATATATATGTATTATAACCATATATATGTGTTTTAACCTTATCATTAAGATATAAGCTTAATGTAATTAAGGTTATCTTATTTTAAACATAAGAAATACTCAGTCTTGGGGATACCTAGGCTGACACTCCCTAACCCAAAAAAAACAATAAAAAATTTTTAAGAAATTTTTATTAATAAGTAAGGAGTGAATAGAAAAATAAATTTTAAATTTTCTATAATACATATACCGAATAAACAGTATTATTTGGATTTAAATTTTTTCAAGAGATTTTTAAGATCAGAGATTTCATTTTCTGGAATTCACTGGTCATATTCACTTGATTTATTTTTAAATCTTAATATATACTTAACTCCTTTTTCTTTTGTAAGGTGTCTCTTTTTAAGTATGTTTTCAATATCTGCTTTTTCAACTATTTCTTCAGGTTGTTGTTTATGCCTTCCTGATCTTCTTGGAAATAGAGCAGTATCATTAGAATGGTATGGTTCTATAAGAGATATAGGAAATACTGGATGTTTTCTATCATATGGTGCATATAGGAGAACTTCAACAGCATTGTTACCAACCATCTTTTTCACTACCAATGGTCCAATGAATGGATCCTTCAATTTAACATTACCATTTAAATTGAAATGTAGTGTAGAAATAAGGACTTCATCACTCTCTTTGAACATTTGTTCTTTATGGGCTTTATCCCATCTTTTCTTTTCATACTCAAATGCCTTATTTATACATTCTTGAGCATGTTTTCTGCATAATTCTTGCATCTGAATAAAATATTTTGTACCTGGATGGATATCCGATCTACGTGGTTTATTAAGAGTTTTAGCAGGGGTATTAGGTACATAACCCAACCATAACTCAAATGGCTTTTTGCCAGTGACAGAATGTACTGTACCATTGAATGCAAATTCTAAGCCTGGGATAAGGGTTACCCAATGATGCGTAAATTTGTCATTGTCTTTAAAGTTAAGACCAAAAGCACAATATCTTCTTATCACATCTTCTAAAGTTTCTATCATTCTTTCTGCTAGCCCATCAGTTTGTGGATGGTGTGCTGCAGAAATTTTTAGTTGACACCCTGAAACATCCATAAGTATTGTCCAGAACTCAGAAGTAAATTTAGGATCTCTGTCTGAAACTATTGCTTTGGGGAAACCTGCTATATTTAACATTTGTGTCCACCATAAAAAAGCTAAGTCCAGTGCAGAAACCTCTTTGTGAGTAGGAATAATTTTACACATCTTTGTAAATCTATCTACAATTACCCAGCATGAGTTATAACTCTTATGCCCTGCTATTGGCAAACCTGTTACAAAGTCCATGTTAATTATTTCCCATGTAGCTTTTCGTTTCTCAATTTGTTGCAATAAACCAGCTCTTTTGCCTGTTAATCTTTTAGATTTTTGACAAGAATCACATGTCTCAACATATTTTTGAACATCCTCAGACATGTTAATCCACCAAGCTGTGTTTTTTACTCTGGTAAATGATTTATGGTAGTCAAAATGACCTGCTAATATATCATCATGACATATACTTAACATTAAATCCTTCATTGAAGGGGGAATTACAATTACATTACTTAATTTTTTCCTGTAATATATAAAACCATCCTCAATGGAAATTGTTCCTTTTTCTAATGCTTCCTTATACTTATTTGGTAATGTTTTTATTAATACATTCATTGAAGCATTAGATAGTTCATTTAATATTGTAGTAAGTAGACTCAAGTCAGGATCTGAAGCATAATTATCAAGAATTGATTGCATTAATTCATCCTCAGGATCTACAATATAAATGCCATAAATTTAATATTCTCTGACTCAGGAACATAAGCAGGATTATCATCATTATTAGGTAGAGGTACTCTAGATAACAGATCTACATTAGAGTGTAAGGTTCCTGCTCTATGCGTAATAGTCATCTGTCCTCTGTATTCTTGTACAACTAATTGCCATCTAAACATGTGACTATTAGGAGTTTTCATGTTTAAGAGTGACTTAACTGTACTACAGTCAGTTATTAACTCAAATTTTTGGTCTTCAAGGTAATAATGTAGTTTTTCAAGAGCCAATACTACTTCCAATCATTCAAGTTGAGTAGCACCATATTTCAATTCACTACTTCTCAGAGTATGTGAAATATAGCAAATTACTACTTCTGACATTTTCCCTTCAATAAATTGTTTTTGATGTAAAGCAGAACCCAGACCAATAAAACTTTCATCTGTATACAATAGAAAAGGCAATTGGAAATCTTGTAATTCCAAGATAGGAGCTGTCATCAAACATTCTTTCAACTTATCAAAAGCCTGTTGTCTCTCATTATTCCAAATGAAAGCTTATGATTTCTTTATCAGTGTGGTCAATGGTGCAGCAATTAATTGGTAGTTCTTTATATATTGTCTATAATAACCACACATATCAAGAAAAGATTGTACATCCTTTACATTTTGAGGAATTCCGATATTCTTGATTGCAGCCACCTTATTTTGGTCTACACATATTTGTAAGCCAGATATAATATGACCAAGCACTTTTAAAGACTCAAACACAAATTTACATTTTTTCAATGCAAGGGTCATTTTTATTTCATCTTTTTTTTGAAATACCTTCTTTAAATGGATTAAGTGTTCATCATATGTTTTAGAGAACACTACTATGTCATCAATGTATACCATTAACCATCCCTCAATCATTTCATTATGGAATTTTATATCCATTAATTTTTGAAATACTGAAGGAGCATTTTTTGGTCCAAATGGAATCCTGACATATTTATATATTCTCATATGTGTTTTTATCAACAAAAGGTTCTGTGAATTCATTTCTACAGGAATTTGATGGTACCCTTTATTTCCATCTAGGCAACTTACATACTTAGCACCTTTAAGGGTAGCATGTATAGAGGAAATCCTTGGCAAGGGATAAATATCATCTACTGTAAATGTATTTAATGCTCTATAATCACTGCACAGTCTTGCTTTATCTTGTTCATAAGAAATTAGCACTGGTGATATTACACAATATTTTGGGGTAGTTTCAACCTTCTCAAGAATTTTCATTTTTGATAACATCTTAATATTTTCCTCTATGTCTTTCCTCTTCATTGGTGAAGCAGGGTATGGTTTCATTTTAAGACTAGTGGGAATATTATTTATATCACAGGTTAAACTAATTTTCATCTCATGATCTTTTACAAGGCCAAGTTCATTGGTTTTATGTGCAAAAGCCATTGGAAAAGCTTTAATTAAGTCCAAAATATTTGTCTCCTCAGTTTCACTTATCTGAGTGCCAAACGATGATTTTAAAATTTCTGTTTCCAGAAGTTTGATCTCATTGGATTCTCTTCCTTTGCACGGAATATTTATCACTGACTCAATGTGTAAGACTGTGTAAAAAGAATTTATTTTAAATTTCCTTTTACCATTCATGCCAATTGTAAAATGGTTATTAGCAGGGTCTAATTTCACACCAAACTTAGTCAGAATGTCATTTCCAATGATTAAACAGTTACCACAATTAGTATTATCCATTACTACACAGTCACAAGTTACTCTAACATAACCATGTTGATGTTTAAAGAAAACAGAAGCTTTGAATCTACCAATGGGGTGTAGTACTGATCCAAAACCTCTCCAATTTTTACTTTGAAGGGGTTCAAGCTTTGAATTATAATCACTATCAATTTTCCGTAATGTGTTTGTAGAAACAACAGAACCAGCAGCTCCTGTGTCCAATACTATATTAACATTTTCACCAGAAATGATAGCTGGAACCGTGATAGGTGTCATCCTTAAGTTATCAGCTTGTATATCCTTAATGATTTTAGCATCCTCAAAATTCATTTAAGATTCATTTGAGTCCATATTTAATATTGGTTTTTAAAAGATGTACAAATCATCTTCAAACATACAGACTTCATTTTCATCAATATATGAGATATTACTGTCATAATCACTTGAATCTTGACTTTTATCTGTTTCAATTTCAGATTCATGTTGATTTTCAACAATATTTATGTTTTTCTCACATTTGTGACCTTTAACCCAAGGCTTATCACCACACAATATGGGGGGCGGACTTGCTAGCAAGTCCGCAACCTTGGACCCAAACTCACCATAGATTGAACACACATTGAGCTATTGATAAAGGAACCATACAATCAGGGATGAACACCACTCAGCAGAACAGTTTTAGGTGGGTGTTCAAGTAGAGTTCAGTATGGGTTCAGTATGAGTTCAGTCTGAGTTCCATCTGAGTTCCATCTGAGTTCAGGTTGAGGACTTGCTAGCAAGTCCACCCCCTATATTGCGTAGTGTATTACACTTACAACAAGTATTAGTTTCATACTTTTTAGATACTACAGGTGCAGTAGATTTTTTCTGCTTCTCCTGAAGTTTTTTTGAATTCTGATTTTTAACAGGTTCAATATTTTGTTTATAAGTGGTATACCTTGCTTCATACTTGTGGTTTAACAATATTTCATTACAAATATTAATAAAGTCAGAATATTCTGTAACATTAATTTTCCTAGCTACAACAATATCTCTGACAGATATAGGTAGTTTATATATTATCTTATTTGTCCATAAGTTAAAATCCATTTTTGGCTCAATGGCTTTTAATATTTTATTCAAATTCATTAAAAATACCATAGGTTTGTCAACACTCAACGGATTGTACCTAGTTTTCTCATATAGTTTTTGCTGAGTGAGCCTGAATTTAGAACCTCCAAATTGTTTTTCAATTAGTTGTTTCCATTCAGCCCAAGAGTAATCTTTACCCTCACTTAATACAGCTTCAAACCATAATAAAGCAACATCCTTAAATAAAGAAAGTAATTTTGATGTTATTTCTTCATCTGGTAACTTATATGAGAATTTCAAGTTGTCAATTCTTTGGATAAAATGTTGCCAATCAGAGCTGGATTCCCCATCATGAGTTGGGTACTGATCTATTTTAGGCCAGTTCTTCTGATTGGATTTTGTTTCACTAATCCTATGTAAATTCAATAACTCATTTACTCTCAATAATTGGTCTTGTATCTCTTCTTTCACGGATTTGTGACTTACATTTGTTTTCTCAGATTTGACACTACCACCAGATGGTTTTAATTGTGGTGGTATGGGGAATGATTGAGATTCATTTTTTCCAATGAAAGGATTATTATTATACTAAGTATACTTATGATTATCCTGATTAATTAGTAAATTAGCAGTTTCAATCTCAACTTCAGTTAATCTTTGTAGCAGATCAGAGACACTCTGATTTTTCTGGGCAAAAGATAACTTTGTTCTTGATTCATTTTTCAATAAATGTGCTTCATACAAATTTTCTAACCCACAGAACTTTTTGAAAGTTCACTATATTTATTACTCAATGAATCATACTTAAGAGTTAGAGACAAATGTTCATTCTCTAATTCTTTATTTCTTGTTTCCAGTTGAGAAATATTCAATGTTAAGGACAAAATTGTATCACTTGTGAGCTTAACTGTCTGTTCCTCACAATTAGCCATTCTATTCCATAATGCTGAAACAATTCTATGGAAAGTTGGGTTATTATTAAAATACTCCATGTCTTCCTTCTCAATTTTTTCACTATTTTGGAAACTTCTCATCTCACTAGTAAGTGGTGGAAACTGAGGGTTAATTGTATTATTATTATAAATAGTACTGTTCTTATTGACAAAAGATAAGTCAGATGTATCTACATCAAAACCTGATTTTCTCAAGTCCTCCTCAATTCTCTGTACAGATTTAACATCAATAATATTACCTATATTGTAATCATAAGTATTGTGTTCAATCTGAGAGGGTAATCTACTTACCACAGGATAGGTGAAAGCCCTGATATTTGGCATTTTTTCTTTCCTTTGTAGGGGTGAGCTGAGGAAGTCTGATGAGGAGGAGGATCCCTGTTGCAATTGTGACTGTACCATTGCTGGTGGAACCAATTCCACTTCCATTTTTCTACCAGGATTTTTTCCTGGGAATAATGTGACCCTCCTTAGGTAGGGGGTTGTTGGCTTGGCTGCCCTACCTTTAACTCTGCCAAGGTTTGATTTATCTGCTGGAAACCCACCTTTCAATTGTTTTGCAACTGCTCTACCTCATTTAGCATAAAAGACTTTGATTCCTCCAGTTTCAGAATCTGTTCTTCCAGATAGGACAGTTGATCCTGAAGAGGAGGTGAAGTTATTTTTATTGTTATCTTTTTTAAGAGGGTGTCCTTTTCCTCTATGCTCATTGACTCTGGTTGTGGGTATGATTGACCCTCCATGGGGATGTCCTGGAGCAATGTTTTTAGCTTTAGACCTGGTGTTATAAACAGGTTTTTCACTTACATTGTCCTGTTGAGCACTCATTGTGACTTGAATAAAAAAATTTTACGTCTATAAAATGGAAACCTTATATGGTAATTAGTAGAAAAAGTTTATTAGCAATACAATTACTAATAAAAGTACTGGAGCTTACCCTGAATTTATATCATTATTTATTTAAATAAAATATAAGAAAAATTTGAAAAAATATGTTAAAAATAAAATAATAAGTCTAACTAGACCTTTATAAGGGTGAATAATTAGATTACCAATCTTTAACCAAATACCAATTTAATTGGGTGTTATATTGGTGACCAAATACCAAGTGAAATCGGGTTTATATTGGGTACAGTTACTACTGTAAATACCTAATTTTTATTAAAAAATTAGTACATTTATTATAAGGGTTATTTTCCCCAATCACTGAGTTATGATTAACCACTAATATGCAGCAGACCCAAATATTTGGTTAGTTTGAGATATACTAGAGTAAAAATCATGTCCTAAGGCTTATACTAAATAATAAGTAATAATTAAGTAAAGACCCCCTATTGTCAGAGTATGCTAGTATTTAAGTATGATTTAATAGTAAATATTAATGGTCCTACTACTTATTGATAAATGATTTAGTGATTAAACCTCAGGGGAAGACTAATAAAATAGTTATTCTCAATATAAACTCACAATACTTGGATTTTTATGTGGGCTAGTGGTGGAAAATAGATAAATAAAAGATAGTTATAGCATATATAAAGATAATATCAATTTATAGATGCTTTAAAACATATTTATATATGATAATAGTTGTTTTATAAGGTTTTTTTTGATGTGTAGTAAGTAAGTGATGTCTAATAATCCGTCAAAACCTCCCTTACTTATACCAAAATCCACTGGAGTGCACAGACCTTCAATCCAGATGATGTCACTGCTATCCCCGGCAATTACAGCACTGTGAGGGCCCATAACCTCCCCATGGCTTCCAATTCAAGCAGATTCAACACCCAGACCTCCAGTAAGGACTCTCCATCACAATTAATGATACCACAGACCCATACCATAAATAGAATAAACAGATAAAAGCAGATACCATAAAGAAACAGGTAAAATAACTCATCCAAAGAGAATATAATGAAACCCAAAGCATATAAAAGAGCCAAATTAACTTTCCAAGCCCCCAATAACATCCCCAAGCATGAATATTAATCCAGTAATCATATCCCAACCCATAAATCCGTGAAAATTCAACCAAGGAAGCAGATTAAGTTGACCAAACTGGGTATATGCACCTGAAATAGGTGTATATGCTTGTGTAGGCGTTGTGAGTCCACTTAATATGTCCATAGGACCTAAAATAAGCAAAAAACAAAGTTTATAGGCTATTAAGAGGTTAAAACCCACTTATAGACCTAAATATACATAATATTACTACATATTTCACTGAATATGAGGTTTATGTATACATATAAGCTTATGTATGTCAATAATTACTTCCTATCACTTGAGATAAGTATATTATGACTCCATTAACACCTTAATAATTATTAGTAGGCTATGGATAAGCTATTTAAACTACTATAAGTCATATAATAGAGTAATAATTATATATATATGTATTATAACCATATATATAAGTGTTTTAACCTTATCTTTAAGATATAAGCTTAATTTAACTAATTTTATCTTATTTTAATCATAAGAATTACTCAGTCCTGGGGATATGTAGGCTGAGACTTCTAGTTCTGATTGTGGCTTCCTAAAGTACATATTATAGTCTTGCCTTATAGTCCATTATACACTTCTGCTTTATTTTCTGATCTCTGCTGCTTGTATATCCATATTGCCCCTAAAAAGAGTGTGTGCTCAGATTCTATCTTTTCCTGTGCTTTTGAAGAACCATTAGTTGCACTCCCATGACCATCCTTCTTGGAAACCCCATTGTTGTGCTTTGGAGAACTGAGTCATTGCTGCACTTCTAAGACTTTTGCTGCATCTTTGCAAGATGTGTACCACAATTTCCTTGAAAGCTCTAGAGTTTCAACCTCTCTCAACTTGCAGATTTTGTCTCAAGTGAACACAAAAAAAACTTTCAGAAATGAGTAATTCACTAGCTACTCTGGCTTCTTGTAGAACTGTTTTAAGAGGAATTCACTAGTTTGGTTTCTATAAATGTATTTCAGTGAAGAAGCCTTTTCTCAACAAGCCCCATAACACATAAAAATTGAATTTTGTAGAATATCATGATCACTGGACTTTTAAATATTGGAGAAAAATCATCTGGTTAGATATATCTTCATTTTATATAAGGAAAATTTCATCTTCTATTCTAGTTTGGCACTAAAGGGAAGAAAGATATATTGATCAATGTCTTCAACCAAAATTCAAGAGTGGACAAACATCAAAATTGTTTTGGGGTGCATTATTCAACAAAAAAAACTTCCCCTCATCATTCTGCCTCCTAAACAGAGAGAATCTTCCAATTTCATCAACAATGTATATGTGAGTACTCTTTTACTTTTCTCAATAAAAAAGACCCCCAAAATATCTTAATGTTAATGGATGAAAATTTCCCTTTGCAAAAAGCCCTTGCATATCAAAACTTCCAAGAAGAACATAAAATTAATAAGTTAGTATGGCCTGCTCAATTTACAGACCTCAATCCTATTGAGAATAACTGGAAAGCTCTCAAATGTGATGTGCAAGATAAATACCAGCCTAAAAATGTAATAAATAGAAAAAAGAGTTAAAACAAGCTTGGGACAACTACACAATAGGGAGTGTCAGTTCTGAAAAATCTGCACTTATTTAAATGCGGATTGCCAAAACACACTAGCCCCAACACTGGTGGATTTCAAAATGAAATAAGTCACTTATTTCACTCAAACCCACACTTTCTCAACCAAAAGTGCTAATTTCACCATAACATACCATTTCATTGATTTGTCAGCATCATCCCATTCAAACACAGCACTATGCATCATAAAAATTCATGACTCAAAACATTGTACATCATTTACATCTTTATATTGTAAAAGAGTCATGCCTTCCTCACTCTCAAATTGTGATAAGCTACATCAAGCAATGACTTTCATAGCTCTTATTCTCCTCTTGGACTATTATTGAAATTCTGATTCTGATCTTGAAGAATATTTACTTTTTTAATCAAAAATGGCCAGGAAACATTACCTTCTTTCAAGAAAGCCTCAAGTACACCATCAAAACACTTCTTAACCTATCTGTACCAAGTTTTAGACATTTTTTCAGGACTTCTTAGGAATGTTTCCTCAGATTGGTTATTCTTATTTTCATATTTACTTTGATTTTGAATTTTCTGTTATAGTCTCTCTTTTCAAGTCTCTTTGTTTTCCTTCATAATCTCAACATGAAATTGCATACTTTCTGCAATTGCATAATTTTTCAGTCATTCCTTTTTTTCTTTCAACCCTTATATCCATTTCCTCCTCTCCTCTTTCAACCCTCAAATAATTTGAAGTCAACTTTTTTTCTCAACTCATCTTTCCCAGTAAGTCATTTTTTCATTTTTACTTATATACTTTCTAATTAATTTTTTTTTGTTTTTTGTATCTCATTTTTTTAGTCAGTGTTTATTTTTTTATTTTAATGGTAAAATTAACCTTTTTCCTTCTCTCCCTCTTTTCTTTCTTTTTTTAGATCCATTTTCCTACTCTTCATCCTTCATTGGCTTGGTCATTATTCCCCCTTTCTCCTATTTCACTTTTTTTTTGGTTCCATGTCGTTGAAACACATACATTTCACATTCTTTAATCATTTAACTTGCTCCATATTTAATTTCCCCCAAATTTCAACTTCACTCTTTCTCACTCTATTTTCCCTGCATTTTAATTAAGGTAAGTTTCCTTTCCTTATTTTCATGACTATACAATAAATCATTCTTTCTATGAAAATTTCATACTTAAATATATGTAGGACTTGTATGTGGATAAAATTGAACTTATATAACTCCTCTTGTTGTCATTTTTATTATCACTTTTCAAGTTTTTGTAAAATTTTAAAAATCAGACTTGGAATTAGGGTTAGGTATATTCAAATCTAATTTCCTTTTAGGTGCAGATTCCACTGAAGGCTATATTTTATTTCCCACAAACAGATTTGAATTTGGTTCAGTGTTTTCTGAGATATTGACATTTAAATTTGAGCCTTTTATTTCCAATTTGACTTTTTTTCTTTCATTTTTTATTTAACAAATGAGGGTTATGCTTATTTAAGTCACATTTCCTTAAAATTAAAATTCTCCTGAAGCTAATCTTTGTTTCCCACAAACAGGTTTGAATTAGGCTCAGTGGTTGCTGAGATTTTGACTTTTGAAGTTGAGCCTTTTTTTCCAAATTTCACTTATCTTATTTCACGTTGTGGTTTTCCAACATTGGCAGGGGCCTTTGTTGTGTGATTTGGCGCGGTTTGTGCATGTCTTAATTGACATCTGTTAAAGAATTGGGTATTTTTCTGGTTTTATTCCGTGGATATTGGGTCTACGGGTATGTGGATACTATCATTGGATAGCCCTGGTTTTTCTCTATATTTTATGTCTTGTAGACATTTTTCATATTCTGAGTTTTAAGGGGTCATTTCCTCATTTTTCATTTATAAAAGATTGCTGTTTAATTTTGTTTTTTGTGTTTTACAGGCTAACCTTAAGTCTTAGGGTTAAGTGCTTAGTACCATTGGATAGAGCTAATTTTTCTCTATATTTCATGTCTCAATGTTGTTATAGTGAAATTCCGTGTTTTAAAGGTTTTAGTAGTTGCAGCTAATTTTTCTAAGTAGATTAGTTGTTTTTATTGGTTTTCTGGCTTCAGGGAGGCCAGGCCGCTTCAGGCGGCATCTCCGACATTGGGCGGCCTGCCCGCCTCTGTTTTAGGAGGTTGGGGAACGCTCCAGGAGGGTTTTTTATGCAATTTGGCAGGTACAGACACCAGATTGGTGGGTGCGCATGGGCTCTTAGTTAGTGGTCTGTGTGTACATAGTGAATAAGACAGTTTGGGGCAACCTTAATCATTATACAACCATCCGGAGGTGATATCATTGTTCCTCACTCAGTTTTCACTGTTTTCTGGCCACAATTGGCTGTGTTTGTTGCAAGTGAGTTCTTCATTTAACTTAACTTTGGCAACTGTTCTCTCTGTTATAGTCTTGCAAGCTATAGCAAGTATTATTGCTGTCTCTGGTGTGGATTTGCAGCCTACATCAAGTATCTTTGCTGTCTCTGGTGTGGACTTTGTTCTACATTTCAGTTCTTTGGTCTGGTAGTCTATCTGGTGACTACTTTCTTGGCTCATCAAGCAGTCAAGTGTGTTGAAAAGGAGCTTTAGCAAAACAGGAACCAACTTACTTTAGCAAGTAAATCTCACTCTATTTTTCTAAAGGGACAGGGGATTTTCTCTCTGGTTTTTCTCCAACTCCCTTGGTCAAGGCCTATAGCTAGTACTATAGGATTGTCTACATTTCTGGCGCCCAACGTGAGGTTGAACTTGCTAGTTCTTTGGAATCTCTGTTTTCTTTGGTTGGCTCTTTTTGGTGTTTTGGTCTGGAGGAATGGCTTCTGGTTCCTCTATTCCTGTGGTGACTGTCAGTGGGGGGGATGGTCATCCTTCTGTGATTGTTAGGGAGTGTGTGAGAATTAAAACTTGGGATGGTACCAAGTTTAATGGGGAGGATGTCAAGTGGTTTCTAGAGAAGTATGAAACTGCTGCTGGAGTGGATGGTGCTTCCTACCTGGACATGGTGAAGCAGATAATCTTCTTCATTGGTGATAGGTCAGTGGAGAAGGAGATTGTGGCCATGTCTGGCTACAAGAAGAGGGATTGGAAATTGTTGTCTAGGGAGATGGTGGATAGATGGGGGGTCAGGTTCACTATGGTGGATCTGAACAAGGTTGTCAGTGAATGGCAATCTTATGGTGGTGTTGGTAACTTACATAGTTACAGGAAGTTTCTGCTACAGTTTGATCCTGTGGTGGAATATTTGGTGGAAGTGGAGGAGCTGGCACATGGAAATGTTGCCAAAGATGTTTTTTGGTCTGCCCTGGCTAGAGATGTCAGGATGGATGTGTTGAAGGAGTTGTCAAGAAAGGAATTGATGAAGACTCTTTCTAATGGGGACCAGAAGTTTCCTGCCTTGGATAAGGTGAAGGAGGCTGTTGAGGCCCATTTGAAGTTATTGGCTGTGGACACCTATCAGGAGGGGTCTGCCAAGTATTTCAGCAAAGTCAGTGAGGCTTTGGCTGAAGAGGAAGTTAGGGAGAAGAAGGAGGAGAAGAATTTGGTGCAGGTTCCCAAACAGGAGAGGGACCCAATGGTGGAGCAGTTGGCTGATCTTACAAAGCAGCTGCACATTTTTGTCCAGGAGGCCAAGAAGGTTAATAAGGCACCTTCTCAGCCTAGAGATTTTGAAAGGAGGGCTGGTAGGAGTGATCCTTGGGTTTGCTCTTATTGCAGTAGGAGGGGGGGCAGGTCCAATGATTGTTGGGAACTGAACAGAGATGTGTCTGAAGGAAAAGTGGAGTTTGATGGCAGGGTTTTTAAGTTCCCTGACGGTTCTTTTGTGAAGCCCAGTGAGGGGCAGGCTCCTGTGGATTTGGTCAGGAGAAGAGGTGGTCTCAAACAAAGGAGGCCAAGGTTTGAGGAGATTCCTGATCAGGGGAAGTCTTCTGTTAAGGTAGATGAGGACGTCAAGGGAAAGGGGAAGGAGGTCAATAAGGTCTCTTTTTCTACTTCCTTTGGTGGTTTGGAGTTGTATTCTTGTGGTGGACAGTCAAGTGGTGAATGCTTGGCTGGTGTTTATGATGTGGAAGCAGGAAAGGTGAGAAGGCCTAAGAGCATTTCTCAGGCCCAACCAAAGCCAAATGCTTCAAAGGGGGATCCTAAGCTGAGTGCAGCTAGGAAGAGGTACAGCAAAGAGGAGCTGTACAAGATGCAGAAGGGTATGGCTGATATGGGCCCCCCTAGTTTTGGTGCATTGGATCTGAATGGTGAGCCAATGCCAATGGAGGTGGATTCTGACTCTGAAGAGGATGTCCCTTTGGCTTCATTGCCAAAGCCTGTTGGAGTCAGAGGTTCTGGTGAGGGATCTGGTTTGGTTCCTGTTAATGGTAAATCTGTTGGTGGTGCTGGTCCTCAAGAAGCTTCTAGGACCAAGGTGGTGAAGCAAAGAGCTCACTTTGAGAGGCCAGTAGTGTCTGGTCAAGTTAATGTTATGGACTCTGTCCTGGAAAGGATGAATCAGGGTCGGGTTTCCCTATCTTATGGGGAATTGTATGCTATCAGTCCAGGGTTGGCTGATAGGCAAAAAAAGTTGTTGAACAGGAGAAGAGTTTCTTCTGAGGAGGTGGAATACATCTGTGATTCTGCTGAAAAGTTTGGTGAGGGTTTGGAAACTTATTTTTCTGCTCCTGTGGGATATGTCAATGTCACTCTGAATAGCAGGGAGGCAAGGGCATTGGTGGATTCAGGTTCTCAGATAAACCTGATTTCTTTGTTTGAGGCAACTCATATGGGCCTCCCCATCAAAACTGGTATTGGTGGGAATTTGAGAGGGATCAGTGGCCATGTCACTGAATTGGTTGGAACTTCAGAGTTTGTGAAGTTAGATGTTGGAGGAGCCTCAGGGAAGTTTCATTTTTACATTGCTAAAGGCAATGTAAAAGCAGTTTTAGGAGGGCCATTCTTGATGGATTTTCAGGCAAGAATTGGTTATCAATTTGATTTGGAAATCAGTTTGGAGTTGACTGGTGAAGACAAAAGGAGGCTTCACATGAGGTTATCATCCCCTGGAGAGGATGGTTGGGAGACCAGGCCTGGTTTATCTTCAATATACCAGTGCATGGACTGCTTCAGGAGAAGGAAGGAAGTGGGTGCTGCCTCTGGTTTTTTGGAGTGCGGCTCAGGCTCTATTGAGAGTCTGTCTTTTTTAGAGTAATAAGGGCTGATCACCCTAGTGCTACAACCTCTCCCCAAGATGAGGAAATCCCAGGTTGTAGTAGGTCAGCTCCCTTGGAGATATACCAAGTAGATTTTCAACTTTCTCTTTTTAATGTTTCTCTTCTCTGCAAGTATTCATCAAGTTTTTTATCAAGTCTCTGTTCTCTCTCAGGATTTTTAATTATTTTTAATTCAAGTTCAAAGAAGAAGATTGGTTATATATCTTTATTGAAAGATATGCGGAAAATTTTTGGGGCGGTGAGATTGGGGTCTATAAGTAAGTCCTCCCAATTGTGCACTGCTAGGGTTTCTTCTACACCTTTCAAAAACATTAGCTGGGCCACACCTGTGAGCATTGGGGAAAACCCTGGTTATTTTTGTAGGTCAGAAGAAAACTCAAGAAAAGAAGATAAAAATTTCAAGATTATTCATGAAAATCAAGAAAAAAATCTGAAGATAATGAAGAAAGAAGATGCAAAATATTTTTGTGAAGATGGTCAAGATCTATTTTTGGGCCTCCAGCATGAGGTTAAACTGCAGAAAAATTTGAAGAGAGAAGATCATCAAGATCGATTTTTGGGCCTCCAGCATGAGGTTAAACTGCAGAAAAATTTGAAGAGAGAATATCAACAAGATCGATTTTTGGGCCTCCAGCATGAGGTTAAACTGCAGAAAAATTTGAAGAGAGAAGATCATCAAGATCGATTTTTGGGCCTCCAGCATGAGGTTAAACTGCAGAAAATTTTGAAGAGAGAAGATCATCAAGATCGATTTTTGGGCCTCCAGCATGAGGTTAAACTGCAGAAAAATTTGAAAAGAGAATATCAACAAGATCTATTTTTAGGCCTCCAGCATGAGGTTAAACTGCAGAAAAATTTGAAGAGAGAAGATCATCAAGATCGATTTTTGGGCCTCCAACATGAGGTTAAACTGCAGAAAATTTTGAAGAGAGAGGATCATCAAGATCGATTTTTGGGCCTCCAGCATGAGGATAAACTGCACAATTTTAGAAGATGTGATTCAGAAGATGAATCAAGATTTGAAGATTTGGAAGTTGGAAGTGAGGATGAGGATGTGGAATTGCGGAAAATTTTTGGAGTGGTGAGATTGGGGTCTAAAAGTAAGTTCTCCCAATTGTGCACCGCTAGGGTTTCTTCTACACCTTTCAAAAACATTACCTTGGCCACACATGTGAGCAATGGGGAAACCCTTGGTTTTTGTTACAGGTCTGGTGGTGAAGATTTCCTGAAGATCCCTCAAGTTGAAGGTGTAGCGGCAAAGTATAAGAAGGTAGCGCAGAAGATTAGGCCTGTCAATGAGCCTATGCCTGTGGGCTTGAATCAGCCCTTGAAGAGACCTCCTTTGTCAAGAGATCCGCACTGTACTCCTTTGGTGAAGAATCCTCCAGAATTTGTAGAGACAGCTAGGGTGACCGTGGAAAGATCGAAAGTTGTTAATTTTGGTCCTGATGGGTGGTTGTCTGAAGAAGAAAAGAAGTTGTTGTTGCACGTTATTGTGCTAAGGGAAAAAGCTGTGGCGTTTGTTGTGGAGGAAAGGGGTGTATTGAAGCACTCTTATGGGGAGCCTTACTTGATTCCTGTGGTTTGTCATGAACCTTGGCAAATAAAACCTATTCCGATTCCAGCCGCTATTAGAGAAGATTTTGTGGAGATTGTTAGGGAAAGAGTCAGGACTGGGTTATATGAACAATCAACATCCAGTTACTCAAGTCCGGTGTTCTGTGTAAAGAAGCAGAATGGAAAGTTGCGGGTGGTTCATGATCTTAGAGCCTTGAATAGAGTCACTATCAAGGACGCTGGTATGCCACCAAGTGCAGAGGATTTTGTTGAAGCTTTTGCTGGAAGGGTGTGTTATGGTTTGAGTGATATTATGGGTGGTTATGATGAGAGTGAACTACATACGGATTCAAGGCCTCTCACAACTTTTGAGACTCCTTTGGGAAGATTTCAACTCACTAGGTTGCCTCAAGGAGCAACTAATTCAGTGGCAGTTTATCAAGCACAGATGGCTTGGATTTTGCAGGATGAGGTTCCTACTCATGTTGGTATTTTTATTGATGATGGTGGAATTAAAGGACCATCCACTGATTATGGTAATGAGGTGTTAGAGGAGAACCCTGGCATAAGGAGGTTTGTGTGGGAATATGCAATAACTATAGAGAGAGTGTTGTCCAGGATTGAAGAGTCTGGTTTGACCATTTCAGGGTCAAAATTCTGTTGTTGTGTTCCTGCTTTAGAAATTCTGGGTCATGTGGTATGTAAAGAGGGAAGGATTATGGCGAAGAAGAAGATTAATAAAATTCAGTCATGGCCAAGGCCTAAAAATACTACTGAAGTCAGGGGATTTTTGGGTGTATGTGTATATGTCAGGATTTTTATTAAGGATTTTTCTTTGTTTGCTTCACCTTTAAGGAGGTTGACCAGAAAAGATGCAGATTGGGAATGGACTGAAGAGTGTGAAGAGGCTTTTCAGAAGTTGAAAAAGGTTGTTGGTGAAGATATTGTTCTTCACAAGTTGGATTATGGTGTTGGTGCTGGAAAAATTTATCTGGAAGTGGACTCAAGTTATATTGCTGCTGGTGCTGTGTTGTCTCAGGAGGATAAGACTGGGAGGGTCAGGCCAGTAAGGTATGAGTCTGTGGTGTTTAATGAGGTGGAATCTAGGTATTCTCAACCTAAGTTGGAATTGTGTGGTGTAGCTAAAATTTTAAAGAAGCTACAGACGGTTTTGTGGGGGCAGCATTTTGAGCTGCAGGTGGATGCAAAATCTTTGGTTCAGATGATCAATACACCTAGTCTTCCAAATGCTCCAATGACTAGGTGGGTGGCATTTATTCAACATTTTTCTTTTGACCTGGTACACAAACCAGGTAAAACTTTTACTATGCCTGATGGATTATCAAGGAGGCCACCTACAGATGAGGATTCTGATTCTGAAAAGTTTGACAAAGATGTTCCAGTGGTTAGGGCCAGCACAAAGGGTGCTGAGGATTTTTCTCTCCTCCCCCATGAGGCTAAACTGGATGGTTTTTCTGACCTCCCCCATGAGGCTAAACTGGATGATTGTTCTGTCCTCCCCCATGAGGCTAAACTGGATGATTGTTCTGACCTCCCCCAAGAGGCTAAACTGGCTGGATCTGATCTTGATTCTGGTGATCAGGATGTTTTTGTTGATGAAGATGGAGTTGTTGTTTGGGACAGCTCA
This sequence comes from Hemileia vastatrix, assembly GCA_030280995.1. Lineage (NCBI taxonomy): Eukaryota > Fungi > Basidiomycota > Pucciniomycetes > Pucciniales > Zaghouaniaceae > Hemileia > Hemileia vastatrix. Next base: position 30,162,017 of record JASXTE010000001.1, on the reverse strand, counting down.
AAATTGGAAAAGGGTGTTTTTGTTAGTGAACTAGATTCTCACAAGGTTCAGTGGAAAGAGAATGACGTGCCAAAATTTAAGGATTGGTGTACTGGTTGGGCTGCTCAATTGGCTCATGTTCACACTGGTGATTTTGATGACAGAGTTGTACCCTTGGATGTTGTTCTGTTGGATTTTGAAGATGAGACCTGGGGTCAGTCTGGGTTTTATTTTAGTTTGGTGGAATATCTGTTGACCTTGGAGAGGCCAGATAGTTGTGATGATGATACTTGGTTGGCAATCAAGAAGAAGAGTCCTGGATTTTATGTGTCAGGAAGGCGGTTGATGAGGAGGAGACATCCAAATCCTCAAGTGGTGGTGACTCAGAAGAAGGGTCAAGAATTGGTTATGAAGTCTTTGCATGAAGACCTTGGTCATAGAGGCTTTGGGGAGACTTATAGAAGAGTAGCAGACAGATTTTGGTGGCCAGGTATGAAGTTAGCTGTGCAGGGTTGGGTTCAATCTTGTGAAGAATGTCAAAGAAAAAGTCACTTGAAACCTAAAGAGGTGGGCCGTGCTACTGGTGAATCAACTGTTTTTGGAAGGGTCAGTCTGGATGCTGTCCATATTAAAGAGGGCAGGTATAAATACTTGATTGTTGCTAGGGATGATTTGTCTGGTTGGGTTGAGGCAGTGCCTCTGGTTAATTTGACTGCCAAGAATGTGGCAGAGTTTTTGAAGAAGGAGTGGATTTATAGGTATGGGTTGATGAAGTTGGTGACTGTTGATGGTGGGCCAGAGTTTGGTGCCGAATTTAAAGAAGCTGTGGCTAGTTTTGGTTCTAAAGTTAGAGTGGATACACCTTATTATCCTGAAGCTGTAGGCATGGTTGAAAGAGGCCATCAAGTTATCAAGAATGCTTTGGTGAAGATGTGTGGAGATAGTGCTGAAAAGTGGAGGCATTATTTACCCTTGGTGTTATTTGCTGATAGGGTCACTGTGAAGAGGACAACTGGCTATTCTCCTTATGAGTTAATGTTTGGTCAGAAAGCCGTTTTACCAGTGGACTTGGAAGCTGTCTCTTATCTTGGAATTTATTGGGATGACGTGCACTCAACAGAAGATTTGCTCTGTGCCAGGATGCAACAGTTGGAATGTAGAGAGGAATGTCAGGAGAAGGCATACTCTAGAATGATGAAGATTAGGAATCAATCAGTCAGGTACTGGGACAAGAAGTTGGCTCATAGACTCAGGAATCCCTTGAAACCTGGTCGTTTGGTTTTGGTGTATAATAGAAGTTTGGAGAGTCAGTGGGGGAAAATGTTTGCTGACAGATGGAATGGACCTTAAAGAGTCAGATCTCAGGCGTCTGGAGGTTCTTATGTTTTGGAAGAGTTGGATGGTGCAGTCTTAAAAAAGAGGGTGGCTGCAGACCAAGTGAAGAGGTTTTATCCCAGAGGCACTAGGCATGAAGAAGATTGACTCCGCAATGAGGATAAACTACGGACCATTCTTTAATCTTGTTTTTTTTGTGGTGATGCTATGCATCTGTTTGTTGGAAACTTTTGTTAGAGGGTACCCATGGGTGGGGCCTCTAGATTTTGTCTTGGCAAGTGTAGGGGTGACTGATGGGTTGGCTGATCTATCAACAGTTACCCCAGATTGTCTGGTTCCAACCCTTTTCTTAATTTGGTTGAACCCTAGTATTGGTTTCTTTTCACAGGTTTTAGTCCTCTATGCCTTTAAACTGGTAATTCCTTTGGTTTTCAAGTGCTGGACTCTTCACTCTTATTGGTTTTGGTTTTTTGTGTTGGACGTTGTGTTTTTGTTAGAAGGTACCCAGGGGGGGCTTCTAGATTTTATTTTGGCAAGTGTGGGGGTAAGTGATGAGCTGGCTGCTCTGTAAAACAGTTACCCCAGAATGTCTTTTTCAAGTCTTTGTTTTTCCTAGTTGAATTCTAGTTCTGTTGTTTATTTTTAAGGTTTCAAGTCCACTATGGATTTAAACTGGTTTGGGACTGGCTTCTTTATCTTTGGTTCTTTCAGATTGGTGGTGGATCACTGGTGGTCTCCCATCATTTTTACTTATTGGAGCGAGCCCACCCAGTGATCATTTCTATGGACCGGACTTTCCCTTATTGGACCATCTATGGAGCTGGACTGTCTTTGATTTTTCAGTTATGTTTTTGCTAGATAGCAGTTTTAGATTATTTTCTTTTTTCTCTTTTTTTCTTTTAATTTTTTATGGGGGCTGTTTAAAATTATAAAATCAAAAATATAGGGTGTTACCACATCAGGGTCACCTGGATGTGGGCAAGCATTGGTGGGTAAAGGCTCATCGATTGGCTGGGCAATGCTATTTTCTTTTTTTATTTATTATTTATTTCATGTGTTTCTGTGTTTCATTATTTTTATTATCTTATGAATTTCTAAATATTTTGAATTTTGTTTTCTGTTAATCATTTAAAAGAATTAATTGTGTATCCACATCAAGGTGCACTTGGATGTGGGTAAGGTATCAGGGGATCAGCTCATCAATTGGCTGGGGGATACCATTTGTATTATTTTTTAAATTTTATTTTATTTCATTTATGTTATTTCATTTCATTTTAATTATTAATTTTTTATTTTAGTATATCAGTAGACAAAAAAAAAAAATTCTGAAATTACTTTTATTATTTGTTTTATATTATTATTATGTTTCTAATCTTTTGCAGGAGCTCATTGTCTGGATGATGAAGCTTCTGGAGGCTGGTCTGGATTGTGATGACGTTTTTGTTTTTTGTTGGGATTGTGGGAAGCACTGTTTTCTTTGAAGTGCATCCTGCTGGAGAGATGATAGGGATTGTAATGGTCAGGAATTGGATTAGAGGGAAGTTCAGAGGAGGAAGAAGAAGAGGTAGGAATGGAGTGCTGGAGGGTGTGTTTAATGATCCTAGATATTTTACAGTGGTCCTCCAGTAGGCACTTTCTCAGGGATTTTTCAAAGTCATTCAAAGGTCCATGGAGGGCAAAGGCTTTTAGCATATTGGAACACATGGTGCTTAGGTGTTTCTTCATTTCTCCATAATCCAGGGTCAAAGAAGTTTCAAGAGGTTGGCCAACTCCAATAATAGATTCAGGAGGAGGGGTGCCAACTAGACAAGAAGAATTGGATCAGTAATTATTTTTGTTGAAGAAATGGAATAATTAATTTGGTACTTACAGATTGGAAGCTCATCAAATCTGTAAGCAGCTGGGATTTGGATCTCTGACAATTTTGTAATGGTTATAGTGGGTGGATCAACTAGGGAAAGATATGGATTCTCATGGTCTTCCTCTGAAGGATCCTGAGAAGGTGAACTGGGATGCTGAGGTTCCTGGGGCCTAGTTGGAGCAGTGAGATTGTTGTTGTTGTTGTGGTTGTTATTTCTGTTGGATTCAGCTGGAGGAGGTGCTGGTGATGGAGTGCCAGGTTTGTTAAAGGATGGAGCAGGAGAGGGGGATTTGGAAGTAGACTGCTCTCTTCTGGATGGAGATTTTGAAGATATGGAACTGTCAGAAGAGTAGTTGGCTGACAGAGGAGAGGTGTAGTTTCTTTGTCTTAGTTGGGGACAAAGTTGTTGTTGTGGAGCAATGTGTGGTGTTCTGGTTTCTTCTTGGGATTCTCTGGCAGGTCTCTTGGAAATCTGGGAAATTTTGGTGCTTTTGGACTTTGGAAGGGTTGATTTCATTGCTCTGGGAGCAGTAGGAGGTAGTTGGGTTGAGTCGTTGTTGTTGTCCGGATGAATTTGGCTGTTTTCTGGCCCTTTTTGGAGGTTTTGGCCCTGATTTTCACTGTTTGGTGAGGCGGGCGGGCCGCCTGGACGCGGTCTAGAAGCCTGGGAGTTTATCTTGAAGCTTTTGGAGCTAATTTGGCGGAGATAAAAGCAGTTTCTTGTGAGGCTAAGGCTGGTCTTTTGGGAAGAGTGTGGGAAGCTGAGCTTCTGGATCTTCTGGAAGGAGCAGAAGATAGAGAAGAAGAGGAAGGACCAAGCTCTGGGGATCTGGTAGGAGATCTGGAGATGTATTTGTGAGAAGTAGAAGGTGGAGGAATAGGGTAGTTGGCGTCTCTGTCACATCTCTTCTTTTTGGAATAGCAAGAGTCACAAGCCCTGTTGTAGAATTTGGATTCAGGATTTGGAAGAGTGAATGTGCAAGTTCTGCACATGTGGATGCACTGTTTGCAGGCATAGTCCTTGGGAGCAGTGAAGCAAGGGAGAGTAGAAGGGTTAACATCAGGAGATACAGCCATGATCTATGGTGAGAAAAGATGATGAAAAGGGATAGGAGGAGATTTTTTGTCAGTGATGGGTAGATGATGAAGTGAAGGTGAAAGCTCAGCAGGTTGGCTGTAGAGGTGTGCTGCATGAAATTGGCTGCGTCCATTTTTATGCAAAATTCCGTCAGTCCATCAAGACTCTAAACTGAAAAATCTATGGTATCAAGGTCAGTCCATCAAGACTTTAAACTGAAATCTGATTTCTGTTAGTCCTCCAAGACTTTAAACTGGCTGCTTTCAAGATTTTATCAAGGCTAGTCCATCAAGACTTTAAACTGAACACTGTGTTAGTCCCCCAAGACTTTAAACTGAGGGTTATAAGTCCCCCAAGACTATAAACTGAGGGAAAATTTTTTGTTTCTGGAGTTGTTTTTGAAAGATTGATGGAGGGTATCCACAGGGGGAGCCTCCGAATTTAGCAAAGGCAAGTTTGGGGGTAATTGATGGGCTGGCAGCTCTATTTACAATTACCCCAGAATGTTAGTTTTTTCTCTGTGTCTTAATGTGGTTGATCTCTGGTTCTGGGTTTATGATTTAGGTTTTTTGAGTCCCCCAAGACTTAAAACTGAGGGTTGTTTGTGGTTACATCCTGTAGAGGGTGTGGTCAATTTTTCTTTTCTGAATCAAACTCAAGTACTAGTGGAATTACAGAGGGAATCAAGAGATGAAATGAAGTGTTCAGAATTAGCCTTGAACTGGTGAATGAGGTGTCTTGTCAGCCTGTATATCCCCAGGACTGAATAAAAAGTACTTATAAGTTATGTTAAACACATGAACTAGACATGGGAATAATAAATAAGAGTACACAAATAGTATACATAAGTAAAATTATGATAATACACAAAAAAATTCCATTATAACACCTTATATACACGCATATATCCACCTTTTATAGGTCTTATGTACTTAATATTAAGTTGGAATATGTTAGGGTAATCTTAAGAACCTTAAGTATAAGGCTGCATAATTTTTAAGTACACTTAAAGCTGTTATATTCATTGTTTTATGCAAAAAACAAGAAATGCGCTTTATTTCACTTAAAAGTTGACTATATGCGCTATAAAATTGAGAATATCAAAATTGCGCTTTGACAGATCAATTGGGCTCATTTAGAACTATTGATTTGGCTATTTAAATGCATAAAAATAACACTTTTCAAATTTGGTGTTTTTTATGCCAGAAATGGCTTCTGTGTACTGGCCACATACTGCCTGCTTTTTTCCCGTGTGAATAGCTTCATTTTTAGCAAAGTTAGCTTTTTCACACTATAATTACCCCACATTCTACGCCCACTGTGGGGAAACACACTAAAATAGGCGACAGGCGCTTATTTAGTGTCCTAGCTTAATTAATAATGCATTGACCCTGTTTATATGCATTAATTTCATTAATAACCTCACTCTTGGCACTTTATTTCATCACCACGCTTAAATTCGCCTAATTTTAGTCAAGGATTTACCCGTGCAAGCGCCTGCCAAGAACTGCATGTAGTTACCCCACATCTCACGCTCTTTTTTAAGTTTTTGGGTGGTTTCTCAGTCAATTTTGGTTATTTTTGAATGGGAATTTCACGTAGTATAATGTCAGGATTAGCCCCATTATTTCTACAGTTAATCCCCCTTATTATTAAGCTATTATTAACCTTAAAAAGTCTCCTTTAGTCCTTAATATTATTGTTTTTTACGCATATACTCTCTTTTTGTCTTTTTCTTTAATTTTGATGGATTTCCCTTATTATTTCAGGATTTTGGCGGTTATTACTCTTCTAATTATGTCATGGGTCACTGGGAATGTTGATGGGAATGTCTATTAGTTGTTTAGAGGCGTTATTAACTGTGTATTGGGTGGTACATCAAGGGAATCATTGGGGAACTCAGTGTGTATAAAAGGAGGAGGTTTTTGGGTTGTATTTCTTCATTCTTTATCATTACAATTTAACCAATATAACCAAATCAATTAAAATACATATCAATTAGTACTTTTATAAGACTTTTGAGTAGTATCTGAATTTATATAATCTATTTTTCTACCAACTATAAAGATTGTAAGCCATCTATAAGAATAGTGAGATTTATATTACTGAGACCTTTATATTTGATTATATTTTACAACTTAGTGGATTAAAACTACAGTATTCATATAGGACCATTAAAATCTTCTAGACAACTGACTATTCAAGCTAGTTCACGTCCTTGTACTTGATCTTAGCCTGACAATTGGGGACCTTTCCTCAAGAATTCTGTTATAATCCTGTAAGTGAAATTTTCAAGAGAAGGTGCACGTAAATAATATCCCTATAGAAATATTTGGATAATTACAACAGGTTGGGGTCACTTATATAGTGATTTCAGAAAAAGAAGCCCTGTTATATTATAAAATTGTGATATTGAATCAACAATTTTACCACTAATTTAACTTATAATTGTTATTAGTGGGTCTGTTAATAGACCAATTAAATTTGAGATCTTTGCAGATAAAATTTTTACCACTAATTTAACATATAATTGTTCTTAGTGGGAGTCTGTCAATAGACCAATTAAATTTGTGATCTTTGCAGATAATAAACCAATTAAACTGATTAATTGTTTTCTTTTAACAGGACTCTTGATCTTTTCTTTTATTGGTTTGTAAAATTCATTAAATATTTAGAAAGAATCATACTGACAGTTGTTTTCTTTTGAATATAAAAACACAGCTACATATTGTAGACCAGTTAAATCAAGTGACCACATAAAAGCATATTTGACTTTTGGCACTTAAATATTCACGTCATACCAATAAGTAAGCAATAAAATTGTCTTCAGTGGTATTGATAAATACTGATAAAACTCCTTTTTGAAGTTTTCATATCTAAACTTTCAATTCTTCCACGTAAAAATGTGTGACAACAATGACATTGTAAGTAATAAGGTAAAACCTTATAACTTAAGACCTAGAGCTGAAAGACCTGTTGCAGGACATTCAAATGGAGGGCCAGGACTCTCCCATAATCAACAACACTCCGTCAATGTCTCTGGAGGAAAGGGAAAAGCTTTTAAAGCAGGTTTCAATAAAGAAAACAAAAAATACTTTACAAGAACAAGTTCACTCCCTATCCACCCTACTGAACACCTTGACAATAAGAGTCAACAATATAGTGGACCAGATCAAAAATCTGGAAAAGAGAGCAGCTCAAGGTTTCATAGAGGTCAACCAAGCTCTAGTGGACATAAAGACTCAACCACCAACAGTGGCACCCAACAATTCCATAGCAACACCTCCAGCCCAAGAGGAGGACCAAAAAATTACAGTAAGCAAATGGAAATGGGATTGGTACGCCCAAAACTACAACAATCCTCAACAGCAGGGCTCCAGCAGTCACCCTTACAGGGGAAAGGCAAGGAGAGGCAGGGGAAGTGGGATAAGACCTTGGTAAGTCATCCAACATCTTATGATCAATTATATCAACCTGAAAATAAATTACTTATAGGTAATGAGATTGATAAGGAAATATTGGATATTATTGATAAGGATTTAAAGGATTATTCATTTGAACAGAATATGTTAAACTTGTCTTTACATGAGGACAATGTAAATAGTTTTATTGACCACCAGGAAAATACTATTAATATAAAAATGGAATCAAATGAATTAAATCTTGACCCTGATAATGAGTCTTCTGAATTGGACACGGAAAAAATAGAATACTTTTTAAAAGAGAATCCAATGGAATCAAAAGTAATAAGTAAATTATTATTGAGAATTGAAAAATTGGAAGAGTTCTCAAAAGAGTCAAACATTAATACAGAAAATGTATTATTACAGCTAACACAATCATTGAGTACCACAGCCAATAAATTAAAAATTATTGAAAATTCAAATAATGAATTAATCAATGAGAATAAAAGATTAAAATCTGAGATTAGAAATTTAGAAAGTAAATTAGAACACTCTCAGAATATTATGGCTACCATAGAGGGACGTGTAAAATTGTCTTTTTCAAATGTAAATGATACTTTGACTCAAGTACCTGTAATAAAAGATAGGTTACAAAGAGTAGAAATTGAAGTAGCTAACATTTTGAAAAATAATGAAACAATAAAGGATAATACCTCTTATGTAGAAAGAGTACCAGTTTTTATGAAACACTCTGAGGATAAACCAATGATGGAACATGAACATAGTGTCATGGGCTCTGAGAATATAAAATCAGTAAAAGATGAAATAAATGATCATCTTTCTAAAGTAAGTGAATTACTCAATATTCCTCAGGTTAGGGAAGCAAAAACTAGCCAAAAGAACTGGCCTAAGTTAGATCAGTACCCTTCTTTTGACAGGGATTCAAAATCTGATTGGCAACAATTCATACAAAGAATTGATAACCTAAAATTTTCATACAAATTACCTGATGAAGAAATTACTTCAAAGTTAATATCTTTATTTACAGATGTGGCCTTATTATGGTTTGAATCTGTATTGAGTGAGGGAATTAATTACTCCTGGAATGAATGGAAGGCACTAATTGAAAGGCAATTTGGTGGCCCAAAATTTAGAATCACTCAACAAAGACTGTATGAAAGGGCCAGATATAATCCAAATGCTGGAGATAAACCCATGGTCTTCTTAATGAATTTAATAAAAATCATGAAAGCTATGGATCCAAAAATGGATTATGAAGAGTGGAAAGAAAAAATAATATACAAGTTGCCTATATCAGTTAGAGACATTATTGTAGCTAGAACTGAAACTGTCAGAGACACCTCTGGATTCATTAATATATGCAATGAGATATTATTAAACCACAAATATGAAACCAAGTATAGTAATTACAGACAAAGTGTTGAAGTGGTAAAACCTACTACAAGTAAGTTACCAGTGGAAAAGAAAAAACCTTCAGCTCCCCTTGTCCCTAAGAGACAAGAAAATAACACTTGTTAAAAATGTAATGAACCTTGGGTTAAAGGTCACACGTGTAAGAAAAGAATAAATGTTATTGAAACCTCACAGAATTCTGAACCTAGTTATCATGAAGATGAGAATGTGGAATCCAGTGAGGATTGCAAGAGTAACATATCTTACAGTGATGATGAAAATGAGATATTTGTATTAGAACAGGATATAATGTTCCTGAATGATGCTATACCTCATACAGACACATCTTTAACTTCCATAGAGGAAGCTGAAATAATTAAAGATGTATCTCATGATACTTACAAAATAACACCTATCAGAGCACCTGTTATCATATGTGGAAAAGAAATGAATGCCATTCTTGACACTGGGGCTGCAGGTAGTGTAGTTTCACTTAATGCATTAATGAAACTTGATAGTAAGTACCAGGAAAAACTAGAACCTGTTCAGACAAAGAACTGGAGGGGTTTTGGTTCAGTATTAAATCCAATTGGCAAATACAAAACTGCTGTATTCTTTAAATATAATAATGGATATGTTAGAGCAGTTTGTGAATTTGTAGTAATGGATAATAATAATTGTAGTGATTGGTTTATTATTGGCAATGATTTATTGACAAAATTTGGCATTAAACTAGATCCTGCAAACAGTTGTTTCACCATAGGGGTGAATGGTAAAAGGAAATTCAAAATATGTTCTGAAAATTCAGTATATGCCATTTCTCCTAGAGAAGAACAACTGCAAGGTGGAAGAACCACCAATGAAGTGGGTGAATTGGAAAATGAAATCCAAAAGGCCTCTTTCAGTCCTCAACTCTCAAATATTGAACAAGAAGATATTTTGAGATTGATTAAATCATATCCTATGGCATTTGCTCATGGCTCAAATGAACTAGGATTGGTCAAAGACCATGAGATGAAAATCTCTTTAAGCTGTGATTTGGATAATATTCCTGGCAGCTTAAAAAAGAAACCTTACCCAGCATCTCCTGCAAAAAGGAAAGATATTGAAGACAATATAAAATTGTTGTTGGAAATGGGTATTGTTGAAAAAGTGGACACAACACCTAAGTATTGTGTCATTTCACCAGTATTAATCTCTTATGAAAAAGATAAGGCAAGATTATGCGGTGATTATAGAGCTCTGAATACATATACAGTAGATGATATTTACCCTCTACCAAGGATAGCTTCTATCCATGCTACCTTACAAGGAGCAAAATATATTTCCTGTCTGGATGGGAACAAGGGTTACCACCAGATTACTGTGGAAAGAGATTCTCAAAATTACTTATTAATAACCACACATATGGGTATATATAAGTATGTGAGAATGCCATTTGGCCCAAAGAATGCCCCTTCAGTCTTCCAAAAATTGATGGATAGTGTTTTTCATCAGGAAATGGTTGAAGGATGGCTATTGGTCTATATTGATGACATCATAGTGTTTTCAAAAACATATGATGAACATTTAAATCACCTGAAAAGAGTCTTTCAAAAAATGGATGAAATTAATATGACTATTGCATTAAAGAAATGTAAGTTTGGATTTCAATCCTTGAAAGTACTTGGACATGTTGTATCTGGATTACAAATTTGTGTTGACCAGAATAAAGTGGCAGCAATTAAAAACATTGGGATACCTAAAAATGTAAAAGAGGTTCAAAGTTTTTTGGGTATGTGTGGATATTATAGACAATATATTAAAAATTACCAATCCATTGCAGCCCCTTTAACAACATTAATCAGGAAGAATGAAGCTTTCATTTGGAATAATGAAAGACAGCATGCCTTTAACAAATTAAAGGAATGTTTAATGTCAGCTCCAATATTGGGACTGCCAGATTTCACCCTACCTTTTATCTTGTACACTGATGCAAGTTTCATAGGTTTGGGTGCTGCTTTACAGCAAAAACAGATAATAAATGGAAAATTATCTGAAGTAGTTATCTGTTATATATCCAGAACCTTAAGAAAGACAGAATTAAGGTATGGTGCCACACAGCTAGAATGTTTAGCCGTGGTGTGGGCTTTGGAGAAACTTCATTACTATCTGGAAGACCAGAAGTTTGAACTTATAACAGATTGCAGTGCAGTAAAATCATTACTAAACATGAAAACACCTAATAGGCACATGTTTAGATGGCAACTAGCTGTACAAGAGTACAGAGGAAGAATGACAATCACTCATAGAGCAGGAACATTGCATTCAAATGTGGATTTATTATCCAGAAGTCCTTTACCAAATGATGCTGACAACCCAGCTTATGTACCTGAAAATGAGGTTATACATATATTTGGGATTTATATAGTGGATTTAGAAGAAGAGTTTATGCAAACTATATTGGAAAATTATTCATCTGATAAAGATTTGTCTAAGCTATCTACCATTCTTAATGATCCAACAAATGCCTCCATGAGTGCATTAATTAAAACCTTGCCTCCAAAGTATAAAAATGCGTTGGAAAAAGGTAAACTATCAATTGAAGATAGATATATATATTACAGGAAAAAGTTAAGCAATGTAATAGTAATACCACCCTCTATGAAAGAGTTAATGTTGAGTACTTGTCATGATGACATTTTAGCTGGTCATTTTGACTTTAACAAAACATTAACCAGAGTTAAAAATACAGCCTGGTGGATAAACATGAAAGAGGATGTACAAAAATACATTGAAACATGTGACTCTTGTCAGAAATCTAAAAGATTAACTGGGAAGAGAGCTGGGTTGTTACAACAAATAGAGCAGCCAAAAGCTCCATGGGAAATTATAAACATGGATTTTGTAACTGGCTTGCCATTAGCAGGAAAAGAAAGTTTCAATTCTTGCTGGGTAATAGTGGATAGATTAACAAAAATGTGTAAGTTTATCCCTACCCATAAAGAGGTATCTGCTAAAGACTTGGCGTTACTATGGTGGACTCAGATGATGAATACTGCTGGGTTCCCCAAAGCCATAATCTCTGACAGAGATCCTAAATTTACTTCAGAGTTCTGGACATCTTTGATGGAAGTATCAGGTTGTCAATTAAAATTGTCTACAGCACACCATCCACAAACTGATGGGCTGGCTGAGAGGATGATACAAACTCTAGAAGACATGATCAGAAGATATTGTGCCTTTGGATTAGAATACAAAGACAATGAGAAATTCACACATGACTGGGTAACATTAATTCCTGGCCTTGAATTTGCTTATAACAGCACAACTCATTCTGTAACAGAGAAGAAACCATTTGAACTCTGGCTGGGATATGTACCAAATACCCCAGTAAATCATTTAAATAAACTACCAAGGTTGGATATACACCCTGGCACTAAATCCTTTATTCATATGCAACAAATGTGTAGAAAGCATGCAGAAGAATGCATCCAAAAAGCATTTGAATATGAAAAGAAAAGGTGGGACAAATCTCATAAAGAATTTGAATTTAAAAAGGGAGATGAAGTCCTCATATCAACACTACATTTTAACTTACAAGGTAATGTTAAATTAAAGGATCCCTTTGTAGGACCTTTTGTAGTAAATAAAATGGTTGGGAATAATGCAGTGGAAGTCATATTATATGCTCCATATGATAGGAAACATCCAGTTTTCCCTATCTCATTATTGAAACCTTACCATGCAAATGATCCTGACTTATTTCCAAAAAGAAGGGGAAGGCCTAAAAAGCAACCTGAAGAAATTGTGGAAAAAGCAGAGATTGAAATAATACTCAAGAAATGAATCCTTACTAAAGAAAAAGGAACTGAGTATTTACTAAGATTTAAAGGGAAATCAAATGAATTTGATAAATGGATACCTGAAAAAGAAATTTCTAATTTATCCACCCTTCTTAAAAAATTTAAACAGAAATAAATTTCTGTTCAACCAGCTGAGGGGTTAAAAACCAGTACTCATAATATTTTATTATGTTTTATTTCTTTAAAGTTGAATCTTTACTGCTACAGATTTATTCTGAATACCTGAAAATTACAAATTAAATAAAATAAAATGTGTAACTTATCATTTTTTTTATTGTTTTTTTTGGGTGGGCGAGTGTCAGCCTGTATATCCCCAGGACTGAGTAAAAAGTACTTATAAGTTATGTTAAACACATGAACTAGACATGGGAATAATAAATAAGAGTACACAAATAGTATACATAAGTAAAATTATGATAATACACAAAAAAATGCCATTATAACACCTTATATACACGCATATATCCACCTTTTATAGGTCTTATGTACTTAATATTAAGTTGGAATATGTTAGGGTAATCTTAAGAACCTTAAGTATAAGGCTGCATAATTTTTAAGTACACTTAAAGCTGTTATATTCATTGTTTTATGCAAAAAACAAGAAATGCGCTTTATTTCACTTAAAAGTTGACTATATGCGCTATAAAATTGAGAATATCAAAATTGCGCTTTGACAGATCAATTGGGCTCATTTAGAACTATTGATTTGGCTATTTAAATGCATAAAAATAACACTTTTCAAATTTGGTGTTTTTTATGCCAGAAATGGCTTCTGTGTACTGGCCACATACTGCCTGCTTTTTTCCCGTGTGAATAGCTTCATTTTTAGCAAAGTTAGCTTTTTCACACTATAATTACCCCACATTCTACGCCCACTGTGGGGAAACACACTAAAATAGGCGACAGGCGCTTATTTAGTGTCCTAGCTTAATTAATAATGCATTGACCCTGTTTATATGCATTAATTTCATTAATAACCTCACTCTTGGCACTTTATTTCATCACCACGCTTAAATTCGCCTAATTTTAGTCAAGGATTTACCCGTGCAAGCGCCTGCCAAGAACTGCATGTAGTTACCCCACATCTCACGCTCTTTTTTAAGTTTTTGGGTGGTTTCTCAGTCAATTTTGGTTATTTTTGAATGGGAATTTCACGTAGTATAATGTCAGGATTAGCCCCATTATTTCTACAGTTAATCCCCCTTATTATTAAGCTATTATTAACCTTAAAAAGTCTCCTTTAGTCCTTAATATTATTGTTTTTTACGCATATACTCTCTTTTTGTCTTTTTCTTTAATTTTGATGGATTTCCCTTATTATTTCAGGATTTTGGCGGTTATTACTCTTCTAATTATGTCATGGGTCACTGGGAATGTTGATGGGAATGTCTATTAGTTGTTTAGAGGCGTTATTAACTGTGTATTGGGTGGTACATCAAGGGAATCATTGGGGAACTCAGTGTGTATAAAAGGAGGAGGTTTTTGGGTTGTATTTCTTCATTCTTTATCATTACAATTTAACCAATATAACCAAATCAATTACAATACATATCAATTAGTACTTTTATAAGACTTTTGAATAGTATCTGAATTTATATAATCTATTTTTCTACCAACTATAAAGATTGTAAGCCATCTATAAGAATAGTGAGATTTATATTACTGAGACCTTTATATTTGATTATATTTTACAACTTAGTGGATTAAAACTACAGTATTCATATAGGACCATTAAAATCTTCTAGACAACTGACTATTCAAGCTAGTTCACGTCCTTGTACTTGATCTTAGCCTGACATGTCTTCTGTTCTCAATGTCCTGTGGATCTCTAGCAGGAGTGGATTGGAAGTAGTGTAGCAGAAGTTGTTTATGTTGAGATGTGTGTTGTTGGAACTTGGCCTTGATAGTGGGCAAGTGCTTTGGTGTTGGTGATGCAATGGATCCTACATTGTTATCATCACTATCAAAAGATGGAGGAACTGAGAAGTCATCAGTTTTAAAGTTGAAGGAAGAAAATAATGTTCTTACCATCAGATGGACCAGGGAAGGGGGAACTAGTTGTTTTATGGGTTGTGGCACTCTTCTGGGAAGGGTGGAGCTTTTTGATTAATCTGGGTATCAGGATGGATGGCCTAGATCTTTTGCTTCTGGCAGAAGAAGAAAAGGTTGAGGTGGAGGTGAATCTGTTGTGGAAGAAAGTGGACCAGGTCTGTGGCAGGTCTTCTTTCTGGATTGGCAGACATCGCAGGACGTTCTGTATGGATGGACAGGTGGTGTCATGGCGCAGATTAAATTATTGTCGATGCAGTATTGGCAGGGGCCCATTTCTGAGGCAGATTTGGGAAGAAGGTTAAACATGGTGGTTGGATGAAGAAAGAATGCGGACATTCTCAACTGGAGGGAGGATGTGGTCTTCCATCATTGGCAGGGACCTTTTTTGTGTGATTTGGCGCGGTTTGTGCATGTCTTAATTGACATCTGTTAAAGAATTGGGTATTTTTCTGGTTTTATTCCGTGGATATTGGGTCTGTGGGTATGTGGGTACTATCATTAGATAGCCCTGGTTTTTTTCTATATTTTATGTCTTGTAGACATTTTTCATATTCTGAGTTTTAAGGGGTCATTTCCTCATTTTTCATTTATAAAAGATTGCTCTTTAATTTTGTTTTTCGTGTTTTACAGGCTAACCTTAAGTCTTAGGGTTAAGTGCTTAGTACCATTGGATAGAGCTAATTTTTCTCTATATTTCATGTCTCAATGTTGTTATAGTGAAATTCCGTGTTTTAAAGGTTTTAGTAGTTGTAGCTAATTTTTCTAAGTAGATTAGTTGTTTTTATTGGTTTTCTGGCTTCAGGGAGGCCAGGCCGCTTCAGGCGGCATCTCCGACATTGGGCGGCCCGCCCGCCTCTGTTTTAGGAGGTTGGGGAGCGCTCCAGGAGGGTTTTTTATGCAATTTGGCAGGTACAGACACCAGATTGGTGGGTGCGCATGGGCTCTTAGTTAGTGGTCTGTGTGTACATAGTGAATAAGACAGTTTGGGGCAACCTTAATCATTATACAACCATCCGGAGGTGATATCATTGTTCCTCACTCAGTTTTCACTGTTTTCTGGCCACAATTGGCTGTGTTTGTTGCAAGTGAGTTCTTCATTTAACTTAACTTTGGCAACTGTTCTCTCTGTTATAGTCTTGCAAGCTATAGCAAGTATTATTGCTGTCTCTGGTGTGGATTTGCAGCCTACATCAAGTATCTTTGCTGTCTCTGGTGTGGACTTTGTTCTACATTTCAGTTCTTTGGTCTGGTAGTCTATCTGGTGACTACTTTCTTGGCTCATCAAGCAGTCAAGTGTGTTGAAAAGGAGCTTTAGCAAAACAGGAACCAACTTACTTTAGCAAGTAAATCTCACTCTATTTTTCTAAAGGGACAGGGGATTTTCTCTCTGGTTTTTCTCCAACTCCCTTGGTCAAGGCCTATAGCTAGTACTATAGGATTGTCTACAACGTTTTTATATTGCATAATTAGAGAATAAGGATTCTGAAATTCTTATCTGATAATTATCTAGGCTTTTATCTCCCTCTTTTTAGAATTTTCATCATAACTTTGCAAGTTTTTGGGAAATTTTGAAAAGCAGAATCAGAAATAGGGTTAGTTTTATTTGAATCAACTGTCCTTTTAGCTGAAGATACTTATGAAGCCTATCTTTCATTTCCAGTAAACTGATTTGAATTTGGTATAGTGGTTGCTGAGATATTGACCTTTAAAGTTGAGCCTTTTTTTCAAATTTCCCTTTATTTATTTCATAATGCATATCATAACATTGACATCATGCAAATATCCTTCCAGATTTCTATGATTATCTAAGCTTTTATCTCCATCTTGTTGGAATTTTAATCATCATTTTTCAAGTTTCTGTCACCACACAATATGGGGGGATGACTTGCTAACAAGTCCACAACCTTGGACCCAAACTCACCACAGATTGAACACACATTGAGCTATTGATAAAGGAACCATAAAATCAGGGATGAACACCACTCAGCAGAATAGTTTTATATGGGTGTTCAAGTAGAGCTCAGTATGGGTTCTGTCAAGGGGTCCTTTTGGGTCAAGAAGTTAATTCTAGGTTTATATGAGAAAATTTGGGGATTTAATGAACTCTCAAAGAAAAGTACATATTTCTTAATCAAATTGATTGGTTTACTCAAATATAAGAGGTAGTTTTTAAATATTAATATAAATTATAGATTAGAATTACGCTGTTGTAAATACTAATGTTATAAAATATAGAAATAAGTGTTTGTATTGTAAATGTAATAATAAAGTAAGTAATGAAGGAATGTTTTGAAAAGCACAAAAGTAAGGGGCCTTTTATAGGCAAAACATGAGGGAATAAAAGACACGGAATTAACACCATCTACTGTAAGAATGTGAGAAAGTAGGTGACTAAAAGGAGTACATATATGACATAAGAAAATAAATAAATTAATACGTCAACAAGGGCATCAATTTTATTAGTAATAAACTATGAGTTCCTTGTCACAATTAAATTAATTATATTAATTTCACAGGATTCCAGATCTCTCAATGAAGTAATATAATAATCATAAGGTTTTTTTTATTATAATTTTATTATAAATGTTTATTCCCAATCAAACTTATACTATTGAGCACGGTGTTAGGGAGTAAAAATGTAGGGGACATTTATTTACATTATTTATACTAGTTAGTTGTAAGAAATACTTAAGTAAATAAATAATTATTTGTTAGTAAGAAGAAGGGGCATGGCTTCAACTCAGTAAAATAATTAATTATTTTACCGGGTAAGTCTAGTAGCCTGGCTGACTCCTCCTCACTCTTAAAAAAACAATTAAAAAAAATGCTATGATTTTTTCTTTTTATAATTTTTTAGTAGAGTAGGAAGATTAGATATCTCCTTCCCAGGTATCCAAGAATCATATTCAGATGATTTATTCTTGAATCTCAATAAGTATTCTGTACTTTTTCAGCAGTGACTATTCTGTCATTTAGATTTTTTTCAATTTCTGCTGTTTCAGTGATTTCATTTGGGGTTTTCTTTGGTCTTCCCCTCCTTTTTGGAAATAAATCACTATTGGATGTGTAAGGTTTCAGAAGAGATATTGGAAAAACAGGATGTTTTCTGTCATATGGAGAATACAAAATAACCTCAAGTGCATTATCTCCAATCATTCTTCTGACAACAAATGGACCAACAAATGGATCTTTCAATTTTTTATTACCTTGTAAGTTGAAGTGGACTGTAGAAATCAACACTTCATCACCCTTTTAAAAAGTGTATTCTTTATGGGATTTTTCCCATCTCTTCTTCTCATATTCAAATAATTTTTCAATACATTGTTGAGCATGATTTCTGCATAGTTGTTGCATTTGAAGAAAAGACTTTACACCAGGATGTATATCCAATTTAGGTATTTTGTTATTGAGAATTTGGGCAGGAGTGTTTGGAACATATCCAAGCCAGAGCTCAAAAGGCTTTCTTTGAGTAACAGAATGAACAGTGCTATTATAAGCAAATTCCAACCCAGGAAGTAATGTAACCCAATCATGAGTGAATCTCTCATTATCTTTATACTCAAGGCCAAAGTCACAATATCTTCTTATCATGTCCTCTAAAGTTTGAATCATTCTTTCAGCTAAGCCATCAGTCTGTGGGTTATGGGCCGTAGAAAGTTTCAGATCACAACCACAAAAATCCATCAGAGACATCCAAAATTCAGAAGTAAATTTAGGGTCCCTGTCAGAGATTATGGCTTTAGGAAAACCAGCAGTATTAAACATATGAGACCACCATAAGAAGGCTAATTGTTTAGTGGAAAAATCCTTGTGAGTAGGGATAAATTTACACATTTTAGTGAATCTATCCACAATAAACCAACAAGAGTTATAACTGTCTTTTCCAGAAATAGGTAATCCTGTTACAAAATCCATGTTTATTATCTGCCATGGTGCATCAGGAGGTTCAATATGTTGCATTAATCCTGCTCTTTTACCAGTTAATCTTTTTGATTTTTGGCAAGAATCACAAGATTCAACATATAATTTTGTGTCTTCAGACATATTAACCCACCAAGAAGTCTTCTTAATTCTAATCATTATTTTTTCAAGATCAAAATGTCCAGCTAATATGTCATCATGACAAATTTTCAAGATGATTTCTCTCATAGAAGGAGGAATAACAATAACATTACTCAACTTCCTCCTATAATATATATATCCTTCATCAATTGAAAATTTACCTTTTTCCAAAGCCTTCTGGTACTTTGGTGGAAGGGTTTTAATTAATGCTTGTATTGAAGCATTCTTTGGATCATTTAATATGGTGCATAACTTTTTCAAGTCAGTGTCCTTATCATATGCATCCAGATTAAGCTGTAATAGCTCTTCCTCCATATCAACCACATATATCCCATGTATATGAATAATTTCATCCTCAGGATCATAAGCAGGATTAGAGTCAGTATTTGGTAAATGTAACCTTGATAACATATCCACATTTGAGTGAACAATACCAGCCCTATGAATAATTGTCATTCTCCCTCTGTATTCTTGAACAGCAAACTGCCATCTGAACATATGTCTGTTTGGTGTTTTCAAGTTTAAAAGGGATTTAACTTCACTGCAGTCAGTGACAAGTTCAAATTTCTGGTCATCTATGTAATAATGTAGCTTCTCTAGAGCCCAAACTACAGCTAAACATTCCAATTGAGTAGCACCATATTTCAATTCACTATTTCTCAAGGTTCTTGAAATATAACAAATTACTACTTCTGAAACTTTATCATTTATCACTTATTTTTGATGAAGGGCAGCACCAAGACCAATGAAACTGGCATCAGTGTACAAAACAAATGGTTGATTAAAGTCAGGTAAAGCAAGAATTGGTGATGACATCAAACAGTGTTTCATAGTGTCAAAGGCTCTTTGTCTTTCACTATTCCAGACAAAAGCAACATCCTTTCTAGTTAATTGGGTCAGGGGTAAAGCTATGACTTGGTAATTTTTAATATACTGTCTATAGTATCCACACATGTCCAAAAAACTCTGGAGCTCTCTAAATGTAGTAGGAGCCTTCACCTGTTGTATGGCAGCCACTTTGTTTTGGTCAACACATATCTGTAAGCCTGAAACAACATGAGCAAGAACTTTTAAAGAATGGAAACCAAATTTACATTTCTTCAAAGCAAGTGTCATATTTATTTCATCCATTTTCTGGAACACTTTACACAGGTAGTTAAGATAGTCCTCAAATGTTTTTGAGAATATAATGATATCATCAATATAAACCATCAGCAATCTTTCAATTATCTCTTGATGGAATGTGTTATCCATGACTTTTTGGAAAACTGAAGGGGCATTTTTAGGGCCAAATGGCATCCTAATATACTTATAAATACCCATATGAGTAGAAATCATCAGAAAATTTTGAGAATTTTTCTCAACAGGTACCTGGTGATATCCCTTGTTACCATCCAAACAGCTGATATATTTAGCACCCTGTAAAGTAGCATGTATAGAGCTAATTCTAGGTAAAGGGTAGATATCATCAACAGTATAAGTATTTAGTGCTCTATAATCACCACATAACCTGGCTTTATCTTTCTCATAAGAAATTAGGACAGGTGAGATAACACAATATTTAGGTGTTTCAACTACCTTTTCAATAATATTCATTTTCAAAAGGGTAGAGATATTGTCTTCAATATCTTTTCTCTTTGTGGGAGAAGCAGGATAAGGCTTTTTTTCAAACTAGGTGCTATATCAGTTAATGGAAAAGAAAATGAAAGTTTCATTTCCTCTTCAACTAATCCCAGTTCATGTGACCCATGAGCAAAGGACATAGGAAAAGACTTTATCAAGTTAATGATGGAATCTTTATCCCCACCAGAAAGTTGTTCTCCAAAAAAGGCATTGTCAATTTCAGACATAAGGGCATGCATCTTTATTGTAGATCTTCCTTTATATTAACCCACAGAATTACATGTGTTCAATTCTGGTTTCAATAATTTTTAAGGGGAGGAAATCTTAAATTTTCTCTTCCCATTCATCCCCATTGTGAAACATTGGTTTGAAGTATCCAATTTTATGCCATACTTGGTTAAAATATCATTCCCTACAATAAACCAATTGCTCAAGTTATCATTTTTCATGACAACAAAATCACAAATAGCTCTTAAAAAACCATGGTAATATTTAAAAAACACTGTGGCTTTGTATTTACCAATGGGGGACAAAACATAGCCATACCCTCTCCAATTTTCAGAAATGATAGGCATCAGTTTTGATTTATAGTCTTGATCCACTGAAGCAAGTGCTTTTTCAGATACTACACTTCCTCCAGCTTTAGGATCCAGAACAACTTCAATGTTGGTTCCATTGATCAACACTGGTGCCTTGAGAGGGGCAATAACAATTGAGCTATCTTCAATGTTATTTATGATCTCTGCATCTTCAACTGTAGATAAATCATTATTATCAATATCAATAGTATTTAAATAATGGATATCCTCTTCCAGAATCAAGATTTCTTGTTGAGATTCATATGAAATATTGCTGGCACAATTCCTTGAAGTATCATTCAGTGCTACTGTGTTATCAGCATGCTCCTCTGTTTTTTCTACAAGATTTATCTTCTTGTCACAAACATGGCCCTTCTGCCAAGGTTTGTTGCACTTGAAGCAAGTGTTTGTTGCATACTTTTTAGGTGCAACAGGGGCAGAAGGTTTCCCAACCTTTTCTAGAGGCTTTTGTTGAAAAGTTGAAGGTTTTTCCCAAGTGGTTCTAGGAATGAATCTTCTGGCATCATACTTGTTGTTTAGAAGAATCTCATTACAAGTATTGATGAAAGAAGAAGGTTCTCTGGTGAACTCAGTCCTAGCCACTATCAAGTCTCTCAAAGACATTGGTAATTTATAAAGGACCCTGTCCTTCCATAACTCAAACTCCATTTTTGGGTCCATAGCTCTTCAGATTTTAACAAGTTTCATTAAGAACTCAATAGGTTTATCAGTAGAAGAACTATATTTAGTTTCTTCATACTGCCTTTGTTGAGCCATCCTAAACTTGGAGCCCCCAAATTGTGCTTTAATTTATTTCTTCCAATCATCCCATGAGTAATCATTCCCATCTAATAGGACAGATTCATACCACATAAGGGCTACATTGGTAAATAAAGAAATTAACTTAGACACAACTTCCTCATCTGGGAGTTTGTAAGAGTTTTTCAAGTTATCAATTCTGCAAATAAATTATTGCCAATCAGAGGAAGAATCACCATCAAATGTTGGATATTGGTCAAGTTTTGGCCAATTCTTTTGATTTGAAGGAGTCTCCTTAGTACTAGCTTGTTTCTGAGTAAGAAGCAGCTGTAACTTCTCCAATTGGGCTGTAATCTCATTGTTCAATCCTTCTGTGGAAGATCCTGGTGCATCATCAATTTTTGATGGAAACTCAGTGGTATCAACAGGTATCTCTGGAACTATTTTTACTTTAGATGAAATAGCCACAGGTAATATTTGAGCATCCTGCACTATATGTTCCTTTAAAGAAATGTCAGAATATTTCTGGTCATTCAACAATGAGTTCAATTTTTTTTCAATGGTTGTTAGTCTTGTTTTCATTCTTGGAAGACTAGATAAACTCTCATTGATAGTTGCAAAAGATAACTGATTTTTATTTTGAAAAGATGAATAATGGACATTCAATCTCTTCAGATTCATCTTATCTATCTCCAGCTCTTCACAACAGATAGATACAGTATCTTTTAATTTAGACAAATCATTTTTGATATTTTGCCACAAAGCAACCTTCTTTTCATGAGTTGCCTTATAATTAAACAAATCATCAGAGACTTTCTGCAATTCACTCCTTAAGGATTGATACCCTTTCTCAGTTAATAAACCATTAAACTTCTGATTTAATTGCATATTGTTCATAATATGATTATTTTTTACAATAATATCTCTCAAGTACTCATCATTAATCTTTGCTACATCTGGAGTGTTTCTCAATTAGGAAACTGAGTAATTTTCTAGACTCTCATAAAACTCAGCGTCAAGAGTTTCATCAATTACAGCCATATCAGGGTTAATCATTGAAGTAACAATTAAAAGTAATGGATTAGATACATGAGTTATCTGTCTACTGCTCCCAGCCTCTACTGGCCTCAAGGTTTCCTCTTCCCTCTCAGATTTACCTGAAGGAACAGAATCTGCTACAATAAATAGCACTTGAGAATCAATAGAGGGGCTTACCAGTGTTTGCTGGGTATGACCATATTGGGTTTTCTTTTTCTTTTGCCTCCTTGATAGGGGTGAGGAGGTGTGGGGTTGACCTGGATGGGTCTTGACGGACCTGCCTGAGGTAACTGATGCTGATTTTGAGACAGGTTGTCCCACTGAGTGTTAAATGAATCCCACTGCCACTTGGACACTTCCACTTTCTCTTGGGACTGGGGAGCCAATGGTTGATGATCCCTGGGGGGAAGAGGTTTCTTCTTCTCTTGAAGAAAGGTGTCTATCTTTCTCACCTTTTCTTCCAGAGCATCTACCCTTGCCCTTACTCTCAAGTTTTCTGTCCTTAGCTCCTTTATGTGAGTTGACGGATTCTTTACCTGTTGAGGCAATGGCATCTTTTTTATCCTGAATCCTTTTAAAAGTTCTTCTGGTGGGTTTATTACAGGTTTCTGATCCTGAGTTGTGTCTACAAGGATTTCCACTTCTTCCATCTCCATATCCTGTTTGGGGCAAGGATTTATTAATTTGAGAAATTCTTCTTGTTAAAGGAGAGTTTACAGAAGTAGGCTAATCATAATCAATTTAGTCTAAATCCTCTTCACGTGCAGAAGAACCACTTTGGTCAGTCATTTTTTAAATTCAACTAAAATAGAGAAAGAAGACAATAAGATGAATTAGTCTTTTATTTTTAATTTTAATTTAAAAGAAATAAAATAAAAATAATTATAAAAAATCTTTTCAGGATAAAAATCAACTAAAATAATAATTAATTTATTAATTCAAAATAATTTAAAACCAGGATTATAAAATAATCAACTGAAGAAATAAATTAAAATTTTTATTAATAATTGTAAGATAATTATTATAAGGATTTAAATCAACTGATTAATTAACTACCAGGACTTAATGTCAACTGAAGTAATTAAATATGAATTTTCTTTAAAAAAAATTATTGTCAGGACAATTTGTCAACTGGAACAATTAAAATTTAAATTATCAGGACAAAAAGTCAACTGAAAATTAGAATAATTAATATTAAAATATAATTGTTTATTACTTCTAGGACTAAGAACACAAGTGCTCTATTATTGTCAACTAGGAAAAATAAATAAAAATATAATAATAAAAATTAATTCCAAATTACCAGACACCTCCCCCTGTAAAATGAGCAAATTAATTCCACTTACAGAGTGCTGAGTAAAAGGAAATACATAGCAGATGAAGAGTGCAAAGTGACCCACAAATAGTAATATCAATAATTACCACAATATATACAACATTTAGTCAATATATGAACCTAATTTTTGGAGCGCAGTTCGATTCCCATTTGCAGCAAAAAAATTTTGTCACGTTGTGGTGATCCAAACCTGGGTAGGCCTTTGGAGTGCATATTTTGGGGTATTTGGTATGTAGGATGTTATTGGGTTTATGGTGTTATTAGTGGATTTTTTCGTATTTAGGAGATAGTTAGTAGTGTTTATGGAGGCTTAAGCTAGGTTCACTTATTATGTCTCAGCTTAATGTCCTTTCTTTTCTCTTCATTTTGGTATCCCTTATGGGTGGTTACCTTGTTTTATAGGGTCGTTATGGTGTTATTATTGGTATTTATCGGATGTTTATTGCTTAGTGGTGCTTATGTAGGCTTAAGCTAGGGTCACTTATTATGTCTCAGCTTATTTTCCTTTATTTTCTTTTCATTTTGGTATGTCGTATGTGTGTTTATCTTGTTTATTAGTGAAGTTATGGGTGTTTTAGGGCCTAGAAGCGGCCCGCCGGCCTCTAAGCGGCCTGGCCGCCTGGGCGCTGGGGAAGCGCTAAAATGCACTTTTATGCATGAAAAAGGCTGGGAAAGCTGGATTTTGGGCAGGGAATTGGTCAGGGTGGTCTGTGCGCTGGCTGTATGATGCGTGTGTGGGAAGATTTTTAGGGAATCATCTTATATCTTTGCTCATCACCTCTCTGTTCCTCACTGTCTCATTGGCTTGTGTTTTGTTGGAATATACTACTGTTCATTTCAACTCTTTTTGGTAGTCTGTCTGGGACTATTATCTTCACTTTTAAAGAGGTCAAGAGTGTTTTATTAGAGGGTCTAGCAAACAGATCTCCAATTTTCTGCAACAGGTAAATCTCACTTATTTTTCTAAAGGGACAGGGGATTTTCTCTCTGGTTTTTCTCCAACTTCCTTGGTCAAGGCCTATAGCTAGTACTATAGGACTGTCTAAATTTCTGGCGCCCAACATGGGGTACAAATCTGTTGGCTTTTTGGAATCTCTGTTGATCTAGGCTTCTCTCTTTGGTGGATCTCCTTTGGTGGATTTTGGATTTGGTTCTATATCTCTTTGTGGTTGGTCTAGGGGTCTTCTTTTCTGTTGGTTTTGGTCCCTCCTAGGTCTCTAAGGCTACTGGGGGGGACTTTGGCTATCTTTGGTGAAGATTGGAGGCTGTAACTTGGAATTGCTAGGATGGTTAGGATTCAGTCTTGGGATGGTTCAAGGTTTTTGGCTAGGTTTGAGGTTGCTGCTGAGATTGATGGGGCCTCACTGTTGGACATGGTCAGGCAAGTAATCTTTTTCATTGGTAATAGGGAGATGGAGAAGAAAGTTTCTGGTATGACAGGATATAGGAGTCAGGACTGGGGGAAGTTGAAGATTGAAATGGTTAAAAGGTGGCCTACTACATTCTCAATGGTGGATCTTCATGGGATTGCTAGGAAGTGGGAATTGAAAGATGGTGTAACTTCTCTTTCTCAGTATGGGGAATTTATGGAGGAGTTTGGGGAGGCTATGGATTATCTGGTATATAATGATATATTACCACATGAAGATGGGGCCAAGTATGTATTTTGGAGTTCCATGGGTAGGAATGTAAAGGTGGAGGTTTTGGAGATTCTTTTCAAGGCTGACTTGATGAAGACTCTTCCAAATGGGGAAAATAGGATTCCTGGTATGGATATTCTGAAGGAGGTTGTTTTGGGATATTTGGATGGTATTATGGATAGGGATGTGGAATCTGGAGAGGAAATCCTGTTGGATGGAGAGGTTCAGGAGACTGTGGTGGAAAATTCAGTTTCTAGGGAGGTGTTGGAGCCATCAATTTTGGAAGATGGGGACTCTGATGATGTTTGTGAAACTGATTTTTCTTTTCCAAAGGATGCCATGGGGTCTTAGGAATGTGCTTCAGTAGATGTTTTGGAAATGTACACACTAGAGGATCAGTGTATTTTCTCAAGGTTGGGTGAAATATGTGGGAAGGAGGACTTGTTTGGTCATGAAGAAGGATTTTGGGATATTGAGAAGGAATCTGTGGTAGATGAATGGTTGTTGAGGGATGATTTTTTTTCTTTCTCAAGACCAGATAATGGCTTATTGGAGGAAGATGTATCAGTTGAATTTTTGGATGGACAGAAAGATTTCATCTTGGATCTTTTTCTCATAGAGGAATATTATTTTCATGTGGTTCCCTCAAGATCAGAAGGTCTCTGCTTGGAGGAGGATTTTTATTTTGATGTTATGGATGTTATTCTGCAGGATTTTGCAGATTCTAAGCAAGATTCCTATAGGGAAGAGGAAAATTGTGATGTTTTGGATGTCACTGGTATGGAGGTTGATTTTATAGATGTGGAGAAGGTTCCAGATGTTTCACAGGGTGGAGAATTTATGGATTCTGGTAATGTGAACTATGGTAGACTCAATGTATGGAGGAGGATGGAAGATTTGTTTGGAGGTCTGATGTTGGGATATCAGAATTGGAAGAGGAGCTTAGGGGGCTCAAGCCCTAGGGGCAAATTTATTGGTTTCAACCTTAGGATTTCAAGAATCTGATACCTCCAAAATGAGGATAAACTACTTAATTTGTTTTGGTTTTGCTTAATTTGGCCTCTATGTCTTTTGGTCAGGACTTTTTTGTTTTGTCCAATTCTTATCAGTCTCTCTGGTTCAAGTCTCTATATAAAAAAAGGAGGCCGGGCCACTTCAGGCGGCACCTCCGACGTCGAGCGGCCCGCCCGTAATAAAAATATAAAAAAAATCTTAGTATAATGAAGATGGAAGAAAAGAATAATTCAAGTGAAGATGGGCATTTTATTTAAAAGAAAATGAAGATAAAAATGAAGATTATTGGTTTTATTTCACCTCCAGAATGAGGTTAAACTGCAAAATTTTATTTTTAAATTGGTTTTTTTTGGCTTTCAAGAATTTTAATGGTTTTTATTGGAGAAGATTTGTGTTGGAAAATCCTTTTTGTTAGAAGGTACCCAGGGGTGGGGCTTCTAGATTTTATTTTGGCAAGTGTGGGGGTGACTGATGGGCTGGCTGCTCTATCAACAGTTACCCCAGATTGTCTGTTTCCAACCCCTTCTCTTAATTTTGTTGAATTCTAGTATTGGTTTTTTTCTTTAACAGGTTTTTAGTCCACCATGACTTCAAACTGGAAATTCTTTTGGTCTTCAAGTGCTGGACCCCTCATGTTTATTGGTTTTGTTTAAGTTTGTTGGATTTTGTGTTTTTGTTAGAAGGTACCCAGGGGGGGCTTCTAGATTTTATTTTGGCAAGTGTGGGGGTAACTGATGAGCTGGCTGCTCTGTAGAACAGTTACCCCAGAATGTCTATTTCAAGCCTTTGTTTTTCCAAAGTTGAATTCTAGTGTTGTTTTTTTGTGATTCAGGCTTTTAGTCCTCTATGACTTTAAACTAGATTGCCTTGGATGTCTTTTGGTGCTTTTGGATTGGTGGTGGATCACTGGTGGTCTCCCATCATTTTTACTTATTGGAGGGAGCCCACCCAGTGATCTCTTCTGTTGACCTGAAGCTGGCTTTGCTATGTGGTTCTAGTGTGTTGGATGTGAAAGTGGTGGATTCAAGATTATTTTCTTTTTTTCTCTTTTTTTTCTTTTAATTTTTTATGGAGGCTATGTTTGTTCAAAGGCTCAAGATAGGGCTCTGGCAATGTTTTTGGTAGAAGAGGAGGAGTCAAAATAAAAAATAAATAAATATTTTTTTTTTTTTTTAGGTGTGACCACATCAGGGTGCACTCTGATGTGGGTAAGGTATCAGGGGATCAGCTCATCAATTGGCTGGGGGATACTGTTTTATTTTGTTTTATTTGTTAAAGGAGGTAAAATGTTTTGGCTTTGATGGTTCTTGGTTTGGGGATTTATGGGCTATATCTTCAAGATTTTTTTTCTGGAAGGTCCTTCAAGACTTTAAACTGATCTTTTATTTATGGGCTATATCTTCAAGATTTTTTTGGAAAGTCCTTCAAGACTTTAAACTGATCTTTTAATTAAGGGCTCAAGATTTTTTGATGTCCATCAAGACTTTAAACTGAAAATTCTGTTAGTCCTCCAAGACTTAAAACTGGCTGGTTTTTATAGATTTATTCAAGAATTTAATTTTACTACTGTGGATCTAGTAGTCCTCCAAGACTTTAAACTGGCTGGTTTCAAGATTTTTTCAAGAAGTTGTCCTTCAAGACTTTAAACTGAACACTGTGTTAGTCCCCTAAGACTTTAAACTGAGGATTGTTGATGGTAAGTCCCCCAAGACTATAAACTGAGGAATGGGAGGCGGTGAGATGTGGAAGTTTAAAGGCAGAAGGATCTAAGGGGGAACTTCTGAATTTTGTAACGTTAAGTTTGGGGGTGACTGATGGGCTGGCAGCTCTATATACAGTTACCCCAGAAAGTTAGTTACTTCTCTAAATCTTTTTCTGGTTGATCTCTGGTTCTGGGTTCTGTGATTCAGGTTTTTTCAGTCCCCCAAGACTATAAACTGAGGATTTTTGGAGTCCCCCAAGACAATAAACTGAGGGCTGTTAGTCCCCCAAGACTTTAAACTGAGGGCTTTTAGTCCCCCCAGACTTTAAACTGAGGGTTTTGAGGCCTCCAAGACTATAAAATGAGGAAATTTTTATGCTGGTAGAAGGTTATAGTCGGGAAGACTTGTCAACTGGATATCACTTTTCATTGTTGGAGGCTGGTACAGCCAGAGTTGGAATTCAGGAACAGAAGAAAGAGATTCTTCTCAAATAGATAGATTTAATTTAAAGGCATTGTTCAAGAGAAGTTTTAAAGAAGAAGCTTGGATTGCTGGTTCAGAAGTTCACTTAGGATGGAATAGGATATGGTGGAAGAAAGAAATAAGCTGTTTGTAAAGATTCTGGATAGGTGTTCAAGCATTGTTTTGGCAAAGGAAGAATGGGGACATTCTTGATTGGAGGGAGGATGTGGTGATCCAAACCTGGGTAGGCCTTTGGAGTGCATATTTTGGGGTATTTGGTATGTTAGATGTTATTGGGTTTATGGTGTTATTAGTGGATTTTTTCGTATTTAGGAGATAGTTAGTAGTGTTTATGGAGGCTTAAGCTAGGGTCACTTATTATGTCTCAGCTTAATGTCCTTTCTTTTCTCTTCATTTTGGTATCCCTTATGGGTGGTTACCTTGTTTTATAGGGTAGTTATGGTGTTATTATTGGTATTTATCGGATGTTTATTGCTTAGTGGTGCTTATGTAGGCTTAAGCTAGGGTCACTTATTATGTCTCAGCTTATTTTCCTTTATTTTCTTTTCATTTTGGTATGTTGTATGTGTGTTTATCTTGTTTATTAGTGAAGTTATGGGTTTTTAGGGTTTTTAGGGTTTTTATGGGTTGTATGGGTGTTTTAGGGCCTAGAAGCGGCCTTCCCGCCCCTAAGCAGAGCTGCCTCCAAGCGGCCTGGCCCCCTAGGAGCTGAAGAAGCGCTAAAATTCACTTTTATGCATGAAAAAGGCTGGGAAAGCTGGATTTTGGGCAGGGAATTGATCAGGGTGGTCTGTGCGCTGGCTGTATGATGCGTGTGTGGGAAGATTTTTAGGGAATCATCTTATATCTTTGCTAATCACCTCTCTGTTCCTCACTGTCTCATTGGCTTGTGTTTTGTTGGAATATACTACTGTTCATTTCAACTCTTTCTGGTAGTCTGTCTGGGACTATTATCTTCACTTTTAAAGAGGTCAAGAGTGTTTTATTAGAGGGTCTAGCAAACAGATCTCCAATTTTCTGCAACAGGTAAATCTCACTTATTTTTCTAAAGGGACAGGGGATTTTCTCTCTGGTTTTTCTCCAACTCCCTTGGTCAAGGCCTATAGCTAGTACTATAGGATTGTCTACAACGTGACGTATGATGTTCGTCGTTTTTGTTTCTCTATCGTCCTCAGAGGTACTTGAATGCCGATGGTCCCTTTGATTTACACCCTCAAATCACAATGCGCCGTCAATAATTTGGGAAGGCCTCCAATTGTCAAGGGGTCCTTTTGGGTCTAGAAGTTTATTTGAGGTTTATATGATGAAATTTGGGGATTTAATGAACTCTCAAAGAAAAGTACATATTTCTTATTCAAATTGATTGGTTTACTCAAATATAAGAGGTATTTTTTAAATATTAATATAAATTATAGATTAGAATTACGCTGTTGTAAATACTAATGTTATAAAATATAGAAATAAGTGTTTGTATTGTAAATTTAATAATGAAGGAATGTTTTGAAAAGCACAAAAGTAAGGGGTCTTTTATAGGCAAAACATGAGGGAATAAAAGACACGGAATTTACACCATCTACTGTAAGAATGTGAGAAATTAGGTGACTAAAAGGAGTACATATATGACATAAGAAAATAAATTAATTAATATGTCAACAAGGGCATCAATTTTATTAGTAATAAAGTATGAGTTCCTTGTCACAATTAATTACATCAAAATTATATTAATTATATTAATTTAATGGGATCCCAGATCTCACAATGAAGTAATATAATAATCTTAAGGTTTTTTTTATTATAATTTTATTATATATTTTTATTCCCAATCAAACTTATACTATTGAGCACGGTGTTTGGGAGTAAAAATGTAGGGGACATTTATTTATATTATTTATACTGCTTAATGTATTTAACTAGTTAGTTGTAAGAAATACTTAAGTAAATAAATAATTAATTGTTAGTAAGAAGAAGGGGAGTGGCTTCAACTCAGTAAAATAATTAACTATTTTACCAGGTAAGTCTAGTAGCCTGGCTGACAGGTTCAGTATGAGTTCAGTCTGAGTTCCATCTGAGTTCAGGTTGAGGACTTGCTAGCAAGTCCACCCACTATATTGCGTAGTGTGTACAATTTTGAAAATCAGAGTCAGTATTATGGTTATGTTTATTTGAATATACTGTCCTGTTAGCTGAAGAGACTTATGAAGCCAGTCTTTCATTTCCAGAAAACCAATTAGAATTTGGTTCAGTAGTTTCTGAGATATATTCCTTTAAAGTTGAGCCATTTTTTCACAATCTCACGTTTATTTATTTCATAATGCATAACATAATGTTTATTTCATGCATTTATCCTTCCAGATTCCTCAAAATACCTTTCTCTTTACTTATTATTCTGCCCTTGCATCAAGGTGTGTTTTTTTCTTTTTCTTAACATTTTCATATGTCTAACCCTTCACTCATTTTTGCTTCTCTTATCAGATCTGTGAAATGTTAGTCCAACAAATAAACAAGATAAAAAAAGAAGGTAAAATTAATAAATTTGCAAACCTTTAGGTAGATAAAAAAAGTTTGGAGATTTTTAAAGTCATCAAATATTTTTTATTCTTTCATAGATTTTTAATAAATAAATATGATATTTCAATTTTCTAAACTAAAGTAATGGTTCAACAACCTTTAGGCAGTATAAATGGTAATCATGATAAAATTAAATTGTTTCATGGGGTTCATTTCTCCTATACCTATGGAAAGTCCCAAACTTAGTTTCTAGACTTGGTCCACATTTTGGCTTGAGGAATTGTCATTACTTTAAAACTAGTGAATTTGATTTATCTTTTTTAATTATTTATTGATTAATGAAATTATTCTAAATTTTAGTGATTTTCACCCCTTAATTCAATAAAATGCAGGGGAGGGTATTTCCAAATTTTCAAAACTGACATGGGAAATTGATGACTAAAAAAAATTTTGTGATACCCACCCCTTGCTTAAATATAATGCAGGGGAGGGTATTGCCAAATTTTTCAGACAGATATAGAATTTGGTTGAATTACCTTTATTTATAAATTCAAATTTGTGGTGAGGTGATAAAATTATGTTGGTGATGAGGTTTTCTGCACAGGTGTCAGTATTATTTTACCATCTGAAATTCAAAAAGTGCAATATTTTATAGTCCAGTAAAGAAAAATGGTGCTATCAGAATCTCATGATATAACTATTTTTGATAAGATTAAAAGTAACTATTAAATTGGTAACCAAAAAGAATATCCATTTTCTCATGAAGAAGATACATGACATTGAGCTTTTTGGAAACAGTAGTAATTCTATTCTCCAAATCATAATCATCAATACCAAAGCCAGTAGAAGTGGAAGCAAAATGAGCCTTTTTATATTTTGATTGACAGCTTTTGAACCTCTCCTTCATTTATTTAGGATTGATTTTGATTCTTCTTTTTGTTTTCTTTTTTACTTCATTTGCCATCAACAAAAATCAATTGACCATTGATGAAGGTTGACTTCTGATTTAGGGTGGTTGAAAACATTAAAAAGTAAGGAAAAAAACATGCCTGGTAAAAATTTCACAATAAAAGGTTTCAAATCTCATTTAGGGGTGTGTTCCAAGGATTGATGAGATGATTGAGGTCTGAGTGTCACATGTGGCAGGGAGGGGGTAGGCAAGGAAGCGATGATGTGGCCAACATGTGTTTTTGAAAGAAAATTGGGAAAAAACTGCTGATTTAAGGTCATAACTGACAGCCATTTTTGAAATAAGTGACTTTTTTGAAAAATTTAAGTGATGATTTGGTTTGTAATCTGCACTTAAGTTGTCAGCCTGTATATCCCCAGGACTGAGTAAAAAGTGCTTTTAAGTTATGTTAAACACATGAACTATACATGGGAACAATAAATGAGAGTACACAAACAGTATACATAAGTAAAATTATGATAATACACAAAAAAATGCCATTATAACACCTTATATACACACATATATCCACCTTTTATAGGTCTTATGTACTTAATATTAAGTTGGAATATGTTAAGGTAATCTTAAGAACCTTAAGTATAAGGCTACATAATTTTCAAGTACACTTAAAGCTGTTATATTCATTGTTTTACGCAAAAAACAAGAAATGCGCTTTATTTCACTTAAAAGTTGACTATATGCGCTATAAAATTGAGAATATCATAAATGCGCTTTGACAGATCATTTGAGCTCATTTAGGACTATTGATTTGGCTATTTAAATGCATAAAAATAACACTTTTCAAATTTGGTGTTTTTTATGCCAGAAATGGCTTCTGTGTACTGGCCACATACTGCCTGCTTTTTTCCCGTGTGAATAGCTTCATTTTTAGCAAAGTTAGCTTTTTCACACTATAATTACCCCACATTCTACGCCCACTTTGGGGAAACACATTAAAATAGGCGACAGGCGCTTATTTAGTGTCCTAGCTTAATTAATAGTGCATTGACCTTGTTTATATGCACTAATTTCATTAATAACCTCATTCTTGGAATCTTATTTCATTACCACGCTTAAATTCGCCTAATTTTAGTCAAGGATTTACCTG
This sequence comes from Hemileia vastatrix, assembly GCA_030280995.1. NCBI lineage: Eukaryota > Fungi > Basidiomycota > Pucciniomycetes > Pucciniales > Zaghouaniaceae > Hemileia > Hemileia vastatrix. The sequence continues at coordinate 30,128,249 of JASXTE010000001.1, read as the reverse complement.
TGCAAGAGCCTGCCAAGGGCTGCATGTAGTTACCCCACATCTCACGCTCTGTTTTAAGTTTTTTGGTGGTTTCTCAGTCAATTTTGGTTATTTTTGGATGGGAACTTCATGTAGTATAATGTCAGGATTAGCCCCTCCATTTCTACAGTAAATCCCCCTTATTATTAAGCTATTATTAACCTTAAAAAGTCTCCTTTAGTCCTTTATATTATTGTTTTATATGCATATACTCTCTTTTTATCTTTTTCTTTAATTTTGATGGATTTCCCTTATTATTACAGGATTTTGGCGGTTGTTACTTGTCTAATTATGTCATGGATAACTAGGGATATTGATGGGCAGGACTATTAGTGGATTTGAGGCGTCATTAACTGTGTATTGGATGGTATATCAAGGGATTTATTGGGGAACTCAATGTGTATAAAAGGAGGAGGTTTTATGGTCTTGTTTCTACATTCTTTATCATTACAATTTACACCATATAACCAAATCAATTACAATACACTTCAATTAGTACTTTTATAAGACTTTTGAGTAGTATCTGAATTATTATAATCAATTTTTTACCAACTAAAAAGATTGTAAGCCACATATAAAAATAGTGAGAATTATATTACTGAGACCTTTATTCTGAATTATATTTTACTATTTGTTGGATTTATATTTAAGTATTCATATAGGACCATTTAAATCTTCTAGACAAAGACTTTTCAAGCTATTTCACGTCCTTGTACTTGATCTTAGCCTGAAAATTGGGGTCCTTTCCTCAAGAATTCTGTTTCAATCCAGTAAGTGAAAATTTCAAAAGAAGGTGCACGTAAATAATATCCCTATAGAAATATTTGGATAATTACAACAGGTTGGGGTCACTTATATAGTGATTTCAGAAAAAGAAGCCCTGTTATATAATAAAATTGTGATATTGAATCAACAATTTTACCACTAATTTAACATAAAATTGTTATTAGTGGGAGTCTGTCAATAGACCAATTAAATTTGTGATCTTTGCAGATAATAAACCAATTAAACTGATTAATTGTTTTCTTTTAACAGGACTCTTAATCTTTTCTTTTTATTGGTTTGTAATATTCATTAAATATTTAGAGAAAATCTTACTGACAGTTGTTTTCTTTTAAATATAAAAACACGGCTACATATTGTAGACCAGTTAAATCAAGTGACCACATAAAAAGCATATTTGACTTTTGGCACTTAAAGATTCACTTCATACCAATAAGTAAGCAATAAAATTGTCTTCAGTAGTATTGATAAATACTGATAAAACTCCCTTGTGAAGTTTTTTATATCTAAATTCTCAATTCTTTAAATTCCACGTGAAAATGTGTGACAACAATGACATTTTAAGTAATAAGGCGAAACCTTATAACTTAAGACCTAGAGCTGAAAGACCTGTTACAGGACATTCAAATGGAGGGCCAGGACTCTCCCATAATCAAAAACACTCCGCCAATGTCTCTGGAGGAAAGGGAAAAGCTTTTAAAGCAGGTTTCAATAAAAAAGTCAAAAAATACATTACAAGAACAAGTTCACTCCCTATCCACCCTGCTGAACACATTGAAAATAAGAGTCAACAACATAGTGGACCAGATCAACAATATGGAAAAGAGAGCAGCTCAAGGTTTCATAGAAGTCAACCAAGCTCTAGTGGACATAAAGACTCAACCACCAACAGTGGCACCCAACAATTCCATAGCAACACCTCCAGCCCAAGAGGAGGACCAAAAAATTACAGTAAGCAAATGGAAATGGGATTGGTACACCCAAAATTACAACAATCCTCCTCAACAAGGATCGAGCAGTCACACTTACAGGGGAAAGCCAAGGAGAGGCAGGGGAAATGGAGTAAGACCTTGGTGAGTCATCCAACTTCTTATGATCAATTTCATCAACCTAAAAATGAATTACTTATAGGTAATGAGATTGATAAGAAAATATTGGATATAATTGATAATGATTTAAAAGATTATTCATTTGAAAAAAATATGTTAAACTTGTCTTTGCACAAAGACAATGTAGATAGTTTTATTGATCACCAGGATAATGCTATTAATATTAAAATGGAATCAAATGATGAGTCTTCTGAGTTGGACACAGAAAAAATAGAATATTTTTTAAAAGAAAATCCAATGGAATCAAAGATAATAAGTACATTATTATTGAGAATTGAAAAATTGGAAGAGTTCTCAAAAGAGTCAAAGAATAATACAGAAAAGTATTATTACAGCTAACACAATCATTGAGTGCAACAGCCAATAGATTAAAAATTATTGAAAATTCAAATAATGAATTAATCAATGAGAATAAGGGCTTAAAATCTGAGATTAGAAATTTAGAAAATAAATTAGAACACTCTCAGAATATTATGGCTACCATTGAGGGACGTGTTAAATTATCTTTTTCAAATGTAAATGACACCCTAACTCATGTACCAGTAATACAGGATAGGTTACAAAGAGTGGAAATAGAAGTAGCAAACATGTTGAAAAATACTGAAAGAATAAAAGATAACACTTCTTATGTAACAAGAGTACCTGTTTTCATGAAACATGCAAATGAAACACCAATGATGGAACATAAACATAGTATCATGGTCTCTGAGAATAATAAATCAGTAAAAGATGAAATACATGATCATCTTTCTAATGTAAGTGAATTACTCAATATTCCTCAGGTTAGGGAAGCAAAAACTAGCCAAAAGAACTGGCCTAAGTTAGATCAGTACCCATCTTTTGATGGAGATTCAAAATCTGATTGGCAGCAATTCATTCAAAGAATTGATAACTTAAAATTTTCATACAAATTACCTGATGAAGAAATTACTTCAAAGTTATTATCTTTATTTACAGATGTGGCCTTATTATGGTTTGAATCTGTATTGAGTGAGGGAATTAATTACTCCTGGAATGAATGGAAGGCACTAATTGAAAGGCAATTTGGTGGCCCAAAATTTAGAATCACTCAACAAAGATTGTATGAAAAGGCCAGATATAATCCAAATGCTGGAGATAAACCTATGGTATTTTTAATGAATTTAATAAAAATCATGAAAGCCATGGATCCAAAAATGGATTATGAAGAGTGTAAAGAAAAAATAATATACAAGTTACCTATATCAGCTAAAGACATTATTGTAGCTAGAACTGAAACCATCAGAGATACCTCTGGGTTCATTAATATATGTAATGAAATATTATTAAACCACAAATATGAAACCAAGTATTTTAATTACAGACAAAGTTTTGATGTGGTAAAACCTACTACAAGTAAATTACCAGTGGAGAAGAAAAAACGTTCAGATCCCCTTGTCCCTAAAAGACAAGAGAATAACACTTGTTATAAATGTAATGAACCTTGGGTTAAGGGTCACACGTGTAAGAAAAGAATAAATGTTATTGAAACCTCCCAGAATTCTGAACCAAGTAATCATGAAGATGAAAATATGGAATCCAGTGAGGATTGTAAAAGTAATATATATTATAGTGATGATGAGAATGAGATATTTGTATTAGAACAGGATATAATGTTCCTGAATGATGCTATACCTCATACAGATACATCTTTAACTTCCATTTAAGAAGCTGAAATAATTAAAGATGTATCTCATGATACTTACAAAATAACACCTATCAGAGCACCTGTTATTATATGTGGAAGAGAAATGAATGCCATTCTTGACACTGGGGCTGCAGGTAGTGTAGTTTCTATTAATACATCAATGAAACTTGACAGTAAGTATAAGGAAAAACTAGAACCTGTTCAGACAAAGAACTGGAGGGGTTTTGGTTCAATATTAAATCCAATTGGCAAATACAAAACTGCTGTATTATTTAAATATAATAATAGATATGTAAGGGCAGTTTGTGAATTTGTAGTAATGGATAATAATAATTTTAGTGATTGGTTTATTATTGGCAATGATTTATTGACAAAATTTGGAATTAAACTAGATCCTGCAAACAGTTGTTTCACCATAGGAGTGAATGGTAAGAGAAAATTCAAGATATGTTCTGAAAATTCAGTGTATGCCATTTCTCCTAGAGAAGAACAACTGCAAGGGGGAAGAACCACCAATGAAGTGGTTGAATTGGAAAATGAAATCCAAAAAGCCTCTTTCAGTCCTCAACTCTCAAAAATTGAAGAAGAAAATATTTTGAGATTGATTAAATCATATCCTATGGCATTTGCTCATGGCTCAAATGAACTAGGATTGGTCAAAGACCATGAGATGAAAATCTCTCTAAGCTGTGATTTGGATAATATTCCTGGCAGCCTAAAAAAGAAACCTTACCCAGCATCTCCTGCAAAAAGGAAAGATATTGAAGACAATATAAAAATGTTGTTGGAAATGGGTATTGTTGAAAAAGTGGACACAACACCTAAGTATTGTGTCATTTCACCAGTATTGATCTCTTATGAAAAAGATAACGCAAGATTATGCGGTGATTATAGAGCTCTGAATACATACACAGTAGATGATATTTACCCTCTACCAAGGATAGCTTCTATCCATGCTACTTTACAAGGAGAAAAATATATTTCCTGTCTGGATGGAAACAAGGGTTACCACCAGATTCCTGTGGAAAGAAATTCTCAAAATTACTTATTAATAACCACACATATGGGTATATATAAATATGTGAGAATGCCATTTGGCCCAAAGAATGCGCCTTCAGTCTTCCAAAAATTGATGGATAGTGTTTTTCATCAGGAAATGGTTGAAGGATGGCTATTGGTCTATATTGATGACATCATAGTGTTTTCAAAAACATATGATGAACATTTAAATCACCTAAAAAGAGTATTTCAAAGAATGGATGAAATTAATATGACAATTGCATTAAAGAAATGTAAATTTGGATTCCAATCTTTGAAAGTACTTGGACATGTTGTATCTGGATTACAAATTTGTGTTGACCAGAATAAGGTGGGAGCAATAAAAAGCATTGGTATACCTAAGAATGTAAAAGAAATTCAAAGTTTTTTAGGTATGTGTGGATATTATAGACAATATATTAAAAATTACCAATCTATTGCAGCTCCTTTGACAACATTAATCAGGAAAAATAAGGCTTTCATTTGGAATAATGAAAGACAACATGCCTATAATAAATTAAAGGAATGTTTAATGACAGCTCCAATTTTGGGACTTCCTGATTTCACCTTACCTTTTATCTTGTACACTGATGCAAGCTTCATAGGGTTTGTTGCTGATTTACAGCAAAAACAGATAATAAATGGAAAATTATCTGAAGTAGTTATCTGTTATATATCCAGAACCTTAAGAAAAACAGAATTAAGGTATGGTGCCACACAGCTAGAATGTTTAGCCGTGGTGTGGGCTTTGGAGAAACTTCATTACTATCTGGAAGACCAGAAGTTTGAACTTATAACAGATTGCAGTGCAGTAAAATCATTACTAAACATGAAAACACCTAATAGGCACATGTTTAGATGGCAACTAGCTGTACAAGAGTACAGAGGAAGAATGACAATCACTCACAGAGCAGGAACATTGCATTCAAATGTGGATTTATTATCCAGAAGTCCTTTGCCAAATGATGCTGACAACCCAGCTTATGTACCTGAAAATGAGGTTATACATATATTTGGGATTTATATAGTGGATTTAGAAGAAGAGTTTATGCAAACTATATTGGAAAATTATTCATCTGATAAAGATTTGTCTAAACTATCTACCATTCTTAATGATCCAACAAATGCCTCCATGAGTGCATTAATTAAAACCTTGCCTCCAAAGTATAAAAATGCGTTGGAAAAAGGTAAACTATCAATTGAAGATGGATATATATATTACAGGAAAAAGTTAAGCAATGTAATAGTAATACCACCTTCTATGAAAGAGTTAATGTTGAGTACTTGCCATGATGACATCTTAGCTGGTCATTTTGACTTTAACAAAACATTAACCAGAGTTGAAAATACAGCCTGGTGGATAAACATGAAAGAAGATGTGCAAAAATACATTGAGACATGTGACTCTTGTCAGAAATCTAAAAGATTAACTGGTGAGAGAGCTGGGTTGTTACACCAAATAGAGCAGCCAAAAGCTCCATGGGAAATTATAAACATGGATTTTGTAACTGGCTTGCCATTAGCAGGAAAAGAAAGTTTCAATTCTTGCTGGGTAATTGTGGATAGATTAACAAAAATGTGTAAGTTTATCCCTACCCATAAAGAGGTATCTGCAAAAGACTTGGAATTATTATGGTGGACTCAGATGATGAATACTGCTGGGTTCCCCAAAGCCATAATCTCTGACAGAGATCCTAAATTTACTTCAGAGTTCTGGACATCTTTGATGGAAGTATCAGGTTTTCAATTGAAATTGTCTACAGCACACCATCCACAAACTGATGGGCTGGCTGAGAGAATGATACAAACTCTAGAAGACATGATCAGAAGATATTGTGCCTTTGGATTAGAATACAAAGACAATGAGAAATTCACACATGACTGGGTAACATTAATTCCTGGCCTTAAATTTGCTTATAATAGCACAACTCATTCTATAACAGAGAAGAAACCATTTGAACTCTGGCTGGGATACGTACCAAATACCCCAGTAAATCATTTAAATAAATTACCAATGTTAGATATACACCCTGGTACTAAATCCTTTATTCATATGCAACAAATGTGTAGAAAGCATGCAGAAGAATGCATACAAAAAGCATTTGAATATGAAAAGAAAAGGTGGGACAAATCTCATAAAGAATTTGAATTCAAAAAGGGAGATGAAGTCCTCATATCAACACTACATTTTAACTTACAAGGTAATGTTAAATTAAAGGATCCCTTTGTAGGACCTTTTGTAGTAAATAAAATGGTTGGGAATAATGCAGTGGAAGTCATATTATATGCTCCATATGATAGGAAACATCCAGTCTTCCCTATCTCATTATTGAAACCTTACCATGCAAATGATCCTGACTTATTTCCAAAAAGAAGGGGAAGGCCTAAAAAGCAACCTGAAGAAATTGTGGAAAAGGCAGAGATTGAAAAAATACTCAAGAAAAGAATCCTTACTAAAGAAAAAGGAACTGAGTATTTACTGAGATTTAAAGGGAAATCAAATGAGTTTGATAAATGGATACCTGAAAAAGAAATTTCTAATTTATCCACCCTTCTTAAAAAATTTAAACAGAAATAAATTTCTGTTCAATCAGCTGAGGGGTTATAAAACCAGTACTCATAATATTTTATTATGTTTTATTTCTTTAAAGTATAATCTTTAATGCTACAGAATTATTCTGAATACCTGAAAATTACAAATAAATAAATAAAATGTATAACTTATCATTTTTTTTATTGTTTTTTTTGGGTGGGCGAGTGTCAGCCTGTATATCCCCAGGACTGAGTAAAAAGTGATTATAAGTTATGTTAAACACATGAACTATACATGGGAACAATAAATGAGAGTACACAAACAGTATACATAAGTAAAATTATGATAATACACAAAAAAAATGCCATTATAACACCTTATATACACACATATATCCACCTTTTATAGGTCTTATGTACTTAATATTAAGTTGGAATATGTTAAGGTAATCTTAAGAACCTTAAGTATAAGGCTACATAATTTTCAAGTACACTTAAAGCTGTTATATTCATTGTTTTACGCAAAAAACAAGAAATGCACTTTATTTCACATAAAAGTTGACTATATGCGCTATAAAATTGAGAATATCAAAAATGCGCTTTGACAGATCATTTGAGCTCATTTAGGACTATTGATTTGGCTATTTAAATGCATAAAAATAACACTTTTCAAATTTGGTGTTTTTTATGCCAGAAATGGCTTCTGTGTACTGGCCACATACTGCCTGCTTTTTTCCCGTGTGAATAGCTTCATTTTTAGCAAAGTTAGCTTTTTCACACTATAATTACCCCACATTCTACGCCCACTTTGGAGAAACACACTAAAATAGGCGACAGGCGCTTATTTAGTGTCCTAGCTTAATTAATAGTGCATTGACCTTGTTTATATGCACTAATTTCATTAATAACCTCATTCTTGGCATCTTATTTCATTACCACGCTTAAATTCGCCTAATTTTAGTCAAGGATTTACCCGTGCAAGAGCCTGCCAAGGGCTGCATGTAGTTACCCCACATCTCACACTCTGTTTTAAGTTTTTTGGTGGTTTCTCAGTCAATTTTGGTTATTTTTGGATGGGAATTTCACGTAGTATAATGTCAGGATTAGCCTCTCCATTTCTACAGTAAATCCCTCTTATTATGAAGCTATTATTAACCTTAAAAAGTCTCCTTTAGTCTTTTATATTATTGTTTTATACGCATATACTCTCTTTTTGTCTTTTTCTTTAATTTTGATGGATTTCCCTTATTATTACAGGATTTTGGCGGTTGTTACTTGTCTAATTATGTCATGTATCACTAGGGATGTTGATGGGCAGAACTATTAGTGGATTTGAGGCGTCATTAACTGTGTATTGGATGGTATATAAAGGGATTTATTGGGGAAATCAGTGTGTATAAAAGGAGGAGGTTTTTTGGTCTTGTTTCTACATTCTTTATCATTACAATTTACACCATATAACCAAATCAATTACAATACACTTCAATTAGTACTTTTATAAGACTTTTGAGTAGTATCTGAATTATTATAATCTATATTTCTACCAACTAAAAAGATTGTAATCCACATATAAAAATAGTGAGAATTATATTACTGAGACCTTTATTCTGAATTATATTTTACTATTTGTTGGATTTATACTTCAGTATTCATATAGGACCATTTAAATCTTCTAGACAAATACTTTTCAAGCTATTTCATGTCCTTGTACTTGATCTTAGCCTGACATAAGTTAAGTGTTGATTTTCCAGAACTGACACCCCCTAATAACTCAATTAGTGAATTTAGTGAACTCAATGCCTTCAAGGATGAAAATGGTCATTGATAACAATGGAAATGTCATTGTTGGTAGCTTACATGAGGGGAGGAGAGGGGGTGGACTTATTTTCTTTTTGAAATTTTTATTTTTTTCTTTTTTTTTAATTTCCTTCTGTGGAGACATTCTATAATGTCTGGGATATTTAATGGTACGTATTCCATCTGGCTAAAAAAATTACTTCTCGTAGCTGAAAAATTTGCTATTTGGATTTCAATTTTTTTAATTTTATCATTTTTTTTGTATTTATATTTGGCTATATTTATTAGAAGCATGCTTTTGAACCAGAATACAAAACTATAAGTTTTATTTGAGCAATATTGAGTGAGTGACATCAAAAAATGACCGTTCACAGACTTTTGATAGGGCACTGTACATGCTCTTAGGTGAGGGGAATGAGAATTATTCTGGTAGTGGGGATGAGGAAAAGGATTCTTAAAAAGGGGACTTGAGAGTCACCATGTCGGTCAGTCGTCTAGAAGAAGGTAAGGAAAAGAGGAGAAAAGGAGGAGAAAAGGAGGAGGACAAGGGAAAAATAAAAGAAATAAACTACAATAGAATATTTAATTTATTCAAAATGAAAACAACGGCAAGTAACTTGAGAGATGACAAAAACTTAGGATTTATTAATAATAATATTATTTAATGTAAGGGTTCTGCGCAGCAAACACTTTTAATTAGTATCAGACTTAAAGCAACCTTTAAATTGTTATATAGAATTTTAATTAGAATTGTATTACTAATAAAAAAAATATAAACGTAGTAAAATAGTATTTAATTTGTGGAGTGTATAATAAGTGATGAGGCTACAGGGGATTATCCAAGGCCCTTTTATAGGCAATGGGTCCACTGAAGCGCCACTATATTTGTAAATACAATTATTAGAATAGAATAAAACAAATATATCAAAGAGTAAATGAAACATAACAATGTAGAGAAAAATATGAAACAAATAATTAAAACCCCAATTAAGAATCCAATTTTTCCGCCATTAATTCCCAAATCAGTAAGTAAAAATAGTGAATAACTAAACAAGATTGGAACATAGGAACTATGAGAAAAATAATTCCAAACAGATGGTACAGTCTGATTAAAGGATATTTTAAGTGAAACAAAAAAATACTTTGACGCAACAAAACATGTAATTAATCTCAATTTAGTATAAATTAATTAATTGGTTTTTCCTGACACAATTAAGGGTCAAAAGAAGCGTCATTAATTATTGTTTAGTATTATATGAAAGGTGTTATTTAATATATAAATTTAAATAATTAATTTAAATATATTATAAGTTAATTTTACACTTATAATTATAATATATATTTTTCAATTAATTAAATATAAATTTATAATTATTAAATACATAAAAATGCGCCATTATTTGTAGAATATATTATATTATGTTCAATTTAAATGTATATAAAAATTTATATAACCAATTAAATTAATATAACACTTGTATATAATAAAATACTTATATAATTTTATTATGCAATAAAATATTAATTTATATTCATTAAATACAATTCTTACCCACTCTTTCAGGTTTTATAAGTTACATATCATTTACTGGACTCCTGGAATAGCCTGGCTGACACTCCCTCACTCTAAAAAAACAATTAAAAAAATTCTAAGATTTTTTCTTTTTCTATTTTTTCAACAGAGTAGGCAGATTTGAAATTTCCTTGCCAGGTATCCATGCATCATGTTCAGATGATTTGTTCTTATATCTCAATAAATATTCAGTACCTCTTTCAGAAGTGATAATTCTATCATTGAGAATTTTATCAATTTCTGCTGTTTCTGTGACTTCCTGAGGGTTCTTCTTAGGTCTTCCTCTTCTTTTTGGAAATAAGTCACTGTTGGAAGTATAAGGCTTAAGCAAAGAAATGGGAAAGACAGGATGTTTCCTATCATATGGAGAATACAATACAACTTCTACTGCATTATCACCAACCATTCTTTTAACAACAAATGGTCCTACAAAAGGATCTTTTAATTTGTGGTTACCTTGTAAATTGAAATGGACAGTAGAGATTAACACTTCATCACCCTTGTTAAATGTGTATTCTTTATGGGATTTATCCCATCTTTTCTTTTCATATTCAAATGCTTTATCAATACAACTCTGAGCATGTTTTCTGCATCGCTGTTGCATTTGCATAAAAGATTTTACACCAGGGTGTAGTTCCAACTTAGGTAATTTATTATTGAGAATCTGAGCAGGAGTGTTTGGGACATAACCTAACCAAAGCTCAAAAGGCTTTTTCTCAGTGACAGAATGAACAGTGCTATTATATGCAAATTCAAGACCAGGCAAAAGAGTGACCCAATCATGAGTAAATCTGTCATTGTCTTTATATTCTAAACCAAAGGCACAATACCTTCTAATCATATCTTCCAAAGTTTGAATCATTCTTTTAGCTAGACCATCAGTCTGAGGATGGTGAGCTGTAGACAATTTTAACTCAAAGCCACAAATATCCATCAAAGAGGTCCAAAACTCAGAAGTGAATTTTGGATCCCTATCAGAGATAATGGCTTTTGGAAAACCAATAATATTAAACATGTAAGACCAATATAAGAAAGCTAATTCTTTGGTGGATACATCTTTGTGGGTTGGAATAAATTTGCACATTTTTGTGAATCTATCTACTATTACCCAACAAGAGTTAAAGCTGTCTTTACCTGCAACAGGAAGACCAGTGACAAAATCCATATTAATGATTTGCCAGGGAGCACTAGGTGCTTCAATATGTTGTAGTAACCCTGCTCTCTTACCTGTTAACCTTTTAGATTTTTGGCAGGAATCACAAGATTCAACATATAATTTTGTGTCTTCAGACATATTAGCCCACCATGCAGTGTTTTTGATTCTAATCAATGTTTTTTCAAGATCAAAATGACCAGCTAATATGTCATCATGACAAAGTTTGAGGATAGTTTCTTTCATTGAAGGAGGAATTAAAATTACATTGGTAAGATTCCTTCTAAAATATATATAACCATCTTCAATAGAGAACTTTCCTTTATTTAAAGCATTTTGGTACTTTGCAGGAAGAGTTTTTATTAATGCTTGAATTGAAGCATTCTTAGGATCATTTAAAATAGTAACCAATTTATGTAAATCAGAATCTTTATCATATGAATCCAGTATTAACTTTAATAACTCCTCTTCCATATCAACTATAAATATACCATGGATATGAACAGTATCATCTTCAGGTACATAAGCAGGATTGGAGTCATTATTTGGCAGAGGCAATCTGGAGAGCATATCAACATTAGAGTGAACATTTCCAGCTCTATGGATAATAGTCATCCTTCCTCTGTATTCTTTAACAGCAAGTTGCCACCTGAACATATGTCTGTTAGGTGTCTTTAGGTTTAAGAGAGATTTCACAGCACTACAGTCAGTTACCAACTCAAATTTTTGGTCATCCAAATAGTAATGAAGTTTCTCAAGAGCCCAAACAACTGCTAAGCACTCCAATTGAGTGGAACCATATTTCAATTCACTATTTCTTAAGGTTCTTGAAATATAACAAATTACAACCTCTGAGGATTTATCATTAATAATTTGCTTTTGGTGAAGGGCAGCACCCAGACCAATAAAGCTAGCATCAGTATAAAGGACAAATGGCTTGTTAAAATCTGGAAGTGCCAATATAGGGGCTGTCATTAAGCAACTTTTTAATGTATCAAAAGCTTTTTGACAGTCTTTTTCCAGAGAAAAGCAACATCTTTTCTGGTCAGTTTTGTAAGAGGCAAGGCTATGACCTGATAATTTTTAATATATTGTCTATAATAGCCACACATACCCAAAAAACTTTGGATTTCTCTTACAGAAGTTGGTGCTTTTACATTCTGAATGGCAGCAACTTTATTATTGTCTACACAAATTTGTAAGCCTGAAACAACATGGCCAAGGACTTTCAAAGATTGAAAACCAAATTTACACTTTTTTAAAGATAAGGTCATATTGATTTCATCCATTTTTTGGAAAACTCTATTCAAGTGAATCATATGTTCATCAAAAGTTTTAGAAAAAACAATAATATCATCAATATAAACCATGAGCCAACCTTCAATAATTTCTTGATGGAAAGTGTTATCCATGACTTTCTGGAAAACTGAAGGAGTATTTTTAGGGCCAAATGGCATCCTAACATACTTATATATTCCCATATGAGTAGCAATAAGCAAAAAAGTTTGAGAATTTTTCTCAACTGGAACTTGATGATAACCTTTATTACCATCCAGACAACTAATAAATTTTGCACCTTGCAAGGTAGCATGTATTGAATTAATTCTGGGTAAAGGATAAATATCATCAACAGTATAAGTATTTAAAGCTCTGTAATCTCCACATAATCTAGCTTTATCTTTTTCATAAGAAATCAAGACTGGGGAGATGACACAATATTTGGGGGTGACATCCACTTTCTCAATGATATTCATTTTCAATAATGTTTCAATATTATCTTCAATATCTTTTCTTTTTGATGGAGAAGCAGGATATGGTTTTTTCTTAAGGGTAGGAGGAATATCACTCAAATTACAGGATAAGGTAATTTTCATCTCTTCCTGAACAATTCCCAAGACATGAGAACCATGAGCAAAAGCCATAGGGAAAGAGGTAATAGAGGCAACAATAGAATCCTTTTGTTCACTAGTCAACTGATCACCAAAAGAAGCGGTATTTATTTCATGTAATAAATCATCCATTTCAGTTGTTGTTCTACCTTTACACTGGATCAGTGAGTTACAAGATTTCAACAAATGCCCAGAAGTTCTAGGAGAGGAAATTTTGAATTTCCTTTTCCCATTCATTCCTAAGGTAAAGCAATTATTTGCTGGGTCCAGTTTCACACCAAACATGGTTAAAATATCATTTCCCATAATAAACCAATTGCTTAAATTATCATTTTTCATGACAACAAACTCACAAACAGCTCTGACAAAACCACCATTATATTTGAAGAATACAGAGGTTTTGTATTTGCCAATAGGAAATAAGGTAGAACCATACCCTCTCCATTTTTCAGAAGTTATAGGTAATAATTTACTCAAATATTCCTTATCCACTGAAGCCAAAGCTTTTTCAGATACTACACTTCCTCCAGCACCAGAATCAAGAACTACATCAACATTTTTACCATTAATGATAACAGGTGCCTTTAAAGGGGATATAGGAATAGAATTGTTAGTAATATCTTTAATTATCTCAGCATTTTCTACTGAAGATAAATTCAATACACAATCTTCAGATATATTATTTAAATAATGGACATCATGTTCCAACATTAAAACATCTTTAACAGATTCATTGTCATAGGAGATATTACTTTCACAGTCACTGGAAGAATTATTGACATCAAGTTCAACTTCATCAGTGTCTTCATTTTGTTCAACAAGATGAATTTTTATGTCACAAACATGACCCTTCTGACACGGTTTGTTACACTTATAACAAGTATTTGTTGCATATTTTTTAGGTGCAACTGGGGCAGAGGGTTTACCAGATTTTTCTGGGAGCTTTGAAGAAGTTTTATTCTGATCATTATAAGATTTACCAAAGTAATTCTTTGGTTCATATCTATGGTTGAGCAGTACTTCATTACAAATATTAATGAAAGAAGAATTTTCCCTTACATGTTCAGTTCTAGCCACAATCAAATCCCTAAGAGAATTTGGTAATTTATACAAGATTTTATCTCTCCAAATATCATAATCCATCTTTGGATCGATTGCTCTAAGGATTTTAGTTATTTTCATCAGAAAAACAATGGGCTTTTCAACAGAGGAGGATACATATCTAGTATTCTCATACAGTCTCTGTTGAGCTAACCTGAATTTTGAACCTCCAAACTGATTCTCAATCAATGATTTCCAATCATTCCATGTATAATGATTGTTGTCTAAAATAACAGATTCATACCACATCAAGGCTACATTGGAAAATAAAGAAATTAGCTTAGAAACAATTTCCTCATCAGGTAGTTTATAAGATCTCTTTAAATTATCAATTCTTTGGATAAAGTGTTGCCAATCAGAGGAAGAATCACCATCAAAGGTAGGATATTGGTCCAACTTAGGCCAATTTTTCGGACTACTGGGATGGTCCACTTTTTGGTTTGAATTATTCATTATTAATAATTCCTGAAGTTTAGCCAGGTGTTCAGAAATTTCATTATTTACAGAAACAGCTGGTGCATGACCATCACAAGATTTTTTGCTAGTAGCAAAATATTTTACAGACTCATTGTCAGTTTGTTTAATGGTTGAAATATGAGGAAGAAAGGATGAACTTTGCTCAGGTTTTTTCCCTTTATTTTTATGCAGCTTATTGACAGAAATCTCATTTAATTCATTATTGATGGTTAAGGTGGAGAACTTTTTCTGCAGGTCAGACACATAGTTTCTTATTCTTGGAATTTCAGACATCTGGTAATTTACTTTTGCAAGAGATAGAAAATTTCTGTCCTCAGAAACTGAGTGTTTGGTACTTAGTGCATGGAAATCATTTTTTAGCTTTTTAAACTTATTTTGCAGAGATTTTATTTCATTCTTGAATGAATAATTTTCCTCAATAAGGGGTTTCAATTCACTCAAGGTCTTATGTAGACTGATATTTCTATCTGAGATAGCTCTATGGTCACTTCTTATTTGTTTTTGTTGACTAAGAACAATATTCAAGGTTTCTTTGATTTTTAAATAAGCTGTATCTTGTACAGAAGAACTCACTTTACATTGCAAGTGTAAATTATTTAATCTATCATTTTCATGGATTAACACATCTCTCACATGTTTGTCTTTCACAATATTAAAATCAAGGGTATCTTTCAATATTTCCTCAGAAGTTTTTTCAATTAAGGTATAGATTTCAGGGGGAACAGAATCATTTTTAATTGCAAGAGAAGGATTAATTAAAGATGTAGAAGTTAAATGTAAAGGTTCATCAAATGACAATTTGCTAATTACATCAATAGGGCTACTAGTTACAGGAAGCTGTCTTTTAACAGGTTTAACTGTTCTTTCACCATGTTCAATAATATTACCTGCAGAAGAAGATTTATTAGAAAACATACCCAAGTGACTATCAACCAAATTACTTACCATGGCAGAGGAGGAAACTTCCCCTGGGACTGGGTTTGGGATTGTGCTTGGGCCTTCTTTCTCCTGCCTTGTTGGTAGGGATGAGGAGGTGGATGGAAATTGGGTGTTCTGGATGGGCCAGGCTGATGATGAGGAGGGTGTTGCACATTCTGTTGGTAGTGACTCATTAGATAATCCCATTTCCATTGCTCTACTTCCATAGTATTTGGATTTTGGATGGTTGAGCTGGGTGGCTGTGAAGGTTGAGCCTGAAACTGAGGCTGATTGGGAGGCAACTGAGGAGGGGCCTGGGCCTGAATCTGGTTCCTGAGTTCTTGAACCTGATCCCACAAGGTGTCTACCTTTGCTTTGTACGTCATATTTTCTGTCTTCAACTCTTTTATATGACTGGATAGGTTGCTGATTTGTTGTGGCAGAGGAAGCTTTTTTATTTTGAAGCCTTTTGGAAGACCTTCTTGAGGCACTAGAGGCTTTACTTCCTTCTGTGGTACTGGGGGAAGGGGGTTTGGTTTGTTTACATTTCCTGTCATTTCCACATCCTACAGTATGTGAATTCTTTGTGTTAGCATAAGATTTTTTATGTCCAACTTTTGAAGAACTTACAGTGTCAGCATCATAGTCAATTTCAATTTCATCCACTTGCAAGTTATCCATTTTGTCAGCCAAATTGTTGGACATACTAGTGGGAAGATTTTAATTTACTTCTTATTTTTTTAAAAAAAATAATAAAAGTTAGTTAATAATTGCTCCAAATAATAAAAAAATCTTATTAATTAAATTATAGAAAAAAAAAATTCAATATAAAGTAATAATTATTAATTTTTATTAAAAAAATGGATTGCAAGGTTAAATTGGGAATAAACAATCAAGTTAATTCAACCAATTAATTACCAATATTAAATATGGCAATATATTTGGGACTAAGCACAAAGTACTTTTAAGTCAACCAAAATTAACAATAATTAATAATATAAAAAAAATTAAATTAATAATTCAATTTGTATTAATAAAAAATGTCAATTCTTCTAGGACTAAGAGGATTTAACACTCTATAATTGTCAACTAGGAAAAAAAAAATTAATAATTGAACACTTACACTCAGTGAATCAGCAATTAAGCCACAATCACTGTTATTGCAGTAAAAATATCATAATATGAGTGAGAGGTGCAAAGGTGAACTTACTAAAGTGATCGAAAAATCACTTCAAAACAATATAAGAATTAATATAATATAAACCTAAGAGATCAAACCCAAGTTCAAAACACAGTCGCGGCCAAAGTTTTGTTTTTGCTAGGTGGTCCATGCGTTTTGTCGTTTGTCGCCAGGCTCGATCGTCGTCGTCGTTTGGAAAGGTCCCCAGTTGTCGGTCAGTTGTCTAGAAGAAGGTAAGGAAAAGAGTAGAAAAGGAGGAGAAAAGGAGGAGGACAAGGGAAAAATAAAAGAAATAAACTACAATAGAATATTTAATTTATTTAAAAGGAAAACAACGGCGATAAACTTGAGAGATGACAAAAACTTAGGATTTATTAATAATAATATTATTTAATGTAAGGGTTCTGTGCGGCAAACACTTTTAATTACTATCAGACTTAAAGCAACCTTTAAATTTTTATATAGAATTTTAATTAGAATTGTATTACTAATAAAAAATATAAACGTAGTAAAATAGTATTTAATTTGTGGAGTGTATAATAAGTGATGAGGCTACAGGGGATTATCCAAGGCCCTTTTATAGGCAATGGGTCCTCTGAAGCGCCACTATATTTGTAAATACAATGATTAGAATAGAATAAAACAAATATATCAAAGAGTAAATGAAACATAACAATGTAGAGAAAAATATGAAACAAATAATTAAAACCCCAATTAAGAATCCAATTTTTCCGCCATTAATTCCCAAATCAGTAAGTAAAAATAGTGAATAACTAAACAAGATTGGAACATAGGAACTATGAGAAAAATAATTCCAAACAGATGGTACAGTCTGATTAAAGGATATTTTAAGTGAAACAAAAAATACTTTGACGCAACAAAACATGTAATTAATCTCAATTTAGTATAAATTAATTAATTGGTTTTTCCTGACACAATTAAGGGTCAAAAGAAGCGTCATTAATTATTGTTTAGTATTATATGAAAGGTGTTATTTAATATATAAATTTAAATAATTAATTTAAATATATTATAAGTTAATTTTACACTTATAATTATAATATATATTTTTCAATTAATTAAATATAAATTTATAATTATTAAATACATAAAAATGCGCCATTATTTGTAGAATATATTATATTATGTTCAATTTAAATGTATATAAAAATTTATATAACCAATAAAATTAATATAACACTTGTATATAATAAAATACTTATATAATTTTATTATGCAATAAAATATTAATTTATATTCATTAAATACAATTCTTACCCACTCTTTCAGGTTTTATAAGTTACATATCATTTACTGGACTCCTGGAATAGCCTGGCTGACACACCAGTTGAGGTGAAAAGTTTGTTGTGAGCTGCTCTAGCTTCCTCCATAGAGTCTTGACAAAGGGGGAGCGTCTCAAATGGAGGAATTATGGTGCTTTTTGGCAGCTAGATATATGTGGTAAGGCCAGGGCCGGGGGATGAATCGGGAGAGTGAGCTCGAAGGACCCTTTCAGGGTTGAAGAGGGGAGAAGGGAGAAGCTCTAGAGGAGATAAGAGGGGTGAGCCTATGGGAGATCGGGGACCCGTGATTTTCAGTCGCGAAGTAGGATGCGTGCATGAGCACATCAAGATTGTTGGAGTCAAAATCCATTGACGACTTCCTAATCAGTACCGAAAATTTAAAGAACTTCTTCAAAACAGATGCATGTCTTTTTGTATCATTACTTGGGAGGCTGTGTGACTCTGCAGCATGGGATATACATATGTATTTTCTTGAAAAACATGTGAAATTTTGCAAGTTACTGTGGAGACAAGATATTGAACCACTTTTTGCGCCTTCATTGAAGCGCATTCTCTACATCAATCTTAATGTCATGCCATTTTCTCATTTCTTCTTTTTTTTGAGGCGTCCATGTGGCGGTTTCAAGACGATAATGTGTCTTGAGAGTATTTCATTAACATTCATGAATTGGACATGGTTGCTGGCTTATTGTGCGACAGCTACGCAACTTTGGAACATATAAAAAAGAAAGGTTCCTTTTTCTGTCTCTTCATCGATCACTATCATTTCAGTCTCCCCATTCACCCGGAAAAAATACATTATTAAGTCACCCTATTAAAGCTCACAAATTTGGTGAAGATTTCAGGGACAATGATCAACTTGAAAACAATTATCTGTTTTGTCGCATTTCTGTCTACCTTCTTTAATTCCCTCACCGCGTCTAAAGTTGGATCAGATCATTTATGTCATAATCTGTTTCTACCAACAGGTGATGATATGTTCCGTATGTCCTATTGAGCTCCTTTTTTACCCAAATATACAGTTTGTTTCAGGATCTGATTGATAAATTGACTTACACTTGGAAGAATGTAGCGACAATGGTGTGGCTTACACTTGCAACGACTGCGAAAGTAAGCATTTTGTTGATCATTGTAGAGCTGCGGTGTAGTAATTCCAACTATATAGACCAGAAGAATTCATCCCCCAGATCTGAACTCAACAAACCTGATCCCACGGGCAAAGCAAGTGGATGTAAACCTTATATAAAGAAGAATGACTGGAACAGCCATGTAAATGAAACTGCTCCCGCTATTGATAAGGATTGCAAAGCCTACGCTCTAAAACAAAACATTGGACTTCGTAAGTAGTTAAACATTTGAAAATTAGTTCAGAATGGTTTCCCTAGCCTATACGGTAAATTTAACGACACGCCTCAAATCTTCAGATTGCGTAGGGCTTGATAACGCATTTTTTCGATGTAAAAATCTCTTTAAACCAGTATGTAAGTGAAAGAAGATTCTTACTCATTAGTTCTGCCACATCCTTTTACTATTGGCTCAAAGCTAAATTTTACGTTTGCTATAGATTGTGCGTTTTGTGAGCCCGCGGAAGAAGTAGTAGGAGTTGGTGGACTCCGTTTAAGAAAACGTTAAGGTTCAAGCTTGGATGTCAGATCAAGGCATTCAATTCTTAATATGATACAACTATGCCAGGGCTAGTATCCAAAAAATTTTTTTACCTAGTTTGCGCTTTATAGAACTTGTTCCTCTTCTTTCTTTTATAAAAGAATTGTATAGTTGTTGTCTTGCCGTGTCCCAGCTTTACACTAGTTACCGTGCTAAAAAGATCTTATCTCATCACTCATAGCTCCTACTTGATTGTAGTCTGATCATGTAGGTGTAAATCACAAGCAGCCAATTTTACTCATTTATAATATAGCCAAACTTGTTTTCCGCTTTATCCATGTCAATTCTATGATTTATTGATCCCGAGTGGCATTTATACACTTGAACATGTTCCTGTCAAGTCCAGGAGCCTATTAGGCTATCGAGCTATTGAAATAGGGGCAAAGACAAAAAGAGTGAATAAAAGAAACAAGACGGCAATTGAGTTTGATCTGGGCTAGATTGGAACTGAGCATTAGTATTAGTAAAGGTGGAAAAAAAGATGGAGTAAATGAAAGTGAATAGAGACCATCTTTGTAGTGAAAGAATATGATCTGTGAAAGTGAGTGAGGCTAATAGATAGTTCTAACGGAAACTAGTACGTGATATAGTAATAGGAAATGGAAGTTAGAGAAAATAACTGAGTGATTTCGATGGTTAACAAAACAGTTAAAAGCCTAATAGAACACCAAATAGCATAAGAAAACAGTTAATAGTCTAATTAACAGAGGAAAGCGGAAAGAAGAAGAGATGGAGAAACACGCAAACATCGATAACAAGGTGCGTTGAACACTAACAGTCACCGAGAGCAAAACTGTGTCACGTTTGCATTTTGAGTGCCAATGTCCCGCACATAAAACGTGACATGAGAACATTGTGCGCGTTACACTTTATTACAGGACTTTATGTCAAATAAAAAATACATGACATGGAAATAGCATCACGTTATATTTTAGGGACCGCCTAACTGAACAGTACTACCACCTATTCTACAACAGGTATTTTAAGTCCCACTCCCAAAAATCATCATACACAATTTCAAAACCTCTCTGTCTCCCATATCTTCCCACCTTCTCTCCAACTTGCCAACATTGACACAAAATGCCCTTGCCCCACTCCACCATGGGCTCATGTAAATGTCAGACAGATGGATGCGGATGAAATGATATACGAGATAAAATAGTCTACAGGAAATACAAAGTAAAATGTGTCATGTTGAAGGGTAAATATTAGGGGGTTTCAGTTCTGGAAAATCTGTACTTACAAATCTGCACTTATGTTTGGCCAAATTAGCACTTATGTCAGACAGGCTACTAGACTTACACAGTAGATAATTAATTATTTACTAGAGTAGAAATACACCTTTACCTCTCATTTAATTAGTTAAACTTACTTTATAAATTACTTATACAATTTTAGCTAATTAATAAGTAAAAATAAGTGAAGATATGATTCTATTGTTTCCTCATATTTTTTATTCTTTGACAGTGTCCTCATGACAGCTGAAAAGAAAACTAAAAATACTAAATATTAAATCAAATATTTTTATTTTTACTTTGACATTTACAGAAATTTAAAATAAATCAAATAAAATGGACATATACAGATAAATACTGTATATGGGCACATTCTTTATAGAACAACTTTAATTATTTGAAATGTCTATCTGTGGAATTGTTCTTTCTCTGATACTCAGGTATATAGAATTTGGGTTCTGTAATTTCTCTAATTTTTGCCTATATAAGGCCTTTCAATCTGGCTGTTTTCATTCATTCCATTCTTACTTTACAAATTTATTATATATACACAAATCACATCTATTACAACTGTTAATACCTTAGTATTTATATCTTTGTACTTCTAAGCTTTTAAAGTAATAATAATAATAATTCTTTACCTTTTCATTGAGTATTAAAATAAAAAAGAAATAAAAATACATACCTTGTCAGCCAGGCTACTAGACTTAACCAGTAAAATAATTGATTATTTTACTGAGTTGAAGCCACGCCCCTTCTTCTTTGTCAGGGTGTGGACTAGAGGTATAGTAATATGATGGTAACCCTGAACAAGATATTAGCTAATATAAGGGTAATATAACTAATCAATAGAGAATTTAGAGCGTAATAGTTATTTGAGAGGTAGTGACTTCTAAAGTAATGGGGAATTTAAATCAGAAGATTTTATTTTATTTGTTGAAACCCTTACAACACGGTAATTAAATATTTGAACTTAGGCCTTTATAAATTATAACTAATAAGAGGATGTAAATGTAACACCTTATAAAGTAATAAAGAAGATGGCAACATTGGCAACGTTGGCAACTGGATAAATGTGTGTAAAAAGGAATGATATTTCCACCAAATCTTCCCCCCCTTATATAGACCCAAGAAAGACTAGATACATAAAATAATTCCCATCAGGGGCAAAAGAGAAAGAACAAAGACGTGGAAATAAAGAGACTAAAAATGACAAGAGAAACAAATATAAAGTTTCCAGAGAAAAAAGAAATAAAAAGATAGAAAAGAAAAGAACAATACATCTCATGTGATGTATTTTCCCTGGGAAAAACCCACGTCAGGTGAGAAAGAAATATATACTAATTTTAATGATTAAAATTCATTCCCACTCCAGGATTTTCCCACTTTGGAGGGTAATTGGTTCACGCCCTCTTTTGGGCATTGTCACTACTGAACAATCCTCTGTAAGTTACTGATGTCCTTTACTTAGTTTTTATTATCATATTTACTAATACTTTCAAATCAGCTGGCTGACACTCCCTCACCCAAAAAAAAAAAAAACAATAAAAAAATGCTGTTTCATTTTTTCTTTTTGAATTTTTTGAGAAGAGTTGCCAAATTGCTTATCTCCTTTCCAGGTATCCATCTGTCATGTTCAGTGGACTTGCCTTTATATCTCAATAAATACTCAACACCCTTCTCTTTTGTAAGGGTTCTTTCATTCAGGATTTTCTCTATTTCAGCAGTATTTTCTATTTCCAAAGGAGTTTTCTTAGGTCTCCCTTATCTCTTTGGAAATAAGTAATCATTTGACTTGTAAGGCTTTATCAATGATATGGGAAAAACAGGATGTTTCCTATCATATGGTGCATACAGTATCACTTCTACTGCATTTGTCCCTATCATTCTTTTAACAATAAATGGCCCAATGAATGGATCCTTCAATTTATTATTACCTTGTAAGTTAAAATGTACTGTTGAAATCAAAATTTCATCCCCCTTGTCAGTATAGTCTAGTATATAAGTATGATATAATAGTGTTATTTTATGGTCCTACTACTTATTAATAAATGATTTAGTGATTAAACCTCAGGGGAAGACTAATAAAATAGTTATACTCAAATAAAACTCACAATACTTGGATTTAAATGCGTGCTAGTGGTGGAAAATAGAAGAATAAAATATAGTTATAGCTTTTATAAAGATAATATCAATTTATAAGGGATTTATAATATATTTCTGAATACTAATAATTGTATTGTAGTGTTTGTTTGAAGTGTAGTAATTAAATGATGATAATAAACCGTCAAAATCCCTTCTTACTTATACCCAAATCCACTGGAGTGCACAGACCTTCAATCCAGATGATGTCACTGCTATCCCCGGCAATTACAGCACTGTGAGGGCCCATCACCTCCCCATGGCGTCCACTTCAAGCAGTTTCAACACCCAGACCTCCAGTAAGGACCCTCCATCACTATTAATAATAACACAGAGTCATACCATAAATAGAAAACCCAGATAAAAGCGGATACCATAAAGAAACAGATAAAATAAATGATCAAAAAGAGATTTAATGAAACTAAAAGCATATAAAGGAAACAAATAAAATGTCCAAGCCCCCAATAACATCCCCAAGCATCCACATTAACCCAAAAACATCTTTCCAACCCATAAATCCGTGAATAACCATCCAAGGAAGTAATTTTAGTTGTCCAAACTGGGTGTATGCGCCTGATATAGGTGTCTATGCTTCTGTAGGCGTTGTGAGTCCACTTATTTCGTCCATATGACCTAAAATAAGCAGAAAAACAAAGGTTATAGGCTATTAAGGGGCTAAAACCCACTTATATACCTAAATATACATAATATACTGCATATTTCACTGAATATGAGATTTATGTATACATATAAGCTTATGTATGTCAATAATTACTTCATATCACTTAAGAAAAGTATATTATGACTCCATTAACACCTTAATAAGTATTATTAGGCCATGGATAAGCTATTTAAACTATTATACATTATATAATAGAATAATAATTATATATATATATAATAAAATAATATATATTATTATTTTAACCTTATTTTTAAGATATAGGCTTAATCTAGTTAAGGTTATCTTATTTTAAGCATAAGAAATACTCAGTCCTAAGGATATTTAGGCTGACACTCCCTCACCCCAAAAAAAACAATAAAAAAAATGTTAAGACATTTTAATTAATCTTAAGGAATGAAATAATAAAATAATAAAATAAATTTTATAATACATATACTGAATGAACAGTATTATTTAGATTTAAATTTTTTCAAGAGATTTTTAAGATCAGAGATTTCATTTTCTGGAATCCACTGGTCATATTCACTTGATTTATTTTTAAATCTTAATAGATACTCAACTCCCTTTTCTTTAGTAAGGTGTCTCATTTTAAGTATCTTTTCAATTTCTGCTTTTTCCACTATTTCTTCAGGTTGCTGTTTATGCCTTCCTGATCTTCTTGGAAAGAGAGCAGTATCATTAGAATGGTATGGTTTTATAAGAGAAATAGGAAATACTGGATGTTTTCTATCATAAGGTGCATATAGAATAACCTCAACAGCATTATTACCAACCATCTTTTTAACTACAAATGGTCCAATGAATGGATCCTTCAATTTAACATTACCATTTAAATTGAAATGTAGCGTTGAAATAAGGACTTCATCACCCTCTTTGAACATTTGTTCTTTATGGGCTTTATCCCATCTTTTCTTTTCATACTCAAAAGCCTTATTTATACATTCTTGAGCATGTTTTCTGCATAATTCTTGCATCTGAAGAAAAGATTTAGTACCTGGATGAATATCCAATCTAGGTAACTTATTAAGAGTTTTAGCAGGGGTATTAGGTACATAACCCAACCATAACTCAAATGGCTTTTTGCCAGTGACAGAATGTACTGTACTATTATATGCAAATTCTAAACCTGGGATAAGGGTTACCCAATCATGTGTGAATTTGTCATTGTCTTTAAAATTAAGACCAAAAGCACAGTATCTTCTTATCATATCTTCTAAGGTTTGTATCATTCTTTCTGCTAGCCCATCAGTTTGTGGATGGTGTGCTGTAGAAAGTTTTAATTGACACCCTGAAACATCCATAAGTGACGTCCAGAACTCAGAAGTAAATTTAGGATCTCTGTCAGAAACTATTGCTTTGGGGAAACCTGCTGTATTTAACATTTGTGTCCACCATAAAAAATCTAAGTCCTTTGCAGAAACCTCTTTGTGGGTAGGAATAAATTTACACATCTTTGTAAATCTATCTACAATTACCCAGCAGGAGTTATAACTCTTATGCCCTGCTATTGGCAAACCTGTTACAAAGTCCATGTTAATGATTTCCCATGGAGCTTTTGGTTGCTCAATTTGTTGTAATAAACCAGCTCTTTTTCCCGTTAATTTTTTAGATTTTTGACAAGAATCACATGTTTCAACATATTTCTGAACATCCTCAGACATGTTGATCCACCAAGCTGTGTTTTTTACTCTGGTTAATGTTTTATGATAGTCAAAATTACCTGCTAATATATCATCATGACATATACTTAACATTAACTCCTTCATTGAAGGGGGAATTACAATTACATTACTTAATTTTTTCCTGTAATATATAAAACCATCCTCAATGGAAAATTTTCCTTTCCCTAATGCCTCTTTATAATTATCTGGTAATGTTTTTATTAAAACATTCATTGAAGCATTAGATGGATCATTTAATATTGTAGTTAATTTACTTAAGTCAGGATCTGAATTATAATTATCAAGAATTGATTGCATAAATTCATCCTCAAGATCTACAATATAAATGCCATAAATGTTAATAATCTCTGATTCAGGAACATAAGCAGGATTATCATCATTATTAGGCAGAGGTACTCTAGATAACAGATCTACATTAGAGTGCAAGGTTCCTGCTCTATGTGTAATAGTCATCCGTCCTCTGTATTCTTGTACAGCTAATTGCCATCTAAACATGTGTCTATTAGGAGTTTTCATGTTTAAGAGTGACTTAACTGCACTACAGTCAGTTATTAACTCAAATTTTTGGTCTTCAAGGTAATAATGTAGCTTTTCAAGAGCCCATACTACTGCCAAACATTCAAGTTGAGTAGCACCATATTTCAATTCACCACTTCTCAGAGTTCGTGAAATATAGCAGATTACTACTTCTGAAATTTTACCTTCAATAAGTTGTTTTTGATGCAAAGCAGCACCCAGTCCAATAAAACTTGCATCTGTATATAATACAAAAGGTAATTGGAAATCTGGTAATCCCAAGATAGGAGCTGTCATTAAACATTCTTTCAACTTATTAAAAGCTTGTTGTCTTTCATTATTCCAAATGAAAGCTTCTGATTTCTTTATTAGTGTGGTCAGTGGTGCAGCAATTGATTGGTAGTTCTTTATATATTGTCTATAATAACCACACATTCCAAGAAAAGATTGTACATCCTTCACATTTTGAGGAATGCCAATATTCTTTATTGCAGCCACTTTATTTTGGTCTACACATATTTGTAAGCCAGATACAATATGACCAAGCACTTTTAAAGATTCAAACCCAAATTTACATTTTTTCAATGCAAGGGTCATTTTTATTTCATCCATTTTCTGAAATACTTTCCTTAAATGGATTAAGTGTTCATCAAAAGTTTTAGAGAACACTATGATGTCATCAATGTATACCATTAACCATCCCTCAATCATTTCATTATGGAATGTTATATCCATTAACTTCTGAAATACTGATGGAGCATTTTTTGGTCCAAATGGCATTCTGACATATAAATTCCCATGTGTGTTGTTATCAACAAAAAGTTCTGTGAATTCTTCTCAACAGGAATTTGATGGTACCCTTTATTTCCATCTAGGCAACTTATATATTTAGCACCTTTAAGGGTAGCATGTATAGAGGCAATCCTTGGCAAGGGATAAATATCATCTACTGTAAATGTATTTAATGCTCTATAATCACCGCACAGTCTTGCTTTATCTTGTTCATAAGAAATCAGCACTGGTGATATTACACAATATTTTGGTGTAGTTTCAACCTTCTCAAGAATGTTCATTTTTAATAACATCTTAATATTATCCTCTATGTCTTTCCTCTTCATTGGTGAAGCAGGGTATGGTTTCTTTTTAAGACTAGCAGGAATATTATCCATATCACAGGTTAAACTAATTTTCATTTCATGATCTTTTACAAGGCCAAGTTCATTTGTACCATGTGCAAAAGCCATTGGAAAAGCTTTAATTAATTCCAAAATATTATCTTTCTCAGTTTTACTTATCTGAGTGCCAAATGATGCTTTTGAAATTTCTGTTTCCAGAAGTTCCAACTCATTGGATTCTCTTCCTTTAGACGGGGAATTTGTTACTGACTCAATGTGTAAGACTGTGTTAAAAGAATTTATTTTAAATTTCCTTTTACCATTCATGCCAATTGTAAAATTGTTATTAGCAGGGTCTAATTTTACACCAAATTTTGTCAGAATATCATTTCCAATGATAAAACAGTTACTACAATTTGTATTATCCATTACTACAAAGTCACAAGTTACCCTTACATAACCATGTTGGTGTTTAAAGAAAACAGCAGATTTGTATTTACCAATGGGGTGTAGTACTGATCCAAAACCTCTCCAATTTTTATTCTGAAGTGGTTCAAGCTTAAACTTATATTCACTATCAATTTTCTGTAATGTATTAGTGGAAACAACTGAACCAGCAGCTCCTGTGTCCAATACTATATTAACATTTTCACCAGAAATGATAGCTGGAACCGTGATAGGTGTCATTCTAAAGTTATCAGCTTGTATATCCTTAATGATTTCAGCATCTTCAAAATTCATTAAAGATTCATTTGAGTCCATATTCAATATTGGATTTTCAAAGATGGACAAATCATCTTCCAACATACAGACTTCATTTTCATCACTATATGAGATATTGCTGTCATAATCACTTGATTCTTTACTTTTTTCAGTTTCAGTTTCAGATTCACATTGATTTTCAACAATATTTATGTTTTTCTCACATTTGTGACCTTTTACCCAAGGTTTATTACACTTATAACAAGTATTTGTTTCATACTTTTTAGGTACTACAGGTGCAGTAGGTTTTTTCTGCTTCTCCTGAAGTGTTTTTGAATTCTGAGTTTTTAAGGTTCAACATTTTGCTTATAAGTGGAATACCTTGATTCATACTTATGGTTTAATAATATTTCATTGCAAATATTAATAAAGTCAGAATATTCAGTAACATTTAATGTTCTAGCTACAACAATGTCTCTGACAGATATAGGTAATTTGTATATTATCTTATCTTTCCATAAGTTAAAATCCATATGAGGCTCAATGGCTTTTAATATTTTGTTTAAAGTCATTAAAAATACCATAGGTTTGTCACCATTCAACGGATTATACCTAGTCTTCTCATACAGTCTCTGCTGAGTAAGCCTGAATTTAGAACCTCCAAATTGTTTTTCAATAAGTTGTTTCCATTCAGCCCAAGAGTAGTCTCTACCCTCACTTAAGACAGCTTCAAACCATAATAAAGCAACATCCTTAAATAAAGAAATTAATTTTGATGTTATCTCTTCATCTGGTAACTTATATGAGAATTTCAAGTTGTCAATTCTTTGAATAAAATGTTGCCAATCAGAGCTGGCTTCCCCATCATAAGTTGGGTACTGATCTATTTTAGGCCAGTTCTTCTGATTGGATTTTATCTCACTAATCTTAGGTAAATTCAACAACTCATTCACTTTTGATAAATGGTCTTGTATTTCTTCCTGCACGGATTTGTGACTTACATTTTCAGATTTGACACTACCACCAGATGGTTTTAATTGTGGTGGTACAGGGAAGGAATGAGATTCACTTTTGCCAATGAAAGGATTATTATTATATTGATTATACTTATGATTATCCTGGTTCATCAGTAGATTGGCAGTTTCAATCTCAACTTTAGTTAATCTTTGTAGCAGCTCAGAGACACTTTAATTTGTCTGTGCAAAAGATAACTTTGTTCTTGATTCAGTCTTTAATAAGTGTGTTTCATATAATTTTTCTAACTCACAAAATTTGTTTGAAAGGTCATTATATTTATTACTCAATGAATCATATTTAAGAGTTAGAGACAAATGTTCTTTCTCTAATTCTTTATTACGTGTTGCTAATTGAGAAATGTTCAATTTCAAGGATGAAATTGTATCACTAGTGAGCTTAACTGTCTGTTCCTCACAATCAGTCATTCTATTCCACAATGCTGAAATAATTCTATGGACAGTTGGATTATTGTTAAAATATTCCATGTCCTCCTTTTCAATTCTCTCACTCTCCTGTGAACTTCTCATCTCACTAGTAGGTGGTTGCAACTGAGGATTAACTGTATTATCATTGTATATAGTACTGTTATTATGGACAAAAGACAAGTCAGGTGTATCTACTCTAAAACCTAAATTTCTTAAATCCTCCTCTATTTGTTGTACAGATTTAACATCAATAGAATTAACTATATTGTAATTATCAGTATTATGTCTAATCTGAGAGGGTAAGTTACTTACCAAGGGATGGTTGCCAGTCCTGATTTTTGGCGCTTTTTTCCCTTGTAAGGGTGAGCTGAGGAAGTCAGATGAGGGGGTGGATCCCTGTTGCAACTGTGGCTTGTCCACTGTTGGTGAAACCAGTCCCATTTCCATTTGTCTACCAGGATTTTCTCCTGGGAGTGAGTGGACCCTCCTTGGGTAGGGGGTTGCTGATTTGATTGACTGGGCTGGCCTCCCTTTAGTTCTGCCATTGCCTGATTCATCTGCTGAAATCCTACCTTGCAATTGTTTTGCAACTGCTCTACTTCTTTGAACATGAGAGATTTTGATTCCTCTAGCTTCAGAACCTGTTTGGCCAGGTGGGACAGTTGATCCTGAAGAGGAGGAGACGTCTTTTTGATAGTTATCTTTTTTAAGAGGGCGTCCTTTTCCTCTATACTCATGCTTTCTGGCTGGGGGTACTGTTGTCCCTCCACGGTGATGTCCTGGAAAGTTTTTGTTAGCTTTAGACCTGGTATTATAAGCAGGCTGTTCACTTACACTATCCTGGGGAGCACTCATATTGTTCAGAATAACAATATTTTACGTCTACAAAAGGAAAAAACTCTGTGGAATTATTAGACAAATAATATTAGCAATTATATCACTAATAAAAAAGCAATGGAGCTTACCCTGAATTTATATCTTTATTTATTTAAATAAAATATAAGAAAAATTCAAAAAAATCTGTTAAAAATATAATAATAAGTTTAACTAGACCTCTATAAGGGTGAATAATTAGCTTACCAAGCTTTAGCCAAATACCAATTTAATTGGGTGTTATATTGGTGTCCAAATACCAAGTGAAATTGGGTTTATATTGGGTACAGTTACTACTGTAAATATCTAATTTTTATGATAAAAAGTTAGTACAATTATTATAAGGGTTCTTTTACGCAATCAATGAGTTATGATGACCCACTAATATGCAGCAGACCCAAATATTTGGTTAATTTTGAGTTGTACTAAGGTAAAAATCACGTCCCAAGGCTTATACTAAATAATAAGTAAAATTTAAGGAAAGACCCCCAATTTTCAGTATAGTCTAGTATATAAGTATGATATAATAGTGTTATTTTATGGTCCTACTACTTATTAATAAATGATTTAGTGATTAAACCTCAGGGGAAGACTAATAAAATAGTTATACTCAAATAAAACTCACAATACTTGGATTTAAATGCGTGCTAGTGGTGGAAAATAGAAGAATAAAATATAGTTATAGCTTTTATAAAGATAATATCAATTTATAAGGGCTTTATAATATATTTCTGAATACTAATAATTGTATTGTAGTGTTTGTTTGAAGTGTAGTAATTGAATGATGATAATAAACCGTCAAAATCCCTTCTTACTTATACCCAAATCCACTGGAGTGCACAGACCTTCAATCCAGATGATGTTACTGCTATCCCCGGCAATTACAGCACTGTGAAGGCCCATCAACTCCCCATGGCGTCCACTTCAAGCAGTTTCAACACCCAGACCTCCAGTAAGGACCCTCCATCACTATTAATAATAACACAGAGTCATACCATAAATAGAAAACCCAGATAAAAGCGGATACCATAAAGAAACAGATAAAATAAATGATCAAAAAGAGATTTAATGAAACTAAAAGCATATAAAGGAAACAAATAAAATTTCCAAGCCCCCAATAACATCCCCAAGCATCCACATTAACCCAAAAACATCTTTCCAACCCATAAATCCGTGAATAACCATCCAAGGAAGTAATTTTAGTTGTCCAAACTGGGTGTATGCGCCTGATATAGGTGTCTATGCTTCTGTAGGCGTTGTGAGTCCACTGATTTCGTCCATATGACCTAAAATAAGCAGAAAAACAAAGGTTATAGGCTATTAAGGGGCTAAAACCCACTTATATACCTAAATATACATAATATACTGCATATTTCACTGAATATGAGATTTATGTATACATATAAGCTTATGTATGTCAATAATTACTTCATATCACTTAAGATAAGTATATTATGACTCCATTAACACCTTAATAAGTATTATTAGGCCATGGATATGCTATTTAAACTATTATACATTATATAATAGAATAATAATTATATATATATATATAATAAAATAATATATATTATTATTTTAACCTTATTTTTAAGATATAAGCTTAATCTAGTTAAGGTTATCTTATTTTAAGCATAAGAAATACTCAGTCCTAAGGATATTTAGGCTGACACCCCTCATTAAAAGTGCAATCTTTATGGGATTTATCCCATCTTTTCTTCTCATATTCAAAAGCTTTCTCCACACAATTATTAGCATGTTTTCTACATAATTGTTGCATTTGGAGGAAAGATTTAGCACCAGGGTGAATGTCAATTTTTGGTAAGTTATTATTGAGTAAATGAGCAGGAGTATTTGGTACATATCCCAGCCATAGTTCAAAAGGCTTTCTTTCAGTAACTGAGTGGACAGTACTATTGTAGGCAAATTCCAAGCCAGGCAATAAAGTGACCCAGTCATGTGTAAACCTTTCATTATCCTTATATTCAAGACCAAAAGCACAATATCTTCTAATCATGTCTTCTAATGTTTGAATCATTCTCTCAGCCAATCCATCAGTTTGAGGATGGTGAGCAGTGGACAATTTCAATTCACACCCACAAATATCCATCAAGGACATCCAGAATTCAGAAGTGAATTTTGGATCCCTATCAGAAATAATAGCTTTGGGAAAACCTGCAGTGTTGAACATATATAACCACCACAGGAAAGCTAATTCTTTTGTGGAAACCTCTTTATGAGTAGGGATGAATTTACACATTTTGGTAAATCTATCCACAATCACCCAACAAGAATTGAAACTTTCTTTTCCTGCTGGTGGAAGGCCAGTGACAAAATCCATGTTAACAATCTGCCAAGGTTTTCCTACCTTCTCAATATGTTGCATCAAACCTGCTCTCTTACCTGTCATTCTCTTAGATTTTTGGCAGGCATCACAGGTTTCAACATATGTCTTTGCATCTTCAGACATATTCATCCACCAGGCTTTATTCTTCAGTCTGATTAGTGTCTTTTCATAGTCAAAGTGACCTGCTAATATGTCATCATGGCAAAGTTTTAAAATTGTCTCTTTCATTGAAGGGGCTATTACAATTACATTGCTGAGCTTCCTCCTGTAATATAAATACCCATCTTCAATGGAGAATTTTCCTTTGTTAAGAGCATTCTGGTATTTCAGTGGCAATGTCTTAATTAAGGGCTGAATAGAGGCATTTTTTGGATCATTTAGGATAGTACAGAGTTTTTGTAACTCAGCATTTTCCTCATATGAAGCCAAAATTAATTGCATCAATTCCTCTTCTATATCCACAATATATACCCCAAATATGTGTGTTACCTCATCTTCTGGGACATATGCAGGATTGGAATCATTGTTTGGTAAGGGTAATCTTGATAGCATATCCACATTTGAATGCATATTTCCAGATCTATGGATAATTGTCATCCTCCCTCTGTATTCTTGTACTGCCAGCTGCCATCTAAACATGTTTCGGTTAGGAGTCTTCATGTTCAACAATGACTTCACTGCACTACAATCAGTGACCAGCTCAAATTTCTGGTCCTCCAAATAGTAATGTAATTTATCCAGGGCCCACACAACTGCCAAACATTCCAGTTGTGTGGCTCCATATTTCAATTCACTGTTTCTCAAGGTTCTTGAAATATAACAGATTACTACTTCAGAGATTTTCTCATTGATGACTTGTTTTTGGTGGAGAGCAGCTCCTAGTGCAACAAAACTAGCATCAGTGTATAAAGCAAATGGCTGGTTAAAATCTGGTAGGCCCAAGATTGGAGCAGAAACCAAACATTGTTTTAAGGCATCAAAGGCTCTTTGTCTCTCATTTGTCCAGAAAAAAGCCACTTCTTTTCTGATCAATTGTGTCAGAGGGCTGCTATTACCTGATAATTTTTTATATATTGCCTGTAATAACCACACATCCCCAAAAAACTCTGCACTTCTTTTACAGTGGTAGGTGCATTGACATGCTGTATGGCTGCCACCTTATTTTGGTCAACACATATTTGCAAACCTGATACAACATGCCCCAAAACCTTTAAGGAGTGGAATCCAAATTTACATTTCTTTAAGGCTAAGGTCATATTGATGGCATCAATTTTCTGGAACACTTTACTCAGGTGAAACAAATGATCTTCAAAGGTTTTTGAAAAAATAATGATGTCATCAATGTACACCATCATCCATCCCTCCATAATTTCTTGATGAAAAGTATTGTCCATCACTTTTTGAAACACTGAAGGGGCATTCTTAGGGCCAAAAGGCATCCTAATGTATTTGTAAATACCCAAGTGAGTTGCAATCATCAAATAATTTTGTGAGTCCTTCTCAACAGGTATTTGGTGGTATCCCTTATTCCCATCCAAGCAACTGATATACTTGGCTCCTTGTAAGGTAGCATGTATTGAGTTTATTCTTGGTAGAGGATAAATATCATCAATTGTGTGGGTATTAAGGGCTCTATAATCACCACACAACATAGCCTTGTCCTTTTCATAAGAAATTAAGACTGGTGA
This sequence comes from Hemileia vastatrix, assembly GCA_030280995.1. Classification (NCBI taxonomy): domain Eukaryota; kingdom Fungi; phylum Basidiomycota; class Pucciniomycetes; order Pucciniales; family Zaghouaniaceae; genus Hemileia; species Hemileia vastatrix. Next base: position 30,093,619 of record JASXTE010000001.1, on the reverse strand, counting down.
GATTACACAATATTTAGGTTTTACACCCACTTTCTCTATAATTTTCATATTTAACAAGGTGGTAATATTATCCTCAATATCCTTTCTCTTAGAAGGGGATGCAGGATAAGGTTTTTTCTTTAGACTGGGTGGTATATCATCTAATTTACATGATAATGAGACTTTCATTTCATGGTCCACAACCAGTCCCAACTCATGTTTTCCATGTGCAAAGGCCATAGGGAATGATGTGATTAATTTAATTACCTCATCCTTTTCTGCAGTACTGAGCTGTTCACCAAATGAAGCTTTTAGGATTTCATCAGACAAAGCTTCATGTTCTGCAGAAGGTCTGCCTTTGTATTGATCAAGGGAAAAACATGTTTTTACCATGGGAGCTGAACATTTTCTGGAGGAAGTAATTTTAAATTTTTTCTTCCCATTCATCCCCATAGTGAAGCATTGATTAGCAGGGTCCAATTTGATACCAAACTTTGTAATAATATCATTCCCCATGATAAACCAATTGCTCAAGTTGTCACCATCCATGACAACAAAATCACATTCAGCTCTTACATACCCATGGCTATACTTAAAAAATACAGTTGTCTTATATTTTCCTTTAGGGCATAAAACAGACCCATATCCTTTCCAATATGTATTTGCCATAGGTAATAGCTTCTTTTCATAGTCATTATCAATGGCAGCCAAGGCTGCTGAGGATACCACACTGCCTCCAGCACCAGTATCCAAGATAATGTCCAATTTCTTCCCATTTATTATAACAGGAGCTTTGATTGGAGTAATGACTATAGAATCCTTCTCAATATCCCTTATTATGTCAGCATCTTCAACCCCAATTAAATCCACATTTTCTATGTCAGCATTCTGTTCAAGTAAATGTACATCATTTTCCAACATATAAACTTCATTGGAGTTGTTGTCACCATAAGAAATATTACTGTCACAATCACTAGAGGAGTCTTCTTCCTCATGATGACTGTCTTCTGGCTCATCTTGTTCAATAAGATTTATTCTTTTCTCACAAACATGACCCTTCTGCCATGCTTTTCCACACTTTACACAAGTATTACTTGGGTATTTCCTTGGGGCAACTGGTGCAGAAGGTTTTCCAGGCTTCTCAACAGGTGGCTTCCATCCTGTAGGTTTTGGGGATTCCACCCCTCTTTGAGGGTAGTGCCTAGGCTGAAATTTATTGTTGAGTAATATCTCATTACATCTTGAAATAAAAGATGAATGTTCCCTCACATTCTCAGTCCTTGCCACTACTAAATCCCTCAAGGAACTTGGTAATTTATAAAGGATTCTTTCCCTCCATAAATCATAGTCCATTTTTGGATCAATTGCTCTCAATATTTTTGACAGTTTCATTAAGAAAGCAATTGGTTTTTCTGCATAGGAATATTTACACTCCTCATACAGTCTTTGCTGAGCCAATCTAAATGTGGATCCCCCAAACTGGGCAGCAATGAGTGCTTTCCATTCTTCCCAAGTATGATTAATCCCATCCAATAATACAGACTCATACCACATTAAAGCAACATTTTCAAATAAAGAAATCAATTTTGAAGTTATTTCCTCATCAGGGAGTTTATAACTATTCTTTAGGTTATCAATTCTCTGAATAAAATGTTGCCAATCTGAATTTGTTTCTCCATCAAAGGTTGGGTATCTCTCAATCTTTGGCCAATGTTTCTGGTTGGAGGAAGGCTCATTTTTGGGACATAATTTCTCCATTTTCAACATGTCCTGTAGTTTTAATAAATGATCAGATAATTCATGATGGAAAGAAGAGGAGCCAGCATTATTCAAATTTTCTACTGGGCTGACAGCTCTTTGTTTTCCTTTCATAAATATCTTCTCAGAGTGATTCACCTGGGTGGCCTGTTGTTTACATGAAGAGGGGCCAGGTACCACTGGTTCTGAAGGTAAGGTCTGGTTTACTTGTAGCTGGAGTAACTCATTCTCCAAGTGGGACACTTGCAATCTCAGATCTTCAATCTCAGATATCTTACTACTTAAAGTGGACAAAGATAACTTATTTCTAGACTCACAAGTAATTAATTTATTTGATAAACCTCTCACTTCAGATTTTAATGAAACAATTTCATCATTCAAAGATTCCATATTTTTAAGAAAAGTGTCACTAATCCATGGTTGAAGTTCTGCCACTAAAGCTGTCAAATTGGCAGAATTATCTCTCAATGATTGGTTTTCTTGTTTCAACTCAATAGTTGTATTCATTAATTCAATAACTTTGTCTTTTAATTCCAAATGAGTTGAATCTTGAGCTCTCACAGCTACACTAGTATTCAACTGTAGGTTATTGAATCTATTGACAACATCTTTAATTACTACTGTTAACTCAGGATTATTTAAATGATCAAGTTTTACAGGATTTTTCAAGATTCTTGAGGCTAATTTTTCAAGAACTGAATATAACTCAAAACTCACATCATACTCTTTTAAATCAAAAACATAAGGATTAATTTCCAAAACAGAAGTTAGACTAATATTATCATTTAAAGAAACTTGATGTAATATATTCTCAGGATCAAATACTAATTTCACCCGACTCTGTACTAATGGTTTTTCAGTCATATCACTGGCATCACCTATATCACACACATTAGTAGGAGTAGAAAAAATAATATGATCATTGCCACTCACCAAGGCCTCTGGGCTACTTGCTTCCCTTTCTTCTTCTTGTGGTAAGGATGAGGGTGAAGATTGTGCTGTTGCAGAGGTGGTCTTGAAGGACCTTCTTGGCTTTGTTGGTAATTTGTTTGGTACCATTCCCACTGCCATCTTGGTACCACCATGTTTTCTGGAGCAGGTGGTGGTGGAGGTGGAGGTGGGGGCAACTGTTGTTTTGGAGGCAAGGTGCTTTGAGGAGGAGGATGCTTTACTGGTAGGTTTGGAAGGGGCTTTCTGAGTCGTCTTTGAAATGCATCCTGGCACATCTTTTCTACTTTTACCACTCTCTCTTGTAATTTGATTACCTTGTTTAACTCCCCCTGAATTGTCTTTAACTGATGAGATAAATTTTGAACTTGTACCTCTAAGGGGAGCTTTTTTATCTTGAAGGTTTGGGAAGGTCTTCTTGGGGAAAAAGGGGCTTTGGAGGCTCTGCTGTGGGAGGAGGTCCTACTTGGGGCTCTACTTTCACCTTCTCCTGCTCTCCTGTCCAATCCAGAAGGTCCACATTCTCCTCCATAAGAATGTCCTATAAAATGCTTATCAGAAAACCCATCATTATCAAGGCTTGATTTGGGACTTACTGAACCCTCATCATAATCAATTTCAATGTCAGGACTGCCAGCATCAGCCATGTTAATACTAGAATATATTGTTTTAAATTGTTAAAAAATATATATATATATATATTTAATACTTGTATTTTTTTATAAAAGCAATGAAGAACACCTTACTGTTGTAATGTATTGTTCAAGATTAAAAATTATATAACTTTTTTCAAGTCTTAGTGTCCCTAGTATCTCCTTAAAGTTATCACCAGGTAGCACTATATTACTCTCTATTGAAATCACAGTAATTTATTTTACTATGTAAAGCAAAATAAAATATAACACTGCGTCAGTAAGAGCACACTTTTAGTATAAAAGAAGGAGGTATCGTACTTTTTAGTTGATTTCCCCTGAACAGCTTACCACTTTATACTGTTTCTACTTTTCTGCAACAGGCTAGCCAAGATAGAGTGTGTATTACCGTAATTAGCAACGGCGTGGTTTAGAAGAAAGGAAGGGACTTACGAATAGATGGCTTATTTCAAAAAACCTCCACTTCGATGTCCAAACCCAGGGATCACTTGTAAGTAATTCCCTCTGCTGGTTACTCCCTACAGGTTTCACTCAGCTGATGACCTAGTACAGGTGTCAAAAAGAACAATCAGCTACTCCCGAAAAAGGTTTCGCACGATCGGCTCCTACAACCTCAAGGTTCGTAAGGAGACTTGGATATGTGGTTCAACAGGGTAAGAAAATCCTTTCCCCGTTAAAGCACCCTCCTAACCAAAAAAATAAAATATTAACTCACGTTTCTTTTCTTTTTTTATTCTTTTCTTGTCTCCTATCCAGGTACAATTGTCAAGAACCCTCGGGGAAGCTCCAACACTTGCAAGTGAGCACCTCCCACGTCACAACGATGACGGTTTTCCAAAGGACCTAGGCCGGCGACCAAACGACTTCATGCAACTGTCGGTGTCGAGGATAATAGCTTTATAGTTCAGGATCCTCCAGTGTTGAAGGGATGGAGTGCAAAATCCACTGGAATCCACCGGCGATGAAGTAAAAGAACAAGTATCAAAGATTTAGGAAAAGACCCCCAATTGTCAGGGTGTGGACTAGAGGTATAGTAATATGATGGTAACCCTGAACAAGATATTAGCTAATATAAGGGTAATATAACTAATCAATAGAGAATTTAGAGCGTAATAGTTATTTGAGAGGTAGTGACTTCTAAAGTAATGGAGAATTTAAATCAGAAGATTTTATTTTATTTGTTGAAACCCTTACAACACGGTAATTAAATATTTGAACTTAGGCCTTTATAAATTATAACTAATAAGAGGATGTAAATGTAACACCTTATAAAGTAATAAAGAAGATGGCAACGTTGGCAACGTTGGCAACTGGATAAATGTGTGTAAAAAGGAATGATATTTCCACCAAATCTTCCCCCCCTTATATAGACCCAAGAAAGACTAGATACATAAAATAATTCCCATCAGGGGCAAAAGAGAAAGACCAAAGACGTGGAAATAAAGAGACTAAAAATGACAAGAGAAACAAATATAAAGTTTCCAGAGAAAAAAGAAATAAAAAGATAGAAAAGAAAAGAACAATACATCTCATGTGATGTATTTTCCCTGGGAAAAACCCACGTCAGGTGAGAAAGAAATATATACTAATTTTAATGATTAAAATTTATTCCCACTCCAGGATTTTCCCACTTTGGAGGGTAATTGGTTCATGCCCTCTTTTGGGCATTGTCACTACTGAACAATCCTCTGTAAGTTACTGATGTCCTTTACTTAGTTTTTATTATCATATTTACTAATACTTTCAAATCAGCTGGCTGAAATTCTTACTAATAATTAATTATCTACTTAAGTATTACTTACAATTAACTAGTATAATTAATTAGTGTAAATAAAATGTCCCCTACAATTTTACTCCCTAACACCGTGCTCAATAGTATAAGTCAATGGGAATAAAATTTAATAATAAAATTATAATAAAAAACATTAAAACAATTATATTACCTCAGTGAGAGATCTGGAATCCCGTGAAAGTAATATAATTAATTAATTATTGTGTAATTAATTGTGAAAGTCCAAGGAACTCAATTTTTATTGCTAATAAATTTGATGCCCTTGTTGACGTACCAGTTTATTTATTTCTTATGTCATATATGTACTCCTTTTATTCATTCTTTTTCTCACCTTCTTACAGTAAATGGATTAAATTCCGTATCTTTTATTCCCTCATGTTTTGCCTATAAAAGGCCTCTTACTTTGTGCTTTTCAAAACATTCCTTCATATTACTTTACTTTATTATTATACTTACAATACCACACTTATTTCTATATTTTATAGCATTAGTATCTACAATAGCGTAATTCTAGTCTATAATCTATATTAATATTTAAAATCTACCTCTTATATTTGGGTAAAACAATCATATTGATTTAGAAATACATACTTTTTGTTGAGAGACCATTAAAACCCTTAAAACCCTCATAAAAACCCCGAACCAATCTTCTAGACCAAAAGAACCCCTTGACAATTGGGAGCCTTCCCAAAGTATCGACAGCGCAACATTATTTGAGGCGTATAATCAAAGGGACCATCGGCGTTCAAGTACCTGTAAGGATGAGAGAGCAATGAAAACGACGAACGTCATACGTCACATGACAAAATTTTTTTGCTGCGAACGGGAATTGAACCGCGCTCCAAAAATTAGGTTCATATACTGACCAAACGTTGTTTATATATCGTGGTAATTATTGATATTACTATTTGTGGGTTACTTTGCACTCTTCATTTGCTACGTATTTCCTTTTACTCAGCACTCTGTAAGTGGCATTAATTTGCTCATTTTACAGGGGGAGGTGTCTGGTAATTTGGATTTAATTTTATTATTATATTTTTTTTATTTTTTCTGGTTGACAATAATAGAGCAATAGTGTTCTTAGTCCCAGAAGTAATAAACAATTATATTTTAATATTAATTATTATAATTTTCAGTTGACATTTTGTCCTGATTAATTTAAATTTTATTTGTTTCAGTTGACAAATTGTCCTGACAATAAATTTTTTTTTAATTAATAAAAATTCATATTTAATTACTTCAGTTGAAATTAAGTCCTGGTAGTTAAGTGATCAGTTCAATATAAATTTTTTTAATTAATAAAAATTCATATTTAATTACTTCAGTTGCCATTAAGTCCTGGTAGTTAAGTGATCAGTTCAATAAAAAATTTTTTTAATTAATAAAAATTCATATCCAATTACTTCAGTTGACATTAAGTCCAAGTAATAAATTAGTTGATTTAAATCCTGAAAATAATTAATTAAAATTATTAATAAAATTTTTAATTTATTTCTTCAGTTGATTATATTATATTCCTGGTTTTAAATTATTTTTGAATTAATAAATTAATTTTATTTAGTTGATTTTTATCCTAAAAAGATTTTTTTATTATTTTTATTTTATTTCTGTTAAATAAAAATTAAAAATAAAGACTAATTCATCTTATTGTCTCTTTTCTTCATTTCAGTTAAATCTTAAAATGACATGACCAAAGTGGTTCTGCTGCACATGAAGAGGAACTAGACTTGATTTATTATGATGAGCCTACTTCTGTAAGTTCTCCTTTAACAAGAAGAATTTCTCAGATTAATAAATCCTTGCCCCAAACAGGATGTAGAGATGGAAGAAGTGGAAATCCTAGTAGATACAACCTAGGATCAGAAGCCTGTGATAAACCCACCAGAAGAACGTCCAAAAGGCTTCAGAATGAAAAAGATGCCATTGCTTCAACAGGTAAAGAATCTTTCAACTCACATAAAGGAGCTAAGGACAGAAAACTTGAGAGTAAGGGCAAGGGTAGATGCTCTGGAAGAAAAGGTGAGAAAGATAGATACCTTTCTTCAAGAGAAGAAGAAACTTCTTCCTCCCAGGGATCAACAACAATTGGCTCCCCAGTCCCAAGAGAAGGTGGAAGTGTCCAAGTGGCAGTGGGACTACCTGTCTCAAAATCAGCATCAGTTACCTCAGGCAGGTCCGTCAAGACCCAACCAGGTCAACCCCACACCTCCTCACCCCTGTCAAGGAGGCAAAAGAAGAAGAAAGCCCAATATGGTCATACCCAGCAAACCTTGGTAAGCCCCTCTATTGATTCTCAAGTGCCATTTCTTGTAGCTGATTCTGTTCCTTCAGGTAAATCTGAGAGGGAAGAGGAAACCTTGAGGCCAGTAGAGGCTGGGAGCAGTAGACAGATAACTCATGTATCTAATCCATTACTTTTAATTGCTACTTCAATGATTAACCCTGATATGGCTGTAATTGATGAAACTTTTGACCCTGAGTTCTATGAGAGTCTGGAAAGTTACTCAGTTTCATTATTGAGAAACACTCCAGATGTAGCAAAGATTAATGATGAGTACTTGAGAGATATTATTGCAAAACCAAACCATATAATGAACAACATGCAATTGACTCAGAGATATAATAGTTTGTTAACTGATCAGGGTTATCAAGTATTAATAAATGAATCACAGAGATTCTCTGATGAATTGTCTCATTATAAAGCAACACATGAAAAGAAAGTTGCTTTATGGCAAAATATAAAAAATGATTTGTCTAAACTGAAAGATACTGTATCTGCCTGTTGCCAGGAGGTGGAGATAGATAAGATGAATCTGAAAAGATTGAATGACCATTTTTCATCTTTTCAAAAAAAAGAATCAGTTATCTTTTGCAACAATCAATGAGAACTTATCTAGTCTTCCAAGATTGAAAACTAGACTAACAACCATTGAGGAGAAATTGAACTCATTGTTTATTGATCAAAAGTATTCTGAGATTTCTTAGAAGGAACAAATAGTACAGGATGCTCCGAAGTTACCTGTGAAAAGTTCATCTAAAAGTAAATTAGTTCCAGAAATAAATGTTGATACCCCTGAGTTTCCATTAAATATTAATGATGCACCAGGACCTTTAACAGAGGGATTAAACAATGAGATTACTGCCCAACTAGAGAAGTTAAAGCTGCTCCTTACTCAGAAAAAAGCTTGTACTAAGGAGACTCCTTCAAATCAAAAGAATTGGCCAAAACTTGACCAGTACCCAACATTTGATGGTGATTCTTCCTCTGATTGGCAACAATTTATTTGCAGAATTGATAACTTAAAAAATTCTTACAAACTCCCAGATGAGGAAATTGTGTCCAAGTAAATTTCTTTGTTTACTAATGTTACCCTAATGTCGTATGAATCTGTTCTCCTGGATGGGAATGACTACTCATGGGAGGATTGAAGAAATTGATTAAAGCACAATTTGGTGGCTCCAAGTTCAGAATGGCTAAACAAAGGCAGTATGAGGAAACTAGATATAGCTCTTCTACTGATAAACCTATTGAGTTTTTAATGAAACTTGTAAAAATCTTAAGGGCAATAGACCCAAATATGGAGTTTGAGTTATGGAAGGACAGGATCCTTTATAAATTACCAATGTCTCTGAGAGACTTGATAGTGGCTAGGACAGAGTTCTCCAGATAACCCTCTTCTTTCATTAATACTTGCAATGAGATCCTTCTAAACAACAAGTATGATGCCAGAAGATTCATTCCTAGGACCCTTTTGGAGAAACCCTCCACTTACCAACAGAAACCTCCGGAAAGGTTGGTAAACCTTCTGCCCCTGTTGCACCTAAAAAGTATGCAACAAACACTTGCTTCAAGTGCAACAAGCCTTGGAAGAAATGCCATGTTTGTGACAAGAAGATAAATCTTGTAGAACAAACAGAGGATCATGCTGATGACACAGTAGCACTGGATGATACGTCAAGTGATTATGCCAGCAATATTTCATATGAATCTCAACAAGAAATCTTGATGCTGAAAAATGATATTCATTATTTAAATACTATTGATATTGATAATAATGCTTTATCTACAGTTGAAGATGCTGAGTTCATAAAGAAAATTGAGGATAATTCAATTGTTATTGCCCCTCTCAAGGCACCAGTCTTGATTAATGGAACCAGCATTAAAGTTGTTCTGGATTCTGGAGCTGGAGGAAGTGTAGTATCTGAAAGAGCACTTGCTTCAGTGGATCAAGATTATAAATCAAAACTGATGCATATCATTTCTGAAAATTGGAGAGGGTATGGTTCTGTTTTGTACCCCATTGGTAAATACAAAGCCACAGTGTTTTTTAAATATAACCATGGGTTTGTAAGAGCTATTTGTGATTTTGTTGTCATGAAAAATGATAACTTGAGCAATTGGTTTATTGTAGGGAATGATATTTTAACCAATTATGGAATAAAATTGGATCCTTCAAACCAATGTTTCACAATGGGGATGAATGGGAAGAGAAAATTTAAGATTTCCTCCCCTAAAAAATTATTGAAACCAGAATTGAACACATGTAATTCTGTGGTTCAATACAAAGGAAGATCTACAAAAGAAATGCATGCCCTTATGTCTGAAATTGACAATGCCTATTTTGGAGAACAACTTTCTGGTGAGGATAAAGATTCCATCATTAACTTGATAAAGTCTTTTCCTATGTCCTTTGCTCATGGGTCACATTAACTGGGATTAGTTAAAGAGGAAATGAAACTTTCATTGTGTTTTCCATTAACTGATATACCACCTAGTTTAAAGAAGAAGCCTTATCCTGCTTCTCCCACAAAGAGAAAAGATATTGAAGACAATATCTCTACCCTTTTGAAAATGAATATTATTGAAAAGGTAGTTGAAACACCTAAATATTGTGTTATCTCACCTGTCCTAATTTCTTATGAGAAAGATAAAGCCAGGTTATGTGGTGATTATAGAGCACTAAATACTTATACGGTTGATGATATCTATCCTTTTCCTAGAATTAGCTCTATACATGCTACCTTACAGGGTGCTAAATATATCAGCTGTTTGGATGGTAATAAGGGATATCACCAGGTACCTGTTGAGAAAAATTCTCAGAATTTTCTGATGATTGCTACTCATATGGGTATTTATAAGTATATTAAGATGCTATTTGCCCCTAAAAATTCCCCTTCAGTTTTCCAAAAAGTCATGGATAACACATTCCATCAAGAGATAATTGAAGGATGGCTGATGGTTTATATTGATGATATCATTATATTCTCAAAAACATTTGAGGACCATCTCAACAACCTGTGTAAAGTGTTCCAAAAAATGTATGAAATAAATATGACACTTGCTTTGAAGAAATGTAAATTTGGTTTCCATTCTTTAAAAGTTCTTGGTTTTGTTGTTTCAGGCTTACAGATATGTGTTGACCGAAACAAAGTGGCAGCCATACAACAGGTGAAGGCTCCTAATACAGCTAGAGAGCTACAGAGTTTTTTGAGAATGTGTGGATACTATAGACAGTATATTAAAAATTACCAAGTCATAGCTTTACCCCTTACCCAATTAACTAGAAAGGATGTTGCTTTTTTCTGGAATAGTGAAAGACAAAGAGCCTTTGACACTATGAAACACTGTTTGATGTCAGCACCAATTCTTGCTTTACCTGACTTTAATCAACCATTTGTTTTGCACACTGATGCCAGTTTCATTGGTCTTTGTGCTGCCCTCCATCAAAAACAAGTGATAAATGATAAAGTTTCAGAAGTAGTAATTTGTTATATTTCAAGAACCTTGAGAAATAGTGAATTGAAATATGGTGCTACTCAATTAGAATGTTTAGCTGTAGTATGGGCTCTAGAAAAGCTTCATTATAACCTAGATGACCAGAAATTTGAACTTGTCGCTGACTGCAGTGCAGTTAAATCCCTTTTAAACTTGAAAACACCAAACAGACATATGTTTAGATGGCAGTTGGCTGTTCAAGAATACAGAGGGAGAATGACAATTATTCATAGGGCTGGTATTTTTCACTCAAATGTGGATATGGTATCTAGGTTACCTTTACCAAATAATGACTCTAATCCTGCTTATGATCCTGAGGATGAAATTATTCATATTCATGGGATATATGTGGTTGATATGGAGGAAGAGCTATTACAGATTATTCTGGATTCATATGATAAGGACACTGACTTGAAAAAGTTATGCACCATATTAAATGATCCAAAGAATGATTCAATACAAGCATTAATTAAAACCCTTCCACCAAAGTACCAGAAGGCTTTGGAAAAAGGTAAATTTTCAATTGATGAAGGATATCTATATTATAGGAGAAAGTTGAGTAATGTTATTGTTATTACTCCTTCTATGAGAGAAATCATCTTGAAAATTTGTCATGATGACATATTAGCTGGACATTTTGATCTTGAAAAAACAATGATCAGAATTAAGAACACTGCTTGGTGGGTTAATATGTCTGAAGACACAAAATTATATGTTGAATCTTGTGATTCTTGCAAAAAATCAAAAAGATTTACTGGTAAAAGAGCAGGATTAATGCAACATATTGAAACTCCTGATGCACCATGGCAGATAATAAACATGGATTTTGTAACAGGATTACCTATTGCTGGAAAAGACAGTTATAACTCTTGTTGGGTTATTGTGGATAGATTCACTAAAATGTATAAATTTATCCCTACTCACAAGGATGTTTCCAATAAAGAATTAGCTTTCTTATGGTGGTCTCATATGTTTAATACTGCTGGTTTTCCTAAAGCCATAATCTCTGACAGGGAACCTAAATTTACTTCTGAATTTTGGATGTCTCTGATGGATGTTTGTGGTTGTGATCTGAAACTTTCTACAGCCCATCACCCACAGACTGATGGCTTAGCTGAAAGAATGATTCAGAATTTAGAGGACATGATAAGAAGATATTGTGCCTTTGGCCTTGAGTATAAAGATAATGACAGATTCACTCATGATTGGGTTACATTACTTCCTGGGTTGGAATTTGCTTATAATAGCACTGTTCATTCTGTTACTCAAAGAAAGCCTTTTGAGCTCTGGCTTGGATATGTTCCAAACACTCCTGCCCAAATTCTCAATAACAAAATACCTAAATTGGATATACATCCTGGTGTAAAGTCTTTTCTTCAAATGCAACAGCTATGCAGAAATCATGCTCAACAATGTATTGAAAAATCATTTGAATATGAGATGAAGAGATGGGAAAAATCCCATAAAGAATACACTTTTTAAAAGGGTGATGAAGTGTTGATTTCTACAGTCCACTTCAATTTACAAGGTAATTACTAATTGAAAGACCCCTTTGCTGGTCCATTTGTTGTCAGAAGAATGATTGGAGATAATGCAGTTGAGGTTATTTTGTATTCTCCATATGACAGAAAACATCCTGTTTTTCCAATATCTCTTCTGAAACCTTACACATCCAATAGTGATTTATTTCCAAAAAGGAGGGGAAGACCAAAGAAAACCCCAAATGAAATCACTGAAACAGCAGAAATTGAAAAAATTCTAAATGACAGAATAGTCACTGCTGAAAAAGGTACAGAATACTTATTGAGATTCAAGAATAAATCATCTGAATATGATTCTTGGATACCTGGGAAGGGGATATCTAATCTTCCTACTCTACTAAAAAAGTATAAAAAGAAAAAATCATAGCATTTTTTTATTGTTTTTTTAGAGTGAGGGAGTGTCAGCCAGGCTACTAGACTTAACTGGTAAAATAATTGATTATTTTACTGAGTTGAAGCCACACCCCTTCTTCTTACTAATAATTAATTATCTACTTAAGTATTACTTACAATTAACTAGTTAAGTACAATAAGTAGTATAATTAATTAGTGTAAATAAAATGTCCCCTACTATTTTACTCCCTAACACCGTGCTCAATAGTATAAGTCAATGGGAATAAAATTTAATAAAAAAATTATAATAAAAAACTTTAAAACAATTATATTACCTCAGTGAGAGATCTGGAATCCCGTGAAAGTAATATAATTAATTAATTATTGTGTAATTAATTGTGACAGTCCAATTAACTCAAACATTATTGCTAATAAATTTGATGCCCTTGTTGACGTACCAGTTTATTTATTTCTTATGTCATATATGTACTCCTTTTAATCATTCTTTTTCTCACATTCTTACAGTATATGGAGTAAATTACGTATCTTTTATTACCTCATGTTTTGCCTATAAAAGGCCTCTTACTTTGTTCTTTTCAAAACATTCCTTCATATTACTTTACTTTATTATTATACTTAAAATACAACACTTATTTCTATATTTTATAACATTAGTATTTACAATAGCGTAATTCTAGTCTATAATCTATATTAATATTTAAAATCTACCTCTTATATTTGGGTAAAACAATCATATTGATTTAGAAATACATACTTTTCTTTGAGAGACCATTAAAACCCTTAAAACCCTTGTAAAAACCTCGAACCAATCTTCTAGACCAAAAGAACCCCTTGACATACCTCTTTTGAAATTTTGAGTTTTCCTCACCTTCCATCGCCATTGGACCGCTGTAAAATGTTCTAGACCCAAAAGGACCCCTTGAAAATCTTCTTCTCCTCTTTTTATTCTTCCCCCCTTTTCTTCTTCTTCTTCTTCTTCCTCTTCTCTCTCTTTTCCTTCTTCTAGACAACTTTCTAATAATTGGAGGCCTTTCCAAACAACCACATTGACTTTGAAAATTGGACAAATGACTTTACGCACAGACTGCCCTTGCACAAAAATTCACTTTTGCTGCGACCATGAATTGAACTGGGGTTTTTACATTACACTGTGGTGTTACAAAGCTGTGTAGGCCTTTGGAGTGCGTTTATGGAGGTATTTGGTATGCAGGGTATAGTTGGGGTTATTTCCAGCCAGGCTACTAGACTTACCCAGTAAATAATTAATTATTTACTTGGATAGAGCCACACCTTTATTCTTTAATTTATTTAATTTTACTTACTTTGTAATTTACTTACAATAATTTAACTATTTAAATAATAAGTAAAGCAAGTAAATAATTAAATTGAATGTTCCCATATGTTTATACCCTGACAAGGTCCTCATGTCATTTTAGAGGTGAAATACAAAATATATTAATACTGAATATTAAATTCCAATTATTTCATTTACTATTGACATTTATAAAAAAATTAAAATAAATCAAATAAATTGACATATACAGTAAATACACTATATTGGTACATTCTTTATAGAACAGCTTTAATATTTGCAATATCTAATTTTGGAATTTTCTCTTTCTATAATACTCATTTATATAAATTTTTGAATCTATAGTTTCTCTCTTTTTTGCCTATATAAAGGCCTCTCATTCTGTCTGGTTTTCTTCATTCCATTATCACCCTACAATTTTATTATATTTATATAACACACATTTATTACTACTATTACTTCTTTAGTATTTAAATCTTCACAATTCTAAATTTTCCAAGTAATAATAATTATTACCCTTTACCTCTTTTATTGAGTATTAAATTTATAAAGATAAAAAAATACATACCTTTTGAAATCTTGAGTCTTTCACCTTTCACTGCTTTTTTACCGCCGTTAAATCTTCTAGACCAAAGGGAACCCTCTGCAAGTTATGGTGTTGCTTATTTGTCTTTTGTTAGTTTTTAGATGTTTAGTTGTGTTTTTTGTAGGCTTAAGCTAGGGTCACTTATTATTTCTCAGCTTAATTTCCTTTCTTTTATCATCATTTTGGTATGTGTTATGTATGAGTAGCTTGTTTCTACATGTAGTTACTGTTGTTTTGTTGTTTAGAGGGTGTTTTTGGGCATTTAAAGGATTAAAAGCATATGACCTCCTGCATTCCTGGAAGCCTCTATAGGCGTTTTTATGCATGTAGAGAGATGATAGAGTTGGATTTGTCTGGGAAAAAGCCAAGGTGGTCTGTGTGTGAGATAGGGAGGGAAGTTTAAAGACATTCTAGTTTATCATCAACCATCTGGTATATCTGGAATCTCTGTGCCTCACTCTTTTGTGTGTTTGTGGCATCTGTTGGCTGGATTGTGAAAAGGTTAGTTCTTACTTGACCTCAACTCTTGTCACTGTTTTCTCTGGTATAGTCTTTCAAGCTATATGAAGTATCACTTATTTCTCTGGTGTGGAAATTGGTCTACATTTCTGTTTGTTGGGTTGGTAGTCTGCTGGTGACTACTTTCTTGGCTGATTAAGCAGTCAAGTGTGTTGAAAAGGGGGTTTTAGCAAACAAGACTTTATTTACTTTAGCAGGTGAATCTTACTTTATTTTTCTAAAGGGACCAATGAATTTCTCTTTGGGTTTTCTCCAGCTCTCTTGGTCAAGGCCTATAGCTAGTACTATAGTATTTTCTAAAATGCTTTAAATAATTTTAAATAATAGTATATTTCAGTGTGATTAGACAATCCCTATTGTAAGTTAAACTTTGCACCTAAAAAATTCAAATATAAAATTTTTATTTCAATAACAGTGCCTTAGCTATTTTTCTGAGTAACTGAGTGTAAGTGATCAAATTTTTATTTTTATTTCCTAGTTGACAATAATAGAGTAACCCTCTTAGTCCTAGAAGATCATCATTTTTTGGATACTTATTAAATTAATTTTTCTTATAATTTTGATATTATTGGTTGACAATAATAGTACTCTGTGCTGAGTCCCAATCATTTCCAATTTATTTTGGTATTATTATTATTTCTCAACATTAATAATTTTTGAATTTGTCCCAATGTAATAATTAGTGGTTATTATTTTATATTATAAATATAATCACATTATATACATTAGGGGATGTCAGTTCTAGCAAATCAGCACTTATAAATCAGCACTTAAATTTGAACAAATCTGCACTTATTTAAGTGCAAATTCCTGAAACAAACTAGTCCAAACACTGGTGGATTTCAAAATGAAATAAGTCACTTATATCACTCAAATCTGCACTTTCTCAACCAAAAGTGCTGATTTCACCATAACTTCCCATTTGACTGATTTTTCAGCATCATCCCATTCATACACAGCACTCAAAAGCATAACACTTTGTAGCTCAAAACATTTTACATCATTCAAATTTTTATACCATATAAGAATCATACCTTCCTCACTCTCGAATGGTGATAATCTACATCAAGAAATGACTTTCATAGCCCTTTATCTCCTCTTTCAATCTTATTTAAATTCTGATTCTGATATTGAAGAAGATTTTCTTTTTTTATAAAAAATGGCTAGGAAATGTTACCTTCTTCCAAGAGAGCCTCAAGTACTTCATACCTCCAAGTACACCATTCAAAACCTTCTTAACCTATCTGTACCCAGTTTTAGACAGTTGTTCAGGACTTCTCAGGAATGTTTCATTAAATTTCTTGAGCTTATTCTGGACCATTCCATCTTTCACAATAATTGTTAAAAGAACAATGTGATCCTTCAATTCAATTGGCCATCACACTATGCCATTTGGGTTCCAATGGTAATGGAGATGCCTTGAAACATTTGGAAAATGTCTTTGATTTAGGGTATGGCTCTGTTAACAATTATACAAAACAATGCATCACTGCTATAAGCTCCTTGGAATCTAAACTTCTCACCTGTCAAACTAAAAAAGAGTGACTTGAATCATCTCAGGTTATGCAAGTAGAGGGCTTCCCAGTACGTATTGGTTTTATTGATGGTACTAATATTACATTCAGTCAGAAACCTCCTCAAGGTGAAAACAATTACTTTGACCATAAAATGAGGTGGCTTATTTTTTATTCCATTCTTTATTTTTCTTTCATACCAAAACAAGAAACTAAATCTTCTCTATAGATATTAAATTTTGGTTCAGCTTATATGTGATGTGAACAAAAAATTTATATCTTT
The DNA here is from genome assembly GCA_030280995.1 of Hemileia vastatrix. NCBI lineage: Eukaryota > Fungi > Basidiomycota > Pucciniomycetes > Pucciniales > Zaghouaniaceae > Hemileia > Hemileia vastatrix. The sequence goes on along the minus strand of JASXTE010000001.1, from coordinate 30,076,604 downwards.
CTTCTCTGGCTATCTTGGTTCATGTCATGACTCTTACATCTTTCAAAGTATGCAAAGATCAAAATTACCTGAAAAATTCTTTGATGAAGATCAGTATCTTCTTACAGATTCTGATTATGTGAAAGGAAAGTATGTACTTCCTGATTTTTGGGGAGCAGCATCTGAAGACAGTCAAAATGCCAGTTCAACAATCATTTGGCAAAGTCAAGATTCTGTATTGAACATTCTATTGGATTCTTGAAAGGTTTTTTCTCAATTTCAAGGGAATTCAGAAGTCCTCTTGAAAATAGGTCCAAAATGGAGCCAGTTATCAACTGGATTCTGTGTTGCACTATACTTCATAACCTACTGGCTGACCTCAAAGATCAATGGTTAGAATTTCATGAAGATGAAAAATTTGAAACACCTCCCACTATATCCAACACTTCTATTTCTCAAAAAACTAGCATACAGGAAAAAATTCTTCCAATCACACTAGCACATTTGGAGATTAAGTGATTTGTTCTTAAGTTATTATGATTTTCATTTCATTTTTATCTACTATTAATCTTTCTTCCCACTCAGATACACTCCATCACTTTTCCAATAATACTCCAACTTTTATCAATAAAACCCTTTTGATTTTTTTCATAAACTTCAAATTATAAAGTTGCATGTATTATTCTCTAATTTTAGTAATTTTATTTTTGCATATTGACTTTTATTTTGAATTTTCAGTGAAATTCTCTTTTTCCCTGTCTCTTTTGTTTTTGGTCACCACCTCAACATGAAATCACATATTTTCAGGTATCACATGAATTTTCAGTCATTCCTTTTTTTTATTCATCCCTTATATCCTTTTTCTGTTCTCCTCAAACATCCCTCAAACATTTTGGCTTCATTTATTTTCTCATCTCATCTCTCCAGGTAAGTCATGTTATTCATTTCTTTTGATTTTTTGTTTGCTAATTATATTTCTTTTTGTTTTTCTTTTCTGCTTTTTTTTTCTGTTTTCTTTTCTTTTTTTTTGGATAGTGGTTCTTTTTCTTGTTTTCAAGGTTAAATTAACTCTTTTTTTGTTCTTTCTCTCTCTTTTTTCTCTTTTTTTTACTCTCCACCATTCCATCTTTATCCCTCCTTGGCCTGGTCATTATCCCACCTTTTCCCCCTCCTTGGTGTCCTCATTCCCACCTTTTCCTTCTCTTTGGCTGCCTCTAACCCCCCCTTTCATTCCTCTGTGGCTGCCTCAAACCTCCCTTTCTTACCCCCTATTAATACCTCAAACACCCCTTTTCCTCCGCCCCTATTACTCCCTTAGACCCCCCCCCTACACCCGCTTCAAACCTCCCCTATAACCCCCTCAAATCCCTGCCTCAAACCACCCCTACACTGGCTTTAACCTCCCCTCTATAACCCCCTCATATCCCCCCTACACCTGCTTCTATTCCCACCTACACTTGCTTCTATTCCCTCCTACTTCCCCTCCTACCCCCCTCCAAATCTCCCTTACCCCCTCCTCCCTATTTATTTATTAACAGATTGGGGGGGTTAAGGGAGGGTTTTGAGGGGTATCAGGAGAGGTTTTGAAGAGGGTTGGTGTCAGCCAGGCTACTAGACTTACCCAGTAAAATAATTAATTATTTTACTGAGATGAAGCCACACCTTTTTAATGCTTATTAATAATTAATTATTTAGTACTTACTTATGTATTAATTACAACTAACTAGCTAAGTATATTAAGTAATATAAATAATTAATAAGTTTAAGTAATTGTCCCATACATTTTTATTCCCTAACACCATGCTCAATACTACAGCTGAGTGGGAATAAAAATAATAATAAAAATATAATAAAATTCTTAAAATTATCAAATTCTTTTACTGAGAGAATTGGATTTCTGTGAAATCAATATATTTAAATCAAATATGTTGTATTAATTGTGACAGACCAAGGGAACTCATATTTTGTTGCAAATGGAAATGATACCCTTGTTGACTGTCAGCCAGGCTACTAGACTTAACCAGTAAAATAATTAATTATCTTACTGAGATGAAACCATGCCTTTTAAATCCTTATTAATAATTAATTATTTATTAACTACTTATGTATTACTTACAACTAACTAGCAAATTACACTAAGTAATGTAGATAATTAATAAAAATAAGTAATTTTCCCATACATATTTTACTCCCTAACACCATTCTCAATAATACAGATGAGAGGGAATAAAAATAGTATTAAAATATAATAAAAATCTAAAAAAATTCAAATTCCTTTATTAAGAAATTTAAATTTCCATTGAATCTACATTTTAGATTAAATTTTTTGTACTAAATGTGACAATCTAAGGGAACTCAAGTTTTATTTCATATAAAATTGATATCTTTCTTGACGTACCATTTAGTATAGCTTTTATTATTTCACATACTCTCTTTATTTAGTTTTTTTCCTCTCACACCCTTGTATCAGGTGGTGTTAACTCCGTGTTTTTATTTCTCACATTTTGACTATAAAAGGCCCTCTCTTTTTGTACTTTTGAGACATTCCTTACTTACTTACAAATCTTACAATATATCAGTTATATCCTTTATTTCTATACTTTATAACATTTGTCAGCCAGGCTATTCCAGGAGTCCAGTAAATGATATATAAATTATAAAACCTTAAAGAGTGGGTAAGAATTGTATTTAATGAATGTAACTTAATATTTTATTGCATAATGAAACTATATAAGTATTTTATTATATACAAGTGTTACATTAAATTTATTGGTTATATATATTTTTATATACAGTTAAATTGAACATAATATAATATATTCTACAAATAATGGCGCATTTTTATGTATTTAATAATTATAAATTTATATTTAATTAATTGAAAAAACATATATTATAATTATAAGTGTAAAATTGACTTATAATATATTTAAATTAATTATTTAAATTTATATATTAAATAACACCTCTCATATAATACTTAACAATAATTAATGACACTTCTTTTGACCCTTAATTGTGTTAGAAAAAACAAATAAATTAATTTATACTAAATTAAGATTAATTACATGATTTGTTGCATCAAAGTATTTTTTGTTTCACTTAAAATATCCTTTAATCAGATTGTACCATCTGTTTGGAATTATTTTTCTCATAGTTCCTATGTTCCAATCTTGTTTAGTTATTCACTATTTTCACTTACTGATTTGGGAATTAATGGCGGGAAAATTGGTTTCTTAATTGGGGTTTTAATTAATTGTTTCATGTTTTTCTCTATATTGTTGCAACAAATTAAATAACCATTTTATTACGTTTATATTTTTTTATTAGTAATACAAATCTAATTAACATTCTATACAACAAATTAAAGGTTGCTTTAAGTCTGATAGTAATTAAAAGTGTTTGCCGCGCAGAACCCTTACATTTAATAATATTATTGTTAATAAAATCTAAGTTTTTGTCACCTCTCAAAATTGCTCACCGTTGTTTCCCTCTCAAATAAATTAAATATATATTTTTGATTTATTTCTTTATCTTCCCTTGTCCTCCTCCTTCTCTCCTCCTTTTTCTCCTATTTTTCTTACCTCTTCTAGACGACTGACCGACAACTGGGGGCCTTTCCAAACAACGACGACAATCGAGCCTGGCGACGAACGACAAAACGCACGGACCACCTAGCAAAACGAAACTTTTGCCGCGACTGTGTTTCGAACTTGGGTTCGACATCTTAGGTTTATATAATATTAATTTTTATATTATTTTGAAGTGATTTTTCGATCACTATAGTAAGTTCACCTTTGCGCCTCTCACTCTTATTACAATATTTTTATTGCAATAACAGTGATTGTGGCTTAATTGCTGATTCACTGAGTGTAAGTGTTCAATTTTTAAAATTTTTTTTTCCTAGTTGACCATTATAGAGTGTTAAATCCTCTTTGTCCTAGAAGAATTGACATTTTTTAATACAAAATTGAATTATTAATTTAATTTTTTTTTCTTAATTATTGTTAATTTTGGTTGACTTAAAAGTACATTGTGCTTAGTCCCAAATATATTGCCATATTTAATATTGGTAATTAATTGGTTGAATTAACTTGATTGTTATTCCCAATTTAACCTTGCAATCCATTTTTTTTTAAAATTAATTTTTTTTAATTATTACTTTATATTGAAAATTATTTTTTCTATAATTTAATTAATAAAATTTTTTTATTTATTTATTTGGAGCAATTATTGACTAACTTTTATTATTTTTATATAAAATAAAAAGTAAATTAAAAGTCTTCCCACTAATATGTCCAACAATTTGGCAGAAAAAATGGATAACATGCAAGTGGATGAAATAGAAATTGACTATGATGCTGACACTGTAAGTTCTTCTAAAGTTGGTCATAAAAAATCTTATGCTAACACAAAGAATTCACATACTGCAGGATGTGGAAATGACAGGAAATGCAAACAAACCAAACCCCCTTCCCCCAGTACCACAGAAGGAAGTAAAGCCTCTAGTGCCTCAAGAAGGTCTTCCAAAAGGCTTCAAAATAAAAAAGCTTCCTCTGCCACAACAAATCAGCAACCTATCCAGTCATATAAAAGAGTTGAAGACAGAAAATATGACGTACAAAGCAAAGGTAGACACATTGTGGGATCAGGTCCAAGAACTCAGGAACCAGATTCAGGCCCAGGCCCCTCCTCAGTTGCCTCCCAATCAGCCTCAGTTTCAGGCTCAACCTTCACAGCCACCCAGCTCAGCCATCCAAAATCCAAATACTATGGAAGTAGAGCAATGGAAATGGGATTATCTAATGAGTCACTACCAACAGAATGTGCAACACCCTCCTCATCATCAGCCTGGCCCATCCAGAACACCCAATTTCCATCCACCTCCTCATCCCTACCAACAAGGCAGGAGAAAGAAGGCCCAAGCACAATCCCAAACCCAGTCCCAGGGGAAGTTTCCTCCTCTGCCATGGTAAGTAATTTGGTTGATAGTCACTTGGGTATGTTTTCTAATAAATCTTCTTCTGCAGGTAATATTATTGAACATGGTGAAAGAACAGTTAAACCTGTTAAAAGACAGCTTCCTGTAACTAGTAGCCCTATTGATGTAATTAGCAAATTGTCATTTGATGAACCTTTACATTTAACTTCTACATCTTTAATTAATCCTTCTCTTGCAATTAAAAATGATTCTGTTCCCCCTGAAATCTATACCTTAATTGAAAAAACTTCTGAGGAAATATTGAAAGATACCCTTGATTTTAATATTGTGAAAGACAAACATGTGAGAGATGTGTTAATCCATGAAAATGATAGATTAAATAATTTACACTTGCAATGTAAAGTGAGTTCTTCTGTACAAGATACAGCTTATTTAAAAATCAAAGAAACCTTGAATATTGTTCTTAGTCAACAAAAACAAATAAGAAGTGACCATAGAGCTATCTCAGATAGAAATATCAGTCTACATAAGACCTTGAGTGAATTGAAACCCCTTATTGAGGAAAATTATTCATTCAAGAATGAAATAAAATCTCTGCAAAATGAGTTTAAGAAGCTAAAAAATGATTTCCATGCACTAAGTACCAAACACTCAGTTTCTGAGGACAGAAATGTTCTATCTCTAGCAAAAGTAAATGACCAGATGTCTGAAATTCCAAGAATAAGAAACTATGTGTCTGACCTACAGGAAAAGTTCTCAACCTTAACCACCAATAATGAATTAAATGAGATTTCTGTAAATAAGCTGCATAAAAATAAAGGGAAAAGACCTGAGCAAATTTCATCCTTTCTTCCTCATATTTCAACCATTAAACAAACTGACAATGAGTCTGTAAAATCTTTTGCTACTAGCAAAAAATCTTGTGATGGTCATGCACCAGCTGTTTCTGTAAATAATGAAATTTCTGAACACCTGGCTAAACTTCAGGAATTATTAATAATGAATAATTCAAAACAAAAAGTGGACCATCCCAGTAGTCAGAAAAATTGGCCTAAGTTAGACCAATATCCTACCTTTGATGGTGATTCTTCCTCTGATTGGCAACACTTTATCCAAAGAATTGATAATTTAAAGAGATCTTATAAACTACCTGATGAGGAAATTGTTTCTAAGCTAATTTCTTTATTTTCCAATGTAGCCTTGATGTGGTATGAATCTGTCCTCTTAGATAACAATCATTATACATGGAATGATTGGAAATCCTTGATTGAGAATCAGTTTGGTGGTTCAAAATTCAGGTTAGCTCAGCAGAGACTGTATGAGAATACTAGATATGTATCCTCCTCTGTTGAAAAGCCCATTGTTTTTCTGATGAAAATAACTAAAATCCTTAGAGCAATTGATCCAAAGTTGGATTATGATATTTGGGGAGATAAAATCTTGTATAAATTACCAAATTCTCTTAGGGATTTGATTGTTGCTAGAACTGAGCATGTAAGGGAAAATTCTTCTTTCATTAATATCTGTAATGAAGTACTACTCAACCATAGATATGAACCAAAGAATTACCTTAGTAAATCTTATAATGATCAGAATAAACCTTCTATAAAGGTCCCAGAAAAATCTGGTAAACCCTCTGCCCCAGTAGCACCTAAAAAATATGCAACAAATACTTGTTATAAATGTAACAAACCGTGGCAGAAGGGTCATGTTTGTGACAAGAAAATTCATCTTGTTGAACAAAATGAAGACACTGATGAAGTTGAACTTGATGTCAATAATTCTTCCAGTGACTGTGAAAGTAATATCTCCTATGACAATGAATCTGTTAAAGATGTTTTAATGTTGGAACATGATGTCCATTATTTAAATAATATATCTGAAGATTGTGTATTGAATTTATCTTCAGTAGAAAATGCTGAGATAATTAAAGATATTACTAACAATTCTATTCCTATATCCCCTTTAAAGGCACCTGTTATCATTAATGGTAATAATGTTGATGTAGTTCTTGATTCTGGTGCTGGAGGAAGTGTAGTATCTGAAAAAGCTTTGGCTTCAGTGGATAAGGAATATTTGAGTAAATTATTGCCTATAACTTCTGAAAAATGGAGAGGGTATGGTTCTACCTTATTTCCTATTGGCAAATACAAAACCTCTGTATTCTTCAAATATAATGGTGGTTTTGTCAGAGCTATTTGTGAGTTTGTTGTCATGAAAAATGATAATTTGAGCAATTGGTTTATTATGGGAAATGATATTTTAACCATGTTTGGTGTGAAACTGGACCCAGCAAATAATTGCTTTACCTTAGGAATGAATGGGAAAAGAAAATTCAAAATTTCTTCTCCTAGACCTTCTGGGCATTTGTTGAAATCTTGTAACTCACTGACCCAATGTAAAGGTAGAACAACAACTGAAATGGATGATTTATTACATGAAATAAATACTGCTTCTTTTGGTGATCAGTTGACTTGTGAACAAAAAGATTCTATTGTTGCCTCTATTACCTCTTTCCCTATGGCTTTTGCTCATGGTTCTCATGTCTTGGGAATTGTTCACGAAGAAATGAAAATTACCTTATCCTGTAATTTGAGTGATATTCCTCCTACCCTTAAGAAAAAACCATATCCTGCTTCTCCATCAAAAAGAAAAGATATTGAAGATAATATTGGAACATTATTGAAAATGAATATCATTGAGAAAGTGGATGTCACCCCTAAATATTGTGTCATCTCCCCAGTCTTGATTTCTTATGAAAAAGATAAAGCTAGATTATGTGGAGATTACAGAGCTTTAAATACTTATACTGTTGATGATATTTATCCTTTACCCAGAATTAATTCAATACATGCTACCTTGCAAGGTGCAAAATTTATTAGTTGTCTGGATGGTAATAAAGGTTATCATCAAGTTCCAGTTGAGAAAAATTCTCAAAATTTTTTGCTTATTGCTACTCATATGGGAATATATAAGTATGTTAGGATGCCATTTGGCCCTAAAAATGCTCCTTCAGTTTTCCAGAAAGTCATGGATAACACTTTCCATCAAGAAATTATTGAAGGTTGGCTCATGGTTTATATTGATGATATTATTGTTTTTTCTAAAACTTTTGATGAACATATGATTCACTTGAATAGAGTTTTCCAAAAAATGGATGAAATCAATATGACCTTATCTTTAAAAAAGTGTAAATTTGGTTCTCAATCTTTGAAAGTCCTTGGCCATGTTGTGTCAGGCTTACAAATTTGTGTAGACCATAATAAAGTTGCTGCCATTCAAAATGTGAAAGCACCAACTTCTGTAAGAAAAATCCAAAGTCTTTTGGGTATGTGTGGCTATTATAGACAATATATTAAAAATTATCAGGTCATAGCCTTGCCTCTTACAAAACTAACCAGAAAAGATGTTGCTTTTCTCTGGAATAATGACTGTCAGAAAGCTTTTAATACATTGAAAAGTTGCTTAATGACAGCCCCTATATTGGCTCTTCCAGATTTTAACAAGCCATTTGTACTTTATACAGATGCTAGCTTTATTGGTCTGGGTGCTGCCCTTCACCAAAAGCAAATTATTAATGATAAATCCTCAGAAGTTGTAATTTGTTATATTTCAAGAACCTTAAGAAATAGTGAATTGAAATATGGTGCCACTCAATTGGAGTGCTTAGCAGTTGTTTGGGCTCTTGAGAAACTTCATTACTACTTGGATGACCAAAAATTTGAGTTGGTAACTGACTGTAGTGCTGTGAAATCTCTCTTAAACCTCAAAACACCTAACAGACATATTTTCAGGTGGCAACTTGCTGTTCAAGAATACAGAGGAAGGATGACTATTATCCATAGAGCTGGAAATATTCACTCTAATGTTGATATGCTCTCCAGATTTCCTCTGCCAAATAATGACTCCAATCCTGCTTATGTACCTGAAGATGATACTGTTCATATACATGGTATATTTATAGTTGATATGGAAGAAGAGTTATTACAGTTAATACTGGATTCATATGATAAAGATTCTGACTTAAATAAATTAGTTACTATTTTGAATGATCCTAAGAATGCTTCAATTCAAGCATTAATAAAAACTCTTCCTGCAAAGTACCAAAATGCTTTAAATAAAGGAAAGTTTTCTATTGAAGATGGTTATATATATTATAGAAGGAAGCTTACCAATATAATTGTTATTCCTCCTTCAATGAAAGAAACTATCCTCAAACTTTGTCATGATGACATATTAGCTGGTCATTTTGATCTTGAAAAAACATTGATTAGAATCAAAAACACTGCATGGTGGGCTAATATGTCTGAAGACACAAAATTATATGTTGAATCTTGTGATTCCTGCCAAAAATCTAAAAGGTTAACAGGTAAGAGAGCAGGGTTATTACAGCATATTGAAGCACCTAGTGCTCCCTGGCAAATCATTAATATGGATTTTGTCACTGGTCTTCTTGTTGCAGGAAAAGACAGCTTTAACTCTTGTTGGGTAATAGTGGATAGATTCACAAAAATGTGCAAATTTATTCCAACCCACAAAGATGTATCAACCAAAGAATTAGCTTTCTTATGGTGGTCTTACATGTTTAATATTATTGGTTTTCCAAAAGCCATTATCTCTGATAGGGATCTGAAATTCACTTCTGAGATTTGGACCTCTTTGATGGATATTTGTGGCTGTGAGTTAAAATTGTCTACAGCTCACCATCCTCAGACTGATGGTCTAGCTGAAAGAATGATTCAAACTTTGGAAGATATGATTAGAAGGTATTGTGCCTTTGGTTTAGAATATAAAGACAATGACAGATTTACTCATGATTGGGTCACTCTTTTGCCTGGTCTTGAATTTGCATATAATAGCACTGTTCATTCTGTCACTGAGAAAAAGCCTTTTGAGCTTTGGTTAGGTTATGTCCCAAACACTCCTGCTCAGATTCTCAATAATAAATTACCTAAGTTGGAACTACACCCTGGTGTAAAATCTTTTATGCAAATGCAACAGCTATGCAGAAAACATGCTCAGAGTTGTATTGATAAAGCATTTGAATATGAAAAGAAAAGATGGGATAAATCCCATAAAGAATACACATTTAACAAGGGTGATGAAGTGTTGATCTCTACTGTCCATTTCAATTTACAAGGTAACCAAAAATTAATTTGTTGTTAAAAGAATGGTTGGTGATAATGCAGTAGAAGTTGTATTGTATTCTCCATATGATAGGAAACATCCTGTCTTTCCCATTTCTTTGCTTAAACCTTATACTTCCAACAGTGACTTATTTCCAAAAAGAAGAGGAAGACCTAAGAAGAACCCTCAGGAAGTCACAGAAATAGCAGAAATTGATAAAATTCTCAATGATAGAATTATCACTTCTGAGAGAGGTACTGAATATTTATTGAGATATAAGAACAAATCATCTGAACATGATGCATGTATACCTGGCAAGGAAATTTCAAATCTGCCTGCTCTGTTGAAAAAATACAAAAAGAAAAAATCTTAGCATTTTTTTTTATTGTTTTTTTAGAGTGAGGGAGTGTCAGCCAGGCTATTCCAGGAGTCCAGTAAATGATATATAAATTATAAAACCTTAAAGAGTGGGTAAGAATTGTATTTAATGAATATAACTTAATATTTTATTGCATAATGAAATTATATAAGTATTTTATTATATACAAGTGTTACATTAAATTTATTGGTTATATATATTTTTATATACAGTTAAATTGAACATAATATAATATATTCTACAAATAATGGCGCATTTTTATGTATTTAATAATTATAAATCTATATTTAATTAATTGAAAAAACATATATTATAATTATAAGTGTAAAATTGACTTATAATATATTTAAATTAATTATTTAAATTTATATATTAAATAACACCTCTCATATAATACTAAACAATAATTAATGACGCTTCTTTTCACCCTTAATTGTGTTAGAAAAAACAAATAAATTAATTTATACTAAATTGAGATTAATTACATGATTTGTTGCGTCAAAGTATTTTTTGTTTCACTTAAAATATCCTTTAATCAGATTGTACCATCTGTTTGGAATTATTTTTCTCATAGTTCCTATGTTCCAATCTTGTTTAGTTATTCACTATTTTCACTTACTGATTTGGGAATTAATGGCGGGGAAATTGGATTCTTAATTGGGGTTTTAATTAATTGTTTCATGTTTTTCTCTATATTGTTATGTTTCATTTACTCTTTTGATATATTTGTTTTATTCCATTCTAATCATTGTATTTACAAAGATAGTAGCGCTTCAGAGGACCCATTGCCTATAAAAGGGCCTTGGATAATCCCCTGTAGCCTCATCACTTATTAGACACTCAACAAATTAAATAACCATTTTATTACGTTTATATTTTTTTATTAGTAATACAAATCTAATTAAAATTCTATACAACAAATTAAAGGTTGCTTTAAGTCTGATAGTAATTAAAAGTGTTTTCCACGCAGAACCCTTACATTTAATAATATTATTGTTAATAAAATCTAAGTTTTTGTCACCTCTCAAAATTGCTCACCGTTGTTTCCCTCTCAAATAAATTAAATATATATTTTTGATTTATTTCTTTATCTTCCCTTGTCCTCCTCCTTCTCTCCTCCTTTTTCTCCTATTTTTCTTACCTCTTCTAGACGACTGACTGACAACATTAGTACTTACATCAACGTAACTCTAAGCTATAATTTATATTAATATTTGTATCCACCTCTTATAACTTGAGTAAAACAAATCAAAAGATTAAGAAATACGTACCTTGCCTTTGAAAGCCTATTAAACCACTTAAAATCCTTGTAGAACCTTCAGCTAAATCTTCTAGACCAAGAGACCCCTTGACAATTGGAGGCCTTTCCGAATCATCGACGGCGCATTGTTACTTGAGGCGGGATATTGTAGGGACCATTGCTATTCAAGGTACCTGTAAGGATGAGTGAACGACAAAATGACAAACGTCATATATCAAGTGACAAAAATTTTTGCTGCAAACGGGAATCAAACCGCGCTCTAAAACTTAGGTTCATATTTTGACTAAACGTCGTATATTTTGTGGTAATTATTGAAATTACTATTTGTGGGTCACTTTTCACTCTTCATTCTCTACGTATTTCCTTTTACTCAGCACTCTGTAAGTGGCATTAATTTGCTCATTTTACAGGGGGAGGTGTCTAGTAAATTGGAATTTTATTTATTATTATTATTATTTTTTATTTTTCCTAGTTGAAAATAATAGAGCAATTGTGTTCTTAGTCATAGAAGTAATAAAAATTATATTTTAAAATTAATTATTATAATTTTCAGTTGACTTTTGTCCTGATAAATTAAATTTTATTTGTTCCAGTTGACAAATTGTCCTGAAAATAAAATTTTTATATAATTAATAAAATTCATATTTAATTATTTCAGTTGACATTAAGTCCTGGTAATTAATTATTTTTTTCAGTTGATTTAAAATCCTGATAAATAATTATCATAAAATTGTTAATAAAAAATTTAAATTTATTTCTTCAGTTGATTATTTTATAATCCTGGTTTTAAATTGTTTTGAATTAATAAATTGATCATTTTTTTAGTTGATTTTTTATCCTGAAAGATTTTTATTTTTTTTCAAATTAAAAATAAAAATAAAAACTAATTGAACTTATTGTCTCCCTCCCTCATTTCAGTTAAATTTAAAAAAATGACTGACCAAGGTGTTTCTGCTGCACGTGAAGAGGAACTGACTTAATTGATTATGATGAGGCTACTTCTGTGAGTTCTCCTTTAACAAGAAAATTATCTCAAATTAATCAATCATTGCCCCAAACAGGATGTAGAGATGGAGGAAGTGGAAATCCTGGTACAAGCAACTCAGGATCAGAAACCTGTAATAAACCCCCCAGAAGAACTTCCAAAAGGCTTCAGAATAAAAAAGATGCCACTACCTGAACAGGTAAAGAATCTGTCAACACACATAAACGAATTAAGGACAGAAAACTTGAGATTGAGGTCAAGAGTATATGCTCTGGAGGAAAAGGTAAGAAAGATAGATGCCTTTCTTTAATAGAAGAGGAAACCTCATCCCCCCAGGAATCATCAACAATTGGCTCCCCAGCAGCCAGAGAAAGTGGAAGTATCCAAGTGGCAGTGGGATTGGCTGAACACTCAGTGGGATTACCTGTCTCAAAATCAGCATCAGCTTCCTCAAGCAGGTCCATCAAGACCCAGCCAAGTCAACCCCACACCTCCTCACCCCTATCAAGGAGGCAGAAGAAGAAAAAACAATATGGTCTTGCCCAGAAAACCTTGGTAAGCCCCTCTATTAGTTCTCAAGTGCCATTTCTTGTAGCTGATTCTTTTCCTTCAGGTAAATCTGAGAGGGAAGATGAAACCTTGAGACCAGTAGAGGCTGGGAGTAGTAGACAAATCACTCATGTATCTAATCCTTTACTTTTAATTGCTACTTCAATAATTAATCCTGATATGGCTGTGATTGATGAAACTCTTGATCCTGAGTTTTATGAGAATCTAAAAAGTTAATCTGTCTCCTTATTGAGAAACACTCCAGATGTAGCAAAGATTAATGATGAGTATTTGAGAGATATTATTGCAAAGGAAAATCATATTATGAACAATATGCAATTAACTCAGATTTTAATGGTTTATTAACTGAGCAAGGGTATCAATCATTAAGGAGTGAATTGCAGAAAGTTTCTGATGATTTGTTTAATTATAAAGCAACTCATGAAAAGAAGGTTGCTTTGTGGCAAAATATTAAAAATTATTTGTCCAAATTAAAAGACACTCACCACGGGAAATCTGGGGGTGAACTGCTAGCAGTTCCCTCTTTTTGAAACTATTAGGAATTTGTCAGGAAACTGTTGGGAAACCATCCTGAAACTGTCAGAAAGATGTTTTTAAATCTGATGAAAAAACATTGAAAAAATAAAGTGTCACAGATTGAATCCAGAACAATCCCTCCTTGAGCAGAGCTTAAGAACCACATTGAACATAAGTTAATCTCAGGTTTGGCAAAAGCTTGAACAATATCACTTAGCATACCTTAATATTCAAATATTAAACTTGAATATATGTTGCGTGTATGATATAGATGCATATGCATTTGAATTTGCATGGTGGATACTTATTGCATGCTAAAAATTGATGTGAAATGCCTATCCAAAGTGTATGCATAATGACTATGAAGAATAAATATGCATAAAATATATGCATAAAAATACGCATAAAAAATATGCATAGTGATTATGCATAAAAAATATGCATAGTGATTATGCATAAAAAATATGCATATTGAATATGCATAAAAATATGCATATTGAATATGCATTAAAAATATGCATATTGAATATGCAAAAAAAGGTGCATATATGTATATGAATAAAATATATTAATAAGCATATAAATCTGTATAATGAATATGCATATGAATATGCATAAATATGCATAATGATTGAAAAATGCAAAAAAAATGATGCTTAACGAGTATATTTTATGCATAAATAGAAATATGCAATATGAATTCATATTGCATACAGATAACACTGGCAAGCCATTTTGACCAAAACTCATACTAAATTTTCATTCTGGACTAAAGGTGTGAGGGAAAGAAGAAAAACAGTCCGATGTTAGAAAAATGCTACATGCACTCATTTTGTAGCAGAGCAAATGAGAAGTGCTGAATTACGGTTGGTGCCCATAATTTAGTATGATATCATAATTTTATTTAATTGTTTTCAATATTGAAAAGACTTTAGGTCGGTTGGTATGGATCTAGCTGTGCCAGGGTCTAATCTAATTATTTTAACAATTTCTTAATAATTAACAGGTTGTATTTTTTGTGGGATATTGGATATGATAAGGTCTTTTGTAAAAAAAAAACTTATATTGTTTAAAAATATTCCTGAATCAGATGTGGGATAATCACTACAAAAAATTGTAGTACTGTGGGCAATAAAATATATGCACAAGCAGTAAAGAAAGGACCAAGTGAACCCTTTTTGTGCAGTGGGAATCATTAGAGTGGAATTGTGGATGAAAAATATAATTCATTATTACCATTTTATTTAATCAAAAAATTTATAATATTAAAAAGAACTATTGATTAATTGGTATTTGACCTTTGTGCCTCACTCATATTTATCATTTGATTGATTTTTGTCACCATTATGTTATTAATATTATAAGTATAGCAAAAACTCGTGTGCCAAATGCATACCGGGTGATGTTACACCTTTTATAATATTATTAAATAAAGGTAAAAAAATATGAAAATGATTTGTTTTACAAAAAATAAATTGATATCCAAAAGCAATATGAGGGATAAAAAGGTAAAATTAAAGGGATCAAATATGAAATAAAAAATTAAAGTGAAATTCCTCCCATCAAGAGCAAGTAGACATGATGGGGTGAACACCCGCCAGTGGCACTAAACTTGGACTATAATTTCTTTTTTGTAAAAATAAAAAAAAATCCACTGGAGCTTTACCAAAACTTCAGGATGACAATTTTACCATATCAAACAACTTCTAGTGCAATTATTGAAGAAAAATTCATTTTCATTGCAATAGAGAGAATTGATTACATCAGACTGCATGTGACCAAAAGTGTCCAGCACAAGTTTGGCCGAACTTGTGCTGGACACTTTTATGATGGATGTTAGCTAGGGTGGAATTTTTCTTCAGTTCATCTGGTATTTCTTATAAACATTTCCACTGGTATTTGATCTTTGTGCCTCACTCATATTTATCATTTGATTGATTTTTTGTCACCATTATGTTTTAATATTATAAGTATAGCAAAAACTCGTGTGCCAAATGCATACCGGGTGATGTTACACCTTTTATAATATTATTAAATAAAGGTAAAAAAAATATGAAAATGATTTGTTTTACAAAAAATAAATTGATATACAAAAGCAATATGAGGGATAAAAAGGTAAACTTAAAGGAATCAAATATGAAATAAAAAATTAAAATAAAATTACTGCCATCAAGAGCAAGTAGACATGTTGGGGCAAATGTCCACCAGTGAGGCTAAACTTGGACTATAATTGCTTTTTTGAAAAACAAAAAAGTGCCAATCTGAGGTTTAAAAATACTTCAGCATAACCATTTAGCCATATCAAACAACTTCTAGTTCAATGATTGAGAGAATTGATCACACCAGACTGCATGTGACAAAAAGTGTCCAGCACAAGTTTGGCCGAACTTGTGCTGGACACATTTATGACGGAGAGTAGCTAGGGTAGAATTTTTCTTCAGTTAATCTGGTATTTCTTATAAACATGTCCATTGGTACTTGATCTTTGTGCCTCACTCATATATATCATTTGATTAATTTATTGTCACCATTATATTATTAATATTATAAGTATAGCAAAAACTCGTGTGCCCAACACATACCGGGTGATGTTACACCTTTTATAATATTATTAAATAAAGGTAAAAAAATATGAAAATGATTTGTTTTACAAAAAATAAATTGATATACAAAAGCAATATGAGGGATAAAAAGGTAAAATTAATCTCAAAGAAATCAATTATGAAAAACAAAATACTAGTAAAATTCTTGCTCTCAAGAGCCAGTAGAAGTGTTGAAAAAAATGGGAGCCATCAGGGCTAAATTGTAATAAGTGACCTTTTTCTTAAAGATAAAAAATTATACACCTGAGGTTGGGAAGAACAACAGGTGGATGATTCAGCTAAACAAAACTACTTGTAGTGAAGTTTAATAAAAAAATGTTTTTTTGTTGCCATATAGAGAATTGATCCCATCTGACTGCATGTGACTAAAAGTGTCCAGCACAAGTTTGACCAAACTTGTGCTGGACACTTTTATGATGGAGAGTAGCTTGGGTGGAAATTTTCTTCAGTTCCTTCATCTTGTATTTCTCATAAACATGTCTACTGGTATTTGATCAGTCTGTATCTTTCATATTTATCATCCGATTAATATTTTATCACCATTATAGTATTAATGTTATTAGTATAGCAAAAACTTGTGTGCCAAATGCATACCATGTGAAGTTATACCTTCAATAATTTTTTAAAATAGACGTAAATAAATATGGAAAGGATTAGTTTTACAAAAATTAAATAGAAATTTAAAAGTAAAAAGAGGAATAAAAGAGTAAAATAAAAGTCAAAGAGTTAAAATATGAAAAAAATACTGGTAAAATTCCTGCTATCAAGAGCCAGTAGAGGTGTTAAAGCAAATGGGAGCCATCAAGGCTTAATTGTAATAAGTGACCTTTTCTTTAAAGATAAAAAATTATACACCTGATATTGGGCAGAACAGCAGGTGGATGATTCAGCTAAACCAAACTACTTATAGTGAAATTTGATAAAAAACTTTTTTGTTGCCATACAGAGAATTGATCCCATCTGACTGCACATGACCAAAAGTGTCCAGCACAAGTTCGGCCAAACTTGTGCTGGACACTTCTATGATGGAGAGCGGCTGGGGTAGAATTTTTCTTCAGTTCATCTGGTATTTCTTACAAACATGTCTACTGGTATTTTATCTTTGTGCCTCACTCATACATATTGTTTGATTAATTTTTTGTCTTAATTATATTATTAATTATATAAGTATAGCAAAAAATTGTGTGCCAAATGCATACTGAGTGATGTTACACCTTTTATAATATTATTAAAAAAATGTATAAAAATATTAAAATAATTTATTTTAAAAATTATTAATTGATATCCAAGAGCAATATGAGGAATAAAAAATTAATTTAAAGCGATCAAATATGAAAAACGAACTCCAAGTATTATTGCTAATATCAAAGGCCAGTAGAGATGTTGAAGCAAATGAGAGCCGTCAGGGATAAATTGTACTTAATTGATTGTTTTTTAAAGATAAAAAATTGTGTACCTGTGGTTTGGATGAACTCTAGGTGGATAATTCAGCTATATCAAACTAAATCTAGTGAAGTTTCTTATCAAATAATTTTTTTCATTTTCATAGAGAGAATTGATCCCATCTGACTGCACCTGACCAAAAGTGTCCAGCACAAGTTAGGCCAAACTTGTGCTGGACACTTTTATGATGGAGAGTAGCTAGGGTGCAGGTCTTCTTCAGTGCAACTGTTATTTTTTTAAAACATTTCAACTGGTATTTGATCTTTCTGTGTTATTCATATTTTATTATCTGATTAATTATTTGTCATTAGAATTTTATTAATTTTATTAGTATAGATAAAACTTGTGCGCCAAATGCATTCCATGTTATATTACACCTTTTATAATATTATTAAAAAATGTTAAAAAAATATGAAAATGATTTCTTTTCCAAAATTATAAATTTATATCCAAATGTAACATGAGTGATAAAAAAGTAAAGTAAAAGAGATCAAATATGAAAAAGAAAAATTCAAGAAAAATTCCTGCCTTCAAGAGCCAGTAGAGGTGTTGAAACAAATGGGTGCCATCAGGGCTAAATTTGATAAAATTTAATATTTTTAAAGATAAAAATTTTTTCACCTGAGGTTTGGAAAAACTCAAGGTGGATAATTCAGCCATACCAAACTACTTCTAATGTAATTATTTAGCATTTTTTTAAATTTAATTTCCACAGAGAGAATTGATCCCATCTGACTGCACCTGAACAAAAGTGTCCAGCACAAGTTCGGCCAAACTTGTGCTGGACACTTTTATGATGGAGAGTAGCTAGGGTGGAAGTGTTTCTCAGTACATCAGTTTTTTGTTTTTCACATTTCTTTTGGGTTTTTAACTTTTTTTTATCATTCATATTTATCTTATAATTAATTTTTTGTCACCATATATATTATTAATGTTTCTAGTATAGCAAAAACCTGCATGCCAAATGCAAAATTGGTGATGTTACAACTTTAATAATATTATTATATAAAGTTAAAAAAATATGAATATGTTTAGTTTTTAAAAAAATAAATTGATATTTAAAATTAAAAAGAGTAATAGAAAAGTAAAATGAAAATAAATGGGATCAAATACGAAATAAAAAATACAAGTAAAATTTTTACTATCAAGAGCCAAAAGTGGTGTTGGGACAGTTGGGGACCCCTAGGTCAAGACTTGGTCTAAACTTACTTATATGTATAGCTTACAAATTTTGAACTGAGGTTTGGACAGACTTCCAGGGGACTATTTTACAATATTAAACATTCTTTACTTCAATAATTGAGTGAAATATAATTTTTATTGCCATAGAGAGAATTTATCTCATATGACTTCATGCAACCAAAAGTGTCCAGCACAAGTTTGGCCAAACTTGTGCTGGACACTTTTATAATTGAGAGTAGGCATACAGCAAATCTTCTTAAACTCAAAAGGGATTTCTTATAAACATTTCCACTGGAATTTGATCTTTCTGTGTCATTTAAATTTACCATTTGATTAATTTTTTGTCATCATTATATTGTTAACGTTATTACTATTGTCAGCCTAAATATCCTTAGGACTGAGTATTTCTTATGCTTAAAATAAGATAACCTTAATTAGATTAAGCTTATATCTTAAAAATAAGGTTAAAATAATAATATATATTATTTTATTATATATATATATAATTATTATTCTATTATATAATTTATAATAGTTTAAATAGCTTATCCATGGCCTAATAATACTTATTAAGGTGTTAATGGAGTCATAATATACTTATCTTAAGTGATATGAAGTAATTATTGACATACATAAGCTTATATGTATACATAAACCTCATATTCAGTGAAATATGCAGTATATTATGTATATTTAGGTATATAAGTGGGTTTTAGCCCCTTAATAGCCTATAACCTTTGTTTTTCTGCTTATTTTAGGTCATATGGACGAAATCAGTGGACTCACAACGCCTACAGAAGCATAGACACCTATATCAGGCGCATACACCCAGTTTGGACAACTAAAATTACTTCCTTGGATGGTTATTCACGGATTTATGGGTTGGAAATATGTTTTTGGGTTAATGTGGATGCTTGGGGATGTTATTGGGGGCTTGGACATTTTATTTGTTTCCTTTATATGCTTTTAGTTTCATTAAATCTCTTTTTGATCTTTTATTTTACCTGTTTCTTTATGGTATCCGCTTTTATCTGGGTTTTCTAATTATGGTATGGCTCTGTGTTATTATTAATAGTGATGGAGGGTCCTTACTGGAGGTCTGGGTGTTGAAACTGCTTGAAGTGGACGCCATGGGGAGGTGATGGGCCCTCACAGTGCTGTAATTGCCGGGGATAGCAGTGACATCATCTGGATTGAAGGTCTGTGCACTCCAGTGGATTTGGGTATAAGTAAGGAGGGATTTTGACGGTTTATAATCATCATTCAATTACTACACTTCAAACAAACACTACACTACAATTATTAACATCTAGAAATATATTATAAAGCCCTTATAAATTGATATTATCTTTATAAAAGCTATAACTATATTTTATTCTTCTATTTTCCACCACTAGCACGCATTTAAATCCAAGTATTGTGAGTTTAATTTGAGTATAACTATTCTATTAGTCTTCCCCTGAGGTTTAATCACTAAATCATTTATTAATAAGTAGTAGGACCATAAAATAACACTATTATATCATACTTATATACTAGACAGTACTGACAATTGGGGGTCTTTCCTTATATTTTACTTATTATTTAGTATAAGCCTTGGGACGTGATTTTTACCTTAGTACAACTCAAAATTAACCAAATATTTGGGTCTGCTGCATATTAGTGGGTCATCATAACTCATTGATTGCGGAAAAGAATCCTTATAATAATTGTACTAATTTTTTATCATAAAAATTAGATATTTACAGTAGTAACTGTACCCAATATAAACCCAATTTCACTTGGTATTTGGACACCAATATAACACCCAATAAAATTGGTATTTGGCTAAAGCTTGGTAAGCTAATTATTCACCCTTATAGAGGTCTAGTTAAACTTATTATTATATTTTTAACAGATTTTTTCGAATTTTTCTTATATTTTATTTAAATAAATAAAGATATAAATTCAGGGTAAGCTCCATTGCTTTTTTATTAGTAATATAATTGCTAATATTATTTGTCTACTAATTCCACAGAGTTTTTTCCTTTTGTAGACGTAAAATATTGTTATTCTGAACAATATGAGTGCTCCTCAGGATAGTGTAAGTGAACAGCCTGCTTATAATACCAGGTCTAAAGCTAATAAAAACTTTCCAGGACATCACCATGGAGGGACAACAGTACCCCCAACCAGAAAGCATGAGTATAGAGGAAAAGGACGCCCTCTTAAAAAAGATAACTATCAAAAAGACGTCTCCTCCTCTTCAGGATCAACTGTCCCACCTGGCCAAACAGGTTCTGAAGCTAGAGGAATCAAAATCTCTCATGTTCAAAGAAGTAGAGCAGTTGCAAAACAATTGCAAGGTAGGATTTCAGCAGATGAATCAGGCAATGGCAGAATTAAAGGGAGGCCTGCCCAGTCAATCAAATCAGCAACCCCCTACCCAAGGAGGGTCCACTCACTCCCAGGAGAAAATCCTGGTAGACAAATGGAAATGGGACTGGTTTCACCAACAGTGGACAAGCCACAGTTGCAACAGGGATCCACCCCCTCATCTGACTTCCTCAGCTCACCCTTACAAGGGAAAAAGCGCCAAAAATCAGGCCTGGCAACCATCCCTTG
The DNA here is from genome assembly GCA_030280995.1 of Hemileia vastatrix. Lineage (NCBI taxonomy): Eukaryota > Fungi > Basidiomycota > Pucciniomycetes > Pucciniales > Zaghouaniaceae > Hemileia > Hemileia vastatrix. The sequence goes on along the minus strand of JASXTE010000001.1, from coordinate 30,055,013 downwards.
GTAAGTAACTTACCCCCTCAGATTAAACATAATACTGATAATTACAATATAGGTAATTCTATTGATGTTAAATCTGTACAAAAAATAGAGGAGGATTTAAGAAATTTGGGTTTTAGAGTAGATACACCTGACTTGTCTTTTATCCATAATAACAGTACTATATACAATGATAATACAGTTAATCCTCAGTTGCAACCACCTACTAGTGAGATGAGTAGTTCACAGGAGAGTGAGAGAATTGAAAAGGAGGACATGGAATATTTTAACAATAATCCAACTGTCCATAGAATTGTTTCAGCATTGTGGAATAGAATGACTGATTGTGAGGAACAGACAGTTAAGCTCACTAGTGATACAATTTCATCCTTAACATTGAACATTTCTCAATTAGCAACACGTAATAAAGAATTAGAGAAAGAACATTTGTCTCTAACTCTTAAATATGATTCATTAAGTAATAAATATAATGACCTTTCAAACAAATTTTGTGAGTTAGAAAAATTATATGAAACACACTTATTAAAAACTGAATCAAGAACAAAGTTATCTTTTGCACAGACAAATCAAAGTGTCTCTGAGCTGCTACAAAGATTAACTAAAGTTGAGATTGAAACTGCCAATCTACTAATGAACCAGGATAATCATAAGTATAATCAATATAATAATAATCCTTTCATTGGCAAAAGTGAATCTCATTCCTTCCCTGTACCACCACAATTAAAACCATCTGGTGGTAGTGTCAAATCTGAAAATGTAAGTCACAAATCCGTGCAGGAAGAAATACAAGACCATTTATCAAAAGTAAATGAGTTGTTGAATTTACCTAAGATTAGTGAGATAAAATCCAATCAGAAGAACTGGCCTAAGATAGATCAGTACCCAACTTATGATGGGGAAGCCAGCTCTGATTGGCAACATTTTATTCAAAGAATTGACAACTTGAAATTCTCATATAAGTTACCAGATGAAGAGATAACATCAAAATTAATTTCTTTATTTAAGGATGTTGCTTTATTATGGTTTGAAGCTGTCTTAAGTGAGGGTAGAGACTACTCTTGGGCTGAATGGAAACAACTTATTGAAAAACAATTTGGAGGTTCTAAATTCAGGCTTACTCAGCAGAGACTGTATGAGAAAACTAGGTATAATCCGTTGAATGGTGACAAACCTATGGTATTTTTAATGACTTTAAACAAAATCTTAAAAGCCATTGAGCCTCATATGGATTTTCACTTATGGAAAGATAAGATAATTTACAAATTACCTATATCTGTCAGAGACATTGTTGTAGCTAGAACATTAAATGTTACTGAATATTCTGACTTTATTAATATTTGCAATGAAATATTATTAAACCATAAGTATGAATCAAGGTATTCCACTTATAAACAAAATGTTGAACCTGTAAAAACTCAGAATTCAAAAACACTTCAGGAGAAGCAGAAAAAACCTACTGCACCTGTAGTACCTAAAAAGTATGAAACAAATACTTGTTATAAGTGTAACAAACCTTGGGTAAAAGGTCACAAATGTGAGAAAAACATAAATATTGTTGAAAATCAACGTGAATCTGAAACTGAAACTGAAAAAAGTAAAGAATCAAGTGATTATGACAGCAATATCTCATATAGTGATGAAAATGAAGTCTGTATGTTGGAAGATGATTTGTCCATCTTTGAAAATCCAATATTAAATATGGACTCAAATGAATCTTTAATGAATTTTGAGGATGCTGAAATCATTAAGGATATACAAGCTGATAACTTTAAAATGACACCTATCACGGTTCCAGCTATCATTTCTGGTGAAAATGTTAATATAGTATTGGACACAGGAGCTGCTGGTTCAGTTGTTTCCACTAATACATTACAGAAAATTGATAGTGAATATAAGGTTAAGCTTGAACCACTTCAGAATAAAAATTGGAGAGGTTTTGGATCAGTACTACACCCCATTGGTAAATACAAAGCTGCTGTTTTCTTTAAACACCAACATGGTTATGTAAGGGTAACTTGTGACTTTGTAGTAATGGATAATACAAATTGTAGTAACTGTTTTATCATTGGAAATGATATTCTGACTAAATTTGGTGTAAAATTAGACCCTGCTAATAACAATTTTACAATTGGCATGAATGGAAAAAGGAAATTTAAAATAAATTCTTTTAACACAGTCTTACACATTGAGTCAGTAACAAATTCCCCGTCTAAAGGAAGAGAATCCAATGAGATGGAACTTCTGGAAACAGAAATTTCAAAAGCATCATTTGGCACTCAGATAAGTAAAACTGAGAAAGATAATATTTTGGAATTAATTAAAGCTTTTCCAATGGCTTTTGCACATGGTACAAATGAACTTGGCCTTGTAAAAGATCATGAAATGAAAATTAGTTTAACCTGTGACATGGATAATATTCCTGCTAGTCTTAAAAAGAAACCTTATCCTGCTTCACCAATGAAGAGGAAAGACATAGAGGATAATATTAAGATGTTATTAAAGATGAACATTCTTGAGAAGGTTGAAACTACACCAAAATATTGTGTAATATCACCAGTGCTGATTTCTTATGAACAAGATAAAGCAAGACTGTGCGGTGATTATAGAGCATTAAATACATTTACAGTAGATGATATTTATCCCTTGCCAAGGATTGCCTCTATACATGCTACCCTTAAAGGTGCTAAATATATAAGTTGCCTGGATGGAAATAAAGGGTACCATCAAATTCCTGTTGAAAAGAATTCACAGAACTTTTTGTTGATAACAACACACATGGGAATTTATAAGTATGTCAGAATGCCATTTGGACCAAAGAATGCTCCATCAGTATTTCAAAAGTTAATGGATATAACATTCCATAATGAAATGATTGAGGGATGGTTAATGGTATACATTGATGACATCATAGTGTTCTCTAAAACTTTTGATGAACACTTAATCCATTTAAGGAAAGTATTTCAGAAAATGGATGAAATAAAAATGACCCTTGCATTGAAAAAATGTAAATTTGGGTTTGAATCTTTAAAAGTGCTTGGTCATATTGTATCTGGCTTACAAATATGTGTAGACCAAAATAAAGTGGCTGCAATAAAGAATATTGGCATTCCTCAAAATGTGAAGGATGTACAATCTTTTCTTGGAATGTGTGGTTATTATAGACAATATATAAAAAACTACCAATCAATTGCTGCACCACTGACCACACTGATAAAGAAATCAGAAGCTTTCATTTGGAATAATGAAAGACAACAAGCTTTTAATAAGTTGAAAGAATGTTTAATGACAGCTCCAATCTTGGGATTACCAGATTTCCAATTACCTTTTGTATTATATACAGATGCAAGTTTTATTGGACTGGGTGCTGCTTTGCATCAAAAACAATTTATTGAAGGTAAAATGTCAGAAGTAGTAATTTGCTATATTTCACGTACTCTGAGAAGTAGTGAATTAAAATATGGTGCTACTCAACTTGAATGTTTGGCAGTAGTATGGGCTCTTGAAAAGCTACATTATTACCTTGAAGACCAAAAATTTGAGTTAATAACTGACTGTAGTGCAGTTAAGTCACTCTTAAACATGAAAACTCCTAATAGACACATGTTCAGATGGCAATTAGCTGTACAAGAATACAGAGGACGGATGACTATTACACATAGAGCAGGAAACTTGCACTCTAATGTAGATCTGTTATCTAGAGTACCTCTGCCTAATAATGATGATAATCCTGCTTATGTTCCTGAATCAGAGATTATTAACATTTATGGCATTTATATTGTAGATCTTGAGGATGAATTTATGCAATCAATTCTTGATAATTATAATTCAGATCCAGACTTAAGTAAATTAACTACAATATTAAATGATCCATCTAATGCTTCAATGAATGTTTTAATAAAAACATTACCAGATAAATATAAAGAGGCATTAGAGAAAGGAAAATTTTCCATTGAGGATGGTTTTATATATTACAGGAAAAAATTAAGTAATGTAATTGTAATTCCCCCTTCAATGAAGGAGTTAATGTTAAGTATATGTCATGATGATATATTAGCAGGTCATTTTGACTACCATAAAACATTAACCAGAGTAAAAAACACAGCTTGGTGGATTAACATGTCTGAGGATGTTCAGAAATATGTTGAAACATGTGATTCTTGTCAAAAATCTAAAAGATTAACAGGAAAAAGAGCTGGTTTATTACAACAAATTGAGCAACCAAAAGCTCCATGGGAAATCATAAACATGGACTTTGTAACAGGTTTGCCAATAGCAGGGCATAAGAGTTATAACTCCTGCTGGGTAATTGTAGATAGATTTACAAAGATGTGTAAATTTATTCCTACCCACAAAGAGGTTTCTGCAAAGGACTTAGCTTTTTTATGGTGGACACAAATGTTAAATACAGCAGGTTTCCCCAAAGCAATAGTTTCTGACAGAGATCCTAAATTTACTTCTGAGTTCTGGACGTCACTTATGGATGTTTCAGGGTGTCAATTAAAACTTTCTACAGCACACCATCCACAAACTGATGGGCTAGCAGAAAGAATGATACAAACCTTAGAAGATATGATAAGAAGATACTGTGCTTTTGGTCTTAATTTTAAAGACAATGACAAATTCACGCATGATTGGGTAACCCTTATCCCAGGTTTAGAATTTGCATACAATAGTACAGTACATTCTGTCACTGGCAAAAAGCCATTTGAGTTATGGTTGGGTTATGTACCTAATACCCCTGCTAAAACTCTTAATAAGTTACCTAGATTGGATATTCATCCAGGTACTAAATCTTTTCTTCAGATGCAAGAATTATGCAGAAAACATGCTCAAGAATGTATAAATAAGGCTTTTGAGTATGAAAAGAAAAGATGGGATAAAGCCCATAAAGAACAAATGTTCAAAGAGGGTGATGAAGTCCTTATTTCAACACTACATTTCAATTTAAATGGTAATGTTAAATTGAAGGATCCATTCATTGGACCATTTGTAGTTAAAAAGATGGTTGGTAATAATGCTGTTGAGGTTATTCTATATGCACCTTATGATAGAAAACATCCAGTATTTCCTATTTCTCTTATAAAACCATACCATTCTAATGATACTGCTCTCTTTCCAAGAAGATCAGGAAGGCATAAAAAGCAACCTGAAGAAATAGTGGAAAAGGCAGAAATTGAAAAGATACTCAAAAAGAGACACCTTACAAAAGAAAAGGGAGTTGAGTATCTACTAAGATTTAAAAATAAATCAAGTGAATATGACCAGTGGATTCCAGAAAATGAAATCTCTGATCTTAAAAATCTCTTGAAAAAATTTAAATCTAAATAATACTGTTCATTCAGTATATGTATTATAAAAATTCTTTTTTATTTTATTATTTCATTCCTTAAGATTAATTAAAATGTCTTAACATTTTTTTTTTATTGTTTTTTTTGGAGTGAGGGAGTGTCAGCCTAAATATCCTTAGGACTGAGTATTTCTTATGCTTAAAATAAGATAACCTTAATTAGATTAAGCTTATATCTTAAAAATAAGGTTAAAATAATAATATATATTATTTTATTATATATATATATAATTATTATTCTATTATATAATTTATAATAGTTTAAATAGCTTATCCATGGCCTAATAATACTTATTAAGGTGTTAATGGAGTCATAATATACTTATCTTAAGTGATATGAAGTAATTATTGACATACATAAGCTTATATGTATACATAAACCTCATATTCAGTGAAATATGCAGTATATTATGTATATTTAGGTATATAAGTGGGTTTTAGCCCCTTAATAGCCTATAACCTTTGTTTTTCTGCTTATTTTAGGTCATATGGACGAAATCAGTGGACTCACAACGCCTACAGAAGCATAGACACCTATATCAGGCGCATACACCCAGTTTGGACAACTAAAATTACTTCCTTGGATGGTTATTCACGGATTTATGGGTTGGAAATATGTTTTTGGGTTAATGTGGATGCTTGGGGATGTTATTGGGGGCTTGGACATTTTATTTGTTTCCTTTATATGCTTTTAGTTTCATTAAATCTCTTTTTGATCTTTTATTTTACCTGTTTCTTTATGGTATCCGCTTTTATCTGGGTTTTCTAATTATGGTATGGCTCTGTGTTATTATTAATAGTGATGGAGGGTCCTTACTGGAGGTCTGGGTGTTGAAACTGCTTGAAGTGGACGCCATGGGGAGGTGATGGGCCCTCACAGTGCTGTAATTGCCGGGGATAGCAGTGACATCATCTGGATTGAAGGTCTGTGCACTCCAGTGGATTTGGGTATAAGTAAGGAGGGATTTTGACGGTTTATAATCATCATTCAATTACTACACTTCAAACAAACACTACACTACAATTATTAACATCTAGAAATATATTATAAAGCCCTTATAAATTGATATTATCTTTATAAAAGCTATAACTATATTTTATTCTTCTATTTTCCACCACTAGCACGCATTTAAATCCAAGTATTGTGAGTTTAATTTGAGTATAACTATTCTATTAGTCTTCCCCTGAGGTTTAATCACTAAATCATTTATTAATAAGTAGTAGGACCATAAAATAACACTATTATATCATACTTATATACTAGACAGTACTGACAACTATAGTAATAACTTGTGTGAAAAATGCATACCAGGTGGTGTTCCATCTTTAATCATATATTATTAAATAAAGGTATAAGAATATGAAAATTATTTATTTTAAAAATTAAAAATTGATATCCAAAGCAATATGAGCAATAAAAAAGTAAAATAAAAGGGATAAAATAAGAAAAAAAAATCTAAGGAAAATTACCAATATCAATAACAAGTAGAGGTGTTAGATCAAATGTGCACCACCAGGGCTAAACTTGCACTATATTTTCTTTTTTTTTAAACCAAAGAAAGTGTCCTGATGAGTTTTGAAAATTCATCAGGAGGACATTTTGGCAATATCAAACTACTTATTGTGCAATGATTGAGCGAAATGTCATTTTCATTTCCATAGAGTAAATTTATCCCATCTGACTGCATGCAACCAAAAGTGTCCAGCACAAGTTCGGCCAAACTTATGCTGGACACTTTTATGATGGTGAGTATCTATGGTGCAGGTCTTCTTCAGTTCATCAGGTATTCCTTATAAACAAATTCACTTGTATATGATCTTTCTGTTTCATTCATATTTATCATTTGATTCATTGTTTTTCACCATTATAATATTAATGTTATTAGTATTGAAAAAATTTGTAAGCCAAATGCATACTGGGAGATGCTACATCTTTCATAATCTTATTAAATAAAAGTAAAAAAAATATGAAAATTATTAGTTTTACAATAAATTAATTGATATTTGAAAGCAAAAACAGGAATAAAAAAGTAAAATAAAAGTGATTAAATATGAAATTAAACATTCAAATAAAATTTCTGCCATAAAAGATAATTTGAGTTTTCAGACCAAATTTGCACCACCAGTTCTAGATTTGGAATATGTTTTCTTTTTTTTAAAATTAATAAAAGTGTCCACCTGATGTTTTCCAAAAAAGCAGGAGGATATTATAGCAGTATAAAGCTACTTCTTGTGCGATGATTGAGAAAAAATTCATTATAACTTCCATTGAGTAAATTTATCCCATCTGACTGCATGCAACCAAAAGTGTCCAGCACAAGCTCAGCTGAAATTGTGCTGGACACTTTTATGATGGAGAGTAGCTAGGGTGCAAGTCTTCTTCAGTTAATCTTATATTCATTTTAAAAATGTCTATGGGTATTTGATCTTTCTGTGTCATCCATATTTATTATTTGATTATCTTTTAGTCACCATTATATTATTAATGTTTTTAGTATAGCAAAAAAATGTGTAATGAATGTATACCAGATGATTTTACAAATTTAATAATATAATATAATAAATATAAAAAAATGTGAAAGTCATCAGTTTTACCAAAATAAAATTGATATTTAAAAGCTAAAGGATAAATAAAAGGGTAAGATTAAAATTAAAGAGATCAAACATGAAATAAAGATATTAAGTATAATTTCTGCTATCATGAGCCAGTAGAGGCTTCAGAAAAAATGGGCACCATCATAGATTAACATGGATCAAATTTACTTTTTACCAAAGGAAAAAATTGTCTACCTTAGGTTTGGACAAACTTCCAGGGGACAATTTGTCTATATAAAACTACTTTCAGTGCAATGATGGAGTGATAATTCAGTCTCATTTCCATAAAAAGAATTGATTGCGTCTGATGGCATGCAACCAAAAGTGTCCAGCACAAGTTTGGCCAAACTTGTGCTGGACACTTTTATCATGAAGAGTAGCCAGGGTGGAAGTCATTTTTAATCATCTGAAATTTCTTATAAACATTTCCACTGTTATTAAATCTTTGTGCCTCACTCATATTTATCAATTGATTAATTTTTTGTCACCATTATATTATTAATATTATCAGTATAGCAAAAATTGTGTGCCAAATGAATACTGGGTGATGTTACACCTTTTATAATATTATTAAATAAAGGTAAAAAAATATGAAAATGATTTATTTTACAAAAAATAAACTTCTATCCAAAAGCAATATGAGAGGAATAAAGTAAAATAAAAGAAATCAAAGATGAAAATTAAAATCCAAGTTAAATTCCTGCCATAAACAGAAAAAAGAGATGTTGAATTAAATTAGAACAATCAGGGCTAAACTTGCACTAAAATTTCTTTTTTGTAAAAATAAAAAAAAAATCCACTTGAGCTTTACCAAAACTTCAGCATGAAAATTTTGCCATATCAAACTACTTCTAGTGTAATTTTATATCAAAAATTTATCTTCATTTCCATAGAGAGAATTGCTCCCATCTGACTGCCCCTGACCATAAGTGTCCAGCACAAGTTTGGCCAAACTTGTGCTGGACACTTTTATAATGGAGAGTAGCTAGGGCAGAATTTTTCTTCAGTTCATCTAGTATTTCTTACAAACATGTCTACTGGTATTTTATATTTGTTCCTCACTCATTAATATCATTTGATTAATTTTTGGTTGCCATTATATTATTAATTTTATAAGTATAGAAAAAACTCATGTGCCAAATGCATACCAGGTGATGTTATGCCATTTATAATATTATTAAATAAATGTATAAAAATATGAAAATAGTTTATTTTAAAAATTATTAATTGATATCCAAAAGCAATATTAGGAATAAAAAATTAAGTTAAAGGGATCAAATATGAAAAAAGAAATCCAAGTAATATTCCTACTATCAAAGGCCAGTAGAGGTGTTGAAGCAAATGAGAGCCATCAGGGATAAATTGTACTAAATTGACTTTTTTTCAAAGATAAAAAATTGTGCACCTGTTGTTTGGATGAAATCTAGGTAGAAAATTTGGCTATGTAAAACTACTTCTAGTGAAGTTTTTTATCCAAAAATTTTTTTTCATTGCCATAGCAAGAATTGATCTCATATGACTGCAACTTACCAAAAGTGTCCAGCACAAGTTTGGCCAAACTTGTGCTGGACACTTTTTTGATGATGAGTATCTAGGGTGCAGCTCTTCTTCAGTTCAACTGGTATTTTTTTAAAACATATCCACTGGTATTTGATCTTTCTGTTTTATTAATATTTTATCATTTGATCAATTTTTTGTTACCAGTATATTATTATTTTTATTAGTATAGCAAAAAAACATGTGCCAAATGCTTACAGGGTGATGTTAAAACTTTAATAATTCTATTAAATACAGGTAAAAAATTATGAAAATGATTTGTTTTACATAAAATTAATTGATATCTAAAAGAAAAAAAGGGATAAAAAGAAATAGGTTGAGTAATAGGGATTTTATATGAAATTCAAAACTCAAGCTAAATGCCTACTTTCAAGGCTCAGAAGAGGTGTTGGATAAAATGGGCATCATCAGGAATAAAATTTTACTTAATTTGATTTTTTGAAAAACTAAATGAAGTTTTCAACTGATTTTTTTCCAATATTTAGTTGGACACTTTATCTATATCAAATTACTTCTAGTACCATGATTGACCAAATTAAATCCTCATTTCCATATGCAGAATTGATCCCATATGGCTGGACCAGGCCAAAGGTGTCAACCACAGGTTTGAGAATTCTTCTGGTGGACACTTTTATGATGGACAGTAGTAGGGTGCAAGTCTTCTTTAGTTAATCTAGTATTCCTCATAAACATTTCCAACTTATTTTTGGCCAAAAATCAGGTTGAAAGTTTTTCCATATAAAATTACTTCTAATGCCATGATTGACTAAAAATTGATTCTCATTGCCATATAGAGAGTTGATCCCATATGACTGGATCTGGCAAAAGTGTCACCACAATTTTTGATAAACTTAAGTTTGAAAATTTTATGATGGAAAGTAATTGCAAGTATTTTTCATTTCATCAAGTAATCCTCATAAACATTTCCACCTGTATTTTGCCCAAACTTCAGGTGGACACTTTGGCCATATTAAATTAATTCTAGTTCCATGTTGATAAAAAACTGATACTTATTGCCATATATAGATATTAAACCCATCAGACTGTGCCTTTCCAAAAGTGTCTACCTGAATTATGGCTAAACCTCAGTTGGACACTTTTATGATGCAGAGTAGCTAGGGCAAAAGTATTCTTCAGTTAATTTGGTATTCATAATAAATTTATCCTCCTGAATTTTAACCTAACTTGAGGTGGACAATTTGGGAAAGCACCAGTTAGTCACTATCCATCAAAAAAGTGTTCACCAAAATTTTGGCTAAACTTGTGGTGGACCCCTTTGATAAGCCACAGTCAGATGAGATCAACTCTTCAGATGGGAATGAGGATGATGTTTTGGTCAATCATGGAAATAGGAGTAGTGTGATGTGGCCAAATTACCCCCCTGAAGGTCAGACAAACCTCAGAAGGACACTTTTTAGCAGGTAGTAACTGAGAAAAATCCATTTATCAGAAGGAAAATCTTTTATTGGATAGATGCCAAGGTTTCATACTTGTGTATTATGGTCAGTATTAATTTTGAAAGTGTCTGTCCAAGCAATTTCATTGCCCATCATGACTCATTTTGTTTTAAATGTTTCAAACTGCGTGATACAGTATTAAGGTGTCACATAGTATAATTAAGTTCTATTACGTGCTTTCCTATGATGCCTAAATTTATAATTTAATATCTTACATAATAATTTTTTTATATAAATTCATCAATATTTTATTTTATTATCAAATTTAATAGAGCAAGTATCCTGAATTATTATATATGCATAAGCTTAGGTTAGATCAATTTGTGCTCAATTTGTGCTCATCAGAGGACCAATATCAAGTTCTGGAGGATCAACTTGTGCATAATTTGGAATCAGTTGATATTCTGTCTATAATCAATCTGAGAATAAATGTAAATCTAACTCTAATTTACTTATGTTTATAAAGTATTCATAAACCTGGCATATTTAAGGGACACTCTAAATTTCAAGAGAGGGGATTGCTAGCAATTCACCCCTAGATTTCCCATGGTGACTGTATCTATATGTTTCCAGGAGCTGGAGATAGATAAGATGAATCTGAAGAGATTGAATGACCATTATTCATATTTTCAAAATAAAAATCAGTTATCTTTTGCAACCATCAATGAAAGTTTATCTAGTCTTCCAAGAGTGAAAACAAGACTAACAACCATTGAAGAGAAATTGAACTCATTGTTGAATGAACAAAAATATTCTGAAATTTCTTTAAAAGAACATATAGTGCAAGATGCTCAAATATTACCTGTGGCTAGTTCATCTAAAGTAAAAATAGTTCCAGAGATACCTGTTGATACCACTGAGTTTCCATCAAAAATTGATGATGCACAAGGATCTTCAACAGAGGGATTGAACAATGAGATTACTGCCCAATTGGAGATGTTACAGCTTCTTCTTACTCAGAAACAAGCTGGTACTAAGGAGACGCCTTCAAATCAAAAGAATTGGCCAAAACTTGACCAACATCCAACATTTGATGGTGATTCTTCTTCTGATTGGCAGAAATTCATTTGCAGAATTGATAACTTAAAAAACTCTTACAAACTCCCAGATGAGGAAGTTGTGTCTAAGTTAATTTCTCTATTTACCAATGTAGCCCTAATATGGTATGAATCTGTCCTCTTAGATGAGAATGATTACTCATGGGAAGATTGGAAAAATTTAATTAAAGCACAATTTGGGGGCTCCAAGTTTAGGATGGCTCAACAAAGGCAGTATGAGGAAACTAAATATAGTTCTTCTACTAATAAACCTATTGAGTTCTTAATGAAACTTGTAAAAATCTTAAGAGCTATGGACCCAATAATAGAGTTTGAGTTATGGAAGGACAGGATCCTTTATAAATTGCCAATGTCTTTAAGAGACTTGATTGTGGCTAGGACTGAGTTCACAAGAGAACCTTCTTCTTTCATCAATACTTTCAATGAGATTCTTCTAAACAACAAGTATGATGCCAGAAGATTCATTCCTAGAACCACTTGGGAGAAACCCTCAAATTACCAACAGAAACCTCTGGAAAATGTTGGGAAGCGTTCTGCCCCTGTTGCACCTAAAAAGTATGCAACAAACACTTGCTTCAAGTGCAACAAACCTTGGCAGAAGGGCCATGTTTGTGACAAGAAGATAAATCTTGTAGAACAAACAGAGGATCATGCTGATGACACAGTAGCACTGGATGATACGTCAAGTGATTATGCCAGCAATATTTCATATGAATCTCAACAAGAAATCTTGATGCTGGAAGAGGATATTCATTTTTAAATACTATTGATATTGATAATAATGCTTTATCTACAGTTGAAGATGCTGAGATCATAAAGAAAATTGAGGATAGCTCAATTGTTATTGCCCCTCTCAAGGCACCAGTCTTGATTAATGGAACCAGCATTGAAGTTGTTCTGGATTCTGGAGCTGGAGGAAGTGTAGTATCTGAAAGAGCACTTGCTTCAACGGATCAAGACTATAAATCAAAACTTATGCTTATCATTTCTGAAAATTGGAGAGGTTATGGCTCTGTTTTGTCCCCCATTGGTAAATACAAAGCCACAGTGTTTTTTAAATATAACCATGGGTTTGTAAGAGATATTTGTGATTTTGTTGTCATGAAAAATGATAACTTAAGCAATTGGTTTATTGTAGGGAATGATATTTTAACCAAGTATGGCATAAAATTGGACCCCTCAAACCAATGTTTCACAATGGGGATGAATGGGAAGAGAAAATTTAAGATTTCCTCCCCTAAAAAATTATTAAATCCAGAATTGAACACATGTAATTCTGTAGTTCAATATAAAGGAAGATCTACAAAAGAAATGCATGCCCTTATGTCTGAGATTGACAATGCCTCTTTTGGAGAACAACTTTCTGGTGAGGATAAAGATTCCATCATTAACTTGATAAAGTCTTTTCCTATGGCCTTTGCTCATGGGTCACATGAACTGGGATTAGTTAAAGAGGAAATGAAACTTTCATTGTCTTTTCCATTAACTGATATACCACCTAGTTTAAAGAAGAAGCCTTATCCTGCTTCTCCCACAAAGAGAAAATATATTGAAGACAATATCTCTACCCTTTTGAAAATGAATATTATTTAAAATGTAGTTGAAGCACCTAAATATTGTGTTATCTCACCTGTCCTAATTTCTTATGAGAAAGATAAAGCCAGGTTATGTGGTGATTATAGAGCACTAAATACCTATACTGTTGATGATATCTACCCTTTACCTAGAATGAGCTCTATACATGCTACTTTACAGGGTGCTAAATATATCAGCTGTTTGGATGGTAACAAGGGATATCACCAGGTACCTGTTGAGAAAAATTCTCAGAATTTTCTGATGATTGCTACTCATATGTTTATTTATAAGTATATTAGGATGCCTTTTGGCCCTAAAAATGCCCCTACAGTTTTCCAAAAAGTCATGGATAACACATTCCATCAAGAGATTATTGAAGAATGGCTGATGGTTTATATTGATGATATCATTATATTCTTAAAAACATTTGAGGACCATCTTAACCACCTGTGTGAAGTGTTCCAGAAAATGGATGAAATAAATATGACACTTGCTTTGAAGAAATGTAAATTTGGTTTCCATTCTTTAAAAGTTCTTGGTCATGTTGTTTCAGGCTTACAGATATGTGTTGACCAAAACAAAGTGGCAGCCATACAACAGGTGAAGGCTCCTACTACAGTTAGAGAGCTCCAGAGTTTTTTGGGAATGTGTGGATACTATAGACAGTATATTAAAAATTACCAAGTTATAGCTTTACCCCTTACCCAATTGACTAGAAAGGATGTTGCTTTTGTCTGGAATAGTGAAATACAAAGAGCCTTTGACACTATGAAACACTGTTTGATGTCAGCACCAATTCTTGCTTTACCTGACTTTAATCAACCATTTGTTTTGTACACTGATGCCAGTTTTATTGGTCTTGGTGCTGCCCTCCATCAAAAACAAGTGATAAATGATAAATTATCAGAAGTAGTAATTTGTTGTATTTCAAGAACCTTGAGAAATAGTGAATTGAAATACAGTGTTACTCAATTGGAATGTTTAGCTGTAGTGTGGGCTCTAGAGAAGCTACATTATTAACTAGATGACCAAAAATTTGAACTTGTCACTGACTGCAGTGCAGTTAAATCCCTTTTAAACCTGAAAACACCAAACAGACATATGTTCAGATGGCAGTTGGCTGTTCAAGAATACAGAGGGAGAATGACAATTATTCATAGGGCTGGTATTGTTCACTCAAATGTGGATATTTTATCAAGGTTACCTTTACCAAATGATGACTCTAATCCTGCTTATGATCCTGAGGATGAAATTATTCATATTCATGGGATATATGTGGTTTATATAGAGGAAGAGCTATTACAGCTTATGCTGGATTAATATGATAAGGTCACTGACTATAAAAAGTTATGCACCATATTAAATAATCCAAAGAATGCTTCAATACAAGCATTAATTAAAACCCTTCCACCAAAGTACCAGAAGGCTTTGGAAAAAGGTAAATTTTCTATAGATGAAGGATATCTATATTATAGAAGGAAGTTGAGTAATGTTATTGTTATTCCTCCTTCTATGAGAGAAATCATCTTGAAAATTTGTCATGATGAAATATTAGCTGGACATTTTGATCTTGAAAAAATAATTATCAGAATTAAGAACATTGCTTGGTGGGTTAATATGTGTGAAGACACAAAATTATATGTTGAATCTTGTGATTCTTGCCAAAAATCAAAAAGATTGACTGGTAAAAGAGGAGGATCAATGCAACATATTGAACCTCCTGATGCACCATGGCAGATAATAAACATGAATTTTGTAACAGGGTTACCTATTGCTGGAAAAGACAGTTATAACTCTTGTTGGGTTATTGTGGACAGATTCACTAAAATGTGTAAATTTATCCCTACCCACAAGGATGTTTCCACTAAAGAATTAGCTTTCTTATGGTGGTCTCATATGTTTAATACTGCTGGTTTTCCTAAAGCCATAATCTCTGACAGAGACCCTAAATTTACTTCTGAATTTTGGATGTCTCTGATGGATGTTTGTGGTTGTGATCTGAAACTTTCTACTGCCCATCATCCACAGACTGATGGCTTAGCTGAAAGAATGATTCAGACTTTAGAGGACATGATAAGAAGGTATTGTGCCTTTGGCCTTGAGTATAAAGATAATGAGAGATTCACTCATGATTGGGTTACTTTACTTCCTGGGTTGGAATTTTCTTATAATAGCACTGTTCATTCTGTTACTCAAAGAAAGACTTTTGAGCTCTGGCTTGGATATGTTCCAAATACTCCTGCCCAAATTCTCAATAAAAAAATATCTAAATTGGATTTACATCCTGGTGTAAAATCTTCTCTTCAAATTCAACAACTTTTCAGAAATCATGCTCAAAAATGTATTGAAAAATCATTTGAATATGAGAAGAATAGATGGGACAAATCCCATAAAGAATACACTTTAAAAAGGGTGATGAAGTGTTGATTTCTACAGTCCACTTCAATTTACAAGGTAATAACAAATTGAAAGACCCATTTGTTGGTCCATTTTTTGTCAGAAGAATGATTGTAGATAATTCAGTTGAAGTTATTTTGTATTCTGCATATGACAGAAAACATCCTGTTTTTCCAATGTCTCTTCTGAAACCTTACACATCCAATAGTGATTTATTTCCAAAAAGGAGGGAAAGACCAAAGAAAACCCCAAATGAAATCACTGAAACAGCAGAAATTGAAAAGATTCTGAATGACAGAATAGTCACTGCTTAAAAAGGTAAAGAATACTTATTGAGATTCAAGAATAAATCATCTGAATATGATTCTTGGATACCTGGAAAGGAGATATCTAATCTTCCTACTCTATTAAAAAAGTATAAAAAGAAAAACTCATAGCATTTTTTATTGTTTTTTAGAGTGAGGGAGTGTCAGCCAGGCTACTAGACTTACCCAGTAAATTAATTAATTATTTTATTGAGATGAAGCCACACCTTTTTAATGCTTATTAATAATTAATTATTTAGTACTTACTTATGTATTACTTACAACTAACTGGCTAAGTATATTAAGTAATATAAATAATTAATAAGTTTAAGTAATTGTCCCATACATTTTTACTCCCTAACACCATTTTCAATACTGCAGCTGAGTGGGAATAAAAATAATAATAAAAATATAATAAAATTCTTAAAATTATCAAATTCTTTTACTGAGAGAATTTTATTTCCGTGAAATCAATATATTTAAAGCAAATATGTTGTATTAATTGTGACAGACCAAGGGAACTCATATTTTATTGAAAATGGAAATGATACCCTTGTTGACGTACCAATTAATGTATTTTTTATTTATTTCATATACATTCTTTTTCATTCAGTTTTCTTCTCACACCCTTGTATTAGGTGGTGTTATCTCCGTGTCTTTATTTCCCTTATTTTTGCCTATAAAAGGCCCTCAATTTTGTTCTTTTAAACTCATTCCTTACTTACTTATATATCTTACACATTGTTATTTACAACTCATATTACTATTCTTTATTACTTTAGTATTTACATTCAAGTACTTCTAATCTATAAATAATAATAATATTTTGTCTCACCTCTTATCATTTGAGTAAAAATCATTATAAATTGAGAGAAATACGTACCATATCTTTAAGAGTCTGTTAAAACCCTTCAAATACTTGTAGTTACTCCAATTCTACCTTCTAGACCAAGAGAACCACCAACAGTTGGGGGGTTGAAGCATGTGTAGAGGGAGATTGAGGGGGTTATTCAAGAGGGTTATAGTGGGGCATTGAGTGGATTTTTTTGGAGGTTTTGGGGTGGTTTGGAGAGGGTGTGGGGAATTTTGGAGAGGGTTTGAGGGGTGTGTTGGGGGTGTTTAGGTGAGGATTTGGGGGGTTGGAGGTATTTTGAAATAGGCTTTAGAGAAGCTTTACAAGGGGAAAAAGGGTAATAATGAGTGAGTAATGAAAACATTAACAAAAAAGTTATACAGGCATCAATGAGGGAGCATTTATAGAATTGTCAGAAAAGTATTATTAACATTTAATTTTTTTTTCTTTTTTTTGTCCAGAATTAACCAAAAAAAACTTGTAAAATTGAAGTAAAGTAATAATTATTTTTTGAAAATCTTTAACGTTATTTTATTTAAATTGTGTGAGTTTTTATTTGTTTAAAAAAAATTGGTGTTTTTTGACCAGTAAAAAACTTTTTCAGAACAAAAAAATGTCTGTTTCTTCTGATTCAAGCCTTACAATTCTATCTTCATAATTATCTTATTTATCATCTTCTTCAATTTCTACTTCATTTCAATCATCAAAAAAAAATTCAGAAAAATTATCAAAAAATGAAAATTTGTCCAAAAAAATTTGTGAAAAAATAAAATCTGTTTCTTCTGATTTAAGCCTTACACCTCTATTTTCATCATTATCTTCTTTATCATCTTCTTCAATCTCTACTTCAATCCAATCTTCTTCATAACCTTCAAAAATAAAAAATGATGATTTATCTTATCAAAATAAAAGAATTATAAAAAAAATATACTTGAATATTTTATTTGTGCATATATCAAACATCAAGTATTATAAAACTCAATTAAATAAAAAAAATAAATATCCCAAGAATTTACCAGAAGATATAAAATATCTAACCAAATTTGGAGGTGATGAAGTTAAGGCTGTAATCAGTAATACTTTTAAACCTCAATTTATTTATGAAAATCATATATTCAATGGACTTAAAGATGAATCCTTTATTCAACTATCTGATCTCATTATGGCACTATATCAAATGGCTTTGGTTCTCTTACCAATAAGTAATAAGAATTTTCTTGGTGGTATTATGATTGGTTTTGGATGGAGACCAGGATTTATTTAAGTATACTCTCTTGGTAAGTATAATAATTTTTATTGATTCATTCTTAATATAGTTCACTCATTTTAACTCTATAGGCATCTATTCTTTGCTCAGAAATTTATGTAAAGCAGAAATAGATAATGATTTTTTAAAATGGGACTCTTTACCTTCCTTTAATTCTTTTCTTGCTCTTTGACTTAAAAAACCCTGTAATAAAGCTTTTCAAAAAAATCACAAACTTTCAACTTGAGTTTGAATTCCGAATTGGTGTCACTCAGAATGGGAATAAATTAGAAATGAGTATCTATTGTTTTTTGAATGTTATAATTACCCATTCTGGATTTCATAACAAGATACATACTTATTCAAATGATGAAAATTATCTTACTTTGGGGATCTTCTCTTATATCAATCCTATTACTAGACAACCTATTCCTTCACCTGCTAAAATTAAAGGACACAGTTTATATTTCCCGGATCATAGGTGTATAATTGATTTTTGATTAGGAAATGGAATCATCAAATCAATTTGTAACACTTTTCACAATAATCACCAAACAACCAAAATCTCCTCCAGTTTTGGAATCTTGTCACAACTTTACTAATTTTGGCTGCTCATTTCAAATAAGTCAAAAGCTAATCCAAAGGATAAATAATTTAAAAAAAGAAGGTAAAAGTAATAAATTAAATGAAACTTTAGGTAGATCAAAAAATTATGGGGATTTGTAAAGTCATCAAATATTTTTTATTCTTTCATGAATTTTTAATAATTAAATCTGATATTTCAATTTACTTAACTAAAGTAATGAGCCAACAACCTTGTGTTGTATAAATGGTAATCATGATAAAATTAAATTGTTTCATGGGGCTCATCTTGCCTATACCTGTGGAAAGTCCAAAACTTAGTTTCTAGACTTGGTCCACATTTTTGCTTGAGGAATCATCATTACTTTAAAACTAGTGAATTTGATTTATCTTATTTATTTATTTATTAATTTATGGAATCATATTAAATTCTGTGATTTTCACCCCTTACTTCAATAAAGTTCAGGGGAGGGTATTGCCAAATTTTCAAATCTGACATGGAAAATTGATGACTTAGAAATTTTTGGTGATACCCACCCATTGCTTCAATAAAATTCAGGGGAGGGTATTGCCAAATTTCTCAAACAGATATAGATTTTTGATGACTTAGCTATATTTAGAAATGCAAATTTGTGGTGATATGAAACAATTATGTTGGTGATGAGGATTTTTGCTCAAGTGTCACTATTATTTTACCATCTGTAATTCCAAAAGTGCAATATTTTAGATTCCAGTAAGGAAAAATGGTGTTCTCATAATCTCATGATATAACTATTTTTGATAAGATTAAAATCAACTTTTAAAGTAATTTTCCAAACCATCAACCAAAAAAACAATTAATCAATTAAAAAAGTCAAGTAATTTTTTAATGTCCTCATATGATTGGCCATTTTTTATACATTCTGTAATGAATTCTTTTTTTAAAAAATTTCTTGTTTTTCCAATTCACAACTGGCCATTTCTCTTTGGAATTTACGGTCTTTTGTTTTCTCCAAGCAAAGGTGAGCTCTTTCCATGTCCTCTGCCTTAAAGTTAGCCTTTTCAAAATTTGATTGAAGCAAAAAAAAATTTCCTCAAAAACTAAGGACTGTTCACACTTCATTAGCATATGATCAAACTTCATCTTCTCAAAGTCTAGCACATTTTTTGCAATAGAGGATTTATCTGAGAAAATTGAATAGAAAAAAATAAATATGTTATTGAAGAAGATATATAGTGACTGAGTCTTACTCTTATCTTTTTTCTCAAAATAATCATTGAGGATAAAGAGGTGGCTGAAGTATTACCATGTTTTAAAAGATGTTTCAAGTTCATTGAAGTTGAAGCCCAACACTTTAGTTTGGAGTTTGAGATAGAGGGCTCAGGAAGTTCAACTAAATAAGCTTGTAAAGCAGGATTTTCATTTCTAGAATTTTTATTCTTTTTAGAAATTTTAGTTTGAGTAGGAGGAGACTAGAAAAGAAATAATGAGAAATTTAGTTAAAAATCAAAGAAAAAATAGAAAGGAAAAATACATTGAAAGTTTGGGGCTCTGTGGACTCTGGTCTGCTCCAAAATAATTTTTCTGCTTGATATTTGGGATCATCTTCAGGTGAGCTATGGTTAGAAGCTGAAGGGGATTGATGTCCTTGAGTTTCAGGTGTGTTGGGAGGGTTATTGGCTTGTTGAGATCCAGAGGGCATATCCTTAGAAGTATTTTGTATAAACCAAGGGTTGAAGTCAGCTCAGGAATAAAAAAGATTATCCATTACCTCATAGAAAGGACACATGACATTGAGGTTTTTAGAAACAGTAGTAATTCTAATCTCCAAATAATCATCATCAATACCAAAGCCAGTGGAAGTGGAAGCAAAGTGAGATTTTTTATATTTGGATTGATAACTTTTGAACCTCTCCTTCATTTTCTTAGGATTGATGTCGATTCTCCCTTTTTTTTATTTTTTACTTTATTTGCCATTAACAAGAAGCCATTGACCTTTGGTGAAGGTGGACATCTAATTTGGGTGGACTTCTCACATCCAAAACATGCATAATAATTTGATTTAATTTTGAGGAAGTTGATGATGAGAGATAATATTCCTTTTTCTGCTGTCCAGACTTTAATTTCTCTGGTGAGGGGCTTGCATTATGGGAAGACCTTTGTGATGTAGCATTTTTTTGAGTTGCCTTTGGAGTGTTTGACTCTCTTGGAGGCATTATGAAACTGGTATGTTACAAGAACAGAGGTTGAAAGGTTGAAAATATAAAAAAAGAAGTAAAAAAACATGCCTGGTTAAAATGTTACAATGAAATGTTTCAAATCTCAGTGAGGAGTGTGTGCCAAGGATTGATAAGGGGATGGAGGTCTGCCTGTCTTATGCGACAGGGATGATGTGGCAAACATGTGATAGTGAAAAAAAAATTGGGAAAAAAGCTCTGATTTGAAGTCATAACTGACACCCATTGTTGAAATAAGTGACTTTTTTGCAAAATTTAAGTGCTGATTTGCCATAACTGACACCCCCTCCTAAAAATTAATTTTTTTATTATTGTATTGTATTATAAATAAAAATCTTAATATATTTTTTTGTATAATACACTATTTTTATATTCAAATAACATTAATAAAGATATACATATATATTTTTTGAAATATTAAAATATTCCACTTTTAAGAAAAAATCAGTCCATTCTTTTTGACAAACTTGATTTTTTTTAACTTCACAGATATCATGTCTACCAAATTGGCTGAAATAATGGATAATCTTCATGTGGATGATATTGAAGTGGAATATGAGGCTTACTCTGTAAGTTCTTCAAAATTGACTTATAATAAATCTCTTACTGATAAAAAATCTTCACATTCTACAGGACATAGAAATGTCAGGAGGAGTGGAGGTAATAAACCCCCTTCCTCCCACCTCTCAGAGAGAAGTAAAATCTCTGCTACATAAGCAAAATCCCCTAAAAGGCATATTAATAATAAATATTCCTCTTACCCAGCAGGTAAAAAATCTATTTAGCCACATAAAGGAGCTGAAGGCAGACAGTATGAGATACAAAGCAAAATCAGAAACTGTCTGGGCGCAGATGCAAGAACTTTTTAATCACAAACAGGTTCAACCTTCTCCTTTGCCAACCACCCAGACTTGGCCTCAGCCTCAGTTCCACCAGGCCCCCAGCTCTTTCCAACAAAAACCAAGTACTCTGGAAGTGGAACAATGGAAATGGGACTACCTCATGAGCCATTACCAGAAGAGTATACAGCCTCTCAGAAAGAAGTAAAATCTCTGCTACATCAGTAAAATCCACTAAAAGGCATATTAATAATAAATATTCCTCTCACTCAGAAGGTAAACAATCTATCCAGCCACATAAAGGAGCTGAAGGCAGACAGTATGAGATACAAAGCAAAATTAGACACTGTCTTGGCACAGATGCAGGAGATTTTAAATCACAAACAGGTTCAACCTTCTCCTTTGCCAACCATCCAGACTCAGCCTCAGCCTCAGTCCCATCAGGCCCCCAGCTCTTTCCAACAAAAACAAATACTCTGGAAGTGGAACAATGGAAATTGGACTACCTCATGAGCTATTACCAGAAGAATATACAGCCTCTCAGAAAGAAGTAAAATCTCAGCTACATCAGGAAAATCCACTAAAAGGCATATTAATAAAAAACAATTCATCTCACTCAGCAGGTAAAAAATCTATCCAGCCACATAAAGGAGCTGAAGGCAGACAGTATGAGATACAAAGCAAAATTAGACACTGTCTTGGCACAGATGCAGGAGCTTTTAAATCACAAATAGATTCAACCTCCTCATTTTCCAACCACCCAGACTCACCCTCAGCCTCAGTCCCTTTAGGGCTCCAACTCTATCCAGTAAAAACCAAATACTCTGGAAGTGGAAAAATGGAAATGGGACTACTTCACGAGTCATTCCCAGAAGAATATACAGCCTCAATCAGCTCAAGACCCTGGTTCATTCAGGACACAAAATTTCTATCAACCTCCTCAGGCCCATCCTTATCAGGGAGGCAGAAAAAGGAAGGCATAGGGGAAATTTCCTACCTTTCCATGGTAAGTAACATGTTTTATAAGAATGTTGGTATGTATAATAATAAATCTTCTTTTACGGGTAAAATTGTTGAGAATGGTAAAAGAACTTTTAAACCTATTAAGAGACATCTTCCTGTTATAAGTAGCCCTATGATGTTCTTAGTAAATTGTGACTTGATGAACCATTACATTTAACTTCTACTTATTTATTTAATACTTCTCTTGCCATTAAAAAAGATTCTGTTGCCCCTGAAATTTATGTTTTGATTGATAAAACTTCTAAAGAAATATTGAAAGATTCTCCTGATTTTAGTATTGTAAAAGACAAAATATTAAGAGATTTATTAAAAAATGAGAATGACAGATTGAATAATTTGCATTTACATTGTAAAGTGAGTTCTTCTGTTCATAATATAGCTTATTTTAGATTAAAGGATACCTTAAATAATATAACTTTCCAACAAAAAAAATTAAAAAATGATCACAAGGTGCTTTTAGATAAGAATTTTAATTTACATAAAATTATTAATAAATTAAAATCCCTTATAAATGAAAATTCTTCATTAAGAGATGACAATACATCCTAACATAATGAATTGAAACATTGAAAATTTATTTCCAGGCTTTGATTAATAAATTCTCAGTACATGAAGACAGAAATTTTACATCTCTTGCCAAAATTAATGATCAACTTTCTTAAATTCCTAGGTTTAGAAATTATTTGTCTAATCTTGAAGGAAAATTCTCTACTCTACCTCCTATTCCTGATGAACATTATGGTGAAATTGAAACTACTGCCCATAAGTCCACCAAAAATAAGGGTAAACAACCTGAGAAAAGTAGATCTTACCTTCCTTTAAATGTGACCATTAAACAGTCTGAAAATGTATCTATAAATTCTTCTGTGGACCACAAAAGAATTCTTAATACTCATCATGAGCCAGCTGTTTCTGTGAATAATGAAATTTCTGAACACATTTCCAGGCTTCAAGAATTAATTACCATGAATAATTCTAAAGTTGACCAGCCAAGTAGCCATAAAAATTGGCCTAAACTGGATCAATACCCTACCTTTGATGGTGATTCTTCATCTGACTGGACGCATTTTATACAGAGGATTGATAATTTAAAAAATTCTTATAAATTTCCAGATGAAGAAATTGTTTCTGAGTTAATTTCTTTGTTTAATAATTTATCCCTGATGTATTATGTGTCTGTTTTATTGGACAATCATCACTATACATGGGATGAGTGGAAAACATTAATTGAGAACCAATTTGATGGTTCAAAGTTCAGGTTAGCACAACAGAGATTATATGAGAATGCTAAATATACATCCTCCTATTCTGACCAACAAATTTTTTTCCTCATGAAAATAAAAAAATTCTTAGAGCTATGGATCCAAAAATGGATTATGATGTTTGGAGAGACAAAATTCTATATAAATTGCCAAATTCTTTCAGAGACTTGATTGTAGCTAGGACTGAGCATGTGAGATAAAATTCTTCTTATATTAATATCTGTAATGAAGCTCTACTCAAACACAGATATTAACCAAAGAATTATCCCTTAAGAACTTACAATGATCAGCTAAAGTCTTCATTAGAATCCCCTGAGAAGAATGGTAAACCCTCTGCCCCAGTTGCACTAAAGAAATATGCAACAAACACTTGTTTTAAATGTAAAAAAAATGGCAGAAAGGAAGTCTTTGTGATAAGAAAATTCATCTTGTTTAACAAACTGAGGAAGCTGAAAATTCTGAAGTTTACCTTAACGATCCCTCTAGAAAATGTGAAAGTAAGATCTCTTATGAAAATGATTCTTTAAATAAAGTTCTAATGTTGGAACAAGATGTCCAATATTTAGATAATTTATCTGAGGTGTGTAACTTGGATTTATCTTCAGTGGAATATGCTGAGATTATAAAATATATTACTTACAGTTCTATATTAATATCCCCCTTAAGGGCACCAGTTATCATAAATGGTAAAAATGTTGAAGTTGTTCTAGACTCTGGAACTGGAGGAAGTGTAGTGTCTGAAAAAGCACTGGATTCAGTAGATAATGATTATCATAGTAAATTATTACCTATGACATCTGGAAAATGGAGAGGTTATGGCTCTGTTTTATGTCACATTGGCAAGTACAAAACCACTGTATTCTTTAAACATAATGGTGGATTTTTCAGAGCTGTTTGTGAATTTGTTGTGATAAAAATGATAATTTAAGCAATTTGTTTATTATGGTGAATAAAATTTAAACCATTTTTGGGTATCAAATTGGATCCAGAACATAATTTTTTCACATTGGGCCTGAATGGATAAAGAAAATTTAAAATTTCTTCTTCTAAAAAAATTTCTACACACTTTTTAAAAATCTTGTAAATTCATTGATTAAATTTAAAGACAGATCAACAGAAGAAATGGATAATTTATTGTCTGAAATAAATAGTGCTTCATTTGGTGATCAGTTTGCTGGTGAACAGGAGGATTCTATAATTGCCTTAATTACATCTTTCCCTATGGCTTTTGCTCACAGATCTCATGTGTTAGGAATTGTTAAAGATGAAATGAAAATTACTTTATCCTATAACTTGAATGATATTCCTTCTAGTCTAAGGAAAAAGCCATATTCTGCTTCTCCAACAACAAGAAAGGATATTGAGGATAATATTTCTACTTTATTGAAAATGTATATTATTGAGAAAGTAGATTTTATGCCAAAATATTGTTTCATCTCCCCAGTCTTAATCTTTTAAGAAAAAGATAAAGCAAGATTATGTGGGGATTATAGAGCATTTAATACTTATACATTAGATGATATTTATCCTTTACCCAGGATTAATTCAATACATGCTACCTTACAAGGTGCAAAGTTTATTAGTTGTCTATATGGTAATAAGGGTATTCATCAAATCCCTGTTGAAAAGAATTCCCAAAATTTCTTGCTTATCGCTACTCATATTGGAATATATAAGTATGTTAGAGTTCCATATGGCCCTAAGAATGCCTCTTCAGTATTTCAAAAAGTGATGGATAATACTTTTCATCAAGAAATAATTGAAGGATGGTTAATGGTCTATATTGATGACATGATAGTTTTTT
Source organism: Hemileia vastatrix (assembly GCA_030280995.1). Taxonomy (NCBI): domain Eukaryota; kingdom Fungi; phylum Basidiomycota; class Pucciniomycetes; order Pucciniales; family Zaghouaniaceae; genus Hemileia; species Hemileia vastatrix. Next base: position 30,028,899 of record JASXTE010000001.1, on the reverse strand, counting down.
CTAAGACTTTTGATGAGCACACCAATCACTTGAAAAAAAATTTTCAAAAAAATGGATGACATTAACATGATCTTATCCTTAAAAAAGTGTAAATTTGGTTTCCAATCCTTGAAAGTCTTAGTTCATGTTGTGTCAGGTTTACAAATCTGTGTAGACCAAAACAAAGTTGCTTCAATTAAAAATGTGAAAGCATTAAATTCTGTGAGATAAATCCAAAGTTTTTTGCGAATGTGTGGCTATTATAGACAATATATAAAGAATTATTAAGTCATAGCTTTTCTTCTTACAAAATTATCCAGTAAAGATGTGGCTTTTATCTGGAATGATGAATCACAGAAAGCTTTTAATACATTGAAGAAAATTTTAATGACTGCCCCAATCTTGGCCCTCCCAGACTTCAGTAAACCTTCTGTACTCTACACAGATGCTAGTTTTGTTGGACTGGGAGCTTCCTTCCATCAGAAACAAATTATTAATGAAAAAAAAATTTAGAAGTAGTAATCTGTTATATTTCAAGAACCCTGAGAAAAAGTGAATTGAATTATGGTGCCACTCAATTAGAGTATTTAGCAGTTATTTTCACTCAGTTGTGGGAATATCCAAGCTGAAAAATACTGTAGTAAAAATCTAAAAAGTATTAAAAAATAACTCAATATAAGGGTCTCATTAATTTAATCACACTAATGATAAATAGATTACAATTTATAGTTGGTAAAAAAATAGAGATAATAATTCAAACACTATTAAAAGAATTTTAATCGTACTAATGAAATGTATTGTAATTGTAATGGTTAAATTTTTTAATTGTAATAATAAAGAATTTTGAAAATAAGATTAAAAACCCCCTCCTTTTATTCCCAATAATTCATCAATGTTTCCCCCTGATTTACCAATCTTATATACAGCCAATGATGCCTCATTCTAGCTAATACACCTGTGCATCAACATAAAGAATGACCAATAACACAATTAGAATGATATCACCTGCCAAAATCCTGGAGTAATAGGGATAATTCATCAAAATAAAAGAATAAGCAAAAAAGAGAGTATATGCATGTAATACCTTAAAATAAAAGACTAAAAAAAGAAAGAATAACACTAAATATTACACAATATTAAGGGGGATTAACAGTAGAAATGGAGGGGCTATTTATTCCAAATTAATACATGAAATCCCCATCCAAATAGGACCAATATTGATTGAGAAACCATTGAGAAAACCAAAATAAGAGGTGAAATGTGTGGTAGCTGAATGAAGTCTCTTGGAAGGCGCTTGCACAGGTAAATCCTTGACTAAATAAGTGATTTTAAGCATGGTAGTGAATTATAGGTGCCTATCTTGAGGTTATTAATGAAATTAGTGCATATAATGAGGTTAATGCAGTAATAATAAAATTAGGACACCAAATAAGTGCCTGTCACTTATTTTAGCCTGTTTCCCCATAGTGGGCGTACAATGTGGGGGTAATGATAGTGTGAAAAATGCAAAATTTTCTAAACATGAAGCTGTTATTCACACAGGAAAAAATGCAGGCAGTATGTGTGTGACTGGTGTAGACAATCCTTTAGTACTAGCTATAGGCCTTGACCAAGGGAGTTGGAGTAAAACTGGAGAGAAAAACCCCTGTCCCTTTGGGAAAAACCAGGTGAGATTAATTTGCTACAGAAAATTAGAGACTGTTACAATTCCCTTTTCCAAACAACTCCTTGACTGCTTTACAAGTCAAGACAGTATCCAATAGTAGACCACTGAGAACCAAAGAACCAGAAAACCAGAAATGGAGAGAAATCCACACCAGAAACCAAAGAAACAGTGCACTTGTTTCACACAAACACAGCAAAAAAACTTGATGTAGGTTTCAAAGCTACAACAGAGAAATAAGTTGCCAAAGTTAAGTTTAATGAAGAACTAACCTTACAACAAACACAGCCAATTGTGGCAAAATAAAAAAAGCAGTGAAGACTGAGTGAGAAACAATGATATAACTGCCAGATGGTTGTATGATAATTAAAGTTGCCCCAAACTGTCTTATTCAGTATTTACACACAGACCACCTATCTAAAATCCATGCACAGCAACTAATTTGGCACCTTTGACAGCCAAATTGAAAAAAAACCCTCTAGAAACGCTCCCCAGCCTTCTAGGACTGAGGAAGGTGGTCTGCCCGACATTAGGAGGCCTGCCTAGAGGCGGGCAGGACTCCTTGAAGCCAGAAAACCACCAAAAACCTCCAATAAAACCCAAAATACTTAGAAAAATCCACCACAACTACTAAAACCCTTAAAACACAAAATTCAGCTATGACAACATTGAGACATAAAATATAGAGCCAAATTAGCTCTACTTAATGGTACTAATCACTTAACCTTAAGACTTAAGTTTAGCCCATAAAACACAAAAAAACAAAATTAAACAGCTCTCTTTTAGAAATGAAAAATGGGGAAATGACCCCCTTAAAAAACTTGGAAGATGAAAAATGTCATCAAGACCTAAAATATAGAGAAAAACTGGGGCTATCCATTGCTAGTACCCACATACCTATAGTCCAAATATTCACTGAATATAAACCAAAGACTTTGACCAATATCAATTAAGACATATACAAACAGCACCAAACAGCCCAACACACAAGGCCTCTGCCAAGGTTGGAAGACCACACCGGTACACAGAAACCATTTCTGGCATTAAAAAAAAAAAAAAAAAAAAAAAAAAAAAAAAAAAAAAAAAAAACACATACATACATCAAAATTTGAAAAGTGATTTTTTTTATTTTATTTTTATTTTTATTTTTTATTTTTTTTTTTTTGTATGCATTTTGAATAGCCAAATCCATCATTCTAATGAAGACAAACAGATCCATCAAAGCACATTTTCCATAGTATGCCATGTTTAGCCCATCTATTCCACTTTTAAGTGATTTAAAGCACATTTCTTCATTTAATTTTATTTTTTTTTTCTTCCTCATAAGACAATGAAAATAACAGCTTTAAGTCTACTTAAAAATGATGTAGCTTTATGTCTAAGGTTCTTAAGATTACCCTAACATATTCCAGCTTAATATTAAGTAAATAAGACTCATAAAAGGTGGATATATGCATGTATATAAGGTATTATAATGGCAAATATTATATATAATCATTGATTTTACTTAGGTATACATCTTGTATACCTTTATTTATTGTTTGCAGGTGTACTACATGTGTTTAACATAATTTATGAGCACTTTTTTAGTCTGTCCTGGGAATAGCCAGGCTGACATACATTACCAATTTGACATGTACATCTCATATCAACGTTTTTTTAAAAACCTCTATTAATCTATCTATCTATCTATTCATTAGTTCATTACATTATAACAAAAAAATATAAATAAATAAAAAATAAAACCAAAAAAATAAATAATAACAACAACAACAGCAACAGCAACAAATTTACTATAAAATAACAAAACCAGAAACAACTTTTTTTTTCCTATTTAATCTCAAATACATATACGAAATTCCTTACATATATATATATATTGTTACATTATATCAAAAAAGTAAAAAGTTAAATATAAAAACCCTTTTTTCTAATTAATATCAGATGTTTTCAAACTTGAATACAATATACAACTCCAAGATATATTATTTAACATATAAAGAAGAAAAACTAGAAAAAAAATACATCCATTGGTATGTTAAACTGTCAATACAATCATTCCACTGATTACAATACACAAAGTACATGATTTCAAAAAAAAATAAATTTTCAATTCAACAGCATGACACTTTATTAAATTCACATACGCACATATATATATATATATTTATATAGATCTAATTTAAATAGATGATTTCCACAAAGATAAACAAAACTTCCGATTCCAATGCTACACAACAATGTCCCCTTCACTTCTCCTACATATATAGATAGATATTACAAAAACAAAGACATATACCTTCCTGCTCCTAGCCTTACAATTTATAAATAAAAACAGATATAAACCACTTTATTCTACCAACAGGGAGAAGGTTTTTTACAATAATTATAAAAAAAAGACAAGTCAATATCTTTGTTTAATTTGTGCTTCATGTCAATAAAAATAATAATATTAAAAAGAAAACTTGCTCACTTGGTTGATTAGTCAAGTGGGTCATGGATTCCTTCCGTGTTAATTACTTTAAAGACAGAGAACAAGTGAATTTTCGCGACTGATTAATAGATTCTTTTATTGATGATGATAAATGTGCTGCTGCCGTTCATGCTAATGCTGATTCTAATGATGCTAAAGATGATGATACAGATAAATCTTCTTCAAACTTTTGACGGTGGCTCGAAGATAGATTTCTGATCCACATCTTCCAAGTCAGACCCAGAAGGAGCTAACGATCCTAACTCAGTCAAACCATCGTAATGCAGATCCCAAACCCTTAAATATAAACATTGATAAAAAAAATAAAGAAACAATGTCAATTGAACCAGCAATCAGAGACGAAAACAAGGAAAACAAATCGACAAAGACCAACCTAGGACACCCCCACATTTTCCGAATAGCGGCAGCAATTTCACCATTCATATTCGTTTCTACCGTCAGCTGACCATCAAATGCTTTGGTGGAAGGATTTGGCAAATAAACCAGGAGAGCGAAAACCAATGTAGGGCTGAGTGAAAGGAAGGGAAAAAGAGATGAGATTCAATCTACAAAAATGTGACACATGGCCAACACACTTACGGCAAACCATTATGGGAGCCGGAATCTTCGTTTAGTGTGATCAAAAGTTTGCTAGTTTCGATGCCAGATCCGAGCAAGGAAGGTGCGGTGAAATCCTGACGTTCCATCGAGCGAGTGTGGGCCAATGTTAAGCGCCCATACTGAAATGAAGGGATAGTTGTCAAAAAAAAAAAAAAAAAAAAAAAAAATCTTTACCTTGTTATATGTAATCATGAACAGGGGGAAGACATACAGGATCAAAGCCAAGACTTGCACCAACAGAGTTATCAGTACGACGCTGGATGATGGTAGTGTCACCAGTTTTATGAAGGATGCCTTGAGTAGGATAGATGGCCTATTGTACATAGCCGAATCAAAAAGTTTTAATAAAATCGAAAGAAGAAAAAAAAAGAAGAAAAAAAAGAGAGTGAGAGAGTGACCTTTATGATTGGAGAATATTCCTCATCCTCATCATCACAAGATTGCAAGGAAAGGGTGATTTGAGAATGTTTGATCCGGGCCTTGGGGTCAGCAGGATGAAACAAGACTTGAAAACCTGGAAAAACAAAGTTGGTGAGTGAGATGAATGGATGAGAGGAGATGAGATGAGATGAGAGGAAGCGAACCGAGAATACAGCTTGGAAAAGGGATCAAGTCGGATATTTCAGGATACAAGCAATGAGTCTTTGTAATTAAGAGCCTAGAGAGAAGAAGAAGAAGAAGAAGAAGAAAAACAAGGTCAACATCCAGATAAGAGTTTGTGTGTGGGAAAGAGAGAAGACAGACCTGCTCTTGGCCATTTTGACATCGGCAATGAGGGGAGAGCGAGAGTGCACATTAAGTTGTCTAAGTCTAGGAGAGGTAGGAGTCTGAGAGAGAGCAAGAGAGGTGGTTGAAGCAGAGAAAGCAGGTATAGGAGGGAACTGAGGAGGATAAGAGGAGGGAGAGAAGAGATGATTTGGATCTAAGGATTCTCTTTTAGTAGGATGGTAGATCAAGTCATCATCAGAATCGTGATTATTGAGAGGACGTTTACAGGGCAGAAGGGAAGGAGAAGGAGGGGAGCGAGGGAGGGATTTATTGAAGTCGATAGGGATGAGTTTGAAGGCGGGAGTGGAAGGAGGGGAGAGGGGAGTGATGAGATCGAAAGCTTCGCAAAGGGGTTCCAAGGAAGAGGAGGTGGCCGAGGAGGGAGAGATATCGGAGGAAGAGGAAGAAGAATAAGAATAAGAAGAGGGAGAAGGATTAGGATTGAGTTGGAAAGAAGAATGGAAGGGAGTCTGAGGGAGAGGAGGATTGCGCTGTTTTTGAGGAGCGTTGAAGTGGACGTTGAGATGAGGATGAGCCATGAAGAAGAGAAAGAAGAGAAAGAAGAGAAAGAAGAGAAAGAAGAGAAAGAAGAGAAAGAAGAGAAAGAAGAGAAAGAAGAGAAAGAAGAGAAAGAAGAGAAAGAAGAGAAAGAAGAGAAAGAAGAGAAAGAAGAGAAAGAAGAGAAAGAAGAAGGTAAAGAGGAAAAAGGTAAAAAAGGTAAAAAAGGTAAAAAAGGTAAAAAAGGTAAAAAAGGTAAAGAGGAAAAAATATTAAAAATAAGAAAAAAAGAAATTGAATGATTTAATGATTTATTATATCCATATGCATATGCAAGCAAACCAAAATAGTGTGGGAGGGAAAACTCAGGAACGGCGACAACAAACAAATTGGCAGATTAGACAAGAAAAAAGCCGGAGATCGGACGGCATGACTTTTTTTTTTTTTTTTCTTGATGTTTGAGAGTTTCAACTTTGAGGGAGATCGGCCAAAAAAAAAAAAAGAGAAAGATGAGCGATCGATTGAGAGTGACGTATGCAATATGATATGCAACCTCTGCTCCTTATGCAATATGCAACCTCTGCTCCTTATGCAATATGCATCCTTTACTATGATATGCATACTATGCTATGCTATGCATACTATGCTATGCAATATGCAACCTCTGCTATTCAATGCAATAAGCATCCTTTACTATGCTATGCATACTATGCTATGCAATATGCAACCTCTGCTATGCTATGCAATATGCAACCTCTGCTATTCAATGCAATATGCAACCTCTGCTATTCAATGCAATATGCATCCTCTGCTATGCTATGCAATATGCATCCTCTGCTATGCTATGCAATATGCAACCTCTGCTATTCAATGCAATATGCAACCTCTGCTATTCAATGCAATATGCATCCTCTGCTATGCTATGCAATGTGCATCCTCTGCTATGCTATGCAATATGCAACCTCTGCTATTCAATGCAATATGCAACCTCTGCTATTCAATGCAATATGCATCCTCTGCTATTCAATGCAATATGCAACCTCTGCTCCTTATGCAATATGCATCCTCTGCTATGCTATGCAATATGCATCCTCTGCTATTCAATGCAATATGCAACCTCTGCTCCTTATGCAATATGCAACCTCTGCTCCTTATGCAATATGCAACCTCTGCTATTCAATGCAATATGCATCCTTTACTATGCTATGCATACTATGCTATGCAATATGCATCCTCTGCTATGCTATGCAATATGCATCCTCTGCTATGCTATGCAATATGCAACCTCTGCTATGCTATGCAATATGCAACCTCTGCTATTCAATGCAATATGCATCCTCTGCTATGCTATGCAATATCCTTCCCAATCAACACCACTTTGCCCCTCACTTCCTCTCCCACCCCTCCACTCACTTCCTCCAAACTATATGTCTCCCCCACCCCTTGAAGCACATACCACTTCCCACTCTCTTCATCCTTCACTAAGCCTTTACATCGCAGTATCTTCTTCTCTTCCTCCCATAGTAATCTTCTGATCCATCTGTCTAGCTCTTCCATCTTCTTCCCTTCCACTTCTATCGTCATCGTCCCAATCTGTCCATGTTTCCCTGCATATACATTCACACATCATTCACTTAGCCATCTTTCATCCATTCTATCTCTCCCCCACCCCCCTTTCATTTACTTACCTTCCTTCTTCATCCCCCCTTCCCTTGATCCTATCTTGATCATCTTCTCAACACCTTCACTACCCTCATATCCATTCAATCCTAACAATCTCTCCATTATCCATCCCGTCTCCCTTTCTTCTTTCCCGGCCGATCGACTCGATAAGTAAATCCCTGCAATCCCATTCATACCCCTATTCCATTCATTCATCCAATCAATCAATCAATCAATCCCCGATCATGTACATACATACATACATTTCTCCCTTCATCATCATCATCTACTCACCTTACTAATCTTTCAACCTCTTCTACCTTCTGATCATTCTCAACACAATCAATCTTCGAAATGTAGATCGCATCTGCACATCCTATCTGTCTATGAATACATCCACGCATAGACGTTAAAACCCACACAATCTTCACAAATGATCTACAATTACATCTACATTTTTTTTTCTTTCTAAAATTGAACTTACTTACTTGGCTACTGATGTCTGATCTTCTACCTCATCGTCCTCTAATTGCTACACACACACACACATACGCACGCATATACATATTTATATACATCATCAGTCTTCAAACGATTCGCCCCCGGATATCCTTTTCACACATACGCAACTGCGCACACACACACACACACACACACACACACACCTTTACTCACCTTGGCTATATTCACACAGTCAACCACCGTCACTATTCCGTCCAAGTAAATCGATGATTCTAGTGCCCCATCTTGCCAAAATAATGGAGCTATTTGTGTTGGATCAGCTATCCCTATATATATATATATATGTAACAAGAATCACAAGTATGAGATTATTAGATCATATATATATACTAGAAAAACATTTCGTACCAGTTGTTTCAATGATAATATAGCTGGTTTGTTATATCATATAACAAAATAAGTGAAATGTCATCTTGTCAGTTAAATTGGAGTTTGGTTGATTAATTATTAGTTTATCAGAGATAGAATAAGGGATGGCTAGAGGGAGTACATTGCACATTGCAACTCCTCCCTCGTTTCCAATCCCAAACACACACACACGTGCACAAAGAAAAAGAGAGAGACTGATACGTCAATAAAGAGTTCAACATTTTATTCACTCACTCAAACGTTCGTTTCTGTTCAATCAATCGCTCAAGTGCTCTCACTCCGTTATCTTGTGCACTGCAACATAAACATCCATTCTAATGTGATCATATCGTCGTCGTCATTCATGTCATATATCATCAGAGAAACCAGATAATCATATATATAGTTATATAGTTAGAAAAATATTAAAGAAAAATGGTAAAGGAATATATATATATATATATATATATATATATGTATTTACCTCTAATTCAAGCCATTCTTGAATGAGAATCGGTTCAGGTTCACCGGTCTTGTTTGACGTTTGATTTTGTGATGAAGAAGATAAAGATGAGATAGTGGTAGTGGGGTTATGAGAAGTGGTGAGAGTGGTGAGTTGAAGACTTTTAGCTGATTTGTTTAATTGAATTTTATTTGTTTATTTTATTTTTATTATTTTGTATTTATTATTATTATTATTTTTTGAGGTCGAGTGGAGGGTGATATAGGTGTAAGTGATGAGTGAGTGAGTGAGTGTGTGTTTATGAGTAAAAATGAGAGAAAGTTGAGAGGAATGTGAATGAGTATAAGCGAGTGAATAAAATGACCAAGAAAGTACCTTAAGAGAGAGAAGAGTAAAAATCATTAACATTTAACAAAAATAAATCGTTAAATCAAACTCGATCCCCCCTCCCTCCCTCAAAACAAATAAATAAAGAAAAATAAAAATCAATAGAGATAAAGCAAAACAAGACAATGAACAAAAAAGAAATAAATAAACTCATAGACTAATGGACTAATGAATGAAAGAATAAATTAATGTGAATTGAATGAACTGACTAACCTTCAATATCAGCGCTTTCAGCAAACTCATTCATCACGACTGCGATTTTATAACGTTGTTTTCGTGGATTCATATTCTTATTATTATCCTCCAAAATAGATGTCGAAGAAGAAGTATTATAAGTTAACATCCGACGAAGTAACCTAGACTTCCCAGATCCTAATTGACCAGTTAAAATCGTTACAGGAACTTTTTTAGATGGGATAAGAGGAGGTGAAGAGTTCAAGGTTTGATAATTTAGTATGGGTGACAAAGTGGGTTGAACTTGTGGTGGTGGTGGTGTAGAAGAGGGTATTAAAATAGGTGGAGGTGATGGTGATGGTGTAAGAGGTACAAGAATCGGTGGAGGAGATGAAGATGTTGAAGAGGTCATAATTATTTATTTTTATTTTCTTTCCTCCTTTCCTCTTGCTTCTCTTGCTTCTCTTGCTTCTTCACGATTTTATAAAGTGTGAAGTGATGGATGGAGGAAGATGAATATGAATGTCAAAGCAAGATGAATAAAAGTAAATGAATAAATGGTATATTGTGTTCCAAAGGATGACTTGATTCCCTATAAAAAGATAATGCACGTAGGTACAAGTGAAACGAAATCAGAAGGAAATGATAACCAGCGTTGAAAAGAAAAGAAAAGAAAAGAAAAGAAAAGAAGTGAAGGTTGTTGTGATGATTCTAGTTAGTTAGTGGGAAAAGGAGAGGAATGTAATGATGGATAAAAAAGGACAACATGTTAGACTTGATAGAGAGTCAATAGTTAATTTTATTTTGTAAAGACTTAATTAGAGTCAATAGTTAATTTTATTTTGTAAAGACTTAATTAGAGTCAATAGTTAATATTTTGTAAAGACTTAATTAGAGTCAGTAGTTAATATTTTGTAGAGACTTAATTAGAGTCAATAGTTAATATTTTGTAAAGACTTAATTAGAGTCAATAGTTAATTTTATTTTGTAAAGACTTAGTTAGAGTCAATAGTTAATATTTTGTAAAGACTTAATTAGAGTCAATAGTTAATATTTTGTAGAGACTTAATTAGAGTCAATAGTTAATTTTATTTTGTAAAGACTTAATTAGAGTCAATAGTTAATATTATTTTGTAAAGACTTAATTAGAGTCAGTAGTTAATATTTTGTAGAGACTTAATTAGAGTCAATAGTTAATATTTTGTAAAGACTTAATTAGAGTCAATAGTTAATTTTATTTTGTAAAGACTTAATTAGAGTCAATAGTTAATATTTTGTAAAGACTTAATTAGAGTCAATAGTTAATATTTTGTAAAGACTTAATTAGAGTCAATAGTTAATATTTTGTAAAGACTTAATTAGAGTCAATAGTTAATTTTATTTTGTAAAGACTTAGTTAGAGTCAATAGTTAATATTTTGTAAAGACTTAATTAGAGTCAATAGTTAATATTTTGTAAAGACTTAATTAGAGTCAATAGTTAATTTTATTTTGTAAAGACTTAATTAGAGTCAATAGTTAATATTTTGTAGAGACTTAGTTAGAGTCAATAGTTAATATTTTGTAAAGACTTAATTAGAGTCAATAGTTAATATTTTGTAAAGACTTAATTAGAGTCAATAGTTAATATTTTGTAAAGACTTAATTATAGAAATGAGATCCAATTCATGAAGAAAGGCAAAGATAAAATGAATATTGATAATGTGCTTGATTTCCCAGACAGGCCAAACGGCCCACGTGATGCCGATTCCTTCTCTTGCTCGCACTCTCAAATCGATCCTGACTTTGGTGGATGAGAAAGAGTGGTATGCTGCTCACCAGGCAGGTTTTCTTTTTATAAGGGTTTGTTTTCCATGGTGGCTTATCTGCTTAAATATTCTCAGAAATATCGCACCTCTGCCGCTCGCTTACTCAAATCCAACGATCCTGCTGCCCTCCATGATGCTGTCACCCTTCTCTTTGAAGGATCTCGTCTGCTGTTGAGCAGTGAACAAATCGGCTCGGGCACTGATCTCGCTCTGATGCTCATTCGCGATGTCTGGCTCGCTCGCTCATGCTCTTTCACCCCAGATGAACGTGCCAAAATTCTCAACCTTATCGTTCTTGCCGGTCCAAATGATTCTTGGAGAAAATCAATCATCGATGCTGCTATTTCATGGTCTTCGGATGCTTTACAAATTCCAATTGGTGATCCTCAGCTTCACTCTGCTATTGGCGAATTGTATCGAAAAGAAAATAATCTTCACTATGCTTCCGTTCATCTTTTGGCTGCTCGTGATAGAGATAGTGCAAAAAGTCTTGCTGAAGTCATGTGGACTTGGTCAAAAGTTGAAGATTCCACCGCTGGCTTAGGTCGATATGCAGCTCGAGGTGTATTAGGTTATCTTGAAATGGGCTCCATTTTGGCTTCCAAAGTGTTTTTAGAACATTTTTTGAATCTTGTCAATCATCATCATTCAAATCTCTTTCATTCCTCCATCCCCTGTGAAATTCCTGGTTCAGATACAAAAATTTCAATCTTCAAACTCCCTAGTTTGAATTTCTTACAACTCTTGATATTGTCTTGTCAAGTGGGTCCGGGAACTTCTCCTTCTGGAACCAAACAAGGTCCATTGATCGGAAAAGCAGTATTTCAAGCTATGGTCGGACGGTATTCTCGAGGTACATCATGGGTTGCTTCCCCGGGAGCCAAGGCCAGTCTTGATAACATTGCTGAATTATATTTTGGTATAAAGTTCGTGTTTCAATTCATCTTGGCAGTGTTTTATTTTTTATTCTTTTTGGAACACTTTCATTGGGGTTCCTAATGCTAACTATAATGCGGCCAATTTATTATAAATTTCAGACCGACTCGACCAACTAATAATATATTGGGTGATTTGATGGGCTCGTTATTTGGCGATGGTGGCCCATCAGGCTCTAGTGGCTCTAAGCCAAGTAGCTCAAAAGTCGCAGCCCGGAAAAACCAGGCATCTGGTTCTAGTAACTTGGCTTTAGATTGATTATATGATAGATAACATGATTTGCTTTGCAGAATGTGAGACTTATGTTAACCCTGTTTTTAGATTCAATTTGGATAGATAGTTGATTAAATTGTACCTCCATGTTGATGCATTGTCTATTTTTTTTTTTTTTTTTTTTTTTTTTGTAGGGGGGGGCATTATAAGTGATACTCTTTTTTGTCTCTTGTGATCATGATATGGAAAACTACTAAAATTTCCCTTCAGACTAATGTTTAAATAAATGTGTGATAAAATTGCTTCAATTAAGAACCATGAAGAAAACTTTAGAATTGAACCTTGAGTATGATGAAGTAACTTGAAAAATTACCTATTTATGGGATCTCTCAGTATTCAGGATCTGCAATTAAAATCAATAGGAGGGTATATATATATGTTGTTGGCTTGTATGGTAAGTGAAGAGAGATTTAAAGGATTATTTGAAGTCATTAGGATAGCAGGAAGTAAGATTTATGGGGATGTATAGAAATTATAAATTTATAATAGGGAGTATCAAAGTTAGAAATTTGTAATTGTTTAATAGGTATTTCACCACACAAAAAGAAAGCCACAACCTTGACATTGATGCTCAGTAAAAAGGTGTTTTTGAGGGAACAATATGGCACATTTAAAAAAAATAAAAAAATAAAAAAATAAAAAATAAAAAAAAAAATTGACATGGTTGATTTGGTGGAAAAAAAAAAGAGAGATATTTTGAAATGGAAGATTTCTAACTTTGATACCCCCTTAATGTGTATATTAGGAGGTATCAAAGTTAGAAATTTTGTAATTATTTAAAAGGTATTTCACAACACCAATAGAAAGCCACAGATTTGACACTAATTCACAGTGAAAAGGTGTTTTTGAGGCACAATATAGCATATTTTAAAAAATAATCACAGTTGATTGGGTAGGAAAAAGATGTATTTTAAAATTGGAAGATTTCTAGCTTTGATACCCCCTTTTAAGAGGTATCAATGTTAAGGGATCCACAATTAAAATGAATTGCAGATAAATAATCCTTAGACCCAAATTAATTTCTGCAATCAGTTGTGCTAATCATTGGGTTATTAGACATTTTATGTGTCAAAATTCACCTCTATCTGACATTTTTATCCTCAATTTTTCATAACCACAACTTGGACAACTTTCTGGATATCCCAGCCTCCTCCCTACCATGCTTGTGCACTCCCACCCTCATCCCATCCTGTCTATTCCTTCTATCTGTTCAGATCCCTCCCCAACTGATCTGCTCATTTCTGCTCCCTTTCATCATTGAATATCCTAACAAGCCTTGTTATGGTACTGGGAATGCAACTAAAATAGGACCCCCCCCACACACACACATCAAAGGTTAATGACTATCTTCTAATGGCCAACAAAATATGGAATAAGACCAAGGGAAGGATAGATCTATTGCCTAAATAGATGTTTGAGCACTTCAAGCACTATCAAGCCAAATACAAGAAGGCCAAAACTCTTTCATCTTCCACTGGTTTTGGTATCACTGACATTGATATCAATAAGTGCATTAAATCTATAGATGATAAACTTGATTCTTCATGTCCTTACTTTAAAGAGATGGATGCTATTTTTGGAGATTAAGAAAATGCTAATCCTGAAAACATGTTGAATGGAGAAGATGCTATCTCCAAACATGATATCAAGAGAATTCTCCTTGAATCGTCTTCCTCCACTCAAGTCTCCCCTCTTTTTAATTCAACCAATCAAGATATCTTTTCTATAGATCCTTATGGTCATATAAACCAAAACTCAATCTAAATCCAGTGAGTTCTTTTCTTATATCTAGTCAATGTTTTTTTATTTACTTCTCTTTTTCTTATTTTTAAAAAGCCTGATGAACAAACCCAGGAGCCACAATTAAGTGACTCTGAAGCTGGAAACAAGGATGATAATGACAACAATATACCAAATTCCTATATATATATATAATAAAAACAAAGACCTTCAACTACTCTAAATTTTAGCAGTCAAAGAGAAAAAAAAAACAAGATAGTACTTCTCAAACCCCTATTTCTTCAATCAAAGATTTTGAAGAGAAATGTGATGCTGATAAGTGATGGGATACCTCTAAATAATTTTAGTCGACTTTTTTTTTATGTTGGGTTAATATTTCTTAACACTCTAGGTAAAGTCAAAGTTGCTCAAGAGACTCATAAATTTTAAAAGCAACAATTTGAACTCTCTTTAAAGAGGGATGAAAGGGCATAAGACTTGGAGGAGAGGAAATATGAGCTCTCTTCACAGAGGGATGATAGGGAACAAAACTTGGAGGAGAAGAAATTCAAGCTAACTCTAAGTACTTAAAAATCAAAGAAAGAGGAAAAAGCTCTTTAAGTCTAATCTCCTATTGGATCAGATGAACCTCAAGTATCAACTTGAAGATGATTCCAAAAAGAAAGTTTTTCATGATAGAATGTGTGATAAAGCTAATAAATCTATTGACAAAAATGAATGCTTAATGAAAATGTTTGATTGATTACTAGTTTTTTTGTTTTCTTTCCCATTTCAATTGTTCTGAATTTTATGTACATGAAAGTATTTTATATTTTTTTTTTTTTGCATATTTCATTACTCTATCCATCATCAGTTAAACAACATATCAATAAATGTAACAAATTCATTTTAAAGGGTCCCAATGGAAAAAAACATGACACACTCTTTTTTACTTCTTTGTGTTTTCAAATCAAATTTTTTTCAACTTTATAACTCAAGTCAATAAATTTGCTATTCTAAATACAGCCAAGTCAAAAAAAAAAAAAAATTCTACATCTATTTTGAAAATTTGGCAATACCCCCCCCTTGCATTTTATTGAAGCAAGGGGTGGGTTTCACCAAAAAATTCTCAAGTCATCAAATTTGAATGTCAGATTGGAAAATGTGACAATACCCTCCCCTACATTTTATTGAAGAAAGGGGTGAAAGTCATCAAAATTTAATATAATTACATAAAAAAAATGAAAAAAATAAAAAAAGATATGTCAAATTTTCTAGTTTTGAAGTAATGACAATTCCTCAAGCCAAAATGTGGAACAAGTCTAGAAACTAAGTTTGGGACTTTCCACAGGTATAGGCGAGATGAAACCCATGAAACAAATTAATCTTATCATGATTACCTTTTATACAACACAAGCTTTTTGTCCCATTACTTTAGTTTAGTAAATTGAAATATCAGATTTAATTATTAAAAATTTATGAAAGAATAAAAAATATTTGATGACTTTACTAATACCCATACTTTTTTGATCTACCTAAAGTCTTGTTTTTTTTTTTCAAAACTTTTTTATCCTTTGAATTAGCTTTTGACTTATCTGGAAGGAGCAGCCAAAATGAGTAAAGTATTGACAAGATTTTAAACCTGGATGAGTTTTTGTCATTTGATGATTATTGTGAGAAGAGTTCCAAAATGATTTGAAAAATTCCATTTCATAAACCAAAACTGATTATAAACTTATTATCCAGAAAATATAACCCATGACCTTTGATTTTGGAAGGGGATTGTATAGGCTGTCCAGTGACAGGATAGATATATGATAATGACCCAAAAGTAAGATTATCTGCATCATTTAAATCAGTATGAATCTTGTTATTAAATCTAGATTGAGTGATTATAAAATGCAAAAACAACAGATATTCCCTGATAAATTCTTCTCACTCTGAATCACACCAATTTAGAATCCCTACTCTTGTAGCAAGTTCATGATTATTTTTAAAAGATTTATTGCAAGGTTTTTTTTCATAAAAAGAGCAAGAAAGGAATTAAAAGAAGGTAAGGTGTCCCATTTTTGAAAATCAATTACTTTTTTGGCTTTAGATAAATTTTTGAGTAAAGAATAAATACCTATAGAATTAAAATGAAAAAGTTTTTTTAATCATTAAACAAAAATTAATACACTTACTAAGAGAATATACTTTAATAAACCCAGATCCCCATCCAAAAACAACCATATTACTACCCAACATATTCTTATTTTTAATTGGTAAGTAAACCAAAGCCATTTGATATAGTGTTGTGATGAGATTGGAGAGTTGATTAAAAGATTCATCTTTTAAACCATCAAAATAATTATACTTGTAAATAAATTGAGGCTTAAAATAATTACTAATTACTGATTTAAATTCATTTCATCCTAATTTGGTTAGATATTTTATATCTTCTGGTAACTTCTTTGGATAATTATTTTTTTTCTTGACTTTAGTTTTATAATACATGATGTTTGATATGTGGCCAAAGAGACTATCCAAGTGTATTTTCTTTTTTAAATTTCTTTTATTCTGATAAGATCAATCATCTTTTTTTTGTTTGAAGTTTTTGAAGAAGACTTAAAAGATGTAGATAATGAAGATAATGATGAAGATAGAGGTTTAAGGCTTGAATCAGAAGAAATAGACTTTTTTTTTTTCAGAAAATATTTTTTACTGGCCAAACAAAAAACACCAAAAATTTATTTAATAATTAAAAAAATACTCACATAATTAAAAATAAAAGAGCTTTACAATTTGACACCAAAAAGCTGTTTCTAATTTTAATTGAAAGTGAGGATTTTTATTCTGAAATTCTGAAAAAAAAATATTAATTAATTAATCAACCAGTTTGAAGTAATCACCACAAAATATCAGGGGAGTAATCTCTAGGAAGTCAGAAATTGTGACTCAGATAGAAAGAAGACTGAAATCTTGCAATATCTCTGAGTGTAACTGTCATCCAGGCTATGATAAGAGTCCAGTAAATATTATTTTAAATTACTTGAACATAAAGAAGAGACAAAATACGTTTAAATTATATATACAAATTAAATATCATATTAAATAAAATTATATAACAATATTTTTAATATAATTAAATTAAATTTTATTATTATTTATATATACATTAGGGGGTATCAATGTTGACCAATCTGCAATTAAATTAATTGCGGATAAAAATAATTATACCCCAATTATCTTCCACAATTATTTTTGCAAATAATTGGGTTATTAGACACTTTATGTGTCAATGTTCACCTCTTATCCAAAATTTTTCTACTCAATTTTTTATAAACACATCTTGGACAACTTTCTTTCATAACAACATGTTGCACAACTTTATTCCATAACCACATCTTAGACTACTCTCTGCATATGCCTTCTACCTTGCTGTGCACTCCCATTCTATCTGCTCAGAATTTCTCCCCATTTCATCTATTTGATTCTTCTCCTTTTCATCTCACTCTCTCATCTGTTTGTTTCTGCTCCTTTTCATCTCGCTATCTCATCTTCTTTTTTCTGCTCCTTTTCATCTCTAATTATCTTAACATGACTTGTCATCATATATGTTCTCAAAGGAAGCCATCACCCAGTTGTTCTTCAAATTCCACTACTCCCTCTTTCTCCCACTCTGCTGAGAAATCCAAAATTGTTCAACTAAAAAAAGATGATTATCTCATTCTTATCAGCTGGCTAAAAACTGAATCTAAGTATGATTCTTGTTTTGGTACTGAGAATGCTACTAAAGTAGGATGGCCCCCTGCATCAAAGGTTAATGGCTATCTTCTATGGCAAATGAATTACGGAATAAGACTAAGGGAAGGATAGATATTTTACCAAAGAAGATGTCTGAACGCTTCAAGAATTATTGAGCCAAGTACAAGAAGGAAAAGACTCTTTCATCTTCTACTGGTTTTGGTATTACTGACCTTGATATCAGTAAGTGCATCAAATCCATAGATGATAAACTTGATTATTTATGTCCTTACTTTAAAGAGATGGATTTAATTTTTGTAGAGCAAGCTGATGTTAATCATGCAAACATGTTGGATGGAGAAGATCCTATCTCCAAACATGATGTCAAAAAAAATCTTTTTCCTTCCTCTTCTACTCAAGCCTCCCCTCAGTTAACTTCCACAAATAAAGATATCTTTTCAATAGATCCTTATGGCGATATAAACCAAACTGATATAACTCAATTATGTTTTTTTTCTTTTATCTTACCCATTCTTTTTTTTATTTACATTTTCTTATTTATAAATAGGCTGAAGAACAAATGCAGGAGCCACAATCAACTGAGTCAGAAGCCAGAAATAATGATGAGGAGGAAAATGTGACATTGAACAAAAAGCAAAGAGCTTTAAGTAGTCTAAGTTTACACTCTCAAAGAAGAAGAAAAAGTGATACTTCACCTCAAACCCCTTTTTCTTCTATCAAAGAATTTTTGGAGAAATGTGATGTTGGTAAGTGATACCAAACCTCTTAATACTTTACTCTGCTTTTCTTCTACTTTTTGTTAATATTTCTTATCACTCTAGAACAAGTGGAAGTTGCTAAAGAGGCTCTAAAGTTTGAAAAGCAAAAATATGAGCTCTCTTTAAGGAGTGATTACAGGGTACTTGATTTGGAAGAGAAGAAGTTTGAACTCTCTTTACCGAAGGATGATAGGACACAAGTCTTGGAAGAGAGGAAGTATGAACTCTCTTTACAGAAGGATGATAGGGCACAAGACCTGGAGGAGAAGAAATTCGAGTTATCTCTAAGTATTGAAAAATCAAGGAAATAGGAGAAAACACTTGAGCATCAAAACCTCATGGAACAGATGAAATATAAGCTTGGTTGTGAAGAAAATTCCAAAAATAAAGAATTCTTGATAGAATGTGTTAAAGCTAATAAATCTGTTGAGGAAATTGAACATTTAATGAAATTGTTTGATGACTAGTTTGTTTTATTTATCTCACACTTCAACTGTTAATAATTAATTTTACATAAAATTTTATCTTAATTTCCTGTATTTTTTACTCTATCCATCATTAGTTGAATTTTCATATTTTAATGTTATAAATTCTCTTTTAATTAAAATTTTCAAGAATTTTTAATGTTAAAAATTCTTTTTTTGTTAAAATTTTTGAGTCAAATTTAAAAATTTCCCAATCCCACCCCTGCATTTGATTGAACTAAGGGGTGGGTATCACCAAAATTCTTTCAAGTAAACAATTTTGCAAGTCTTATATGAAATTTTGTCAATACTCCCCCCTGCATTTTGTTGAAGTAATGGATGGATATCACCAAAATTACAAGTCAATTTTTTTTTTAAAGTTTGATATGAAAATTTTGCAATACCCCCCCTGTATTTTATTGAATTAAGGGAAGGGTATCACCAAAATTTCAAGTCAAAAAATTTTTTTTAAGTCTGATATGAAAATTTGGCAATACCCCCCCCTCTGTATTTTATTGAATTTTGGAAAGGGTATCATCAAATTTTCAAGTCAAATTTTTTTTTAAAGTCTGATATTAAAATTTGGCAATACCCCCTGTTGGTCAGTCGTCTAGAAGAGGTAAGAAAAATAGGAGAAAAAGGAGGAGAGAAGGAGGAGGACAAAGGAAAATAAAGAAATAAACCAAAAAGATATATATAATTTATTGGAGAGGGAGACAATGGTGAGCAACTTTGAGAGGTGAAAAAAACTTAGATTTTATTAATAATAATATTATTAAATGTAAGGGTACTGCGCGGCAAACAATTTTAATTACTATTAGACTTAAAGCAACCTTTGATTTGTTGTATAGAATTTAAATTAGATTTGTATTACTAATAAAAAAATATAAACGTAATAAAATGGTTATTTAATTTGTTGAGTGTGTAATAAGTGATGAGGCTACAGGGGATTATCCAAGGCCCTTTTATAGGCAATGGGTCCTCTGAAGCGCTACTATCTTTGTAAATACAATGATTAGAATGGAATAAAACAAATATATCAAAAAAGTAAATGAAACATAACAATATAGAGAAAAACATGAAACAATTAATTAAAACCCCAATTAAGAAACCAATTTTCCCGCCATTAATTCCCAAATCAGTAAGTGAAAATAGTGAATAACTAAACAAGATTGGAACATAGGAACTATGAGAAAAATAATTCCAAACAGATGGTACAATCTGATTAAAGGATATTTTAAGTGAAACAAAAAATACTTTGACGCAACAAATCATGTAATTAATCTCAATTTAGTATAAATTAATTTATTTGTTTTTTTCTAACACAATTAAAGGTCAAAAGAAGAGTCATTAATTATTGTTTAGTATTATATGAGAGGTGTTATTTAATATATAAATTTAAAAAATTAATTTAAATTTATTATAAGTCAATTTTACACTTATAATTATAATATATGTTTTTTCAATTAATTAAATATAAATTTATATTTATTAAATACATAAAAATGCGCCATTATTTGTAGAATATATTATATTATGCTCAATTTAATTGTATATAAAAATATATATAACCAATAAATTTAATGTAACACTTGTATATAATAAAATTCTTATATAATTTCATTATGCAATAAAATATTAATTTATATTCATTAAATACAAGTCTTACCCACTCTTTAAGGTTTTATAATTTATATATCATTTACTGGACTCCTGGAATAGCCTGGCTGACACTCCCTCTGTCAGCCAGGCTATTCCATTTATTTCATAATGAAATTATATAAGAATTTTATTATATACAAGTGTTACATTAAATTTATTGGTTATATATATTTTTATATACAATTAAATTGAGCATAATGTAATATATTCTACAAATAATGGCGCATTTTTATGTATTTAATAATTATAAATTTATATTCAATTAATTGAAAAAAACATATATTATAATTATAAGTGTAAAATTGACTTATAATATATTTAAATTAATTATTTAAATTTATATATTAAATAACACCTCTCATATAATACTAAACAATAATTAATGACGCTTCTTTTGACCCTTAATTGTGTTAGAAAAAAACAAATAAATTAATTTATACTAAATTGAGATTAATTACATGATTTGTTGCGTCAAAGTATTTTTTGTTTCACTTAAAATATCCTTTAATCAGATTGTACCATCTGTTTGGAATTATTTTTCTCATAGTTCCTATGTTCCAATCTTGTTTAGTTATTCACTATTTTCACTTACTGATTTGGGAATTAATGGCGGGAAAATTGGTTTCTTAATTGGGGTTTTAATTAATTGTTTCATGTTTTTCTCTATATTGTTATGTTTCATTTACTCTTTTGATATATTTGTTTTATTCCATTCTAATCATTGTATTTACAAAGATAGTAGCGCTTCAGAGGACCCATTGCCTATAAAAGGGCCTTGGATAATTCCCTGTAGCCTCATCACTTATTACACACTCAACAAATTAAATAACAATTTTATTACATTTATATTTTTTTTATTAGTAATACAAATCTAATTTAAATTCTATACAACAAATCAAAGGTTGCTTTAAGTCTAATAGTAATTAAAATTGTTTGCCGCGCAGTACCCTTACATTTAATAATATTATTATTAATAATATCTAAGTTTTTTGTCATCTCTCAAAGTTGCTCGCCGTTGTTTTCCCTCTTAAATAAAATTAAAATACTATTACAAAATATACCTCTTATGTTCCCTTGTCATCCTCCTTCACTCCTCCTTTTTCTCCTATTTTCCTTACCTCTTCTAGACTACTGACCGACAACTGGGGACCTTTCCAAACGACGACGACGATCGAGCCTGGCAACGAACGACAAAACGCACGGACCACCTAGCAAAACAAAACTTTTGCCGCGACTGTGTTTTGAACTTGGGTTCGACATCTTAGGTTTATAAAATATTAATTTTTATATTATTTTGAAGTGATTTTTTGATCACTATAGTAAGTTCACCTTTGTGCCTCTCACTCTTATTACTATATTTTTATTGCAATAACAGTGATTGTGGCTTAATTGCTGATTCACTGAGTGTAAGTGTTCAATTTTTAAAATTTTTTTTTTCCTAGTTGACCATTATAGAGTGTTAAATCCTCTTAGTCCTAGAAGAATTGACATTTTTTAATACAAAATTGAATTATTAATTTAATTTTTTTTATTAATTATTGTTAATTTTGGTTGACTTAAAAGTACATTGTGCTTAGTCCCAAATATATTGCCATATTTAATATTGGTAATTAATTGGTTGAATTAACTTGATTGTTATTCCCAATTTAACCTTGCAATCCATTTTTTTTAAAATTAATTTTTTTTAATTATTACTTTATATTGAAAATTATTTTTTCTATAATTTAATTAATAAAATTTTTTTTTATTATTTGGAGCAATTATTGACTAACTTTTATTATTTTTTTATAAAATAAAAAGTAAATTATAAATCTTCCCACTAGTATGTCCAACAATTTGGCAGAAAAAATGGATAACATGCAAGTGGATGAAATAGAAATTGACTATGATGCTGACACTGTAAGTTCTTCTAAAGTTGGTCATAAAAAATCTTATGCTAACACAAAGAATTCACATACTGCAGGATGTGGAAATGATAGGAAATGCAAACAAACCAAACCCCCTTCCCCCAGTACCACAGAAGGAAGTAAAGCCTCTAGTGCCTCAAGAAGGTCTTCCAAAAGGCTTCAAAATAAAAAAGCTTCCTCTGCCACAACAAATCAGCAACCTATCCAGTCATATAAAAGAGTTGAATACAGAAAATATGACGTACAAAGCAAAGGTAGACACATTGTGGGATCAGGTCCAAGAACTCAGGAACCAGATTCAGGCCCAGGCCCCTCCTCAGTTGCCTCCCAATCAGCCTCAGTTTCAGGCTCAACCTTCACAGCCACCCAGCTCAACCATCCAAAATCCAAATACTATGGAAGTAGAGCAATGGAAATGGGATTATCTAATGAGTCACTACCAACAGAATGTGCAACACCCTCCTCATCATCAGCCTGGCCCATCCAGAACACCCAATTTCCATCCACCTCCTCATCCCTACCAACAAGGCAGGAGAAAGAAGGCCCAAGCGCAATCCCAAACCCAGTCCCAGGGGAAGTTTCCTCCTCTGCCATGGTAAGTAATTTGGTTGATAGTCACTTGGGTATGTTTTCTAATAAATCTTCTTCTGCAGGTAATATTATTGAACATGGTGAAAGAACAGTTAAACCTGTTAAAAGACAGCTTCCTGTAACTAGTAGCCCTATTGATGTAATTAGCAAATTTTCATTTGATGAACCTTTACATTTAACTTCTACATCTTTAATTAATCCTTCTCTTGCAATTAAAAATGATTCTGTTCCCCCTGAAATCTATACCTTAATTGAAAAAACTTCTGAGGAAATATTAAAAGATACCCTTGATTTTAATATTGTGAAAGACAAACATGTGAGAGATGTGTTAATCCATGAAAATGATAGATTAAATAATTTACACTTGCAATGTAAAGTGAGTTCTTCTGTACAAGATAAAGCTTATTTAAAAATCAAAGAAACCTTGAATATTGTTCTTAGTCAACAAAAACAAATAAGAAGTGACCATAGAGCTATCTCAGATAGAAATATCAGTCTACATAAGACCTTGAGAGAATTGAAACCCCTTATTGAGGAAAATTATTCATTCAAAAATGAAATAAAATCTCTGAAAAATGAGTTTAAGAAGCTAAAAAATGATTTCCATGCACTAAGTACCAAACACTCAGTTTCTGAGGACAGAAATGTTCTATCTCTTGCAAATGTAAATGACCAGATGTCTGAAATTCCAAGAATAAGAAACTATGTGTCTGACCTACAGGAAAAGTTCTCAACCTTAAACACCAATAATGAATCAAATGAGATTGCTGTAAATAAGCTGCATAAAAATAAAGGGAAAAGACCTGAGCAAAGTTCATCCTTTCTTTCTCATATTTCAACCATTAAACAAACTGACAATGAGTCTGTAAAATCTTTTGCTACTAGCAAAAAATCTTGTGATGGTCATGCACCAGCTGTTTCTGTAAATAATGAAATTTCTGAACACCTGGCTAAACTTCAGGAATTATTAATAATGAATAATTCAAACCAAAAAGTGGACCATCCCAGTAGTCAGAAAAATTGGCCTAAGTTAGACCAATATCCTACCTTTGATGGTGATTCTTCCTCTGATTGGCAACACTTTATCCAGAGAATTGATAATTTAAAGAGATCTTATAAACTACCTGATGAGGAAATTGTTTCTAAGCTAATTTCTTTATTTTCCAATGTAGCCTTGATGTGGTATGAATCTGTCCTCTTAGATAACAATCATTATACATGGAATGATTGGAAATCCTTGATTGAGAATCAGTTTGGTGGTTCAAAATTCAGGTTAGCTCAGCAGAGACTGTATGAGAATACTAGATATGTATCCTCCTCTGTTGAAAAGCCCATTGTTTTTCTGATGAAAATAACTAAAATCCTTAGAGCAATTGATCCAAAGTTGGATTATGATATTTGGAGAGATAAAATCTTGTATAAATTACCAAATTCTCTTAGGGATTTGATTGTTGCTAGAACTGAGCATGTAAGGGAAAATTCTTCTTTCATTAATATCTGTAATGAAGTACTACTCAACCATAGATATGAACCAAAGAATTACCTTAGTAAATCTTATAATGATCAGAATAAACCTTCTATAAAGCTCCCAGAAAAATCTGGTAAACACTCTGTCCCAGTTGCACCTAAAAAATATGCAACAAATACTTGTTATAAATGTAACAAACCGTGGCAGAAGGGTCATGTTTGTGACAAGAAAATTCATCTTGTTGAACAAAATGAAGACACTGATGAAGCTGAACTTGATGTCAATAATTCTTCCAGTGACTGTGAAAGTAATATCTCCTATGACAATGAATCTGTTAAAGATGTTTTAATGTTGGAACATGATGTCCATTATTTAAATAATATATTTGAAGATTGTGTATTGAATTTATCTTCAGTAGAAAATGCTGAGATAATTAAAGATATTACTAACAATTCTATTCCTATATCCCCTTTGAAGGCACCTGTTATCATTAATGGTAAAAATGTTAATGTAGTTCTTGATTCTGGTGCTGGAGGAAGTGTAGTATCTGAAAAAGCTTTGGCTTCAGTGGATAAGGAATATTTGAGTAAATTATTGCCTATAACTTCTGAAAAATGGAGAGGGTATGGTTCTACCTTATTTCCTATTGGCAAATACAAAACCTCCATATTCTTCAAATATAATGGTGGTTTTGTCAGAGCTATTTGTGAGTTTGTTGTCATGAAAAATGATAATTTGAGCAATTGGTTTATTATGGGAAATGATATTTTAACCATGTTTGGTGTGAAACTGGACCCAGAAAATAATTGCTTTACCTTAGGAATGAATGGGAAAAGAAAATTCAAAATTTCTTCTCCTAGAACTTCTGGGCATTTGTTGAAATCTTGTAACTCACTGATCCAATGTAAAGGTAGAACAACAACTGAAATGGATGATTAATTACATGAAATAAATACCGCTTCTTTTGGTGATCAGTTGACTAGTGAACAAAAGGATTCTATTGTTGCCTCTATTACCTCTTTCCCTATGGCTTTTGCTCATGGTTCTCATGTCTTGGGAATTGTTCAGGAAGAAATGAAAATTACCTTATCCTGTAATTTGAGTGATATTCCTCCTTCCCTTAAGAAAAAACCATATCCTGCTTATCCATCAAAAAGAAAAGATATTGAAGATAATATTGAAACATTATTGAAAATGAATATCATTGAGAAAGTGGATGTCACCCCCAAATATTGTGTCATCTCCCCAGTCTTGATTTCTTATGAAAAAGATAAAGCTAGATTATGTGGAGATTACAGAGCTTTAAATACTTATACTGTTGATGATATTTATCCTTTACCCAGAATTAATTCAATACATGCTACCTTGCAAGGTGAAAAATTTATTAGTTGTCTGGATGGTAATAAAGGTTATCATCAAGTTCCAGTTGAGAAAAATTCTCAAATTTTTTTGCTTATTGCTACTCATATGGGAATATATAAGTATGTTAGGATGCCATTTGGCCCTAAAAATGCTCCTTCAGTTTTCCAGAAAGTCATGGATAACACTTTCCATCAAGAAATTATTGAAGGTTGGCTCATGGTTTATATTGATGACATCATTGTTTTTTCTAAAACTTTTGATGAACATATGATTCACTTGAATAGAGTTTTCCAAAAAATGGATGAAATCAATATGACCTTATCTTTAAAAAAGTGTAAATTTGGTTTTCAATCTTTGAAAGTCCTTGGCCATGTTGTGTCAGGCTTACAAATTTGTGTAGACCATAATAAAGTTGCTGCCATTCAAAATGTGAAAGCACCAACTTCTGTAAGAGAAATCCAAAGTTTTTTGGGTATGTGTGGCTATTATAGACAATATATTAAAAATTATCAGGTCATAGCCCTGCCTCTTACAAAACTAACCAGAAAAGATGTTGCTTTTCTCTGGAATAATGACTGTCAGAAAGCTTTTAATACATTAAAAAGTTGCTTAATGACAGCCCCTATATTGGCTCTTCCAGCTTTTAACAAGCCATTTGTACTTTATACAGATGCTAGCTTTATTGGTCTGGGTGCTGCCCTTCACCAAAAGCAAATTATTAATGATAAATCCTCAGAGGTTGTAATTTGTTATATTTCAAGAACCTTAAGAAATAGTGAATTGAAATATGGTGCCACTCAATTGGAGTGCGTAGCAGTTGTTTGGGCTCTTGAGAAACTTCATTACTACTTGGATGACCAAAAATTTGAGTTGGTAACTGACTTTAGTGCTGTGAAATCTCTCTTAAACCTCAAAACACCTAACAGACATATGTTCAGGTGGCAACTTGCTGTTCAAGAATACAGAGGACGGATGACAATTATCCATAGAGCTGGAAATGTTCACTCTAATGTTGATATGCTCTCCAGATTGCCTCTGCCAAATAATGACTCCAATTCTGCTTATGTACCTGAAGATGATACTGTTCATATACATGGTATATTTATAGTGGATATGGAAGAAGAGTTATTACAGTTAATACTGGATTCATATGATAAAGATTCTGATTTAAATAAATTAGTTAATATTTTGAATGATCCTAAGAATGCTTCAATTCAAGCATTAATAAAAACTCTTCCTACAAAGTACCAAAATGCTTTGAATAAAGGAAAGTTTTCTATTGAAGATGGTTATATATATTATAGAAGGAAGCTTACCAATGTAATTGTTATTCCTCCTTCAATGAAAGAAACTATCCTCAAACTTTGTCATGATGACATATTAGCTGGTCATTTTGATCTTGAAAAAACATTGATTAGAATCAAAAACACTGCATGGTGGGCTAATATGTCTGAAGACACAAAATTATATGTTGAATCTTGTGATTCCTGCCAAAAATCTAAAAGGTTAACAGGTAAGAGAGCAGGGTTATTACAACATATTGAAGCACCTAGTGCTCCCTGGAAGATCATTAATATGGATTTTGTCACTGGTCTTCCTGTTGCAGGTAAAGACAGCTTTAACTCTTGTTGGGTAATAGTGGATAGATTCACAAAAATGTGCAAATTTATTCCAACCCACAAAGATGTATCCACCAAAGAATTAGCTTTCTTATGGTGGTCTTACATGTTTGATATTATTGGCTTTCCAAAAGCCATTATCTCTGATAGGGATCCAAAATTCACTTCTGAGTTTTGGACCTCTTTGATGGATATTTGTGGCTGTGAGTTAAAATTGTCTACAGCTCACCATCCTCAGACTGATGGTCTAGCTGAAAGAATGATTCAAACTCTGGAAGATATGATTAGAAGGTATTGTGCCTTTGGTTTAGAATATAAAGACAATGACAGATTTACTCATGATTGGGTCACCTATTTGCCTGGTCTTGAATTTGCATATAATAGCACTGTTCATTCTGTCACTGAGAAAAAGCCTTTTGAGCTTTGGTTAGGTTATGTCCCAAACACTCCTGCTCAGATTCTCAATAATAAATTACCTAAGTTGGAACTACACCCTGGTGTAAAATCTTTTATGCAAATGCAACAGCTATGCAGAAAACATGCTCAGAGTTGTATTGATAAAGCATTTGAATATGAAAAGAAAAGATGGGATAAATCCCATAAAGAATACACATTTAACAAGGGTGATGAAGTGTTGATCTCTACTGTCCATTTCAATTTACAAGGTAACCACAAATTAAAAGATCCTTTTGTAGGACCATTTGTTGTTAAAAGAATGGTTGGTGATAATGCAGTAGAAGTTGTATTGTATTCTCCATATGATAGGAAACATCCTGTCTTTCCCATTTCTTTGCTTAAACCTTATACTTCCAACAGTGACTTATTTCCAAAAAGAAGAGGAAGACCTAAGAAGAACCCTCAGGAAGTCACAGAAACAGCAGAAATTGATGAAATTCTCAATGATAGAATTATCACTTCTGAAAGAGGTACTGAATATTTATTGAGATATAAGAACAAATCATCTGAACATGATGCATGGATACCTGGCAAGGAAATTTCAAATCTGCCTGCTCTGTTGAAAAAATACAAAAAGAAAAAATCTTAGCATTTTTTTTATTGTTTTTTTAGAGTGAGGGAGTGTCATCCAGGCTGTTCCAGGAGTCCAGTAAATGATATATAAATTATAAAACCTTAAAGAGTGGGTAAGAATTGTATTTAATGAATATAACTTAATATTTTATTGCATAATGAAATTATATAAGTATTTTATTATATACAAGTGTTACATTAAATTTATTGGTTATATATATTTTTATATACAATTAAATTGAGCATAATATAATATATTCTACAAATAATGGCGCATTTTTATGTATTTAATAATTATAAATTTATATTTTATTAATTGAAAAACATATATTATAATTATAAGTGTAAAATTGATTTATAATATATTTAAATTAATTACTTAAATTTATATATTAAATAATACCTCTCATATGATACTAAACAATAATTAATGACACTTCTTTTGACCCTTAATTGTGTTAGAAAAAACAAATAAATTAATTTGGACTAAATTGAGATTAATTGCTTGTTTTGTTGCGTCAAATTATTTTTTGTTTCACTTAAAATGTCCTTTAATCAGAATGTACCATCTGTTTGGAATTATATTTCTCATAGTTCCTATGTTTCCAATCTTGTTTAGTTATTCACTATTGTCACTTACTGATTTGGGAATTAATGGCGGGGAAATTGGATTCTTAATTGGGGTTTTAATTATTTGTTTCATGTTTTTCTCTACATTGTTATGTTTCATTTACTCTTTTGATATATTTGTTTTATTCCATTCTAATCATTGTATTTACAAAGATAGTAGCGCTTCAGAGGACCCATTGCCTATAAAAGGGCCTTGGATAATCCCCTGTAGCCTCATCACTTATTAAACACTCAACAAATTAAATAACTATTTTATTACGTTTATATTTTTTTTATTAGTAATACAAATCTAATTAAAAGTCTATATAACAAATTGAAGGTTGCTTTAAGTCTGATAGTAGTTAAAAGTGTTTGCCCCGCAGAACCCTTACATTAAATAATATTATTATTAATAAATACTAAGCTTTTGTCATCTCTCAAAGTTGCTCGCCGTTGTTTTCCCTCTTAAATAAAATTTAAATACTATTACAAAATATACCTCTTATTTTCCCTTGTCATCCTCCTTCACTCCTCCTTTTTCTCCTATTTTCCTTACCTCTTCTAGACTACTGACCGACAGTAAGGGTACTGCGCGGCAAACAATTTTAATTACTATTAGACTTAAAGCAACCTTTGATTTGTTGTATAGAATTTAAATTAGATTTGTATTACTAATAAAAAAAATATAAACTTAATAAAATGGTTATTTAATTTGTTGAGTGTGTAATAAGTGATGAGGCTACAGGGGATTATCCAAGGCCCTTTTATAGGCAATGGGTCCTCTGAAGCGCTACTATCTTTGTAAATACAATGATTAGAATGGAATAAAACAAATATATCAAAAGAGTAAATGAAACATAACAATATAGAGAAAAACATGAAACAATTAATTAAAACCCCAATTAAGAAACCAATTTTCCCGCCATTAATTCCCAAATCAGTAAGTGAAAATAGTGAATAACTAAACAAGATTGGAACATAGGAACTATGAGAAAAATAATTCCAAACAGATGGTACAATCTGATTAAAGGATATTTTAAGTGAAACAAAAAATACTTTGACGCAACAAATCATGTAATTAATCTAAATTTAGTATAAATTAATTTATTTGTTTTTTTCTAACACAATTAAGGGTCAAAAGAAGCGTCATTAATTATTGTTTAGTATTATATGAGAGGTTTTATTTAATATATAAATTTAAATAATTAATTTAAATATATTATAAGTCAATTTTACACTTATAATTATAATATATGTTTTTTTCAATTAATTAAATATAAATTTATAATTATTAAATACATAAAAATGCGCCATTATTTGTAGAATATATTATATTATGCTCAATTTAATTGTATATAACACCACACAATATGGGGGGCGGACTTGCTAGCAAGTCCGCAACCTTGGACCCAAACTCACCATAGATTGAACACACATTGAGCTATTGATAAAGGAACCATTCAATCAGGGATGAACACCACTCAGCAGAACAGTTTTAGGTGGGTGTTCAAGTAGAGTTCAGTATGGGTTCAGTATGAGTTCAGTCTGAGTTCCATCTGAGTTTCATCTGAGTTCAGGTTGAGGACTTGCTAGCAAGTCCACCCCCTATATTGCGTAGTGTAAAAATATATATAACCAATAAATTTAATGTAACACTTGTATATAATAAAATTCTTATATAATTTCATTATGCAATAAAATATTAAGTTATATTCATTAAATACAAGTCTTACCCACTCTTTAAGGTTTTATAATTTATATATCATTTACTGGACTCCTGGAATAGCCTGGCTGACACCCCCCCTGCAATTTATTGAATCAAAGAAATCAAATGGAAAAAAAAAATTAAAATTGAAAATTTCTACAACCAATTATTTTCACCTGTCCCAATCAAGTTTTCCTATTTTATATAATGATGCATCGTTACATAAAAACAGTAATCTATCTTGATATAACTTTAAAAAAAATTGGAAGAGACAAATCCAAAATTAAATGAAAAAAAATTAAAATTGAAAATTTTTACAACCAATTAATTTCACCAGTCCCAATCAAGTTTTCCTATTTTATATAATAGCTAGTAGAACAACCTAAGGCCAGATGCACCATTATATAAAAACAGTAATCTATCTTGATGTAACTTTAAAAAAAATTGTAAGAGACAAATCCAAAATTAAATGAAAAAAATTTCAAATGAAAATTTCTACAACCAATTAATTTCACCAGTCCCAATCAAGTTTTCCTATTTAATATAATGATGCACCATTATATAAAAACAATAATCTATCTTGATGTAACTTAAAAAAACTTGGAAGAGACAAATCCAAAATTAAATGAAAAAAATTAAAAAGCATAAATAAAATTGAAAAAGAGGAAAATAAAAAGGGAAATTTAAAAAAAAAAATTAAAATTAAAATAAATAAATAAAATTAATAAAAGAGAAAAAAAAAGGAAAAAAAAATTGGAAGAAAATATTTAATGATAGAATAAATATAATATTTTATTTGCAATACTTGACAGATCTACTAAGAACAATTTTTTTATCTAATTTTTTTTGATTATTAATACAATTAATAAGATCTTTATTTATTTGGAATGAAGTGCCAAAATGGGTAAATTCATTACAAGAAACTAAAATTCGAGGTGCTTTAGTTTTATGATGCCCATGTTTAGAAGAATTCCATATAGCCTCAACTATTCCATTGGCACTACCAAAATCAATAATACATTTATGGTCAGGAAAATAAAGGCCATTTCCCTTATCAGGAGAGGGTGATGAAATAGGAACACTAGTATCTTGATTAATATAAGAGAAAATTCTAAATGTTAGAGAATTCTTATCATGTTTATCTAGATGAACATGATTGTAGAATCCATTATAAGTGATGATAACATTTGAACAAAAAACATAATAATTTATTGCTTTTTCCCATTCAGGATCAGACCAATTTGGTAAACCTGATTCTAAAGCAAGTTGATGGTTTTTTTGAAAAGCTTGAAAACATAATTTTTAAAAACAATTTTCCAAGAAAAGATTAAATGATCCTAAAGAATTCCATTGTTTCAGATCTTCTTCCATTTGCTCCGGTTTCAAATTTTTTAATAAATAATAAATTCCTGAAATATATGACAAAATTAAAAATTACTTATAATTTAAAAACAAATTTACATACCAAAAGAAACTCCTTGATCATATCCTGGCCACCAACCAAAACCTTTCATGACACCAGAAATCAGATATTGATTTGATAAGGGTTGTCGAAACAAAGCAATTTGATAGAGAGTAGAAATTAAATCAGAAAGCTAGCAAAAAACTTAATCCTTTTTCCCATTAAATGAATGAACTTCTAAAATAAATTGAGGTTTGTATCCGTTATTGACAACCACCACAATGAGATATATACCCCCTTCTGTAAGGTTTTTGATGTTTTTGTAAAAAAAAATTTCTTAACATTTGATATTGATGTCTTATAAAATTTGAGATCATACAAATATCCAAAGAATTTTTTGCAAAATATCTTCATCCTAATCAATTTTATATTTTGATAAAATTTTGTCTTTGAATTGCTTGATTATTTAGCTGGTTCCATAATTTTCTGCTTTTTATTTTCTGGTAAGGAAAGCTCAGATTGATTGGGAGAAGGAATAGAATTGAAGGAAATTGAAGAGATAGAAGAAAGTAAAGATAAAGAAGAAGAATTTGAATATATTTGATGATTATTCTTGGAGCTTTCATGATTTGAAGACAAGGAAGAAAGAAAGGAGAAAGATGATTCAGAAGAAATTGATGATAATGACGATGAGTGAGTTAAATTTTCCATAGTAACTTCCTGGAAAAAAAAATTATAAAACAAAAAAAATAAAAATAAAAAAATAAATATATTAAAAAAAAAGACCCCCAAAAATAAAAAATTGTCAGTAAAATAATTGAAAAAAAAATTTTTTTTGGTAAAAAAAAACAAATAAAAATTAGTTGCAAAAAATCAATAAAATTTTTTGAAAAAAATAAAAATTCAAAAAAAAAACCTTAATTATGCTTGAAATACGAGATAAAACAAATTCACCCAAAAAAAAAAAAATTAAATTAAATTCAGTTGCAAAAAAATTAAATAAATAAATAAAGATTACTTACCTGCTATTGAAAATACTTCTTGATGTCATTCTTTCACGCGCCACGTGACACTCGAGGCGAAAGCAGCTCATTAAATCAATAATATCGAGTCCTAAATCTATACTTGAAGCGCAGAAAGAAATTCTCCATAGCAACTGCGATTTTCCTTTGTGTACTTACTATTTAACTGCGCTAGCCTAAACTCTAAATCTAAATTAGTCAATCTCCCAATAGGGTGCCTTAGTCTCATTTTCAATAAGCGAGGCACAGTGCTAGGTTCAACGAAATAGTACAGTAGTAGTTTTTTCATTAAAGTTTTGTTAATTAATTAAAAAGGGGTAAATTGAGCATGGACGGATATTTAGCAAAGAGGGTCTAAGTGTATGTTAGTAATGGTCAATGTAAAAGGGAATGGTGCGATGGAAGGGAGGTCAATGCGAGGAGGAACAAAGGATATAAAAGGGGTTGGGTATTTGGTTCGATATTCCTTAGAATTAAATTATAAATTGTATCTACATTAATAGTGGTAAATCTTTAGGGTTAAATAATTTTTATTGTATCTTTCTTTTATTTTCTCAATATTAATTTCTAAATCCTAAATCTTTGATTATTGATTTTCCAACCCTTCGTGAGATCTTGAGAATTCCTATTACCTTTGAAACTATTTTATAATTCTTCTCGAACAAACCTCAAACCTGTAGCTCTTACTTCGAGTAACCTTCGAACCACTTCCTCGAATCATTCCTCTGTGCTTTGAAGAAGTTTCTAAATCCCTCATCTCACTTTCAGGAACATCCTCGACCTTGTGTGTAGGTCGTCCGGTGACACATTCAATCCAATTTATTTAAATATAATTAAAAAAACTAGCTTTCAGTAAATTTCAGAATAATTAATTATTAGCAAAAACAAACACAAATAAAAAAATTAAATTACTTGATTTATTTTTGAAACAGGGGGAAATGTCCAGAAACTAAGGGAAAGAAAAAAAATCTGTAAAAAAAATTAAAAAGCAGAGATTAGTCTTTTTTTTTCTTTGAAATGCCCTCCAAAAAGTCCCCCCCCTTTACCCGCTCAATCCCCCCCTTTAAATGCTACTTTCCCACCTCAAAACCCCCTTTTACCCACTCTTTACCACCCTTTAACCCCTCCTTACCTGCCTCAACCCCCTCCTTACCCACCTCAAACCCCCCTTTACCCCCTCATCACCCCCCCTACACCTAGCTTATTGAATCAGTAACAATTCGGTAAGTTAGTGAACAATTATCAGCAATCGTTCACTATCTTATTGAATTGTTAGCAATTCAATAAGTTAATGATCAATTATCAGAAATCAATCATTAACTTATCAAATTGTTACCAATTCGATAAGTAGGTGGTGGGGGGGGTGTTGAAGGGTTTGAGGGGGTAAAGGGGGGGCTTGAGGGGGCCAAGGAGGGATTAAAGGGGGGAGTTGAGGTGGCCAAGAAGGGGAAAAAGGGGGGTATGGAGGAAGACAAGGAGGGGTGAAAGGACGATGATGGAGGGGGTAAAAGGGGGGACTTGAGGTGGCCAAGAAGGGGAGAAAGGAGGGGGGAAAGGGGGATGATGAAGGGTGAAAAAAAAGATAAAACAAAAAAAACAAAATTAGTCTAACCTTGAAAACCAAAAAAAAAGCACTTACAGGACAAAAAAAAAGAAAAAAAAAGAACAAAAAAAAAAAGAGAAAAAATAAATTATTAGCAAGTAAAAAAAATCAAAAATAAGAAAAAAAATGACTTACCTGGAGAGATGAGATGAGAAATAGAGGAATGAAATAGAGGAATTAAAAATATTTGATGGATGTTTGAGGAGAGGTTGAAAAGGATATGATTGATGAATGAAAAAAAAATACTGACAAAATATGTGATTTCAGAAAATATGCGATTTCATGTTGAGCTGGTGAAAGAAAACCAATGAGCCATCCAAAAAAAAGTAAAGCACTTCCCAGCCTTCTAGAACCAAGGCGGGGGGTCTTCCCAACATTGGAAGGCCCGCCTAGAGGTAGCAGGACCACCCTGAAGCCAGAAAACCACCAAAAACCTCCAATAAAGCCCAAAATACTCAGAAAAATCCACCACAACTACTAAAACCCTTAAATCACAAAATTAAGCTATTACAACATTGAGACATAATATATAGAGCCAAATTAGCTCTACTTAACGGTACTAAGCACTTAACCATAAGAATAAAGGTTAGCCCTTAAAACACAAAAAATAAAATTAAACAGCTATCTTATAGAGATGAAAAATGAGTAAATGACCCCTTAAAACTTAGAATATGAATAATATCATCAGGACATCAAATATAGAGAAAAAACGGGCTATCCAATGGTAGTACCCACATACCTGTAGTCCCAATATTCACTGAATAAAACCAGAAAAACACTCAATTATTTGACCAATGCCAATTAAGATGTACGAAAACAAAACCAAACAGAGCAAAAAAGGTGTCTGCCAATGTTGGAAGACCACACCATAAATTCAAAAAAAAAATGAATTGCATCAAACAAAAATACCAAACCAAGTGAGTAAAGTACACAAAGTGGACATTTGGAGAGCACCAAAATAAAATTTTAAAAGTTTTGTGAAGTGAAATGTTGGAGATTAATTGGCATTATAATTGAGCGTATGCCAGTTGATTGAATGTTTTGGGAATCAAGGGTGAGGAGAGCTGGTGCTGGTTCAGGATGCTCTTCTTCATAAAGATCATTCCACTCATCCTTTAAATCAGCTAGGATATTATGGAATATAACACAAGTCATGATCCAATGATTTGCAGTTTTGATCTCCAATTTTTTTTTGAAATTAGATTATGAGCTCCTAAAGACTAGAAAATTGTCCCTTTAAAATACCTATAGCATGTTCAATCCATACTCTTGATTGGGCAAGGTGAATGATGTACTTTACACTTTCATATGCTGAGTCTGCAAGGAGGTACTGAGATTTGTCAAAGTATGAGTCTGGGGTTTGAGAAATTCTCATTCTTTGGAAGACGGAAGAGTCATGAAATGATCCATGGCAGCCACTGTGAAAAGAAATCAATTTTTTACTGAAATCACATATAAGTTTAATGGCAATAGAGTATCTAGAAGGAAGATAAAAAGGTAGTTCATGAATGATGAGAAATTGGAGAAGATTTTGAATAAAAAATTTTTTGCAATCAAAATAATGGTTCCCATCATGAGTAGGCTTTTGACTCAAAGGTATAGTTGTGCCATCAACAAAACCTACACAGCCAGGGAAAGCTTTGGCTTGCATTACTTGAGAGGATTCAAGTTGCTTTTCTGGAGTTGGCCAAGCAAGAGTTTGAGACTTGAGGGAAAGGATAGCAATCATACAGCGCTTGGTGTATAATATCACGGTACCATATCCTATGTTAAAGAGATTATCCAAACGTCTTACGGCAGCACCATTTCCATTTGAGCCAAAGCGACATAGAGCAACAGCAAGTTGGATGGCAGGATTACGCTGTTTGTTATGAGAATTGTTATGGAAGATAGGATGTTCAGAAATGAGTTGATAAAGTTTGAAGAAAGAATCGGGAGAAGTTCTAAAAAGTTGTGTGAAGTTTAAATGAGGAATGTTGAGAATGGAGGCCAGATCATATTGGAGATCATGATAAAGATTTGGCCCCCTGAGTTTGGGATCAGGAAGTAGGAACGGAAATTGGGGTATAAGAGGCAGGATAATGCATTAAGATGGATTTCTTTCTGCAAATAATATTGTCTGAACCTGGGAAAAAATTACTGATCCCTAATTGCAGATACTTGAACATTGATACCCCCTATAAAATACAACTAATAACACTTTTATTGCTACTACTTACTGCTTTAGTATTTACAATTTATTAAGTCTAACCCATCTAAGTAATAATAATAATATATTTATACCTTTTAATTGAGTAATAAATCATAAAGATAAACTTTTACATACCTTTACTTTGAAATCCTTGAGAATCCACCTCTCACTTCCTTTGGACCTCTGTTAAACTCTTCTAAACCATTAGACCCATTGACAACTTTCCACTTGTTTTTTGATGTTTTTTTGGATTTTTTGCCTTTGTTTTTTTCTAATTCAATTTGAAAACTTTTTCTGAGAACTTAACTGTGATTTTTAAGTCTTTTTGGTATATTTTTGGTCTTTGTTTTGCTAAAGCACTTCAGATAAAGTTTCTGAGAATTTTCCTGTGATTTTTAGGTGTTTTTGGATAGTTTTCTCGAGACTTTAGGGAGTTTTTTTATTGGAGATTTTTGGCACTTTTCTGGGAACTTTTAGAAGAAGTTTTGAAGACTTTTTTGGACTATTTATTTCAGGTAGTTTGAGGAGAGCTTTGTAGGTATTTTATATCCAATTTATATTATTTTTTCATTTATATTGATTTTTTAAATTGTTTAGATGAAATTGACTGAAAGTCTAGAGCTGGTTATCTAATTTCATAAGGTAAGAATAGAAGGCAATCTGAAAAATAAAACCTTTGGTAGGTGAAAAAAGTATTGGGTCTAATATAAATAGTCAATTTTTATTTTTATTTCATGAATTAATACTTATTTAGTCATATATGATACTCTACTTACTTAAGTTAATGAGACATCTGAAAATTTGATGTATAATTGTAATCATGTGGACATTGTTTTCCTCATGAGGCTCATGTAAACCCTTGTGTTTGATTTGATTGGCTTTGGTTACAGGAAATTTCCATTCAAATTTTTACTTGAATTGGAATTAATACTTTTTTTAATTATCTTATATGACTTTTTTACTTATTAATTTAGGAATAAGCTTAAAGCGTTTCAATATAGGCCACTACTTCAATAAAAAACAGGGGAGTATATTTCCAAAAAAAATTTGTCAATTGTTTTTTTTGACTTGTAAAAAATCTGGTGATCCCCACATCCTGCTATGGTAAATAGCAGAAGAAGGTATTCCAATTTTTTTTAACTTTGAAAAAGAATTCTGTTCTCATCCCTTGCTATGTTAAATAGTAGGGGAGTTTATTTCCTATCTTATATGCCTCTTTAAATGATAATTCATGAAAAGAATAAAACTTGACAACTTATATTAGATGCCATAATTTTGTTTCCCACCTAATGTTTTATTTTTTACATTAATTTCTTTTTGTACCTTATGAATTCTGATGAAAAACTCTATATTTATAGTAATTTTTATTTAAACAATGCAAAAAAATAATCTAAATGAAGAAATATAATAAAAATTAGATTAAACATACTTACCAAGCTTTCTGCAAAGCACTTGGAAGAAAGATTCCCAAAAAGTGCTGAACAATTACACTAAACTATCCCAAATGTGCCTTAATTCATCCCAAGTGAGTGCTTAAAAAGTATCTAAAGTCAGTCTCAAATAATTTCTGAGAAGCCTTTGAAAAAGTGCCATAAAGTTTCCATAAAAGTGCCCATATACTTTTTAAAAATCCTCCAAAAGTCCCACAAATAATACCCAAAAAGTAGCCTCAAACACCTAAAAACAGTTTGAAACTACTTAGAAATTTTTCCAAATTGTTTTTAAGTGATTATGAGATGACTTTGAGAAAAATGCCAAAAATTATTTCAAAAAACATAAAAACAGCTGGAAAAGACTTGGAAAATGTTTTCAGATTTTTTCTGAATTCTTTTGAAGTTGTTTTGGAAAAAAGGGAAAAAGGTGCCCAAAAAAACCTAAAAAAATCTAGAAAATTTTCAGAAAATGAAATATTTTCCAAATTTTTTATAAATGCTTCAAATGAAATTAAGAAAAAAAAGATTCAAAAGAGAAAAAGCCTAGAAATAAACAAAAAACATCAAAAATACAATAAAGCATAGATAAAAATGATTGAGGACCAAGAAATAACAGGAAAAAAAGTGAAATAGGAAAATAAAAGAATATTTCAATTAGAAATTAGATCAAAATATATTATGAAAAAAAGAGTAAAAAAAAGACACTTTACTCAGCAATTAAGGAAAAAAATTGAAAAAGTGACTTACTTTGAGAGCTGTTGAGTTAGAAGTATGGGAACCAACAATTATTGATTC
This sequence comes from Hemileia vastatrix, assembly GCA_030280995.1. NCBI lineage: Eukaryota > Fungi > Basidiomycota > Pucciniomycetes > Pucciniales > Zaghouaniaceae > Hemileia > Hemileia vastatrix. The sequence continues at coordinate 29,989,239 of JASXTE010000001.1, read as the reverse complement.
ATGTGAGTGATTAAGAGAAGATGAGATATTATAGTGAGACAGAAACATAGAAATGTTATGCAATTTCAAGGCTGGGAGCTGAACCAAATCAAATGAAACTGGGATACTGGTGAAATTCATTGCAACCAGAACAAAAAGTGATGAAGATTAAGGGTAACTGTGTTATTAAGGGATTAATTTAGTGCTTTAAATCTACATATCTTACTCATATTAATAATCCCTTAAGGAATAGGTGAATAAATCTAATTATTGGAGTTTTTGTACTTAGTTTTGAAATCTATGTATTTAGTGTTGACTAATCATTATGAATAAGGGAAGCATTTTGATTACATTTTTGACCCAAATAAAGATATGTTATAGTAGAAATACACTGCTAAATTATACCTTTCCAGGGAAAGTGCATTTCATTCTTGGATGAAAGATTTGGTACTTTTTTGGTGTGTTTATGTGGTGTATTTGGTAATGTTTCAGACCCCCTAATAATTATATGTTTTACTAATGTTTGAAGCTATTTATAAATTCTAAAATTAATTTATTTAGTTTTGAAAATTCTAGATCTAATTTATTATATTTTATCATTTTTAATATTAAAATAACTCATTGTATTACTTTAATGTAATAAGTTTTTATTCATTGGTTTAGAATGGTGAAAGATTGTCTCATAATTTACTTTTAGTAGCCATTTAATAGGGTGTCTCAAACATATCAAAGGTTGAAAGACATTAAATTCATTTTATTCATAAAAAAAGTAATCCTTGTCATTTTAATTCATCAGAAGAAGTCCTCTCAGAAGTAAAAAGCCTCATAATTGAAGCTTCATTGGTATTTTTTTGATTGAGAAAATGTAATTTTCTAATAGCTTCTTTGCCATGTTTAAGAACCCTTAATTTTACTTGTTTATTTTTATTTAATTACTTGTAAGTTGTTTATATAGAGCCTTAGAGAGCTTCCAGGCTATATAAAGACTGCAAAAATATGTGATTTCTAATTTTGGTACTGATAAGTTGTTTACTTTCCATATATTTTTATTATTATAATAAATAATTTGATTATTAACCTTGAAAAAGTCATCTTCATATTGGGATTTTTATTTATAAAGTGTAGTGAATAAAGTTTTATTTTTTGGGAAAGTCTACCTTAAAGGGTCCCAAAATGTTTAAATCATATATTTTAATAATTTATTGTCCTATTTTTGGTGTGCTTCAATTCTTTTAATTTCTTGTTAACTTTCTGGCAGGGTAAATGGACAATTTAAAATTCATACTGGACTATCTATAGTTTTACTTCTAGAGAACAATTTTCAGTTCCTTCTAAAACATTTAGTTTACTTCAAAATCTTCATTCAATTCACCTGAAACCTTTTAATATGATTAATGCAGATCTCTAGAACTATAATATTATAGCAAAAATATAAATTATTGAGGTTATATTCACTACACAATATAGGGGGTGGACTTGCTAGCAAGTCGTCAACCTGAAGTCAGATCAAACTCAGACTGAAATCTACTTCAACATCCACCTAAAAATGTTCTTCTGAGTGGTTTTCATCACTTATTGTAGGTTTCCTTTTTCAATAGCTCAATGTGTGTTCAGGCTGTAGTTAGTTTGGGTCCAAGGTTTCAGACTTGCTAGATAGTCCACCCCACATATTGTGTGGTGATTCATGAAATTAAATTTCATTAAAAATTGAGACTTTGAATTTCAAAACTAGTGATTTTAGAAAAATGAGACTAGCATCATTTTTAAGAGAGGGTGAATCATAGCTATATTCTCAAAAAAAAATGATCAAAAAAATTTTTGGTCATATAAATTGACATTTTTTTAAGCTATTATTATTTTTTAGTGAATATTTGGTGGAGAAACTCATAGCATGCACACCTGATGGACTTCAGAATAAAAAATCTACTCCAAGATGCCATGATAAATGGAAGGCTTGGGGTTAGTGGTCTCAAACATGAATCCAAAAATTCCCTACTCTTGTGCTAAGATATGAGCAGGTGTGTGATAGGTGCTGACTAATCATGATAAGTGGATGGAGTGTTTGAATGGAATAGAGGTATCAAAAAAAGGGATTGATAGAGTACAATGGCACCATTTAAGTACCCCTTTCTTGGGCAGGCACAGGGGAAAAAATGGCAAACTGGATGTCTAGTTCAGTTTTAAGATCCTGTTCTATTCATAGGTGCATTTTTTTGACAACCCATTGAATTTCACTTTTCTGAGCTCACCTTATTTTTTACATTTATGAGAGAATTACTGTGATGTGGGTTAGGGAAGATTATGATAGAAGAGAAGAAGAGGTGCAAGAGGTGTAGGGGGAGGTAAAAAAGTTTACAAAGTGGGTGAAGAGTATGAGTGGTTAAAAAAAGAATGAAAAAATTAACAAAAGAAATTCATCAAATTTTTTATTAATCCATGTAGATGAGAGGACATGAGCCAAGGAAATGCAGATTTTGGAAAAGAAAAAACTAAGATGGGGTTAAACAGGGTCACTCCACAAATCAGACCCAGAATCATACCCTGAAACCAAAAACTGAACTATAAATCTCTTTCAGGACTTTTTCCCCCTTTGAAATGCACCTCAAATAAAAATGACTTACTTGGTACTAAATTTGTGATCATTTTTAAAAGTGTATATGCTAACTTTTGAGGCCCCCTATTAACTTAACAAAGTAGTACAACAGTCTGACAATTTTTCCCCAAAAATAAATATTTTTTAATCATTTCTTTTTGAACCTTACTATGTCTTACCCTCTCTTTCCAATTTTTTGCAACCAATTTTTCTAAAATAACAAATTTTAAGGTTCAAATCCCTAATTTTTAATGAAATTAAAATCCATATAATATTACTCAGCATTCTAGAGCTTTAATATAATATTACAGGGGGTATAAAAGTAAAGTGCCATACCAAATTTCTGTAAATGGTCTTTTTTAATGTACCTCAAACAATAATTCTCAGGAAAAGATTTAATTTTTAATTCTTGTGCGAAAGCATGGTTCTAATCAATCTAACATAAGAAAAATACAAAATAACTGAATTGAAATAAAGAAAAAAAAAATTTTGTTAGTTACACCTTAAAAATTTTCCAGATAGGTGAAAGAATTACCTAAATATAGCCCAGATATCACAGAATGACTTCTCAAATTCAAAAGTTAAAAAAAATTATTTAAAAAGATAATCAATTTTTTGTGTTGATTTTCCCCATAGTTCCATGGCTCAAAAATTTCCCAATCATGTCAAGGGAATAATAAAATCTCATTCAAACTTACTCTTTAAAAGAAAAGATGACCCAAAAAATGATTTAGGGTAGAAATATAAGTGATTATAGATAGAGATTATTAAAAGATTTTAATTTAATAAATATTTAATATCAAATTGCTGTTTTAATAATATTATATATAATTTGATTACAACTTATAAGACTGAAAATATATTCTTTCAAATCCCTCAGTAATTATATTCCCTTTATTTGAAATGTGTATGATACAGTATTCTTTTATTTTACAGAATTTCAAATAACTTATCAATTCTACTTTCTGTTGTTCCCACATACACTCCAGGCCTTTTAGTTCTTTTTGATACTAGCTTTTCTAATCCTATTTTTTTCCATTTATTCCTTTTCTCTAAGCTGAATACAAATATAATTTTCCTCTTATTTAATGATACATCTTTTATTAAATCACCCATTATATTATTCTTATTTCTTCTTTTCATACCTACTCTCATCATGCAATAATTATATTTAGCTTTCCAATGCCATCCTATTACTTTTTCTTTTTTATCTGTTACTTTTTTATTATTTCTATTCTTTTGCTTTCTCTTTCTTGTGTCCATTTTAACTCTCCTTTGAATGTTTGTGTTTCTTTTTTACTTGTTGATATTTAATTATATGATGCAGGAAAAATTGTGAACTAGATTTCTAGTTTAGTTTTGTGACCCTCTTCCATTCCTAGGCACATTTTTGTGACAAACCATTTAATGTCAATTTTTGAGCCCACCTGTTTTTTATTTTTAGAGAGGATTAAGGTGGTGTGATGTGGATATGCTTTTAAGAGAAGAGGAGAGGAGATACAAATAGAATTTCCGGATGAATCCATGAAGATGAGAGGATATGAGCCAAGGAGATGCCAATGTCAGAAAAGCAAAAAATGAGGTGGGGTCAAACAGGGTCACTCCACAAATAAGACCCAGATTTTTACTCTACAATCAAAAACTAAACTAGACATCTAGTTCAGGGATTTTTCACCCTGTTTTCAATTGAGATGTTGAGTGGAGACATGTCAAGTTTGCACATATTGAGTTAACAGATATGAGGTAGGATATGGCTTGGAAGAGTGTGATTAAGGTAAAAAAAGCTTAGTTGCATGTATTGAATACTTTAGAAGTGTCTGTCAGAATTATTGGCTCTTTTGGTTCACATTATTATTGCTTTCATTAACCTTTGATATTGACTATAACTTTTATTAATATCTTTCATTCATTTGTTACTTATACACTTACTCAGTTTTAGTCATATATTAAAAGTTGGTTTGAGTGACTCCCCATCTCATAACTAAGCCAGATAAAGCTTTTCCCTGCCTTCTAATCAAGCTGTGTTGAGTTTTTCCCTGCCACATTACCAAGCTGAGTAGAGTTCTTCTGCACCTCTTAATCAAATTTGGGTTGAGTTTTTCCCCACTAAATTATCAAGTTGGGTAGAATTAGTCCCTCCTCACAATTTTATTGGGTAGAGTTATTCCCCAATCCTCTGCTATTTCCATTTTCACCCAGATTGAGTTGGTCCCTGTGGCTGTTCAATTATTGCCTCTCACTATCATAAAAATATAACAGTGTTTCCATTAAATACAATAGTTTAGGTTTGATGAATGAAGCTGGGATAAAGATATGGAGTAGAAATAAAAGTCATGAAGACTAAAAAGGATGATTATTGGTGAATAGTTGTCATTAGAATATTAACAGAATGGATATGGAAGGAACTTTCAGTACAAAAAATGCAAAATGCATAAAAATGCTGTTCCCAAAGGGTAAAAAAGTTGAAACTAGATGTCAGGTAATGTCCATATACTATATTGATTCAATTAAGTATGTAAACTTAATCAGACATCTAGTTGCCATTTTTTTCCCCTTGTGTGAAGAGACTTTTGGTAGGCCACTTTACCTCAATATTGTATTAAATTATTGGCAGGTAAGAATGAAATAGAACAATAATTTTCTGTGTTTTTTGAAAATAGGGGTTATTAACATTGAGGGATCAACAGTTAGGGATAAGGATTTTTTTCCCTGGATCAGAAATTATTAAATGTGGAAGATTCTTATCTACTAGACCTTGGGCTAATGGAAAGGAGTGCATAATAATGCATTATCCTGCCTCTTATAACTCAATTTCCATTCCAAATTTCTGATCCCAAACTCATCAATTCCATGATTGATTTGTAAGTAAGTCACATTACATATAACTGCAGATTCCATCCTTATTTCACTCTTCAAATTAGGCCACCTAATTTTGGTGTCAAAAACTTAGTATTATTTTCTATCTACTCACCCCCCTACTCATTTGGTGTCAAATTTAAGCTTCCCTCATCACTTAAAACTCCAACCAACAACAATGAAGCACCTCTCTACTAGGTAGCAACTTGCATCAACTATGAATGTTACCAGCTCTCCCCCACCTTGATTCACAAAACTTATTTCCTCTGGGATACACTCCATCATTATGCAAATAACACTCCAAAATTTTTCAACACAAATATTTTAAATTTTTTAATAATCTCCAAATAATCAATTTGTGTGTTTAATTCACTTGGAATGGTTTTTTTTGCATTTTGACTTGATTTTGAATTTGCTGTTAAATTCTCTTTTTTTCAACTCTCTTTGTTTTCCTTCATCAACTCAATAAGAAATTGCATGATTTTTCAGTTATTCTTTTTTTCTTTCATTACTCATATCTGTTTCCTGATCTCCTCTCTCATCCCTCAAATAGGGGGTATCAAATTAATAAATCTTCCATTTCAAAATACCTCTTTTTTCCACTAAGTCAACTAAGATTATTTTTTAAAATATTCCATATTGTGCTATCAAAACACCTTTTTACTAAGAATTAATGTCAAGTTTGTGGCTTTTTTTTTGTGTTGTGAAATACCTTTTGAATAATTACTAATTTCTAGCTTTGATACCCCCTAATAATTTCATGAGGATTTTTTTCTCATCTCATCTCTCCAGGGAAGTCATTTTTTTAAACCCTTCTCTATAGCACCACCTCTGCATTATTTATCTCACCTCTACCCCACCTTCTCCCTCTCTTTACCCTTGCCTGCCCCCTCTCCTGGTTTGTTAACTTATCAAATTGTTAATCAACAAGGTGAGGGGTGGTGGGCCAAGGTAAAGAGAGGGAGAAGGATGGGTAGGGGTGAGATAAAGAGTGCCAAGGTGGGGTAATGAGGACAAAAACAAGGGGTGAAAGGGGGAAATGCAACAGCCATAAAAAATTTACAAATATGTATTAGAACAATTAATAATCTTTTTTTTGAAGAATTGAAAAAAGCGCCTCCAGGTTTTCTGTCGGTCAATCGTCTAGAAGAAGGTAAGGAAAAGGGAAAAAAATGGAGGAAGACAAGGAGAAAAATTAAAGAAATAAAATATAAAATTTTATTTAGTTTATTTAAAGGAAAGCAACGACGAGTAACTTGAGAGATGACACAAAATGAGGTTCTTATTAAATAATAATATTATTCTAATGTAAGGGCTATGTGTGGCAGACACTGTGATTACTATCAGACTTAAAGAAACCTTTAAATTGTTATATAGAATTTTAATTAGAATTTTATTACTAATAAAAAGAATATAAACGTAATGTAAAAGTATATTAAATTTGTTGAGTGTATAGTAAGTGATGAGGCTACAGGGGATTATCCAAGGCCCTTTTATAGGCAATGGGTCCTCTGAAGCGCCACTATATTTGTAAATACAAGAATTATAATAGGATGAAACAAGAATATAAAAGAATAAGTGAAACATAACAATGTAGAGAAAAATATGAAACAATTAATTAAAAACCCCAATTAAGAATCCAATTTTCCCACAATTAATTCCCAAATCAGTAAGTAAAGATAGTGAATAACTAAACAAGCCTGGAACATAGGAACTATGAGAAAAATAATTCAAAACAGATGGTACAGTCTGATTTAAGGATTTTTAAGTGAAACAAAAAATATTTTGACGCAACAAAATATGTAATTAATTTCAATTTAGTATTAATTAGTTTTTTCCTGACACAATTAAGGGTCAAAAGAAGCGTCATTATTTATTGTTTAATACTATATAAAAAATGTTATTTAATATATAAATATAATTAATTAATTTAATTAAATTATAAGTCAATTTTACACTTATAATTATAATATATGTTTTTAATTAATTAAATATAAATATATAATTATTAAATACATAAAAATGTGCCATTATTTGTAGAATATAAAATATATTATGTTTAATTTAAATGTATAAAAAATTTATATAAACAATAAAATTAATATAACACTTATATGTAATAAGATACTTATATAATTTTATTATGCAATAAAATATTAATTTATATACATTAAATACAATTCTTACGCCCTCTTTCAGGTCCTATAAGTTAACATATCATTTACTGGGCTCCTGGAATAGCCTGGCTGACACTCCCTTACTCTAAAAAAAAAACAATAAAAAAAAATGCTAAGATTTTTTCTTTTTGTATTTTTTCAACATAGTAGGCAGATTTGAAATCTCTTTGCCAGGTATCCATGCATCATGCTCAGATGATTTGTTCTTATATCTCAATAAATATTCAATACCTCTTTCAGAAGTGATAATTCTATCATTGAGAATTTTATCAATTTCTGCTGTTTCTGTGACTTCCTGAGGGTTTTTCTTAGGTCTTCCCTTTCTTTTGGGAAATAAGTCACTGTTGGAAGTATAAGGCTTAAGCAAAGAAATTGGAAAAACAGGATTTTTCCTATCATATGGAGAATACAATACAACTTCCACTGCATTATCACCAACCATTCTTTTAACAGCAAATGGGCCTACAAAAGGATCTTTTAATTTGTGGTTACCTTGTAAATTGAAATGGACAGTAGAGATCAACACTTCATCACCCTTGTTAAATGTGTATTCTTTATGGGATTTATCCCATCTTTTCTTTTCATATTCAAATGCTTTATCAATACAACTCTGAGCATGTTTTCTGCATAGCTGTTGCATTTGCATAAAAGATTTTACACCAGGGTGTAGTTCCAACTTAGGAAATTTACTATTGAGAATCTGAGCAGGAGTATGTGGGACATAACATAACCAAAGCTCAAAAGGCTTTTTCTCAGTGACAAAATTAACAGTGCTATTATATGCAAATTCAAGACCAGGCAATAGAGTGACCCAATCATGAGTAAATCTGTCATTGTCTTTATATTCTAAACCAAAGGCACAATACCTTCTAATCATATCTTCCAGAGTTTGAATCATTCTCTCAGCTAGACCATCAGTCTGAGGATGGTGAGCTGTAGACAATTTTAACTCACAGCCACAAATATCCATCAAAGAGGTCCAAAGTTCAGAAGTAAATTTAGGATCCCTATCAGAGATAATGGCTTTTGGAAAACCAATAATATTAAGCATGTAAGACCACCATAAGAAAGCCAATTCTTTGGTGGATACATCTTTGTGGGTTGGAATAAATTTGCACATTTTTGTGAATCTATCCACTATTACCCAACAAGAGTTAAAGCTGTCTTTACCTGCAACAGGAAGACCAGTGACAAAATCCATATTAATGATTTGCCAGGGAGCATTAGGTGCTTCAATATGTTGTAATAACCCTGCTCTCTTACCTGTCAACCTTTTAGATTTTTGGCAGGAATCACAAGATTCAACATATAATTTTGTGTCTTTAGACATATTAGCCCACCATGCAGTGTTTTTGATTCTAATCAATGTTTTTTCAAGATCAAAATGACCAGCTAATATTTCATCATGACAAAGTTTGAGGATAGTTTCTTTCATAGAAGGAGGAATTAAAATTACATTAGTAAGCTTTCTTCTATAATTTATATAACCATCTTCAATAGAAAACTTTCCTTTACTCAAAGCATTTTGATACTTTGCAGGAAGAGTTTTTATTAATGCTTGAATTGAAGCATTCTTAGGATCATTTAAGATAGTAACCAATTTATTTAAATCAGAATCCTTCTCATATGAATCCAGTATTAATTGCAATAACTCTTCTTCCATATCCACTACAAATATACCATGGATATGAAAAGTATCATCTTCAGGTACATAAGCAGGATTTGAGTCATTATTTGGCAGAGGCAATCTGGAGAGCATATTAACATTGGAGTGAACATTTCCAGCTCTATGGATAATTTTCATCCGTCCTCTGTATTCTTGAACAGCAAGTTGCCACCTGAACATATGTCTGTTAGGTGTCTTCAGGTTTAAGAGGGACTTCACAGCACTACAGTCAGTTACCAATTCAAATTTTTGGTCATATAGATAGTAATGAAGCTTCTCAAGAGCCCAAACAACTGCTAAGCACTCCAAATGAGTGGCACCATATTTCAATTCACTATTTCTTATGGTTCTTGAAATATAACAAATTACAACCTCTGAGGATTTATCATTAATAATTTGTTTCTGGTGAAGGGCAGCACCCAGACCAATAAAGCTAGCATCTGTATACAGGACAAATGGCTTGTTAAAATCTGGAAGAGCCAATATAGGGGCTGTCATTAAGCAACTTTTTAATGTATCAAAAGCTTTTTGACGGTCATTATTCCAGAGAAAGGCAACATCTTTTCTGGTCAGTTTTGTAAGAGGCAAGGCTATGACCTGATAATTTTTAATATATTGTCTATAATAGCCACACATTCTCAAAAAACTTTGGATTTCCCTTACAGAAGTTGGTGCTTTCACATTTTGAATGGCAGCAACTTTGTTTTGGTCTACACAAATTTGTAAGCCTGACACAACATGGCCAAGGACTTTCAAAGATTGAAAACCAAATTTACACTTTTTTAAGGATAGGGTCATATTGATTTCATCCATTTTTTGGAAAACTCTATTCAAGTGAATCATATGTTCATCAAAAGTTTTAGAAAAAACAATGATGTCATCAATATAAACCATGAGCCATCCTTCAATTATTTCTTGATGGAAAGTGTTATCCATGACTTTTTAGAAAACTGAAGGAGAATTTTTAGGGCCAAATGGCATCCTAACATACTTATATATTCCCATATGAGTAGCAATAAGCAAAAAGTTTTGAGAATTTTTCTCAACTGTAACTTGATGATAACCTTTATTACCATCCAGACAACTAATAAATTTTGTACCTTGGAAGGTAGCATGTATTGAATTAATTCTGGGTAAATGATAGATATCATCAACAGTATAAGTGTTCAAAGCTCTGTAATCTCCACATAATCTAGCCTTATCTTTTTCATAAGAAATCAAGACTGGGGAGATGAAACAATATTTGGGGGTGACATCTACTTTCTCAATGATATTCATTTTTAATAATGTTGCAATATTATCTTCAATATCTTTTCTTTTTGATGGAGAAGCAGGATATGGTTTTTTCTTAAGAGTAGGAGGAATATCACTCAAATTACAGGATAAGGTAATTTTCATTTCTTCCTGAACAATTCCCAAGACATGAGAACCATGAGCAAAAGCCATAGGGAAAGAGGTAATAGAGGCAATAATAGAATCCTTTTGTTCACTAGTCAACTGATCACCAAAAGAAGCAGTATTTATTTCATTTAATAAATCATCCATTTCAGTTGTTTTTCTGCCTTTACACTGGATTAGTGAGTTACAAGACTTCAACAGATGCCCAGAAGGTTTTCTAGAAGAGGAAAGTTTGAATTTCCTTTTGCCATTCATTCCTAAGGTAAAGCAATTATTTGCTGGGTCCAATTTCACACCAAACATGGTTAAAATATCATTTCCCATAATAAACCAATTGCTCAAATTATCATTTTTCATGACAACAAACTCACAAATAGCTCTGACAAAACCATTATTATATTTGAAGAAAACAGAGGTTTTGTATTTGCCAATAGGAAATAAAGTAGAACCATACCCTCTCCATTTTTCAGAAGTCATAGGTAATAATTTACTCAAATATTCCTTATCCACTGAAGCCAAAGCTTTTTCAGACACTACACTTCCTCCAGCACCAGAATCAAGAACTACATCAACATTTTTACCATTAATGATAACAGGTGCCTTCAAAGGGGATATAGAAATAGAATTGTTAGTAATATCTTTAATTATCTCCGCATTTTCTACTGAAGATAAATTCAATACACAATCTTCAGATATATTATTTAAATAATGGAAATCCTGTTCCAACATTAAAACATCTTTAACAGAATCATTGTCATAGGAGATATTACTTTCACAGTCACTGGAAGAATTATTGACATCAAGTTCAACTTCATCAGTGTCTTCATTTTGTTCAACAAGATGAATTTTCTTGTCACAAACATGACCCTTCTGCCACGGTTTGTTACACTTATAACAAGTATTTGTTGCATATTTTTTAGGTGCAATTGGGGCAGAGTCTTTACCAGATTTTTCTGGGAGCTTTGTAGAAGGTTTATTCTGATCATTATAAGATTTACCAAGGTAATTCTTTGGTTCATATCTATGGTTGAGCAGTACCTCATTGCAGATATTAATGAAAGAAGAATTTTCCCTTACATGTTCAGTTCTAGCCACAATCAAATCCCTAAGAGAATTTGGTAATTTATAAAAGATTTTATCTCTCCAAATATCATAATCCATCTTTGGATCAATTGCTCTAAGGATTTTAGTTATTTTCATGAGAAAAACAATGGGCTTTTCAACAGAGGAGGATACATATCTAGTATTCTCATACAGTCTCTGCTGAGCTTACCTGAATTTTGAACCACCAAACTGATTCTCAATCAAGGATTTCCAATCATTCCATGTATAATGATTGTTATCTAAAAGGACAGATTCATACCACATCAAGGCTACATTGGAAAATAAAGAAATTAGCTTAGAAAAAATTTCCTCATCAGGTAGTTTATAAGATCTCTTTAAATTATCAATTCTTTGGATAAAGTGTTGCCAATCAGAGGAAGAATCACCATCAAAGGTAGGATATTGGTCTAACTTAGGCCAATTTTTCTGACTACTGGGATGGTCCACTTTTTGGTTTGAATTATTCATTATTAATAATTCCTGAAGTTTAGCCAGGTGTTCAGAAATTTCATTATTTACAGAAACAGCTGGTGCATGACCATCACAAGATTTTTTGCTAGTAGCAAAAGATTTTACAGACTCATTTTCAGTTTGTTTAATGGTTGAAATATGAGGAAGAAAGGATGAACTTTGCTTAGGTTTTTTTCCTTTATTTTTATGCAGCTTATTGACAGCAATCTCATTCAATTCATTATTGATGGTTAAGGTTGAGAACTTTTCCTGCAGGTCAGACACTTAGTTTCTTATTCTTGGAATTTCAGACATCTGGTCATTTACTTTTGCAAGAGAAAGAACATTTCTGTCCTCAGAAACTGTGTGTTTGGCACTTAGTGCATGGAAATCATTCTTTAGCTTTTTAAACTCATTTTGTAGAGATTTTATTTCATTTTTTAATGAATAATTTTCTTCAATAAGGGGTTTCAATTCACTCAAGGTCTTATGTAGATTGATATTTCTATCTGAGATAGCTCTATGGTCACTCCTTATTTGTTTTTGTTGACTAAGAAAAATATTCAAGGTTTCTTTGATTTTAAAATAAGCTGTATCCTGTACAGAAGAGCTCACTTTACATTGCAAGTGTAAATTATTTAATCTATCATTTTCATGGATTAATACATCTCTCAAATGTTTGTCTTTCACAACATTAAAATCAAGGTTATCTTTCAATATTTCCTCAGAAGTTTTCTCAATTAAGGTATAGACTTCAAGGGGAACAGAATCATTTTTAATTGCAAGAGAAGGATTAATTAAAGAAGTAGAAGATAAATGTAAAGGTTCATCAAATGACAATTTGCTAATTACATCAATAGGGCTACTAGTTACAGGAAGCTGTCTTTTAACAGGTTTAACTGTTCTTTCACCATGTTCAATAATATTACCTGCAGAAGAAGTTTTATTAGAAAACATACCCAAGTGACTATCAACCAAATTACTTACCATGGCAGAGGAGGAAACTTCCCCTGAGACTGAGTTTGGAATTGTGCTTGGGCCTTTTTTCTCCTGCTTGGTTGGTAAGGAGGAGGAGGAGGAGGAGGATGGAAATTGGGTGTTCTGGATTGGCCAGGCTGATGATGAGGAGTATGTTGCACATTCTGATGGTAGTGTCTCATTAGATAATCCCATTTCCATTGCTCTACTTCCATAGTACTTTGATTTTGTGTGAAGGAGCTGGGGGGCTGTGAAGGTTTAGCCTGAAACTGAGGCTGATTGGGAGGCAACTGAGGAGGGGCCTGGGCTTGATTTTGATTCCTGAGTTCCTGAACTTGATCCCACAAGGTGTCTACTTTTGCCTTGTATTTCATGTTTTCTGTCTTCAGTTCTTCGATATGACTGGACAGATTGCTGATTTGTTGGGGCAGAGGAAGCTTTTTTATTTTGAATCCTTTTGGAAGACCTTCTTGAGGTACTGGAGGTTTTACTTCCTTCTGTTGAGCTGGGGGAAGGGGGTTTGATTTGTTTACTTCTCCTGTCATTTCCAAATCCTGAAATATGTGAATTTTTCTTGTTAGCATAAGATTTTTTATGTTCAACTTTAGAAGAACTCACAGTATCAGCATCATAATCAATTTCAATTTCATCCACTTGCATTTTTTCCATTTTTCAGCCAAATTGTTGGACATAATAGTGGGAAAATTAATTAACTTCTTAAAAAAATTTAATAAAAGTCAGTTAACAATTGCTTCTAATAAAAATTTTTTTATTAATTTAATTATATAAAAAAAATTTTTAATATAAAGTAATATTTATAAAAAATTAATTTAGAAAATGGATTGCAAAGTTAAATTGGGAATAAACAATTAAGTTAATTCAACCAATAAAATTACCAAAATTAAATATGGAAATATATGGGACTAAGTACAAAGTACTATTTAAGTCAACCAAAATGAACCAAAATTAATAATAATAAAAAAATAAATTTAATAATTCAAATTTTATTAATAATAATGTTAATTTCTTCTAGGACTAAGAGGAATTAAACACTCTATAATAGTCAACTAGGTAAAAAAAATTATAATAATTGAACACTTACACTCAGTGAATCAGCAATTAAGCCACAATCACTGTTATTGCAGTAAAAATATAGTAATAAGAGTGAGAGGTGCAAAGGTGAACTTACTATAGTGATCGAAAAATCACTTCAAAATAATATAAACCTAATATATTGAACCCAAGTTCGAAACACGGTTGTGGCAAAATTTTCTTTTTTTCTAGGTGGTCCGTGCGTTTGTCGTTCATCACCAGGCTTGATCGTCGTCTTTGTTTAGGAAAGGTCCCCAGTTGTTGGTCAATTGTCTAGAAGAAGGTAAGGAAAGGGGAAAAAAATGGAGGAAGACAAGGAGAAAAATAAAAGAAATAAAATATAAAAGTTTATTTAGTTTATTTAAAGGAAAGCAATGACGATTAACTTGAGAGATGACACAACATGAGGTTCTTATTAAATAATAATATTATTCTAATGTAAGGGCTATGTGCGGCAGACACTGTGATTACTATCAGACTTAAAGAAACTTTTAAATTGTTATATAGAATTTTATTACTAATAAAAAGAATATAAACGTAATGTAAAAGTATATTAAATTTGTTGAGTGTATAGTAAGTGATGAGGCTACAGGGGATTATCCAAGGCCCTTTTATAGGCAATGGGTCCTCTGAAGCGCCACTATATTTGTAAATACAAGAATTATAATAGGATGAAACAAGAATATAAAAGAATAAGTGAAACATAACAATGTAGAGAAAAATATGAAACAATTAATTAAAAACCCCAATTAAGAATCCAATTTTCCCACAATTAATTCCCAAATCAGTAAGTAAAGATAGTGAATAACTAAACAAGCCTGGAACATAGGAACTATGAGAAAAATAATTCAAAACAGATGGTACAGTCTGATTTAAGGATTTTTAAGTGAAACAAAAAATATTTTGACGCAACAAAATATGTAATTAATTTCAATTTAGTATTAATTAGTTTTTTCCTGACACAATTAAGGGTCAAAAGAAGCTTCATTATTTATTGTTTAATACTATATAAAAATGTTATTTAATATATAAATATAATTAATTAATTTAATTAAATTATAAGTCAATTTTACACTTAAAATTATAATATATGTTTTTAATTAATTAAATATAAATTTATAATTATTAAATACATAAAGATGCGCCATTATTTGTAGAATATAAAATATATTATGTTTAATTTAAATGTATAAAAAATTTATATATACAATAAAATTAATATAACACTAATATGTAATAAGATACTTATATAATTTTATTATGCAATAAAATATTAATTTATATACATTAAATACAATTCTTACGCCCTGTTTCAGGTCCTATAAGCTAACATATTATTTACTGGGCTCCTGGAATAGCCTGGCTGACATTTTCAGTCTTGTCCAAAATTCACACATTTTGGGTTCTCATTTCAGATCAGTAAAAAGTTAATCCAACAAGTCAACAAGGTAAAAAAAGAAGGTAAAAGTGATAAATTTAATAAAACTTTAGGTAATAAGAAAAAGTATGGGGATTTGTAAAGTCATAAAAGATTTATTATTCTTTCATACATTTTTAATAAATAAATCTGATATTTCAATTTAATAAACTAAAGTAATGGGCCAACAAACTCTGTGTTGTATAAATGTTAATCAAGACAAAATTAAATTCTAACATGGGGTTCCTCTAGCCTATACCTGTGGAAAGTCCCAAACTTAGTTTCTAGACTTGATCTGAATTTTGGAATGAGGAATTTTCAATAATTTAAAACTAGTAAATTTGAATTATCTTATTTATTTATTTATTAATTTATGTGATTATATTAAATTTTGGTGACTTGCACCCCTTACTTCAATAAAATTCAGGGGAGGGTAATGCAAAATTTTCAAATCTGACATGCCAAATTGATGACTTAGAAAATTTTTGATGACACAAACCCCTTACCTTAATAAAATGCAGGGGAGGTTATTTCCAAATTTTCAAAACAGATATAGAATTTTTTTGACTTAGCTATGTTAAGAAATGCAAATTCAATGATTTGAGTTGTAAATTTGAAAAATTTGATATGAAAACACAAAGAAGTAAAAAATAGTGTGTCAAAATTTGCCATTGGGGTCATTTTAAGTGAATTTGTTACACTTCTTGATATATTACACTATTGATGATGGATAGTGTAAAAAAATACAGGAATTTATGAAATAATTTCATTTCCAGAAAATTATAAACAAAGGAAGTGGGAAAGGAAACAAAAAAACTAGTAATCAATCAGAAATTTTCATTAAGAATTCTATTTTGCCAATAGATTTATTAGCTTTTACACATTCAATCATGAAAAATTTCTTTTTTGAATCATCTTAAAGTTGATGTTTTATTTTTATCTGATACAATAGGAAATTGTACTTGAGAGCTTTCTCCTCTTTCTTTGATATTAAAATAATTAGAGTTAGCTCAAATTTTTTCACCTCCAAGTCTTGTTACCTATAATCCCTCTGTGAAGAGAGCTCATATTTCCTCTCCTCAAGTCTTGTGCCCTATCATCCCTCTGTAAAGAGATTTAATATTTTTGCTTTTAAAAGTTAAGAGTCTCTTTTGCAACTTTTACTTTACCTAAAGTTTCATGAAATATTAACAAAAAACAAAACAAAAGCAGACTAATATCTCAAGAGGTATCCTGTCACTTACTATAATCATCACTATGCAATATAGGGGGTGGACTTGCTAGCAAGTCCTCAATATGAACTCAGATGGAACTCAGACTGAAATCATACTGAAACCATACTGAACTCTACTTGAACACCCACCTAAAACTGTTCTTCTGAGTGGTGTTCATCCCTGATTGTATGGTTCCTTTATCAGTAGCTCAATGTGTGTTCAATCTGTGGTGAGTTTGGGTCCAAGGTTGTGGACTTGCTAGCAAGTCTGCCCCCTATATTGTGTGGTGCATGTTTCTCTAAAAAATCTTGAATAGAAGAAATAGGGGTTTGAGAAGTACTACATCTTTTTCTTTTTCTTTGAATTCTGAAATTAATATTAGTTGAAGGTCTTTGCTTTTTGTTGGAGAAATTTGGTATATTCTTTTCATCATCATCATTGTTGCTAGCTCCAGAGTTTCTTGATTGTGGCTCCTGCATTTGTTCATCAGCCTTTTTAGAAATAAGAAAAAGAGAAGTAAATAATAAAATTGACTATATACAAGAAAATAATCACTGAAGTTAGATTGGGTTTGTTTATATCACCATTAGGATCTATAGAAAAGATATCTTGATTGGTTGAATTAAAAAGAGGAGAGGCTTGATTTGAAGAAGAGAATTCAAGAATATTTCTTTTGATATCATGTTCAGAGATAGCATCTTCTCCATCCAACATGTTTTTGGGATTAACATCAGCTTGCTCTCTAAATATAGAATTTATCTCTTTATAGTAAGGACATAAAGAATCAAGCTTATCATCTATAAATTTGATGCCCTTATTGATATCAATGTCAGTAATACCAAAACCAGTAGAAGAGGAAAGATTCTAAGTGTCAGTGTATCTAGTATTTAAGTATGATATAATAGTATTTATTTATGGTCCTACTACTTATTGATAAATGATTTAGTGATTAAATCTCAGGGGAAGACTAATAAAATAGTTATACTCAAATAAAACTCACAATACTTGGATTTAAATTCATGCTAGTGGTGGAAAATAGATGAATAAAATATAGTTATAGCTTATATAAAGATAATATCAATTTATAATGGCTTTATAATATATTTCTGAATTCTAATAATTGTATTGTAGTGTTGGTTTGAATTGTAGTAAGTGAATGATGATAAATAACCGTCAAAGTCCCTCCTTACTTATACCCAAATCCCCTGGAGTGCACAGACCTTCAATACAGATGATGTCACTGCTATCCCTGGAAATTACAGCACTGTGAGGGCCCATCACCTCCCCATGGCGTCCACTTCAAGCAGATTCAACACCCAGACCTCAAGTAAGGACCCTCCATCACAATTAATGATAACACAGACCTATACCATAAATAGAAATCCAGATAAAAGCGGATACCATAAAGAAACAGGTAAAATAAGCAATCCAAAAGAGATTTAATGAAACCCAAAGCATATAAAGGAAACAAATGAAGTTTGCAAGCCCCCAATAACATCCCCAAGCATCCACATTAACCCAGAAATAACCTCCCAACCCATAAATCCGTGAATATCCATCCAAGGAAGCAGATTAAGTTGTTCAAACTGAGTGTATGCACCTGATATAGATGTCTATGCTTCTGTAGGCGTTGTGAATCCACTGATTTTGTCCATATGACCTAAAATAAGCAGAAAAACAAAGGTTATAGGCTATTAAGAGGCTAAAACCCACTTATATACCTAAATATACATAATATACTGCATATTTCACTGAATATGAGCTTTATGTATACATTTAAGCTTATGTATGTCAATAATTACTTAATATCACTTAAGATAAGTATATTATGACTCCATTAACACCTTAATAAGTATTATTAGGCTATGGATAAGCTATTTAAACTACTATAAGTTATGTAATAGTGTAATAATTATATATATATGTATTATAATCATATATATAATTGTTTTAACCTTATTTTTAAGATATGAGCTTAATGTACTTAAGTTTATCTTATTTTAAGCATAAGAAATACTCAGTCCTAGGGATATCTAGGCTGACACTTAGCCTTCTTGTATTTGAATCAATAGTGCTTGAAGTGTTCAGACATCTGTTTCAGCAGAAGATCAATCCTTCCCTTTGTCTTATTTCTTAATTTTTTTGCCATTAGAAGATAGCCATTGACATTTGATGCAGGGAGGGCTCCTACTTTAGCTTAATTTTCAGTACCAAAACAAGAATCATAATTCGAAGTAGTTTTTAGCCAGTTGATAAGTATGAGGTGATCATCTTTTTATAGTTGACATGTCATTGATTTCTTAGCTGAGCAGGGGAATGTGGGAGTAGTTGGATTTGAATAACAAATGGGGGAAGGCTGCTTTTGAGAAGATATGTGATGCCAAGGCATGCTAAGATATTTGATGATAAAAAGGAGTAGAAATGAGCAGATGAAATGGGGAGGGATCTGAATGGATGGGAGTGCACAGCAAGGTAGGGAGACTGGCACATCCAGAAAGTTGTTCAAGATGTGGTTATGAAAAATTGAGGATAAAAATGTCAGATTAGAGGTGAATATTGACAGGTAAAATGTCTAATAACCCAATTATTTTCAAAATTATTTGTGGAAAATAATTGGGGTATAAAGATTTTTATCTGCAATCAATTCAATTGCAGATCCGCTAACATTGATACCCCCTAATAAATGGGTTATTTGATGTGGGACATATCAAAGTTTGAGTACAATCGGACATTTATTTTTTGTGTGGGATCTGCATTATGGCTGAGAATTGGGGTATTAGAATGAAATAGATAGGTTATTTCAATTTTCTTATCCACTGACTAAACACAATATCTATTTTAACACTATAGCTCTTCTCTCTTCATCTCCCATAATCTTCCAAGTAGTTTCTGTTTTATTTAAATTCTTCAGGTTCTTTAAAAATCCACCCCTCATTCGATTGTCTTCCCCCTTTTGTTTGTTTCTTAATAATTTCCCTCACACCTTTACGTATGTACTAAAAAAACTATTTGTATATAGCTTTATCTTTTTCCCTTTCCTTAATTCCACTTTGTTGGGTGAAATAGTATGAGATAAAAAATACTAATATACCATCCAAGTTAGTTGAGTGCCGACTCATTCGCATTTTCCGCATGGTCAAAGCATCCTGGACAATCTATTGCAGTAGTAATATTTGTTCAACACTGTTATAGCTTTAAAGAAAGAGAAAGATCGGGGTGAGGTACATATGCTCTGACACTTACGTACTGGCTTAGTGATGTTTGAGCATTTAAAAGATCCGCCCTTTCTTCCTATGCACTCTAGGAGGTTTACGTGAAGGATTGATTAGCCACAATAAAACCCAGTCAATTTTACTAATGATCAACTCACGAACACCAATTTTTTTTCTCACAGTGAACGCTATGCAATCCTGCTCACTGGCTGCAGCTTTTTCATTCACCTCACTGTTCCAATCGAGGTTTTTCTGATAAGGTTTACACCCTACCGCTAAACCTGTAGGTGGCTCCGCTAGATTTGATTTAAAGAATAAAGAAAGGTTAAAGAACTAAAAATTAAGACAGTTCTTTTATCAAATCATTAATATGCTTACACTGTTCTTTTTCGGTGCATGTGTGACATGTATATGCCGTAGTTGCGTTGTTACATTCTTCACCATTAAATGATATCTATTAATTAGTTTTGGTACGAATAACGATTTTGGTTTCATACAATCATAGGAGAACCTACGATAATATTTGTCTTTCTTCAATTGAAAGAAGTTACTACAAGTAAAGGAGAACGGCTTAGTACAAGAAATAAAGAAACTAAAAATTATAGTCCAGTAGACAATTTTTCCCAAGCGGATCATCGTGGTTCAAATATTTATGCAGAGATTCAAATGTAACAGAAGATGAATAGATGATTTACTATTAATGACGTTGAGTAAAATCATATCTTTTTATGCACAGCGAGACTAGGAATAATTGGTGCACAAGTTAAAGAAAATATGCAACTTGGCCACTAGGCATTCATAGTTTAGTTATATTCCGGGGCTAAGGAACCATTACCCAACATCGCAGCTTAGAATTCCAACTGATTCTTAAATATAGCTAATCCTGGAAAGCTTGCGGTTGTCTTGCCTCCCATCTCCTGCCAAAAGCACCACTGCAACAAATGTTCGCTTCGTCTTGAGGCGTAGCAGTGATGCAACGATTACGCAACAGTTATCACTACGCACCAAGTAAGATATCCCTGATGGGGATATCCAGCGCGAGTTGGGGATACTTTAGCACTGTGCACCAAGTAAGATATCCCTGATATGAATATTCATGCGCGAGTTAAGGATATTGTAGGGAGTGACATAAAGACAAAAAAATAGGTGTAAGAAAAATACATAAGTGCGAGAAAAATATGTGTGAGAGAAATAAGAAAAATATCTTGCAACCATGTGAATTTTTTATTTTTATTTTTCTATTTTTTTTCTATTTTTTTCTTTTTTTTTCTATTTTTTTTCTTTTTTCTTTTTTTTTTTTTTGAGAAAAAGAATTCTCATGGTTGCAAACAATTTTTCTTACACTTACTTTTCTTGCACTTACAGCTACTTGGGAAAACCTTGCTCCTTTTTTGCCCCTCATTCCCCACCAAAAGCGGTTAAAACTCATGTTTTTGGCGGGGAGTGGAAAGCCAAAACACAGCAAGCTTTTCCCAAACAGCTGTATTTTTCTTGCACTTACAGCTACTTGGGAAAACCTTGCACTTTTTTCGCCCCTCATCCCCCGCCAAAAGCGATTAAAACTCATGTTTTTGGCGGGGAGTGGAAGGCCAAAACACAGCAAGCTTTTCCCAAACAGCTGTACTTTTCTTACAGTTATTTTATTGACCTTATGTCCCATCGGTAGTTGCAAGAAGAAAATGTATGTACCCTGAGAATATTTCAATATATGTAAGAACTGGCTATGGTTGCAAATAAATAAAATGTCATGTGATAGCTAGACAACTTGAAGCATATAAAAGAAAGGTTCATTTCCCTATGTTCCATTACTCAACCGCTTTTCTCTCAATTTTCTTATTCATCTGAAGACACATATCGACAAGTAACTCTGTTAATTTTCTTTTTCCTGGCGAAGATTTTAGGCATGCTGATCAAGTTAAGAATAATTATCTTTTTCATGTCACTTTCAAGCTTCCTTATTTCCTGTAGCAAGTCAAAAACTCACGAAGCACCTGACAATCTAGCATGTCATGGCTTCTTTCAATCGAAAGACGATGATCTATTCCGTAAGTTGTCCTGGGTTCCTATTTTACAGAATATACTGCCAATTCCAAAAACGCTTGCGGTTTTCAAAAAAAAACCTCCACCGCTCACCAAAATGTGCTTGGATGTGCAAGATCAGCTGACATGCAAGCAGATGGTTTTTTTTTTTTTGAAAACCCGCAAGCGTTTTTGAATTAGCAGTATATCTTGCTGCTGGATCTAATTATTGTATCACTTGATACTTGGAAGAATGTAACGATGATGGTTGGGCTTACACTTGCATTGTATGCAAGCAGCCTGGTCCAGGCAAGCATTTTCATGATCATTATAAAGCCACGATGCGGTAATTTTAACTATTTGGGGTACATAACTATTCCATCCATCATTTTTCAACTCACCAAAGATGATCCCCCCGTCGGCACAGCAAGTGGATGTAAGCCTTACATGAAGAGGGACTGGAACAGCAACATAAATGATACCGCTACTGCTGTTGATAAGGATTGCAAAGCCTACTCTTCAAGAGTAAATTCTAAACTTCGTGAGCTAATCATCAATAAGATTTTCTAAAAACCATTTTGCTAACCTGAATGCTAAATTTTCCATCATCGGTCAAATCTCCAGAGTGCTTGGGGAAGGATAACATATTTTATGGATGCCTGAAACTCAAGAAGCCAGTATGTAAGTGACTGAGTATTCTTACCCAATACGGGTTTCCCCTTCTTTTTCAGTTGGTTCAAAGCTAAGTTTTGCGTATCCCATAGTTTGTCCAGTTTGCCGTAACGCCGATGGCACGGCAGGGGACGGCAGCCTCAATCCATGAAAACAGTAGAATACATGCTTGGATGCCCGCTGCTCCAATTATTTGTTATTTAAGCACTATATTGTTACCATGTCGTGTTTTAGCACCATAGTGTTCACTCCGCATACATTTTTTTACCAGATCACTCATAGTTCCAGCCTGATTGTGGTCTGATCATTTAGGTGTAGACCGCAAGTAGTCAGTTTACTCATTATTATACAGATACACTTGCTTTCTTCTTTATCCTTCACAAGTTTATGATTTATTTGTCTCAATTGGCCTTGACTTCACTTGGTCATGTTCCCTGTAAGGTGATCTAGCTCGTTCTTTCAACTGCCCTAGTCAATAAATATTAGAACTTTCCCTCATATCTCCTTTGGTTAGACCATCTACAAGGGGAGAAAGCATATTTTTATCACTTTTGAAGTGCTTGGTCAACCTTAAAATAATTACCCAAAGGACCTAAAGCCTTTAAAATAATATATTTATATCCTTAGATTTATAATATATTAGGAGGTATCAGAGAACCCACTTCTGCCCTTAGAGGTCTGCTTTTTTTTTTTTGCTAAGATCTGACATTATTAATGACGGAAGTTCCTTATCCACCAGCCAGAGACTAGTGCTTAGGACATCTACCATTGTGTCGGCAACACCCCACTCCATGCATACTTAACTATTACTTTGATGCATATTCTGGCACCATTTCATTTTATAGTAGAGACTATCAAGTTTTCATTTCTCTGTGCAAACACTTATATATCTATATACACGTAGCTCTAGAATATTCTACTAGTTTCTCAACTCTTCTCAACAATTCTACTAACTTCCCTAAACACTCCCCAACACCCTGGCCCTCAACCATACGAAACACCCACTCTACAAAGATTTGAACTGTAATAATGGCAAAGTGTCTGAGAGTTTGTTCCTCCCTATGGTTTTAGTCATAATGTCGGCAATGTTGTCATGAGTAGAAATCCAGGTGAGAGAAGCCAGTCCATCATACTGTATTTCATTCACATAATAAAAATATCGCCTCATGCGTCTGGAACGTTTGCTAGAGGGTGAATCTTCTGCAACATGGACAGATAATTCGTTGTTGCAAAAGAGCTTAAGTTTAAACTTGATTCCTGTAAAATCCTCTATGAGGTTCTGGATCCATATTCCAGTCCGCATCCCATGACTTAGGGCCATATTTTCTGTGTGTTGTGATGAAATTGAAACAAGAGGTTGTCGCTTTTCACTCCAGCTAATAGGTACTCCATGGTACTTGATGACATATCTGTGATTGGCCCAATCTGTAGGACTAGTCCAACTTGCATCTGTATAGACATGCAGTGGTTGATCTTTGATATATTGAGGTTTTATAATGAGCACAAGACCTTGAGTGGCTTCCAGATAACCTAGAAAATGATTAACAGCAACCCAATGTTTGGGCTGTGGATTTTGGGCAAAACGTGATAGAAAATTGACACTATAAGCAATATCAGGTCATGTACCAACTGCGAGGTAGCTCATTGAGCCAAGGATACTGAGGTAGTTTTGTTGGTTGAGTTTATCAGTAAGTTTGACATTGCCATTTTCTGGATGACTGGGGAGTGTAGTCAGATACCGGTTGTGGGAGGGGTTGTGTTCTTTCAAAATTCTAGAAACTAAAGCACCCTGACTCAGAGCAAAGCCTCCATCAATGTGTTTAATATCCACACCAACAATAGAAGTAATAGTAATAGACCATTTTATATTCAGAATGCCATCTAAATTTTTTGCTAAAGTATCTAAAACTAAATCAGAGCTACCAGTAACTATACCATCATTGACATGTTTCCAGATAATCCCCCTTTCACTACCATTACCAGTACTAATTATATATTGACTAGAATCATAGAAAATAGGGATATAACCAAGTTGTCAAAGTTTGGAGGACAAATGTTTCCAGCAGCAGCATGCTGCCTGTTTTGTCTCATATAAGGCCTTTTTTAATTTTAAAACTTTATTGTTTATTTTTTCATGTTCATAAAAACCTTCAGGTAATTCTATCCATACATCTTCATCAATTTTTGAGTGTAAGTAGGCTGATGTGACATCAAAACTATGGACAGGCAATTGATTCAATGCTGCCATTTTTAGAAGGAGTCATAAAGAAGTGAAAGTTGCAGTAGGTGGAAAGGTATTGTGGTAATCTGTTCCTTCAACGTGGGTGAAGCCTTTGGCTACAAATCTAGCTTTTCTTTTGATAACATTCCCTGCACCATATTGTTAAATGCTGAAAACCCATTTTCCCTTCATGACATTCTTGTTTTCTGGCCGGTCAACAAAATTCCAAACATCCATCTTTTCCATATTCTCCATTTCATTCTTACATGCCTTTACCCACTCTTTATGTTCCCCATCTTTCATTGCCTGTTTGTAGGTCCTAGGTACACCACTCATAATTTCCACATAATTATGCTCAATGTCATATGCAGTTCTGTCTTGCTCACAAATTTCTTTAATCTCATCAAAATTCAGCAAATCCATTTTATTAGTGATAAAATCCAAGTCCATTTTTTTTTTCTTTTGAATGTTATTATTATGGTCTTGAGTATTGTTACTTCTTGGTAGATCAGTGTAATTTCAATTTTTAACAGGTCTGCAGACTTCATAGGTTTGATGTTTCAAGTTGCTATGAAAATGTACCCACATGCTTTCATAGTATTTATTTTTAATCTTATCATACATTGTCCATCCTTTACCTCCCACAGAATATCCAAGTACAACACATTCAATGCCTCTTTTATAGAGTTTTTTTCTTTTTTCTGAAGGCAAGTGAGCATATCCTACTTCTCCAAAAATTCTCAAGTGAGAAAGATCAGGCCAATAACTCATGAAGGATTCAAAAGGTGTATTGGTAAGACAGGTGCTGTTGGGAGCCCTTTTGTATACATATGCTTCCCATAAATAAGCCCTTACCCAGAACTCTTCAGGTAATTTGCTATCACCAAGCAGTGTCCTACCACTGTCAGATACAGTCCTGTTGAAACTCTCAATTTTTCCATTTTTTCCATGAGTGTATGGAATTCTATGTTTGTGAAAAATTCCTTTCTCAGCCATCCAACTCTTAACTTGATTATTGAAATATTCAGTCCCATTATCTGTACGTATAATTTTTACTTTGTGGTTAATGTAGTTTTCAAGTAAATTAACAGCCCGGACCATTGATCCAAAAACATCTGTTTTTCTCTTTAGAAGTTCACAAACACCAAAAGAGGTGTGCAGGTCCTGAAAAGTAATCATATATGTGTAACCTTCTGGAGTTGGTGGTAGTGGACCAACTAAGTCAGTTATGATCTCAAGTTTTTGTAATGATCTGTTGGTTGGATGCCATTATGGATTTTTAAAACATTCAATTTTTGATTCTTTACATGCAGTGCAGTTGAGTGACCCAGCAGGTAAGAATTTAGAGAGTCCATTGGCTCCTTCACATTTGAAAATTTGTTTGATGCATTTGAGAGATCTGTGACCAAGAGGGGGATGCCATACCATCAAAAGATTGTTGTTGTAATTTTTTACAGAAATATCAGTTGGGTTGGGAGCAACTTCAGAAGGACAGAAAGCAACAGAAAAAATTTTATTACTAAGGAGACATTTATCATCTATGGTAACAGGATTAGGCAATACCCATTTCCTATCCTAATATTCTGCTTTGAGTAAATAGAATCCATCTCTGTCCAGAATAAACATATCCTTTTAAAAAACCCCAATTTGTCCTCCTTCCTCTATAATAGCAGCAGGTGATATCAAGGTGTTACATGATGATTCACAAAACAAGACACCATTCAATGCCAGTATATTCCCATCCACATCCCAAAAGTTAAGAGTCCCCATGACTGTGATGAAAGGAGCTTTAGAGAGGTGGGTGGCAACTTTCATTGGTATAGGTTTATTAAAGGTTTTGAAATTGAATAACTGGTCTTTGTTTCCAGTTAGGTGGTGAGTGGCACCACTATCAAGGATTGGACTTGAGTAGCTGTAAGATATATTGGTGCAGGCCACATTGATTTGGGGTTCATCATCTGTGGAAACTCCAATCTCAGTGATTTTAGTAAAAGTTTGTGGGTTCACATTTCTTTGATGAAGGGATGGAAGACATGGAAGTGGTTTGTGGAACAGAAGGTTGTTAAACTGGATAAAAGGTTGGGTAGTTTATTTTGTAATTCAATGAGTTTCTGCAGTTTGATACAGGTGGAGGTGGATAAATAAAGGAGGTAGATAAATTACTCAGGTAGTAGCAAGCCATATGTGAGAGATAAAAAAAAAGTTAATGTTGATATTGATTGATGCTAGCTTGGAGGTTATCCTGAGGGGTTTGTGCTACCGGTGTAGACAATCCTATAGTACTAGCTATAGGCCTTGACCAAGGGAGTTGGAATAAAAACAGAAAGAAAAACCCCTGTCCCTTTAGAAAAATGAAGTGAGATTTACCTGTTACAGTAAACTGGTTCCTGTTACCAAAAGCCCCTTTTCCAAACGCACTTGACTGCTTGATCAGTCAAGAAAGTAGTCTCCAGACAGACTACCAAACCAAATAACTGAAATGTAGACTAATGTCAACACCAGAGAAAGCAATTATACTTGATGTAGGTTGAAAATCCACACCAGAGACAGAAATGATACATGATGTAGGTTGCAAATCAACACCAGAGACAGCAATAATACTTGCTATAGCTTGCAAGACTATAACAGAGAAAACAGTTGCTATGTTAAGTTAAATGAAGAACTCACTTGCAACAAACACAGCCAAATTGTGGCCAAAAAACAGTGAAAACTGAGTGAGGAACAAGGATATCACCGCCGGATGGTTGAATGATAATTAAGGTTGCCCCAAACTGTCTTAATCACTATATACACACAGACTACTAATCAAGAGCCCATGCACACCTGCAAATCCAGCGTTCCTGACCACCAAATTGCATAAAACCTCCCTAGAAGCGCTTCCCAGCCCTCTAGCACTGAGGCGGGTGGTTCGCCCAACATCGGGAAGCCCTCCTGAAGTGGCTTGACCACCCTGAAGCCAGAAAACCACCAAAAACACCTAAACTACTTAGAAAATTCACCTACAACTACTAAAAACCTTAAAACACATAATTACGCTATAACAACATTAAGACATGAAATGTAGAGAAAATTCTTCTCTATCGAATGGTACTAAGCACTTAACCCTAAGACTTAAGGTTAGACCATAAAACACAAAAAACAAAATTCAACAGCAATCTTTTAAAATGAAAAGTGAGAAATTATTCCCCAAATACTTATGCTATGAAAAATGTCCTCAAGACATAAAATATAGAGAAAAAACCAGGGCCATCTAATTGTAGAATCCAGATCCCCGTAGTCCCAATATTTGCTATGTAATTCCAGAAAAATACCTAATAATTTAAACAATTCCATTTAAGGCATACCAAAACATCACCAAATAAACCAACAAAGGGCTCCTCCAATGTTGGAAGACAAAATCCTCCCTCCAATAGAGAATGTCCACATTCTCCTATACCACAACCACCATGTTCAGCTTTCTTTCCAAATCTGCTACTGACATGGGCCCTTGCCAATACTGCATTGAAAATAATCTCATCTGCTCCATCTCACCACCGGCTCATCCCTACAGAACCTCCTGTGATGCCTGCCACTCTAGAAAAAAAACTTGCTTCAGACCTGGTCCATTCCCTTCTGAAACTTCTTCACCTTCTCCACAACCTGATCCACCTTCCACTAGTACCAAAAGATCCAGGCCTTCCATCCTGATCCCTAGACTGTTCCACAAATTACACCCTCCAAAAAAGAGTGTCCACACTACTACTACCACTACCTCTACCATCCCTGTTCCCTCTAATGGTAAACACAGAACTTCTTCATACTGAACTCCAATCTGACAATTTTCCAGCTCATTTTTCTCTTGACAGAAATGATGACAATGTGGGAACCATTGAAACACCCCACCTAACCGATTGCCCACCATTAAGGACCAATTTATACAACATTCTTCTCAACAGAAGCATCTCCTATTAAAATATTTCCAATCCACTCCTGCTAGGAACCCACAGGATCTTGAGAAAAGGAAGAACCTCATACACCAATTCAAAGCTAATGATGAACATTTTTTCACATCTCTTGATTCTCTTCTGCCTCCTACTATTGATTAATCTCTTGACTTAGAAATAAAACAAAATCTTGACTCCTCCAGACTTCCTGAATGTAGCCAATCATCATAAAAAAATTCTTCAGTTTACAGTCTTGGGGGACTAACAGCACTCATTTTATAGTCTTGGGGGACTCAAAAACCCTCAGTTTATAGTCTTGGGGTACTAAAAACCTAAATCAAAAAGAAAGAACCAGAGATAAAAACATTTAAGACCCAAAGAAACAAACTAACATTCTGGGGTAACTTCTCTACAGAGCAGCCAGCTCATCAGTTACCCCCACACTTGCTTTAACAAAATTCAGAGACTCCCCCTTGGATGCCCTCTTCCAGAATCACACCAACTCCCATTATCAGTTTATCGTCCTGAAGGACTCAACCATTAAACCATCCTCAGTTTATAGTCTTGAGGGACTGTAACAGTGTTCAGTTTAAAGTCTTGACAGACTTTCCAGTGTTCAGTTTAAAGTCTTGACAGACTATTGCAATTTTCAGTTTAAAGTCTGGACAGACTTATTGCAATTCTCAGTTTAAAGTCTTGATGGACTAATGCATAGCAAAGGCGGCGCCGCCTCCATGCACAATACACCGCAGCCACCCTTCTGAAATTCCACTCTTTCTACACCATCTACACATCACTGATAAATCTGTTAATTCATCTCTTTTCTTCCCAATATTGCTACTTCACAGGTTATGGCTGGATCACCTAATTTTAGCCCATTGGACCTTCCCTGCTTCACTGCTCCAAAATACTATTCTTGAAAACAGTGCATCCACATGTGCAGACCTTGCACTTTCACTCTTCCTACTCCTCAGGCCAAACTCTATAACAGGGCCTGTGATTCTTGCAACTCCAAAAAGAAAAGGTGTGACAGAGATCCCAACTACCCAATACCTCGACCTTCACCTTCACATAAATATATTTCTAGATCACCTACCAGGTCACCAGAGTATGGACCTGCTTCTTCATTTTTGTCTTCTACTCCTTCCAGAAGATCATACCCCTCTACTCCCAGGACCAAGCCTAAAAGACAAGCTTTATCTTCCCAAGAATCTGCCTTCTTATAAGCAACTTCAGCAAAAATGGCACCAAAATCAGCTCCTAGGCTGCTATCCTGCCGTCAGGAGGCCCTCCCGCCTCATCAGAAAACCAAAATCATGCTCAGAACATCCAAATTCAGCCACAAAACAACCAAATTCTTCCCTCCAACACCAATAACTAATAATCACAATCTCCTAATTCTCCCAGAGCAATGCGTACCTCCGCCATTTCTTCTTCTATTAACACCAGAACAGCCAACACTGCTTCTAAACACAAAACTCCTGTTGCTTCAGGAGAAAACAACTTCACCTCTCCTCTTGCCACCAATTATTCTTCTGACTCTTCATCCAGCAGATCCCAATCAGCCACCAGATCACCATCTCCTGGTCCTAATCTCAATCAACCTGGCACTCCTCTGCCAGCATCTAATAAACCTGCACCAAGCAATAATATGAACAATGACAACAACAACAGCCCTGCTGCTGAAACCAGAGCCCAGGAACCTCTCTCTTCTCCTTCATCTTCTCAAAAACATTCAGAGGATTACCCAGAAAATCCATACCTCCATCTGGTAGAACCTCCTACCACATCTATTCAACATTCTTCAGCCATCCAGATTCCGGCTGCATACAAATTTGAAGATCCCCTAATCTGTAAGTACCAAAATAAAATAACAAAATTCAACTTCTTTTACAGAGAATAATTATTGAACCAATTCTTCTGATTTTAGTTGGAACCCCGCCTCCTGAAACTGCATTTGGAACTGTCCAACCCCTAGAAACTACCTTGACGTTGGATTACGCTGATATGAAGCAACACATTAGCATGATATGTTCAAAAATGCTTAAAGCCTTTGCTCTTCATGGTCCATTGAATGATTTTGAGAAGAATCTAAGAAAAGAACTCCTTGATGACCACTGGAAGATGTCTCAAATTATCAAGCACACTTTCCAGCACTCCATTCCTGCTTCTTCTTCTTCTTCCCAAACTTTACCTTCTATCCCAGTTTCAGACCATTATAACCCATGTACTTTCTCCAACCTACTGCACTACAAAGAACACAGCTCTTCCTCTAATCTAAACAAGAAGAAAAAGAGCCAAAACCATCCAAACCAACCGCCAGAGGCTTCTTCATCCCCTCACTAAATAAAAGAATTTAAACAAAATTACTAACTAATAAAATAATAACAGCTAACAGATATATAAAAAAAATTGTTTTATTTTATTTTTATTTTTATTTTTATTTTTATTTTTATTTTTATTTTTATTTTTATTTTTATTTTTATTTTTATTTTTATTTTTATTTTTATTTTTATTTTTATTTTTATTTTTATTTTTATTTTTATTTTTATTTTTATTTTTATTTTTATTTTTATTTTTATTTTTATTTTTATTTTTATTTTTATTTTTATTTTTATTTTTATTTTTATTTTTATTTTTATTTTTATTTTTATTTTTATTTTTATTTTTATTTTTATTTTTATTTTTATTTTTATTTTTATTTTTATTTTTATTTTTATTTTTATTTTTATTTTTATTTTTATTTTTATTTTTATTTTTATTTTTATTTTTATTTTTATTTTTATTTTTATTTTTATTTTTATTTTTATTTTTATTTTTATTTTTATTTTTATTTTTATTTTTATTTTTATTTTTATTTTTATTTTTATTTTTATTTTTATTTTTATTTTTATTTTTATTTTTATTTTTATTTTTATTTTTATTTTTATTTTTATTTTTATTTTTATTTTTATTTTTATTTTTATTTTTATTTTTATTTTTATTTTTATTTTTATTTTTATTTTTATTTTTATTTTTATTTTTATTTTTATTTTTATTTTTATTTTTATTTTTATTTTTATTTTTATTTTTATTTTTATTTTTATTTTTATTTTTATTTTTATTTTTATTTTTATTTTTATTTTTATTTTTATTTTTATTTTTATTTTTAACTACAAAACTACTAACATACTAAGAAAAATTTGAAAATGAAATTAAAATGAAATAAATAAAATAATATGAACTAAATAATTATTACAAATGGTATTCACCAGCCAATTGATGAGCTGATCCCCTGATACCTTACCCACATCCAAGTGCACATTGATGTGGATACATAATTAAATATTTTAAATGATTAATGATAAAAAATTAGAAATTAAAGAAAATAATAAAAAAGTGAAACACAGAAAAAGAAAAAGAAATAAATAAAAAAGAAAATAGCATTGCCCAGCCAATTGATGAGCCTTTCCCCACCAAAGCTTTCCCATATCCAGGTGACCCTGATGTGTTAACACCATAATTTTGTGATTTTTCACTCTTCACATCCTAATAACCCCCATAAAAAATTAAAAGAAAAAAAGAGAAAAAAGAAAATAATCTAAAACTACTATCTAACACTACCATAAACACAAAAATCAGAAAAAGAAAAGAAAAAGTCCAATCCCAAAGAAATGATCACTGGGTGGGCTCCCTCCAATAAGTAAAAATAATGGGAGACCATCAGTGATCCGCCACCACTCCAAGGAAACAAAGAACTTGTCCAAAGCCAGCTTAAAGTCATAGTGGACTAAAACCTGAATAACAAAACTAGAACTAGGATTCAACTTGGGCAAACAAAATACTTGAAACAGACACTATGGGGTAACTGTTCTACAGAGCAGCCAGCTCATCAGTTACCCCCACACTTGCCAAAATAAAATCTAGAAGCCCCCCCTGGGTACCTTTTAACAAAAACACAACATCCAACACAAAAAACCAAACCAATAAATGTGAAGATTCTGGCACTTGAAGACCAAAAAGTTTCCAGTTTAAATTCATAGAGGACTAAAAAACTGTGAATAAAAACCAATACTAGGGTTCAACCAAATTAAGAGAAGTGGTTGGAAACAGACAATCTGGAGTAACTGTTGATAGAGCAGCCATCCCATCAGTCATCCCCACACTTGCCAAGGAAAACTTTAGAGGCCCCGCCCATGGGTACCCTCTAACAAAAGTTTCCAACAAACAGATGCACAGAATCACAACGAAAAAATCCTAAATTAAAGAATGGTCCCTAGTTTATCCTCATTGCGGAGTCAGTCTTCTTCACTTCTTGTGCCTCTAGGGTAAAACCTCTTCACCTGATCCACAGCCACCCTCTTCTTCAAGACTGCACCATCCAGCTCTTCCAAAACATAAGAACCTCCAGAAACTTGAGATCTGACTCTGTAAGGTCCATTCCATCTGTCAGCAAAAATTTTTCCCCACTGACTCTCCA
This sequence comes from Hemileia vastatrix, assembly GCA_030280995.1. Lineage (NCBI taxonomy): Eukaryota > Fungi > Basidiomycota > Pucciniomycetes > Pucciniales > Zaghouaniaceae > Hemileia > Hemileia vastatrix. Next base: position 29,955,809 of record JASXTE010000001.1, on the reverse strand, counting down.
AACTTCTATTATACACCAAAACCAAGCAACCGGGTTTTAAGTGATTCCTGAGTCTATGAGCCAACTTCTTGTCCCAGTATCTGACTGTTTGATTCTTTATCTTCATCATCCTAGAGTATTCCTTCTCTTGACATTCCTCTCTACATTCTAACTGTTACATCCTGGCACAGAGCAAATATTCTGTTGAGCACACATCATCCCAGTCAATTCCAAGATAAGAGACGGCTTCCAAATTCACTGTTAGAACAGCTTTCTGACAAAAAATCAATTCATAAGGAGAATAGCCAGTTGTCCTCTTTACAGTGACTCTATCAGCAAATAAAACCAAAGGTAAATAATGCCTCCATTTTTCAGCAATATCTCTGCACATCTTCACCAAAGCATTCTTGATAACTTGATGACCCCTTTCAACCATGCCTTCAGCTTCAGGATAATAAGGTGTAGCCACCCTGACTTTAGAGCCAATACTTGCTACAGCTTCTTTGAATTCAGCTCCAGACTCTGGCCCTCCATCAACAGTCACCAACTTTATCAACCCATATCTAAATACCCATTCTTTCTTTGAAAACTCCACCACATTCTTGGAAGTCAAATTAACCAGAGGTGCTGCCTCCACCCAACCAGACAAATCATCCCTGGAGACAATCAAGTATTTATACCTGCCCTCCTTAATATGGAAACATCCAAACTGACTCTTCCAAACACAGTTGATTCACCAGAAGCATGGCCAACCTCTTTAGGTTTCAAGTGACTTCTTCTTTGACATTCTTCACAAGATTTAACCCAACCCTGCACTGCCAACTTCATATCTGGACACCAAAATATGTCATCTACTCTTCTATAAGTCTCCCCAAAGCCTCTATGACCAAGGTCTTCATGCAAAGACTTCAACACCAACTCTTGACCCTTCTTCTGAGTCACCACAACTTGAGGATTTGGATGTCTCCTCCTCATCAACCTTCTTCCTGACACATAGAATCCAGGTCTTTTCTTCTTGATTGCCATTCAAGTATTATCATCACAAATATCTGGCCTCTCCAAGGTCAACAGATATTCAACCAAAATAAAATAAAACCCAGTCTGACCCCAGGTCTCATCTTCAAAATAGAACAACACAACATCCAAGGGTACAACCCTATCATCAAAATCACCAGTGTACACATGAGCTAAACAACTGGCCCATCTGGAACACCAATATCTAAACTTTGGTAATTCCCCTCCCTTCCACTGAATCTTATGAAAATACAGTTCACTAACAAAAACACCATTCCCCAGATTTGAGCCATCCCAAAAAACAGCCCCATAATCATCAACAAAAACATCCTGATCACCAGAATCATGATCAGAAACATCCAGTTTATCCTCTTGGCGGAGGAGAGAACAATCATCCAATTTAGCCTCATGGGGGAGGAGAGAAAAATCTTCAGCACCCTTAGTGCTGGCTCTAACAACTGGGATATCTTTGTCAAACTATTCAGGATCAGAATCTTCATCTTTGGGAAGTCTTCTTGACAATCCATCTGGAATTGTAAAAGTTTTACCTGGCTTGTGCACCAGGTCAAAAGAGAAATGTTGAATAAACGCCACCCACCTAGTCATTGGAGCATTTGGAAGACTAGGTGTGTTTATCATTTTAACCAGAGATTTAGCGTCCACCTGCAGCTCAAAATGCTTCCCCCACAAAACAGTTTGTAGCTTCTTTAAGATCTTTGCTACACTGCACAATTCCAACTTTGGCTGAGAGTACCTATATTCCACCTCATTAATACCACAGACTCATACCTTACTGGCCTGACCTTCGCAGATTTATCTTCCTGAGACAAAACAGCACCAGCCAAAATATAACTTGAGTCCACCTCCAGATAAATTTTTCCAGCCTCTCTACCATAATCCAATTTGTGAAGAATAATATCTTCACCTACCACCTTCTTCAACTTCTGAAAAGCCTCTTCACACTCTTTAGTCTATTCCCACTCTGCATATTTCCTGGTCAACCTCCTTAAAGGTGAAGCCAACAAAGAAAAATCTTTAATGAAAATCCTGACATACACAAAAACTCACAAAAATCCTCTGACTTCAGTAGTATTTTTAGGTCTTGGAAATGACTGAATTTTATTAACCTTCTTCTTTTCCATAATCCTCCCCTCTTTAAATACCACATGCCCAAGAATTTAAAGTGCTGGAACACAACAAAAAACTTTGACCCAGAAATGGTCAAGCCAGCCTCTTCAATGCTAAACAATTCTCTCTCTAGAGTAATTGCATATTCCCAAACAAATCTCCTTATACCTGAGTTTTCTTTCAGCACTTCACTTCCATAATCAGTGGAGGGTCCTTTAATTCCACCGTCATCAATAAAAATACCAGAATGAGTAGGCACCTCATCCTGTAAAATCCAAGCCATTTGTGCTTGATAAAATGCTACTGAATTATTTGCTCCTTGAGGCAACCTAGTGAGCTGAAATCTCCCCAGAGGAGTCTAAAATGTTGTGAGTGGCTGTGAATCAGTGTGAAAATCCCTTTCATCATAACCACCCATAATATCACCCAAACCATAACACACCCTTCCACAAAGTCTTCTGCACTTGGAGGCATCCCCGCATCCTTGATATTAACTCTATTCAGGGCTCTAAGATCATGTACCACCCTGAGCTTTCCATTCTGCTTTTTAACACAGAAAAATGGACTTGAGTAACTAGAAGTTGATTGTTCATACAATCCAGTCCTTACTCTTTCACTAAAAATCTCCACAAAATCATCCCAGATAGCAACAGGAATTGGAATAGGTTTTATTTGCCAAGGTTCATGACAAACCACAGGAATCAAGTAAGGATCCCCATAAGAGTGTTTCAACACACCCCTTTCCTCTTCAACAAATGCCACCGCTTTCTCTCTTAGCACAATAATGTGCAAAAACAACTTCTTTTCCTCCTCAGACAACCAACCATCAGGACCAAATTAACAACCTTTAACCTTTCCATTGTCACTCTAGCGGTTTCCTCAAAATCAGGAGGATTCTTCACCAGAGGAGTGCAGTACGGATCTCTTGACAATGAAGGTCTCTTCAATGGAGGATTCAAACCTACAGGCATAGGCTCATTGACAGGCCTAATCTTCTGTGCCAACTTCTTGTACTTTGCGGCTCTACTGTCAACTTGAGGGATCATCAGGACGTCTTCTCCACCAGACCTGGAACAAAAACCAAGGGTTTCCCCATTGCTCACATGTGTGGCCAAGGTAATGTTTTTGAAAGGTGTAGAAGAAACTCTAGCAGTGCACAATTGGGAGGACTTACTTTTACTACCCAATCTCACCACTCCAAAGCTTTTCCACAATCCCACATCTTCATCTTCACTTCCATCTACCAAATCTTCAAATCTTAATTCATCTTCAGAATCACATTTTCTACAACTGTGAAGTATATCCTCATGCAGGAGGCCCAAAGCTAGATCTTGCTGAAATTCATTCTTCAAAAATTTGTGCAGTTTATCCTCTTGCTGGAGGCCCAACACTAGATCTTGCTGATCATCATAAAAATATTTTGAATCTTCTTTCTTCATTATCTTCAGATTTTTTTCTTGATTTTCTTGAATTATCTTGAAATTTTTATTTTATTTTCTTGGGTTTTCTTCTTGCCTAAAAAAATAACCAGGGGTTTTCCCAATGCCCACAGAAGTGGCCAAGGTAATGTTTTTGAAAGGTGTAGAAGAAAACCTAGCAGTGAAAAATTGGGAGGACTTACTTTTACTTCCCAATCTCACCACTACAAAACTTTTCTGCATATCTTTCAATAAAGATATATAACCTATCTTTCTTTTTGAACTTGAATTAAAATTAATAGAAAATCTTGAAAAAGAACAGAGATTTGATAAAAAAGTTGAAGAATACTTTCAGAGAAGAGAAACATTAAAAAGAGAAAGTTGAAAATCCACTTGGTATATCTCCAAGAGAGCTGACCTACTACAACCTGGGACTTCCTCATCTTGGGGAGAGGTTGTAGCACTTGGGTGATAAGCCCTCATCATTCTTAAAAAGACAGACTCTCACTAGAGCTTGAAACACACTCCAAAAATCCAGAGGCAGCACCCACTTCTCTTCTACTCCTGCAACAATCCATGCATTTACACATGGACAACAAACCAGGCCTGGTTTCCCAACCATCATCTCCAGGAGATGACAACCTCATGTGAAGCCTTATCTCATCTTCACCAGTCAGCTCCATACTAATTCCCATGTCAAATTGATAACCAATTCTTACCTGGAAATCCATCATGAATGGACCACCCAAAACTGCTTTTACATTACCTTTAGCAATGTAAAAATGAGCCTTCCCGGAGGCTCCTCCAACATCCAAATTAACAAATTTGGAGGTTCCTATCAACTCTGTTACATGACCATCTATACCTCTCAAATTTTCACCAATACCAGTTTTGATGGGGAGGCCCAAATGAGTAGCCTCAAACAAAGAAATAAGGTTAAGCTGAGAACCTGAATCCACCAATGCCCTAGCCTCCCTGCCATTCAGGGTGACATTGACATATCCCAGAGGAGAATAAAAATGAGTTTCCAACCCCTCTCCAAACTTCTCAGCAGAATCACATGTATTCTACTTCCCCAGAAGACACTTTTCTTCTGGTAAGCAACTTCTTTTGTCTATCAGCCAATCCAGGACTGATAGTGTATAACTCCCCATAAGTAAGGAAAACTTGAACCTGGTTCATCCTCTCCAGAACAGAGTCCATAACATTAGATTGGCCAGAAACTACTGGCCTCTCAAAGTGAGCCCTTGGCTTCACTACCTTAGTCCTAGAATTTTCCTGAGGACCAGGACCACCAACAGATTTTCCATCTACAGGAATAAATCCAGATCCCTCACCAGAATCTCTAACTCTAGTGGTCCTTGGAAATGAAGCCAACGGAACCTCCTCCTCAGAGTCAGAATCCACATCCATAGGCATTGGCTCACCATTAAGCTAGAGGTGCTCATATTAGCAATCCCCTTCTGCATCTTGTACAGCTCCTCCTTGATGTACTTCCTCCTAGCTGCACCCAGCTTAGGATCCGCTTTAGAAGCCTTAGGCTTTTGTTGGGCCTGAGAGCTTCTCTTTGGCCTTTCCACCTTACCTGTCTCTACATCATAAACACCAGCCAAGCACTCACCACTTGACTGTCCTCCGCAAGAATATAATGCTAACCCACCAAATGAAGTAGAAAAAGAGACTTTATTAACCTCCTTCCCTTTCCCCTTGACGTCATCATCTTGCTTAGTAGAATAATTCCCCTGATCAGGAATCTCCTCAAATCTTCTCCTCCTCTGATTGAGACCAGCCCTTCTCCTGACCATATCAACAGGAGCCTGCCCCTCACTGGGCTTAACAAATTGACCATCAGGGAACTTGAACACCCTGCCATCAAACTCCACTTTGCCCTCTGACACATCTCTGTTCAGGGCCCAACAACCATTGGACTTATGTCCTCTTCTTCCACAATAAGAGCAAACCCAAGGATCACTCCTACAAGCCCGCCTGTCAAATTCTCTGGGCTGCAGATGCACCTTATTGGCCTTCTTTGCCTCCTGCACAAAAATATGAAGCTGTTTTGTCAGATCAGCCAACTGCTCCACCACTGGGTCTCTCTCCTGTTTTGGAACCTTCACCCTGTTCTTTTTTTCCTTCTCTACCCTGCTCTCCTCTTCAGCCAAAGACTCACTGACTTTTCTGACATACTTGGCGCACCCCTCTTGATGGGTTTCCACTGCCAATAACTTCAAATGGGCCTCCACCACCTCCTTCACCTTTTCCAAGGCAGGAAACTTCTGGTCCCCATTAGAAAGAGTCTTCATCAAGTCTTTTCTTGATAACTCCTTCAACACATCCATCCTGACATCTCTAGCCAGGGCGGACCAAAAAACATCTTTGGCAGCATTATCATGTGCCAGCTCCTCCACTTCTACCAAGTATTCCACCACAGGATCAAACTGTAGTAGAAACTTCCTGTAACTATGTAAGTTACCAACACCGCCAAAAGACTTCTATTCACTGACAACTTTATTCAGATCCACTATAGTGAACCTGACGCCCCATCTATCTACCATTTCCCTGCACATTAGCTTCCAATCCCTCTTCTTGTAGCCAGGCATAGCCAAAACCTCCTTTTCCACCGCTCTATCTCCAATGAAGAAGATAATTTGCTTCACCATGTCTACGTAGGAAGCACCATCAACACCCGCAGCAGTTTCATACTTCTCCAGAAACCACTTTACATCTTCACCATTAAACTTGGTACCATCCCAAGTTTTAATCCTCACACCTTCCCTAACCATCACTGCAGGCAGACCTTCCCGCCCACTGACAGTCACCACAGGAATAGAAGAACCAGAAGCCATTCTTCCAGTCCAAATCACAGAAAGAGCCAATCACAGGCAACAGAGATTCCAAAGAACTAACAGATCCAAAACCCCATGTTGGGCGCCAGAAATGTAGACAATCCTATAGTACTAGCTATAGGCCTTGACCAAGGGAGTTGGAGTAAAACCAAAAAGAAAAACCCATGTCCCTTTAGAAAAACAAGTGAGATTTACCTGTTACAGTAAATTGGTTCCTGTTACCAAAATCCCCTTTTCCAAATACACTTGACTGCTTGATCAGTCAAGAAAGTAGTCTCCAGACAGACTACCAAATCAAAGAACTGAAATTTAGACTAATGTTAACACCAGAGAAAGCAATAATACTTGATGTAGGTTGAAAATCCACACCAGATACAGCAATAATACTTGCTATAGCTTGCAAGACTATAACAGAGAGAACAGTTGCTAAGTTAAGTTAAATGAAGAACTCACTTGCAACAAACACAGCCAAATTGTGGCCAGAAAACAGTGAAAACTGAGTGAGGAACAAGGATATCACCTCCGGATGGTTGTATGATAATTAAAGTTCCCCAAACTGTCCTCTTCACTATATACACACAGACTACTAACTAAGAGCCCATGCACACTTGCAAATCCGGCGTTCCTGACCACCAAATTGCATAAAACCTCCCTAGAAGCGCTTCCCAGCCCTCTAGCACTGAGGCAGGCTGTCCGCCTGACACCGGGAAGCCCACCTGAAGCGGCCTGACCACCCTGAAGCCGGAAAACCACCAAAAACACCCAAACTACTTAGAAAATTCACCTACAACTACTAAAACCCTTAAAACACATAATTATGCTATAACAACATTGAGACATGAAAGGTAGAGAAACTTCTTCTCTTTCCAACAGTAATAAGCACTTAACCCTAAGACCTAAGGTTAGCCCATAAAACACAAAAAAATAAAATTCAACAGCAATCTTTTAAAAATGAAGAGTGAGAAATTATCCCCCAAATACTTAAGCTATGAAAAATGTCCTCAAGATGTAAAATATAGTAAAAAAACCGGGGATATCCAATGGTAGTATCCAGATCCCTGTAGTCCCAATATTTGCTGCTTAATTCCCAAAAAATACCTAATTATTTAAACAATGCCATTTAAGGCATACCAAAACAACACCAAATAAACCAACAAAGGGCTCCGCCAATGTTGAAATACCACACCATAAATAGAAATTAGACTTAATTGATTATGATGAGACTTTTTTAAGTTCTCCTTTGACTGCCAAAATTGCTCAAATTAATCAATTTTTGAACCAAACAGGATGTGGAAATGCAGGAAGTGGAAATAAAAATAGAAAAGACTGCCCCCCTGGTGAACCCCCCAGAAGAGCTTTCAAGAGGCTTCAAAATAAAAAAGATGAATTTGCACAAGCAAGTCAAAAACCAGTTAACTCACATCAAGAAGTTGAAATCAAAGAACCTCAGGTTAAAAACAAAGGTAGAGTTGCTAGAAGAAAAGCTGAAAAAAATATAAACTTTTCCCCAAGGGAAGAGGAAACCTCATCCAAAAGCAAAAACCCCTCCACAAGTGTCTCCTCATCAAAAGAAAAAGGTAGAAGTTTCAAAATGGCAGAGGGACTGGCTAAAGACTCATTGGGACTGTCAGGGTGTGGACTAGAGATATAGTAATATGATGGTAACCCTGAACAAGATATTAGCTAATATAAAGGTAATATAACTAATCAATAGAGAATTTAGAGCGTTGTGGTAGCCTAAAGTTTAGTATGGCACCTAAGTACATAAATGGAGTTATTACGGCGTGCAAGATTGGCGTTATTATTTTTTTATAAAAGGGTTTTATTTAATTTATTGGAGTTTTAAATATGAAGAAATTGGTCACGAGCAAATGCCTACACGAAAACAATTTATTTTACGGAGAAAACTTATTTTTTACGGTCTAAAAAATTTATAAGTATTAAGTCGAGTCACTCAAGAACCTTGGGAAATTTTCCCAGAATTTTTACTATTTTTCTTATATTTTTAAATGAATTTTAAAGTTTTATAGGAATATTTACATTTTCAGAAATTACTTAACTTTGATGAATTTTCACGGGGTAATTAGAGCTGCGCAGACTACGAAATTTAATTTGGTATGTAAAGGGGAAGTAGCTCTATTATGTGTAATTTTTCTAGATTTTTTATTATGGTTTTAAGGTTCTAAATTGAGTCCGGAAGTCCGGACGGACTCCGTACGGACTCCGCTTTGACTCCGTACGGACTCCGTACGGGCTCCGGATTGACTCTGGAAGAGCTCTGGAGGGGAAAACTTAGGCACGTGACTAGGAATACTTAAGCGCTTCTCAAAATCGAAATTGAGAGGGGGGGACACATCATACAGCTTAATCATTGACCACCACGGTCTCATTTTTTATTACTCAACAAATTAAAATAACTTGTAATACCCTTATAACATTATTATTTTTTACATAACATTTTAGAAATACAATTCAACAGTTTAAATAACACTTCATACAGGGTATCTTTAGAAAGGTCTTCATCACTGGGACTTGATTATTGCTGTCTCATAAAAACTTAAATTATTATAAAAACATAAAAGTCAATCTTTTCAGATCTTTCACTGGTACACCTTAATTGTTGTTATCAGTATTTCTTTATCAACAGCCACTTTCTTTAAATCTCAATAAGCGTTAAATATTTTAGAGTTTCATTATTTTATAAATCAGATCTAAGTAGATTGGTTAGCTTAGTGATTTAGAACACCCATTTTGTTATTTTTATTGGAAGGACGGGGTTTGCAGCTAAATCCACATATCTCCTCCGGATTCTGCTTACAGCAAGGCGACTGTAAGAGTTTACCTTACCATAGTTGGCGCCCAACGTGGGGTTCGATTTCTCTAGCTTTCTTTAAAAGACTTACTTGGATCAAGAACGTTATTAGCCTGCAAGAGGCTTATTTTCTGGAACTCAAATTGGATTTTTGTTATTGGCCTGCAAGAGGCTTGTTATTTTAACGGTTGTTAATGCTTTTCTTATGTTTTGGGATGTCTTCTACTAGTGGAACTGCTGTGTTGGCTGCTGGTGTACCTGTTAGGGCATCAGTAAGGATTGTATCTTGGGTTGGGCCCAAGTTTTCTGGAGATGATTTAGAAGGATTTTTACATAGGTATGAATCTGCAGCTGTCATTGATGGTGCTTTACCTTTGGATATGGTGAAGCAGATTAGGTTCTTTATTTTGGACAGAGAGGTGGAAAAGGAGGTTATTTCTATGGATGGTTATAAAGATCAAGATTGGAGAAAGCTCAAGATGGAAATGGGAAAAAGGTGGCCAAAAGTTTATTCATTGGAGGATCTAAAGCATATAGCTAGGAAATGGGAATCAAAAGGTGGTGTAACATCTCTGCATCAGTATCATCAGTTTATGGTTGAATTTCAGGTGGTTCTGGATTATTTGTTGGAGTATGAAATTTTATTTTATGATAATGCATCAAAGTATGTTTTTTGGGATGCTATGGGGGAAAAGGTTAAGAAAGATGTTTTGATGGTGCTTATTAATGGGAATTTAATGAAGGATCTCCCAGATGGAGAAACTAGGATTCCTGGTATGGAGGTGCTAAAGAAGGTTATTTTGGAACATCTGGATACTCATAACTCTGTTGATTTGGACTCTGGAGAAGACACTGAGGTCGCTCAAGAGATAGAAGAGGATGGTGTAAAAGAACTAGTTACTGATGAAATTTCGGATTCAGCCATTCCTGAAGATTTTGTCCAGCCTGAAGATATTATTTTTGTTGACTCTTCTGTTTGGAAAAAAGAGGTTTCTGAAGATGAAGATATTATTGTCACTGATGAAGAAAATTTGGATGTTGGGGATAATTTTGTTTTGGATAATTTGGAATTTGATTTAGAGGAATATTTACCTCAGGTTTTGTCTTCAAAAGCAGAGACTGTTTGCAATTCAGATGCGGATATGGTTTATGAATCTGGTATATGTATGGTGGATTTGTTTCAATCTCAGGAAGAGATTTTTATGGAGGATATGGTTTTCCCTGCACTAATAAAGAGTGTAGTGGCATTTGATAATAGGGTGCATAAATTGGATGCACTCATGTTTTGGAAAAGGGTTGTTTATTTTTTATGTCCGTTGGTAGGACAAATTATGGGGTTTATTTTTGGGTTTTATGGAATCGGTGGATAAGCCCTTGGGGCAAAATTATGGATTATCTCCAGGGGATATCAAGAATATAATTCCTCCGAAATGAGGATAAACTACCTAAACTCGGCTGAAATTTCTTTTATTGTTATGTCTTCAATTTATTCAGGATTCAAATTATTATGGAGGCCCTCATTTTTTGGGGTAGCAGGGGCTGATCGCTCTAATGTTGTAATCTCTCCTCAGGATGAGATCCCGGATTGCAATAGGTCAGCTCACTTGGAGATAATTCAAGTGGATTCTCAATTATTTTCTGTTAATATTACTTTGGAGTGCAAATACGTTTTGGACTTTTCTATATGTTTATTGGATTTACCCGGTTTTTCTATTAATTTTAAAAATGGTGAAAAAGGCAAAATGGGCCAAATTAGGTTGGATAAAAATTGGAAGGGTATGTTTTATGACCTCCAGCAAGAGGATAAACTGCAAAAATCTCATCAAAACCAAATTAAAAATCTCGGTATAATTAAAACACAAAAAAATAATTTATGTGAAAATTCTATTATGGGCCTCCAGCAAGAGGTTAAACTGCAATTATCTCCTTCTATTTTGGACCTCCAGCAAGAGGGTAAACTGCGAAAATCTTATCTAAATCCGATTAAAAATCTCAGTATAATTAAAACACAAAAAAATAATTTTTGTGAAAATTCATTTCCGGATCTCCAGCAAGAGGTTAAACTGCCAACTTTCTTTACGGGTGATTTACTGTTGGATAAGGGAAGCAAAGGTGTTGGAAAATCTGTTTATAAATTAGACGAGGGAAAGGAGAAAAGGGTAAAATTTAAAAATGAAATAAAATATTTTTCTAATTTTTCTTATTCCGATTCTGACAATGAAGAAGATTCATTTGATGAAAGTTTTAATGGCGATGTTTTACCTCAAGTTTATTTAGATGTGGACGCAGCCAAATATAAGAAAGTAGCAAATAAAGTTCGACCTATTAATGAACCGCTACCTGCTGAATTAAATCCACCTTTGAGAAGACCAAGGTTATCAAGAGATCCTTATGAAAGTCCCTTGGTAAAGAATCCGCCTAAATTTTCTGAGACGTCAAGAATCACTTTTGAGAGACTGGGTGTTGTTAATTTTGGACCTGATGGTTGGTTGTCTGGAGAAGAGAAGAAGTTGTTGTTGGATGTGATGGTCAAGCGAGAGAAGGCCATTGCTTTTGTAGAAGAGGAGAGGGGTGTGTTGAAGCATTCCTATGGGGAGCCTTACAAGATTCCTGTGGTATGTCATGAACCGTGGCAGCAGAAACCGATTCCTATTCCGGCTGCATTAAAAGAAGCTTATATCGAAGTTGTCAGAGAACGGATACGCACTGGACTTTATGAGCAATCAACGTCAAGTTATTCTAGTCCGGTATTTTGTATCAAGAAACCGAATGGCAAGCTTAGAGTTGTTCATGATCTTAGGGAATTAAATAGGGTTACAATAAAGGATGCTGGGATACCGCCTAGTGCTGAGGAGTTTGTTGAAGTGTTTGCAGGGAGAGTGTGTTATGGTTTGGGAGATATTATGGGTGGATATGATGAGAGAGAGTTACATCCGGACTCAAGGCCTCTCACTACATTCGATACACCACTTGGACGCTTACAGTTAACAAGATTACCTCAAGGAGCAACAAATTCGGTTGCAGTTTATCAAGCTCAGATGGCTTGGATCCTTCAAGATGAAATTCCACAATATGCTGGAATCTTTATAGATGATGGAGGAATTAAGGGACCAACAACCGACTATGATAACCAGGTGTTGGAAGAGAATCCCGGAATACGCAAATTCATTTGGGAGTTTGCAATTACTTTAGAAAGAATCTTGTTTCGAATTGAAGAGGCTGGTTTAACTATTTCAGGTTCAAAATTTTCATGTTGTGTGCCAGCCTTAGAAATATTAGGCCATGTGGTATGTAGAGAGGGTAGGATTATGTCCAAGAAGAAAGTTAACAAAATTCAGTCCTGGCCAAGACCCAAGAATACGACCGAAGTTAGAGGGTTTTTAGGTGTTTGCCTATATGTTAGAATGTTTATTAAGGACTTTTCTTCATTGGCAGCTCCATTGAGATGGTTAACGAGAAAGGATGCAGACTGGGAGTGGGATGAAGAGTGTGAGAAGGCGTTTGTGAAGTTGAAGGAGGTTGTGGGGAAGGATTTAGTCCTGCACAAGTTGGATTATGGAAAAGATGCTGGCAGAATTTATTTAGCAGTTGATTCAAGTCAGGTTGCAGCTGGGGCGGTTTTGTCTCAGATGGATAAAGCTGGTTACATCAGGCCAGTTAGGTATGAATCTTTAGTATTTACTGAGGTCGAATCAAGATATTCTCAACCGAAATTGGAATTATGTGGTGTGGCGAAAATACTGAAGAAACTTCAGCATATTTTGTGGGGGCAACATTTTGAGTTGCAAGTGGATGCGAAATTGTTAATCCAGATGATTAATTCCCCAAGTTTACTGAACGCACCCATGACGAGATGGGTAGTTTTTATTCAACATTTTTCATTTGATTTAGTTCATAAGCCTGGCAAGACTTTTACTATGCCAGATGGTTTATCAAGGAGACCACCCACTGAAGAAGATTCAGACTCAGAAGAGTTCGATGAAGATATACCTATTATCAAAGCCAGCACTAAAGGAGCTGAAGACTTTCCATACCTCCCCCATGAGGTTAAACTGGCAGGACTATTGTGTTTAGATTATGATGATGATGACCTCCACCAAGAGGATAAACTGGAAAATAGTTTTTATGTTAAAAAAGGTGTTAAAAAAGGTGTAGATAAAATCGGCAGAGAGGAGGTAGAAGAAGATGTGGTGTATGTAGAGGAAAATGGATTGGTAGTGTGGGATAGTAGTAAATTAAGGAATGGTGTATATGTTGGAGAATTAGAGAATTTAAATAAAAAGGTGGATAAAGAGAAAGAGGTATTTTCAAATACGGTTTTCGAAGGATCCAAAGGTTCAGAAGAAAAACGTCGACATTGCTCGATTAAAGATTTATTTAGGGGTCAACGATTATTGGCTCATTCATGTGCAGGTGATATTGGTGATAGAGAAGTCCCTATTGATGTTATATTAATCGATTTTCAAGATGAAGTCTGGGGTCAGACTGGTTTTTATTTTTTGTTAGTCAAATATTTGTTGACTTTAGAGAGGCCAAAAGATTGTGAAGACGATGAATGGGTGGCTATCAAGAGGAAGTCATCTACGTTTTACCTATCTGGTTGACGTTTAATGAGGAGGAGGTATCCAAATCCTCAAGTAGTTATAACTCAACAGAAGGGGCAAGAATTAGTTTTGAAATCACTGCATGAAGATCTTGGGCATAGAGGCGTTGGAGAAACGTTTAGAAGAATTTCTGATCGATTTTGGTGGCCTGGCATGAAGATGGCTGTTAAACAGTGGGTTCAGTCATGCGAAGAATGTCAAAGACGAAGTTATTTAAGGCCAAAAGAACCTGGACGCGCGACCGGTGAATATACGCTCTTTGGGAGAGTTAGTTTAGATGCCGTTCATATAAAAGAGGGACGGTATAAATATTTAATTGTGGCCAGAGATGATTTATCTGGTTGGGTAGAGGCAGCGCCTCTTATTAATTTAACTGCCAAAAATGTGGTAAAATTTTTTTTGAATAATTGGGTATATAGGTATGGGGTGATGAAGTTGGTGACGGTAGATGGAGGTCCTGAATTTGGGACAGAGTTTAAAGAGGCCGTATTGAAAGTTGGATCAAAGGTTAGGGTAGCAGCCCCATATTATCCTGAAGCTGAAGGCATGGTTGAAAGAGGGCATCAAGTTATTAAGGATGCTTTAGTTAAAATGTGTGGGACAAGTGCCGAAAAGTGGAGGCACTATTTACCTTTAGTTTTATTTGCTGATCGAATCACTGCCAAAAGGACGACCGGATTTTCACCTTATGAACTTGTTTTTGGACAGAAAGCAGTTTTACCGGTTGATTTAGAAGCTGAATCATATCTTGGAGTTGACTGGGACACGGTCAAAACTACTGAAGAATTATTGTGTGCAAGAATGATGCAGCTAGAAAAGAAAGAAGAATATTTAGAAAAGGCATATTCGCGGATGATGAAGATCCGAAATCAATCAGTTAGATATTGGGATGAGCGGTTGGCACATCGATTAAGGAAACCTTTGAACCCAGGAGATATGGTCCTGGTGTATAATAGGAGTTTGGAAAGTCAGTGGGGAAAAATGTTTGCAGATAGGTGGAATGAACCGTATAAAATCAAGGAGCAAGTTTCCGGCGGTTCATATGTGCTAGAAGAGTTGGATGGAGTAGTATTGAAGAAGAGGGTAGCGGCCGATCAAGTGAAATGGTTTTATCCTAGAGGCACCAGGAGTGCCGAAGTCTTCCTCCGCAATGAGGATAAACTCTGATATCTATGAAACTTCTTAAATTTTATGATGTCCTCCGCAACGAGGATAAACTATGATATCAACGAAATTTTATGGATTCCTCCGCAACGAGGATAAACTATCTTCTTATTTTTATCAAAAATACTTTACTATCATTACACTGCATATGGGCGACGAAACTGTGATGAAACATAACGAAATGCAAGAAAACCTTCATTGAAAATTTTCAAAATTAAAAATTCTTAAAATATGGGTGAAGATAGTGTTGGAAAAATTTTAAAATGTATTGGAAGAAGTGTTCACAGGGGAACCTTCTTAATTTAATATTGGCAAGTGTGGGGGTAATTGATGGGCTGGCTGCTCTATACACAATTACCCCATAATGTTCATTTCCAAAATTTTCCCTGTTTCTAGTTGAATCCTGGCTTTGTCTTTTAATTTTAGGAAGTCCACTAAGACTATAAACTGGAACGAATCAAGAGACACCGCTCTCAACGCCGGATTCAAGATTCTTTTATTTAATTTTGTTTTTGATTTTTTTTATGTTAGATTGTGATTTCTTTTCTTTAATATATATTATGAATTATTGTAAAGGTGATGCTCACTGGTGGTCTCTAATCATTTTTATAAATTGGAGGGAGCCCACCCAGTGATCATCATTATAAAAATTATCTTCTAAAAACTTTCATTTATTTTCTTTTCTTTTCAATTTCTCAAAATTGTGTAACCACATCAAGTTGCACTTGGATGTGGGTATGATGTCGAGGGTACGGCTCATCAAATGGCCGGGGGGCATCTTTTAAAATTTTATTTTAAAATTTTTTTTTTTAGTACTTTTTTTATCTTTCTTTTCACATTCATTTATCTTTCTTTAAAATTAAATTTTAACTTTTATTTCAAAACTATCTTTTCTAAAATCTTTTATTTTAAATTTAAAAAAAAAAAAAAAAAAATTAAAATTAAAAAAAAAAAATAAAAAAAAAATAAATAAAAAAAAAAAAAAAAAAAATAATAATAATAATAATAATAAATAAAAAATAAAAAAAAATAAATAAAAATAAAAATAAAAAAAAAAATAAAAAAAAATTAATTAAAATTAAAATTAAAATTTATTAATTAAATCAAAATCATTATTATATTTCTTAGTTTTATTTTTTTAGTTTTCATTCTTTTTAGTTTTATTCATTTAGTTTAGACAGGAAACAGGGTCTAGGAGAACTCAATACCAATGGGATTTTACTTCAAGATATCTGTTAGTCCTCTAAGACTTTAAACTGGCTACTTTTCAAGACGTTCTTTAAGGTTTTTTTATACATATTTTGGATCTGTTAGTCCTCCAAGACTTTAAACTGGCTACTGTTCAAGACTTTCCTTAAGTGTTTTATACGAATTTTGGAGCTGTTTAGTCCTCCAAGACTTTAAACTGGCTACTGTTCAAGACTTTCCTTAAGGGTTTTATACGAATTTTGGAGCTGTTTAGTCCTCCAAGACTTTAAACTGGCTACTGTTCAAGACTTTCCTTAAGGGTTTTATACGAATTTTGGAGCTGTTTAGTCCTCCAAGACTTTAAACTGGCTACTGTTCAAAACTTTCCTTAAGGTTTTATACAAATTTTGGAGCTGTTAGTCCTCCAAGACTTTAAACTGGCTAATTTTCAAGACTATCGTTAAAATTTTTTATTGGATTTGTTAGGTCCACCAAGACCTTAAACTGGACTATTATCAAGTGTTGGGTCCACCATGACCTTAAACTGGATTTCTTATCGATTAAATCTTTGGTCCACCATGACTTTAAACTGGTAGTTCATTCATTGTTTAGTCCACTATGACTTTAAACTGGAAAATTAATATCTGCAGGATAATTCAACATTCATTGGACCACTATGGCCTTATACTGGATTACTTGTCGATCAAATATTTGTTCCACTATGACATTAAACTGGATTATCAAATTTATTCAATCTTTGGTCAAGCCTAGGCCTTACTTAGGAATATATCAAGATATTTATGCACTTAAACGATCTTTGGTCCACCAAGACCATAAACTGGCAATCGATTATATGTTTGGTCCACTAAGACTTTAAACTGGAATGTCAATCTTGTTTGGATAACTCAATTCAATCTTTTAATTTATCACTGTCCACTAAGACTCTAAACTGGTTATTCAATTATTTCTGGATTTGGGTGCTGATAGCTTTAGGTGGTAATGATGCTAAAGAAAGCATAATGGTTAATTAGGTGAAATTTGTGGCGCTTTAACATGGTCTAAAGTTAATATTATTATTGGAAGCCTGGCAAAAGTATTTTATGGGTTTGCTGTATAGCAAAGTTTGAAAATTGTGATGAAGGAATCAGAAGTTAGGATGGTAGTTGGATTTTAGGGAATGATTTTTTTTAGTGCCTCATAGTTAGGCCATTTTTTTTGGTGTGAAGCTTGGAGGACCTTATGGCGAGATTGGAATCATAGAATTCGGCTCAGTGGGGGGCCCTATGAGGTTGGAATCAGGAGTATTCGGCTCATAGGAAGATCCACTCTCTCAATGCTGTGACAAGAAGGAAGACTGGTATATGGGAGTCTGAAGGGATTCAAACCTTGCTCTCAGTAGTGGAATCATCACAAGATTTATATTATTTTATTTTATGTTATATCAGGCCAGAGAAGAAAGAAAACATCATTTATGTTGAAAGTTTAAGAAGACCAAGCAAAAACAAAATTTTATCAAGTTATACTGTTAGAAAAGATAATTTTTTTGAAATTGTTCAACATCATTATCAAAGCTTTGCATTAAAATTCTTCTTTTCATGAGGTCTTCATGGTTATTAGCTGGAGTTTCTTGAAAATAGGCCAGCATTTTTCGTTTCAACTCATTAGTAGAGTCAAGAAAAAGATAGCGATGAAAATTTGGGTAATGATTGATATAGTCCGTCTTCACTCTACCAACATCATCAGTGTTGGTTATTTCGACAGCTAGAAGTTCAAATATGTTATTAAGTCATAGGTTTAGTCAATTTTGATTAAAAGTTTTTTTAGTAAGATAAATAGGGTCTTAAATTTAGAGCCAGGAAACATAGTCTCAGCAAAGTTAGTTGGGGGTACTGGCGTTATAGGATTAGGATCTTGTGAAGGCAAAATTAGGCCGGGATCCGTTGATGAAGATTGAACTTTTGAAGCTGTTTTTGATCTTATTCGTTTTAAGAAGACAGGAATTTTGGATCGCTTTTTAGAAGTTGAGGGATCAGGGAGAGCTGCTGGTCCTAAGTATACGTTTGTTTTAGAAGGAACTATTGGCCGGTTGCATTTGACTTTTTTCACACGGCATAAGTCGCAAGCTGTTCTGCCAGGAAGATTAGGGTTGGACATTAAACAAGGTACCTGGTATCGAGCGCAGAGTTCACATGGAGCGACAAGTTCTTTGGAAGACATATTGATGAAGATGAATTTATAGTTGATTAAAGAAGATGGTGGTTGAAGGTTAAAGATGAATATTGTGTTCAACCACTTATGCAAAGTTTTAAGAATGGGGACATTCTCGATTGGAGGGAGGATGTGGTAGCCTAAAGTTTAGTACGGCACCTAAGTACGTAAATGGAGTTATTACGGCGTGCAAGATTGGCGTTATTATTTTTTTATAAAAGGGTTTTATTTAATTTATTGGAGTTTTAAATATGAAGAAATTGGTCACGAGCAAATGCCTACACGAAAACAATTTATTTTACGGAGAAAACTTATTTTTTACGGTCTATAAAATTTATAAGTATTAAGTCGAGTCACTCAAGAACCTTGGGAAATTTTCCCAGAATTTTTACTATTTTTCTTATATTTTTAAATGAATTTTAAAGTTTTATAGGAATATTTACGTTTTCAGAAATTACTTAACTTTGATGAATTTTCACGGGGTAATTAGAGCTGCGCAGACTACGAAATTTAGTTTGGTATGTAAAGGGGAAGTAGCTCTATTATGTGTAATTTTTCTAGATTTTTTATTATGGTTTTAAGGTAATAAATTGAGTCCGGAAGTCCGGACGGACTCCGTTCCGGCTCCGTACGGACTCCGTACGGGCTCCGGATTGACTCTGGAAGAGCTCTGGAGGGGAAAACTTAGGCACGTGACTAGGAATACTTAAGCGCTTCTCAAAATCGAAATTGAGAGGGGGGGACACATCATACAGCTTAATCATTGACCACCACGGTCTCATTTTTTATTACTCAACAAATTAAAATAACTTGTAATACCCTTATAACATTATTATTTTTTACATAACATTTTAGAAATACAATTCAACAGTTTAAATAACACTTCATACAGGGTATCTTTAGAAAGGTCTTCATCACTGGGACTTGATTATTGCTGTCTCATAAAAACTTAAATTATTATAAAAACATAAAAGTCAATCTTTTCAGATCTTTCACTGGTACACCTTAATTGTTGTTATCAGTATTTCTTTATCAACAGCCACTTTCTTTAAATCTCAATAAGCGTTAAATATTTTAGAGTTTCATTATTTTATAAATCAGATCTAAGTAGATTGGTTAGCTTAGTGATTTAGAACACCCATTTTGTTATTTTTATTGGAAGGACGGGGTTTGCAGCTAAATCCACATATCTCCTCCGGATTCTGCTTACAGCAAGGCGACTGTAAGAGTTTACCTTACCATAGCGTAATAGTTATTTGAGAGTTAGTGACTTCTAAAGTAATGGGGAATTTAAATCAAAAGATTTTATTTTATCTGTTGAAACCCTTACAACACGGTAATTAAATATTTTAACTTAGGCCTTTTAAATTATAACTAATAAGAGGATGTAAATGTAACACCTTATAAAGTAATAAAGAAGATGGAAATGTTGGCAACTGGATAAATGTGTGTAAAAAGGAATGATATTTCCACCAAATATCCCCCCCCTTATATAGACCCAAGAAAGACTAGATACATAAAATAATTCCCATCAGGGGCAAAAGAGAAAGAACAAAGAGGTGGAAATAAAGAGACTAAAAATGACAAGAGAAACAAATATAAAGTTTCCAGAGAAAAAGAAATAAAAAGATAGAAAAGAAAAGAACAATACATCTCATGTGATGTATTTTCCCAGGGAAAAACCCACGTCAGGTGAGAAAGAAATATATACTAATTTTAATGATTAGAATTTATTCCCACTCCAGGATTTTCCCACTTTGGAGGGTAATTGGGACATTGGTTCATGCCCTCTTTTGGGCATTTTCACTACTGAACAATCCTCTGTAAGTTACTGATGTCCTTTACTTAGTTTTTATTATCATATTTACTAATACTTTCAAATCAGCTGGCTGACACTCCCTCACCCCAAAAAAAACAATAAAAAAAATGCTGTTTCATTTTTTCTTTTTGAATTTTTTGAGAAGAGTTGCCAAATTGCTTATCTCCTTTCCAGGTATCCATCTGTCATGTTCAGTGGACTTGCCTTTATATCTCAATAAATACTCAACACCCTTCTCTTTTGTAAGGGTTCTTTCATTCAGGATTTTCTCTATTTCAGCAGTATTTTCTATTTCCAAAGGAGTTTTCTTAGGTCTCCCTCTTCTCTTTGGAAATAAGTCATCATTTGACTTGTAAGGCTTTATCAATGATATAGGAAAAACAGGATGTTTCCTATCATATGGTGCATACAGTATCACTTCTACTGCATTTGTCCCTATCATTCTTTTAACAATAAATGGCCCAATGAATGGATCCTTCAATTTATTATTACCTTGTAAGTTAAAATGTACTGTTGAAATCAAAATTTCATCCCCCTCATTTAAAGTGCAATCTTTATGGGATTTATCCCATCTTTTCTTCTCATATTCAAAAGCTTTCTCCACACAATTATTAGCATGTTTTCTACATAATTGTTGAATTTGGAGGAAAGATTTAGCACCAGGGTGAATGTCAATTTTTGGTAAGTTATTATTGAGTAAATTAGCAGGAGTATTTGGTACATATCCCAGCCATAGTTCAAAAGGCTTTCTTTCAGTAACTGAGTGGACAGTACTATTGTAGGCAAATTCCAAGACAGGCAATAAAGTGACCCAGTCATGTGTAAACCTTTCATTATCCTTATATTCAAGACCAAAAGCACAATATCTTCTAATCATGTCTTCTAATGTTTGAATCATTCTCTCAGCCAATCCATCAGTTTGAGGATGGTGAGCAGTGGAAAATTTCAATTCACACCCACAAATATCCATCAAGGACATCCAGAATTCAGAAGTGAATTTTGGATCCCTATCAGAAATAATAGCTTTGGGAAAACCTGCAGTGTTGAACATATGTAACCACCACAGGAAAGCTAATTCTTTTGTGGAAACCTCTTTATGAGTAGGGATGAATTTACACATTTTGGTAAATCTATCCACAATCACCCAAAAATAATTGAAACTTTCTTTTCCTGCTGGTGGAAGGCCAGTGACAAAATCCATGTTAACAGTCTGCCAAGGTTTTCCTACCTTCTCAATATGTTGCATCAAACCTGCTCTCTTACCTGTCATTCTCTTAGATTTTTGGCAGGCATCACAGGTTTCAACATATGTCTTTGCATCTTCAGACATATTCATCCACCAGGCTGTATTCTTCAGTCTGATTAGTGTCTTTTCATAGTCAAAGTGACCTGCTAATATGTCATCATGGCAAAGTTTTAAAATTGTCTCTTTCATTGAAGGGGCTATTACAATTGCATTGCTGAGCTTCCTCCTGTAATATAAATACCCATCTTCAATGGAGAATTTTCCTTTGTTAAGAGCATTCTGGTATTTCAGTGGCAATGTCTTAATTAAGGGCTGAAGAGAGGCATTTTTTGGATCATTTAGGATAGTACAGAGTTTTTTTAACTCAGCATTTTCCTCACATGAAGCCAAAATTAATTGCATCAATTCCTCTTCCATATCCACAATATATACCCCAAATATGTGTGTCACCTCATCTTCTGGGACATATGCAGGATTGGAATCATTGTTTGGTAAGGGTAATCTTGATAGCATATCCACATTGGAATGCATATTTCCAGATCTATGGATAATTTTCATCCTCCCTCTGTATTCTTGTACTTCCAGCTGCCATCTAAACATGTGTCTGTTAGGAGTCTTCATGTTCAACAATGACTTCACTGCACTACAATCAGTGACCAGCTCAAATTTCTGGTCCTCCAAATAGTAATGTAATTTATACAGGGCCCACAAAACTGCCAAACATTCCAGTTGTGTGGCTCCATATTTCAATTCACTGTTTCTCAAGGTTCTTGAAATATAACAGATTACTACTTCAGAGATTTTCTCATTGATGACTTGTTTTTGGTGGAGAGCAGCTCCTAGTCCAACAAAACTAGCATCAGTGTATAAAACAAATGGCTGGTTAAAATCTGGTAGGCCCAAGATTAGAGCAGAAACCAAACATTGTTTTAAGGCATCAAAGGCTCTTTGTCTCTCATTTGTCCAGACAAAAGCCACTTCTTTTCTGAGCAATTGTGTCAGAGGGGCTGCTATTACCTGATAATTTTTTATATATTGCCTGTAATAACCACACATCCCCAAAAAACTCTGCACTTCTTTTACAGTGGTAGGTGCATTGACATGCTGTATGGCTGCCACCTTATTTTGGTCAACACATATTTGCAAACCTGATACAACATGCCCCAAAACCTTTAAGGAGTGGAATCCAAATTTACATTTCTTTAAGGCTAAGGTCATATTGATGGCATGCATTTTCTGGAACACTTTACTCAGGTGAAACAAATGATCTTCAAAGGTTTTTGAAAACATAATGATGTCATCAATTTACACCATCATCCATCCCTCCATAATTTCTTGATGAAAAGTATTGTACATCACTTTTTGAAACACTGAAGGGGCATTCTTAGGGCCAAAAGGCATCCTAATGTATTTGTAAATACCCAAGTGAGTTGCAATCATCAAATAATTTTGTGAGTCCTTCTCAACAGGTATTTGGTGGTATCCCTTATTCCCATCCAAGCAACTGATATACTTGGGTCCTTGTAAGGTAGCATGTATTGAGTTTATTCTTGGTAGAGGATAAATATCATCAATTGTGTGGGTATTAAGGGCTCTATAATCACCACACAACCTAGCCTTGTCCTTTTCATAAGAAATTAAGACTGGTGAGATTACACAATATTTAGGTGTTACACCCACTTTCTCTATAATTTTCATATTTAACAAGGTGGTAATATTATCCTCAATATCCTTTCTCTTAGAAGGGGATGCAGGATAAGGTTTTTTCTTTATATTGGGTGGTATATCATCTAATTTACATGATAATGAAACTTTCATTTCATGGTCCACAACCAGTCCCAACTCATGTTTTCCATGTGAAAAGGCCATAGGGAATGATGTGATTAATTTAATTACCTCATCCTTTTCTGCAGTACTGAGCTGTTCACCAAATGAAGCTTTTAGGATTTCATCAGACAAAGCTTCATGTTCTGCAGAAGGTCTGCCTTTGTATTGATCAAGGGAAAAACATGTTTTTACCATGGGAGCTGAACATTTTCTGGAGGAAGTGATTTTAAATTTTTTCTTCCCATTCATCCCCATAGTGAAGCATTGATTAGCAGGGTCCAATTTGATACCAAACTTTGTAATAATATCATTCCCCATGATAAACCAATTGCTCAAGTTGTCACCATCCATGACAACAAAATCACATTCAGCTCTTACATACCCATGGCTATACTTAAAAAATACAGTTGTCTTATATTTTCCTTTAGGGCATAAAACAGACCCATATCCTTTCCAATATGTATTTGCCATAGGTAATAGCTTCTTTTCATAGTCATTATCAATGGCAGCCAAGGCTGCTGAGGATACCACACTGCCTCCAGCACCAGTATTCAAGATAATGTCCAATTTCTTCCCATTTATTATAACAGGAGCTTTGATTGGAGTAATGACTATAGAATCCTTCTCAATATCCCTTATTATGTCAGCATCTTCAACCCCAATTAAATCCACATTTTCTATGTCAGCATACTGTTCAAGAAAATGTACATCATTTTCCAACATATAAACTTCATTGGATTTGTTGTCACCATAAGAAATATTACTGTCACAATCACTAGAGGAGTCTTCTTCCTCATGATGACTGTCTTCTGGCTCATCTTGTTCAATAAGATTTATTCTTTTCTCATAAACATGACCCTTCTGCCATGCTTTCCCACACTTTACACAAGTATTACTTGGGTATTTCCTTGGGGCAACTGGTGCAGAAGGTTTTCCAGGCTTCTCAACAGGTGGCTTCCATCCTGTAGGTTTTGGGGGTTCCACCCCTCTTTGAGGGTAGTGCATAGGCTGAAATTTATTGTTGAGTAATATCTCATTACATCTTGAAATAAAAGATGAATGTTCCCTCACATTTTCAGTCCTTGCCACTACTAAATCCCTCAAGGAACTTGGTAATTTATAAAGGATTCTTTCCCTCCATAAATCATAGTCCATTTTTGGATAAATTGCTCTCAATATTTTTGACAGTTTCATTAAGAAAGCAATTGGTTTTTCTGCATAGGAATATTTACACTCCTCATACAGTCTTTGCTGAGCCAATCTAAATGTGGATCCCCCAAACTGGGCAGCAATGAGTGCTTTCCATTCTTTCCAAGTATGATTAATCCCATCCAATAATACAGACTCATACCACATTAAAGCAACATTTTCAAATAAAGAAATCAATTTTGAAGTTTTCCTCATCAGGGAGTTTATAACTATTCTTTAGGTTATCAATTCTCTGAATAAAATGTTGCCAATCTGAATTTGTTTCTCCATCAAAGGTTGGGTATCTCTCAATCTTTGACCAATGTTTTTGGTTGGAGGAAGGCTCATTTTTGGGACATAAATTCTCCATTTTCAACATGTCCTGTAGTTTTAATAAATGATCAGATAATTCATGATTGAAAGAAGAGGAGCCAGCATTACTCAAATTTTCTACTGGGCTGACAGCTCTTTGTTTTCCTTTCATAAATATCTTCTCAGAGTGATTCACCTGGGTGCCCTGTTGTTTACATGAAGAGGGGCCAGGTACCACTGGTTCTGAAGGTAAGGTCTGGTTTACTTGTAGCTGGAGTAACTCATTATCCAAGTGGGACACTTGCAATCTCAGGTCTTCAATCTCAGATATCTTACTATTTAAAGTGGACAAAGATAACTTATTTCTAGACTCACAAGTAATTAATTTATTTGATAAACCTCTCACTTCAGATTTTAATGAAACAAGTTCATCATTCAAAGATTCCATATTTTTAAGAAAAGTGTCACTAATCCATGGTTGAAGTTCTGCCAATAAAGCTGTCAAATTGGCAGACTTATCTCTCAATGATTGGTTTTCTTGTTTCAACTCAATAGTTGTATTCATTAATTCAATAACTTTGTCTTTTAATTCCAAATGAGCTGAATCTTGAGCTCTCACAGCTACACTAGTATTCAACTGTAGGTTATTGAATCTATTGACAACATCTTTAATTACTACTTTTAACTCAAGATTATTTAAAGGATCAAGTTTTACAGGATTTTTCAAGATTCTTGAGGCTAATTTTTCAAGCACTGAATATAACTCAAAACTCACATCATACTCTTTTAAATCAATAACATAAGGATTAATTTCAGAAACAGAAGTTAGACTAATATTATCATTTAAAGAAACTTGATGTAATATATTCTCAGGATCAAATACTAATTTCACAGGACTCTGTACTAATGGTTTTTCAGTCATATCACTGGCATCACCTATATCACACACATGAGTAGGAGTAGAAAAAATAATATGATCATTGCGACTCACCAAGGCCTCTGGGCTACTTGCTTCCCTTTCTTCTTCTTGTGGTAAGGATGAGGGTGAAGATTGTGCTGTTGCAGAGGTGGTCTTGAAGGACCTGCTTGGCTTTGTTGATAATTTGTTTGGTACCATTCCCACTGCCATCTTGGTACCACCATGTTTTCTGGAGCAGGTGGTGGTGGAGGTGGAGGTGGGGGCAACTGTTGTTTTGGAGGCAAGGTGCTTTGAGGAGGAGGCTGCTTTACTGGTAGATTTGGCAGGGGCTTTCTGAGTTGTCTTTGAAATGCATCCTGGCACATCTTTTCTACTTTTACCACTCTCTCTTGTAATTTGATTACCTTGTTTAACTCCCCCTGAATTGTCTTTAACTGATGAGATAAATTTTGAACTTGTACCTCTAAGGGGAGCTTTTTTATCTTGAAGCCTTTGGGAAGGTCTTCTTGGGGAAAAAGGGGCTTTGGAGGCTCTGCTGTGTGTGGAGGTCCTACTTGGGGCTCTACTTTCACCTTCTCCTTCTCTCCTGTCCAATCCAGAAGGTCCACATTCTCCTCCATAAGAATGTCCTATAAAATGCTTATCAGAAAACCCATCTTATCAAGGCTTTATTTGGGACTTACTGAACCCTCATCATAATCAATTTCAATGTCAGGACTGCCAGCATCAGCCATGTTAATACTAGAGTTTATTGTTTTAAATTGTTAAAAAATATATATATTTTTAATACTTGTATTTTTTATCAAAGCAATGAAGAACACCTTACTGTTGTAATGTATTGTTCAAGATTAAAAATTATATAACTTTTTTCAAGTCTTAGTGTCCCTAGTATCTCCTTAAAGCTATCACCAGGTAGCACTATATTACTCTCTATTGAAATCACAGTAATTTATTTTACTATGTAAAGCAAAATAAAAATATAAAACTGTGTCAGTAAGAGCACACTTTTAGTATAAAAGAAGGAGGTATTGTACTTTTTAGTTGATTTCCCCTGAACAGCGCAACCTCAATAGTGCAGATTCTTAGCTCTATTCCACCGCTACCACTTGGATGAAATAAATAGGTAAGGTTTCCTTATTAAAAAAGTATCTAATACTAATTCTTAATTTTCTAGGACTCACCTTATACCCAGTTACCACACGAGACAACGCCGTCGGTGAAGGAAGATACTTGCGTGTTTTTTTTTTTTTTTTTTTTCTTCGACTATTACCACTTTATACTGTTTCTACTTTTCTGCAACAGGCTATCCAAGATAGAGTGTGTATTACCGTAATTATCAACGGCGTGGTTTAGAAGAAAGGAAGGGACTTACAAATAGATGGCTTATTTCAAAAAACCTCCACTTCAATGTCCAAACCCAGGGATCACTTGTAAGTAATTCCCTCTGCTGGTTACTCCCTACAGGTTTCACTCAGCTGACGACCTAGTACAGTTGTCAAAAAGAACAATCAGCTACTCACGAAAAAGGTTTCGCACGATTGGCTCCTACAACCTCAAGGTTTGTAAGGAGACTTGGATACGTGGTTCAACAGGGTAAGAGAATCCTTTCCCCATTAAAGCACCCTCCTAACCAAAAAAATAAAATATTAACTCACGTTTCTTTTCTTTTTTTATTCTTTTCTTGTCTCCTATCCAGGTACAATCGTCAAGAACCCTCGGGGCAGCTCCAACACTTGCAAGTGAGCACCTCCCACGTCACAACAATGACGGTTTTCCAAAGGACCTAGGCCGGCGACCAAACGACTTCAGGCGACTGTCGGTGTCAAGGATAATAGCTTTATAGTTCAGGATCCTCCGGCGTTGAAGGGATGGAGCGCAAAATCCACTGGAATCCACCGGCGATGAAGGAAGAGAACAAGTATCAAAGATTTAGGAAAAGACCCCCGATTGTCAGGGTGTGGACTAGAGGTATAGTAATATGATGGTAACCCTGAACAAGATATTAGCTAATATAAAGGTAATATAACTAATCAATAGAGAATTTAGAGCGTAATAGTTATTTGAGAGGTAGTGACTTCTAAAGTAATGGGGAATTTAAATCAGAAGATTTTATTTTATCTGTTGAAACCCTTACAACACGGTAATTAAATATTTTAACTTAGGCCTTTTAAATTATAACTAATAAGAGGATGTAAATGTAACACCTTATAAGGTAATAAAGAAGATGGAAACGTTGGCAACTGGATAAATGTGTGTAAAAAGGAATGATATTTCCACCAAATCTCCCCCCCCTTATATAGACCCAAGAAAGACTAGATACATAAAATAATTCCCATCAGGGGCAAAAGAGAAAGAACAAAGAGGTGGAAATAAAGAGACTAAAAATGACAAGAGAAACAAATATAAAGTTTCCAGAGAAAAAGAAATAAAAAGATAGAAAAGAAAAGAACAATACATCTCATGTGATGTATTTTCCCAGGGAAAAACCCACGTCAGGTGAGAAAGAAATATATATATTAATTTTAATGATTAAAATTTATTCCCACTCCAGGATTTTCCCACTTTGGAAGGTAATTGGGACATTGGTTCACGCCCTCTTTTGGGCATTGTCACTACTGAACAATCCTCTGTAAGACACTGATGTCCTTTACTTAGTTTTTACTATCATATTTACTAATACTTTCAAATCAGCTGGCTGACAGGGACTCTCTCCAAGCTCAACAAATGCAATGAGCAACTTAGGAAGGTCCCTCCAGACCCCAAAAATTCAAACCAACCCCTCCTCATCCCTACCATGAAGGAAGGAAAAGGAGAAAAAATTCACTCCAAATTTTGCTAAACCATGGTAAGCCCCTCTATTGAATCCCAAGTGCCCTTTATTGTTACTGATTCAGTTCCTTCAGGTAATTCTGGATGGGGAGATGATACCTTCACACCAATAAAGGCTGGGTCTAGTAGACATATTACTCAATATTGTGATGTAAATACTTCTTAAGTTTTAATTTCTACTTCAATGATATACCCTGATATGGCTATTATAGATAAAACAATTGATCCTGAAGTTTATGAGAATCTGGAAAATTACTCTCTTTCCCTATTGAGAAATACTCCAGATGTAGCTACTATTAATGATGAATATTTGAGAGATATTATTACCAAACAAAAACATATAATGAACAACCTCCAATTGACTCAAAAATTTAGTAGTTTGTTAAATGAACAAGGTTACCAAGAAGTGAAAAGTGAATTTCAGAGAGTTTCTTATGATTTGTACCATTACAAAGTAACTGATAAGGAGAAAGTTGCTTTGTGGAAAAATATCAAAAATGAATCGTCCAAGTCAAAATAATCTGTGTCTATCTGCTTCCAGGAACTAGAAGGACATAAGTTGAACTTAAAAAGACCAAGTGACCATTACTCATCTCTGCAAAAAAAATGAATCAATTATCTTTTGCAACTATCAATGAGAAATTATCCAGTATCCCAAGAGTGAAAGCTAAACTAAAAAACATTGAAGAGCATTTGAACTCATTGTTAAATGACCAAAAGTATTCTACCACTTATTTGAAAGAACCTGTTGTAAAAGATACTTCAATTGTACCAGAGCCTAGTTCATTCAAAGTAAAATTAGTGCAAGAAATTCCACTAGATATTCTTGAGTTTCCATCAGAAATTGATGATGCACCTTATTCATCTACAGAAGGGTTAAAAAATGTGATTACTTCTCAGTTAGAGAAATTACATCTTCTTCTTACAGAAAAACAATTTTGTAACAAGGAAATTTCCTCAAATCAAAAGAATTGGCCAAAACTTGACCAATACCCAACATTTGACGGTGATTCTTCCTCTGATTGGCAGCAATTCATTTGCAGAATTGATAACCTTAAGAATTTTTATAAACTGAAAGATGAAGAAATTTTGTCTAAATTGATTTCTTTATTTTATAATGTTGCCCTCATGTGGTATGAATCTGTCCTTTTCAATAAAAATGACTACTCCTGGGAGGATTGGAAGAAATTGATTAAAGCACAGTTTGGTGATTGAAAGTTCAGGTTAGCCCAACAAAGGCAATATGAGGAAGCTAGATATAGCTCTTCTTCTATTGGAAAAACTTTTGAGTTCCTTATGAGTTTAGTAAAGATCCTGAGAGCAATGGATCCAAACATGGACTTTGAATTATGGAAGGACAGGAACCTTTATAAATTGCCTATGTCCCTGAGAGAATTAATAGTTTCTAGGACTGTGTTATAATGAGAACCTTCTTCTTTTATTAATGCTTGTATTGAGGTCCTTTTAAATAACAAGTATGATTCTAGAAGGTTCACTTCTATACCTTGATTGGAGAAGACCTCGAATTGCCAACAGAAACTTCATGAAAAAGTTGGTAAACCTTCTGCCCCTGTTGCACCTAAAAAGTATGCAACAAACACTTGCTTTAAATGCAGAAAGCCTTGGCAGAAGGGCCATGTTTTTGACAAGAGAATAAATCTTGTTGAAAAAACAGAATAAACTGCTGATGATACTGTTGCACTAGATGATACTTTAAGTGATTGTGCCATAAATATTTCTATGAATCTCACCAGGAAATTTTAATACTAGAAGAAGGTATTCATTATGTGAATAATATTGACATTGAGAATAATGATTTATCTACAGTTAAAGATGCTGAGATCATAAGAAATCTGGAAGACAGCTCAATAATTATTACCCCTCTCAAGGCACCAGTCTTGATTAATGGAAAGAAAATTCATGTTGTTTTGGATTTTGGAGGTGGAGGTAGTGTGGTATCTGAAAAATCACTTGCTTCAGTGGATTAGGATTATAAATCAAAACTTATGCCAATAACTACTGAAACTTGGAGAGGTTATGGCTCTGTTTTTTCCCCAATTGGTGAATACAAAGCTACAGTATTTTTCAAATATAACCATGGCTTTGTAAGATCTATGTGTGACTTTGTAGTTAATAAAAATGATAAAATAAGTAGTTGGTTCATTGTGGTAAATGATATTTTAACCAAATATGGCATTAAATTGGATCTCTCAAACCAATTTTTGGCAATGGAGTTGAATGGGAAGAGAAAATTTAAAATTTCCTCCCCAAAAAAATTATTAACACCAGGATTGAACACATGTCATTCTGTAGTTCAATATAAAGGAAGATATGCAAAAGAAATGCCTGCTCTTCTGTCTGAATTTGACACAGCTTCTTTTGGAGAACATTTTTCTGGTGAAGAAAAAGATTCCATCATTCAGTTGATAAAATCTTTTCCTATGGCCTTTGCTCATGGGTCACATGAATTACAATTGGTAAAAGAAGAGATGAAGCTTTTATTATCTTGCCCATTAGCTGAAATACCACCAAGTTTAAAGAAGAATCCTTATCCTGCTTCTCCCACAAAGAGAAAAGATATTGAAGACAATATCTCTACCCTTTTAAAAATGAATATTATTGAAAAGGTAGTTAAAACACCTTAACATTGTGTTATCTCACCTGTCCTAATTTCTCATGAGAAATATAAAGCCAGGTTATGTGGTGATTATAGAGCATTAAACACTTATACTGTAGATGATATCTATCCTTTACCCAGAACTAGCTCTATACATGCTACCCTATAAGGTGATAAATATATCAGATGTTTAGATGGTAATAACAAATATCACCAGGTACTTTTTGAGAAAAATTCCCAGAATTTTCAGATGATTTCCACTCATATGGGTATTTATAAGTATGTTATGATGCCATTCAGCCCCAAAAATTCTCCTTCAGTTTTTCAAAAGGTTATGGATAACACAATTCATAAAGAAATATTTGAGGGATGGCTGATGGTTTACATTGATGATATCATCATATTCTCCAAAACATTTGAGGCCCATATTAACCACCTGTGTAAAATGTTCCGTAAAACAGAGGAGATAAATATGACACTTGCCTTGAAAATATACAAATTTGGTTTTCATTCTTTGAAAATTCTTTGTCAAGTGGTCTCAGGATTACAGATATATGTTGGCCAGAACAAAGTGTCAGCCATACAACAGTGAAAAGCTCCTACTACAGTTAGAGAGCTCCAAATTTTTTTGGGAATGTGTGGATACTATAGACAATATATTAACAATTATCAGGTCACATCATTACCCCTAACCCAATTAACTAAGAAAGATGTTGCTTTTGTCTGGAAAAGTGAAAGACAAAGAGCTTTTGACACTATGAAACAATGTTTGATGTCAGCACAAATTCTTTCTTTGCCTGACTTTAATCAACCATTTGTTTTATACATTGAAGCCTGTTTTATTG
Organism: Hemileia vastatrix; assembly: GCA_030280995.1. Lineage (NCBI taxonomy): Eukaryota > Fungi > Basidiomycota > Pucciniomycetes > Pucciniales > Zaghouaniaceae > Hemileia > Hemileia vastatrix. Next base: position 29,923,846 of record JASXTE010000001.1, on the reverse strand, counting down.
GTCTTGGTGCTTCTCTTTATCAAAAACATGTTATGAATGACAAAGTATCTGAAGTAGTAATTTGTTATATTTCAAGAACCTTAAGAAATAGTGAATTAAAATATGGTTCCATTCAACTGGAGTTTTTAGCAGTAGTGTGAGCTCTAGAGAAGATACATTATTATCTGGACGACCAGAAATTTGAACTTTTCACTGACTTCAGTGCAGTGAAATCCCTCTTGAACTTAAGGAAAACTAACAGACATATGCTCAGATGGCAGTTAGATTTTCAGGAATACAGAGGGAGGATGACAATAATTCATAAGGCTGGCATTGTTCAATCAAATGTGGATATGTTATCAAGGTCACCTTTACAAAATGATGGATATAATCCTGCAGATGATCCTGAGGATAAAATAGTTCACAATCATGGCATACATGTGTTTGATATTGAGGAAGAGCTATTACAGCTTATTCTGGATTCATAGGATAAAGACACTGACTTAAAAAAGATGTGTACTATATTAAATGATCCAAAGAATGCTTCAATACAAGCATTAATTAAAACTCTCCCACCAAAGTACCATATTGCTTTGGAAAAAGGAAAACTTTCAATTGATGAAGGCTACCTCTATTATAGAAGAAATTTGAGTAATTTTATTGTTATTCCTCCTTCTATGAAGGAAATAATCTTCAAAATTTGTCATGATGACATTTTGGCAGGACATTTTGTTCTTGAAAAAATAATGATCAGAATTAAGAACACTGCTTGGTGGGCTAATATGTCTGAAGACACTAACCTATATGTCAAATCCTGTGATTCTTGCCAGAAATCAAAAAGATTAACTGGAAAAAGAGCTGGATTGATGCAACATATTCAATCTCCTGATGCACCATGGCAAATCATAAACATGTATTTTGTAACAGGATTACCCATACCTGGGAAAGACAGTTGTAACTCTTTCTGGGTTATAGTGGATGTATTTTCAAAAATGTGTAAATTTATTCCAACTTACAAAGATGTTTCCACTAAGGAATTAGGCTTCTTGTGGTGGTCTCATATCTTCAAAACTGCTGGTTTCCCAAAAGCCATAATCTCTGATAGACATCCTAAATTTACTTCTGAATTCTGGATGTCTCTGATGGATGTTTGTGGTTGTGATCTGAAGCTTTCTACTGCTCATCATCCTTAAACTGATGGATTAGCTGAAAGAATGATTCAGACTTTAGAGGTCATGATAAGAAGGTATTGTGCATTTAGCCTTGAGTATAAAGACAATGACAGGTTCACCTTACTCCCTGGTTTGGAATTTTCTTATAATAGCACTGTTCATTCTGTTACTCAGAGAAAGCCTTTTGAGCTCTGGATTGGATGTGTTTCAAATACTCCTGCCCAAATCCTCAATAATAAAATACCTAAATTGGATTTACATCCTGGTGTAAAATCTTTTCTTCAAAGGCAACAAATTTTCAAAAGTCATGCTCAAAAATGCATTGAAAAATCTTTTTTAAAATGAGAAGAAGAGATAGTAAAAATCCTATAAAAATACACCTTTAAGAAGGTTGATGAAGTACTGATTTCTATAGTCCACTTCAATTTACAAGGTAATAAAAAATTAAAAGACCCATTTGTAGGTCCATTTGTTGTCAGAAGAATGGTTGGTGATGATGAAGTTGAAGTTATCCTGTACTCTCCATATGACAGGAAACATCCTGTTTTTCCAATATCTCTTCTGTAACCTTACATATCCAATAGTGACTTATTTCCCAAAAAGAGGGGAAGACCAAAGAAGACCCCTAATGAAATCACTGAAACAGCAGAAATTGATAAGATTCTAAATGACAGAATAATCACTGCTGAAACGGGTACTGAATACTTATTAAGATTCAAGAATAAATCTTCTGAATATGATTCTTGTATACCTGGGAAAGAGATATCTAACCTTACTTCTCTACTAAAGAAATATAAAAAGAAAAAATCATACCATTATTTTTTATTTTTTTTTAGAGTGAGGAAGAGCCAGCCAGGCTACTAGACTTACCCAGTAAATAATTAATTTTTTACTAGGATAAAGCCATGCCATATTTCTTATTTTATTAATTATATTTACTTTATAACTTACTTACAAGAATTTAACTAATTGGAATAAGTAAAAATCTAGTAAATATTTAATTTTAAATGTCCCTCATAATTTATCCCCTGACAGCGTCCTCATGACAGTCTAGAGGTGAAATAAAATATATTAATACTAATTATTGAATTCAAATTATTTTATTTAAAGGTGAAATTTACAGGAAATTTAAAATTAATCAAATAATTTGATATTTACAGTAAATAAATTATATTGATACATTTTTATATAAAAATCTTAATATTTGTTATATCTTATTTTGGAATTTTCTATTCTCTCATTCTTCTGTATATAGATTTTTTTAACCTAGTGGTTTCTCTCCCTTTGCATATATAAGGCCTCCCAATCTGGTTGTTTTTTGCTCATTCTTCTACTTACTTACAACTTATTATATTCAAGCAATCATTTCTATTACTACTATTACTGCTTTAGTATATACCATTGTGTAATTCTAATCCTTACTAGTAATAATAATTATATATTTTTTACCTTTAACTTGAGTAATAAATTATAAAAGATAAAAATTATGTACCTTCCTTGAAATCTTGAGTTTTCCCATCTTTCACCACCATTGGACCGTCATTTAAACTGTCAGTGTATCTAGTATATAAGTATGATTTTAATAGTAAATATTAATAGTCCTACTAATTATTGATAGATTATTTAGTGATTAAACCTCAGGGGAAGACTAATAAAATAGTTATACTCAAATAAAACTCACAATACTTGGATTTAAATGCATGCTAGTGGTGGAAAATAGATAAATAGAATATAGTTATAGCTTATATAAAGAAAATATCAATTTATAAATGCTTTATAATATATTTTCAAATGATAATAATTGATTTGTAGTAAGTAAGTGATGTCCAATAACCTGTCAAATCCCTCCTTACTTATACCAAAATCCACTGGATTGTACAGACCTTCAATCCAGATGATGTCACTGCTATCCCCAGAAATTACAGCACTGTGAGGGCCCATCACCTCCCCATGTTGTCCACTTCAAGAAGATTCAACACCCAGACCTCCAGTAAGGACCCTCCATCACAATTAATGATAACACAGACCCATACCATAAATAGAAAATCCAGATAAAAGTGGATACCATAAAGAAACAGGTAAAATAACTAATCAAAAAGGATTAAAATGAAACCCAAAGCATATAAAGGAGCCAAATTAAATGTCCCAGCCCCCAATAAAATCCCCAAGCATCCATATTAACCCAGCAATGATCTCACAACCCATAAATCCATGAAGATATATCCAAGGAAGTAGATTAAGTTGTCCAAACTCAGTAAATGCGCCTGAAATAGGTGCATAAGTGTTGGTAGGCATTGTGAACCCACTGATTACGCCCATATGACCTAAAAGAAGCAGAAAAAAAAAGTTTATAGGCTATTAAGAGGTTAAAACGCACTTATAGACCTAAATATACATAATATACTGCATATTTCACTGAATATGAGGTTTATGTATACATATAAGCTTATGTATGTCTACAATTACTTAATATCACTTAAGATAAGTATATTATGACTCCATTAACACCTTAATAAGTATTATTAGGATATATATAAGCTATTTAAACTACTATATGTTATATAATAGTGTAATAATTATATATATATGTATTATAATCATATATATATAAGTGTTTTAACCTTATTTTTAAGATATAAGCTTAATGTAATTAAGGTTATCTTATTTTAAGCATAAGAAATATTCAGTCCTGGGGATACCTAGGCTGACAAAAACCTTCTAGACCAAGGGAACCTTCTAACATGAACCATGGCACTTAGAGTAAATCAACACAAAAACTTTATTATCTTTTTCAATTTTTTTTTAACTTTTGCTTTTGAGAAGTCATTCTAGAATACCTGGGCTATGTTCAGGTAAGTATTTCACTTATCTAGAAAAATTCTTAGGGATTGCTAAAAAAATTGCTTTTTTTCTTTTTGGATATTAGATTTTTCCTTATGTTATTTCAGTTATTTTGTATTTTTATTATTTAGATTGATTAGAAACATGATTTTTCACCAGAATTAAAAAGTATATGTTTTTCCAAAAAATATTGAGTGAAATACATTAATAAAAAACCATTCAAAAATTTTTGGTAGGGCATGGTACATTCTCTTAAATAATTTGGGGCAATAATTGAACAATAGATACTTTTTACTGTTTGATATTAACATGACTTCTTAACCAATATTAAAGAAACTTCATTATTGATGAATAAATTCATTATTTTAAAATCAGGTGACCATTCAATTTTTTAAAAAGATAGCTTTTTTACCACAAACCCCTAAAAAAGTGTTTTATCAACCCAATCTGTAATAAGATATTTTTACACTTTTAAATATTCTGAATTTATACAAATTCTTCAAAACATTGAAAATCTGTTCTGGATCTATTATTCTATTATTTATAATTAAATTTTCTATTATTCTCTATTAATAGATCTATTATTCATCAAATTTTATAATAAACCACACAATATGGGGGGCAGACTTGCTAGCAAGTCTGCAACCTTGGACCTTAACTCACCACAGATTGAAAACACATTGAGCTATTGACAAAGAAACCATACAATCAGGGATGAATATCACTCAGCTCAACAGTTTTAGGTGGGTGTTCAAGTAGAGTTCAGTATGGGTTAAGTATTAGTTCAGTCTAAGCTCCATCTGAGTTCAGGTTGGGGACTTTCTAGCAAGTCCACCCCCTTTATTGCATAGTGATAGAATATGTCAGCCAGGCTATTCCAGGAGTCCAGTAAATGATATATAAATTATAAAACCTTAAAGAGTGGGTAAGACTTGTATTTAATGAATATAAATTAATATTTTATTGCATAATGAAATTATATAAGAATTTTATTATATACAAGTGTTACATTAAATTTATTGGTTATATATATTTTTATATACAATTAAATTGAGCATAATATAATATATTCTACAAATAATGGCACATTTTTATGTATTTAATAATTATAAATTTATATTTAATTAATTGAAAAACATATATTATAATTACAAGTGTAAAATTGATTTATAATATATTTAAATTAATTACTTAAATTTATATATTAAATAATACCTCTCATATGATACTAAACAATAATTAATGACGCTTCTTTTGACCCTTAATTGTGTTAGAAAAAACAAATAAATTAATTTGGACTAAATTGAGATTAATTGCTTGTTTTGTTGCGTCAAATTATTTTTTGTTTCACTTAAAATGTCCTTTAATCAGAATGTACCATCTGTTTGGAATTATATTTCTAATAGTTCCTATGTTTCCAATCTTGTTTAGTTATTCACTATTGTCACTTACTGATTTGGGAATTAATGGTGGGGAAATTGGATTCTTAATTGGGGTTTTAATTATTTGTTTCATGTTTTTCTCTATATTGTTATGTTTCATTTACTCTTTTGATATATTTGTTTTATTCCATTCTAATCATTGTATTTACAAAGATAGTAGCACTTCAGAGGACCCATTGCCTATAAAAGGGCCTTGGATAATCCCCTGTAGCCAGATCACTTATTATACACTCAACAAATTAAATAACCATTTTATTACGTTTATATTTTTTTTATTAGTAATACAAATCTAATTTAAATTCTATACAACAAATCAAAGGTTGCTTTAAGTCTAATAGTAATTAAAATTTTTTGCCGCGCAGTACCCTTACATTTAATAATATTATTATTAATAAAATCTAAGTTTTTGTCACCTCTCAAAGTTGCTCACCGTTGTCTCCCTCTCAAATAAATTATATATATATATATTTGGTTTATTTCTTTATTTTCCTTTGTCCTCCTCCTTTTCTCCTCCTTTTTCTCCTATTTTTCTTACCTCTTCTAGACGACTGACCGACAACTGAGGGCCTTTCCAAACGAGGACGACGATCGAGCCTGGCGACAAACAACAAACGCACGGACCACCTAGCAAAAACAAAACTTTTGCCGCGACTGTGTTTCGAACTTGGGTTCGACATCTTAGGTTTATATAATATTAATTTTTATATTATTTTGAAGTGATTTTTCGATCACTATAGTAAGTTCACCTTTGCGCCTCTCACTCTTATTACTATATTTTTATTGCAATAACAGTGATTGTGGCTTAATTGCTGATTCACTGAGTGTAAGTGTTCAATTTTTAAAATTTTTTTTTTCCTAGTTGACCATTATAGAGTGTTAAATCCTCTTAGTCCTAGAAGAATTGACATTTTTTAATACAAAATTGAATTATTAATTTAATTTTTTTTATTAATTATTGTTAATTTTGGTTGACTTAAAAGTACATTGTGCTTAGTCCCAAATATATTGCCATATTTAATATTGGTAATTAATTGGTTGAATTAACTTGATTTTTATTCCCAATTTAACCTTGCAATCCATTTTTTTAAAATTAATTTTTTTTTATTATTACTTTATATTGAAAATTATTTTTTCTATAATTTAATTAATAAAAATTTTTTTTTTTATTATTTGGAGCAATTATTGACTAACTTTTATTATTTTTTTTATAAAATAAAAAGTAAATTATAAATCTTCCCACTAGTATGTCCAACAATTTGGCAGAAAAAATGGATAACATGCAAGTGGATGAAATAGAAATTGACTATGATGCTGACACCGTAAGTTCTTCTAAAGTTGGTCATAAAAAATCTTATACTAACACAAATAATTCACATACTGCAGGATGTGGAAATGACAGGAAATGCAAACAAACCAAACCCCCTTCCCCCAGTACCACAGAAGGAAGTAAAGCCTCTAGTGCCTCAAGAAAGTCTTCCAAAAGGCTTCAAAATAAAAAAGCTTCCTCTGCCACAACAAATAAGCAACCTATCCAGTCATATAAAAGAGTTGAAGACAGAAAATATGACGTACAAAGCAAAGGTAGACACATTGTGGGATCAGGTCCAAGAACTCAGGAACCAGATTCAGGCCCAGGCCCCTCCTCAGTTGCCTCCCAATCAACCTTCACAGCCACCCAGATCAACCATCCAAAATCCAAATACTATGGAAGTAGAGCAATGGAAATGGGATTATCTAATGAGTCACTATCAACAGAATGTGCAACACCCTCTTCCTCATCAGCCTGGCCCATCCAGAACACCCAATTTCCATCCACCTCCTCATCCCTACCAACAAGGCAGGAGAAAGAAGGCCCAAGCACAATCCCAAACCCAGTCCCAGGGGAAGTTTCCTCCTCTGCCATGGTAAGTAATTTGGTTGATAGTCACTTGGGTATGTTTTCTAATAAATCTTCTTCTGCAGGTAATATTATTGAACATGGTGAAAGAACAGTTAAACCTGTTAAAAGACAGCTTCCTGTAACTAGTAGCCCTATTGATGTAATTAGCAAATTGTCATTTGATGAACCTTTACATTTAACTTCTACATCTTTAATTAATCCTTCTCTTGCAATTAAAAATGATTCTGTTCCCCCTGAAATCTATACCTTAATTGAAAAAACTTCTGAGGAAATATTGAAAGATACCCTTGATTTTAATATTGTAAAAGACAAACATGTGAGAGATGTGTTAATCCATGAAAATGATAGATTAAATAGTTTACACTTGCAATGTAAAGTGAGTTCTTCTGTACAAGATACAGCTTATTTAAAAATAAAAGAAACCTTGAATATTGTTCTTAGTCAACAAAAACAAATAAGAAGTGACCATAGAGCTATCTCAGATAGAAATATCAGTCTACATAAGACCTTGAGTGAATTGAAACCCCTTATTGAGGAAAATTATTCATTCAAAAATGAAATAAAATCTCTGCAAAATGAGTTTAAGAAGCTAAAAAATGATTTCCATGCACTAAGTACCAAACACTCAGTTTCTGAGGACAGAAATGTTCTATCTCTTGCAAATGTAAATGACCAGATGTCTGAAATTCCAAGAATAAGAAACTATGTGTCTGACCTACAGGAAAAGTTCTCAACCTTAAACACCAATAATGAATTAAATGAGATTTCTGTAAATAAGCTGCATAAAAATAAAGGGAAAAGACCTGAGCAAAGTTCATCCTTTCTTCCTCATATTTCAACCATTAAACAAACTGACAATGAGTCTGTAAAATCTTTTGCTACTAGCAAAAAATCTTGTGATGGTCATGCACCAGCTGTTTCTGTAAATAATGAAATTTCTGAACACCTGGCTAAACTTCAGGAATTATTAATAATGAATAATTCAAACCAAAAAGTGGACCATCCCAGTAGTCAGAAAAATTGGCCTAAGTTAGACCAATATCCTACCTTTGATGGTGATTCTTCCTCTGATTGGCAACACTTTATCCAGAGAATTGATAATTTAAAGAGATCTTATAAACTACCTGATGAAGAAATTGTTTCTAAGCTAATTTCTTTATTTTCCAATGTAGCCTTGATGTGGTATGAATCTGTCCTCTTAGATAACAATCATTATACATGGAATGATTGGAAATCCTTGATTGAGAATCAGTTTGGTGGTTCAAAATTCAGGTTAGCTCAGCAGAGACTGTATGAGAATACTAGATATGTATCCTCCTCTGTTGAAAAGTCCATTGTTTTTCTGATGAAAATAACTAAAATCCTTAGAGCAATTGATCCAAAGTTGGATTATGATATTTGGAGAGATAAAATCTTGTATAAATTACCAAATTCTCTTAGGGATTTGATTGTTGCTAGAACTGAGCATGTAAGGGAAAATTCTTCTTTCATTAATATCTGTAATGAAGTACTACTCAACCATAGATATGAACCAAAGAATTACCTTAGTAAATCTTATAATGATCAGAATAAACCTTCTATAAAGCTCCCAGAAAAATCTGGTAAACCCTCTGCCCCAGTTGCACCTAAAAAATATGCAACAAATACTTGTTATAAATGTAACAAACTGTGGCAGAAGGGTCATGTTTGTGACAAGAAATATCATCTTGTTGAACAAAATGAAGACACTGATGAAGTTGAACTTGATGTCAATAATTCTTCCAGTGACTGTGAAAGTAATATCTCCTATGACAATGAATCTGTTAAAGATGTTTTAATGTTGGAACATGATGTCCATTATTTAAATAATATATCTGAAGATTGTGTATTGAATTTATCTTCAGTAGAAAATGCTGAGATAATTAAAGATATTACTAACAATTCTATTCCTATATCCCCTTTAAAGGCACCTGTTATCATTAATGGTAAAAATGTTGATGTAGTTCTTGATTCTGGTGCTGGAGGAAGTGTAGTATCTGAAAAAGCTTTGGCTTCAGTGGATAAGGAATATTTGAGTAAATTATTGCCTATAACTTCTGAAAAATGGAGAGGGTATGGTTCTACCTTATTTCCTATTGGCAAATACAAAACCTCTGTATTTTTCAAATATAATGGTGGTTTTGTCAGAGCTATTTGTGAGTTTGTTGTCATGAAAAATGATAATTTGAGCAATTGGTTTATTATGGGAAATGATATTTTAACCATGTTTGGTGTGAAACTGGACCCAGCAAATAATTGCTTTACCTTAGGAATGAATGGGAAAAGAAAAGTCAAAATTTCTTCTAGACCTTCTGGGCATTTGTTGAAATCTTGTAACTCACTGACCCAATGTAAAGGTAGAACAACAACTGAAATGGATGATTTATTACATGAAATAAATACTGCTTCTTTTGGTGATCAGTTGACTTTTGAACAAAAAGATTCTATTGTTGCCTCTATTACCTCTTTCCATATGGATTTTGCTCATGGGTCTCATGTCTTGGGAATTGTTCAGGAAGAAATGAAGATTACCTTATCCTGTAATTTGAGTGATATTCCTCCTACCCTTAAGAAAAAACCATATCCTGCTTCTCCATCAAAAAGAAAAGATATTGAAGATAATATTGAAACATTATTGAAAATGAATATCATTAAGAAAGTGGATGTCACCCCCAAATATTGTGTCATCTCCCCAGTCTTAATTTCTTATGAAAAAGATAAAGCTAGATTATGTGGAGATTACAGAGCTTTAAATACTTATACTGTTGATGATATTTATCCTTTACCCAGAATTAATTCAATACATGCTACCTTGCAAGGTGCAAAATTTATTAGTTGTCTGGATGGTAATAAAGGTTATCATCAAGTTCCAGTTGAGAAAAATTCTCAAAATGTTTTGCTTATTGCTACTCATATGGGTATATATAAGTATGTTAGGATGCCATTTGGCCCTAAAAATGCTCCTTCAGTTTTCCAGAAGGTCATGGATAACACTTTCCATCAAGAAATTATTGAAGGTTGGCTCATGGTTTATATTGATGATATTATTGTTTTTTCTAAAACTTTTGATGAACATATAATTCACTTGAATAGAGTTTTCCAAAAAATGGATGAAATCAATATGACCTTATCTTTAAAAAAGTGTAAATTTGGTTTTCAATCTTTGAAAGTCCTTGGCCATGTTGTGTCAGGCTTACAAATTTGTGTAGACCATAATAAAGTTGCTGCCATTCAAAATGTGAAAGCACCAACTTCTGTAAGAGAAATCCAAAGTTTTTTGGGTATGTGTGGCTATTATAGACAATATATTAAAAATTATCAGGTCATAGCCTTGCCTCTTACAAAACTAACCAGAAAAGATGTTGCTTTTCTCTGGAATAATGACTGTCAGAAAGCTTTTAATACATTGAAAAGTTGCTTAATGACAGCCCCTATATTGGCTCTTCCAGATTTTAACAAGCCATTTGTACTTTATACAGATGCTAGCTTTATTGGTCTGGGAGCTGCCCTTCACCAAAAGCAAATTATTAATGATAAATCCTCAGAGGTTGTAATTTGTTATATTTCAAGAACCTTAAGAAATAGTGAATTGAAATATGGTGCCACTCAATTGGAGTGCTTAGCAGTTGTTTGGGCTCTTGAGAAACTTCATTACTACTTGGATGACCAAAAATTTGAGTTGGTAACTGACTGTAGTGCTGTGAAATCTCTCTTAAACCTCAAAACACCTAACAGACATATGTTCAGGTGGCAACTTGCTGTTCAAGAATACAGAGGAAGGATGACTATTATCCATAGAGCTGGAAATGTTCATTCTAATGTTGATATGCTCTCCAGATTGCCTCTGCCAAATAATGACTCCAATCCTGCTTATGTACCTGAAGATGATACTGTTCATATACATGGTATATTTATAGTGGATATGGAAGAAGAGTTATTACAGTTAATACTGGATTCATATGATAAAGATTCTGACTTAAATAAATTAGTTACTATTTTGAATGATCCTAAGAATGCTTCAATTCAAGCATTAATAAAAACTCTTCCTGCAAAGTACCAAAATGCTTTAAGTAAAGGAAAGTTTTCTATTGAAGATGGTTATATATATTATAGAAGGAAACTTACCAATGTAATTGTTATTCCTCCTTCAATGAAAGAAACTATCCTCAAACTTTGTCATGATGACATATTAGCTGGTCATTTTGATCTTGAAAAAACATTGGTTAGAATCAAAAACACTGCATGGTGGGCTAATATGTCTGAAGACACAAAATTATATGTTGAATCTTGTGATTCCTGCCAAAAATCTAAAAGGTTAACAGGTAAGAGAGCAGGGTTATTACAACATATTGAAGCACCTAGTGCTCCCTGGAAAATCATTAATATGGATTTTGTCACTGGTCTTCCTGTTGCAGGTAAAGACAGCTTTAACTCTTGTTGGGTAATAGTTGATAGATTCACAAAAATGTGCAAATTTATTCCAACCCACAAAGATGTGTCCACCAAAGAATTAGCTTTCTTACGGTGGTCTTACATGTTTAATATTATTGGTTTTCCAAAAGCCATTATCTCTGATAGGGATCCAAAATTTACTTCTGAATTTTGGACCTCTTTGATGGATATTTGTGGCTGTGAGTTAAAATTGTCTACAGCTCACCATCCTCAGACTGATGGTCTAGCTGAGAGAATGATTCAAACTCTGGAAGATATGATTAGAAGGTATTGTGCCTTTGGTTTAGAATATAAAGACAATGACAGATTTACTCATGATTGGGTCACTCTTTTGCCTGGTCTTGAATTTGCATATAATAGCACTGTTCATTCTGTCACTGAGAAAAAGCCTTTTGAGCTTTGGTTAGGTTATGTCCCAAACACTCATGCTCAGATTCTCAACAATAAATTACCTAAGTTGGAACTACACCCTGGTGTAAAATCTTTTATGCAAATGCAACAGCTATGCAGAAAACATGCTCAAAGTTGAATTGATAAAGCATTTGAATATGAAAAGAAAAGATAGGATAAATCCCATAAAGAATACACATTTAACAAGGGTGATGAAGTGTTGATCTCTACTGTCCATTTCAATTTACAGGGTAACCACAAATTAAAAGATCCTTTTGTAGGACCATTTGTTGTTAAAAGAATGGTTGGTGATAATGCAGTAGAAGTTGTATTGTATTCTCCATATGATAGGAAACATCCTGTCTTTCCCATTTCTTTGCTTAAACCTTATACTTCCAACAGTGACTTATTTCCAAAAAGAAGAGGAAGACCTAAGAATAACCCTCAGGAAGTCACAGAGATAGCAGAAATTGATAAAATTCTCAATGATAGAATTATCACTTCTGAGAGAGGTACTGAATATTTATTGAGATATAAGAACAAATCATCTGAACATGATGCATGGATACCTGGCAAGGAAATTTCAAATCTGCCTGCTCTGTTGAAAAAATACAAAAAGAAAAAATCTTAGCATTTTTTTTATTGTTTTTTTTAGAGTGAGGGAGTGTCAGCCAGGCTATTCCAGGAGTCCAGTAAATGATATATAAATTATAAAACCTTAAAGAGTGGGTAAGACTTGTATTTAATGAATATAAATTAATATTTTATTGCATAATGAAATTATATAAGAATTTTATTATATACAAGTGTTACATTAAATTTATTGGTTATATATATTTTTATATACAATTAAATTGAGCATAATATAATATATTCTACAAATAATGGCACATTTTTATGTATTTAATAATTATAAATTTATATTTAATTAATTGAAAAACATATATTATAATTACAAGTGTAAAATTGATTTATAATATATTTAAATTAATTACTTAAATTTATATATTAAATAATACCTCTCATATGATACTAAGCAATAATTAATGATGCTTCTTTTGACCCTTAATTGTGTTAGAAAAAACAAATAAATTAATTTGGACTAAATTGAGATTAATTGCTTGTTTTGTTGCGTCAAATTATTTTTTGTTTCACTTAAAATGTCCTTTAATCAGAATGTACCATCTGTTTGGAATTATATTTCTCATAGTTCCTATGTTTCCAATCTTGTTTAGTTATTCACTATTGTCACTTACTGATTTGGGAATTAATGGCGGTGAAATTGGATTCTTAATTGGGGTTTTAATTATTTGTTTCATGTTTTTCTCTATATTGTTATGTTTCATTTACTCTTTTGATATATTTGTTTTATTCCATTCTAATCATTGTATTTACAAAGATAGTAGCGCTTCAGAGGACCCATTGCCTATAAAAGGGCCTTGGATAATCCCCTGTAGCTGGATCACTTATTATACACTCAACAAATTAAATAACCATTTTATTACGTTTATATTTTTTTTATTAGTAATACAAATCTAATTTAAATTCTATACAACAAATCAAAGGTTGCTTTAAGTCTAATAGTAATTAAAATTGTTTGCCGCACAGTACCCTTACATTTAATAATATTATTATTAATAAAATCTAAGTTTTTGTCACCTCTCAAAGTTGCTCACCGTTGTCTCCCTCTCAAATAAATTATATATATATATATTTGGTTTATTTCTTTATTTTCCTTTGTCCTCCTCCTTTTCTCCTCCTTTTTCTCCTATTTTTCTTACCTCTTCTAGACGACTGACCGACAGAATAGCTATTATTATAGCTATTTTATTATGTACATATGAAGCTAGGGTTGGTAGCTTTTAAGATTTTAGTATTAGCCCACCATTAATATTTGTGATTTTTGAAGCTCACATTATTGTTCTGGTGGATGGTTATGTTCAAAATGGCCAAATGAGGTTCAAAAAAAAATGTGGTCATGGAAGCAGTAGAAAAGGTGGCCTTAGAAACAGAAAAAATGGTGTTCTTTTAAGACCTCCCTTATTATAATATGATTGGCAAAGCATTTCACTACATGACTACCAACAAGAAATAATCTCTAAGGGTTTTGCCTCTTACACTTGTTGCATCCACTCAGCTAAACTACAGCTTTAAACACTTGGCTTTCATTTACACTATCTACCGTTCAAAATCCTATACTTAAAGGGAGGCCTTAAAGAGACCACCTCTCTATTTTTAGTATTTTCTCCTTATTAATTTAGAAGTATCTCTTGCATGTGGCTTTTCTCCACTGATGATAGTGTTGGATTACCTTTGCTTTTCGTGTTATAAAGATTAGTGTTAGATTTCTATCATTGTTTAATTCCATAGAGGTTAGCATATGATTACCATTTCTTTTACTCATTTTTGAAGTTGAATTATTGTCAAGTTTTTGGCTTTCTTTTTGTGTTGTGAAATACCTTTTTAATAAATACAAATTTCTAACTTTTATACCCCCAAATATTATTTTAAATCATAAGTAGTTAAATAAATATATAAATTGGAGTTTTAAAAAAATGTAATTGTATAATATTAATTTTTAATAGGATTCTTTAAAACAACACAAAAGAGCACCCTTTTATACTACAAATTTAATACAACATATTGTTTTGGTAGCTGTTTAAGGTGAAAATATCCAAGCAAGGTCAAATATGGAAAGATGGTCCCTTTAAGGCCTTTCTATATAAATTGCACACAAGCCAACAAATAATATTTTTTCCACTCTTAATGTGTTTCTTGATAATAAATATTTCATCTTGTTTGCATATGAATAATAGGTAGATAATGTATCAGGTCCCTAAGGGCATCTACCTCCATGCCAGTAAAAAATAAGTATATAATTGCATGTTACTTGGTCATTTCATAATGAGTTTTAATATTCAACTACCCTATGCAGTATCTTTTACTAATCACTGAATTTAGTTAATATTCAACCCTGGGATTTTGGCAGTCATTAGGTAAACCTCAACTGCTAATTTTTCATGCATGTCATTCAATGTGCTCAATGAATATCTTGGTATGAAAGAATAAGAGTATATTATTTTCTATATGTTTATAGAGCACTTTTTCTAGTGGTTTCTTGGAGTAGTTTAGTGATTGAGACTTGAAATATGCAGCCAGTAGTGTAAAATAGTGAAAACTGATAAAATTTGGTAATGTCTCTGAATTTTAATTTGAGAAATGGTGGCAGAATCAAGGATGCAAGTATCTTGATGAGCAATACAAAATGAAAAAAATTTGGCAGGGAGAGGTGTCAGTTAATGATGTGAAGTAAGTATATGTAAGTAAATATACTTAGTTGTACCCAATATTTACTTAAATAAATTGCTAAGGTGAGGCGTAAATGACACACTTCCAGAATATGCATCAAAGTAATAGTTAAGTATGCATGGAGTGGGGTGTTACCGGCACGTTGGTAGATGCCCTAGTAGACTAGCTATTATCTATTCATTCTGATAATAGAATAAAACTCTATTATGCAATTCAATAATGGAATAGAATAATAGTTACAATAGACACCTATTATAATAGAGATGCGATGCTTTGAAATTTAAAAAGGTTCAGGAAGACATGTATGTTACTTAATGTGATATCTAGGATTTTTCTAAATCAATAATTTTTTGGAATTGTACCCCCATTGCGTTGAAGTTACATAGAATGTCTTACTTATGTTTATGTTTTTTAAACAATATTAAACAATATTTTGTATGGTAGTCTAGTGGAACTTGCCAGCCGACACTCTATCTTTTGTATAATTCCCTCAATTTTACACTTTTTTAAAAAAGTGTAGAAATACGATTTATGTCAAGGTACACTTTTAGTCTAGAAGATTTGGTACGTAGTTCTACGAGGATTTACGAGGCTTAAATGGATTTTCAACAACTTTGTACGTATTTCTTAATTCAAAAATGAATGTTTTACTCAATAACAGAGGTAGGATTAAAATATTAATATAATTTATAAATTAGAATTACGCTATTGTAAGTACTAATGATATAGAATATAAGAATAAGTGTTTATTTGGTTATTGTTGTAATAAAATGGTTTGGTAAGATAGAATGATCAAAAGACAACAAAAGAGAGGCCTTTTATAGGCAAAGGAGAGACAAAGCACGGAAATCAAATTCTAAAAACAGTAGGGAAAAAGAGAGAAAAAGAACATTCCAGAAAGAGTATTTCAAATAATAAAGTTATTCCAAAAAGAAGGCGTCAAAAAAGATGTATTTACAGAGTATGTCAGAAATACATCAATATTTTTAATATTTACTGTAAATGTCAATTCCAAATAAGAAATTTGATTTATTTGTATATATTTAATATTATTTGAATATTTAAATCTTATTTTATCTTTGTATTTTATTTTTTAAATATAAAGTTTTATTTTTCCCAACCTGTCAATTGAGCACGGTGTTAGAGAAAATATAAGGGACAAAATTATAATTATAATTTTACTTATTTATTTAATTAATTAATTTAATTTTAACATTCTGTAACTAGTTAATTTATAACAAATGTTAATGTAACTAAATGATAATTAAATAATAATTAAAGATGATAAGGTGCGGCTTCATCCAGTAAATAATTACTTATTTCACTGGGTAAGTCTAGTAGCCTGGCTGACACTCCCTTACTCTAAAAAAAATAATAAAAAAAAAATGCTATGATTTTTTCTTCTTATATTTTTTTAGTAGAGTAGGAAGATTAGATATCTCCTTCCCAGGTATCCAAGAATCATATTCAGATGATTTATTCTTGAATCTCAATAAGTATTCTGTACCTTTCTCAGCAGTGACTATTCTGTCATTTAATATTTTTTCAATTTCTGCTGTCTCAGTGATTTCATTTGGGGTTTTCTTTGGTCTACCCCTCCTTCTTGGAAATAAATCACTATTGGATGTGTAAGGTTTCAAAAGAGATATTGGAAAAACAGGATGTTTTCTTTCATATGGGGAATACAGAATAACTTCAACTGCATTATCTCCAATCATTCTTCGGACAACAAAAGGACCAACAAATGGATCTTTTAATTTGTTATTACCTTGTAAGTTGAAGTGGACTGTAGAAATCAACACTTCATCACCCTTTTTAAAAGTGTATTCTTTATGGGATTTGTCCCATCTTTTCTTCTCATATTCAAATGATTTTTCAATACATTTTTGAGCATGATTTCTGCATAGTTGTTGCATTTGAAGAAAAGATTTTACACCAGGATGTATATCCAATTTAGGTATTTTGTTATTGAGAATTTGGGCAGGAGTATTAGGAACATATCCAAGCCAGAGCTCAAAAGGCTTCCTTTGAGTAACAGAATGAACAGTGCTATTATAAGCAAATTCTAACCCAGGAAGTAAGGTAACCCAATCATGAGTGAATCTGTCATTATCTTTATACTCAAGGCCAAAGGCACAATATCTTCTTATCATGTCCTCTAAAGTCTGAATCATTCTTTCAGCTAAACCATCAGTCTGAGGGTGATGGGCAGTAGAAAGTTTCAGATCACAACCACAAACATCCATCAGAGACATCCAAAATTCAGAAGTAAATTTAGGGTCTCTGTCAGAGATTATGGCTTTAGGAAAACCAGCATTATTAAACATATGAGACCACCATAAGAAAGCTAATTCTTTAGTGGAAACATCCTTGTGGGTAGGGATAAATTTACACATTTTTGTGAATCTGTCCACAATAACCCAACAAGAGTTATAACTGTCTTTACCAGCAATAGGTAATCCTGTTACAAAATCCATGTTTATTATTTGCCATGGGGCATCAGGAGTTTCAATATGTTGCATTAATCCTGCTCTTTTACCAGTTAATCTTTTTGATTTTTGGCATGAATCACAGGATTCAACATATAATTTTGTGTCTTCAGACATATTAGCCCACCAAGCAGTGTTCTTAATTCTGATCATTGTTTTGTTAAGATCAAAATGTCCAGCTAATATGTCATCATGACAAATTTTCAAGATGATTTCTTTCATAGAAGGAGGAATAACAATAACATTACTCAACTTTCTTCTATAATATAGATATCCTTCATCAATTGAAAATTTTCCTTTTTCCAAAGCCTTCTGGTACTTTGGTGGAAGGGTTTTAATTAATGCTTGTATTGAAGCATTCTTTGGATCATTTAATATGGTGCATAATTTTTTCAAGTCAGTGTCCTTATCATATGATTCCAGAATAAGCTGTAATAGCTCTTCCTCCATATCAACCACATATATCCCATGGATATGGATAATTTCATCCTCAGGATCATATGCAGGATTTGAGTCATCATTTGGTAAGGGTAACCTTGATAACATATCCACATTTGAGTGAGCAATACCAGCTCTGTGAATAATTGTCATTCTCCCTCTGTACTCTTGAACAGCCAGCTGCCATCTAAACATATGTCTATTAGGTGTTTTCAAGTTCAAAAGGGATTTAACTGCACTGCAGTCAGTGACAAGTTCAAATTTCTGGTCATCTAGGTAATAATGAAGCTTTTCTAGAGCCCATACTACAGCTAAACACTCTAATTGAGTAGCACCATATTTCAATTCACTATTTCTCAAGGTTCTTGAAATATAACAAATTACTACTTCTGAAACTTTATCATTTATCACTTGTTTTTGATGGAGGGCAGCACCAAGACCAATGAAACTGGCATCAGTGTACAAAACAAATGGTTGATCAAAGTCAGGTAAAGCAAGAATTGGTGCTGACATCAAACAGTGTTTCATAGTGTCAAAGGCTCTTTGTCTTTCACTATTCCAGACAAAAGCAACATCCTTTCTAGTTAATTGGGTAAGGGGTAAAGCTATGACTTGGTAATTTTTAATATACTGTCTATAGTATCCACACATTCCCAAAAAACTTTGGAGCTCTCTTACTGTTGTAGGAGCTTTCACCTGTTGTATGGCTGCCACTTTGTTCTGGTCAACACATATCTGTAAGCCTGAAACAACATGACCAAGAACTTTTTAAGAATGGAAACCAAATTTACATTTCTTCAAAGCAAGTGTCATATTTATTTCGTCCATTTTCTGGAATACTTTACACAGGTGTTTAAGATGGTCCTCAAATGTTTTTGAGAATATAATGATATCATCAATATAAACCATCGTCCAACCTTCAATTATCTCTTGATGGAATGTGTTATCCATTACTTTTTGGAAAACAGAAGGGGCATTTTTAGGGCCAAATGGCATCCTAATATACTTATAAATACCCATATGAGTGGCAATCATCAGAAAGTTCTGAGAATTTTTCTCAACAGGTACCTGGTGATATCCCTTATTACCATCCAAACAGCTGATATATTTAGCACCCTGTAAAGTAGCATGTATAGAGCTGATTCTAGGTAAAGGATAGATATCATCAACAGTATAAGTATTTAGTGCTCTATAATCACCACATAACCTGGCTTTATCTTTCTCATAAAAAATTAGGACAGGTGAGATAACACAATATTTAGGTGTTTCAACTACCTTTTCAATAATATTCATTTTTAAAAGGGTAGAGATATTATCTTCAATATCTTTTCTCTTTGTGGGAGAAGCAGGATAAGGCTTCTTCTTTAAACTAGGTGGTATATCAGTTAATGGGCAAGACAATGAAAGTTTCATTTCCTCTTTAACTAATCCCAGTTCATGTGACCCATGAGCAAAGGCCATAGGAAAAGATTTTATCAAGTTAATGATGGAATCTTTATCCTCACCAGAAAGTTGTTCTCCAAAAGAGGCATTGTCAATTTCAGACATAAGGGCATGCATTTCCTTTGTAGATCTTCCTTTATATTGAACCACAGAATTACATGTGTTCAATTCTGGTTTTAATAATTTTTTAGGGGAGGAAATTTTAAATTTTCTCTTCCCATTCAACCCCATTGTGAAACATTGGTTTGAAGGATCCAATTTTATGCCATACTTGGTTAAAATATCATTCCCTACAATAAACCAATTGCTCAAGTTATCATTTTTCATGACAACAAAATCACAAATAGCTCTTACAAAACTATGGTTATATTTAAAAAACACTGTGGCTTTGTATTTACCAATGGGGGACAAAACAGAGCCATACCCTCTTCAATTTTAAGAAATGATAGGCAACAGTTTATATTTATAGTCTTGATCTACTGAGGCAAGTGCTCTTTCAGATACTACACTTCCACCAGCTCCAGAATCCAGAACAACTTCAATGCTGGTTCCATTAATCAAAACTGGTGCCTTAAGAGGGGAAATAACAATTGAGTTATCCTCAATGTTCTTTATGATCTCAGAATCCTCAACTGTAGATAAATCATTATTATCAATGTCAATAGTATTTAAATAATGAATATCTTCTTCCAGCATCAAGATTTCTTGTTGAGATTCATATGAAATATTTCTGGCACAATCACTTGATGTATCATCCAGTTCCACTGTGTCATCAGCATGCTCTTCTGTTTGTTCCACAAGATTTATCTTCTTGTCACAAACATGGCCTTTCTGCCAAGGCTTGTTGCACTTGAAGCAAGTGTTTGTTTCATACTTCTTTGGTGCAATAGGGGCAGAAGGTTTACCAACCTTTTCCAGAGGTTTTTGTTGGTAAGTGGAGGGTTTCTCCAAAGGGGTCCTAGGAATGAATCTTCTTGCATCATACTTATTGTTTAGAAGTATCTCATTGCAAGTATTAATGAAAGAAGAGGGTTCTTTGGAGAACTCAGTCCTAGCCACAATCAAGTCTCTCAGAGACATTGGTAATTTATAGAGGATCCTGTCCTTCCATAAATCAAACTCCATATTTGGGTCCATTGCCCTTAAGATTTTTACAAGTTTCATTAAAAACTCAATAGGTTTATCAGTAGAAGAGCTATATCTAGTTTCCTCATACTGCCTTTGTTGAGCCATTCTGAACTTGGAGCCACCAAATTGTGCTTTAATTAATTTCTTCCAATCCTCCCATGAATAGTCATTCCCATCCAGGAGAACAGATTCATACCACATCAGGGCAACATTAGTGAACAAAGAAATTAATTTGGACACAATTTCCTCATCTGGGAGTTTGTAAGAATTTTTTAAATTATCAATTCTGCAAATAAATTGCTGCCAATCAGAGGAAGAATCACCATCAAATGTTGGGTACTGGTCAAGTTTTGGCCAATTCTTTTGGTTTGAAGGAGTCTCCTTAGTACTAGCTTGTTTCTGAGTAAGAAGCAGCTGTAATTTCTCTAATTGTGCTGAAATCTCATTGTTTAATCCTTCTGTTGCAGATCCTGGTGCATCATCAGTTTTTGATGGAAACTCAGTGTTATCAACAGGTATTTCTGGATCAATTTTTATTTTAGATGAACTAGCCACAGGTACTGGTTGAGAATCCTGCACTATATGTTCCTTCACAGAATTGTCAGAATATTTTTGGTCATTTAACAATGAGTTCAATTTTTCTTCAATGGTTGTTAGTCTTGTTTTCATTCTTGGAAGACTAGATAAACTTTCATTGACAGTTGCAAAAGATAATTGATTTTTATGTTGAAAAGATGACAACTGGTCACTCAATCTTTTCAGATTTATCTTATCTATCTCTACCTCCTGGCAACAGGCAGATACAGTATCTTTTAGTTTAGACAAATCATTTTTTATATTTTGCCATAAAGCAATTTTCTTTTCATGGGTTGCTTTGTAATGAGACAATTCATCAGAGACTCTCTGTGCTTCACTTTTTAATGCTTGATAACCCTGATCAGTTAACAAACTATTATATCTCTGAGTCAATTGCATATTGTTCATTATATGATTTTGCTTGGCAATAATATCTCTCAAGTGCTCATCATTAATTCTTGCTACATCTGGAGTGTTTCTCAATAAGGAAACTGAGTAACTTTCCAGACTCTCATAGAACTCAGGGTCAAGAGTTTCATCAATCACAGCCATATCATGATTAATCATTGAGGTAGCAATTAAAAGTAATGGATTAGATACATGAGATATCTGTCTACTATTCCCAGCCTCTATAGGTCTCAAGGTTTCATCCTGCCTTCCAGATTTACCTGAAGGAACAGAGTCAGCCACAAGAAAAGGCACTTGAGAATCAATAGAGGGACGTACCAGGGTTTGCTGGGTATCACCATATTGGGCTTCCTTCTTCTTTTGCCTCCTTGATAAGGGTGGGGAGGAGTGGGGTTGACCTGGGTGGGCCTTGATGGACCTACCTGAGGTAACTGATGCTGGTTTTGAGCCAAGTAGTCCCACTGAGTGTTGAGCCAGTCCCACTGCCACTTGGACACTTCCACCATCTCTTGGGATTGGGGAGCCAATTGTTGTTGATCCCTGGGAGGAAGAGGTTTCTTCTTCTCATGGAGAGAAGTATCTGTTCTTTTCACCTTTTCTTCCAAGGCATCTACCCTTACCTTTAGTTTTAAGCTGTCTGTCTTTAACTCCTTTATATGGGTTGACAGATTCTTTATCTGCTGGGACAACGGCATCTTTTTTATCTTGAAGCCTCTTGGAAGCTCTTCTGGTGGGTTTGTCCTGGGTTTCTGATCCTGAGTATTGTCCACTAGGATTTCTACTTCTTCCATTTCCACATCCTGTTTGGGGCAAGGATTTATTAGTTTGAGAAATTCTTCTTGTTAAAGGAGAACTTACAGAAGTAGGCTCATCATAATCAATTAAGTCTAGTTCTTCTTCACGTGCAGTAAAACCACTTTGATCAGTCATTTTAAGATTCTACTGAAATGAAGGAAAAGAGACAAAATTAATTAGTCTTTTATTTTTAATTTTTATTTAACAGAAATAAAATGAAAATAAATAAAAAAAAATCTTTTTAGGATAAAAATCAACTTAAATAAAATTAATAAAACAAATTTAAAACCAGGATAATGCAATCAACTGTAGAAATAAATTAGAATTTCTATTAATTTTTATTTTCAGGATTTAAATCAACTAATTTATTACCAGGATTTATTGTCAACTGAAATAATCAAATATGAATCTTTATTAATAAAAATTATTTTAACTGATTAATTAACTACCAGGACTTAATGTCAACTGAAGTAATTTAAATATGAATTTTATTACTTAAAAAGATTTATTGGATTACCAGGACTCAAAGTCAACTGAAGTAATGAAATGTTAATTATTTATTTAAAAAAAATATAATTGTCAGGACAATTTGTCAACTGGAACAATTAATTAATCAGGACAAATGTCAACTGAAAAATTATAATAATTATTTTATTTAATAAAATATATTATTGTCAGGACAATTTGTCAACTGGAACAATTAATTAATCAGGACAAATGTCAACTGAAAAATTATAATAATTATTTTATTTAATAAAATATATTATTGTCAGGACAGTTTGTCAACTGGAACAATTAAAATTCAAATTAATCAGGACAATTGTCAACTGAAAAATGATAATAATTAATATTAATATATAATTATTTTATTACCTCTGGGACTAAGAACAGTTATTGCTCTATTATGGTCAACCAGGAAAAATAAAAAAAAATATAATAATAAAATTAAATTCCAATTACCAGACACCTCCCCCTGCAAAATGAGCAAATTAATGCCACTTACAGAGTGCTGAGTAAAAGGAAATACGTAGCAAATGAAGAGTGAAGAGTAACCCACAAATAGTAATCACAATAATTACCACGATATATACGATCTTTAGTCAGTATATGAACTTAAGTTTTGGAGCGCGGTTCGATTCCCGTTTGCAGCAAAAACTTTTATCACATGACGTATGACGTTCGTCGTTTTCTTGCCTCCACTCGTCCTTTACAGGTGCTTCTACGCCGATGGTCCTCTCGATTACGCCTCAAGTAACGTTGCGCCGTCGATATTTCGGAAAGGTTCCCAATTGTCAAGGTACACTTTTAGTCTAGAAGATTTGGTACGTAGTTCTACGAGGATTTACAAGGCTTAAATGGATTTTCAACAACTTTGTACGTATTTCTTAATTCAAAGATGAATGTTTTACTCAATAACAGAGGTAGGATTAAAATATTAATATAATTTATAAATTAGAATTATGCTATTGTAAGTACTAATGATATAGAATATAAGAATAAGTGTTTATTTGGTTATTGTTGTAATAAAATGGTTTGGTAAGATAGAATGATCAAAAGACAACAAAAGAGAGGCCTTTTATAGGCAAAGGAGAGACAAAGCACGGAAATCAAATTCTAAAAACAGTAGGGAAAAAGAGAGAAAAAGAACATTCCTGAAAGAGTATTTCAAATAATAAAGTTATTCCAAAAAGAAGGCGTCAAAAAAGATGTATTTACAGAGTATGTCAGAAATACATCAATATTTTTAATATTTACTGTAAATGTCAATTCCAAATAAGAAATTTGATTTATTTGTATATATTTAATATTATTTGAATATTTAAATCTTATTTTATCTTTGTATTTTATTTTTTAAATATAAAGTTTTATTTTTCCCAACCTGTCAATTGAGCACGGTGTTAGAGAAAATATAAGGGACAAAATTATAATTATAATTTTACTTATTTATTTAATTAATTAATTTAATTTTAACATTCTGTAACTAGTTAATTTATAACTAATGTTGATGTAACTAAATGATAATTAAATAATAATTAAAGATGATAAGGTGCGGCTTCATCCAGTAAATAATTACTTATTTCACTGGGTAAGTCTAGTAGCCTGGCTGACAATTTAAAACATCGTCTTAATGTCATTCGAAATCTTCTTCTCCGTAACGAGGATGTCGGTGCTTCGATATACTCTTGTATTCTATTTAGTTGGGCGGAGTGGAGTTTCGATTACATTTTGCGGGGGGTCAAGACAATTAGGACAATCTGTGGAATCAGTCATATTTATTCCGCGCAGTTAGAACAGGAACGTGAACTAAAATGTAGATGGGAAGATATGCTTTGATGCTTACAAACTACAAAATTGAGTTTCGCACATTTATAGTGTGTGCCATCACTCCCTGAGCACTCTTTGAGGTTTACGTAAGGGAATTGATTAGCCGGAAGCTCTGAAAATCTATTAGTTGTTTTTCATTAACTTACGGACATAGCTTTTTTTTCTCTTAGTGTATGCTTTGCAATCCTGCTCGGTAAGTGGAGCATTTTCATCTACCTGGCTGTTCCAATTGTTGTTTTTGTAAGGTTTACATCTCTCTGCTATCCCTAAGGGGTCGTCCTCCGCTATTTTCGATTAAAAAAATTACAAAATATTGAAAAGTTAAAATTTTAGACTTTTCACTATTGAAGATCATGTAAATGCTTACTAGGATCTTTTGTGTCACATACGGCGCACTTGTGTCCCTTGGTTTCATTGTTACATTCTTCCAAGTAAAATCAAATCCGTCAAGAAATTTTAGTAGCAATATAAAAAGTTTGGTGCAATACTTGGCTAAGAGAGCTTACGGTAATATCCGTCCGACCTTTGTTGAAAGAAATCAGTACAAGTAAAGACGCTCGGCGTAGCGAAAGAAATAAAGAAGCTAGAAATTGTGACTAAAAGCACAATTTTCATCGTACTGATCATTGTGAGTGAAAGGTTCATAAAAATGTAAAAAGTAACAGACAGTGAATTCGTGATTGATGATTCTTTGTGGAATGGAGGAACTCAGGCGTCAATGGGTGAAGTAGGTTTCTTTTTATACATTCAAGTGCTAAGTAACCGTTACTCAATATCGTAGCTTAGAATTCTAACTAATTCTTTACTCCACACGCAGACAGCTTAAGATTCGCGCACTTACAGCATCTGTAGCTTGTGGCGTTCAACTGTATCTGACACCACAAAAGATAACAATTTCGGACCCTTGCCGAAAATGGCGGCGAAATTATCTTTAAATCAACATCCCAGGAATGTTTGGTAGCCATGGTGAAAACTACGCTATCTTTTTGCTCTTCGGCTCTTGAAAAAACTTACCCTACCTCATTGGAGAGGCAGAAGGAGTGACGGAGAATAACATTGAAATCACTTACCAATAGGTGGGAAATAATGCACCATGAAGGCAATGGCTTTGAAAGAGGAGAGAAGATTGGTAGGATGGTACAGCACGTTTCATGGCACTTGGTGGTTTTTTGAATTTTTTTTGACCATTGTGACGCACCACATCTTACAGCATCAAACAATGCAACAAATGTTCATTTTGTCTTGGGGCGCAACAATAGTGCAACGATTAGAGCATCTCCAGCCAGTCCAGCGAATATTCATTAGTTACAGCTATAGAAAGGGGGTATCAAAGTTGGAAAAAATTCTTCCATTTCAAAATACCTCTTTTTTCCACCAAATCAACCATGATTATTTTTAAAATATGCCATATTGTGCCCCCAAACACCTTTTTACTGAGAATTAATGTCAAGTTTTTGGCTTTCTTTTTGTGTTGTGAAATACCTTTTAAATAATTACAAATTTCTAACTTTGATACCCACTAATTTAAAAAGTTTTGGTGCAGTCGTTGATAAATTTCAAGGATTTTCACCCAGTAAACTTGTGGTGAATCCTGAAAATTCTTCCAACAAGCAAAGCTAGCCAACCATCTAGGATCAAGCCCCTAAAGCTTGAGCTTGAGCATTCCTGTCAGGCTGAGGTCAAGTACAGAGACGTGAACTAGCTTGAATGGTCAGTTGTCTAGAAGATTTTAAAGGTCCTATATGAATACTGTAGTACAAATCCAATAAATATTAAAATATAACTCAATATAAGGGTCTCAGTAATTTAAATCTCACTAATTATATATGGTTTTCAATCTTATAGATGGTAGAAAAATAGATTTAATAAATTCAGATACTATTCAAAGACTTTATAAGTACTATTGATATGTATTGTAATTGTATTGGTTATATGTTTAATTGTAATGATAAAGAATGTAGAAAACAAGACCGAAAACCCCCTCCTTTTATACACAATTACTTCCCCAATGACCCACTTGATTTACCAGCTCTATACCCACTTAATGACGCCTCATTCCAGCTAATAGACATGTCCAGAAACAAAAAGAGTGACCAGTAACATAATTAGAATGATATCACCTGCCAAAATCCTGTAGTAATATGGATAATCCATCAAAATTAAAGAATAAGCAAAAAAGAGAGTACATGCGTATTATACATTAAAATAAAAGACTAAAAATGGAAAATTAAAACTATCTATTACTTAATAATAAGAGGAATTAACAGTAGAAATGTTTGAGCTAATCATGACATTATACTACGTGAAATCCCCATTCAAAAATAACGAAAATTGACTGAGAAACCACCTAAAAACCCAAAAAAGGGTGTGAGACGTGGGGTAACTACATGCAGTCCTTGCAGTCCTTGGTAGGCGCTTGCACAGGTAAATCCTTGACTAATTTATGCAAATTTAAGCATGGTAGTAAATAAAAGCGCCAAGAATGAGGTTATTAATAAAATTAGTGCATATAAAGAGGGTCAATGCATTTATAATTAAGCTAGGACACTAAATAAGCACCTGTTGCCTATTTTAGTGTTTTTCACCAAAGTGGGTGTAGAATGTGGGGTAATTATAGTGTGAAAACGCTAACTTTGCTAAAAATGAAGCTATTCACACAGGAAAAATGCAGGCAGTATGTGGCCAGTACACAGAAGCCATTTCGGGCATAAAAAACACCAAATTTGAAAAGTGTTATTTTTATGCATTTGAGTAGTCAAATCAATAGTCCTAATTAAGACAAATTGATCTGTCAAAGAGCATTTTTAATATTAATAAATTTATAGTGCATATAATCAACTTTAAAGTGATTTAAAGCACATTTTATGTTTATTACATAAAACAATGAAAATAACAGCTTTAAGTTCACTTAAAAATTATGTAGCCTTATATTTAAGGTTCTTAAGATTACCCTAACATATTCAAACTTAATATTAAGTACATAAGACTTATAAAAAGTGAATATATGCATGTATATAAGGTGTTATAATGGCATATTTTGTATATTATCATAAATTTACTTATGTGTACTATTTGTGTACTCTAATTTATTGCTCCCATGTATAGTCCATGTGTTTAAAATAACTTATAAGTACTTTTTACTCAGTCCTGGGGATATTGTCAGCCTAAGATCAACTCAATGGACGTGAACTAGCTTGAAAAGTCTTTGTCTCGAAGATTTAAATGGTCCTATATGAATACTGTAGTATAAATCCAACAAATAGTAAAATATAATTCAGAATAAAGGTTTCAGTAATATAATTCTCACTATTCTTATATGTGGCTTACAATCTTTTTAGTTGGTAGAAAAATAGATTTAATAATTTCAGATACTATTCAAAAGTCTTATAAAAGTACTAATTGATTTGTATTGTAATTTATTTGGTTATATTGGTTAAATTGAAGTGATAAAGAATGTATAAACAAGACCTAAAAACCTCCTCCTTTTATACACATTGAGTTTCCCAATAAATCCCTTGATGTACCATCCAATACACAGTAAATGACGCCTCAAACAACTAATAGACCTTCCCATCAACATCCCTAGTGACCCATGACATAATTAGACAAGTAAAAACCGCCAAAATCCTATTAATAATAAGGGAAATCCATCAAAATTAAAGAAAAAGACAAAAAGAGAATATATGCATTTAAAAAAATAATATAAAAGACTAAAGGAGAATTTTTAAGGATAATAATAGCTTAATAATAGGGGGTGTCAGTTCTGGCAAATCCGCACTTACAAATCCGCACTTAAATTTGACAAAATCCGCACTTAAATAAGTGCGGATTTCCAAAACACACTAGCCCCAATACTGGTGGATTTCAAAATGAAATAAGTCACTTATTTCACTCAAATCCGCACTTTCTCAACCAAAAGTGCTGATTTCACCATCAAGTCCCATTTCACTGATTTTTCAGCATCATCCCATTCATACGCAGCACTCCGCAGCATAAAACTTCATAACTAAAAACATCGTACATCACTTACATCTTCATATCATATCATATAAGAGTTATGCCTTCCTCACTTTCAAATTGTGATAAATTACATAAAGCAATGACTTTCATGGCTCTTGAACTGCTCTTGGACTCTGATTCCGATTCTGATTCTGATCTAGAAGAAGATTTTGTCTTTTTATCAAAAATGGCCACGAAACGTTACCTTCTTCCCAAAAAGCCTCAAGTACTTCATACCCCCAAGTACACCATCCAAACACTTCTTAAACTATCTACACCCAGTTTTAGAGAGCTGTTCAGGACTTCTCAGGAATTTTTCCTTAAATTGCTTGAGCTTATTCAGGATCATCCCATATTTCACAATAATTCTCAAAAAGAACAACAACATCCTTCAATTCAATTGGCCATCACACTATGTCATTTGGGTTCAAATGGTAATGGAGCCGCTTTGAAACGTTTAGAAAATGTCTTTGATTTAGGGTATGGTTCAGTTAACACTTATACCAAACAATGTATCACTGCCATCAACTCCTTGTAATCTCAACTTCTCACCTGGCCAACAAAAGAAGAGTGACTTGAATCATTTCAGGTTATGCAAGCAGAGGGCTTCCCAGGATGTATTGGTTTTGTTGATGGTACTGCTATTTCTTTGAGCCAGAAACCTGCTCAAGGTGGAAACAATTACTTTCACATTCTCGTCAAAAATTTTCACCAAAATATTTACAAGTCAAAAAAAATTCTATATCTGTTTTAAAAAATTGGCAATACTCTCCCCTGCATTTTATTGAAGCAAGGGGTGGATATCACCAAAATTTTTCTAAGTCATCAATTTCACATGTCAGATTTGAAAATTTGGCAATACCCCCCCCTGCATTTTATTGAAGTAAGTGGTGGAAGTCATCTAAATTTAATATAATTACGTAAATTATTAAATAAATATCTAATATATATCAATTTCCCTAGTTTAAAGTAATGACAATCCCTTAAGCCAAAATGCAGATCAAATCTAGAAACAAAAGTTTGGGACTTTCCACAGGTATAGGCTAGAGGAACCCCATGAAACAAATAAATGTTATCATGATTACCATTTATACAACACAAGGTCATGGGCCCATCACTTTAGTTGAGGAAATTGATACATAAAAAATATTTATTAAAAATTTACAAAAAATATAAAATTTTTGATGACAACTCGAATCCCCATACTTTTTGGATCTAAATAAAGTTTTTTTAAATGGATTAACTTTACCTTCTTTAATTACCTTATTGATTCTTTCAATCAACTTATGACTGATTTGAAATGAGCAACCAAAATGTGTTAAATCTTGACAGGATTCCAAACCAGGAGGAGCTTTGGTCGTTTGATGATTATCCTTAGAAGAATTCCAAATAGTTTCGATGATACCATTTCCCAAACCAAAATCAATGATGCAACGGTGGTCTGGAAAATATAAACCATGTCATTTGATTTTAGCTGGAGATTGTATTGGTTGGCCAGTAATTGGTTTGATATATGAGAATATACCAAAAGTAAGAAAATTGGTGTCCTTGGTATCGGTGTGAATTTTATTGTGAAATCCAGAATGAGTGATAATAACATTAGAAAATAAAAGATATTCGTGGCTGATATCTTCCCATTCGGAGTCACACCAATTCAGTATTCCAACTTTGGTTGCAAGTTCATGATTTTTTTCAAATGCTTTATTACAGTGCTTTTTGAGTCGAAGAGCAAGAAAAGAGTTAAAGGAAGGTAGAGTGTCCCATAAGCAAAAATCTTCATCTTTTTGAGCTTTAGTGATATTCTTGAGCAACGAATATATGCCTATATAATTGAAATGCCTAGATAATAATCATATAAGAGTTTCAGAATCCTTATCCTCTAAATATGCAATTTAAAAATGTGAAATAAGACCAGTGAAATTTGGAAAAAAGGCTCAACTTCAAAGGTCGAAATCTCAGCAACCACTGAACCTAATTCAAACCTGTTTGTGGGAAATGAAAGATATGCTTTAGTAGAATCTTCAGTTAAAGGACATGTGATTTAAATAAACCTAACCCTAATTTGTTACATAAAAAAATGAAATAAAAATTTAAATTGGGAAAAAAAAGGCTCAACTTTAACAGTCAATATCTCAGCAACCACTGAATCAAATTCAAATCTGTTTGTGGGAAATGAAAGGTAGCCTTCAGGAGAATCTTCAGTAAAAAGAACATTAGATTTGAATAAACCTAACCCTAATTCCGAGTCTGATTTTCAAAATTTTACAAAAACTTGAAAAGTGGTAATGAAGATGAGATCAAAAGGAGTTTTATAAGTTCACTGTTATCCAGATAAGAGTCATACATATATTTAAGTATGAAATTTTCATAAAAGGAATGAGATATCATATAGGCATGAAAAAAAGGAGATGAAACTTACCTTGATTGAAAAGTAGGAAAAATAGAGTGAGAAAGATTGATGTTGGAATTGTGGGGAAATTGAATATGGAGTAAGTGAAATGCATAAAGAATGTGCAATGTATGTGTTTCAATGAAATGGAGCCAAAAAAAAGCGAAATAAGGGAAAGGGGGGATAATGACCATGCCAAGGAGGGATGAAGAGTAGGGTGATGGAGCTAAAAAAGAAAGTAAAGAGGGAGAGAAAAAAAAGGTTAATTATACCATTGAAATCCAAAATAACCACTTACAAAAAAAATTTAGATAAAAAAAATAAAATAAACAGAAAAAAACAAAAAAAAATTATAATTAGTAATCAAAAAATCAAAAAAAAAGAATAAAGTGACTTACCTGGAGAGATGAGATGACAAAATGAATGAAACCAAATTGTTTGAGGGATGTTGGAGAAGAATAGGAAAAGGATATGAGGGATGAATAAAAAAAAATCACTGACAAAATATGCAATTTCAGAAAATATGCGATTTCATGTTGAGCTGGTGAAAGAAAACCAATGAGCCATCCAAAAAAAAAAATTTCACTGTAAATTCCATAAAAAATGAATATGCAACAAACCAAAATACCGACCCAAGTGAATGAAGTACACAAAGAGGACATTTGGAGAGTACAAAATGGTATGGGAAAGAAAGGGATGATGTGGCCAACATGTGGTTTTGAAAAAAAAATCATGAAAAAAGTGCTGATTTGAGGTCAGAACTGACACCCATAGAAAAAAGATTAAGAAGTAGAAGAAATAAGTAAAAAAGAATGTAAACATGCCTGGTCAAAATATTGAAAATGTCAGGAAGGGGTGTGTTCCGAGGATTGATGGGTAGGTAGCGAGGAAGGTCAGTGTGTCACATTTGACAGGGAGGGGGTAAGAAAGGAAGGGATGTTTTGTGGCCAAAATGTGGTTGTGAAAAAAAACGGGAAAAAAGTGCTGATTTGAGTTCATAACTGACACCCTTTTTTGAAATAAGTGACTTTTTTGCAAAATTTAAGTGCTGATTTGTAAGTGCTGATTTGGTGGGAAATCCGCACTTAAGTTAAGTGCGGATTTGCCAGAACTGACACCCCCTAATAAGGGGAATCTACTGTGGAAATGGAGGTGCTAATCCTGACATTATACTATGTGAAATTCCCATCCAAAAATAACCAATATTGCCTGAGAAACCACCCAAAACTTAAAAAAGAGCGTGAGATGTGGGGTAACTACATGCAGTCCTTGGCAGGCGCTTGCAAGGGTAAATCCTTGACTAAAATTAGGCAAATTTAAGCGTGGTGATGAGATAAGATGCCAAGAGTGAGGTTAATAATGAAATACGTGCATATAAAGAAGGTCAATGCACTATTAATTAAGCTAGGACACTAAATAAGCGCCTGTCGCCTATTTTAGTGTGTTTCCCCACAGTGGGTGTATAATGTGGGGTAATTAGAGTATGAAAAAGCTAACTTTGCTAAAAATGAAGCTATTCACATGGGAAAAAAGCAGGCAGTATGTGGCCAGTACACAGAAGCCATTTCTGGCATAAAAAACACCAAATTTTAAAAGTGTTATTTTTATGCATTTAAATAGCCAAATCGATAGTCCTAAATGAGCCCAATTGATCTGTCAAAGCGCATTTTTGATATTCTGAATTTTATAGCGCATATAGTCAACTTTTAAGTGAAATAAAGCGCATTTCTTGTTTTTTGCGTAAAACAATGAATATAACAGCTTTAAGTGTACTTAAAAATTATGTAGACTTATACTTAAGGCTCTTAAGAATACCCTAACATATTCCAACTTAATATTAAGTTTATAAGACCTATAAAAGGTGGATATATGCATGTATATAAGGTGTTATAATGGCATTTTTTTGTGTATTATCATAATTTTACTTATGTATACAGTTTGTGTACTCTTATTTATTGTTCCAATGTATAGTTCATGTGTTTAACATAACTTATAAACACTTTTTACTCAGTCCTGGGTATATACAGGCTGACACTTTCCCACCCAAAAAAAACAATAAAAAAATGATAAGTTATACATTTTATTTATTTATTTGTAATTTTCAGGTATTCAGATTAACTCTGTAGCATTAAAGATTATACTTTAAAGAAATAAAACATAATAAAATATTATGAGTACTAGTTTTTAACCACTCAGCTGGTTGAACAGAAATTTATTTCTGTTTAAATTTTTTAAGAAGGGTGGATAAATTAGAAATTTCTTTTTCAGGTATCCATTTATCAAATTCATTTGATTTCCCTTTAAATCTTAGTAAATACTCAGTTCTTTTTTCTTTAGTAAGGATTCTTTTATTGAGTATTTTTTCAATCTCTGCTTTTTCCACAATTTCTTCAGGTTGCTTTTAAGGCCTTCCCCTTCTTTTTGGAAATAAGTCAGGATCATTTGCATGGTAAGGTTTTAATAATGAGATAGGTAAAACTGGATGTTTCCTATCATATGGAGCATATTATATGACTTCCACTGCATTATTACCAACAATTTTACTTAATACAAAAGGTCCTACAAAGGGATCATTTAATTTAACATTACCTTGTAAGTTAAAATGTAGTGTTGATATAAGGACTTCATCTCCCTTTTTGAATTCAAATTCTTTATGAGATTTATCCCAACTTTTCTTTTCATATTCAAATGCTTTTTGGATGCATTCTTCTGCATGCTTCCTACACATTTGTTGCATATGAATAAAGGATTTAGTACCAGGGTGTATATCTAACCTTGGTAGTTTATTTAAATGGTTTACTGGGGTATTTGGTACGTATCCCAGCCAGAGTTCAAATGGTTTCTTCTCTGTTACAGAATGAGTTGTGCTGTTATAAGCAAATTCAAGGCCAGGAATTAATGTTACCCAGTCATGTGTGAATTTATCATTGTCTTTGTATTCTAATCCAAAGGCACAATATCTTCTGATCATGTCTTCTAGAGTTTGTATCGTTCTCTCAGCCAGCCCATCAGTTTGTGGATGGTGTGCTGTGGACAATTTCAATTGACAACCTGATACTTCGATCAAAGATGTCCAGAACTCTGAAGTAAATTTAGGGTCTCTGTCAGAGATTATGGCTTTGGGGAACCCAGCAGTATTCATCATCTGAGTCCACCATAGTAATGCCAAGTCTTTTGCAGATACCTCTTTATGGGTAGGTATAAATTTACACATTTTTGTTAATCTATCCACAATTACCCAGCAAGAATTGAAACTTTCTTTTCTTGCTAATGGCAAGCCAGTTACAAAATCCATGTTTATAACTTCCCATGGAGCTTTTGGCTGCTCTATTTTTTGTAACAACCCAGCTCTCTTCCCAGTTAATCTTTTAGATTTCTGACAAGAGTCACATGTTTCAATGTATTTTGGTACATCTTCTTTCATGTTTATCCACCAGGCTGTATTTTTAACTCTGGTTAATTTTTTGTTAAAGTCAAAATGACCAGCTAAGATGTCATCATGACAAGTACTCAACATTAACTCTTTCATAGAAGGTGGTATTACTATAATGTTACTTAACTTTTTCCTGTAATATATATATCCATCTTCAATTGATAGTTTACCTTTTTCCAACACATTTTTATACTTTGGAGGTAAGGTTTTAATTAATGCACTCATGGAGGCATTTGTTGAATCATTAAGAATGGTAGATAGTTTAGACAAATCTTTATCAGATGAATAATTTTCTAATATAGTTTGCACAAACTCTTCTTCTAAATCCACTATATAAATCCCAAATATATGTATAACCTCATTTTCAGGTACATAAGCTGGGTTGTCAGCATCATTTGGCAAAGGACTTCTGGATAATAAATCCACATTAGAATGCAATTTTCCTACTCTGTGAGTGATTGTCATTCTTCCTCTGTACTCTTGTACAGCTAGTTGCCATCTAAACATGTGCCTATTAGGTGTTTCATGTTTAGTAATGATTTTACTGCACTGAAATCTGTTATAAGTTCAAACTACTGGTCTTCCAGATAGTAATGAAGCTTCTCCAAAGCCCACACCACGGCTAAACAGTCTAGCTAAGTTGCACCATACCTTAATTCAGTTTTTCTTAAGGTTCTGGATATATAACAGATAACTACTTCAGATAATTTTCCATTTATTATCTGTTTCTGCTGTAAAGCAGCACCTAAACCTATGAATCTTGCATCAGTGTACAAGATAAAAGGTAGGGTGAAATCTGGCAGTCCCAAAATTGGAGCTGTCATTAAACATTCCTTTAATTTATTAAAGGCTTGTTTTCTTTCATTATTCCAAATGAAAGCCTCATTTTTCCTGATTAATGCTGTTAAAGGAGCTGCAATAGATTGGTAATTTTTAATATATTGTCTATAATATCCACACATACCCAAAAAACTTTGAATTTCTTTTACATTTTTAGGTATACCAATGTTTTTAATTGCTGCCACCTTATTCTGGTCAACACAAATTTGTAATCCAGATACAACATGTCCAAGTACTTTCAAGGATTTAAATCCAAATTTATATTTCTTTAATGCAATTGTCATATTAATTTCATCCATTCTTTGAAATACTCTTTTCAGGTGATTTAAATGTTCATCATATGTTTTTGAAAACACTATGATGTCATCAATATAGACCAATAGCCATCCTTCAACCATTTCCTGATGAAAAACACTATCCATAAATTTTTGGAAGACTGAAGGTGCATTCTTTGGGCCAAATGGCATTCTCACATACCTATATATACCCATATGTGTGGTTATTAATAAGTAATTTTGAGAATTTCTTTCCACAGGAATCTGGTGGTAACCTTTGTTTCCATCCAGACAGGAAATATATTTTGCTCCTTGTAAAGTAGCATGGATAGAAGCTATCCTTGGTAGAGGGTAAATATCATCTACTGTGTATGTATTCAGAGCTCTATAATCACCGCATAATCTTGCCTTATCTTTTTCATAAGAGATGAATACTGGTGAAATGACACAATACTTAGGTGTTGTGTCCACTTTTTCAACAATACCCATTTCCAACAACATTTTTATATTGTCTTCAATATCTTTCCTTTTTGCAGGAGCTTCTGGGTAAGGTTTCTTTTTTAGGCTTCCAGGAATATTATCCAAATCACAGCTTAGAGAGATTTTCATCTCATGGTTTTTGACCAATCCTAGTTCATTTGAACCATGAGCAAATGCCATAGGATATGATTTAATCATTCTCAAAATATTTTCTTCTTCAATTTTTGAGAGTTGAGGACTGAAAGAGGCCTTTTGGATTTCATTTTCCAATTCAACCACTTCAGTGGTGGTTCTTCCACCTTGCAGTTGTTCTTCTCTAGGAGAAATGGCATACACTGAATTTTCAGAAAATATCTTGAATTTTCTCTTACCATTCACGCCTATGGTGAAACAACTGTTTGCAGGATCTAGTTTAATGCCAAATTTTGTAAATAAGACATTGCCAATAATAAACCAATCACTACAATTATTATTATCCATTACTACAAATTCACAAACTGCTCTTAATTATCCATTATTATATTTAAAGAATACAGCAGTTTTTTATTTGCCAATTGGATTTAATACTGAACCAAAACCTCTCCAGTTCTTTTTTTAACAGGTTCTAGTTTTTCCTTATACTTACTGTCAAGTTTCATTAATGTATTAATAGAAACTACACTACCTGCAGCCCCAGTGTCAAGAATAGCATTCATTTCTCTTCCACATATAATAACAGGTGCTCTGATAGGTGTTATTTTGTAAGTATCATGAGTTACATCTTTAATTATTTCAGCTTCCTCAATGGAAGAAAAAGATGTGTCTGTATGAGGTATAGCATCATTCAGGAACATTATATCCTTTTCTAATACAAATATCTCATTTTCATCATCACTGTAAGATATTTTACTTTTGCAATCCTCACTGGATTCCACATTTTCATCTTCATGATTACTTGGTTCAGAATTCTGGGAGGTTTCAATAACATTTATTCTCTTCTTACACGTGTGACCCTTAACCCAAGGTTCATTACACTTGTAACAAGTGTTATTTTCTTGTCTCTTAGGGACAAGGGGAGCTGAAGGTTATTTCTTTTCCACTGGTAACTTACTTGTAGTAGGTTTTACCACGTCAACACTTTGTCTGTAATTACTATACTTGGTTTCATACTTGTGGTTTAATAATATCTCATTGCATATATTAATGAATCCACAGGTATCTCTGATGGTTTCAGTTCTAGCTACAATAATGTCTCTAACTGATATAGGCAGCTTGTATATTATCTTTTCTTTCCACTCTTCATAGTCCATTTTTGGATCCATAGCTTTCATGATTCTTATTAAATTCATTAAGAAGACCATGGGTTTATCTCCAACATTCGGATTATATCTTGTTTTTTCATAAAATCTTTGTTGAGTGATTCTAAATTTTGGGCCACCGAATTGCCTTTCAATCAGTGCCTTCCATTCATTCCAGGAGTAATTAATTCCCTCACTCAATACAGATTCAAACCATAATAAGGCCACATCTGTAAATAAAGAGATTAAATTTGAAGTAATTTCTTCATCAGGTAATTTGTATGAAAATTTTAAGTTATCAATTCTTTGTATGAATTTTTGCAAATCAGATTTTGAATCCCTGTCAAAAGAAGGATACTGATCTAACTTAGGCCAGTTCTTTTGGTTAGTTTTTGCTTCCTTAACCTGAGGAATATTGAGTAATTCACTTACTTTAGAAAGATGATCATTTATTTCATCTTTTACTGATTTTATATTCTCAGAGCCCATGACACTATGCTCATGTTCAATCATTGGTTTATCATCAGAGAGTTTCATGAAAACTGGTACTCTTTCTACATAAGAGGTATTATCTTTTATTTTTTCAGTATTTTTCAAAATGTTAGCTACATCAATTTCTACTCTTTGTAACCTATCTTTTATTAAAGGTACATGAGTTAAGGTATCATTTACATTTGAAAAAGACAATTTTACACTTCCCTCTATGGTAGCCATAATATTCTGAGAATGTTCTAATTTATTTTCTAAATTTTTAATCTCAGAGTTTAATCTTTTGTTTTCATTGATTAATTCATTATTTGAATTCTCAATAATTTTTAACCTATTGGCTGTTGTACTCAACGATTGTGTGAGGTTTAATAATACACTTTCTGTATTATTGTTGGACTCTCTAGAGAATTCTTCCAATTTTTCAATTCTTAATAATAATTTACTAATTATTTTTGATTCCCTTGGATTTTCTTTTAGAAAATATTGAATTTTGTCTGTGTCCAATTCAGAAGACTCATCATCAGGGCCAAGATTTAATTCATTTGATTCCATTTTTACATTAATAGTATTTTCCTGGTGGTCAATAAAACTATGTACATTGTCCTCATTGAAAGACAGGTCTAACATGTTATTTTCAAATGAATAATTTTTTAAATCCTTCTCAATTATATCTAATACCTCTCTATCAATTTCATTACCTATAAGTAATTCATTGTTAGGATTATATAATTGATCCTGAGAAGATGGATGACTTACCACGGTCTTATTCAATTTCCCCTGCCTCTCCTTGGCTTTCCCCTGTAAGAGTGACTGCTGGAGCCCTGTTGTTGAGGTTTGTTGTAGTTTTGGGCGTACCAATCCCACTTCCTTCTGCTTACTGTAATTTTTTGATCCTCCTCTTGGGCTGGAGGTGTTACTATGGAACTGTTGGGTGCCACTGTTGGTGGTTGAGCCTTTATTTCTACTAGAACTTGATTGACTTCTACAAAACCCTGAGCTGCTCTTTTCTCCAGATTGTTTATCTGGTCCACTATATTGTTTACCCTTATTGTCAAGGTGTTCATTAGGGTGGAGAGGGAGTGAATTTTTTCTTGTAAGGTATTTTTTGTTTTCTTTATTGATACCTGTTTTAAAAGTTTTTCCCTTTCCTCCAGAGACATTGGTGGAGTGATGGTGTTTATGGGGGACTCCTGGCCCTCCATTTGAATTTCCTGTACCAGGTTTCTCAGCTCTAGGTCTTAAGCTATAAGGTTTTGCCTTATTACTTACAATGTCATTGTTATCACACATATTTATGTGGAATTTAAAGAATTTAAAGATATGAAAAATTCAAAATGAGTTTTATCAGTATTTATCAATACCACTGAAGACAATTTTATTGCTTACTTATTGGTATCAAGTGAATTGATAAGTGCCAAAAGTCAAATATGCTTTTATGTGGTCACTTGATATAACTGGTCTACAATATGTAGCTGTGTTTTTATATTTAAAAGAAAACAACTATCAGTAAGATTCCTTCTAAATATTTAATGAATGTTACAAAACGATAAAAATAAAAGATTAAGAATCCTGTTAAAATAAAACAATCAATCAGTTTAAATGGTTTATTATCTGCAAAGATCAAAAATTTAATTGGGCTATTGACAGACTCCCACTAATAACAATTTTATGTTAAATTAGTGTTAAAATTGTTGATTCAATATCACAATTTTATTATATAACAGAGCTTCTTTTTCTGAAATCACTATATAAGTGACCCCAACCTGTTGTAATTATCTAAATATTTCTATAGGGATATTATTTACATGCACCCTCTTTGAAAATTTCACTTACTGGATTATAACAGAATTCTTGAGGAAAGGTCCCCAATTGTCAGGCTAAAATCAACTAAATGGACGTGAACTAGCTTGAAAATTCTTTGTCTAGAAGATTTAAATGGTCCTATATTAATACTGTAGTATAAATCCAACAAATAGTAAAATATAATTCAGAATAAAGGTTTCAGTAATATAATTCTCACTATTCTTATATGTGGGTTACAATCTTTTTAGTTGGTAGAAAAATAGATTTAATAATTTCAGATACTATTCAAAAGTCTTATAAAAGTACTAATTGATATGTATTGTAATTGATTTGGTTATATTGGTTAAATTGTAATGATAAAGAATGTAGAAACAAGACCCAAAAACCTCCTCCTTTTATACACACTGAGTTCCCCAATAAATCCCTTGATATACCATCCAATACACAGTTAATGACGCCTCAAAACAACTAATAGACCTTCCCATCAACATCCCTAGTGACCCATGACATAATTAGACAAGTAACAACCGCCAAAATACTGTAATAATAAGGGAAATCTATCAAAATTAAAGAAAAAGACAAAAAGAGAGTATATGCGTATAAAACAATAATATAAAAGACTACAGGAGACTTTTTAAGGTTAATAATAGCTTAATAATAAGAAGAATCTACTGTGGAAATGGAGGGGCTAATCCTGACATTATACTATGTGAAATTCCCATCCAAAAATAACCAATATTGACTGAGAAACCACCCAAAACTTAAAAAAGAGCGTGAGATGTGGGGTAACTACATGCAGTCCTTGGCAGGAGCTTGCACGGGTAAATCCTCGACTAAAATTAGGCGAATTTAAGCGTGGTGATGAAATAAGATGCCAATAGTGAGGTTAATAATGAAATACGTGCATATAAAGAAGGTCAATGCACTATTAATTAAGCTAGGACACTAAATAAGCGCCTGTCGCCTATTTTAGTGTGTTTCCCCACAGTGGGCGTATAATGTGGGGGTAATTATAGTGTGAAAAAGCTAACTTTGCTAAAAATGAAGCTATTCACACGGGAAAAAAGCAGGCAGTATGTGGCTAGTACACAGAAGCCATTTCTGGCATAAAAAACACCAAATTTTAAAAGTGTTATTTTTATGCATTTAAATAGCCAAATCGATAGTCCTAAATGAGCCCAATTGATCTGTCAAAGCGAATTTTTGATATTCTGAATTTTATAGCACATATAGTCAACTTTTAAGTGAAATAAAGCGCATTTCTTGTTTTTTGCATAAAACAATGAATATAACAGCT
Source organism: Hemileia vastatrix (assembly GCA_030280995.1). Classification (NCBI taxonomy): domain Eukaryota; kingdom Fungi; phylum Basidiomycota; class Pucciniomycetes; order Pucciniales; family Zaghouaniaceae; genus Hemileia; species Hemileia vastatrix. The sequence goes on along the minus strand of JASXTE010000001.1, from coordinate 29,882,459 downwards.
TTAAGTGTACTTAAAAACTATGTAGCCTTATACTTAAGGTTCTTAAGATTACCCTAACATATTCCAACTTAATATTAAGTTCATATGACGTATAAAAGGTGGATATATGTGTGTATATAAGGTGTTATAATGGCATTTTTTTGTGTATTATCATAATTTTACTTATGTATACTGTTTGTGTACTCTTATTTATTGTTCCCATGTATAGTTCATGTGTTTAACATAATTTATAAGCACTTTTTACTCAGTCCTGGGTATATACAGGATGACAGATATCCAGGCTGAGAATTCCAGCCATAAATTCCCTGATCCCCCCACCATCCATTGGCTCTCCTCCCCACTTCTTCCCTCCATTGATCCAGGTCCAGTGGTCAGGTTTTTTATTCTTTTTTTCACTTTTTCTTTTTTTGCTGGCCACTTCTTTTCTGTTCATTGGCCCTCCCTTCTTCTCTCTTCCATAAATCCAGGTCTGGTGGTCCGTTTTTTATTTATTTATTTTTGCTTTTTTCTTTTTTTCTGACAACCTCTTTTCTTTAAGTTCTTTTCAGTCCATCAGAACTCCTCCCTGATTTCTCCTCCTATTAATCCAGGTCCAGTGGTCAGTTTATTATTATTATTATTTCATTTTTTGTTTATAACACTGACGTATGGCTAATAATCATACAGTGATGTTTAACACAGATCATATAATGAATTTTTCATCAAATAAAGAGTTATTCCTCAGTAATGACAAAACCAATGACTCCAATGACTCCTCCAATGCTAATAATTCATTTAGTTTATGTTCCCATTCCACACCTAGCAATTTGGAAGAAATTTTGGAATCTGAAATTTTAATAACGTTTTTTTTGACTTCAAGTTCTGTATCAAGCAAAAAGGTTCTACAAACACATCACCTCCAAAAATGGATTTCTTTTCTCCAGACCATGGTAAGGTTCACTTTGAGTGGACAACTTCCAATAAAGAACTTTAAAAATTCAATGGCTATTCTATCAAGATCATTGATGATCAGGAAAACATTTGAATGTTGCAATGTCTTCCTCAAGAGATCAAAATTCATATTGCTATTTGGAGCAGAAGGATCTTAGATTGGAAATTTGTCAGAATAGTCATTTCTTTTTACTATTTTCTTTTCCCCTATGTGTTACAGTTCCTTTTTCTTTTTCTTCCCTTCTAGATTACATACGACTGCATTCTTGTTGCCTCTTGAATTACTATATTATCACATATTAATTACCTGATGCACTCTTACTTTAGAATATATGAACTAATACTTTAGTCATTCTCAACTCAGTTGTAGTATCCCTGCGTCCTCCATTATGTAACTACACTCCTATTGTTACCTCTGTAAATGATCGGACTCTCTGAGTTAAAAAGCGCAGCCTCCCCTTGCTTTTTTCCTCAAGCAAGTCCGTCCTATTTACAGGTGTGTATTTTTTCTCATCCCTAATCTAGTCTACTATACTCAACTTTAATTATTCTTATCATGATCATTAGGTATAGCTGGCTCATCTATTTGAATAAGTTGTGCACTACTAACTTGTTCATTGGCTTTATACCAAAGGTCCTTTTTCTTAAAGTACTTACTTTTATTTACTTATTGAAATTTACTCAAGAAAGTCCGTCCTATTTGAAGGTATAACTGGCTCATCTATTTGAATAAGTCGCGCACTACTAACTTGTTCATTGGCTTTATACCAAAGACCAAAAGCATTCCTTCACAAAATTAAGGTGTGATTTATTCTAGTATTTCTCTCAAAGGTTTTAATGCTAATTTTTTTTAATTCTTGTTTTCAGATATTTTCTGCTTACTCACATCTTAAAGATACAGATACAAGTCATGACTAAAACACTGACTTAGAATCCAGCATTTCTCCTGGTATCAAGTGGAGTAAATAAAACTAGGAACATGTGCACCTGCTGTTTGATCTGCACAAAACAAATATATATTATTCAAAATTCAATGTGTCTCATATTGTTGTGAATCCTGAGAACCCACAGTAATATTTTCTTCTGACTCATAGTATTGCTTTAATTTGGGCTAAGTAAATGGTATGTTAATAATTATTTTTTAACTTACAATTAATTAATTTTTTTTGTAGAACCTTAACCCACACAAATTTATATACATGGTTCCTCCAAAAAGCTCCAATGTTCAGCTGGATTAATTAAGATAATAAAATCATCAATGGAAGAATTCAAAAAAACTTTAAAAACTCAGCACAACAAACTCCTATCATGTTTAGAAGTGTTTCACCTACCAATGATGAATGAAACAATTCAGATTATGAATCTAACTTCAACAATTTCTTCAAAGAAGCTAATGTCAATTTAAATAACACAGCTATGAAAGATGATCTAGGAAAACCTGGTCTGACTCATTGATCATACATTCAAGTTTACAATAAAACAGAGTTAGTAGATGTGGCTGTCCCAGATCCTCTTTCTCAAGATTTGGTGAGAACCTCTAGAGTGTTTCCTAAATGCTTAAGATGTAAAAAGAGGGCTAAATAGTGATAGTAAGATTAGGAAACAATATGTCCATTATATAATTTTTTTAGATTTGTATGTTACACATGAAAGATTTTATTTTATATCAAAAATAATGAAATTAGACTTATAAAAGTTTTAGAAATTTTCAAAGAATTAAAACAATGTCTTAAAAAATTGTTCATTTAAGAAAAATGACTGTGAGTTTCAAAGGGAGATAAAAAAATTAAAGATATAAATCTTTATTGGTGAAAAAAATAATAGGGCGTATCAAAGTTAGAAATCTTCATTTTCAAAATACCTCTTTTTTCCGCCAAATCAGCGATGATTATTTTTTTAAATATTCCATATTGTGCCTATAAAGCACCTTTTTACTGAGAATTAATGTCGAGTATGTGGCTTTATTTTTGTGTTGTGGAATACCTTTTAAATAATAACAAATTTCTAACTTTGATACCCCCTAATATACATTGGAACTTCAAATAATTTCACTTAGACTAAATTTTAATCATAGAAAAATATATGGAAAAAATATGTCTGGATTGCTTAGAATAAAGAATATATAGTAAAAATATCAATTAAAATATATTGAGTATAATCACATCCTTTAAAATCTTTTCTTATTAAACTTGGTGTAAAAAGATATTTGACATAATGGTCAATTATCACACTGTCCTCTGTCCCTCAAGTAAGGTTTCCATCTTTAACCAAGTTTCTTTTAAGGAAACTAAATTTTTTATCTATTGGGTTTAGATCAGGTGAGTATGGTGGAAGATAAAGCAAAGTGAACACAAATTTTTCATAATATCTGCTATTTTCCTATTATGATGAAAAGAAATACTTGTTTCTTACAAGAACACTGATTGTCTCTGGATATAGGTTCATCATTGGAAACTATGGGCAGAATAAAGAGTAACAATGATCTTGAATTTTTTTCAAAAGGAGCTTAGATAAAACTTACTAAAATTTCCTCCAAATATTTTTCAAATTTTGTGAAGCACAATATTTCTTCTAAGATGGTAGTTTCTAGTAATCCTGAAAATGATATTGCTGCACTTATATTGAAGCAGTGGCCAATATGAATGCTTTTGTATCTTGTTGTGCACTTACCCTTTTCAGCCCATTCAATCTTGTGTAAAAATTCATCTATAAAGATTCCTGACTCATCTGTATGGATAAATAGGAATTAAATCAATTGAAAAAGGAAAAAAATGTAAATTATTTCACAAGTAAATACCAAAAAGTGAAGATTAAAAATTCCTATCAATGAAATGAAACAATTTTGTTTTTCTTTTTCTTGCTTAGGATGAACATTTCTTGTGCTTTTTTTAGATATATTTAGCTGGTCTGCTAGTTCATGGTGTACTTTGACCAGCAAAAAAAGGCTATGTTGTTTGTGTAGAGCTGCCTGTAGCTCTGATTTATAGACTGTGGGGTCTTCTTTTACTATTTGAAGTAAATATTTTTTTTGTTCTTTATTTATTTCATATGGGTTTCCACATTTTAAAAAAAGCTTCAGTATCAGTAGTAACAGATTTAGTTTGAAAGTATAGATTTAGAAAATAGGAGAAAGAATTATTATGAATTTTGGCCCAATTTTCCAAATTGATTTGAGATAGTGTGACCTTCCAAAGTGGCCATTACTGTCCTGAATTTTGGTTGGGGATCATATTTGAGATGGACCATGAAAATATTATTCTTATAAAAGAAAAGAGATGATCATAAAAAAAAAGGAAAAAAAATAATTAAAAAAATTGACCACCAGACCTGGATCAATGGAAGGAAGAAGCAGGGAGGAGGGCCAATGGATAGAAAAGAGCTAAAAGAAAATAGGAGTTCAGCAAAAAAATAAAAATGAAAAAAATGACCACCATACCTGGAGGGAAGAAGTGGGGAGGAGAGCCAATGGGTGGTGGGGGGATCAGGGAATTGATGGCTGGAATGCTCAAGCTCAAGATTTAGGGGCTTGATCCTAGATTCTTGGCTAGCTTTGCTTGTTAGAAGATCTTTCAGGACTCACCACAAGGTTACTTTCAGACTGAGTTCAAGTACAGAGACATAAATAGCTTTATAAGTCAGTTTTCTGGAAGATTTTAATGGTCCTATATGAATACTGTAGTACAAATCCAATAAGTATTAAAATATAACTCAATATAAGGGTGTCAGTAATTTAAATCTCACTAATTATAAATGTTTTACAATCTTATAGTTAGTAGAGAAATATATGTAATCATTCAGATACTATTCAAAGACTTTATAAGTACTATTGATAGTATTGGTTACATATTTTGATTTTAATGATAAAGAATGTAGAAAATAAGACCCAAAACCCCCTCCTTTTATACCCAATAATTCCTCAATTTTCCCCCTTGATGTACCAGTCCAATCCATGGCCAATGACACCTCATTCAAGCTAGTAAAGCTTCCCACCAACATAAGAGATGACCAATAATATAATTTGAATAATATTACTAGCCAAAATCCTGTAATAATAGGCATAATCCATCAAAAATAAAAGAATAAGCTAAAAAGAGAGTATATGTGTGTAATAACTTAAAATAAAAGACTAAAAAAGAAAGAACAACACTAAATATAACAAAATAATACAGGGGATCAACAGTAGAAATGATGGGGCTAATCATGACATTAAACTATGTGAAATCCCCATTCAAAAATAACCAAAATTGACTGAGAAACCACTTAAAAACTCAAAAAAGGGCATGAGATGTGGGGTAACTACATGCAGAGCTTGGATGGCACTTTCACAGGTAAATCCTTGACTAATTTAGGCAAATTTAAGCATGGTAGTGAATTAAAGTACCAAGATTGAGTTTATTAATGAAATTAGTGCATATAACAAGTCAATTCACTTTATAATTATATTAGGACACTAAATAAGCACCTATCTCTTATTTAAGTGTGTTTCCCCCCAGTGGGAATATAATGTGGGGTAATTATAGTGTGAAAAAGCTAACGTTTCTAAAAGTGAAGCTATTTACATGGGAAAAATGCAGGCAGTATGTGGCCAGTACACAGAGGCCATTTCTGGCATAAAAAACACCAAATTTTAAAAGTGTTATTTTTATACATTTGAATAGTAAAATCAATTATTCTAATTAAGGAAAAATGATCTGTCAAAGCCCATTTTTGATAATATCAATTTTATAGTGCATATATCCAGCTTTTAAGTGATTTAAAGTGCATTTCTTGTTTTTTCTATAAAATAATAAAAATAACAGCTTTAAGTCTACTTAGAAATTATGTAGCCTTATTTTTAAGGCTCTTAAGGTTAACCTAACATATTCAAACTTAATATTAAGTACATAAGATTTATAAAAGGTGGATATATGCGTGTATATAAGGTGTAATACAGGCATATATTGTATTTTATCATTAATTTCACTTATTTTTACAACTTGTGTGCTTCTAAGTATTGTTCCCATGTATATTCCATGTGATTAAAGTAATTTATAAGTAATTTTTCATCAGTCCTGGGACACTCCACACTGACAGTTACTGGGTGAAAAACCCTGAAATTCATCAACAACTGCACCAAAAAATTTTAATAGGGGGTATCAAATTTTGAAATAATCCATTTCAAAATACCTCTTTTTTCCATAAAGTCAACCATGATTATTTTTTAAAATATGCCATATTGTGCACCCAAAAAAAATTTCTACCAAGAATTAATTTCAAGTTTGTGGCTTTTTTTTTTGTGTTGTGAAATACCTTTTAAATAGTTACGAATTTCTAACTCTGATACCCCCTATTATGTACCTTAGAGTTTCAATTTATAACCATGATCATTTATAAGCTGAGATAAATGAAAATAAAAATGATTGATAAATAATTATTACTTGTTAATTCATTTTTCAGGAAATATACTACATTATTTAAAGTAGTTTTTTTTAAATAAATATTTTGATGTTGTTAATTTAATATATATTATGATTTTTTAAAAAAAATCTAATGAATAGCTATCACCATGAGTATAAGTACAAAATTTGGTCCTGAATATCTTTGCATAAAATTCTTATAAATTATTTTTTCTCTCACTTGAAATTACTTAATTCTTAACATCAGGATTTTTTATTACTGCTTCTGAAAAATAATATCTCATTTATTAAAACCAGAGATGAATCAGTTTTTTTTTAATTTTTTTGAACATTTATTTTTATAAAACAATATAATTAACTAGCTGAATGATTTTCATTCAAAGATAAGTGACTAATTTAAAAATCAGATAAATATTATCAGTTTTTTATTTTTGAAGGAAATAATCCAATATATATTAACTTTATGTATCACATGTATTGTATTATTCAAGTTAATCCCTATTATACAGTTTTCTACCCTTTTCAAGATAATATCTGCATTATTGATATTTAAAATATTCAATTTTAAGAGCCATGTTTTATCAGTTTTTAAAAAATTTGACTGATATAAATTATTAAGATTTTTCATTTACTCATTGTTTTTTTAACTATATCTTTCCATATTTTTGACTTGATATATATAATAGGTGGAATAAAAAATAGAAATCTTCAATTTCAAAATACCTCTTTCTTCCACCAAATCAATCATGATTTTTTTAATACTCTATATTGTGCCCTAAAAAACCTCTTTACTGAGAATTAATGTCAAGTTTGTGGCTATATTTTTGTGTTGTGAATTACCTTTTAAATAATTACAAATTTCTAACTTTGATACCCTCAAATATATTTTTATTTAATAAAACTCTTTCTATTTTATTTAACTTTAAATCCAGAAAAAAAATTAAATTCAAAAAGAAAAAGAAAATTACATAAATATAAACATAAATATAAACATAAAAAATAATTCTTATTTGAAGTTGACCAGTTTAGTAATCTTAAGCTCAAGTAAGAGTAATACCTTCAGTAAGATTTAAAAATGTTTCAAAGAGAGTCCAAGTAAAAATGGGTTGGGTCTCATGTTTTCTTCAATAATGGTTCAAAAAAGTCTCACCCCTTTTTCACATATTATTTAACCATAACCCAATATGCGTTCAATTTGATATGGATTGGTTATTTAAGGTTTTGGACTTTCTAGCAAATTCATCCCTCATATTCCATGATGTATTCTACTTAACCTTTTTAAATTCATCTATCTATATTTTATTAAATTAAGTTTCAAATTTACTTTAATTTTATTTATTTAACTATATTTAATTTAAAAAGGTTAATTTAATGTGCAAATGAAAGTTTTACACTTAATTGAGTGCAAAGCCCTATTTTTTCTATTTAAAAAACTCAAACTCAAATTTGACATCACTGCCCTTCTATCCCCCTATCCCATTACTCCCCAAGTTGCTTTCTTTCTTATTAGAACTAATAGATTTCCTCAAAAAATCCCACTTTTCCAATAGTTCACTAGTTTGTTCAGCATTTTTATGCCCATTTCCTGTGTTCACATATTGATTACAACCCATCTATGCACTTAGTTGTCTTCTTCCACTTTCCTTTATGCCCCAAGTTGGTTTAGGTTGTATGAAATAAAAAAATAAATACAGAATAATAGTGTTTATATTCTCAAAATTGGCTCTTTAATGATGATGTAAGGAAATACAACAGAATTTACCATCAAATGCTGAGTATTTAAACTCTAATGTTTGGCTGTACATCAGAGATTACTACTCAGTTGTATGCATGTGAACTCTGATGTTTTGCTGTACATCAGAGCTTACCACCCAAATTTTTTCATGTGATCTATAGTGTAAAGCTGTACATCATAATTCAAAAGTTAACTTTAACATCATGAATGCTGTTTTATGGCTTTACAACAGAATCCATCAAATAAAAAAAATGAGATTAACAAATTTCAGACTTAATATAACATAATATAATACAATAAAACAAACAAATGAATAAGTATAGTAACTAAAACTAAATAAATATAAACACAAATAATAATAAAAATAATAAAATAGAATATTATATTAGGGATTGTAAGATATGAAAAATATTGAAACACATTTAATTCATTTCTAGTTACAAAAAATAAGAATCTCATCTATATTAGGTAATCAAAAGAAGGATATTTAACAGTGAAAATAAATATTATTGAGGGTTCATAAGCTATTTTTTTGATTTTAAGAATGAAATTTTCTAATGGCTGATTTTCAATGTTTGAAAATGCCTATTATATTATAAAAACTAATAAAATAAAGTGCAATAAAAATTAAATTCAAGTCAAATTATATAATATAACATAACACACAATCAAATGCAATATAATATAATGGAATGAAATACAATATAATACAATACAATATAACATAATTTAATTTTCTTTAATTCAATTAAATTAATAACATTAGTAAAATCAAACATGATAAAATAAAATAAGTCAAACAAAATAACATGAAATTCAATGATACTCCATTTAAATTTGAATATTTTTATTCAATATGAATTTTAATATTCACATATTATTTGATTTTTCATATGAATATAATTTATTAATTTGCATATAAATATGGAATATGACTTTCCATATGCATATAAAGTATGAATTTGAATATAAATATTCAATATAACTTTTCATATGCATATTCATTTTTTTTATGAATATTTAATATAATTATAGATAGATTTATGAATTATCAAGTTACATCTAAATTCTAAATACCATTTTGAAAGCATAAATTCACCTTCACTTTGCTTAAATAAAAAAATTGTGCATAATTGCTAAATATAAAATAGTGGATTTAAAAAATTCTTAATTTATATGAATTTTGAAAAAGCATAGATAGGAAAATTCTGATAAATTGTTTTATACAATATTAAAAAGCTGATCATGTCTGTTAATATGTTTCAGTGAATTTTACATAAATGTTAAATTTCAATACTTTAAGTACTTGAAAAATTAAAAATTTCACATTTGTTTCCTGCTGCATATTGAGCTATAAATTTATAATATGAGTAAAAAATATCTGCTAAACATGCACAGGGGAGAAAAATGGCAAGCAGATGTTGGGTTCAGTTAGCATACCAAATTGAATCAATTCAGTTTGTGAACTGAACCTGACATTCATTTTCCATTTTTTCCCCTGTGATGTACTATGTTTAAATTAATTTATAAAATTCTTGCACTTAAAATTCTAGAATTATTTCATTTCAATTTCAGTATGATACCAGAAATGATTCAACTATGTTTTCTCAAGAGTTCAATTTGATGTACATGCATGGTGCAGTATGATTTCAGTCTGAGATCCATCTAAGTTCAAGTTGAGGAATTTCTAGAAAGCCCCCCCCAAATATTTTGTGGATCAAAAAGGTTAAGAGAGCTTATAGATATACTGTTTTTAAATTCTTTGAAAAAAGCCTGTATATATTTAATTTTTATGGTATAAGAAATATAAAAGCTAAAAATTGCTACAGAAGAGATTTTTATTTTCTAGTTTAAAATAATCATTGAAATATCTATAAGATATTTCTAAAATAGAATTAAAGAAATTAAGTTAGAAATATAGCAGTTTGAGTGCTGTTGTGTGAGGTAAGGTTCTTTTCATATATTCTGGAGCTGAGTAACCATCATCAAAAATTTTAGCTGGAGATTATGAATAGTACGTGAGTTTTTTGAGATATTGCTAGTAGATATTTTTATTTAGAAACCAACATTTTCAAGGGGTCCTAAAGGTCTAAAAGGTTTTATGGGGATCCAAATGGCTGTGAAGGCGGATAACTCAAGGATTTCAATCAAGATACATAGATTTATATATTATGATTTATTACTCAATAAAAAAGTATGAAGGATTTCTTTTTATCACTTTTTAATTTCAGAATTACACAATTTTAAATACTAAAGAAACAGAGGTAGTAATAAAAATGATATTTGATTGTTTGATAAGAAAATTTTAAGTGGTAAGGAATAAAGAAAACAGCACAAAATGGAAGGCCTTTTATAGGCAAAAAGTATAGAGAGAACAGGGAGTTAACAAGCCTACATACAGGAGTGTGAGAGGAAAACTTTTCCAAAATAAGAAATTTAAAATAACAAAAGTTCTCTATAAAGATGTGTCAATAAAATATATTTTACTATATATATCAAATTTTTTGATATATTGTAAAGTTTACTTAAAATGTCACACTTAGTATAAAATAGTTTGAATTTAATTTTTTTATTAATAGATTTTTGAATTTTTAGATAAAAGAAAATTGAGTTCATAAAATTTAGTATTAATATATTTTTATTTCTCTTCCAACCTGCCATTGAGCACAGTGTTAGGGAATGAAAATATGAGGGACATTATTATTAATTTTAAATATTTACTTAATTTACTTATTGTAATTTGTTAATTTATTACAAGAAATAATAAAGTAAATATAAAATAATTAATAATAAAATAAGAATTAGAAAGTTGTGGCTTCATCCCAGTAAATAATTAATTATTTTACTGGGTAAGTCTAGTAGCCTGGCTGACACTTTCTCATTCTAAAGAAAATTGAAAAAAATGCTATGATTTTTCTATCTATAAATTTCTTTAGTAGAGCAGGAAGGTTAGATATCTCTTTCTCAGGTATCCAAGAATCATATTCAGAAGATTTATTCTTGAATCTCAATAATTATTCAGTACCTTTTTCAGCAGTAATTATTCTGTCATTAAGAATCTTATCAATTTCTTCTGTCTCAGTGATTTCAACAGGGGCCTTCATTGGTCTTCCCCTCCTTTTGGGAAATAAATCACTTTTGGATGTGTAAGGTTTAAGAAGACATATTAAAAAAACAGGATGTTTCCTGTAATATGGAGATTACAGGATAACTTCAACTGCATTATCACCAACCATTCTTCTGATAACAAATGGACCTAGAAATGGGTCTTTTAATTTGTTATTACCTTTTGAATTGAAATGGACTGTAGAAATAATTACTTCATCACCCTTTTTAAAAGTGTATTCTTTATAGGATTTGACCCACCTCTTCTTCTCATATTCAAAAGCTTTTTCAATACATTTTTGAGCATGACTTCTGCAAAGTTATTTCATTTGGAGAAACAATTTTACACCAGGATGTATATCCAATTTAGGTATTTTATTATTGAGAATTTGGGCAGGATTATTTGGAACATATCTAAGCCAGAGCTCAAAAGTCTTTCTCTGAGTAACAGAATGAACAGTACTATTATAAGCAAATTCCAAACCAGGGAGTAAGGTGATTCAATTATGAGTGAGCCTGTCATTGTCTCTGTACTTAATGCCAAAGATACAATTCCTTCTTATCATGTCCTCTAAAGTCTGAATCATTCTTTCAGATAATCCATCAGTCTGGGGGTGATGGGCAGTAGAAAGCTTAAGATCACAACCACAAAAATCAATAAGAGACATCCAAAATTCAGAAGTAAATTTAGGGTCTCTATCAGAGATTATGGCCTTTGGAAAACTAGCAGTATTAAACATATGAGACCACCACAAGGTAGCTAATTCTTTAGTGGAAAAATACTTGTGAGTAGGTATAAATTTACACATTTTTGTGAATCTGTCCACAATAACCCAGCAAGAGTTATAGCTGTCTTTCCCAGCAATGAACAATCTGGTTACAAAGTTCATGTTTATTATTTGCCATGGTGCATCAGGATCTTCAATATGTTGCATTGATCCAGCTCTTTTACCAGTTAATCTTATTGATTTCTGGAAGAATCACATGATTCAACATATATTTTGGTGTCTTCAGACATATTAACCCACCAAGCAGTGTTCTTAATTCTGATCATTGTTTTTTCAAGACAAAATGTCCAGCAAATATTTCATTATGAAAAAATTTCAAGATGATCTCCTTCATAGAAGGAGGAAGAAAAATAAACTTACTCAACTTTCTGCTATAACAGAGGTAGCCTTCATCAATTGAAAATTTACCTTTTTCCGAAGCAGTCTGGTACTTTGATGGGAGGGTTTTAATTAATGCTTGTATAGAAACATTCTTTGGATCGTTTAATATAGTAAATATTTTATTTAATTCAGTTTCTTTGTCATATGAATCCAGAAATATCTGTAATAGCTCTTCCTCCATATCAACAGCATATATCCCATGAGTGTGAACTATTTAATCCTCAGGATCATCTGCAGGATTAGATTCATCATTTGGTAAAGGTAACCTTGATAACATATCCACATTTGATTGAGCAATTCCAGCCTTATGAATTATTGTCATCCTCCCTCTGTATTCCTGAAAATCTAACTGCCATCTGAACATATGTCTGTTAGGTGTCTTCAAGTACAAGAGGCATTTGAGTGCCCTGCAGTCAGTGACAAGTTCAACTTTCTGGTCATCCAGATAATAATGTAGCTTTTCTAGAGCTCACACTACTGCTGAAAACTCTAGTTTTGTGGCACCATATTTCAATTCACTATATCTCAAGGTTCTTGAAATATAACAAATTACTACTTATGATACTTTATCATTCATAACTTGTTTTGATGTAGAGCAGCACCAAGGCCAATAAGACTGGCATCACTGTATAAAACAAATGTTTAATTAATTTTGGGTAATGCAAGTATTGTTGCTGAAATCAAACAATGTTTCATAGTGTCAAAAGCTCTTTCTCTTTCACTCTTTCAGACAAAAGCAACATATTTCCTAGTTAATTGGGTAAGGGGTAATTCTATGAACTGGTAATTTTTAATATACTGTCTATAGTATCCACACATTCCCCAAAAACTTTGGAACTCTTTCACTGTTGTAGTAGCTTCTAACTGTTGTATGGCTGCCACTTTTTTCTGGTCAACACATATCTGTAAGCCTGAGCCAACATGACCAAGCACTTTCAATGAATGAAACCCAAATTTCCATTTTTTAAGGCAAGTGTCATATTTATCTCATCCATCTTATGGAAAACTTTACACAGGTGGTTAAGATGGTCCTCAAATGTTTTATAGAATATGATGATATCATCAATTTAAACCATCAGCCATCCTACAATTATATTTTAATGGAATGTGTTATCCATAACCTTTTGAAAAACTGAAGCGGAATTTTGGGGCCAAATGGAATCCTAACATACTTATAAATACCCATATTAGTAGAAATAATCAGAAAATTCTGGGAATTCTTCTCAACAGGTAACTAGTGATATCCTTTATTACCATCTAAACAGCTAATATATTTAGCACCTAGTAAGGTAGCATGTATAGAGCTAATTCTGGGTAAAGGATAAATATCATCCACAGTATAAGTACCCAATGCTCTATAATCACCACATAACCTGGCTTTATCCTTCTCATAAGATAATAACACAGGTGAGATAAAACAATGTTTATGTCTTTTGAATACCTTTTCAATAATATTCATTTTCAAAAGGGTAGAGATATTGTCTTCAATATCTTTTCTCTTTGTAGGAGAAGCAGGATAATGCTTCTTCTTTAAACTAGGTGGTATTCCAGTCAATGGGCAAGATAATTAGAGTTTCATTTCCTCTTTTACCAATCCTAATTCATGTGACCCATGAGAAAAGGCCATAGGAAAATATTTTATCAACTGAATGATGGAATCTTTTTCCTCACCAGAAATTATTTCACCAAAAGAAGTTGTGTCAATTTCAGACAGAAGGGAAGGCATTTCTTTTTTAGATCTTCCTTTATATTGAAATACAGAATGACATATGTTCAATACTGGTGTTAATAATTTTTTGATGGAAGAAATTCTAAATTTTCTCTTCCTATTCAACCCTATGGTGAAGCATTGGTTTGAGGGAGCCAATTTAATGCCATATTTGGTTAAAATTTCATTTCCCAAAATGAACCAACTATTTAAATTATCATTTTTCATAACTATGAAGTCACACATAGCTCTTACAAAGCCATGTTAAAATTTAAAAAATACTATAGCTTTGTATTTACCAATGGGGGACAAACAGAGCCATAAACTTTCCAATTTTCAGAAATGATAGGCATAATTTTTGATTTATAATCCTGATCCACTGAAGCAAGTGCTCTTTCAGATACTACACTTCCTCCATCTTCAGAATCTAAAACAACCTCAATTTTATTTCCATTAATCAAGACTGGAGCCTTGAGAGGAGCAGTAATTATTGAGCTGTCTTCAAGATTTCTTATGATCTCAGCATCTTCTACTGTAGATAAATCATCATTCTCAATTTCAATAGTTTCAAATAATTAATATCTTCTTCCAGAATTAAAATTTCTTGGTGAGATTTATAAGAAATATTTCTGGCACAATCACTTGAAGTATCATCCATTGCAGCTGTGTCATCAGCATGTTCTTCTGTTTTTTCAACAAGATTTATCTTCTTGTAACAGAAATGGCCTTTTTGCTAAGGCTTTCTCCATTTAAAGCATGTGTTTGTTTCATACTTTTAAGGTGCAAAAGGGGCAGAAGGTTTACCAACCTTTTCAGGAGTTTTCTGTTGGTAATTGTAGTTCTTCTTCAAGGAAGATCTAGGAATGAACCTTCTAGAATCATACTTGTTATATAAAAGAATCTCATTAAAAGTATTAATAAAAGAAGAAGCTTATCTTGAGAACTCAGTCCTAGCAACTATTAAGTATTTCAAAGACATGTGCAATTTATAGAGGATCCTTTCCTTCCATAAATCAAAATAAATTGTTGGGTCCATATCCCTCAGGATCTTTACAAGTCTCATCAGGAACACATTAAGCTTTTCTACAGAAGAAGAGCTATATCTAGCTTCCTCATACTGCCTTTGTTGGACTACCCTAAACTTGGAACCACCAAACTGTGCTTTAATAAATTTCTTCCAATCTTCCTAGGAGTAGTCATTTTTATCCAAAAGGTCAGATTCATACCACATTAGGGAAACATTAGAAAATAAAGAAATAAATTTAGACACCATTCCTTCATCTGGCATTTTATAAGAACTCAAAAGTTTATTAATTCTGCATATAAATTTCTGCAAATCAGAGGAAGAATCACCATCAAATGTTGGGTATTGGTCAAGTTTTGGCCAATTATTTTTATTTGAGGCAATCTTCTGTTACCAAATGGTTTCTGTATAAGAGGAAGATTTAATTTTTTTAACTGGGCAGTAATTTCATGGTTTAACCCTTCTGTAGATGGACAAGGTGCATCATCAAATTTTGATAGAAACTCAGGAACATCTACAGGAATTTATGGCACAAATTTTACATTAGATGAGTTAGGCACAGGTACAATTGGAGTATCTTGTGCAACAGATTCTTTCAAAAAAGTGACAGAAATCTTTTGGCCATTTAACAATGAGTTCAATTGTTCTTCAATTTTTTTCAGTCTAGTTTTCACTCTTGGAATACTGGATACTGTCTCATTGATAGTTGCAAAAGATAATTGATTCTTGTTTTTCAGAAAATGAGTAATTGTCACGCACCACATGACACTCGAGGCAAAAACAGCTCATTAAATCAATAATACAGAGGTTTAAATCCATACTTAAAGCGCAGAAAGCAATTCTACATAGCAACTGCGACTTTCCTTTGTGTACTCACTATTCAACCGCGCTAGTCTAAACTCTAAATCTAAATTAGTCAATCTTTCAATAGTGTGTCTCAGTCTTTTCCTCAATAAGCAACGCACAGCACAATAGTCAATGTAATAGTAAACTAAAAGGTTTATTAAATGTCTGTGAATTATTAAAAGGGGTAGTGAGAATGGACGGAATGGTTAGTGGAGGATTTAAGGGTTGACAGATGTTAGTGAGGAGGGTCCAGGTGTAAAGGGTGTATTTTTTAATGGTCTGTGGTGTGCAGAATAGTGGATGGGTATGAGGTCAATGCGAGGAGGAGTAAAGGATATAAAAGGGGTTGGGTTTTGGTTCGACTTTCTTTAGAATAAAATTATAAAACATATATATAGTTAATAGTGGTAAAACTTTAGGTTAAATCATTATTATTTTATCTTTCCTTATTTCCTCAGTAATCATTTCTAAATCCTTAATCTTTGATTATTGAGTTTCCAACCCTTTGTGATATCTTAAGAAATTTAATATTACCTTTAAATTATATTAGAATTCTTCTCAAACATATCTCAAAGCAGTAGCTCTTCCTTTGAGTCATCTTCGAATCACTTCCTCCAACATTTCCTCTGTGCATCGAAGAAGTTTCTAAATCCTCCCTCCATCTCACTTCCAGGAACACTCTCAACCTTGTGCGTAGGCTGTCTGGTGAAAGTATAATTTAATTCTCCGTAGTTCTTATTCTTTGCACTACTACATCCCTTTTCAGGTGTTTTCTTAATTCTTAAAATGGCACCTGTTCAACGCACTCTTCCTACAGGCACTACTACTAGAGCTTGCGCCAGAGGCAGGCCAACAGCTACACGGCCTGTTTCACGCACTCACTTCTTGGAACTTCTCCACCTTAGGGAACGGGTACATTCCATCCAATCTTTGGAAGACATCCCTCAGGATTTTGATGATTCTAGCGAGGAAGAAGAAGGAGAGGATACGATGCATGAGGCACCATCCACCCCTGCTACTCACCCTTCTGAACCTGGACCATCTAATTTGCTGGAGGACTTCATGAGACTTTTCATGAAAACCCTCTCCAATTCAACGTCTTTGGTGGGATCTAAATTCAAAACTCCTTCCATGAAATCTCCTGATAAATTTGATGGAGAACATCTAGACAGATTGCAGCCCTTCTTGCAAACCTGCAAGCTCCTGTTCCATAATGTCCGATCAAAGGTTGTTTACGCTTCTTCATTCCTAGCCGAAAAAGCAGCAAGATGGTTCGAATTTTGTCTTCTCATGCTCTCTTTGACAGAAATCCACTTACTTATTAATAACTAAGAAAGTTCAAAGACCAACTCTTCACGTTGTTCGGTGACCCTAATGAAACTGACAATGCAGAAATTGAACTTGATTTTCTTCGCATGAGTGATAATGGTAAAGCCTCTGAATACAACTCAAACTTCAGAGCACTTCAAACTCGAGTAGGTTGGAATGATGCTGCCCTCAAGTATCATTTCAAAAAAGGACTTCCTTCAAGGATTCTGGATCAGTTAAATCTTCATGGTCAGAAGATGACTACTTTAACGGATTTAATGGATCCAACCCTCAAACTCAACAGCATTTACCAAGGACAACTACAACATCCTTGATACGCCAGCAAATCTCAAGGCCTAAATTTTAAATCAGGACCTTCTTCACACCCACGGACAACTCAATCCTCCTTGATTCAATCCAAACCCAATAAGGGAAAGGACAAACCTTGACCTAAAAGCTCAACCCCACAAGATATCAGCAAAGTACTAGATCCTAAAGGGGAACTTAAAGAAGCTGAGAGGAAGAGACAAGCGGATAATGGGTTATGTATGTATTGTGGGGGTAAGCACAAGCTGGAAGATTGTGTAAAGTTGAAGGAAAGAGAAGGTACTAGTTTGAAGTCAAAAAACTAGTATATAGTTTACTTGTGTGCAAAGCAAACTATCTTATCTCTCCCAGTGCATAGAACCTTCATGTCTTAAGGACTGGAGTTGCCTTAAACCGCTTGAGATTCATTCTTTTCAAGGAGGATATCCCCTTCAGTTGTCTTATAGACTCTGGAGCTTCAATTTCTTTTTTTAGTTTATCTTTTTCCAAGAAGTTACAACTGACATTTACAGATATTGACAAACTCCAATTTACTTGGTTGAATCAGAGGAACCCAAATATTGGGTAAGTAAGAAAGTTTTATGGGTTTTCAACTTTCCAAACTTCCCCCCCTTCAAGTGGGAATTGTCAGTCTTGGACGCCCCAACAATGGACGATACAATTCTTGGCCATGACTTTTTAACGCATTGGAATCCTGAAATTGATTGGTCCCGGGGATTGATCACCCCACGCACTAAGTATATTTCTGATTCTTCAATGCAGGTGAATAGGGAGTTAAACAACCCGTCTGAAAATGTCCTGCTAGAGGACAAATCTCTTCCAGATGACTTGAAATTATCTGATCTTTCTCTAAATGAGCAATTGGCTAACCCTTCTAGCTCGATCACTTCACTCAAAGAGGATTTAAATTGCCTCGAAGTAATCGAATTATGCTCTCTCAATTCTGGTCTTCCCTTGACAGATTCTCTTGAAGATGATGAGGATGACCAAATCAACGTTGAAGCCATTAAATCAACTCTACCAGAAATCTATCATGATTTCCTCAATGTTTTCTCAATCCAGAAGGCCGATAAGTTACCACCTCATCAACCCTACGACCATCAAATAGAGTTAATAGGTCCAGTACCTCCGGCAGGTCCTGTCTATTCTTTGTTGAAGGACAAATCTCAAGTGCTTCGAGAATAAATTGCAGAAAATGTAGCCAAAGGTTTCATCAGAGCCAGTAAATCTCCAACGGGCTCCCCTGTTCTTTTTGTAAAGAAAAAAGATGGTAGCCTTAGGTTGTGTGTTGACTATAGAAATCTCAACACAGTTACAAAGAAGAATGCATATCCTGTTCCTCCTATGTCATTGCTTCTTACCCTTTTCAATGGTTCTAATTTCTTTTCTGAAATTGATCTTAGAGGCTCTTACAATCTTATTTGCATTGCGGAAGGTCATGAACCACTGACTGCAATGCGCACTAGATTTGGTAGTTTTGAATATTTAGTTATGCCTTTTGGATTGTGCAACGCACCATTGACTTTTCAAACTTTTGTCAATGACATCTTTCAAGATGTTGTCAAAAAATTTGTTGTTGTCTACTTAGATGATATTTTAATTTTCTCGAAGACACTGGATGAGCATATTCATCATGTTCAACAGGTTCTAAATTGACTTCGAGATCAAAGTCTCTACGCCAAGCACAATAAATGTGAATTCCATCTTAAATAAATCAATTTTTTGCGTTTTACATTATCTACTGATGGTTTAGTCATGGACAACAAAAAGGTCCAAAAAGTCCTGGAATTGCCTGATCCCAAAACCGTTAAATCACTCCAAGGATTTTTGGGTTTTGCAAATTTCTATAGAAGATTTATTAAAGATTACTCTAAAAATATTTCCAATCTTACTTCTCTTCTTAGAAAAGATATTCCTTTTGTTTTTACTTCTACAGCACGAAAGGAATTCAAAGCATTGAAGACTGCATTTACCACAGCTCCAATTCTTCAACACTTTGATCCTTCTGCTTTGACAATAATCGAGACAGATGCGAGCAATTATGCTATCGCAGGGGTCATTTCTCAATTAAATCCTGAAACAAAATTGTTTCACCCTGTTGCTTTTGAGTCACGCAAACTCATTGCAGCAGAATTAAATTATGAAATTCATGACACAGAGCTTTTAGCTATTATTCATTGTCTTAAAAAATAACGCTCTTTTCTTCTCAGCCTAGATAGTCCTTTTCAAATTCTAACTGACCATAATGCTATGAAATACTTTATGTCTTCCAAAGTGTTAACCAGGCGTCAAGCCAGGTGGGCTGAATTTCTGTCTGAATTTCCTTTTTCTATTTCCTATTGCCCAGGTAAGAACTGCATTGTCCCAGATATTTTGTCACGTCGGGACGACACATTTGCTGACAAGAACCCAGAAAATGTGAAATAAATTTTCAATGAATCAATGTTAACAACTCATCAACTTAATTTGATGACAATTCAATCTTTTCAAAATCCACTATTCAACATCCTTGAAGCTCAGTCAAAGGACAATTATTGTTTAGGGTTAAAAGACAAAATACTCTTGAAGCAAGGGGCCAAAGGATTTAGTATTTAATCAGGTCTATTAGTTTTTGAAGGTAGAGTATTCATACCTGACAACAATGAAATAAAATTATGAATTTTCAACAGTCAACATGATTCTCTGTTAGCTGGTCATTTTGGGGTTGATAAAACCTACCAGTTAATAGCGAGGGATTTCTTCTGGCCAGGAATGACCAGAGAAATTAAGGCCTATATAAGAGCTTGTTACAAATGTAATAGGAATAAGGCTCCCCGTCACTGGAAGCATGGGTTGCTTCAACCACTTCCTATTCCCTCTAAATCTTGGGAATCTTTATCGATGGATTTCATTTCTCAACTTCCTCTTTCTAATAATTTTGATGCTATATTAGTAATAGTAGATAGATTTTCAAAGATGTCTATTTTTATAAAAACCACTACTACTGCTACAGCAGAATATTTGTCAAAATTGTTTCTAGAATATGTGTTTTCCAAACATGGCTTACCTAATGATATTATTTCAGATAGAGGCTCATTGTTTGTATCCACATTCTGGACTCAACTGTGTCAACAACTTAATATCACGAGGAATCTCTCCACGGCCTATCATCCTGAAACCAATGGCCAAACGGAAAGGGTCAATCAAATCCTTGAACAATACCTTCAAATTTATGTCAGTTAACAACAAGACAATTGGACCACATGGTTACCATAGGCCAAATTTGCTTATAATAACTTGACTCATTCTTCGACACAACAATCTCCTTTCAAAACTGTTTATGGAAGACATCCTCGATTCAACTCAATCCATGTAGGAACTAGTCATCCTGCTGAACATTATCTTCAAACCATATCACGACTCCAAGAGGAACTTAAATCAAATTTGGAATTAGTGATTTGAAGGTACAAGGAACAGGCCGACAAACATTGAAAATCTGCTCCTTCTTTTAAACCAGGCGACAAAGTGTGGCTCAATGCATGAAACATTTGAACAACTTGACCATCAAAGAAACTGGCTGAAAAATGCTTGGGACCATTTGAAATCAACTCTGAAGTCTCTAAAACTGCACTTTGACTCAAGCTACCTCCTAAATGGCAGGCTGTTCACCCTGTTTTCCACGTATCTCTCCTGGAACTGGCTCAAGAAACATACCCAGGCAGGAACCAACCTCCTCCGGAACCGGTTAAAGTAGAAGACCATCTAGAGTGGGAATTAAGCCGTATCCATGATCCAAGAATGCGCAAGGGGAAACTTCAATACCTCATGGAATGGGAAGGCTTCCTTGATGACTCAGACAAAACATCCTGGGAACCAGCCATCAATGTTTCTAACGCCCCTGAACTCCTAAAATCTTTTTATCTTAAATATCCTTTAAAACCAAAACCTTAGAACTCTCTTTTATTTTTTCTCTTCTTTTTCTTTTCTCTTTTTTTTTCTTAAAATTCTAAAACTTCTTCTCTTCTAAAATCCTTATTCTTTGTTTTCTTTTCTTCTTTCTTCTTTTTCTTTCAAAAGTTTTCAACCTTTTTTAAAATAAATTAAATTAAAATTAAATTAAATTAAATTAAAAAATAAAAATTAAATTAAATTAAAATAAAATAAAATAAAATAAAATAAACTAAAATTAAAATTAAATTAAAAATAAAATAAAATATATAAAAATAAAATAAAATAAACTAATAAAATTAAAATCTTAAAAAATCAATAAACTCCTTTAAATTTTCTTTTCTCTTTTCAAACTTTTTCTTCTTTCCCTTATTTCTTTTTTTTTGAACTATCAAAATTTTTCACCAACCCAATATGAAAATCTTTTTCAAACTTCACTTCAACCTTTAAATCTCTCTTTTAAAATTCTTCAAACAAATTACTTCTTTCTTTCAAATTCTTTTTAAAATATTATTTCTTCTCTTCTTTTTCTTCTTTCTTTTCAAATAACTAAAATTCCTCAAAACTTCAATAAATAAACTTTCACAAATAAAAATTTTTTCTTTCATTAAATTTTCATTTCAAAAAAAATTATTTCAATCAACTATTTCTTTTTTCTTACTTAAATTATTTCTTTTTAAAATATAAACTAAAATTCCTTCAATTAAATATTCTTTCTTTTCTTCTTTCAAAACTTAAAACAAAATTTTATTCAAATTTTTTTTCTTTCTTCTTTTTTTCTTTTTCTCTAAAAATCTTATAAAATAAATATTAAAATTTTAATTAAGACAACAAAATAAAAATAAATAAATAAATACACAAATTGCTTTCTACTTTTTTTCCTTCCCTTTTTCTTTCTTTTCTTTTTCCTTCCATTTTAAATTTTCTCCTTAATTTTCTCTCGAACCAATCCCTTCATCTTCTCCAAAACCACCCTTATTTCCTTCCTACATTTCTCAAAAACCTCTTCCTCTCCTACTGGTACCACTTCCCCAATTTCCAGTAATTCTTTGGCCATGTCAAAGGAGGCAGCATTGACAATCTTATTGACTTCACCGCTTAACTCTTCGATGAATCAAGTTTGTTGACCTTGGAGAGGTTTCTTTGACCATACCTGGTCGAGAGTCTCTTCGTTGTCCTCCCTCCAATCTACCACTGGTTGATCTGCCTCAACTTGCAGCAATGGTGCAGCTTCCGCAATCAGAACTTCTGCAATGACATCTGAATTCTAAAACAAGATCATCAGTAACAAAATTTTTAAAAAACAACAGAAGAATGGACTTACTTCCAATAATGGGTAAGCTTCTAGAAATAACTTTGATGTGACTTCCACCATCACTTCTTTCTCTTCTTTGTCATCTTCAATGACTATCCACCTTAAGATGGGGACTTCCTCCTCATCTTCCTCCACCAATTCATCCACCTCCTCTTCCACCCTTCTTTTTGTACCCATGGCTTGGGTTACCAAGGTCGCCATGGTGTCCTTGGCTTCCTCCTCAATTGCTTCTGATTGATCATCACCAATCGACACATCCCATATATCTTTGACCACTTCTTTGGTCTTTGGTATTACCCAATATTTGGTCTTGGTAAACCTTCGTTCAATGTCAGAGTTTTTAGCTAGAGCATTGCACGCCAACCATCTCCATCGACAAAACTCGCATTTCTGGCGAGGACCTTGAGTAGCCGTGCTTTCAACACAGAAGTATTCCATTGTTTCACAAGCCGTGCATGCTTGGGAGTACTGTCGAGTAACGAGCCCACCATCTGCTTTGGGGTGAGGAGGTGTGGGAGCTGGAGTTGGAAAAGCTGACATAATAATAATAAGCAAGAATTAAATAAAGGGAAAATAGTGTGGGAAGTATATGTCTCACGCTCAACGGAGCTTGTATTTTTATACGCAAGAATCTTTCACGCGCCACGTGACACTCGAGGCAAAAACAGCTCATTAAATCAATAATACAGAGGTTTAAATACATACTTGAAGGTCAGAAAGCAATTCTACATAGCAACTGCAATTTTCCTTTGTGTACTCACTATTCAACCACACTAGTCTAAACTCTAAATCTAAATTAGTCAATCTCTCAATAGTGTGTCTCAGTCTATTCCTCAATAAGCAACGCACAGCGCAATAGTCAATGTAATAGTACACTAAAAGGTTTATTAAATGTCTGTGAATTGTTAATAGGGGTAGTGAGCATGGATGGAATGGTTAGTGGAGGATTTAAGGGTTGACGGATGTTAGTGAGGAGGGTCCAGGTGTAACGGGTGTATTTTTTAATGGTCTGTGGTGTGCAGAATAGTGGATGGGTATGAGGTCAATGCGAGGAGGAGTAAAGGATATAAAAGGGGTTGGGTTTTGGTTCGACTTTCTTTAGAATTAAATTATAAAACATATATATAGTTAATAGTGGTAAAACTTTAGGTTAAATCATTATTATTTTATCTTTCCTTATTTCTTCAGTAATCATTTCTAAATCCTTAATCTTTGATTATTGAGTTTCCAACCCTTTGAGATATCTTAAGAAATTTAATATTACCTTTAAATTATATTAGAATTCTTCTCAAACATATCTTGAAGCAGTAGCTCTTCCTTTGAGCCATCTTCGAATCACTTCCTCGAACATTTCCTCTGTGCATCGAAGAAGTTTCTAAATCCTCCCTCCATCTCACTTCCAGGAACACTCTCAACCTTGTGCGTAGGTCATCTGGTGACAGTTATGTTCACTTAGTGTTTTCAAGTTCAAATTATGTCCCTCTAGTTTTTGGAAAAAGATAGACACAGTGTCTTGGAACCTGGGTAAATCATTCTTTATATTTAGCCACAAACAAATTTCTTCTCATGAGTTACTTTGTAATTATATAAATCATTAGAAACCCTCAGCAATTCACTTCACACTTATTGGTAACCTTTTTTCAGCTAATAAGCTATTAACTTTTTGAGTCAATTGGAGGTTATTCATTATATGATTTTTTTTGGTAATAATATCTCACAAATATTCATCATAAATAGTAGCTACATCAGGAGTAATTCTTAATAGGGAAAGAGAGTAATTTTCCAGACTCTAAGAAACTTTGGTATCAAATTTTTCATCTATAATGGCCATATCAGGGTTAATCATTTATTAGCAATTAATACTAGAGGAGTAGCTACATCAGAATATTGTGTAATATGTCTCCTTGAGCAAGCCTTTGCTGTTATGAAGGTATCATCTTCCCGTCCAGAATTACCTGAAGGAACTGAATCAGTAACAAGAATGGGTACTTGAGATTCAATAGAGTGGCTTACAATGGCTTTGAAAAAATTTGGAGTTGATTTTTTTTTCCTTTTCCTTCCTCCTTGGTAGGGGTGAGGAGAGGTTGGGTTAAATTTTTGGGGTCTGGATGGACCTGCCTGAGTTGCTTGTTGCATGTGTTGAGCTTGGAGGGAGTCCCACTGGGTTTTTAGCCAGTCCCGATTCCATTTTGAGACTTCCACCTTTTCCTGTGGTTGAGGATCCAACTGTGGAAGGGTTTTTACTGCTGGAGGAGGTTTCCTCTTCTCTTGAAGAAAGGTTTCTAAATTTCTTACCTTTTCCTCTAGCATTTCTAACTTTGATTTTAATTTCAGGATTTTTGCTTTCAACTCCTTGATGTGAATTGAGAGGTTGTTGACTTGCTTCTTCTAGGGCATATTTTTATTTTTAAGCCTCTTGGAAGCTCTTTTGGGGGGCTCAATGGGAGCTTTTGATCCAGAGAAGTCTTTTCCACTTTTATTTCTACTTTTTTCATTTCCACATCCTGATTGTTCCAATAATTGATTAATTTGAGCAAGTTTGGTAGTCAAAGGAGAGCTTACAGAAGTCTCCTCATAATAAATTAAGTCCAGTTCTTCTTCAAGGGTAGCAGAAGCACTTTGATAAGTCATTTTGAATATAACTTAAACTGAGAGAAAAGAAATATTAATATTTAATCAGTTATTATTTAACTGTTTGAAAAAAAATAAGACATAAAATAAAAAATATTTTAAGTATATGATGAATTATCTGGATTTTAAATCAACTGTAATAATGAAAATATAATATTTATCACAACAAAATCAACTGAAGATTATTACAATCATTTAATAATTAACTAAGATATTTATATTTTATAACCAGGATTTAAAATAAATCAACTTAAATAATAAAATAATTTATTAATTATCAGTACAAAGAGTCAACTAGAATAACTAACACAATTCTCAATTAATTACTAATATATATTGATATATATATATCAGGACTTACTTTCAACTGAAATAATTTAATAAAATTTATTTATTTAATATATATATTTATTACTTTGCTGCCAGGACAAATTGTCAACTGAAATAATTTTTAAAAAAATAATATAAATTATTAAAAAAAATTATTCCTTCTAGGACTAAGAACAACATTTCTATATCTTGGTCAACTAGGAAAAAAAATTATTATATTCCAGACACCTCCCCCTGTAATGTGAGCAAATTAATTCCACTACAGAGTGCTGAGTAAAAATGATATATGTGAATTTTGAAAAATGGATAGTAAGACCTACCAATAGTAACCAGTATAGTCACCACAAATATATAGGACAATTTCCACTATATAAACCTAAAATTTGGAGCAAGGTTCAATTAAAAGTTGTGGCAAAAAATATAAGTTGTGTGCCTGATGATATTTGTCATTTTCATTTGTCCACCAGAGCTTATTGTTCCTCCTAGTCAAAGGTCCCTCAGTTGCCGGAATCAAGATAATGGTGTGTCGACAACAATTTTGAAGTGCTCCAAACTTTCAAAGGGTTCCTAATGGTCTAGAAGGTTTTATGGCTGTCCAAATGGTGGTGAAGGTGGATAACTCAAGGATTTCAATCAAGGTACTTAGATTTTATCTATTATGATTTATTGCTTAATAAAAAGGTATGAAGAATTTTTATTATTACTTTGTAATTTCAGAATTACACAATTGTAAATACTAAAGCAACAGAAGTAGTAATAAAAATGATATTTGATTGTTTAATAATAAAATTGTAAGTAGTATGGAATGAAGAAAACGGCACAAAATAGAAGGCCTTTTATAGGAAAAAAGTAAAGAGAGCACATGGAGTTAACAAGCCTACATACAGGAGTGTTATAGAAAAACTTTTCAAAAATAAGAAATTGAAAATAAAAAAAGTGTTCTATAAATATGTGTCAATAAAATATATTTTACTATATATATCAATTTATTTGATATATTTTAAAGTTTACTTAAAATTTCACACTTAGTATAAAATAATTTGAATTAAATTTTTGTATTAAAAGAATTTTAACTTTTGAAATAAAAGAAATTCAAATTCTTAAAATTTAGTATTAATATATTTTTATTTCTCTTCCAGCCTGTCATCGAGCACGGTGTTGGCAAATTAAAATATGAGGGACATTATTATTAATTTTAAACATTTACTAAATTTACTTATTGTAATTAGTTAATTTATTAAAAGTATTAATAAAGTAAATATAATATAATCAATAATAAAATAAGAATTAAAAAGGTGTGGCTTCATCCCAGTAAATAATAAATTATTTTACTGTGTAAGTCTAGTAGTGTGGTGACAAACATGGACTTCAAAAAAAGGATTGAAATTACATGTAACCACAGTTCAGGAGAAAAGGTTAAAAAATTAAAAGTTTAAAAGGTGTGAAATTTCTCCATTTTTTCTGTTTTAGAAAATTTGCTCCTATGGCAACACATGGAGGGGTGCAAACATGTGTTCTCATTATAAGAAATCCAAACTTTCAAAATGAAAGAATCAAAAAATGATTAATAGATTCCAGGAAAAAATTGATGTGGTGTACACCTTGTACCAGTCTCCTTAGCTCAGTGGTTAGAGTGACTAACATGGTATAAGTCGTCACAGGCTCAGCTCCTGTTGGTTAAAGTACCTTTTTCAAATCCTAATAGCATGTAAAATCATACTTCTAAGTTTGGGAGTTCAAAACAAAAAACACCACATTATTAAGCTAACTCACCAAACTTTACAAGCACTTCATCAAGCCCCAAAATAAAGGTCCTTAAGTTGATGTTAAGGAGTGATTGTAAAGATCTTTTTTTAATCATTCCACTTTTCAACTTGTTTTTCTGATGTTCTTCCATAATTCTTATTTAATTTTTCTGAGTTTGAAACAGGAAATCAGGGTAAGCAATATCACTACATAATATAGGGGGTTGACTTGCTAGCAAGTCCCCAACCTGAACTCAGATGGAACTCATACT
Organism: Hemileia vastatrix; assembly: GCA_030280995.1. Classification (NCBI taxonomy): domain Eukaryota; kingdom Fungi; phylum Basidiomycota; class Pucciniomycetes; order Pucciniales; family Zaghouaniaceae; genus Hemileia; species Hemileia vastatrix. The sequence continues at coordinate 29,854,691 of JASXTE010000001.1, read as the reverse complement.
GAACCCATACTCAACCCATGCTGAACTCTTCTTGAAAACCCACCTAAAACTGTTATTCTGAGTGGTGCTCATCCCTGATTGTATGGTTTCTTTGTCAAAAGCTCAATGTGTGTTCAATCTGTGGTGAGTTTTAGTCCAAGGGTGCAGACTTGCTAGCAAGTCCGCCCCCCATATTGTGTGGTGTATTTTTTCTTCAAGTCTATGTTATATTCCAAAAACTCCTAGCTATAGACATACTCACTCAATAATAAAGATAGAAAGTAAAAAAAAGGCTTTTCTTCACTATCTGTGGTGAATCTTTCACCAAGGTGATACATTTTTCATGAAGAAGGGCTCTTTTGGCCATGAGTTTTTTGTTTTTGGAAGTTATGTGTGACCAGATCTACATCTAGGTGTGCCCAATAATTGATATATTTGTGACCTAGATGGAGAAGCTTGGAAATGTGGTGGTAGACCACCTTCTGTGGTGTGGTAAAAGTTTTTTATCAAACCACTTTTGATGTATAGTAAGTTAAAGAAAGTTTCTGAAACATATATACATATTTTTGGTTTGTTACTTCTGGATATTGTCTTCTACTGAATCTATAATTCATTTTCAAGAAGAATCATACAAATTCAAAAAAAATTATTTCATAAATGAAGTCTAATATTGATTTCTAGGAGAAATGAAAGGTGGAAATTGGGTGTCCTTTTCTGGTGGGGGGACAGGAGGTCGGTCTCAGAATAATGGGAGGTATGTTGAGAAAAGTTGACTCATTGTGCAAATGGGCAGGGAGTGAGGGATACTTGACTTTAGAATGAGCAGTAAAATGTAAAGTATATTGATAAAATTTTATGAAATTTTCTGCTGCAATCATTTTGCTTGATTTTCCAAGCTAGCTTCCATATTTAGCACAAAAATTGATATTTAATAGTGAAGAAAAGTGGTGTTTTGAGTGACATTTTTTGAGTTTATGGTGGGGCCCTTATTAAAAATTATAAAAGGAGTTTATCTGTACAATTTTACATGATCTAATAGGTTATTCACCCAGAATTATCTGGCTAATCCCAAGGTTTCAGTAAGATAGTTTCCTAGTCTGCTTTTTTCATGGGGGTACACCTCACAACAGTTTCCTTAGCTTAGTTGTTATAGCAGCTAACATGTTATAAGTGACTATAGGTTTGACTCCTGCAGAGGACATTATCCATTTCAAACCATAATAAAAATGTGAAGGGACTTTCTTGAAAGTCCACAACCCTTCTTCAATGATTTGGGCATGGACTTGCATGCAAGTTCCCCCCCGTTTTTTCCTGGTTAAAATTGAAGGCATCCAAAGAATTCAAAGTAAAGTTACTCTAATTGTGTTGATTATACAGAGAATTTTTAGTAATGTGGTGGAAGGTGGTTAAAATTAATTGGGAGGATGGACAGGGAATAGTTTTTCTGGAAAGGCTAGTTGAAAGAGCTTTATCTGAATTGGTCATCTTTCTTGGTTTGGGTAAGTCAAAGGGTTGAGCTGGTGAGGGAGGAAGGTATGGCCAGAATGGGAAATGGGAAAGGAAAGTAAGCCTTTTCGGTTTCTAAGGTTGGGTAACCTGAGAGATAAAGATAGTGAAGAATAGAGGTTGGGCCAGGGTGATGGAGTAGGAAAAGCAACTGAGCCAATTTTTATTTCTTGGGTTGTGAATTCCAAGAGGTTTAGGGACTTGGGAAGGGAGGTGGGATCAGGAGGATAGGATAGGTATTATTCTGTAAGCTTTCTGGCTGATTCTGAACTATGAATAAGCTTACTTCACAAATAGGGTTTAGGAAGGACAAAAAGTGGACAATTTCATTGGTTTCTGTTGAAAATCAAGTCTAGAACACCTTTGTTTTATTTTGTAATGATACAAAAATTTGGAAGGAAAAACTAATTATAGTTTCACTATTCTGAGATTTTAAACAAGTTACCTAACCTCACAATCTTATTTAAACTTCACTGACACAAGAGAAAAAACATGGGCACCCGATAGCAGGTGCCAATCCCTATCTTTGACTTGAGTCAATTACAGCTCAGCTGTAATTCTTCTGGAAAGTCTGCACACTGAACAATGAGATCAGTAGCTTGTGCAACATCAAATCAGATTTACTCTTAAATCAAAACTGAATATAGGGATAGGCACCTATTAGAATAAGGTTACATTATTAGTTCTGTTCATTACTATGTTTACTAATCCTAGAATTAATTAATTTTACTTGTGTATTTACATTATTTATTTTCACACTTAACAATTACTTTCGTACCTGGTTCATCTCCTGTATGTCGCCTAACTTACTATATCAGGGAGAGCCATCAAAGCGTTTATTGGCATCTCTCTTGTTTCTCTTTTACTTCTTTATGTCCTCTGGAAAATTGACTTATTTTTGTTAAATTTTTTATTCTATTTTATTTTTCTACAGTTGTAGCGGCATATTTCTAAATCTTTTACTCATTTTATTGTTTGATTTCTCATATTCTGAATCAGGTTCCCATCGTTCCAGTCTAATAGCACCTGCTAGCAGGTGCCACTTGATTTTTTGCGGTGTGATGTTTTTATTTTTCAAAAATATGAAAAATATGAAAGAAAATACAATTGATTGTAAATAATGAATCATATTTAAAATTTTGATTTCCATATTGAGAATGTTGGTGCATGGATACCCATGCGTATTCTACTCAATTGAGCTGAGGGGAGACTCGCCTGCATCAGAAGGCCCGGGATTACAGTGTGGACAGACTATTACAAAAAATAAAATTCATATAAACCTGCAAGAACTGGACAGGAAAGATAAAATTGCTTTAAGGTAGGTACGCTTCAATACTTACTTACTGGCTGAGTGAGGTTCGCGCATTTGTAAGATTTACCATCACTTCCTTCGCATTCTATGAGGTTTGCGTCGAGACAATGATTAGCTACAGGCTATAAAAATCTGTCATTTTTGTTCATTTTTCACTCACGGAAGCCGATAGATTTCCTCAAAGTGTAGGCTGTGCAATTCTGCTGAGAAGGAGTAGCACTTTCATCTACCCTGCTAGTCCAATTGTGATTCTGTTCGTAAGGCTTACATCCATTCGCTTTGCCTGCGGGTAGTTTCCCTAGAATTGATTTGAAGAATGACAAAAATTAGAAGAGTCAGACGTTTGGACGAATCGCTTCCTCAGATTATTGAAATTGCTCACTAGGCTCTAGCCTGTCACATTTGAGGCAGGTATATGCCTTGGTGGCATTGTTACATTCTTTCACGTTACAAAAGATTTATCAATAACTTTTTTTGCCAATATAGTAATTTAGATGTGATAGGAACTCAAGATGACTTACGAAAAAGTCCGGCATGTTTGCTTTGAAAAAAGTTACTACATTTACCATCGAACCCGGTAGAATCTGAAGTAGTGAACAAAACTTCGAAACAAGAAATTATGATAAAAAATACGATTTTTCTCAAAGCGATCATCGCGCTTGAAGTGTATATAAAAAATGTGTAAAGTAACAGAAGTTGAATTGATTATTTATGGTTTTCCGCGGAATGTAGCGACCCAAGTACCGAGGGGTGAAGTAAGCACCTTTTTATATATTCCAGTAGCTGCCGGTAATTTCTAGAAGAACGAAAAAAACATGTCATGGCAGAACGTTTCTAACCCCAAGAATTAAAATTCGTGATTTAATGTGCACGTGAAAGCGTTTCATCCCTCCTTTTGTTGAAACTGCGTTTAAATGAAAACGCCAGAAGTGACAGAATTTAGTGAAACCACCCCATAGGAATGACGTACAGCTATATTAATAATACTTTGGGCACAGGTTCAAAGAGGGAGACCTTAAAGTGACCACCTTTTTGAAGTGCAGTGGCCGAACAAGTGTTCTGGCCACTTGTTATGGATGTTTGTTTTTTTTGTCTTTCTCTCTTACCGCCACTATCTCTTTGATACCCTCAAGACTCACTCAGGAGGCTCTTTCCTTTCACTCTTAAACCTGATAACTTTCTCTTACTCATATACATGCTTTTTTAGCAAACTTGATACTAACAAAAAAATTACTTTTTGGCCACTTTGGCTTATGTACAACGGTTCCCTTAAGTAACAAATGACCTTGCGCACATCAATGAAAGGCACAGAGCAAAAGAATAGCAATTAAAAAACCTTATCAACATTTTTGGAACCCATGCTTGATGTCTTTGATGAACTGTATCACAAAAATTGTCAAAATCTCCCCCCTAATTGACCATATGGTGAATTATTTTTTTCTATGCTTTTTTGTCTTTCTGGCTTTGAAAAAATTTTAAACTCATCGTTTGAAATCTAGAGCACTTTAAAACTCTGTTCAAATCATATTGGCTTCTATTATATAGATGGCTTTCACTCATTAATGGTCAGTGGCACTTTGATAGCTGCTGGTAAAAATGTCTTTTTATTCAATTTTGTTTTTGATGAATCATCTATATGAAGGGAAGCACTGGGGGCAAAATCGTGTCACGTTTGTGTTTTGGGTGTCAATGTCCCGCACTAAAATGTGACACACAGTGAGACCCCATATCTAGCATTTTTACAAGACCTCAAGTCCAGCAATAAAATGGGACACAGGGCGAGTCACCATGTCATGCTTTTTGTAAGACTCCAAGTCACGATTTGAGTGTGGGACATTGACACCCAAAATAAAAATGTGACACAATTTTGCCCATGATCCCTTGTGGTGTGGGCAAAAATGTGTCACATTTCAAGTTCAGGTGTCAATGTGCTGCACTAAACCATGACATATTGAGAGACCTTTTGTCACACTTTTTACAAGACATCAAGTCCTGCAAACAAAATGTGACAAGTCAAGGTCACCATGTCACACATTTTTGCAAGGCTCTATGTCATGTTTTGTGTGCAAGAATTTGACACCCAAGACACAAACATGGCATGGTTTTGCCCCTGGTGAAGGCTTTCATCTAGTTAATAGGGGGTATCAATGTTCAGGGATCCGCAATTAGGGATCAGGAATTTTTTTTGCCAGGATCAGACATTATTAATTGCTGATAATTCTTATCCACTAGCCCTGGGGCTAGTGGATAAGGATTGCATGATAATGCATTATTCCACCTCTTATACCCCAATTTCCATTCCTAATTCCTGATTCCAAACTCATCACATCCATGATTGATTTGTAAGCAAGTCACATGACATATAATTGAAGATGCCATCTTTAAGTGTCTCTTCACTCTATGCTACTTGATTTTGGTGGCAAACACATAACATTTTTTCTCATCCTTATGTGTCTCTTCACTCTACACTACTTAATTTTGGTGGCAAACACATAACATTTTTTTCTATCTACACACCCCACCTGCTCATTTGATGGTGAATTCCCACTTCACACTCATCACCTAAACCTTCTAGCAACAATAATAAAGCATCTCTCTACTAGGAAGCAACTTCACTCAGCTATGAAAGCTATCACTTTAACTTTAGCTGCTGACTCTGATTCTAACTCAGGTTTGGAAGACAATTTAGCTTATATGTCTTTTCAATGATCTTTATGAAGCAGAGGATCCCAAAACTGCACCAGCTCTACCCTCTCTTGAATCACAAAACATTCTTTCCACCAGAATTGGCTCTGTCATTATGCCAATCACCCTCCAACATTTTGAAACACAACCCTTTTAATTTTTTTTCATACTCTCCAGATTTTCAGCTTGTGTGCTTTATTCACTTGGTTTGCTGTTTTTGTTTTTTGCATATTCATTTTTATTTTGAATTCATTCTGAATGTCTCTTTTTTAAATGTCTCATTTGTTTTCATTCCCCAGCACAACATGAAATCACATATTTTCTGCAATAACATAATTTTTCACTGTTTCTTTTTTCATTCATCCCTCATATCCTATCCACCTCTTCTCAAACATCCCTACAACAATTTGGTTTTTTTTATTTTCTCATCTCATCTCTCCAGGTAAGTCATTTTGTTCATTTTTTTGATTTTTTGATTTCAAATTATGGGTTTTTTTTTCTTTTTTGTATCTATTTTTTTTTGTAAGTGGTTACTTTTGATTTTTATGGTAAAATTAGCCTTTTTTTTCTCCCCCTCTTTACTTTATTTTTTAGCTCTATCACCCTACTCTTCATCCCTCCTTGGAATGGTCATTATCCCCCCTTTCCTCTACTTCACTTTTTTTGGTTCCATGTCATTAAAACACACATTGCTCATTCTTTACGCATTTCACTTACTCCATATTTGATTTCCCCACAATTCCAACATCAATCTTTCTCACTCTATTTTTCCTACTTTTAAATCAAGGTGAGTTTCATCTCCTTTTTTTCATGCCTATATGATATCTCATTTCTTTTATAAAAATTTCATACCTAAATATATGTATGACTCTTATCTGGATAACAGTGAACTTATTAAACTTCTTTTGTTCTCATCTCCATTACCACTTTTCAAATTTTTGTAAAATTTTGAAAATCAGACTCAGTATTAGGGTTAGGTTTGTTTGAATCAAATTTTCTTTATACAGAAGATTCTCCTGAAGGCTACCTTTCATTTCCCACAAAAATTTTTTAATTTGGTTTAGTGGTTGCTGAGATATTGACGGTTAAAGTTGAGCCTTTTTTTCCAAATTTCACTTATCTTATTTTACGTTTTTATCTTGCATAGTTAGAGAATAAATATTCTGAAACTCTTATCTGATTATTTCCTAGGCTTTAATCTCCCTCTTTTTGGACTTTTCATCATCAATTTTTAAATTTTTGTGTAAATTTGAAAAGTAAAGTCAGAATTAGGGTTAGGTTTAATTTAATCAACTGTCCTTTTAGATGAAGATACTTCTGAAGCCTATCATTCATTTCCATCAAACCAATTTGAAATTGGTTAAGTGGTTTCTGAGATATTGATCTTTAAAGGTGAGCCTTTTTTTATAATTTCACTTTAATTTTTTCATAAAGCATATCATAATGTTTACATCATTCATTTATCCATCCAGATTCCTTCGATTATCTAGGCTTTTATCTACCTCTTGTTGGAATTTTCATCATCGGTTTTCAAGTTTCTGTGAAATTTTGAAAATAAGAGTCGGTATTAGGGATAGGTTTATTTGAATCTACTCTCCTTTTAGCTGAAGATATTTCTAAAACCTGTCTTTCATTTCCAGAAAAGCAACTAGAATTTAGTTCAGTGGTTTCTGAGATATTGAACTTTAGAGTTAAGCCTTTTTTCCCATTTTCATGTTTATTTATTTCATAATGCATAACATAATGTTTACATCATGCATTTATCCTTCCAGATTCCTCAAACTACCTTTTCCAGGCTAAGGTCAAGTAAAAAGATGTGAACTAGCTTGAATGGTCAGTGTCTAGAATATTTTAATGGTCCTATATGAATACTGTGGTACAAATCCAATAAGTATTAATATATAACTCAATATATGGGTCTCAATAATATAAATCTCACTAATTATATATATGGCTTACAATCTTATAGTTGTTAGAAAAATAGATTTAATGATTCAGATACTATTCAAAGACTTTATAAGTGCTATTGATATGTATTGTAATTGGCTTGGTTATATGGTTGAAATGTAATGATAAAGAATGTAGAAAACAAGACCAAAAACCCCTTCCTTTTATACACAATAACTTCCCCAATGAACCCCTTGATTTACCAGCTCTATACACAGTTAATGAAGCCTCATTCTATTTAATAGACATGTATAGAAACATACAGAGTGACCAGTAACATAATTATAATGGTATCACCTTCCAAAATCCTGTAGTAATAGGGATAATCCATCAAAAATAAAGAATAAGAAAAAAAGAGAGTATATGCATGTTATAAATTTAAATAAAAGACTAAAAAGGGAAAATTAAAACTAATTATTACTTAATAATAAGGGGGATTAACAGAAGAAATGTTGGGGCTAATAATTACATTATACTACATGAAATCCCCATTCAAAAATAACCAAAATTGACTGAGAAACCACTTAAAAACACAAAAATGGGTGTGAGATGTGGGGTAACTAAATGCAGTCCTTGGCAGGCGCTTGCACAGGTAAATCCTTGAATAATTTAGGCAAATTTAAAAGTGCTAGTGAATTAAAGTTCCAAGATTGAGGTTATTAATGAAATTAGTGCAGATAAAGAGGGTCAATGCATTTGTAATTAAGCTAGGACACTAAATAAGCACCTGTTGCCTATTTTAGCATGCTTCCCAACAGTGGGCATAGAATGTGGGATAATTATAGTGTGAAAAAGCTAACTCTGCTTAAAATGAAGCTATTCACATGGGAAAAATGCAGGCAGTATGTGGCCAGTACACAGAAGCCATTTCTGGCATAAAAAACACCAAATTTTAAAAAAGTTATTTTTATGCGTTTGAGTAGCCAAATCAATAGTCCTAACTAATACAAATTGATCTGTCAGAGCGCCTTTTTAATATTATTAAATTTATAGCACGTATAGTCATGTTTTAAGTGATTTAAAGCACATTTCTTGTTATTTACATAAAACTATGAAAACAACAGCTTAAAGTCTACTTAAAAATTATGTAGCCTTGTATTTAAGATTCTTAAGATTACCCTAAAGTATTACAACTTATTATTAAGTACATAAGTGTTATAAAAGGTGGATATATGCATGTATATAAGGTGATATAATGGCATATTTTGTATATTATCATAAATTTACTTATGTATACTATTTGTGTCAGCCTGAATATTCTCAGGACTGAGTAAAATTACTAACAAATTATGTTAAACATATGTAGCATACATGGGAACAATAAATAATTGCATAAAAAATTGATTTAATACAAATATATGCCATTATAAAGCATTATATACACGCATATATTCACCTTATTTAAGTCTTATGTACTTAATATTAAGTTAGAATATGTTAGGGTAACCTTAAAAACCTTAGTCATAAGCCTACATAATTTTTAAGTACACATAAAGCTAATTTTTCTATTATTTTATTGAAATAATTGATAAATGCGCTTATTATCACTAAAAGTTGGATATATGCGCTATAAATGTTAAGATAATAAAAATGCGCCTTGACAGATCAATTTGCCTTATTTGGAACAATTGATCTGGCTATTTAAAAGTGTAAAAATAACACTTTTCAAATTTGGTGATTTTTATGCCAGAAATGGCCTCTGTGCAGTGGCTACATACTGCCTGCATTTTTCCCGTGTGAATAGCTTCATTTTAAGCAAAGTTAGTATTTTTCACGCTAAAATTAACCCACATACATGCACTATATGTGGAAACACACTAAAATAGGCAAGGGACGCTTATTTAGTGTCTTAATTTAGTTTCAATGTGATTTAACCTTATTAAATGCACTAATTGCATTAGTTACATCAGTCTTGGTGCCCAATTATGCTACCACACTCAAAAACCGCCTATTTAGTCAAGGATTTACCCGTGGTTACGCCTGCCAAGAGTCTGCATACAGGGATCAGCCCTTACACACATTAAATTAGGTTTTTCAGTGGTTTCTCAGTCAATAATGCTTATTTTTGGACAGGGATTTCACATATAAATTTGTAATAATTAACTCTAAAATTTCTACTGTTAATCCCCCTTAATACTGTGTTATATTTAGTACCTTTTCTTTATTTTTAGTCTATTAAAAATAGATATTACACACATATACACTCTTTTTTGGGTTATTCTTTATTTGTGATGGATTATCCCTATTATTTCAGGATTTTGTTGTGTGATATTATTATTTGGTTGTCATTGGTCATTCCTTATGTTGTTGGACAGGTCTATTAGTTATTTTGAGGCGCATTTGGCCGTGTATAGAATTGGAATCATCAAGGGGCATCATTGGGGAATTTTTGGGTATAAAAGGAGGGGGTTTTTGGTCATATTTTCTACATTCAATTTATCATTTTTACAATTACAATTACAATATATAACCAATACAATTTATCTTACATTTCATTAGTACTTTAGAGAGTCTTTGAATAGTATTTTAAATATATTACATCTATTTTTATGCACAACAATAAGCCTTGTAATACCAATTATAATAAGTGAGAGTAAATTACTGAGCCTTATAATTGATTTTATTCTTCTACTTGCTTGTTTTATACCATTGTATTCATTTGGGACCTTTTTTAAATCTTCTAGACACTAGACCAGCAAGCTATTCACATCTCTGGACTTGGACTAAGCCTGATAATTTGTGTACTCTAATTTATTGCTCCCATGTATATTCCAGGTGTTTAAAATAACTTATAAGTACTTCTTACTCAGTCATGGAGATATCCAGGCTGAAAACCTTTCTATTTACCTATGATTCTTCCCTTTCATCAAGGTGTGTTTTTCTCTTTTTCTTACCATTTTCATATGTCTATCCTTCACACATTTTTGCTTCTCTTATCAGATCAGTCAAAGGTTAGTCCAAAAAATAAACAAGGTAAAAAAAAGGTAAAATTAATAAATTTTCAAAGCTTTAGGTAGATAAAAAAATTTTGGAGATTTGTAAAATCATCAAATATTTTTTATTCTATCATAAAGTTTTAATAAACAAATCTGATATTTCAATTTACTAAACTAAAGTAATAAGCCAAAAATCTTATTTTGTATAAAAGTTAATCATGATAACATTAAAATGTTTCATGGGGCTCATTTTTCCTATACCTTTGGAAAGTCCCAAACTTAGTTTCTAGACTTGGTCTTCATTTTGGAATGAGGAATTGTGAAGGGGTCCCAATGGTCTAGAAGATTTTATGGTGGTCCAAACGGCACAGAAGGTGGATAACTCAAGTATTTCAAAGAAGGTACGTAGATTTTATCTATGTTTTTAATTACTCAAAATAAATTTAAAGGGATAATAGTATTATTACTTATAAGGTTTAGATTTATGCAATTGTAAGTACTAAAACAGTAGTAGTAGTAATAAAATAGTTTTTTATTTTCATATAATTAAATTGTAAGTTGTATGGAATGAAGAAAAATAGCACAAAGTGGAAGGCCTTTTATAGGAAAAAAGGATAGAGAGCACACAGAGTTAAGAAACCTACATACAGGGGTGTGAGAGAAAAGACCCTTCCAAAATAAGAAATTAAAAATAACAGAGAGTACTAAAAAGATGTGCCAATAAAATATATTATAATATATATCAATTTATTTGATATATTTAAAAGTTCACTTTTAAATGTCACACTTAGTACAAAAAAATTTGAATTTCAAATTTTTAGAATTTAATATAATTTGAGTATTTTATATAAACTAATTTGAATTTTTATCATTTTTAGTATTAGTATATTTTAATCTCTTTTAACATGTCATTGAGGACAGTGTTAGGGAATAAAAAATATAAGGGATATTAATATAAATTTTAATATTAACTAAATTTACTTATTGTACTAAGTTAATTTATTACAAGTAATTTTAAAGAAAATATAATATAATTAATAATAAAATAAGAAATAAAAAGGCATGGCTTAATCCCAGTAAATAAATAATTATTTTACTGGGTAAGTCTAGCAGCCTGGCTGACACTCCCTCACTCCAAAAAACAATAAAAAAATGCTATGATTTTTTATTTTTATATTTCTTTAGTAGAGTAGGAAGGTTATATATCTCTTTCCCAGGTATCCAAGGATCATATTCATAAGATTTATTCTTGAATCTCAATAAGTATTCAGTACCTTTTTCAGCAGTAATTATTCTGTCATTGAGAATCTTATCAATTTCTGCTGTTTCATTAATTTCAAGAGGGATCTTTATTGGTCTTCTACTACTTTTGTAAAATAAATCACTATTGGATGTGTGAGGTTTCAGATGAGATATTTGAAAAACAGGATGTTTCCTGTCATATGGAGAGTACAGGTTAACTTCAACTGCATTATCACCAACCATTCTTCTGACAACAAATGGACCTACAAATGGGTCTTTCAATTTTTTATTACCTTGTATATTGAAGTGGACTGTAGAAATCAGTACTTCATCACCCTTTTTAAAAGTGTATTCTTTATGGGATTTGTCCCACCTCTTCTTCACAAATTCAAAATATTTTTCAATACATTTTTGAGAATGACTTCTGCAAAGTTTTTGCATTTGGAGTAAATATTTTACACCAGGATTTAAATCCAATTTAGGTATTTTATTATTGAGAATTTAAACAGGAGTATTTGGAACATATCCAAGCCAGAGCTCAAAAGGCTTTTTCTGAGTAACAGAATGAACAGTGCTATTGTAAGCAAGTTCCAAACCAGGAAGTAAGGTAACCCAATCATGACTGAATCTTTCATTCTCTTTGTACTCAAGGCCAAAGGCACAATACCTTATTATCATGTCCTCTAAAGTCTGATTCATTCTTTCAGCTAATCAATCATTCTGGGGGTGATGGGCAGTAGAAAGCTTTAGATCACAAGCACAAAAATCCATCAGAAACATCCAAAATTCAGAAGTAAATTTAGGGTCTCTATCAGAGACTATGGCCTTTGGAAAATTAGCAGTATTAAACATATGAGACCACCACAAGGTAGCTAATTCTTTAGTGGAAAAATACTTGTGAGTAGGTATAAATTTACACATTTTTGTGAATCTGTCCACAATAACCCAGCAAGAGTTATAGCTGTCTTTCCCAGCAATGAACAATCTGGTTACAAAGTTCATGTTTATTTTTTGCCATGGTGCATCAGGAGCTTCAATATGTTGCATTGATCCAGCTCTTTTACCAGTTAATCTTTTTGATTTTTGGCAAGAATCACAGGATTCAACATATAATTTAGTATCTTCAGAAATACTAACCCACCAATAAGTGTTCTTAATTCTGATCATAGTTTTTTCAAGATCAAAATGTTCAGCCAATATGTCATCATGACAAATCTTCAAGATGATCTCTTTCATAGAAGGAGGAAAAATAATAATATTACTCAACTTTCTTCTATAATAGAGGTAGCCTTCATAAATTGAAAATTTACCTTTTTCCAAAGTTTTCTGGTACTTTAGTCGAGGTTTTTAATTAATTCTTGTATTGAAGCATTATTTAGATCATTTAATATAGTATATAACATCTATAAGTCAGTGTCTTAATCATATGAATCCAGAATAAGCTGTAATAGCTCTTCCTCCATATCAACCACATATATCCCATGAATGTGAATTATTTCCTCCTCAGGATCATATGCAGGAGTATTTTCATCATTTGGAAAAGGCAAACTTGATAAAATATCCACATTTGAGTGAAAAATACTAGCCCTATGAATTATTGTCAGCCAGGATGTTCCAGGAGCCCAGTAAATAAACATACAAATTTATTGGAATTAAAAGAGGACATAATAATTGTAGCTTATGTATTTAAATTAAATTTATATTACATAATATATATATAATATAAATATTTTATTTTATAAGTAAAATAAATTTTATATTAATTCTATTATCATATAAATTAAGTATACAGCAATTTAATTATCATATTCCATATAAAGGGACACATTTATATGTATTTAATAAATAATTAATTAATTACATTTTTATAATATAATTAAATCCTTTTAATTATCTTATATTGTAATTACATTAATTGTTTAATTTAAATATGTAATTAAACCTTTTCATATAAAATATTTTCCATAATTAGTGGCGCTTTTTGACCCTTAATTGTGTCAATGAAATATTAAATTCATTAAAACACTTATTTAATAAAATAGTATTCAAATTCTCAATTTAAATTAGCAATATCATTAAATTAATTATTTGTTTCATTTAAACTAGTTATTTAATTACATAGTTTAAACAATTAATTATTTTTGCTTTACACTAAATTAAATTTGATTACATACTTTGTTGCGTCAAAATTTTTTATTTTTTTCACTTAAAAACCCTGAAAAAACATTGTAATACCTGTTTTGAATTATTTTTTCTCATAGTTCTTATGTCTCAGGTTCATTTAGTTACTCATTACTTTAATTAACTGATTTGGGAATTCATGGTGGGAAAATTAGTTTCTTAATTAGGATTTAATTATTTGTTTCATATATTTTTCTCTCAATTAATATGTTTCAATTATTTTCTTTTATCTTCTTGTTTTATCTTATTACTATTTTGTATATACTAATTTTTAGCACTTCAGAGGTCCCCTTGCCTATAAAAAGGCCTTGGTTAATCCCCTTTAGCCTTATAACTTACTACTAATCATATTTTAAATACATTATATTTTATTTTATTTACATTTTTAGTTGCGCTTCAGCCTTCTTAAATATTAAAATAAATTCTAAGGGTTGTTTTAAGAATATTCAAATATTTAGAGGTTGATAATTTAGCAGGGAGAAATTAATAGTACTTACTAGTATAACTACTCTATCCCACGTCCACCTTGTCTATTAGACCAACTATTTAATCATCCAGTTCCTTTTATTCCTCTCTTTTTCCTTCCATTTTACTCTTATCATTTAAAATCTCTCTTTTCAGCTTCCTTTTCACCTTCTTCTAGACGAGCAGGCCAAAAATTATTTTCATCCTCCCTCTGTATTCTTGAACATCTAGCTGCCATCTGAACATATGTCTTTTAGGTGTTTTTAAGTTCAAGAGTTATTAAACTTCACTACAGTCAGAGATAAGTTCAAATTTCTGGTCATCCAGATAAAAATGTAGCTTCTCTAGAGCCCACACTACTGCCAAACACTCAAGTTGAGTGGCACCATATTTTAATTCACTATTACTCAAGGTTCTTGAAATATAACAAATTACTATTTCTGATACTTTATCATTCATATTTTGTTTTTGATGGAGAGCAGCACCAAGACCAATAAAACTGCCATCAGTGTTTAAAAAAAATGGTTGATTAATTCAGGCAAAGCAAGAATTGGTGCTGACATCAAACAATGTTTCATAGTGTCAAAAGCTCTTAGTCTTTCACTGTTCCAGACAAAAGTAACATATTTCCTAGTTAATTAGTTGAGGGGTAATTCTATGACCTAATTTTTTTTAATATACTGTCTATAGTATCCACACATTCCCAAAGAACTCTGGAGCCCTCTAACTGTTGTAGGAGCTTTCACCGGTTGTATGGCTGTCACTTTGTTTTGGTCAACACATATCTGTAAACCTAAGACAACATTACCAAGCACTTTCAATGAATGAAAACCAAATTTGGATTTTTTCAAGGCAAGTGTTATATTTATCTCATTCATCCTATGGAACACTTTACACAGGTGGTTAAGATGGTCCTCAAATGTTTTAGAGAATATGATTATATCATAAATGTAGGCCATCAGCCATCCTTCAATTATTTCTTGATGGAATTTGTTATCCATAACTTTTTGAAAATCTGAAGGGGCATTTTTAGGGCCAAATGGCATACTAACTGTCAGCCTAAATATCCTTAGGACTGAGTATTTCTTATGTATAAAATAAGATAACCTTAAGTAGATTAAGCTTATATCTTAAAAATAAGGTTAAAATAATAATATATATTATTTTATTATATATATATATATAATTATTATTCTATTATATAACTTATAATAGTTTAAATAGCTTATCCATGGCCTAATAATATTTATTAAGGTGCTAATGGAGTCATAATATACTTATCTTAAGTGATATGAAGTAATTATTGACATACATAAGCTTATATGTATACATAAATCTCATATTCAGTGAAATATGCATTATATTATGTATATTTAGGTATATAAGTGGGTTTTAGCCCCTTAATAGCCTATAAACTTTGTTTTTCTGCTTATTTTAGGTCATATGGACAAAATCAGTGGACTCACAATGCCTACAGAAGCATAGACACCTATATCAGGCGCACACACCCAGTTTGGACAACTTAATTTACTTCCTTGGATGGTTATTCACGGATTTATGGGTTGGAAGGACATTTCTGGGTTAATATGGATGCTTAAAGATGTTATTTGGGGCTTGGACATTTTATTTGTTTCGTTTATATGCTTTTGGCTTCATTAAATCTCTTTTTGATTGTTTATTTTACCTGTTTCTTCATGGTATCCGCTTTTATCTGGATTTTCTATTTATGGTATAGATCTGTGTTATTATTAATAGTGATGGAGGGTCCTTACTGGAGGTCTGGGTGTTGAAACTGCTTGAAGTGGACGCCATGGGGAGGTGATGGGCCCTCACAGTGCTGTAATTGCCGGGGATAGCAGTGACATCATCTGGATTGAAGGTCTGTGCACTCCTGTCAAGGTTCACTTTTGGTCTAGAAGCTTTGGTACGGTGTAATATGAAGATTTTAAGGATTTCTTTGACTCTCAATAATTAGGTACGTATTTCTCAATCAAGTATGATTTCTTTTACTCAAAATAAGAGGTAGATTTAGATATTTATATAATTTATAGATTAGAATTACGTCTGTTGTAAATACTAAAGATATAAAATATAAGAAATAAGTTTTAACTGTTGTAGTTGTTGTAATAAATGAGTTGGTAAAAAGAATGATTAAAAGACAACAAAAAGAGAGGCCTTTTATAGGCAAAGGAGAGACAAAGCACGGCAATCAAATTCTAAAAACAGTAGGGAGAGAGAGAGAAAAGAACATTCCAGAAAGAGTTTTTCAAATACTAAAGTTATTCTAAAAAGAAGGCATCAAAAAGATGTATTTACAGAATATGTCAGAAAGACATCAATATATTTAATATGTACTGTAAAAGTCAATTCTAAATAAGAAATTTGATTTTTTTGTATATATTTAATATTATTTGAATATTTAAATCTTATTTTATCTTTATATTTATTTTTTAATATAAAATTTTATTTTTTCCCAACCTGTCAAATGAGCACGGTGTTAGAGAAAAATATAAGGGACAAAATTATATTTTTAATTTTAATTATTTAATTAATTAATTAATTTTTTAATTTTAACATTCTGTAATTAGTTAATTTATTATAACTAATTTTAATGTAACTAAATTATAATTAAATAATAATTAAAAATGATAAGGTGCAGCTTCATCCAGTAATTAATTAATTATTTCACTGGGTAAGTCTAGTAGCCTGGCTGACACTCCCTCACTCTAAAAAAAAACAATAAAAAAAATGCTATGATTTTTTCTTTTTATACTTTTTTAGTAGAGTAGGAAGATTAGATATCTCCTTCCCAGGTATCCATGAATCATATTCAGATGATTTATTCTTGAATCTCAATAAGTATTCTGTACCTTTCTCAGCAGTGACTATTCTGTCATTTAATATTTTTTCAATTTCTGCTGTCTCAGTGATTTCATTTGGGGTTTTCTTTGGTCTACCCCTCCTTTTTGGAAATAAATCACTATTGGATGTGTAAGGTTTCAAAAGAGATATTGGAAAAACAGGATGTTTTCTGTCATATGGGGAATACAGAATAAATTTAACTGCATTATCTCCAATCATTCTTCTGACAACAAAAGGACCAACAAATGGATCTTTTAATTTGTTATTACCTTGTAAGTTGAAGTGGACTGTAGAAATCAACACTTCATCACCCTTTTTAAAAGTGTATTATTTATGGGATTTGTCACATCTTTTCTTCTCATATTCAAATGATTTTTCAATACATTTTTGAGCATGATTTCTACATAGTTGTTGCATTTGAAGAAAAGATTTTACACCAGGATGTATATCCAGTTTAGGTATTTTTTTGTTGAGAATTTGGGCAGGAGTATTAGGAACATATCCAAGCCAGAGCTCAAAAGTCTTTCTTTGAGTAACAGAATGAACAGTGCTATTATAAGCAAATTCTAACCCAGGAAGTAAGGTAACCCAATCATGAGTGAATCTGTCATTATCTTTATACTCAAGGCCAAAGGCACAATATCTTCTAATCATGTCCTCTAAAGTCTGAATCATTCTTTCAGCTAAACCATCAGTCTGAGGGTGATGTGCAGTAGAAAGTTTCAGATCACAACCACAAACATCCATCAGAGACATCCAAAATTCAGAAGTAAATTTAGGGTCTCTGTCAGAGATTATGGCTTTAGGAAAACAAGAAGTATTAAACATATGAGACCACCATAAGAAAGCTAATTCTTTAGTGGAAACATCCTTGTGGGTAGGGATAAATTTACACATTTTTGTGAATCTGTCCACAATAACCCAACAAGAGTTATAACTGTCTTTACCAGCAATAGGTAATCCTGTTACAAATTCCATGTTTATTATTTGCCATGGAGCATCAGGAGGTTCAATATGTTGCATTAATCCTGCTCTTTTACCAGTTAATCTTTTTGATTTTTGGCATGAATCATAGGATTCAACATATAATTTTGTGTCCTCAGACATATTAGCCCACCAAGAAGTGTTCTTAATTCTGATCATTGTTTTGTCAAGATCAAAATGTCCAGCTAATATGTCATCATGACAAATTTTCAAGATGATTTCTTTCATAGAAGGAGGAACAACAATAACATTACTCAACTTTCTTCTATAATATAGATATCCTTCATCAATTGAAAATTTTCCTTTTTCCAAAGCTTTTTGGTACTTTGGTGGAAGGGCTTTAATTAATGCTTGTATTGAAGCATTCTTTGGATCATTTAATATGGTGCATAACTTTTTCAAGTCAGTGTCCTTATCATATGATTCCAGAATAAGCTGTAATAGCTCTTCCTCCATATCAACCACATATATCCCATGAATATGAATAATTTCATCCTCAGGATCATAAGCAGGATTAGAGTCATCATTTGGTAAAGGTAACCTTGATAACATATCCACATTTGAGTGAACAATACCAGCCCTATGAATAATTGTCATTCTCCCTCTGTACTCTTGAACAGCCAGCTGCCATCTGAACATATGTCTGTTAGGTGTTTTCAAGTTTAAAAGGGATTTAACTGCACTGCAGTCAGTGACAAGTTCAAATTTCTGGTCATCTAGGTAATAATGAAGCTTTTCTAGAGCCCATACTACATCTAAACACTCTAATTGTGTAGCACCATATTTCAATTCACTATTTCTCAAGGTTCTTGAAATATAACAAATTACTACTTCTGAAACTTTATCATTTATCACTTGTTTTTGATGGAGGGCAGCACCAAGACCAATGAAACTGGCATCAGTGTACAAAACAAATGGTTGATCAAAGTCAGGTAAAGCAAGAATTGGTGCTGACATCAAACAGTGTTTCATAGTGTCAAAGGCTCTTTGTCTTTCACTATTCCAGACAAAAGAAACATTCTTTCTAGTTAATTGGGTAAGGGGTAAAGCTATGACTTGGTAATTTTTAATATACTGTCTATAGTATCCACACATTCTCAAAAAACTCTGGAGCTCCCTAACTGTTGTAGGAGCTTTCACCTGTTGTATGGCTGCCACTTTGTTCTGGTCAACACATATCTTTAAGCCTGAAACAACATGACCAAGAAGTTTTAAAGAATGGAAACCAAATTTACATTTCTTCAAAGCAAGTGTCATATTTATTTCATCCATTTTCTGGAATACTTTACACAGGTGTTTGAGATGGTCCTAAAATGTTTTTGAGAATATAATGATATCATCAATATAAACCATCAGCCATCCTTCAATTATCTCTTGATGGAATGTGTTATCCATTACTTTTTGGAAAACTGAAGGGGCATTTTTAGGGCCAAATGGCATCCTAATATACTTATAAATACCCATATGAGTGGCAATCATCAGAAAGTTCTGAGAATTTTTCTCAACAGGTACCTGGTGATATCCCTTATTACCATCCAAACAGCTGATATATTTAGCACCCTGTAAAGTAGCATGTATAGAGCTGATTCTAGGTAAAGGATAGATATCATCAACAGTATAAGTATTTAGTGCTCTATAATCACCACATAACCTGGCTTTATCTTTCTCATAAGAAATTAGGACAGGTGAGATAACACAATATTTAGGTGTTTCAACTACCTTTTCAATAATATTCATTTTTAAAAGGGTAGAGATATTATCTTCAATATCTTTTCTCTTTGTGGGAGAAGCAGGATAAGGATTCTTCTTTAAACTAGGTGGTATATCAGTTAATGGGCAAGACAATGAAAGTTTCATTTCCTCTTTAACTAATCCCAGTTCATGTGACCCATGAGCAAAGGCCATAGGAAAAGATTTTATCAAGTTAATGATGGAATCTTTATCCTCACCAGAAAGTTGTTCTCCAAAAGAATCATTGTCAATTTCAGACATAAGGGCATGCATTTCCTTTGTAGATCTTCCTTTATATTGAACCACAGAATTACATGTCTTCAATTCTGGTTTTAATAATTTTTTAGGGGAGGAAATTTTAAATTTTCTCTTCCCATTCATCCCCATTGTGAAGCATTGGTTTGAAGGATCCAATTTTATGCCATACTTGGTTAAAATATCATTTCCTACAATAAACCAATTGCTCAAGTTATCATTTTTCATGACAACAAAATCACAAATAGCTCTTACAAAACCATGGTTATATTTAAAAAACACTGTGGCTTTGTATTTACCAATGGAGGACAAAACAGAGCCATACCCTCTCCAGTTTTCAGAAATGATAGGCAACAGTTTAGATTTATAGTCTTGATCTACTGAAGCAAGTGCTCTTTCAGATACTACACTTCCTCCAGCTCCAGAATCCAGAACAACTTCAATGCTGGTTCCATTGATCAAGACTGGTGCCTTAAGAGGGGAAATAACAATTGAGTTATCCTCAATGTTCTTTATGATCTCAGCATCCTCAATTGTAGATAAATCATTATTATCAATGTCAATAGTATTTAAATAATGAATATCTTCTTCCAGCATCAAGATTTCTTGTTGAGATTCATATGTAATATTGCTGGCACAATCACTTGATGTATCATCCAGTGCCACTGTTACATCAGCATGCTCCTCTGTTTGTTCTACAAGATTTATCTTTCCGTCACAAACATGGCCTTTCTGCCAAGGTTTGTTGCACTTGAAGCAAGTGTTTGTTGCATACTTTTTTGGTGCAACAGGGGCAGAAGGTTTACCAACCTTTTCCAGAGGTTTTTGTTGGTAAGTGGAGGGTTTCTCCAAAGGGGTCCTAGGAATGAATCTTCTTGCATCATACTTATTGTTTAGAAGTATCTCATTGCAAGTATTAATGAAAGAAGAGGGTTCTTTGGAGAACTCAGTCCTAGCCACAATCAAGTCTCTCAGAGACATTGGTAATTTATAGAGGATCCTGTCCTTCCATAAATCAAACTCCATATTTGGGTCCATTGCCCTTAAGATTTTTACAAGTTTCATTAAAAACTCAATAGGTTTATCAGTAGGAGAGCTATATCTAGTTTCCTCATACTGCCTTTGTTGAGCCATTCTGAACTTGGAGCCACCAAATTGTGCTTTCATTAATTTCTTCCAATCCTCCCATGAGTAGTCATTCCCATCCAGGAGAACAGATTCATACCACATCAGGGCAACATTAGTGAAAAAAGAAATTAACTTGGACACAATTTCCTCATCTGGGAGTTTGTAAGAATTTTTTAAATTATCAATTCTGCAAATAAATTGTTGCCAATCAGAAGAAGAATCACCATCAAATGTTGGGTACTGGTCAAGTTTTGGCCAATTCTTTTGATTTGAAGGAGTCTCCTTAGTACTAGCTTGTTTCTGAGTAAGAAGCAGCTGTAATTTCTCTAATTGTGCTGAAATCTCATTGTTTAATCCTTCTGTTGCAGATCCTGGTGCATCATCAGTTTTTGATGGAAACTCATTGTTATCAACAGGTATTTCTGGATCAATTTTTATTTTAGATGAACTAGCCACAGGTACTGGTTGAGCATCCTGCACTATATGTTCCTTCAAAGAAATGTCAGAATATTTTTGGTCATTTAACAATGAGTTCAATTTTTCTTCAATGGTTGTTAGTCTTGTTTTCATTCTTGGAAGACTAGATAAACTTTCATTGATAGTTGCAAAATATAATTGATTTTTATGTTGAAAAGATGACAAATGGTCATTCAATCTTTTCAGATTTATCTTATCTATCTCTACCTCCTGGCAAAAGGCAGATACAGTATCTTTTAGTTTAGACAAATCATTTTTTATATTTTGACATAAAGCAATTTTCTTCTCATGGGTTGCTTTGTAATGAGACAATTCATCAGAGACTCTCTGTGCTTCACTTTTTAATGCTTGATAACCCTGATCAGTTAACAAACTATTATATCTCTGAGTCAATTGCATATTGTTCATTATATGATTTCGCTTGGCAATAATATCTCTCAAGTGCTCATCATTAATTCTTGCTACATCTGGAGTGTTTCTCAATAAGGAAACTGAGTAACTTTCCAGACTCTCATAGAACTCAGGGTCAAGAGTTTCATCAATCACAGCCATATCAGGATTAATCATTGAGGTAGCAATTAAAAGTAATGGGTTAGATACATGAGATATCTTTCTACTATTCCCAGCCTCTATAGGTCTCAAGGTTTCATCTTGCCTTCCAGATTTACCTGAAGGAACAGAGTCAGCCACAAGAAAAGGCACTTGAGAATCAATAGAGGGACGTACCAGGGTTTTCTGGGTATCACCATATTGGGCTTCCTTCTTCTTTTGCCTCCTTGATAAGGGTGGGGAGGAGTGGGGTTGGCCTGGGTGGGCCTTGATGGACCTACCTGAGGTAACTGATGCTGGTTTTGAGCCAAGTAGTCCCACTGAGTGTTGAGCCAGTCCCACTGCCACTTGGACACTTCCACCATCTCTTGGGATTGGGGAGCCAATTGTTGTTGATCCCTGGGAGGAATAGGTTTCTTCTTCTCTTGGAGAAAAGTATCTGTTCTTTTCACCCTTTCTTCCAAGGCATCTACCCTTACATTTAGTCTCAAGCTGTCTGTCCTTAACTCCTTTATGTGGGTTGACAGATTCTTTACCTGCTGATACAACGGCATCTTTTTTATCCTGAAGCCTTTTGGAAGCTCTTCTGGTGGGTTTGTCATGGGCTTCTGATCCTGAGTATTGTCCACTAGGATTTCTACTTCTTCCATTTCTACATCCTGTTTGGGGCAAGGATTTATTAGTTTGAGAAATTCTTCTTGTTAAAGGAGAACTTACAGAAGTAGGCTCATCATAATCAATTAAGTCTAGTTCTTCTTCACCTGCAGCAAAACCACTTTGATCAGTCATTTTAAGATTCTACTGAAATGAAGGAAAGAGACAAAAATTAATTAGTCTTTATTTTTAATTTTTATTTAACAGAAATAAAAAATAAAAAAATAAAAAATCTTTTTAGGATAAAAATCAACTTAAATAAAATTAATAAAAAAAAATTTAAAACCAGGATAATACAATCAACTGCAGAAATAAATTAGAATTTCTATTAATTTTTATTTTCAGGATTTAAATCAACTAATTTATTACCAGGATTTATTGCCAACTGAAATAATCAAATATGAATCTTTATTAATAAAAAAAATTATTTTAACTGATTACTTAACTACCAGGACTTAATTTCAACTTAAGTAATTAAATATGAAGTTTTATTTTAAAATTTTATTACTGATCACTTAACTACCAGGACTTAATGTCAACTGAAGTAATTAAATATGAGTTTTATTAATTAAAAAGATTTATTGGATTACCAGGACTCAAAGTCAACTGAAGTAATTAAATGTGAATTATTTATTAATAAAAAATATTATTGTCAGGACAATTTGTCAACTGGAACAATTAAAATTTAAATTAATCAGGACAAATGTCAACTGAAAAATTATAATAATTATTTTATTTAATAAAAAATATTATTTTCAGGACAATTTGTCAAGTGGAACAATTAAAATTTAAATTAATCAGGACAAATGTCAACTGAAAAATTATAATAATTATTTTATTTAATAAAAAATATTATTTTCAGGACAATTTGTCAACTGGAACAATTAAAATTCAAATTAATCAGGACAATTGTCAACTGAAAATTGATAATTAATATTAAAATATAATTATTTTATTACTTCTGGGACTAAGAACAGTTATTGCTCTATTATGGTCAAACAGGAAAAATAAAAAAAATATATAATAATAAAATTAAATTCCAAATTACCAGACACCTCCCCCTGCAATATGATCAAATTAATGCCACTTACAGAGTGCTGAGTAAAAGGAAATACGTAGCAAATTAAGAGTGAAGAGTAACCCACAAATAGTAATAACAATAATTACCACGATATATACGATCTTTAGTCAGTATATGAGCTTAAGTTTTGGAGCGTGGTTTGATTCCCGTTCGCAGCAAAAACTTTTATCACGTGACGTATGACGTTCGTTGTTTTCTTGCCTCCACTTGTCCTTTACAGGTACTTGTACGCCAATGGTCCCCTCGATTAAGCCTCAAGTAACGTTGGGCCGTCGATATTTCTGAAAGGATCCCAGTTGTCAAGGTTCACTTTTGGTCTAGAAGCTTTGGTACGGTGTAATATGAAGATTTTAAGGATTTCTTTGACTCTCAATAATTAGGTACGTATTTCTCAATAAAGTATGATTTCTTTTACTCAAAATAAGAGGTAGATTTAAATATTTATATAAGTTATAGATTAGAATTACGTCTGTTGTAAATACTAAAGATATAAAATATAAGAAATAAGTTTTAACTGTTGTAGTTGTTGTAATAAATGAGTTGGTAAAAAGAATGATTAAAAGACAACAAAAAGAGAGACCTTTTATAGGCAAAGGAGAGACAAAGCACGGCAATCATATTCTAAAAACAGTAGGAAGAGAGAGAGAAAAGAACATTCCAGAAAGAGTATTTCAAATAATAAAGTTATTCTAAAAAGAAGGTGTCAAAAAGATGTATTTACAGAATATGTCAGAAATACATCAATATATTTAATATGTACTGTAAAAGTCAATCCTAAATAAGAAATTTGATTTTTTTGTATATATTTAATATTATTTGAATATTTAAATATTATTTTATCTTTATATTTATTTTTTAATATAAAATTTTATTTTTTCCCAACCTGTCAAATGAGCACGGTGTTAGAGAAAAGTATAAGGGACAAAATTATATTTTTAATTTTAATTATTTAATTTATTAATTAATTTTTTAATTTTAACATTCTGTAATTAGTTAATTTATTATAACTAATTTTAATTTAACTAAATTATAATTAAATAATAATTAAAAATGATAAGGTGCGGCTTCATCCAGTAATTAATTAATTATTTCACTGGGTAAGTCTAGTAGCCTGGCTGACAACTCCAGTGGATTTTAGTATAAGTAAGGAGGGATTTTGACGGTTATTTATCATCATTCAATTTCTACAACTCCAATAAACACTACTATACAATTATTAACATTTAGAAATGTATTATAAAGCCATTATAAATTGATATTATCTTTATATAAGCTATAACTATATATTATTCATCTATTTTCCACCACTAGCACGCATAAAAATCCAAGTATTGTGAGTTTTATTTGAGTATAACTATTCTATTAGTCTTCCCCTGAGGTTTAATCTCTAAATCATTTATCAATAAGTAGTAGGACCATAAATAAACACTATTATATCATACTTATATACTAGACTATACTGACACTAACATACTTATAAATACCCATAAGAGTAGAAATCATCAGAAAATTCTGAGAATTCTTCTCAACAGGTACCTGGTGATATCCTTTATTACAATCTAAACAGCTGATATATTTAGCACCTTGTAAGGTAGCATGTATAGAGCTAATTCTTTGTAAAAGATAGATATCATCAACAGTATAAGTATTTAATGCTCTATAATCACCACATAACCAGGCTTTATCTTTTGCATAGGAAATTAGGACAGGTGCGATAACTCAATATTTAGGTGTCTCAACTACCTTTTCAATAATATTCATTTTTAAAAGGGTAGAGATATTGTCTTCAATATCTTTTCTCTTTGTGGGAGAAGCAGGATAAGGCTTCTTTTTTTAACTAGTTGGTATTTCAGTTAATGGTCAAGAAAATGAGAGCTTCATTTCTTCTTCTACCATTCCTAATTCATGTGCCCCATGAACAAAGTCTATAGAATAAGATTTTATCAATTGAATGATGGAATCTTTTTCCTCTCCCAAAATTTGTTCTCAAAAAGAATCAGTGTCATTTTCATACAGAAGGGCAGGAATTTCTTTTGTAGATCTTCCTTAATATTGAACTACAGAATGACATGTGGTCAATCCTGGTGTTAATAATTTCTTGGGGGAGGAAATTTTAAATTTTCTCTTCCCATTCAACC
The DNA here is from genome assembly GCA_030280995.1 of Hemileia vastatrix. Taxonomy (NCBI): domain Eukaryota; kingdom Fungi; phylum Basidiomycota; class Pucciniomycetes; order Pucciniales; family Zaghouaniaceae; genus Hemileia; species Hemileia vastatrix. The sequence continues at coordinate 29,828,579 of JASXTE010000001.1, read as the reverse complement.
CTATTGTGAAGCATTGGTTTGATTGATCCAATTTAATGACATATTTGATTATAATTTCATTTCTCACAATGAACCAACTACTTAAGTTATCATTTTTTGTAACTAAAAAGTCACACATAGCTCTTACAAAGCCATGGTTATATTTGAAAAATACTTTTGCTTTGTATTTACTGATGGGGGACAAAACAGAGCCAAAACCTTCTCAATTTTCAGAAATGATAGGCATAAGTTTTGATTTATAATCCTGATCCACTGAAGCAAGTGCTTTTTCAGATACTACACTTCCTCGAGCTCCAGAATTTAAAGCAACCTCAAATTTCTTTCCATTGATCAAGACTGGTGCCTTAAGAGAAGCAATAATTATTGAGCTGTCTTAAAGATTTCATATGATCTCAGAATCTTCTACTGTGGATAAATTATCATTCTCAATGTCAAAAGTATTCAAATAATTAATATAATCTTCCATAATTAAGCTTTACTGGTGAGATTCATAAGAAATATTTCTGGCACAATCACTTGAAGTATCATCCAGTGCAACTGTGTCACCAGCATGTTCCTCTGTCTGTTCAACAAGATTTATTTTCTTGTCACAAACATGGCCTTTCTTCCAAGGCTTACTGCATTTGAAGCAAGTGTTTGTTACATACTTTTTAGGTGCAACAGGGGCAGAAGGTTTACCAACCCTTTTTAGAGGTTTCTGTTATAATTGGAGGTTTTCTCCAATGAAGTTCTAGGAATGAATCTTCTAGAATCTACTTGTTATTTAAAAGGGTCTCATAACAAGAATTAGTAAAAAAAGAAGGTTCTCTTGAGAACTCAGTCCTAGAAATTATTTAGTCTCTCAGAGACATAGGTAATTTATAAAGGATCCTTTCCTTCCATAATTCAAACTCCATATCTGGGTTCATTGCCCTCAGTATTTTCACAAGTTTCATCAGGAACTCAATAGTTTTTTCAGAAGAAGAGGAGCTATATCTGGATCCTTCATACTGCCTTTGTTGAGCTAACCTAAACTTGGAACCACCAAATTGTGCTTTAATTAATTTCTTCCAATCTTCCCATGAGTAGGTATTTTTATCTAAGAGGACAGATTCTTACCACATTAGAGCTAAATTGGTAAATAAAGAAATTAATTTTGACACAATTTCTTCATCTGGAAATTGTAAGAATTTTTCAGATTATCAATCCTGCAAATAAATTGCTGCCAATCAGAGGAAGAATCACCATTAAATGTTGGTTATTGGTCAAGTTTTGGCCAATTCTTTTGATTTGAAGTAGTCTCCTTATTAAAAGCTTGTTTCTGAGTGAGAAGAAGCTTTAACTTCTCCAATTGGTCAGTAATCTCATTTTTTAACCCTTCTGTAGATGAATAAGGTACATCATCAATTTTTGATGGAAACTCAGGAATATCTACAGGAATTTCTGGCACTGGTTTTACTTTAGATGAACCAGGGACAAGTACAATTGGAGTATCCTGTGCAACAGGTTCTTTCAAAGAAATGTCAGAGAACTTTTGGTCATGTAACAATGAATTCAATTTCCCTTCAATGGTTGTTAGCCTAGTCTTCACTCTTGAAATACTAGATAAACTCTCATTTTTGGTTGCAAAAGATAACTGGTTTTTATTTTGCAAAGATGAATAATGGTCAATTAGTCTCTTTAAGTTCAACTTATGTCCCTCTAGCTCCTGGAAACAGATAGACACAGTATCTTGTAATTTAGACAAATCATTCTTGATATTTTTCCACAAAGCAACTTTCTTTCCATGAGTTACTTTGTACTTAAACAAATCACCAGAAACTCTTTGTAATTCACTCCTCAATTATTGATAACCTTGTTCAGTTAAAAAACTATTAATTTTCTGAGTCAATTGCATGTTGTTTATTATATGAATTTGTTTGACAATAATATCCCTCAAATATTCATCATTAATGTTAGATGCATCTGGAGTATTTCTTAATAGGGAAACAGAATAATTTTTCAGACTCTCATAAAATTCAGGATCAAGTGTTTCATCAATTATAGCCATATCAGGATTTATCATTGAATTAGAAATCAATACCAAAGGATTAGTTACATTAGAATATTGAGCAATCTGCCTACTACATTCAGTCCCTACTGATCTCAAAGTCTCATCTCCTCTTCCACAATTACCTGAAGGAACTGAATCAGTAACAAAAAATGGTACTTGAGATTCAATAGAGGTGCTTACCATGGTTTTGGCAAAAATTTAATGTGATTTTTCTTCCTCTTTCTTCCTCCTTTGTAGGGGTGAGGAGGTGTTGGGTTGAGCTGATGGGTTCTGGAAGGACCTACCTGAGGTGCTTGCTGTTGTTTTTGTTGTTGGGCCTGTAGGTAGTCCCACTGGGTGTTTAGCCAGTCCAATTTCAATTTTGAAAATTCCACCTTTTCCTGTTGTTGAGGGGCTAATTTTGGAAGGGCTTTTGGTGCAGGAGGAGGTTTCCTCTTCTCTTGAAGAAAGGATTCTATGTTTCTTACCTTTTCTTCTAGAATTTCTGCTTTTAACCTCAGTTTGAGATTTTCTGCCCTCAACTCCTTGATGTGAATGGAGAGATTTCTGACTTGCTGTTGCAAGGGCATCCTTTTTATCTTGTATCCTTTTGGAAGCTCTTCTGGGGGGTTGACTGAAGGCTTTTGATCCAGAGGAGTTTTTTCCACTTTTATTTCTATTTCTTGCATTTCCACATCCTGATTGGTCCAGAAATTGATTAATTTGAGCATGTTTTGTAGTCAAAGGAGAACTTACAGAAGTCTCATCATAATCAATCAAATCTAATTCCTCATCATGGGCAGGAGAAGAAATCTGATCAGACATTTTTGTAGATAACCTGAACTGAGAGAGAGAAATATTAAAATTTAATCACTTATTATTTAACTTTGTTTTAAAGAAAAATAAGAGAAGAAAAAAAAATTTTCGAGTATATAATCAATTATCAGGATTTGGTAATCAACTGGAATAATGAAAATATAATGTTTATCAGGACAAAAATCAACTGAAACAATAATCACAATTTTGTTAATTAAAATAAGATATTTATATTTTATTGCCAGGATTTAAAATAAATCAACTGAAATAATAAAATAATTTATTAATTATCAGGACAAAGCGTCAACTGGAATGACTAACACAATTCTTAATTAATTACTAATATATATGTTGATAATTATCAGGACTAAGAGTCAACTGAAAATTTTAATTATCAGGACTTAATGTCAACTGAAATAATTTAATATAAATAATTTAATTAATTTTATATATCTATTATTTTACTTCCAGGATAATTTTTCAACTGAAACAATAAAATAATATTTTAATTATCAGGACAAAAGGTCAACTGAAATAATTAAAAAAATATAAAGTATAATTAATTTAACTTTATATTACTTCTAGGACTAAGAACAAAATAGTTCTATCTTCCTCAACTAGGAAAAAAAAATTATTATTTACCAGGCACCTCCCCATGTAATGTGAGCAAATTAATGCCACTACAGAGTGCTGAGTAAAAAAGATTTATGAATACTATGAAATATGCAAAGTGAGACCCACAGATAGTAACCAATATAGTCACCACAAATATATATGACAATTGCCAATATATAAAACTTAAATTTTCAGCAAGGTTCAATTCCCAGTCACAGCAAAAAAGTAAGTCACATGCCTGATGACATTTGTTTATTTAGTTGTCCACCCATCCTTATAGCTGTCAATGGGTCCTGATGGTCTAAAAGATTTTAAAAGAAGTCCAACGGCTGTGAATAGGTGGATTTTGGGGGTTTCAAAGTCAAAGTACATATAATTTTTCTTTTATTTATTTACTCAATTTAAAGAGGTAAAATAGTTTTATAAATATTATTATAATTAATGATTAGAATTACGTGGCAGTAAATACTAAAACAATAAATGATAGTGATAAATATTCTCTTTTAATAGTGGTGTAATAAAATAATAAGTAAGTAATGAGTGATCCAAAACAACCAGAAAGGGAGGCCTTATATAGGCAAAGGAGAGACGAAGCACGGAGTTAAAATCCTATATACAGGAGTATGAGAGAAAAAAAGAATATTCCAAGAAAATATTTTCAAATAATTAGATTGTTCTAGAAAGAATGTGTTTAAAATGTGTATTTACTGTATATGTCAGAAATAAATTGATTTATTTAAAAATTACAATAAGTGTCATTTTTAAATAAGTATTTTAAATTTTCTGTATATATTTATTTTTATTTTTAATATTAAATTTTATTTTAATATTAAATATCATTTCTCTTAACCTGTCATTGAGCATGGTGTTAGAAATAAAAATATAAATATAAAGGACATTTACTATTAATTTAAATTATTTACTAACTTTATTTTTTTGGAACTAGTTAATTTATTACAAGTAAATTTGAAGTAAATATATTATAATTAATAATATATAAGAAATAAAAAGAAGTGGCTTCATCCCAGTAAATAATTAATTATTTTACTGGGTAAGTCTAGCAGCCTGGCTGACAATAGTCCTTGTAGTCAATGGTCCCATGGTCCAAGGTGTCAAGTTATTGGTGCATCAAGGACAATTCGGAAAGGGCCTCAAGTTTCAAGAGGTTCTTTTGGTCTAGAAGGTTTTAATGGAGGTCCAACAGTGATGATAGGTGGATATTTAGGGATTTCAAAGTCAAGGTACGTATAGAATTATCTTTTTTTTAATTACTCAATGAAAAGGTAAAATTTATATTTATTATTATAAATAAATGGATTAGAACTATTCAGTTTTAAATACTAAAACAATAAGTAGTAGTAATTAATAAATTATTGTGTAAGTAAAGGATAATCTAAAACAACAAAAAGGGGAGGCCTTGTATAGGCAAAAGAGAGGGAAAACGTGGAGCTAAAATCCTATATACAGGAGTGTGAGAGAAAAAAGAAAATTCCAGAATAAAATATTTCAAATACTAAGGTTCCTCTATAAAGAATGTATTAAAATAATTTATTTACTGTATATGTCAAAATTAATTGATTTATTTCAAAATTTCTGTAAATGTCACTTTTAAATAAGTAATTTGAATTTTTTTATATATTTATTTTATTTTAATATTAATTTTTATTTCATTTAACCTGCCATTGAGCACGGTGTTAGGAAAAAAAAATATATGGGACATTAATATTAATTTTAAATATTTACTAAATTTACTTATTGTAATTAGTTAATTTATTACAAGTAATTTTAAAGCAAATATACTATAATTAATAATAAAATAAGAGATAAAAAAGTCATGGCTTAATCCCAGTAAATAATTAATTATTTTACTGGGTAAGTCTAGCAGCCTGGATGACAGTATATCTTTAGTAGTATTAAGTATAAAACAAGGGTTGGAATCAATTCAGGGACCAAAAAATTTTATCCATTTCCTCATAGAAAGGACACATGAAATTGAGCATTTTGGAAACAAGAGAAATTCCAATCTCCAAATCATCATCATCAATATCAGAGCCAGTGGAAGTGGAAGAATAATGAGCCATTTTATATTTGGATTGATAAATTTTGAAATTCTCCTTCATTTGCTTTCGATTGATGTTGATTATCCCTTTTGTTTTCTTTTTTACTTCATTTGCCATTAACAAGAAGCCATTGACCTTTGATGACAGTGCACATCCAATTTGGGTGATCTTATAACATCTAAAACATGCATGATAGTTTGATTTAATTTTGAGGAAGTTGATGATGATGAGATAATTTTCCTTTTTTAGATGTCCAGACTTTGGTCTCTCAGGTGAGGGGCTTGCATTACGGGAAGACCTTTGTGATGTAGCATTTTTTTGTGTTGCTATTTGAGTGTTGGATTTTTTGGGAGGAATTATGAAACTGTTATGTTACAAGAAAGTAGATTAAGATTTTGAAAATATAAAAAAAGAAGGAGAAAAACATGCCAGGTTAAAATGTCACAATAAAATGTTTCAAATCTCAGTGAGGAATGTGTGCCAAGGATTGATGAGGGTATGGAGGTCTGCCCGCCTCATGTGACAGGGATGGGATGGGAAAGGAAGGGATGATGTGGCCAACATGTGGTTGTGAAAAAAAATTGGGAAAAAAATGCTGATTTGAAGTCATAACTGACCCCAATTTTTGAAATAAGTGACTTTTTTGCAAAATTTAAGTGCTTATTTTCTTTGAAATCCACACTTAACTTAAATGTGGATTTGCCAGAACTGACACCCTCTATTATTTTATAATTATTTAATAAAGAAAAAAAGTACCCATATTTTAGAGAATATAATGTATTATATGCTTATTCAATTTTTATATAATTTATATGGTAATAAAACCAATATAACCCTTATTTTAATTGTATTAGGGGGTGTAAGTTTTGGAAAGATAGCACTTAAAAATCAGCACTTAAATTTTTATAAAAAGTCACTTATTTCAAAAATGGGTGTCAGTTATGACCTCAAATCAGCACTTTTCTCCCAATTTTTTTCACAACAACATTTTGGCCACATCATCCCTTCCTTGCCCACCCTGTCCCTGTCACATGTGACACCCAGACCTCCATCCCCTCATCAATCCTTGGCACACACCCCTCACTGAGATTTGAAACATTTATTGTAAAATTTTAACTAGGCATTTTTTTCCCTTGTTTTTTTTATTTTTTAAACCTTTTTATCTCCTTCCTATTAACATAGCAGTTTCATAATGCCTCCCAAAAAATCATATACTCAAAAGGCAACTCAAAAAAATGCTTCATCACAAAGGTCTTCCCATAATGCATGCCCCTCACCTGAGAAACTAAAGTTTGGACAGCTAAAAAAGGAAGATTATCTTATCATCATAAACTTCCACATAATTCAATTAAAAATATGATGAATTTTTTGGATGTAAGAAGTGTTCCCAAAATGGACATCTACCTTCATCAAAGGTCAATTGCTTCTTTTTTGATGGAAAATTAAGTGAAGGAGAAAACAGAAGGTATAATTGAAGTTAATCCTAAGCAAGGATAGGTTTAAAAGTTATCAATAAAAGTATAAGAAGAAAGTATAAAAAGGCTCGCTTTGCTTCCACTTCTACTGGCTTTGGTATATATGATGATGATTTGGAGAATTGAATTACTAATTTTTCCAAAAAGCTCAATTTCATGTGTCCTTTCCATGAGGATATGGATATTCTTTTTGGTTCCTGAGTTGATGTCAACCCTTGTTCTCTACATAATACTGCTAGAGATATACCCTCTAAATATAAACCATTTAATAATACTCCCAACACACCTGTTCTCCAACAACATCAATCCCCCTCAAGCTTCTAGCCATAGTTCAGCTGAAGATGATCGTGACTATCAAGCAGAAAAATTATTTTGGAGAAGGTCTGAGTCCTCATAGCCCCAATCTTTTAATGCATGTTTACTTTTTCTATTTTCTTCAATTCTTCACTAATTTTATTATTCTTTCTTTTCTAGTCTCCTGCTACTCAAACTCAAATTTCTAAAATTATTAACAATTCCAGAAATGTCAATCCTGCTTTGCAAGCTGCTTTAAATGAACTTCCTGAACCCTCTAGCTCAAACCCTAAACTAAAGCCTAAAGCCTCAAATACAATTAGCTTTCACCATATATTAAATCATGGTAATACTTTAACCAGCTCTTTTCCTCCCTTGAAAATTATTTTGAAAAAAAAAGATATAAGTAAGATTTGGTCAGTATATATATTCTTCAATAGCATTAATATTTATTTTTTCTATTCAAATTATCTCAGTAAAATTCTTTATTGCAAAAAATATTCTCAACTTTGTGAAGATGAAGTTCTATCAAATGCTAATGAGGAATAAACAGGCCTTAGATTTGGAGAAATTTTTTTTCTTGAATCAATTATTGAAAAGGCCAGATTTGATGCAGAGAGATGGAAAGAGTTCATCTTCACTCAGATAAAACAAATAAACATTATTTCTAAGGAGAAACAGAAAGTTGTGATTTGGAAAAGCAAGAAAATTTTTAAAAAAAAGAATTTATTTTAGAATTTGTTTAAAATGGCCAATCTTTTGAGGACATTAAAAAGTTATTTGACTCTTTTAATTAATTAAATGTTTTTTTGTTAATGTTTGGGGAACTTTTTTAATACTTACTTTTAATCTTATCAAAAATAGTTATAACATGAGATTCTGATAACACCATTTTTCCTAGCTGGACTCTAAAATATCACACTTTTTGTCAGCCTGTATATCCCCAGGACTGAGTAAAAAGTGCTTATAAGTTATGTTAAACGCATGAGCTATACAGGGGAACAATAATTGAGAGTACACAAACAGTATACATAAGTAAAATTCTGATAATATACAAAATATGCCATTATAACACCTTATATACACGCATATATCCATCTTTTATAGGTCTTATGTACTTAATATTAAGTTGGAATATGTTAGGATAATCTTAAGAACCTTAATTATAAGGCTACATAATTTTTAAGTACCCTTAAAGCTGTTATATTTATTGTTTTATGCAAAAAAAACAAGAAATGTGCTTTATTTCAGTTAAAAGTTGACTATATGCGCTATAAAATTGAGAATATCAAAATTGCGCTTTGACAGATCAATTTTTCTCATTTAGGACTATTGGTTTGGCTATTTAAATGCATAAAAATTACACTTTTCAAATTTGGTGTTTTTTATGCCAGAAATGGCTTCTGTGTACTGGCCACATACTGCCTGCTTTTTTCCCATGTGAATAGCTTCATTTTTAGCAATGTTAGCTTTTTCACACTATAATTAACCCACATTCTACACCCACTGTGGGGAAACACACTAAAATAGGCAAGAGGTGCTTATTTAGTGTCCTAGCTTAATTAATAGTGCATTGACCTTGTTTATATGCACTAATTTCATTAATAACCTCACTCTTGGCATCTTATTTCATCACCACACTTAAATTTGCCTAATCTTAGTCAAGGGTTTACCCGTGAAAGCACCTACTAAGGACTGCATGTAGTTACCCCACATCTCACGCTCTTGTTTGAGTTTTTGGGTGTTTTCTCAGTCAATATTGGTTATTTTTGGATGGGAATTTCACATAGTATAATGTCAGGATTAGCCCCTCCATTTCTACAGTAAATCCTCCTTTTTATTAAGCTATTATTAACCTTAAACAGTCTCCTTTAGTCTTTTATATTACTGTTTTATACGCATATACTCTCTTTTTGTCTTTTTCTTTAATTTTGATGGATTTTCCTTATATTACAGGATTTTGACGGTTTTTACTCTTCTAATTATGTCATGGGTTACTGGGGATGTTGATGGGAATGTCTATTAGTTGTTTTGAGGCGTCATTAACTGTGTATTGGATGGTACATCAAGGGAATCATTGGGGAGCTCAGTGTGTATAAAAGGAGGAGGTTTTTGGGTCTTGTTTCTACATTCTTTATCATTACAATTTACACCATATAACCAAATCAATTACAATACACATCAATTAGTACTTTTATAAGACTTTTGAGTAGTATCTGAATTATTAAACTCTATTTTTCTACCAACTAAAAAGATTGTAAGCCACATATAAAAATAGTGAGAATTATATTACTGAGACCTTTATTCTGAATTATATTTTACTATTTGTTGGATTTATACTACAGTATTTATATAGAACCATTTAAATCTTCTAGAAAAAGACTTTTCAAGCTAGTTCACTTCTTTTAGTTGATCTTAGCCTGACACTTTTGGAATTTCAGATGGTAAAACAATACTGACACCTGTGCAAAAATCCTCATCACCAACATACTTTTATCACCTCACCGCTAATTTGCATTTCTAAATAAAGCTAAGTCAACAAAATTCTATATCTTTTTGAAAGTTTGAAAATACCCTCCCCTGAATTTTATTGAGGTAAGGGGTGGGTATCACCAAAATTTTTCCAAGTTATCAGTGTTTCAGGTCAGATTTTAAAATTTCGCAATACCCTCCCCTGCATTTTATTGAAGTAAGGGGTGAAAATCACTAAAATTTAATATAATTCCATAAATTAAGAAGTGATAATTAAGATAAATCAAATTAACTAGTTTTAAAGTAATGGAGATTCTTCATGCCAAAATGCAAACCAAGTCTAGAAACAAAGTTTGGGACTTTACACAGATATAGGCTAGATGACCCCCATGAAACAATTTAATTTTATCATGATTACCATTTATAAAAGACAAGGTTTTTGGCTCATTTCTTTTGTTTAATAAATTTTAATACCAGATTTATTTATTAAAAATTTCTGAAAGAATAATAAATATTTGATAAATTTATAAATCTCCATAAATTTTTGATCTACCATAAATTTTTAAAATTAATTACTCATAACTTCTTTTTTTACCTTATTGATTCATTAAATTAACTTCTGACTAATCTGAAAAGAGCAGCCAAAATGAGTGAAGGGCTAAACATAAGAAAATGGTAAGGAAATAAAAACACACCTTGATGAAAGGGCAGAATAATGAGTAAAGAGAAAGGTAGTGGGAGGAATCTGGAGGGATAAATGCGTGATGTAAAGGCTATAATATGCAATATGAAATAAATAAAAGTGAAAATGGTAAAAAAAAATGCTCCACATTAAAGGTCAATATCTCAGAAATGGCTGAACAAAATTCAAATTCATTTTTGGGTAATTAAAGATAGGCTTCATGAAAATCTTCAGTCAAAAGGACATAAGATTTGAATAAACCTTACTCTAATTCTGACTCTGATTTTCAAAGTTGCACAAAAACTAGAATAGTGATTATGAAATGCCAACAAGAGGGATCTAAAATCCTAGATAATCATCAGATAAGAGTGGCAAAAGACTAATACTCTAATTATGCAATATAAAAACAAGAAATAAGCAAACTGAAAATTGGAAAAACATTCTCAACTTTAAAGGTCAATATCTCAGAAACCACTTAACCTAATTCAACCCCATTTGTGGGAAATGATAGATAGGCTTCAGGAGAATTTTTATTTAAAAGTAAATATGAGTTAAATAAATTTAACGCTAATTTTTTATATAAAAACATGAAATATAAAAAAGTTGAATTGAGAAAAGGCTCAACTCAAAGGGTCAATATCCAAGCAACAACTGAACTTAATTCAAATATGTTTGTGGAAAATGAAAAATATACTTCATGGAAGTCTTCAAATAAAAGGAAATGGGATTCAAATAAGCCTAACCCTAATTCAGACTCTTATTTTCAAAATTTTACAAGAATTTGAAAAGTGATAATAAAAATGAGAACATAAGGAGTTGAATAAGTCCACTGTTACCCAGATAAGAGTCCTAAATATATTTAAATAAAAAATCTTCATTAAAAGAGGGAGATATCATATAGACATGAAAAAAGGATATGAAACTTACCTTGATTGAAAGTTAGGAAAAATAGATGTAGAAAGACTCTTAAAGTCGCCTTGCTGTAAGCAGAGTCCAAGGGAGTTGGATAAACCAAAGAAAACCCTGTCCCTTTATGTAACTAAAGAGTTCACAACTAACTAAGCTAAAACCTCTACTTGTTTTAAAATGACCAATTAATTATTTTTATTAACAGTATGGAGATGTAGAATCTAAGTTCTTTTTAATGAGGGAAAGAAATACAACAGTGAAGCTGTACTTAGAAAAGGTATTTAAATGAATGAATATTATGTTTTTATCAAGCTTTTATTTTTATTGAAAAAAGATGTTAAAATCAAGTCCCTGATGATGAGAACTTTATAATGATACCCTATAAGTATATATTTATGAGTAGTTGAGCAAAGATATAAAGTTTTATGTAAAAGCTTTATTTTTTTACGAGTATTACAATTTAATATCTTGTCACTACGCAATATAGGGGGTGGAATTTCTAGCAAGTCCTCAACTTGAACTCAGATGTAACTCAGACTGAACTCATACTGAGCCCATACTGAACTCTACTTGAACACCCACCTAAAACTGTCCTGCTGAGTTGCATTCATCCCTGATTGTATGGTTCCTTTATCAATAGCTCAATGTGTGTTCAATCTGTGGTGAGTTTGGGTCCAAGGTTGCGGACTCGCAAGCAAGTCCCCCCCCCCATATTGTCTGGTGTGTTATGTAAAATAAAAAATTGGTTGATAATGTTTTTGTTGTGGTTAATGGTTAAGCTCTATATATGATATATGATTCTCTAATTTTGAGTCTACAAGCTTTATATGCATAGTAGTTCACATGCCCTATATTCCCTTGCTGGAGCATCCCGGAGCTTGTCCAGAGATCACCAGAGTTTGTACAAAGCTTGTATAGACTTCCAGACTCAATTAGAACCTTAAAACACTAATAAAAATTCTAGAAAAATTAAACATGATAGAGCTAATTCTCCTTTATAATCCCAACTAGCTTTTGTAGTTGGAACAGCTCTATTCATCTAGTAAAAAATCATCAAAGTTAAGTAAATCATGAAAAATCAAAAATAATCAAAAATACTGTATAAAATTGTTGAAAATTGAAGAAAAATAGTAAAAATTTCCAAATAATTTCAAAAGGTTCTTGAGACTCCTTATTTTAGTTTACATATAGTTTTAGACCTATACTTGCATTTCTTGACCTTTAATTGATTGTTAAATCTTGACTTGGATAAATAACAATTTTTTACCTCAAACTATCTGTTTTTAGTAATAAAAATATTATATAAAATTAAATTGCCTTTGCCCAATCTTATTTTATCTCCTAATATTCTCATTAAATAAATTTTATTGCCATACTATTTTTTAGGATGCCACATAGAGCTAGAAAGAGTGGAGTTGTAATTTGGGGGAAATTGAATAAGGAGCAAGTGAAATGCTTAAAGAATGTACTATGTATGTGCTTCAATGACACGGAAACAAAAAAAAGAGAAATAGGGGAAAGGGGAAAGGGGGGATAATGAAAATGCCAAGGAGGGATGAAGAGTAGGATGATGGAGCTAAAAAAAGAAAGAAAAGAGGGAAAAAAAGGTTAATTTTACCTTGAAAGTCTAAAAAAACACTTACAAAAAAAATTCAGATACAAAATAGGAAAAAAAACATAAAACATTAAAAAAAAAAAATATAATTAGAAAACATATAAGTAAAATTGAAAAAATGACTTACATGGAGAGATGATTTGAGAAACCAATTGACGTCAAATTATTTGAGGGATGAAAGAGGAGAGTAGGAAATGGATATGAGTGATGAAAAAAAAAATTGTGATTGCAGAAAATATGTGATTTCATGTTGAGTCAAAGAAGGAAAACAAAGAGACTTTATGTCAGGCTGAGATCAAGTCCAGAGACATGGATAGCTTGAATAGTCAGTTTTCTAGAAGATTTAAATGATCCTATATGAATAATGTAGTAAAAATCCAATATGTATTAAAATATAACTCAATATAAGGGTCTCAGTAATTCTATTCTCACTAATTATAAATGGGTTAAAATCTTATATCTGGTAGAAAAATAGATTTAATAATTCAAATAATTTTTAAAAAGACTTTTACAAGTACTATTGATATGTATTGTAATTAGGGGGTGTCAGTTCTGGCAAATCCGCACTTACAAATCCGCACTTAAATTTGACCAAATCCGCACTTAAATAAGTGCGGATTTCCAAAACACACTAGCCCCAATACTGGTGGATTTCAAAATGAAATAAGTCACTTATTTCACTCAAATCCGCACTTTCTCAACCAAAAGTGCTGATTTCACCATCAAGTCCCATTTCACTGATTTGTCAGCATCATCCCATTCATACGCAGCACTCCGCAGAATAACACTTCATAACTCAAAACATTGTACATCACTTACATCTTCATATCATATCATATAAGAGTTATGCCTTCCTCACTTTCAAATCGTGATAAATTACATAAAGCAATGACTTTCATGGCTCTTGAACTGCTCTTGGACTCTGATTGCGATTCTGATTCTGATCTAGAAGAAGATTTTGTCTTTTTATCAAAAATGGCCACGAAACGTTACCTTCTTCCCAGAAAGCCTCAAGTACTTCATACCCCCAAGTACACCATCCAAACACTTCTTAACCTATCTACACCCAGTTTTAGACAGCTGTTCAGGACTTCTCAGGAATGTTTCCTTAAATTGCTTGAGCTTATTCAGGATCATCCCATATTTCACAATGATTCTCAAAAAGAACAACGACATCCTTCAATTCAATTGGCCATCACACTATGTCGTTTGGGTTCAAATGGTAATGGAGCCGCTTTGAAACGTTTAGAAAATGTCTTTGATTTAGGGTATGGTTCAGTTAACACTTATACCAAACGATGTATCACTGCCATCAACTCCTTGGAATCTCAACTTCTCACCTGGCCAACAAAAATGAAATCGCATATTTTCAGCAAACGCATATTTTTTCAGTCACTCTCTTTTTTTTCTTCACTCATATCCGTTTTCTCCTCTCTTCCTACATCACTCAATCAATTTCACTTATATTTCTTTTTTCTCAACTCATCTCTCCAGGTAAGTCATTTTATTCTTTTTAAACAGAGTGTGAAAATAGGAGGATGAACTCTGTTCTTCGGGCGAAGAACAGAGTTCACTTCCATTCACTTATATTTCTTTTTTCTCAACTCATCTCTCCAGGTAAGTCATTTTATTCTTTTTAAACAGAGTGTGAAAATAGGAGGATGAACTCTGTTCTTCGGGCGAAGAACAGAGTTCACTTCCATTCACTTATATTTCTTTTTTCTCAACTCATCTCTCCAGGTAAGTCATTTTATTCTTTTTAAACAGAGTGTGAAAATAGGAGGATGAACTCTGTTCTTCGGGCGAAGAACAGAGTTCACTTCCATAAAATATTAGCTGAAAATGTAAAATTATTGTTTTTCCATCAAAGAAAATTCTTTAAAATTTTTTGTATTATTACATGATTGAGTTCTAATGCAGCGAGCATGTTGTTAGAGCATTATTGCCCCTCTTAGTAACTCAATCAAGTAATATATACAAAAAAATAACCAAATATTTAATATTCTTCCATAAATTTTTAATAAATAAATATGATATTTCAATTTATGAAATTAAAGTAATGGGCCCACGACCTTGTGTTGTATAAATGGTAATCATGATAACATTAATTTGTTTCATAGGATTCCTCTAGCCTATACCTGTGGAAAGTCCCAAACCTAGTTTCTAGACTTAATCTGCATTTTGGCTTAAGGAATTGTCATTACTTTAAAAGTAGTATACTTGACATATCTTATTTATATATTAATTAATTTATGTAATTATATTAAATTTTGATGACTTTCACCCTTTACTTCAATAAAATGCAGGGGAGGGTATTGCCAATTTTTTAAATCTGACATGTGAAATTGATGACTTAGAAAAATTTGGTGGTACCCACCCCTTGTTTCAATAAAATGCAGGGGAGGGCATTGCCAATTTTTTAAATCTGACATGTGAAATTGATGACTTAGAAAAATTTATATAAGCAAACTTATTGACTAGAAAGTAAAGATAGAAAATTTTTATCATACATTCAAATTTTTGTCAAAAATAACGTACTACATTCTTTTCCTTTTATAAGTCAGCATATAAGAAAATATTACCAAAATTAAATTAACTAGAAAAACAATTTATCAATTGAAAAGGTCAAGTAATTTTTTAATGTCCTCATAAGATTGGCCATTTTTAACACATTCCATAATGAAATCTTTTTTTTTAAAACTCTCTTGTTTTTCCAATTCACAAGTAGCCATTTCTCTTTGAAATTGACGGTCATTTACTCTTTCCATCTGCTCTACCTCAAATTTTTTTTCTTCCAAATCTAAGGCTTGCTGATCTTTCCTTAGCATATGATCAAACTTCATCTTCTCAAAGTCAAGGGCATTATTTGCAATAGTTGATTTCTCTGAGAAAATTAAATTGAAATAAATAAATAAATGAGTTAATGATTAAGATATATAGTAAACAAAACTTACTTATATCTTTTTTTTCAAAATAATCCTCAAGGGAGCCAAATGAGCTTGTTGAAGTATTACCACGTTTTAATAGATGGTTCAAGTTCATTGAAGTTGAGGCTCGACGCTTTAGTTTGGAGTTTGAACAAGAGGCTTCAGGAAGTTCTTCTAAAGCAGCTTCTAAAGAGGTATTCACATTTCCAGAATTGAGATTATTTAATGGAGATTGAGTTTGAGTAGGAGGAGACTAGAAAGAAGGAGAAATTCAGAGAAGAATTGAAGAAAAAACAAAAAGTAAACATACATTTAAATTTTGGGCCTCTGAGGATTCAGATCTTCTGCGATATAATTGTTCTGCTTGATAGTTGGGATCATCTTCAGCTGAACTATGGTTAGAAGGTGGAGGGGATTGATCTTCTTCAAGTAAAGGTGTGTTGGGAGGATTATAGGAAGGTTTGGATCCAGAGGGTATATGCTTAGTAGTATCGTGTAGAAACCAAGGGTTTACATCAACTCGGGTGCCAAAAAGATTATCCATTTCCTCATAGAAAGGACACATGACATTGAGCTTTTCGGAAACAGTAGTAATTCCAATCTCCAAATCATCATCGTCAATACCAAAGCCAGTTTCATTTACAGCATGATGAGTCTTTTTATATTTTGAATGGTAACTCTTAAATCTCTCCTTCATTTGTTTAGGATTGATATCGATTCTCCCCCTTGTTTTCTTCCTTACTTCATTGGCCATCAACAAGTAGCCATTAACCTTTGAAGAAGGTGGACGTCCAATACGAGTGGACTTTTCACATCCAAAACATGCTTCAAAATTTGATTTTATTTTAAGGAAGTTGATTATGATGAGATAATCATCCTTTTTAAGCTGACCTGAACTTGCCTTTGATTTTTCAGGTGTAGGGCTTGCTTTACGAGGAGACTTTTGTGACGAAGCAGATTTTTGAGTTACCTTTTGAGATTTGGAATGTCTGGGAGGCATTATGAAACTGGCACATAACAAGAAAAAAGATTAAAAAGTAGAAGAAATAAGTAAAAAAGAATGTAAACATGCCTGGTCAAAATATTGAAAATGTCAGGAAGGGGTGTGTGCCGAGGATTGATGGGTAGGTAGCGAGGAAGGTCAGTGTGTCACATGTGACAGGGATGGGGTAAGAAAGGAAGGGATGTTTTGTGGCCAAAATGTGGTTGTGAAAAAAAACGGGAAAAAAGTGCTGATTTGAGGTCATAACTGACACCCTTTTTTGAAATAAGTGACTTTTTTGCAAAATTTAAGTGCTGATTTGTAAGTGCTGATTTGGTTTGAAATCCGCACTTAATTTAAGTGCGGATTTGCCAGAACTGACACCCCCTATTATATTGGTTATATATTTTGATTTTAATGATAAAGAATGTAGAAAACAAGACCAAAAACCCCCTCTTTTATATCCAATAATTCTCCAATGTACCCCCTTTATTTACCAGTCCTATACACTGCTAATTAGGCCTCATTTTAGCTAATACACTTTTCCATAAACATATATAATGACTGATAACAAAATTAGAATGATATCACCTGCCAAAATCCTAATGCAATAGGGATAATTCATAAAAATAAAAGAATAAGCAAAAAAGAGAGTATATGTGTGAATATCTAAAAATAAAAAATTAAAAAATTAAAGAATAACACTAATTATTACACCATATTAAGGGGGATAAACAGTAGAAATTATGGGGCTAATTATTCCAAATTACTATGTTAAATCCCCATCCAAAAATGACCAAAATTAGCTGAGATACCACTGAGAAACCCAAAAATGGACATGAGATGTGGGGTAACTGAATGCAGTCCTTGGAAGGCGCTTGAATTAGTAAAGCATTGAATTATTTAGGCAAATTTAATCATGGTAGTTGTCAGCCAGGCTACTAGACTTACCCGGTAAAATAAGTAATTATTTTACTGAGATGAAGCCACACCCCTTTTTCTTACTAACAATTAATTATTTATTTACTTATGTATTACCTACAACTAACTAGTTAAGTATATTAAGTAGTATAAATAATTAATGTAAGTAAATGTCCCATACATTTTACTCCCTAACACCGTGCTCAATAGTATAGTTGATTGGGAATAAAAATTAATAATATAATTATAATATAAAAACATTAAGATTATTATATTACTTCATTGAGAGATCTGAAATTTGGTGAAATTAATATAATTAATTGTGACATTCCAAGGAACTCATACTTTATTACTAATAAAATTGATGCCCTTTTTGACATACCAATTGATTTATTTTCTTATGTCATATCTATACTCCTTTTACTCATCTTCTTTCTCACATTCTTACAGTAGTTGTTGTAATTTCCGTGTCTTTTATTCCCTCATGTTTTGCCTATAAAAGGCCCTCACTTTTGTGCTTTTCAAAGATTCATTCATTACTTACTTACTTATTACATTTATAACAAATAAATTATTATTTCTATACTTTATAACATTAGTATTTACATCAACATATTTCTAATATATAATTTATAATAATATTTGACTTACCTCTTATTACTTGAGTTAAATAATCAAAAACATTAAAGAAATACATACTTTACCTCTGAGAGTCCATTAAAACCCTAAAAACCCTTGTATAACCTCAAATAAAACTTCTAGACCAAAAGTACCCCTTGAAAATTGGAGGCCTTTCCGAATTATCGACGGTGAATTGTTATTTGAGGCCGTAAATTGAAGGGACCATTGGAATTTGAGTACCTGTAAGGAAAAGAGACCAATGAAACAATGAATGTCATATGTCACTTGAAAAAAATTTTTGCTGCAAACGGTGTGGTCTTCCAACATTGGCAGGGGCCTTTGTTGTGTAATTTGGCCCTGTTTGTTCATGTCTTAATTGACATCTGTTAAGGAATTGGGTATTTTTCTGGTTTTATTCCGTGGATATTGGGTCTGCGGGTATGTGGTTACTATCATTGGATAGCCCTGGTGTTTCTCTATATTTTATGTCTTGTAGACATTTTTCATATTCTGAGTTTTAAGGGGTCATTTCCTCATTTTTCATTTATAAAAGATTGCTGTTTAATTTTGTTTTTTGTGTTTTACGGGCTAACCTTAAGTCTTAGGGTTAAGTGCTTAGTACCATTGGATAGAGCTAATTTTTCTCTATATTTCATGTCTCAATGTTGTTATAGTGAAATTCCGTGTTTTAAAGGTTTTAGTAGTTGTAGCTAATTTTTCTAAGTAGATTAGTGGTTTTTGTTGGTTTTCTGGCTTCAGGGAGGCTGGGCCGCTTCAGGCGGCATCTCTGACGTCAGGCGGCCCGCCCGCCTCTGTTTAAGGAGGTTGGGGAGTGCTCCAGGAGGGTTTTTTATGCAATTTGGCGGGTACAGGCGCCAGATTTGTGGGTGCGCATGGGCTCTTAGTTAGTGGTCTGTGTCTACATAGTGAATAAGACAGTTTGGGGCAACCTTAATCATCATACAACCATCCGGAGGTGATCTCATTGTTCCTCACTCAGTTTTCACTGTTTTCTGGCCACAATTGGCTGTGTTTGTTGCAAGTAAGTTCTTCATTTAACTTAACTTTGGCAACTGTTTTCTCTGTTATAGTCTTGCAAGCTATAGCAAGTATTATTGCTGTCTCTGGTGTGGATTTGCAGCCTAAATCAAGTATCTTTGCTGTCTCTGGCGTGGACTTTGTTCTACATTTCAGTTCTTTGGTCTGGTAGTCTATCTGGGGACTACTTTCTTGGCTCATCAAGCAGTCAAGTGTGTTAAACAGGAGCTTTAGCAAAACAGGAACCAACTTACTTTAGCAAGTAAATCTCACTCTATTTTTCTAAAGGGACAGGGGATTTTCTCTCTGGTTTTTCTCCAACTCCCTTGGTCAAGGCCTATAGCTAGTACTATAGGATTGTCTACATTTCTGGCGCCCAACATGGGGTGGAACTTGCTAGTTCTTTGGAATCTCTGTTTTCTTTTGTTGGCTCTTTTTGGTGTTTTGGTCTGGAGGAATGGCTTCTGGTTCCTCTATTCCTGTGGTGACTGTCAGTGGGGGGGATGGTCCTCCTTCTGTGATGGTTAGGGAGTGTGTGAGTATTAAAACTTGGGATGGTACCAAGTTTAATGGGGAGGATGTCAAGTGGTTTCTAGAGAAGTATGAAACTGCTGCTGGAGTGGATGGTGCTTCCTACCTGGACATGGTGAAGCAGATTATCTTCATTGGTGATAGGTCAGTGGAGAAGGAGATTGTGGCCATTTCTGGCTACAAGAAGAGGGATTGGAAATTGTTGTGCAGGGAAATGGTGGATAGATGGGGTGTCAGGTTCACTATGGTGGATCTGAACAAGGTTGTCAGTGAATGGCAATCTTATGGTGGTGTTGGAACTTACATAGTTACAGGAAGTTTCTGCTACAGTTTGATCCTGTGGTGGAATATTTAGTGGAAGTGGAGGAGCTGGCACATGAAAATGCTGCCAAAGATGTTTTTTGGTCTGCCCTGGCTAGAGATGTCAGGATGGATGTGTTGAAGGAGTTGTCAAGAAAGTAATTGATGAAGACTCTTTCTAATGGGGATCAGAAGTTGCCTTCCTTGGATAAGGTGAAGGAGGCTGTTGAGGACCATTTGAAGTTATTGGCTGTGGACACCTATCAGGAGGGGTGTGCAAAGTATGTCAGCAAAGTCGGTGAGGCTTTGGCTGAAGAGGAAGTTAGGGAGAAGAAGGAGGAGAAGAATTTGGTGCAGGTTCCCAAACAGGAGAGGGACCCAATGGTGGAGCAGTTGGCTGATCTTACAAAGCAGCTGCACATTTTTGTCCAGGAGGCCAAGAAGGTTAATAAGGCACCTTCTCAGCCTAGAGATTTTGAAAGGAGGGCTGGTAGGAGTGATCCTTGGGTTTGCTCTTATTGCAGTAGGAGGGGGCACAGGTCCAATGATTGTTGGGCACTGAACAGAGATGTGTCTGAAGAAAAAGTGGAGTTTGATGGCAGGGTTTTTAAGTTCCCTGACAGTTCTTTTGTGAAGTCCAGTGAGGGGCAGGCTCCTGTGGATTTGGTCAGGAGAAGGGGTGGTCTCAATCAAAGGAGACCAAGGTTTGAGGAGATTTCTGATCAGGGGAAGTCTTCTGTTAAGGTAGATTAGAACGTCAAGGGGAAGGGGAAGGAGGTCAATAAGGTCTCTTTTTCTACTTCCTTTGGTGGTTTGGAGTTGTATTCTTGTGGTGGTCAGTCAAGTGGTGAATGCTTGGCTGGTGTTTATGATGTGGAAGCAGGAAAGGTGGGAAGGCCTAAGAGCAGTTCTCAGGCCCAACCAAAGCCAAATGCTTCAAAGGAGGATCCTAAGCTGAGTGCAGCTAGGAAGAGGTACAGCAAAGAGGAGCTGTACAAGATGCAGAAGGGTATGGCTGACATGGGCCCCCCTAGTTTTGGCGCATTGGATATGAATGGTGACCCAATGCCAATGGAGGTGGATTCTGACTCTGAGGAGGATGTCCCTTTGGCTTCATTACCAAAGCCTGTTGGAGTCAGAGGTTCTGGTGAGGGATCTGGTTTGGTTCCTGTTAATGGTAAATCTGTTGGTGGTGCTGGTCCTCAAGAAGCTTCTAGGACCAAGGTGGTGAAGCAAAGAGCTCACTTAGAGAGGCCAGTAGTGTCTGGTCAAGCTAATGTTATGGACTCTGTCCTGGAAAGGATGAATCAGGGTCAGGTTTCCCTATCTTATGGGGAATTGTATGCTATCAGTCCAGGGTTGGCTGATAGGCAGAAAAAGTTGTTGACCAGAAGAAGAGTTTCTTCTGGTGAGGAAGAATACATTTTTGATTCTTCTGAAAAGTTTGGTGAGGGGTTGGAAACTCATTTTTCTGCTCCTCTGGGATATGTCAATGTCACTCTGAATGGCAGGGAGGCAAGGGCATTGGTGGATTCAGGTTCTCAGATAAACCTGATTTCTTTGTTTGAGGCAACTCATATGGGCCTCCCCATCAAAACTGGTATTGGTGAGAATTTGAGAGGGATTGGTGGCCATGTCACTGAATTGGTTGGAACTTCAGAGTTTGTGAAGTTAGATGTTGGAGGAGCCTCAGGGAAGGTTAATTTTTACATTGCTAAAGGTAATGTAAAAGCAGTTTT
The DNA here is from genome assembly GCA_030280995.1 of Hemileia vastatrix. NCBI lineage: Eukaryota > Fungi > Basidiomycota > Pucciniomycetes > Pucciniales > Zaghouaniaceae > Hemileia > Hemileia vastatrix. The sequence goes on along the minus strand of JASXTE010000001.1, from coordinate 29,806,571 downwards.
GGGTGGGCCATTTTTGATGGATTTTCAGGCAAGAATCGGTTATAAATTTGATTTGGGAATCAGTTTGGAGTTGACTGGTGAAGACAAAAGGAGACTTCACATGAGGTTGTCATCCCCTGGAGAGGATGGTTGGGAGACTAGGCCTGGTTTATCTTCAATGTGCCAGTGCATGGACTGCTGCAGGAGAAGGAAGGAAGTGGGTGCTGCCTCTGGTTTTTTGGAGTGCAGATCAGGCTCTATTGAGAGTCTGTATTTTTTAGAGTAATGAGGGCTGATCACCCAAGTGCTACAACCTCTCCCCAAGATGAGGAAATCCCAGGTTGTAGTAGGTCAGCTCCCTTGAAGATATACCAAGTGGATTTTCAACTTTCTCTTTTTAATGTTTCTCTTCCCTGCAAGTATTCATCAAGTTTTTTATCAAGTCTATGTTCTCTCTCAAGATTCTTAATTATTCTTAATTCAAGTTTAAAGAATAAGATTGGTTATATATCTTTATTGAAAGATATGCCTAAAAGTTTTGGGGTGGTGAGATTGGGTCTAAAAGTAAGTCCTCCCAATTGTGCACCGCTAGGGTTTCTTTTACACCTTTCAAAAACATTACCTTGGCCACACATGTGAGCAATGGGGAAACCCTTGGTTTTTGTTCCAGGTCTGGTGATGAAGAATTCCTGAAGATCCCTCAAGTTGAAGGTGGAGCGTCAAAGTATAAGAAGGTAGCGCAGAAGATTAGGCCTGTCAATGAGCCTATGCCTGTGGGTTGGAATTTTCCCTTGAAGAGACCTCTTATTTCAAGAGATCTGTAATGTACTCCTTTGGTGAAGAATCCTCCAGAATTTGTAGAGAAAGCTAGGGTGACTGTGGAAAGATTGAAAGTTGTTAATTTTGGTCCTGATGGGTGGTTGTCTGAAGAAGAAAAGAAGTTTTTGTTGCACGTTATTGTGCTAAGGGAAAAAGCTGTGGCATTTGTTGAGGAGGAAAGGGGTGTATTGAAGCACTCTTATGGGGAACCTTACTTGATTCCTGTGGTTTGTCATGAGCCTTGGCAAATAAAACCTATTCCGATTCCAGCCGCTATTAGAGAGGATTTTGTGGAGATTGTTAGGGAAAAGTCAGGACTGGGTTATATAAACAATCAACATCCAGTTACTCAAGTCCGGTGTTCTGTGTAAATAAGCAGAATGGAAAGTTGCGGGTGGTTCATGATCTTAGAGCCTTGAATAGAGTCACTATCAAGGACGCTGGTATGCCACCAAGTGCAGAGGATTTTGTTGAAGCTTTTGATGGAAGGGTGTGTTATGGTTTGGGTGATATTATGGGTGGTTATGATGAGAGGAAACTAAATACAGATTAAAGGCCTCTCACAACTTTTGAGACTCCTTTGGGAAGATTTAGGCTCACTAGGTTGCCTCAAGGAGCAACTAATTCAGTGGCAGTTTATCAAGCACAGATGGCTTGGATTTTGCAGGATGAGGTTCCTAATCATGCTGGTATTTTTATTGATGATGGTGGAATTAACGGACCATCCACTGATTATGGTAATGAGGTGTTAGCAGAGAACCCTGGCATAAGGAGGTTTGTGTGGGAATATGCAATAACTCTAGAGAGAGTGTTGTTCAGGATTGAAGAGGCTGGTTTGACCATTTCAGGGTTAAAATTCTGTTGTTGTGTTCCTGCTTTGGAAATTCTGGGTCATGTGGTATGTAAAGAGGGAAGGATTATGGCAAAGAAGAAGATTAATAAAATCCAGTCATGGCCAAGGCCTAAAAATACTACTGAAGTCAGGGGATTTTTGGGTGTATGTGTATATGTCAGGATTTTTATTAAGGATTTTTCTTTGTTGGCTTCACCTTTAAGGAGGTTGACCAGAAAAGATGCAGATTGGGAATAGACTGAAGAGTGCGAAGAGGCTTTTCAGAAGTTGAAAAAGGTTTTTGGTGAAGATATTGTTCTTCACAAGTTGGATTATGGTTTTGGTGCTGGAAAAATTTATCTGGCAGTGGACTCAAGTTATATTGCTGCTGGTGCTGTTTTGTCTCAGGAGGATAAGACTGGGAGGGTCAGGCCAGTAAGATATGAGCCTGTGGTGTTTAATGAGGTGGAATCTAGGTATTCTCAACCTAAGTTGGAATTGTGTGGTGTAGCTAAAATTTTAAAGAAGCTACAGACGGTTTTGTGGGGGCAGCATTTTGAGCTGCAGGTGGATGCAAAATCTTTGGTTCAGATGATCAATACACCTAGTCTTCCAAATGCTCCAATGACTAGGTGGGTGGCATTTATTAAACATTTTTCTTTTGACCTGGTACACAAACCAGGTAAAACTTTTACTATGCCTGATGGATTATCAAGAAGGCCACCTACAGATGAAGATTATGAGGCTGAAGAGTTTGATGAGGATGTTCCAGTGGTTAGGGCCAGCACAAAGGGTGCTGAAGCTTTTTCTGACCTCCCCCAAGAGGCTAAACTGGCTGGATCTGATCTTGATTCTGGTGATTAGGATGTTTTGGTTGATGAAGATGGAGTTGTTGTTTGGGACAGCTCAAAATTGGAAAAGGGTGTTTTTGTTAGTGAACTGGATTCTCACAAGGTTCAGTGGAAAGAGAAGGACGTGCCAAAATTTAAGGATTGGTGTCCTGGTTGGGCTGCTCAATTGGCTCATGTTCACACTGGTGATTTTTATGACAGAATTGTACCCTTGGATGTTGTTTTGTTTGATTTTGAAGATGAGACCTGGGGTCAGTCTGGGTTTTATTTTATTTTGGTGGAATATCTGTTGACCTTGGAGAGACCAGATAGTTGTGATGATGATACTTGGTTGGCAATCAAGAAGAAGAGTCCTGGATTTTATGTGTCAGGAAGGCGGTTGATGAGGAGGAGACATCCAAATCCTCAAGTGGTGGTGACTCAGAAGAAGGGTCAAGAATTGGTTTTGAAGTCTTTGCATGAAGACCTTGGTCATAGAGTCTTTGGGGAGACTTATAGAAGAGTAGCAGACAGATTTTGGTGGCCAGGTATGAAGTGGCTGTGCAGGGTTGGGTTCAATCTTGTGAAGAATGTCAAAGAAGAAGTCACTTGAAATCTAAAGAGGTGGGCCGTGCTACTGGCGAATCAACTGTTTTTTGAAGGGTCAGTCTGGATGCTGTCCATATTAAAGAGGGCAGGTATAAATACTTGATTTTTGCTAGGGATGATTTGTCTGGTTGGGTTGAGGCAGTGCCTCTGGTTAATTTGACTGCCAAGAATGTGGCAGAGTTTTTGAAGAAGGAGTGGATTTATAGGTATGGGTTGATGAATTTGGTGACTGTTGATGGTGAGCCAGAGTTTGGTGCCAAATTTAAAGAAGCTGTGGCTAGTGTTGGTTCTAAAGTTAGTGTGGATACACCTTATTATCCTGAAGCTGAAGGCATGGTTGAAAGATTCCATCAAGTTATCAAGAATGCTTTGGTGAAGATGTGTGGAGATAGTGCTGAAAAGTGGAGGCATTATTTACCCTTGGTGTTATTTGCTGATAGGGTCACTGTGAAGAGGACAACTGGCTATTCTCCCTATGAGTTAATGTTTGGTCAGAAAGCCGTTCTACCAGTGGACTTGGAAGCTGTCTCTTATCTTGGAATTGATTGGGATGACGTGCACTCAACAGTAGATTTTCTCTGTGCAAGGATGCAACAGTTGGAATGTAGAGAGGAATGTCAAGAGAAGGCATACTCTAGAATGATGAAGATTAGGAATCAATCAGTCAGATACTGGGACAAGAAGTTGGATCATAGACTCAGGAATCCCTTGAAACCTGGTTGTTTGGTTTTGGTGTATAATAGAAGTTTGGAGAGTCAGTGGGGGAAAATGTTTGATGACAGATGGAATGGACCTTACAGAGTCAGATCTCAGGCGTCTGGAGGCTCTTATGTTTTGGAAGAGTTGGATGGTGCAGTCTTGAAAAAGAGGGTGGCTGCAGACCAAGTGAAGAGGTTTTATCCCAGAGGCACTAGGCATGAAGAAGATTGACTCCGCAATGAGGATAAACTATGGAACGTTCTTTTTTGTTTTGGAATTTTTGTGGTGTTGCAGAGCAACTTTTGTGTTGGAAACTTTTTGTTAGAAGGTACCCATGGGTGGGGCTTCTAGATTTGATCTTGGCAAGTGTAGGGGTGACTGATGGGCTGGCTGCTCTATCAACAGTTACCCCAGATTGTCTGTTTCCAACCCTTTTTCTTAATTTGGTTTAACCCTAGTATTGGTTTCTTTTCACAGGTTTTAGTCCTCTATGACTTTAAACTGGTAATTCCTTTGGTTTTCAAGTGCCGTACTCTTCACTTTTATTGGTTTTGCTTTATTGTGTTGGATGTTGTGATTTGTTGGTTAGAAGGTACCCAGGGGGGGCTACTAGATTTTATTGTGGCAAGTGTGGGGGTAACTGATGAGCTGGCTGCTCTGTAGAACAGTTACCCCAGAATGTCTGTCTCAAGTCTTTTGTTTTTCCTAGTTGAATTCTAGTTCTGTTGTTTATTATTCAGCTTTCAAGTCCGCTATGACTTTAAACTGGTTTGGGACTGGCTTCTTTATCTTTGGTTCTTTCAGATTGGTGGTGGATTACTGGTGGTCTCCCATCATTTTTACTTATTGGAGGGAGCCCACCCAGTGATCATTTCTATGGATCGGACTTTCCCTTATTGGACCATCTATGGAGCTGGACTGTCTTTGATTTTGCAGTTATGTCTTTGCTAGATAGCAGTTTTAGATTATTTTCTTTTTTCTCTTTTTTTCATTTAATTTTTTTATGGGGGTTGTTTAAAATTATAAAATCAAAAATATAGGGTGTTACCACATCAGGGTCACCTGGATGTGGGCAAGCATTGGTGGGGAAAGGCTCATCAATTGGCCAGGCAATGCTATTTTATTTTTTATTTATTATTTATTTCATGTGTTTCTGTGTTTCATAATTTTTATTATCTTCTGAATTTCTAAATTTTTTGAATTTTGTTTTCTGTTAACCATTTAAAAGAATTAATTGTGTATCCACATCAAGGTGGCCTTGGATGTAGGTAAGGTATCAGGGGATTAGCTCATCAATTGGCTGGGGGATACCATTTGTATTATTTTTTATATTTTATTTTATTTCATTTATGTTATTTCATTTCATTTCATTTTTTTAATTTTTAATTTTAGTATATTAGTAAAAAAAAAAAAAAAATTCTGAAATTATTTTTATTAATTGTTTTATATTATTATTATGTTTCTAATATTTTCACAGGAGCTCATTGTCTGGATTATGAAGCTTCTGGAGGCTGGTACGGATTGTGATGATTTTTTTGTTTTTTTTGGGATTTTGGGTAGCACTGTGTTCTTTGAAGTGCATCCTGCTGGAGAGATGATAGGGATTGTAATGGTCAGGAATTGGATTGGAGGGAATTTCAGAGGAGGAAGAAGAAGAGGCAGGAATGGAGTGCTCGAGGGTGTGATTAATGATCCTAGACATTTTCCAGTGGTCTTCCAACAGGAGCTTTCTCAAGAATTTTTCAAAGTCATTCAAAGGTCCATGGAGGGAAAAGGCTTTTAGCATGTTGGAACACATGGTGCTTAGGTGTTTCTTCATGTCTCCATAATCTAGGGTCAAAGAAGTTTCAAGAGGTTGGCCAACTCCAATAATAGATTCAGGAGGAGGGGTGCCAACTAGACAAGAAGAATTGGATCAGTAATTATTTTTGTTGAAGAAATGGAATAATTAATTTGGTACTTACAGATTGGAAGCTCATCAAATCTGTAAGCAGCTGGGATTTCGATCTCTGAAAATTTCGTAATGGTCATAGTGGGTGGATCAACTAGGGAAAGATATGGATTCTCATGGTCTTCCTCTGAAGGATCCTGAGAAGGTGAACTGGGATGCTGATGTTCCTGGGGCCTAGTTGGAGCAGTGAGATTGTTGTTGTTGTGGTGGTTGTTATTTCTGTTGGATTCAGCTGGAGGAGGTGCTGGTGATGGGGTACCAGGGTTGTTAAAGGATGGAGCAGGAGAGGGGGATTTGGAAGCAGACTGCTCTCTTCTGGATGGAGATTTTGAAGAGATGGAACTGTCAGAAGAGTAGTTGGCTGACAGAGGAGAGGTGTAGTTTCTTTGTCTTAGTTGGGGACAGAGTTTTTGTTTGGGTGCAGTGTGTGGTGTTCTGGTTTCTTCTTGGGGTTCTCTGGCAGGTCTCTTAGAAATCTGGGAAATTTTAGTGCTTTTGGACTTTGGAAGGGTAGATTGCATTGCTCTGGGAGCAGTAGGAGGTAGTTGGGTTGAGTTTTTGTTGTTGTCTGGATGAATTTGGCTGTTTTCTGGCCGTTTTTGGAGGCTTTGGCCCTGATTTTCACTGTTTCGTGAGGCGGGCGGGCCGCCTGGACGCGGTCTAGAAGCCTGGGAGTTTATCTTGAAGCATTTGGAGCTAATTTGGCGGAGATAAAAGCAGTTTCTTGGGAAGCTAAGGCTGGACTTTTGGGAAGAGTGTGGGAAGCTGAGCTTCTGGATCTTCTGGAAGGAGCAGAAGATAGAGAGGAAGAGGAAGGACCAAGCTCTGGGGATCTGGTAGGGGATCTGGAGATGTATTTGTGGGAAGGAGAAGGCGGAGGAATAGGGTAGTTGGCGTCTCTGTCACATCTTTTCTTTTTGGAATAGCAAGAATCACAAGCCCTGTTGTATAATTTGGATTCAGGATTTGGGAGAGTGAATGTGCAAGGTCTGCACATGTGGATGCACTGTTTGCAGGCATAGTCCTTGGGAGAAGTGAAGCAAGGGAGAGTAAAAGGGTTAACATCAGGAGATCCAGCCATAATCTGTGGTGAGAAAAGATGATGAAAAGGGATAGGAGGAGATTTTTGTCAGTGATGGGTAGATGATGAAGTGAAGGTGGAAGTTCAGTAGGTTGGCTGTAGAGGTGAGCTGCATGAAATTGGCTGCGTCTATTTTATGCAAAATTTTGTCAGTCCATCAAGACTCTAAACTGAAAAATCTATGGTATCAAGACCAGTCCATCAAGACTTTAAACTGAAATCTGGTTTCTGTTAGTCCTCCAAGACTTTAAACTTGCTGGTTTCAATATTTTATCAAGACTAGTCCGTCAAGACTTTAAACTGAACACTGTGTTAGTCCCCCAAGACTTTAAACTGAGGGTTGTGAGTCCCCCAAGACTATAAACTGAGGGAAAGGTTTTTGTTGTTGGAATTGGTTTTGAAAGATTGGTGGAGGGTGTCCACAGGGGGAGCCTCCAAATTTAGCAAAGGCAAGTTTGGGGGTAATTGATGGGCTGGCTGCTCTATTTACAATTACCCCAGAATGTTAGTTTTTTCTCTGTTTCTTAATGTGGTTGATCTCTGGTTCTGGGTTTATGATTTAGGTTTTTGAGTCCCCCAAGACTTTAAACTGAGTGTTTTTGAGTCCCCCAAGACTATAAAATGAGGATGGTCCCCCAAGACTTAAAACTGAGGGTTTTTGTGGTTACATCCTATAGAGGGTGTGGTCAATTTTTCTTTTCGGAATCAAACTCAAGTACTAGTGGAATTACAGAGGGAATCAAGAGATGAAATGAAGTGTTCAGAATTAGCCTTGAACTGGTGAATGAGGTGTCTTCTGTTCTCAATGTCCTGTGGATCTCTAGCAGGAGTGGATTGGAAGTAGTGAAGCAAAAGTTGTTTCTGTTGAGATGTGTGTTGTTGGAACTTGGCCTTGATAGTGGGCAAGTGTGTTGGTGTTGGTGGTGCAATGGATCCTACATTGTTATAATCACTATCAGAAGAGGGAGGAACTGAGAAGTTATCAGTTTTAAAAGTTGAAGGAAGAAATGAATGTTCTTTACCATCAGATGGACCAGGGATGGTGGAACTAGTTGTTTTATGGGTTGTGGCACTCTTCTGGGAAGGGTGGAGCTTTTTGATTAATCTGGGTATCAGGATAGATGGCCTAGATCTTTTGGTGCTGGCAGAAGAAGGACCAGGTTGAGGTGAAGGTGAATCTGTTGTGGAAGAAAGTGGACCAGGTCTGTGGCAGGTCTTCTTTCTGGATTGGAAGACATTGCAGGATGCTCTGTATGGAAGGACAGGTGGTGTCATTGCTCAGATTAAATTATTGTCAATGCAGTATTGGTAGGGACCCATTTCAGAGGCAGATTTGGGAAGAAGGTTAAACATGGTGGTTGGATGAAGAAAGAATGTGGACATTCTCAATTGGAGGGAGGATGTGGTCTTCCAACATTGGCAGGGGCCTTTGTTGTGTGATTTGGCGCTGTTTGTGCATGTCTTAATTGACATCTGTTAAGGAATTGGGTATTTTTCTGGTTTTATTCCGTGGATATTGGGTCTGCGGGTATGTGGGTACTATCATTGGATAGCCCTAGTTTTTCTCTATATTTAATGTCTTGTAGACATTTTTCATATTCTGAGTTTTAAGGGGTCATTTCCTCATTTTTCATTTATAAAAGATTGCTGTTTAATTTTGTTTTTTGTGTTTTACGGGCTAACCTTAAGTCTTAGGGTTAAGTGCTTAGTACCATTGGATAGAGCTAATTTTTCTCTATATTTCATGTCTCAATGTTGTTATAGTGAAATTCCGTGTTTTAAAGGTTTTAGTAGTTGTAGCTAATTTTTCTAAGTAGATTAGTGGTTTTTGTTGGTTTTCTGGCTTCAGGGAGGCCGGGCCGCTTCAGGTGGCATCTCCAACGTCAGGTGGCCCGCCCGCCTCTGTTTTAGGAGGTTGGGGAGCGCTCCAAGAGGGTTTTTTTATGCAATTTGGTGGGTACAGGCGCCAGATTGGTGGGTGCGCATGGGCTCTTAGTTAGTGGTCTGCGTGTACAAAGTTAATAAGACAGTTTGGGGCAACCTTAATTATCATACAACCATCTGGAGGTGATCTCATTGTTCCTCACTCAGTTTTCACTGTTTTCTGGCCACAATTGGCTGTGTTTGTTGCAAGTAAGTTCTTCATTTAACTTAACTTTGGCAACTGTTTTCTCTGTTATAGTCTTGCAAGCTATAGCAAGTATTATTGCTGTCTCTGGTGTGGATTTGCAGCCTAAATCAAGTATCTTTGCTGTCTCTGGTGTGGACTTTGTTCTACATTTCAGTTCTTTGGTCTGGTAGTCTATATGGGGACTACTTTCTTGGCTCATCAAACAGTCAAGTGTGTTAAACAGGAGCTTTAGCAAAACAGGAACCAACTTACTTTAGCAAGTAAATCTCACTCTATTTTTTTAAAGGGACAGGGGATTTTCTCTCTGGTTTTTCTCCAATTCCCTTGGTCAAGGCCTATAGCTAGTACTATAGGATTGTCTACAACGGGAATTGAACGGCACTCCAAAATTTAGGTTCATATATTGACTAAATGTTGTATATATCGTGGTAATTAACAATATTACTATTTGTGGGTCACTTTGCACTCTTCATCTGCTACGTATTTCCTTTTACTCAGCACTCTGTAAGTGGCATTAATTTGCTCATTTTACAGGGGGAGGTGTCTGGTAATTTAGAATTATTTTTATTATTTATATTTTTTTTTATTTTTCGTAGTTGACAATAATAGAGCAATTGTGTTCTTAGTCCTAGAAGTAATAAAAAATTATATTTTAATATTAATTATTATAATTTTCAGTTTACCTTTTGTCCTGATAATTTAAATTTTATTTGTTCCAGTTGACAAATTGTCCTGACAATAAATTTTTTTAATTAATAAAAATTCATATTTAATTACTTCAGTTGACATTAAGTCCTGGTAGTTAATTAACCAGTTGATTTAAATCCTGATAATAATTATCATAAAATTATTAATAAAAAAAATTTTTTTTATTTCTTCAGTTGATCATTTTAAAATCCTGGTTTTAAATTATTTTTTGAATTAATAAATTAATTATTATTTATTTGATTTTTATCCTAAAAAGATTTTTTTTTATTTTATCATTTTTATTTTATTTCTTTCAAATAAAAAGTAAAAATAAAAAAGACTAATTCATCTTATTGTCTCCTTTCTTTGTTTCAGTTGAATTTAAAAAATGACTGACCAAAGTGCTTCTGCTGCACATGAAGAGGAGCTGGACTTAATTCATTATGATGAGGCTACTTCTGTGAGTTCTCCTTTGACAAGAAAAATATCTTAAATTAATAAATCCTTGCCCCCACAGGATGTGGAGATGGAAGAAGTGGAAATCCTGGTAGACACAACTCAGGATCAGAAACCTGTAATAAACCCCCCAGAAGAACTTCCAAAAGGATTCAGAATAAAAAAGATGCCATTGCCTCAACAGGTAAAGAATCTGTCAACTCACATAAAGAACTAAGGGCAGAAAACTTGAGAGTAAGGGCAAGAGTAGATGCTCTGGAAGAAATGGTAAGAAAGATAGATGCCTTTCTTCAAGAGAAGAGGAAACCTCTTCCCCCCAGGGATTATCAACAATTGGCTCCTCAGCAGCCAGAGAAGGTGGAAGTGTCCAAGTGGCAGTGGGATTGGTTAAAAACTCAGTGGGACTACCTGTCTCAAAATCAGCATCAGTTGCCTCAGGCAGGTCCGTCAAGACCCAACCAAGTCAACCCCACACCTCCTCACCCCTATCAAGGAGGCAGAAGAAGAAAATCCAGTATGGTCTTGCCCAGCAAACCTTGGTAAGCCCTTCTATTGATTCTACACAAGTGCCATTTCTTGTAGCTGATTCTGTTCCTTCAGGTAAATCTGAGAGGGAAGATGAAACCTTGAGACCAGTAGAGGCTGGGAGCAGTAGACAAATCACTCATGTATCTAATCCTTTACTTTTAATTGCTACTTCAATGATTAACCCTGATATGGCTGTAATTGATGAAACACTTGACCCTGAGCTTTATGAGAGTCTGGAAAGTTACTCTGTTTCCTTATTGAGAAACACTCCAGATGTAGCAAAGATTAATGATGAGTATTTGAGAGATATTATTGCAAAGCAGAATCATATTATGAAAAATATGAAATTAACTCAGAAGTTTAATGGTTTATTAACTGAGCAAGGGTATCAATAATTAAGGAGTGAATTGCAGAAAGTCTCTGATGATTTGTTTAATTATAAAGCAACTCATGAAAAGAAGGTTGCTTTGTGGCAAAATATCAAAAATTATTTGTCCAAATTGAAAGACACAGTATCTATCTGTTGTCAGGAACTGGAGATAGATAGGATGAATCTGAAGAGATTGAATGACCATTATTCATCTTTTCAAAATAAAAATAAGTTATCTTTTGCAACCATCAATGAGAGTTTATCTAGTCTTCCAAGAATGAAAACAAGACTAACAACCATTGAAGAGAAATTGAACTCATTGTTGAATGTCCAAAAATATTCTGACATCTCTTTAAAGGAACATATAGTGCAGGATGCTCAAATATTACCTGTGGCTAGTTCATCTAAAGTAAAAATAGTTCCAGAGATACCTGTTGATACCACTGAGTTTCCATCAAAAATTGATGATGCACCAGGATTTTCAACAGAGGGATTGAACAAGGAGATTACAGCCCAATTGGAGAAGTTACAGCTGCTTCTTACTCAGAAACAAGCTAGTACTAAGGAGACTCCTTCAAATCAAAATAATTGGCCAAAACTTGACCAATATTCAACATTTGATGGTGATTCTTCTTCTGATTGGGAAAAATTTATTTGCAGAATTGTTAACCTACAAAACTCTTACAAACTCCCAGATGAAGAAGTTGTGTCTAAGTTAATTTCTTTATTTACCAATGTAGCCCTAGTGTGGTATGAATCTGTCCTCCTTGATGGGAATGATTACTCATGGGAAGATTGGAAGAAATTAATTAAAGCACAATTTGGGGGCTCCAAGTTTAGGATGGCTCAACAAAGGCAGTATGAGGAAACTAAATATAGTTCTTCTACTGATAAACCTATTGAGTTCTTAATGAAACTTGTTAAAATCTTAAGAGCTATGGACCCAAAAATGGAGTTTGAGTTATGGAAGGACAGGATCCTTTATAAATTGCCAATGTCTTTAAGAGACTTGATAGTGGCTAGGACTGAGTTCACCAGAGAACCTTCTTCTTTCATCAATACTTATAATGAGATTCTTCTAAACAACAAGTATGATGCCAGAAGATTCATTCCTAGAACCACTTGGGAGAAACCCTCAACTTTACAACAGAAACCTCTGGAAAAGGTTGGGAAGCCTTCTGCCCCTGTTGCACCTAAAAAGTATGCAACAAACACTTGATTCAAGTGCAAAAAACCTTGGAAGAAGGGCCATGTTTGTGACAAGAAGATAAATCTTGTAGAACAAACAGAGGAGCATGCTGATGACACAGTAGCACTGGATGATACTTCAAGTGAATGTGCCAGCAATATTTCATATGAATCTCAACAAGAAATCTTGATGCAGGAAGAGGATATCCATTATTTAAATACTATTGATATTGATAATAATGATTTATCTAGAGTTGAAGATGCTGAGATCATAAAGAACATTGAGGATAGCTCAATTGTTACTTCCCCTCTCAAGGCACCAGTCTTGATCAATGGAACCAGAAGTGAAGTTATTCTGGATTCTGGAGCTGGAGGAAGTGGAGTATCTGAAAGAGCACTTGCTTCAGTGGATCAAGACTATAAATCAAAACTGATGCCTATCATTTCTGAAAATTGGAGAGGGTATGGCTGCGTTTTATCCCCCATTGGTAAATACAAAGCCACAGTGTTTTTTAAATATAACCATGGTTTTGTAAGAGCTATTTGTGATTTTGTTGTCATGAAAAATGATAACTTAAGCAATTGGTTTATTGTAGGGAATGATATTTTAACCAAGTATGGCATAAAATTGGATCCTTCAAACCAATGTTTCACAATGGGGATGAATGGGAAGAGAAAATTTAAGATTTCTTCCTCAAAAAAATTATTAAAACCAGAATTGAACAGATATAATTCTGTGGTTCAATATAAAGGAAGATCTACAAAAGAAATGCATACTCTTATGTCTGAAATTGACAATGCCTCTTTTGGAGAACAACTTTCTGGTGAGGAGAAAGATTCCATCATTAACTTGATAAAGTCTTTTCCTATGGCCTTTGCTCAAGGGTCACATGAACTGGGACTAGTTAAAGAGGAAATGAAACTTTCATTGTCTTGTCCATTAACTGATATACCACCTAGTTTAAAAAAGAAGCCTTATCCTGCTTCTCCCACAAAGAGAAAAGATATTGAAGAATATATCTCTACCCTTTTGAAAATGAATATTATTGAAAAGGTTGTTGAAACACCTAAATATTGTGTTATCTCACCTGTCCTAATTTCTTATGAGAAAGATAAAGCCAGGTTATGTGGTGATTATAGAGCAATAAATACTTATAATGTTGATGATATCTACCCTTTACCTAGAATTAGCTCTATACATGCTACTTTACAGGGTGCTAAATATATCAGCTGTTTGGATGGTAATAAGGGATATCATCAGGTACCTGTTGAGAAAAATTCTCAGAATTTTCTGATGATTTCTACTCATATGGGTATTTATAAGTATATTAGGATGCCTTTTGGCCCTAAAAATGCCCCTTCAGTTTTCCAAAAAGTCCTGGATAACACATTCCATCAAGAGATAATTGAAGGATGGCTGATGGTTTATATTGATGATATCATTATATTATCAAAAATATTTGAGGACCATCTTAACCACCTGTGTAAAGTGTTCCAGAAAATGGATGAAATAAATATGACACTTGCTTTGAAGAAATGTAAATTTGGTTTCCATTCTTTAAAAGTTCTTGTTCATGTTGTTTCAGGCTTACAGATATGTGTTGACCAAAACAAAGTGGCAGCCATACAACAGGTGAAGGCTCCTACTACAGTTAGGGAGCTCCAGAGTTTTTTGGGAATGTGTGGATACTATAGACAGTATATTAAAAATTACCAAGTCATAGCTTTACCCCTTACCCAATTAACTAGAAAGGATGTTGCTTTTGTCTGTAATAGTGAGAGACAAAGAGCCTTTGACACTATGAAACACTGTTTGATGTCAGCACCAATTCTTGCTTTACCTGACTTTAATCAACCATTAGTTTTGTACACTGATGCCAGTTTCATTGGTCTTGGTGCTTCCCTCCATCAAAAACAAGTGATAAATGATAAAGTTTCAGAAGTAGTAATTTGTTATATTTCAAGAACCTTGAGAAAGAGTGAATTGAAATATGGTGCTACTCAATTGGAATGTTTAGCTGTAGTGTGGGCTCTAGAGAAGCTACATTATTACCTAGATGACCAAAAATTTGAACTTGTCACTGACTGCAGTGCAGTTAAATCCCTTTTAAACTTGAAAACACCAAACAGACATATGTTCTGATGGCAGTTGGCTGTTCAAGAATACAGAGGGAGAATGACAATCATTCATAGGGCTGGTATTGTTCACTCAAATGTGGACATGTTATCAAGGTTACATTTACCAAATGATGACTCTAATCCTGCTTATGATCCTGAGGATGAAATTATTCATATACATGGGATATATGTGGTTGATATGGAGGAAGAGCTATTACAGCTTATTCTGGATTAATATGATAAGAACACTGACTTGAAAAAGTTATGCACCATATTAAATGATCCAGAGAATGCTTTAATACAAGCATTAATTAAAAACCTTCCACCAAAGTACCAAAAAGCTTTGTAAAAAAGGTAAATTTTCTATAGATGAAGGATATATATATTATAGAAGGAAGTTGAGTAATGTTATTGTTATTCCTCCTTCTATGAGAGAAATCATCTTGAAAATTTGTCATGATGACATATTAGCTGGACATTTTCAACTTGAAAAAACAATGATCAGAATTAAGAACACTGCTTGGTGGGTTAATATGTCTGAAGACATAATATTATATGTTGAGTCTTGTGATTCTTTCCAAAAATCAAAAAGATTGACTGGTAAAAGAGCAGGATTAATGCAACATATTGAACCTCCTGATGCACCATGGAAGATAATAAACATGGATTTTGTAACAGGATTAACTAATACTGGAAAAGACAGTTATAACTCTTGTTGGGTTATTGTGGACAGATTCACTAAAATGTGTAAATTTATCCCTACCCACAAGGATGTTTCCACTAAAGAATTAGCTTTCTTATGGTGGTCTCATATGTTTAATACTGCTGGTTTTCCTAAAGCCATAATCTCTGACAGAGACCCTAAATTTACTTCTGAATTTTGGATGTCTCTGATGGATGTTTGTGGTTGTGATCTGAAACTTTCTACTGCCCATCATCCACAGACTGATGGCTTAGCTGAAAGAATGATTGAGGCTTTAAAGGACATTATAAGAAGTTATTGTGCCTTTGGCCTTGAGTATTAGGATAATGACAGATTCACTCATGATTGGGTTACCTTACTTCCTGGGTTGGAATTTGCTTATAATAGCACTGTTCATTCTGTTACTCAAAGAAAGCCTTTTGAGCTCTGGCTTGGATATGTTCCAAATACTCCTGCCCAATTTCTCAATAACAAAATACCTAAACTGGATATACATCCTGGTGTAAATTCTTTTCTTCAAATGCAACAACTGTGCAGAAAGCATGCTCAACAATGTATTGAAAAATTATTTGAATATGAGAAGAGAGATGAGACAAATCCCATAAAGAATACACTTTTAAAAAGGGTGATGAAGTGTTGATTTCAACAGTCCACTTCAATTTACAAGGTAATAACAAATTGAAAGATCCATTTGTTGGTCAATTTGTTGTCAGAAGAATTATTGGAGATAATGCGTTTGAGGTTATTTTGTATTCTCCATATGACAGAAAACATCCTGTTTTTCCAATATCTCTTCTGAAACCTTACACATCCAATATTGATTTATTTTCAAAAAGGAGGGGAAGACCAAAGAAAACCCCAAATGAAATTGCTGAAACAGCAGAAATTGAAAAAATTCTAAATGACAGAACAGTCACTGCTGAAAAAGGTACAGAATACTTATTGAGATTCAAGAATAAATCATCTGAATATGATTCTTGGATACCTGGGAAGGAGATATCTAGTCTTCCTACTCTACTAAAAAAGTATAAAAAGAAAAAATCATAGCATTTTTTTATTGTTTTTTTTAGAGTGAGGAAGTGTCAGCCAGGCTACTAGATTTACCTGGTAAAATAAGTAATTATTTTACTGAGATGAAGCCATGCCCCTTTTTCTTACTAACAATTAATTAATTATTTACTTATGTATTACCTACAACTAACTAGTTAAGTATATTAAGTAGTATAAATAATTAATGTAAGTAAATGTCCCATACATTTTACTCCCTAACACGGTGCTCAATAGTATAGTTGATTGGGAATAAAAATTAATAATAAAATTATTATAAAAAAAACTTAAGATTATTATATTTCTTCATTGAGAGATCTGAAATTCCATGAAATTAATATAATTAATTTAATTGTGATGTAATTAATTGTGACAGTCCAAGGAACTCATACTTTATTACTAATAAAATTGATGCCCTTGTTGACGTACCAATTGATTTATTTTCTTATGTCAAATATATACTCCTTTTAGTCATCTTCTTTCTCACATTCTTACAGTAGTTGGTGTAAATTCCGTGTCTTTTTTTCCCTCATGTTTTGCCTATAAAAGGCCCTCACTTTTGTGCTTTTCAAAGATTCATTCATTACTTACTTACTTATTACATTTATAACAAATAAATTATTATTTCTATACTTTATAACATTAGTATTTACATCAATGTATTTCTAATCTATAATTTATATTAATATTTGACTTACCTCTTATTACTTGAGTGAAATAATAAAAAAGATTAAAGAAATATGTAACTTACCTCTGAGAGTCCATTAAAACCCTAAAAACCCTCGTATAACCTCGAATAAAACTTCTAGAGCAAAAGGACTCCTTGACAGTAGTGATTTTCTGGCACCAAGTTTGAAATTATAAATGAAATTAGTGCATATAATAAGGTCAATGCACCTGTAATTAAATTAGGACACAAAATAAGTGCCTGTCACCTATTTTATTGTTTCCCCATATTGGGCATAGAATTTGGGGTAATTATAGTGTAAAAAAACTAACTTTGCTAATGATGAAGCTATTCACATGGGAAAAATGCAGGCAGTATGTTGCCAGTATACAGAAGCCATTTCTGGCATAAAAAAGGCAAATTTGAAAAGTGTTTTTTATGCATTTGAGTAGCCAAATCAATAGTCTTAATTAAGGCAAATTGATCTTTCAAGGTGCATTTTTAATATTATTAAATTTATAGCGCATATATTCCACTTTTAAGTGATTTAAAGGGCATTTCTGGTTTTTCACATAAAAAAATGAAAACAACAGCTTTAAGTCTACTTAAAGATTATGTAGCCTTAGGTTTAAGGTTCTTAAAATTAACCTAGAATTTTACAACTTAATATTAAGTACATAAGGCTTATAAAAGGTGGATATATGTGTGTATGTAAGATGTTATAATGGCATATATTGTATTTTATCAAAAAATTTACTCATGTATACTACTTGTGTACCATTATTTATTGTTCCCATGTATAATACATGTGTTTAACATAAATTATAAATACTCTTTAAAAATTCCTGGGAGTATACAGGCTGACACTATAAAAAAATAGACTTTAACAGAAAATTCAAAATCAAAGTCAATAGGCAAATAAAAATCATCATTCTAAAGAAAAATTCTTGAGAATTCCTGAAAATGTGTCTAAAACTGGTTACAGGTAGGTTAAGAAGTGTTTGGATGGTTTACTTTGGTGTATGAAGTATTTGAGGCTTTCTTTGAAGAAGGTAATGTTTTATGGCCATTTTTGATTAAAAAAAATCATTTTTAAGATCAGAATTGGAATTTCAATCAAAGCCCAAGAGGAGATTAAGAGCTATAAAATTCATTGGTTGATGTAGCTTATCATGAATTGAGAGTGAGAAAGGCATGACTCTTATATGGTATAAAAATGTAAATGATGTAAAAAAATTTGATTTATTAAGTCTTATGCTGTGGAGTGCTGCATATGAATGATGTCAGCCAGTCTGCTAGACTTACCCAGTAAAATAATTAATTATTTACTGGGATGAAGCCATGCCTTTTTTATTTCTTATTTTATTATTAATTATATTACATTTACTTTAAAAATTTCTTGTAATAAATTAACCAATTAAAACAAGTAAATTCAAAAAATCTTTTAATTAATATTAATGTCCCTTATATTTTTTATTCCCTAACACTGTTCTCAATGACAAGTTAAAGAGATAAAAATATACTAATACTAAAAATGAAAAAAAAAAAAAATCAAATTAGTTTATTTAAAATACTCAAATTATATAAAATTCTAAAAATTGAAAATTAAAATTTTTTTGTACTAAGTGTGACATTTAAAAGTGAACTTTAAAATATATCAAATAAATTGATATATATTAAAATATATTTAATTGGCGCATCTTTTTAGTACTCTCTGTTATTTGTAATTTCTTATTTTGGAAGGATCTTTTCTCTCACACCCTTGTATGTAGGCTTCTTAACTCTGTGTGCTCTCTCTTTTTTTGCCTTTAAAAATCCTTCCATGTTGTGCTTTTTTCCTTCATTCCTTATCACTTACAATTTCTTATATAAAGCCAAAATCACTTTTATTACTACTACTTCTGCTTTAGTACTTACATTTACGTAAATCTATATCCCATAAGTAATAATAATATTATTTATTTACCCTCTAATTGAGTAATTAATCATAAAAGATAAAAACTACCTACCTGTTTTAAAATCCTTGAGTTATCCACCTTCTCTGCTGTTTGGACTGCCTTAAATTTCTTCTAGAAAGTTAGGACCCCTTGACAGTTGGGAACTTTCCAAATTGTTCTCAACACAATTTTATCTGGACGCTGGCAACCAAGGGACCTTCAACTACGAGGATAAATAGGACTGGTGGACAACTGAAAAAGGACGAACGTCATAAATCACGTGACTTACCTTTTTTTCCACAACAGGGAATTTAATCTTGCCCCAAATCTAAGGTTTATATAGGTGTTTTTGTCTTATATATTTGTAGTGACTATACCAGTTACTATCTGCAGGTCTCACTCTGCTTATTTCATCTTTCACATATATCTTTTTACTCAGCACTCTTTAGTGGCATTAATTTTCTCACATTACAGGGGGAGGTGCCTGGTAAATAAATAAAAATTTCCTAGTTGACCAAGATAGAGCAATACTGTTCTTAGTCCTAGAAGTAATAAAATTATTTTATTAAAATATATTATTATTTTTTAATTATTTCAGTTGACAATTGTCCTGGAAGTGAAATAATAAATATATAAATTATCTAAATTAATTATATTAAATTACTTATTACTTCAGTTGAGTCATATTCCTGATAATTATATATCAATATATATAACTAATTGTGATTTGTATTAATTTTTTCAGTTGACTTTCTCCCTGATAATTAATAAATTATTTAATTATTCCAGTTGATTCATTTTGAATCCTCATAATAAAATATAAATATCATAATTGATTTGATTAATTAAAAATTTTGATAATTATTTCAGTTGATTTTTTGTCCTGATAAATTTTATATTCATTATTCCAGTTGATTAATTAATCCTGGTAATTGATTAAATACTTGAAATATTTTTATTTTTTTCCTTTATTTTTCTTTCTAAAAAGTTAAATAATAACTGATTAAATTTTAATATTTTTTTCTCTCAGTTAAGTTATACACAACAATGACTGATCAGAGTGCTTCTGCTGGCTTTGATGAGGAGCTAGACTTGATTGATTATGATGAGACTTCTTTAAGTTCTCCTTTGACTACAAACCTTGCTCAAATTAATTAATTATTGGACCAATCAGGATTCGGAAATGCAAGAAATAGAGATAAAAGTGGAAAAGACTGCTCTGGATCAATAGCCTTCAGATGAGCTTCCAAGAGGATTCAAGATAACAAAGATGCCCTTGAAACAGCAAGTCAGAAACCTCTCCACTCACATCAAGGAGTTGAGGACAGAGAACCTCAAACCAAAATCAAAAATAGAAATTCTAGAAGAAAAGGTATGAAATATAGAATCCTTTCATCAAGAGAAGAGGAACCCTCCTCCAGAAACAAAAGTCCTTCCACAATTGGCTCCTAAAAAACAGGAAAAGGTGAAATTTTCAAAATGGCAATGGGACTGGTTAAACACCCAGTGGGACTGCCTCAAGGCCCAACAACAACAGCAAGCACCTTAGGCAGGTCCTTCCAGGCACCATTGGTTCAACTCAACACCTCCTCAACCCTACCAAGGAGGAAGAAAGAGGAAGAAAAATCACATTCAATTTTTGCCATAACTATGGTAAGCCTCTCTATTGAATCCCAAGTACCCTTTCTTGTTACTGATTCAGTTCTTTCAGGTAATTCTGGAAGAAGAGATGATACCTTGAGACCATTAGAGGCTGGCTGTAGTAAGAAGATTTCTTAATATTCTAATGTAATTAATCCTCTGGTATTGATTAATACTTCAATGATAAATCCTGATATGGCTATTATTGATGAAACACTTGATCCTGAATTTTATGAGAATTTGGAAAATTATTCAGTTTCCTTATTAAGAAATACTCCAGATGTAGCTACCATTAATGATGAATATTTGAAAGATATTATTGCCAAACAAAATCATATAATGAAAAACATGCAATTTACTCAAAAATTTAATATTTTGTTAACTGAAAAGGGTTATCAATTAGTGTGAAGTGAATTACAGAGAGTTTCTGATGATTTTTATAAGTACAAAGCAGCTCATGAGAAGAAAGTTGCTTTGTGGAAAAATATCAAGAATGACTTGTCTAAGTTACAAGACACTGTGTATATCTGTTTCCAGGAGCTAGAGGGACATAAGTTGAACTTAAAGAGACTAAGTAACTATTATTCATCTTTGAAAAATAAGAACCAATTATCTTTTGCAACCACCAATGAGACATTATCTAGTATCCCAAGAGTGAAAGCTAAACTAACAAACATTGAAGAGCATTTGAACTCATTGTTAAATGACCAAAAGTATTCTACCACTTGTTTGAAAGAACCTGTTGTAAAAGATACTTCAATTGTACCTGTCCCTGTTTCATCTAAAGTAAAACCAGTGCCAGAAATGCCTGTAGATATTCCTGAGTTTCCATCAAAAATTGATGATGCACCTTGTTCATCTACAGAAGGTATAAACAATGAGATTACTTCCAAGTTAGAGAAGTTACAGCTTCTTCTCACTCAAAAACAAGCTTGTAAAAAGGAGACTGCCTCAAATCAAAAGAATTGGCTAAAACTTGACCAATATCCAACATTTGATGGTGATTCTTCCTCTGATTGGCAGCAATTTATTTGCAGGATTGATAATCTGAAAAATTCTTACAAACTTCCAGATGAAGAAATTGTGTCAAAATTAATTTCTTTATTTACCAATGTAGCCCTAATGTGGTATGAATCTGTCCTTTTAGATAAAAATGACTACTCATGGGAAGATTAGAAGAAATTAATTAAAGCACAATTTGGTGGTTTCAAGTTTAGGTTAGCTCAACAAAGGCATTATGAGAGAGCTAGATATATTTCTTCTTCTACTGAAAAAACTATTGAGCTCCTCATGAAACTTGTGAAGATCCTGAGGGAAATGGACCCAAATATGGATTTTGAATTATGGAAGTACAGGATCCTCTATAAATTGCCTATGTCTCTGAGAGACTTGGTAGTTGCTAGGACTGAGTTCTCAAGAGATCCATCTTCTTTTATTAATTCTTGTAATGAGGTCATTTTAAATAACGAGTATAATTTTAGAATATTCATTCCTAGAATTGCATTGGAGAAAACCTCCAATTACCAACAGAAAGCTTCTGCCCCTGTTGCACCTAAAAATTATGCAAAAAAAACTAGCTTTAAATGCAGAAAGCCTTGGCAGAAAGGCCATTTTTGTGAAAAGAAAATAAATCTTGTTGAACAAACAGAGGAAAATTCTGATGACACAGTTGCTGTCAGTATAGTCTAGTATGTAAGTATGAAATAATAGTGTTATTTTATGGTCCTACTACTTATTTATAAATGATTTATTGATTAAACCTCAGGGGGAGACTAATAGAATAGTTATACTCAAATAAAACTCACAATAATTGGATTTAAATGCGTGCTAGTGGTGGAAAATAGAAGAATAAAATATAGTTATAGCTTATTATAAAGATAATATCAATTTATAAGGGCTTTATAATATATTTCTGATTGCTAATAATTGTATTATAGTGTTTGTTTGAAGTTTAGTAATTGAATGATGATAATAAACCGTCAAAATCCCTCCTTACTTATACCCAAATCCACTGGAGTGCACAGACCTTCAATCCAGATGATGTCACTGCTATCCCCGGCAATTACAGCACTGTGAGGGCCCATCACCTCCCCATGGCGTCCACTTCAAGCAGTTTCAACACCCAGACCTCCAGTAAGGACCCTCCATCACTATTAATAATAACACAGAGTCATACCATAAATAGAAAACCCAGATAAAAGCGGATACCATAAAGAAACAGGTAAAATAAATGATCAAAAAGAGATTTAATGAAACTAAAAGCATATAAAGGAAACAAATAAAATGTCCAAGCCCCCAATAACATCCCCAAGCATCCACATTAACCCAAAAACATCTTTCCAACCCATAAATCCGTGAAAAACCATCCAAGGAAGTAATTTTAGTTGTCCAAACTGGGTGTATGCGCCTGATATAGGTGTCTATGCTTCTGTAGGCGTTGTGAGTCCACTGATTTCGTCCATATGACCTAAATTAAGCAGAAAAACAAAGGTTATAGGCTATTAAGGGGCTAAAACCCACTTATATACCTAAATATACATAATATACCGCATATTTCACTGAATATGAGATTTATGTATACATATAAGCTTATGTATGTCAATAATTACTTCATATCACTTAAGATAAGTATATTATGACTCCATTAACACCTTAATAAATATTATTAGGCCATAAATAAGCTATTTAAACTATTATAAATTATATAATAGAATAATAATTATATATATATATAATAAAATAATATATATTATTATTTTAACCTTATTTTTAAGATATAAGCTTAATCTAGTTAATGTTATCTTATTTTAAGCATAAGAAATACTCAGTCCTAAGGATATTTAGGCTGACACTCCCTCACCCCAAAAAAAACAATAAAAAAATGTTAAGACATTTTAATTAATCTTAAGGAATGAAATAATAAAATAAAAAAATAATTTTTATAATACATATACTGAATGAACAGTATTATTTAGATTTAAATTTTTTCAAGAGATTTTTAAGATCAGAGATTTCATTTTCTGGAATCCACTGGTCATATTCACTTGATTTATTTTTAAATCTTAATAGATACTCAACTCCCTTTTCTTTTGTAAGGTGTCTCTTTTTAAGTATCTTTTCAATTTCTGCTTTTTCCACTATTTCTTCAGGTTGCTGTTTATGCCTTCCTGATCTTCTTGGAAAGAGAGCAGTATCATTAGAATGGTATGGTTTTATAAGAGAAATAGGAAATACTGGATGTTTTCTATCATAAGGTGCATATAGAATAACCTCAACAGCATTATTACCAACCATCTTTTTAACTACAAATGGTCCAATGAATGGATCCTTCAATTTAACATTACCATTTAAATTGAAATGTAGCGTTGAAATAAGGACTTCATCACCCTCTTTGAACATTTGTTCTTTATGGGCTTTATCCCATCTTTTCTTTTCATACTCAAAAGCCTTATTTATACATTCTTGAGCATGTTTTCTGCATAATTCCTGCATCTGAAGAAAAGATTTAGTACCTGGATGAATATCCAATCTAGGTAACTTATTAAGAGTTTTAGAAGGGGTATTAGGTACATAACCCAACTATAACTCAAATGGCTTTTTGCCAGTGACAGAATGTACTGTACTATTATATGCAAATTCTAAACCTGGGATAAGGGTTACCCAATCATGCGTGAATTTGTCATTGTCTTTAAAATTAAGACCAAAAGCACAGTATCTTCTTATCATATCTTCTAAGGTTTGTATCATTCTTTCTGCTAGCCCATCAGTTTGTGGATGGTGTGCTGTAGAAAGTTTTAATTGACACCCTGAAACATCCATAAGTGACATCCAGAACTCAGAAGTAAATTTAGGATCTCTGTCAGAAACTATTGCTTTGGGGAAACCTGCTGTATTTAACATTTGTGTCCACCATAAAAAAGCTAAGTCCTTTGAAGAAACCTCTTTGTGGGTAGGAATAAATTTACACATCTTTGTAAATCTATCTACAATTACCCAGCAGGAGTTATAACTTTTATGCCCTGCTATTGGCAAACCTGTTACAAAGTCCATGTTAATGATTTCCCATGGAGCTTTTGGTTGCTCAATTTGTTGTAATAAACCAGCTCTTTTTCCTGTTAATCTTTTAGATTTTTGACAAGAATCACATGTTTCAACATATTTCTGAACATCCTCAGACATGTTAATCCACCAAGCTGTGTTTTTTACTCTGGTTAATGTTTTATGGTAGTCAAAATGACCTGCTAATATATCATCATGACATATACTTAACATTAACTCCTTCATTGAAGGGGGAATTACAATTACATTACTTAATTTTTTCCTGTAATATATAAAACCATCCTCAATGGAAAATTTTCCTTTCTCTAATGCCTCTTTATACTTATTTGGTAATGTTTTTATTAAAACATTCATTGAAGCATTAGATGGATCATTTAATATTGTAGTTAATTTACTTAAGTCAGGATCTGAATTATAATTATCAAGAATTGATTGCATAAATTCATCCTCAAGATCTACAATATAAATGCCATAAATGTTAATAATCTCTGACTCAGGAACATAAGCAGGATTATCATCATTATTAGGCAGAGGTACTCTAGATAACAGATCTACATTAGAGTGCAAGGTTCCTGCTCTATGTGTTATAGTCATCCGTCCTCTGTATTCTTGTACAGCTAATTGCCATCTAAACATGTGTCTATTAGGAGTTTTCATGTTTAAGAGTGACTTAACTGCACTACAGTCAGTTATTAACTCAAATTTTTGGTCTTCAAGGTAATAATGTAGCTTTTCAAGAGCCCATACTACTGCCAAACATTCAAGTTGAGTAGCACCATATTTTAATTCACCACTTCTCAGAGTATGTGAAATATAGCAGATTACTACTTCTGACATTTTACCTTCAATAAGTTGTTTTTGATGCAAAGCAGCACCCAGTCCAATAAAACTTGCATCTGTATATAATACAAAAGGTAATTGGAAATCTGGTAATCCCAAGATAGGAGCTGTCATTAAACATTCTTTCAACTTATTAAAAGCTTGTTGTCTTTCATTATTCCAAATGAAAGCTTCTGATTTCTTTATCAGTGTGGTCAGTGGTGCAGCAATTGATTGGTAGTTTTTTATATATTGTCTATAATAACCACACATTCCAAGAAAAGATTGTACATCCTTCACATTTTGAGGAATGCCAATATTCTTTATTGCAGCCACTTTATTTTGGTCTACACATATTTGTAAGCCAGATACAATATGACCAAGCACCTTTAAAGATTCAAACCCAAATTTACATTTTTTCAATGCAAGGGTCATTTTTATTTCATCCATTTTCTGAAATACTTTCCTTAAATGGATTAAGTGTTCATCAAAATTTTTAGAGAACACTATGATGTCATCAATGTATACCATTAACCATCCCTCAATCATTTCATTATGGAATGTTATATCCATTAACTTTTGAAATACTGATGGAGCATTCTTTGGTCCAAATGTCATTCTGACATACTTATAAATTCCCATGTGTGTTGTTATCAACAAAAAGTTCTGTGAATTCTTTTCAACAGGAATTTGATGGCACCCTTTATTTCCATCTAGGCAACTTATATATTTAGCACCTTTAAGGGTAGCATGTATAGAGGCAATCCTTGGCAAGGGATAAATATCATCTACTGTAAATGTATTTAATGCTCTATAATCACCGCACAGTCTTGCTTTATCTTGTTCATAAGAAATCAGCACTGGTGATATTACACAATATTTTGGTGTAGTTTCAACCTTCTCAAGAATGTTCATTTTTAATAACATCTTAATATTATCCTCTATGTCTTTCCTCTTCATTGGTGAAACAGGGTATGGTTTCTTTTTAAGACTAGCAGGAATATTATCCATATCACAGGTTAAACTAATTTTCATTTCATGTTCTTTTACAAGGCCAAGTTCATTTGTACCATGTGCAAAAGCCATTGGAAAAGCTTTAATTAATTCCAAAATATTATCTTTCTCAGTTTCACTTATCTGAGTGCCAAATGATGCTTTTGAAATTTCTGTTTCCAGAAGTTCCAACTCATTGGATTCTCTTCCTTTAGATGGGGAATTTGTTACTGACTCAATGTGTAAGACAGTGTTAAAAGAATTTATTTTAAATTTCCTTTTACCATTCATGCCAATTGTAAAATTGTTATTAGCAGGGTCTAATTTTACACCAAATTTAGTCAGAATATCATTTCCAATGATAAAACAGTTACTACAATTTGTATTATCCATTACTACAAAGTCACAAGTTACCCTTACATAACCATGTTGGTGTTTAAAGAAAACAGCAGCTTTGTATTTACCAATGGGGTGTAGTACTGATCCAAAACCTCTCCAATTTTTATTCTGAAGTGGTTCAAGCTTAAACTTATATTCACTATCAATTTTCTGTAATGTATTAGTGGAAACAACTGAACCAGCAGCTCCTGTGTCCAATACTATATTAACATTTTCACCAGAAATGATAGCTGGAACCGTGATAGGTGTCATTCTAAAGTTATCAGCTTGTATATCCTTAATGATTTCAGCATCCTCAAAATTCATTAAAGATTCATTTGAGTCCATATTTAATATTGGATTTTCAAAGATGGAAAAATCATCTTCCAACATACAGACTTCATTTTCATCACTATATGAGATATTGCTGTCATAATCACTTGATTCTTTACTTTTTTCAGTTTCAGTTTCAGATTCACGTTGATTTTCAACAATATTTATGTTTTTCTCACATTTGTGACCTTTGACCCAAGGTTTGTTACACTTATAACAAGTATTTGTTTCATACTTTTTAGGTACTACAGGTGCAGTAGGTTTTTTCTGCTTCTCCTGAAGTGTTTTTGAATTCTGAGTTTTTACAGGTTCAACATTTTGCTTATAAGTGGAATACCTTGATTCATACTTATGGTTTCATAATATTTCATTGCAAATATTAATAAAGTCAGAATATTCAGTAACATTTAATGTTCTAGCTACAACAATGTCTCTGACAGATATAGGTAATTTGTATATTATCTTATCTTTCCATAAGTTAAAATCCATATGAGGCTCAATGGCTTTTAATATTTTGTTTAAATTCATTAAAAATACCATAGGTTTGTCACCATTCAACGGATTATACCTAGTCTTCTCATACAGTCTTTGCTGAGTAAGCCTGAATTTAGAACCTCCAAATTGTTTTTCAATAAGTTGTTTCCATTCAGCCCAAGAGTAGTCTCTACCCTCACTTAAGACAGCTTCAAACCATAATAAAGCAACATCCTTAAATAAAGAAATTAATTTTGATGTTATCTCTTCATCTGGTAACTTATATGAGAATTTCAAGTTGTCAATTCTTTGAATAAAATGTTGCCAATCAGAGCTGGCTTCCCCATCATAAGTTGGGTACTGATCTATCTTAGGCCAGTTCTTCTGATTGGATTTTATCTCACTAATCTTAGGTAAATTCAACAACTCATTCACTTTTGATAAATGGTCTTGTATTTCTTCCTGCACGGATTTGTGACTTACATTTTCAGATTTGACACTACCACCAGATGGTTTTAATTGTGGTGGTACAGGGAAGGAATGAGATTCACTTTTGCCAATGAAAGGATTATTATTATATTGATTATACTTATGATTATCCTGGTTCATTAGTAGATTGGCAGTTTCAATCTCAACTTTAGTTAATCTTTGTAACAACTCAGAGACACTTTGATTTTTCTGGGCAAAAGATAACTTTGTTCTTGATTCAGTCTTTAATAAATGTTTTTCATATAATTTTTCTAACTCACAAAATTTGTTTGAAAGGTCATTATATTTATTACTCAATGAATCATATTTAAGAGTTAGAGACAAATGTTCTTTCTCTAATTCTTTATTACGTGTTGCTAATTGAGAAATGTTCAATGTCAAGGATGAAATTGTATCACTAGTGAGCTTAACTGTCTGTTCCTCACAATCAGTCATTCTATTCCACAATGCTGAAACAATTCTATGGACAGTTGGATTATTGTTAAAATATTCCATGTCTTCCTTTTCGATTCTCTCACTCTCCTGTGTACTTCTCATCTCACTAGTAGGTGGTTGCAACTGAGGATTAACTGTATTATCATTGCATATAGTACTGTTATTATGGACAAAAGACAAGTCAGGTGTATCTACTCTAAAACCTAAATTTCTTAAATCCTCCTCTATTTTTTGTACAGATTTAACATCAATATAATTACCTATATTGTAATTATCAGTATTATGTCTAATCTGAGAGGGTAAGTTACTTACCAAGGGATGGTTGCCAGTCCTGATTTTTGGCGCTTTTTTCCCTTGTAAGGGTGAGCTGAGGAAGTCAGATGAGGGGGCGGATCCCTGTTGCAACTGTGGCTTGTCCACTGTTGGTGAAACCAGTCCCATTTCCATTTGTCTACCAGGATTTTCTCCTGGGAGTGAGTGGACCCTCCTTGGGTAGGGGGTTGTTGATTTGATTGACTGGGCTGGCCTCCCTTTAATTCTGCCATTGCCTGATTCATCTGCTGAAATCCTACCTTGCAATTGTTTTGCAACTGCTCTACTTCTTTGAACATGAGAGATTTTGATTCCTCCAACTTCAGAACCTGTTTGGCCAGGTGGGACAGTTGATCCTGAAGAGGAGGAGACGTCTTTTTTATAGTTATATTTTTAAGAGGGCGTCCTTTTCCTCTATACTCATGCTTTCTGGCTGGGGGTACTGTTGTCCCTCCATGGTGATGTCCTGGAAAGTTTTTGTTAGCTTTAGACCTGGTATTATAAGCAGGCTGTTCACTTACACTATCCTGGGGAGAACTCATATTGTTCAGAATAACAATATTTTACGTCTACAAAAGGAAAAAACTCTATGGAATTAGTAGACAAAAGATATTAGTAATTATATTACTAATAAAAAAGCAATGGAGCTTACCCTGAATTTATATATTTATTTATTTAAATAAAATATAAGAAAAATTCGAAAAAATCTGTTAAAAATATAATAATAAGTTTAACTAGACCTCTATAAGGGTGAATAATTAGCTTACCAAGCTTTAGCCAAATACCAATTTAATTGGGTGTTATATTGGTGTCCAAATACCAAGTGAAATTGGGTTTATATTGGGTACAGTTACTACTGCAAATATCTAATTTTTATGGTAAAAAATTAGTACAATTATTATAAGGGTTCTTTTCCGCAATCAATGAGTTATGATGACCCACTAATATGCAGCAGACCCAAATATTTGGTTAATTTTGAGTTGTACTAAGGTAAAAATCACGTCCCAAGGCTTATACTAAATAATAAGTAAAATATAAGGAAAGACCCCCAATTGTCAGTATAGTCTAGTATGTAAGCATGATATAATAGTGTTATTTTATGGTCCTACTACTTATTTATATATGATTTAGTGATTAAACCTCAGGGGAAGACTAATAGAATAGTTATACTCAAATAAAACTCACAATACTTGGATTTAAATGCGTGCTAGTGGTGGAAAATAGAAGAATAAAATATAGTTATAGCTTATTATAAAGATAATATCAATTTATAAGGGCTTTATAATATATTTCTGATTGCTAATAATTGTATTATAGTGTTTGTTTGAAGTGTAGTAATTGAATGATGATAATAAACCGTCAAAATCCCTCCTTACTTATACCCAAATCCACTGGAGTGCACAGACCTTCAATCCAGATGATGTCACTGTTATCCCCGGCAATTACAGAACTGTGAGGGCCCATCACCTCCCCATGGCGTCCACTTCAAGCAGTTTCAACACCCAGACCTCCAGTAAGGACCCTCCATCACTATTAATAATAACACAGAGTCATACCATAAATAGAAAACCCAGATAAAAGCGGATACCATAAAGAAACAGGTAAAATAAATGATCAAAAAGAGATTTAATGAAACTAAAAGCATATAAAGGAAACAAATAAAATGTCCAAGCCCCCAATAACATCCCCAAGCATCCACATTAACCCAAAAACATCTTTCCAACCAATAAATCCGTGAATAACCATCCAAGGAAGTAATTTTAGTTGTCCAAACTGGGTGTATGCGCCTGATATAGGTGTCTATGCTTCTGTAGGCGTTGTGAGTCCACTGATTTTGTCCATATGACCTAAAATAAGCAGAAAAACAAAGGTTATAGGCTATTAAGGGGCTAAAACCCACTTATATACCTAAATATACATAATATACTGCATATTTCACTGAATATGAGATTTATGTATACATATAAGCTTATGTATGTCAATAATTACTTCATATCACTTAAGATAAGTATATTATGACTCCATTAACACCTTAATAAATATTATTAGGCCATGGATAAGCTATTTAAACTATTATAAATTATATAATAGAATAATAATTATATATATATATAATAAAATAATATATATTATTATTTTAACCTTATTTTTAAGATATAAGCTTAATCTAGTTAAGGTTATCTTATTTTAAGCATAAGAAATACTCAGTCCTAAGGATATTTAGGCTGACAGTTGCACTGGATGATACTTCAAGTGATTGTGCCAGCAATATTTCATATGAATCTCACCAGGAAATTTTAATGCTGGAAGAAGATATTCATTATTTGATAATATTGACATTGGGAATAATGATTTATCTACAGTTGAAGATTCTGAAATCATAAGAAATCTTGAGGACAGCTCAATTATTATTGCCCCTCTCAAGGCACCAGTCTTGATTAATGGAAATAACATTGAGGTTGTTTTATATTCTGGAGCTAATGGAAGTGTAGTATCTGAAAAAGCACTTAATTCAGTGGACCAGGATTATAAATCAAAACTTATGCCTATCATTTCTGAGAATTGGAGAGGTTATGGCTCTGTTTTATCCCCCATTGGTAAATATAAAGCCACAGTATTTTTCAAATATAACCATGGTTTTGTAAGAGCTATATGTGATTTTTTGTCATGAAAAATGATAACTTAAGCAGTTGGTTCATTGTGGGAAATGATATTTTAACCAAGTATGGCATTAAATTGGATCCTTCAAACCAATGCCTCACAGTGGGGATGAATGGGAAGAGAATATTCAAAATTTACTCCCTCAGAAAATTATTAACACCATTATTGAACACATGTAATTTTGTAGTTCAATATAAAGGAAGATCTACAAAAGAAATGCCTGCCCTTGTATCTGAAATTGACAATGCTTCTTTTGGAGAACAACTTTCTGGTGAGAAAAAAGATTCCATCATTAAATTGATAAAATCTTTTCCTATGGCCTTTTCTCATAGGTCACATGAATTAGGATTGGTAAAAGAAGAAATGAAGCTTTCATTATCCTACTCATTAACAGAAATACCACCTATTTTGAAGAAGAAGCCTTATCCTGCTTCTCCTACAAAGAGAAAAGATATTGAAGACAATATCTCTACCCTTTTGAAAATGAATATTATTGAAAAGGTAGTTGAAACACCTAAATATTGTGTTATCTCACCTGTCCTTATTTATTATGAGAAAGATAAAGCCAGGTTATGTGGTGATTATAGAGCATTGAATACTTATACTGTTTATGATATCTATCCTTTTCCTAGAATTAGCTCTATACATGCTACCCTACAAGATGCTAAATATATCAGCTGTTTGGATGGTAATAAGGGATATCACCAGGTACCTGTTCAGAAGAATTCTCAGAATTTTCTGATTATTTCTACTCATATGGGTATTTATAAGCATGTTAGGATGCTATTTGGCCCTAAAAATGCCCCTTCAGATTTTTAAAAAGTTATGGATAACACATTCCATCAAGAAATAATTGAAGGATGGCTTATGGTTTATATTGATGATATAATCATATTTTCTAAAACATTTGAGGACCATCTTAACCACCTGTGTAAATTGTTCCATAAGATGGATGAGATAAACATGACACTTGCCTTGAAAAAATGCAAATTTAGTTTTCATTCCTTGAAAGTGCTTGGTCTTGTTGTTTCAGGTTTGCAGATATGTGTTGACCAGAAAAAAGTGGCAGCCATACTACAGGTGAAAGCTCCTACCACATTTAGAGAGCTCCAGAGTTTTTTGGGAATGTGTGGATACTATAGACAGTATATTAAAAATTATCAGGTCATAGCACTACCCTTTACTCAATGAAATAGGAAGGATGTTGCTTTTGTCTGGAACAGTAAAAGACAAAAGGCTTTTAGCTCAATGAAACATTGTTTGATGTCAGCCCCACTTCTTGCTTTATCTGACTTTAATCAACCATTTTTTTTATACACTGATTCCAGTTTTATTGGCCTTGGTGCGGCCCTCCATAAAAAACAAGTGATGAATGATAAAGTATCAGAAGTAGTAATTTGTTATATTTGTGAATATTTCAATCACTTTGGGTGCTCTTTTCAAAACAGGTGACAGTTGGTCAACTGGATTCATAAGGTGAGAAAAGAAGGTAATGTGAAAAGTAAAACTTTAGGTAAGCAAAAAAGGTATGGGGTCTAATATTAGTTTTCAAGGTTTATTTTAATCTCATGGATTAAAATTTAAAAATTCATATAAGATAGTCCACTTACTTAAGTTAATGAACCATCAGACCATGTTGCCATGTAATTTAAGTCATGGGGACATTTTTTTTCTTCATGAGGTTCATGTATAGACTTGTGGTATGATTTCATTGAATTTGGTCACAGATGATTTCCATTATAATTTTCACATGAACTGTCATTAATATAATTTTTTTAATTATCTTATATGACTTTTTTATATGTTAATTTATGCAATGAACATGAAATTTTGAAATTTAGACCCCTACTTCAATGTAATACAGGTAAGGGAATCTCCATTTTTTTTTTTTTTTTTTTTTTTTTTCAACAAAAATTCTTTTTGACTTGGAAAAAAAAAAAAAAAAAATTGTTG
This sequence comes from Hemileia vastatrix, assembly GCA_030280995.1. Lineage (NCBI taxonomy): Eukaryota > Fungi > Basidiomycota > Pucciniomycetes > Pucciniales > Zaghouaniaceae > Hemileia > Hemileia vastatrix. The sequence goes on along the minus strand of JASXTE010000001.1, from coordinate 29,773,392 downwards.
ATCCACACCCTGTTTTGCAGTAGTAAATAAGCAGATGAGGAAGGTATTGCCAAAAAAAAAAAAAAATTTTTTTTTTTTTTTTTTTTTTTTTTTGACATAAATTTTTTTTGACTTGAAAAAAAAATAAAAAATAAAAAATAAAATTTGGTTTAGATTTTAACTCCACTACTTTTTTTGATTAAAGCCACAAAATTTTAAGTCAGGTGGATGATCAACCTGAGTGGACTTTAAACAGCCAAAAAAAAAAAAAAAAGGCTTCAAAAATTAGATTTAATTTTCAGCCAGCTAATGACCATTCTGATGGTCAGATTATTTCAATGTAGTAAATTTTCATAAAGTTATTTTTGCAAAAGGCATAATAAATTAACACTTAAAAAATGAAAAACTTAGTGAAAAAAAAAAAGAAAATGTTGTTAAAGAAAAGAAAAAACTAAACAAGTCACCAGGAAAAAAAAAAAAAAAATGTTGGCACCTGCTAGCAGGTGGCATCTTTTTTTTTTTTTTTTTTTTTTTGTGAGTTGTTTGATTTTAATTAAGCCTTAAATAAAAATAAGAAGTTGTGAGGATAGAAATTTTGAGCAGGAAAATTTGATAAAGAGATTAATACAAAGTAATAGACTTACAATGGTGTGAAGGATAAAAATGTGATTTGGAAAAGTGCTGTGAGAGAAGATATGTAATGTGCAGTCTATGGGTTAGGGGGGAAGGGAGGTAATGTGCAGTTGATTAGGTCAATGTGGGTTTTGGTGGATTAAATTATGGTTGAGCCAATGGCGGAAATGTAGGAAGTATTTGACCCCATGTTTGAGACCCCAAATACCAAATCAAACATTTTTTATGGTGTGTTTGTGTGATGTTTTTTTTTTTGAAATGAAATACACTAAGTGTGTTTGGTAATGTTTGAGAGCCCCTAATGAATAATAATCAAAAGTAACTGAGCAATATAATAACCTGCCACTTTCCCAACAGTAAAACTGAGACCACCAATATATTTTTTCTGCTTTCCTCCTATTAATTTAACAGTATCTCTAGTTTGTGGCTACCTCCACATGATGATAGTGCTAGATTAGCCCTCCACTTCCCTACTTAGAAGTTTAAGGCTATATACCTATTACAATTTTTTCCATAGAGGCTAGTGTTAGGTTACCATTATGTTTTGTCATTCTTGAAGTTAGTCTTACTGTTCTGATAGCTGGCTATGATGAAAATGGCCAAATAAGTCTACAAATAGAAAGATGGTCCATTTAAGACCTCTGTCAGGCTAAGATCAGCTAAAAGGACGTGAACTAGCTTGAAAAGTCTTTGTCTATAAGATTTAAATAGTCCTATATGAATACTGTAGTATAAATCCAACAAATAGTAAAATATAATTCAGAATAAAGGTCTCAGTAATATAATTCTCACTATTTTTTATATGTGGCTTACAATCTTTTTAGTTGGTAGAAAAATAGATTATAATAATTTAGATACTACTCAAAAGTCTTATAAAAGTACTAATTGAAGTATATTGTAATTGATTTGGTTACCTGGTGTAAATTGAATTGATAAAGAATGTAGAAACAAGACCCAAAAACCTCCTCCTTTTATACACACTGAGTTCCCCAATAAATCCCTTGATGTACCATCCAATACACAGTTAATGACCCTCAAAACAACTAATAAACCTGCCCATCAACGTCCCTAGTGACACATGACATAATTAGACAAATAACAACCGTCAAAATCCTGTAATAATAAGGGAAATCCATCAAAATTAAAGAAAAAGACAAAAAGAGAGTATATGCATATAAAACAATAATATAAAAGACTAAAGGAGACTTTTTAAGGTTAATAATAGCTTAATAATAAGGGGGATTTACTGTAGAAATGGAGGGGATAATCTTGACATTATACTACATGAAATTCCCATCCAAAAATAACCACTATTGACTGAGAAACCACCCAAAAACTCAAAAAAGAGCGTGAGATGTGGGGTAACTACATGCAGTCCTTGGCAGGCACTTGCACAGGTAAATCCTTGACTAAAATTAGGCGAATTTAAGCGTGGTGATGAAATAAGATGCCAAGAGTAAGATTATTAATGAAATTAGTGCATATAAACAAGGTCAATGCATTATTAATTAAGCTAGGACACTAAATAAGCGCCTGTTGCCTATTTTAGTGTGTTTCCCCACAGTGGGCATAGAATGTGGGGTAATTATAGTGTGAAAAAGCTAACTTTGCTAAAAATGAAGCTATTCACACGAGAAAAAAGCAGGCAGTATGTGGCCAGTACACAGAAGCCATTTCTGGCATAAAAAACACCAAATTTGAAAAGTGTTATTTTTATGCATTTAAATAGCCAAATCAATAGTTCTAAATGAGCCCAATTGATCTGTCAAAGCGCAATTTCGATATTCTCAATTTTATAGCACATATAGTCAACTTTTAAGTGAAATAAAGCGCATTTCTTGTTTTTTGCGTAAAACAATGAATATAACAGCTTTAAGTGTACTTAAAAATTATGTAGCCTTATACTTAAGGTTCTTAAGATTACCCTCACATATTCCAACTTAATATTAAGTACATAAGACCTATAAAAGGTGGATATATGCATGTATATAAGGTGTTATAATGGCATTTTTGTATATTATCATAATTTTACTTATGTATACTGTTTGTGTACTCTCAATTATTGTTCCCCTGTATAGTTCATGTGGTTAACATAACTTATAAGCACTTTTTACTCATTCCTGGGAATATACAGGCTGACAACCTCCCTTGAAAAGATGTGTGATTAGCAGACAAGACTTTTGTGGTATAGCTAAAAATTCAAATGATAGAGTGAAAACTGTTGACTAGAGTTGAAGGTTTTTAATCATTTCCAGAAGAAATAATTTTAATTATCCTGGCAAAAAAAAAATTTATCTGGCTGAAGAAGCTCAGCTGGAAGTATCATGCATTGTGAACCTTTACTGTTTTGGACCCACTCAAGTGTTCCTACCATCAAGCCCAGCAAGTTCTCAAACTCTCTCTTTCTCTATCCCTGTCTCTCTCAAGTCCCACACCTCAAGGTTTATACACCAAATGCTAATGCTAATGCTAATGCTAATGCTAATGCAAACGCAAATGCAAATGCAAATGCAAATGCAAAAAAAAAAAAAAAAATGTTTGGGAGAATATTTAAACCTGTCCTATTTTATAAACAAAGGGTAACAATGAGTTTCCAACCATCTTCCAACTTCCTTTCAATTGGATTTAAGCTTGACTTGAATTGGGTATATACAAAGGAAACATGTGTTAAGTAAGTCTCCCTCATTTTTCCTTTTGTTAGTGGCATGATTTTTTCTTGTACTTCAATTTTAACTTATTTTTCAAATCATAATAAATTTTTTCAAATCTCTTGAGAAGATATCCTTTAAGAATCAAATCTTTCCCCATTACCTTGAATATGATTCAAGTTAATCTCAAAAAACCCCCTAAAGAAATCCTTAGTCTCTCAAAGAGTTTCTCTTGAACTGAAGAATGAAGCTTATATTATCCTTGAGCATACACTGTCTGGTGACAACACACCTTTAAAAAAACGCATGTTAAATCAATATGAGCCACTAACCTCTGCTTAGCAAAATGTTTGGAATATATGTTCTTAGTTACCTTTTTTGCTCATTGCGAGCTTTTTTGTGATTTCAAAAATGAGTGTTAAGAAATTTCAAGGCCTATCAATGTTAATTAAAAGCCAAAAGGTTTATTCACATTTAAATCTTGTAACTCTTGATGGGAATTATTATTATTATTATTATTGTTATTATTATTATAGTTTAAAAAATTGCCTTTAGCCAAAGTACAACATATACAACATAATTAAAACCAAGCTATGCATTATATATTTGATCATTTTCTTTATTTGGAACACTTTAGATAAATGAAAACCACCAAAAAAGACACATAATAAATAATCAAGAAATAAAGAAAAATTGTTGATCAAGTAAGCAATAATTTAATGAATTTAATATCCAAACCAGTCCTATTAGCTTGAATCTGATTATTCTGCAACAGATATTGTCCGACCTTTAGGCTTTTTGAAGCAAACAAACGCCAAGGCCGTAGATCGGCGACTTAGCTGTAATGTTCTTTTGAGCCCCTCCAATTCTTTTTGTAGTTCGCTTGCTTCTGTAGAGGGAACCCTTTGATATGCATTGCTAATTTTCTGGTAGATATTTTGCAACGTTATATCAGCCTCTGGGGTCAAATACGCAGAAAGAGTCTGATGCATAAATTCAATTTCAAGGGTAGCCTAATTTTATTGGGTAAAAAAATAGCTATTTGCTTAATATGATTTTTCAATTGGCCAATTGCAAAAGAAAAAAAAAAATCTCACTTGAAGCATTCCACCCATTCCAAATTTCGAAACTTTACCAAAAGCGTCTAAGCATTGGCTAGCCAGTTGTTGAGTCAATTCCGATAGAGTGCGTCTAACAAGGGATGACGAAGACGGATCAAAGTCAGCTGGGCCAGCGATTGCGGTTACTTGCGCGTGTACCAAAACCAATTCTAGGAGTGCATCATATACAAATGGATGAACCTCTATTGTCCGAAAATTGGTCTTCCGATCAGTAAGATGAATATAACTTCATCTAATATTGATAAGGAAAATATCCTACCAATGGGCTTAGAAGCATGATACCAATCAATTTTGCCGCCTAGTACACCTTGATTTACAATCTTTGACAAACGCTCAGCCTTCTTTTTAATATAGTCATTGAATAGTAAACTATCAAGTTGATCAATAACTTCCATCAAAGTCTTTCACCAACAAATTGCTTTAGATTTCTTGACCATCATTGCATATAATCAATAACCTACTTTTTCATCATCCACCATAGAAATTTTAAAAGCGCTGGAAAACTGTTTGAAAATTCGAGGAATAGTGACTGATTTAAGATGGCTGAGGTTGTTAAGAGTTAATAATATCCGCACATCCTATATATAGTTAAGTCATCAATTAATTTCCAAGAACGAATACGTGTTTTTGTACGACACGAAAATAACTTTTTTAAAAAACAACTTGCCGCTTGTTGAGTGGACATCTGTTCTCTAGGATTGAGCGAATTGATTTGCGTATTATTAAGTTGGACAATGGATGTACCAAACTGGATTGGATTGACTTTTGGAGATTCTTGAGGAGCAGGAGCGAATGCAATCTGAACTAATCCATCCAAGAAAGCATAAAGTGCATCCAAAAAAGCAGACTGTGATACTTGAATGGAATCTGTATTTAATTGCTATCTTGTCGTAATAATTAACAATGAATTCAACGTTTAGCAAACAAGAAAATAAAAATAATACAATTTAAATAAATGTTCGTTACATACATTGGATTTTTCTTTAGGGCGAGGAAAGACGTTTGAGGTTGAAGCAAATGTTAAATTGACAACTTCTTCACTTCCACCCGCTAAGCGGAAAGAATTGGCAGCACAATTGCATGTCATGCGATAAAAATGAGTCAAATACACAGTGATATAGCACGCATTAGTATCTATGGATTCTATCGAACGAGGCCTTTTCCAATCTTCAAGCTGACAAAAGAACTTTGCGTCTATAAGAGAAGGTAAAAAGTCACATATGAGCAAAGGTCACTGCTAGATTTAAAACCCCACTATCAGCCTACCTCGAACCCAATAAATAGAAAACATGACTTGAAATTTGTGCCTAGAATTATTAATTAAATCTTTCATACATTCTACAATTTCCTTTGGTAAATCCATGCCACTAAACTCATTAGACCACTCCACCATTTCCTCTATCAATTTCTTCAGAAAGTAGCCAGCAGTTATGGAATTAGATTGGACAGGGAACGGCTGGGGAAGATCGTCAATGGTTAGATTTGCCGAGGAAGTTGTGCCAGAGTTGATCTCAAAGAAATTTCCTAATAGTTTAGAGTAGAGAGTAACCATTTCTAGCAATACTTGTTGGCAGACTCGAGCTCTGGAGTCTTTCTTATTGCTCAAACTTCTAGAGTCGCCCTGAAAATTGAAAATTATTTTCCGGATGACATGTAAAGTTGATGACTCAATCTAACCTTTGAGAACTTTCCATCAATATAACTTTTGGATACTTTCCAAAACGGAATCAGTTCTTTAGACATAATGTCACATGTTTCTTTGAGCAAGTCATGTAACATTCTCCATGCTTCATGACCTGAAGCGGAGCCTGTAATGGCAATAGGATCAACCGGGGGTGGTAGATCAAAAATGGCTAAGCAATTTCGGATATCATCTGCTAATAAAGATCCTTCAAAAGGCGTTTCATTGAGACTCTTGATAATGGCTTGAAAATATAAAAACAAATAAAAAATTAGTAATGATTGCGCAAATAATTAGACGAAAGATATCCGGTGTGTTCTACGAGATGTATAGAATAGATATACCATACGAATTTTTTCGAGCCAGATCGAAGGTGTTCACTAACTTCTGAGTAATCAGTTGATTCCGGCTATCGAAATAGATCCACGCTGGATCATCAGCAGGGTCCAATTCCAATAGCGTTCTGTATTGGTTTAAAGCAATCAGTTTAACCACAAACTAGGCGAAAAGTGACAGCCATAATACGCCTTACTCAATTGTTCTGCCCACTTCTTCGACTGTGCATTCATTACTCCTTAGCAGTGCTCCTAGTTTAAGTTTGAAATCGTTGACTACCTTTTCTACCTCGGTCCAAACTTTGTCAAAAACTCGTTTATGTTGAGCAGCTTCTTCAGGTGTGGATGGAGCTGGAAGCCCAAGAACTTGACCAGGTCGTGAATCCAACATATTCCGCCCCCGTTTATATGCTAGTAGAGCAGTATCATATTTTTGCTAAGTGGTGCCAGGCAGAAATCAAATTAGTAATCATGAAATAACTCAAACTGGTTGATCTCACATACAGTTTCAATGGCTTCAATCAAGGTGCCAGGTAAGTTGAAGAAAAATTTGCTCCGCTCAAAAACGCCAAGGGTACTTCGTAATCGTTCAGCCTTGCGACGATTTTCAAGAATTGGAGTGAAAACTTGGTCTGCTTTAGAGGTCGCCACTGAAGAAGGCTTCGTTAATGAAAACTCCATAAAGTATCGATTCATAGAAAACAAATTATACATCTTAAAGATTCTTTGAGTTCTGCAGTAGCATAGTCGGCATCGTCTTGTAATGGCCCAGCTCTCATTTCCTCGTAGACGGCTATGGCAGCTTTGTTAGCATCCATATAGACACTACTTATCAAGAGGCAGATCAAATTTAACTACCCTCAGTAGCTGACTTAACGGTTACAAAGCGATCAAACTCTTGCTCAACCAGTATTTTGAGCGCTTCACTTCTTTGCTCGAGAGATTCTGTTCCAAAGTGCCAGTATGATTGGTGAATATCTGAGATCAGGGCGTTGAAGGTAGAATAAGAAGGAATCTGACTAACCTCGTAAGTGTTGTCCACCCAGTTTGAGATCAGCAAAGCTTGCATTTGGATGAATAGTAGAAAGAAACAGCTTTGGGTTAAAGTTTTTTGAAGTTGTTGATACAGAGGCGCCTTTGATTAATCAAAATAGGAAATAAAGCAACCATGTCAACAAGGAAGCAGCCAACAAGCACATGGATTAAGATGAAATTCACGCAGGTCAGCGGGCAAATCAACTCTGCAATTGGAAGGAATTTTGAAGAAAGAAGAGAAAGTATGAGCAAGGAAGATATTGCAAAAAACTGAGTACAGGGTTAAAATGGGTTACTCACATTGTCGAACGCTTGTTAATGCCTAGAGGATCATCTTCAGTCAAATTTTTGCTCGTTTTACCAGATGTTGAAGTCGAAGGAAGAGGATTTCCAAGTGTAGAATCGAGCTGGGCGACGTTTTCCCATTTTTTGGGCTGTAGAGTCGAGAGTTGATATGTCTTCAAGATTTCCTCCTCGTCCAGGTCGAGAACATTTGGAAAAGATCTGAGAGACATCGTAGGGGGAGGGATGTGGTAGTTCTTTTCAGGAGGCGAAAGAAACTGGGAAGAGTTGCAAGTATTTGAAGAACAGTGCACACGTTTATGCTATACTTGAGTGAGACAACTCCTACCCTTATCTACCACATTTTGAGAGAAATGAGTATTTTGAAAAGAAACTGCTCTTTTCTTTGGCGTGGATTGATAACTTTCAAAAGAAATCTAAAAGACACTCAACATTCTATGGTTATTGAGACACTCAACATTCTATAGTTATTGAGACAGCTTCAACAACTGCAGACGTTAAGATCATGTTATAAAAAAAAAATGGATGCTCTCTCTTTTTCATTGACAACATAGTTTTCAATAATATAAACTCTGGAAAAGTATGGCATTTTTGAATTGAGTAGCAATATTTGTACTAGTCAATCTTTAAATATCAATTATCTAGGCCAAAATTAATTCTTACAACTCTTGAATCAAATGTCACAGATAGATCGTAGAAGCAGCACATTTTAACCTGTCTAGAATGAATGATTTGAATTTTAATGAATTTTTCTACTTAAATGTTCTGGTAAAGAATAGTTTCTGCTCATATGAAAATAATCATCAATGCTGCTATCTGGGAAATACTTCTCAAATTCATAAATTAGGGGTTGTCAAACATTAGCACATACACCATTCAAGCACGCCCCCAAAAAAGGTACCAAGTAAGTCATTTTAATTTCAGTACACCTGTGAATAACAGGTGTACTTCAACAGTGTGTTTTTCCTTAAACATGCCATCTGTTGGGTACATCCATGCCTTTCAAGCACTCAATCCCCCTTAAATTGATTGGTCAGCACCAGGTACACACATGCCCATACCTTAAAATTTTTATTCACCTAATCCTTAGGCACCCATTCTTATATGCACAGTACACTGTGTAGCAAGCTATAAGTCACCCCTAACATCATACTCCAACCCTTAGAGCAGCTACCCCTGTGTCCGTAAAATATAAGTATATAATTGCATGTTATTTAGCTCATTTCATAATGAATTGCCACATTCAACCACCCTGTGCAGTATCTTTTACTATGGTTATCATTCAACCCTGGGACTTTCACAATCATTGGGGAAAATTTGACTGCTAATTTTTCTTGTGTGTGATTCAATGTGCTCAATGAATAACTTGTTATGGAAGAATAAGACTATATTACTTCCTATGTATGTTTAGAGAGCACTTTTTATTGTGGTTTCTTGCCATATTTTATTAATTGAGGTTTGGACTATGCAGCCAGTAGTGTAAAATAGTGAAAATAGATAAAATGTGATGATGATTAGTGACTATGGTGTCTATTAATTTTAATAAAAGAAACAGTGGCAAAATCAAGGATGAAAGTTAGTATCTCCAAGAGAGATACAAAATTAATAAAAAATTGATAGGGAGGGGGGTGATTTAATGACATGAAGCAAGTATCTGTAAGTGAAAATACTTATGTTTACCCAATATTTTCTGATTTGAATATTTAATGTGAGATGTTAATTTCATATTTGTGGAATATTATTCCAAAAGTTGATTAAGTATGCAGAGAGCAGATTGTTACCAACACAGTGGTGGATGCCATTAATTACTCCCACTCTTCCCCCCCCCTTCCCCCAGAAAAAAAAACCACTAACATGAGGCATTCACTTTATCAACAGCTTCAAACAGCCACTAATGCTGTGGCCCTGGATCTTATGCTTGAGCCTGATACAAATTCCAATGCTGAACTGGATTTGGTTTAGATAAGTCACCTGTTAGAGAACCTGTCAGCCTGGATATCCCCAGGACTGAGTAAAATATGCATAGAAAATATGCTAGACACATGTATTACACATGGGGACAATAAGTGAAAGCGTTAGGACCTAAGAAGGCAGACTACTACTAGTGCTGATGCTAGCCTGGGATGGGACTGACTATGCTACTAGGCAGTGACACTCACTAGACTGACTATGTTGGGGTTACCAACAGTGGGGCAGGACTGACCATGCTGATACAGCAGCAAGACTAAGAAGTAACTGGATTATTATACAAGTTGTCTAATGAGGAGTGCTCTGCAGTGCTTGCCCCATATAACCCCCTTATGCAATACTCACTCTTCTGCCTCTTTATAATGCATAGTGCCCATAGCACTTCTCCTCCTCACCTCTCAACCAAATCCTAACAGAAAGTATACAATATGCATACATAAGTGAAATAAGTCAGTTAATACAATATATGCCATTATGATACTTTAAATACATACATATATCCACCTTTTATAGGTCTTGTGTACTTAATATTAGGTTAGAATATATTAAGGTAATCTTAAGAACCTTAGGCATAAGTTTACATAACTTTTAAGTGGACTTAAAGCTGTTACTTTCATTATTATAGTGAAATAATGAATAAATGCACTTTAAATCATTTAAAAGTTGAATATATGTGCTATAAATTTTATAATATTAAAATTGCACTTAGACAGGTCAATTTGCCTTATTTAGGAATATTGATTTGGCTACTTAAATGTATAAAAATAACACTTTTAAAAATAGATGTTGTTTATGCTAGAACTAGCTTCTGTGTACTGGTCTTATGCTGCCTGTATTTATCCCATGTGCAAAGCTTCATTATTAACAAAGTTAGTAATTTCACACTAAAATTACCCCACATTGTATGCTCCATATGTATAAACATGCTAAAATAAGCAAGGGGCGCTTATTTAGTGTCCTAATTTCATTATTAGTGCATTGACCTCATTATATGCACTACTTTCATTAATAACCTCAAGATTGGTTCCCAGATTTCACTACCACATTTGAAATTTCCTATTTAGTCAAGGATTTACCCATAAAAGCACCTGATAAAAGTCTGCATTCAGTCATTTCACATTTTACATCTTACTTTGGCTTTCTAAATGGTTTCTTGTGCCATATTAATCACTTTTAGATGGTGATTTCATGTATAAGTTTGTAATAATTAATACCTTAATTTCTACTTTTAATCCCTCTTCATTAGACATTATTTTTAAGTCCTTTCTTTACTTATTTATTTTTTTATTTCAAGAATTTCACACATATACTTTCATTTTGGTTATTACTTTATTTTAATGGATTAACCCCTGTTAACTATGTATTTTGGAATGTGATATGATTCTTTTTTTGTTATTGGTTGATCCTTGCATTGATGGGCATGTTTAACTTCTAGATTGGGGTGTCATTAGCCATGTAAAGGATTGGTAAATCAAGGGGGAAAATTGGAGAATTTATGTGTATAAAAGGAGGAGGTTTTGGGCTAATATTCTTCATTCTTTTACATCACCTTACAAATACATGACCAAACCATTACAATACATATTCATTAGTACTGTTAAATTTTTTTAAATATTGTTTTAAATCATTAGATCTATTTTTAACAACTTTCAGCCATATACCATTTATAATTAGTGAGATTAAATTACTGAGGCCATTCCATTGAATTATATTTTATTGCTTAATTGGGTTGGAACAACACTATTAGTACTGGACCATTAAAATCATCTAGGAAGCTGATTTCTCAAGCTATTCACAGCTCTTTACTTGAACTCAGCCTGAAAATTAGGGGCCTCTCCTAAAGAATTTTGTTGTTTTATCTTCCAGTAAGTAAAAATTCAAAAAATGCTACAGTAAATATAATCCCTATAGAAATATTTGGATTAATTACATAGGGTTGGGTAACTACATATAGTCATATCAGTAAAATAAGCCCAGCTATATAAAAAATTGTGATATCAGAATAAAAAAGTTTACTACTAATTGAACACAAATTGTTCTTAGTAAATATCTGTCAATAGACAGATTAAATTTGTAATCTTTGCAGATAATAAACCAAATAATAAAAAACTGATTAATTGATTCTTTTTAACAGGACTTTAAAGCTTTTTCCTTGGTTGGTACAATTCATTTAATATTTAATTTAAAAAAAAATACTGACAAATTTCTTTTTTAAATATAAAACATGGCTAGATTTTGTAGACCTATTACATTAAGTGACCACATAAAAGCATATATGACTTTTGGCACTTATAAATTCACTGTAAAAACTACAAGTAAGAAAATTATTGACTTCAGTTTTCAGCCTAGATATCTCCAGGACTGAGTAATTCTTATGTTTAGATTAAGATAACCTTAATTACATTAATCTTATTACTTAAAAAAAGGTTAAAATACTTATATATATGGCTATAATACATATATATAATTATCACACTATTATATGACTTATAGTAGTTTAAATAGCTTATCCATAGCCTAATAATACTTATTAATGTGTTAATAGAGTCATAATATACTTATCTTAAGTGATATTAAGTAATTATAGACATACATAAGCTTATATGTATACATAAACCTCATATTCAGTGAAATATGTAGTTATATTATGTATATTTAGGTCTATAAGTGGGTTTTAACCTCTTAATAGCCTATAACCTTTATTTTTATGCTTATTTTAGGTCATATGGACATATTCAGTGGACTCACAATGCATACACAAGCATATACACCTATTTCAGGCACATATATCCAGTTTGGACAACTTAATCTGCTTCCTTGGAAGGATTTTCATGGATTTATGGGTTGGGATATGATTACTGGGTTAATACGGATGCTTGGGGATGTTATTGAGGACTTGGAAATTTGATTTGTTTCCTTTATATGCTTTGGGTTTCATTTTATTCTTATTGGATTAGTTATTTTACCTGTTTCCTTATGGTATCCACTTTTATCTGTTTATTCCATTTATGGTATGGGTTTGTGGTATCATTAATTGTGATGGAGGGTCCTTAATGGAGGTCTGGGTGTTGAAATTACTTGAAGTTAATTCCATGGGGAGGTTATGGGCCCTCACAGTGCTTTAATTTCTAGGGATCGCAGTGACATCATCTGGATTAAAGGTCTGTACACTCCAGTGGATTTTGGTATAAGTAAGGGAGGATTTGACAGGTTATTGGACATCACTTACTTACTACACTTCAAATAAACATTATAAAACAATTATTATCATATATAAATATGTTATAAAGTATTTATAAATTGATATTATCTTTATATAAGCTATAACTATATTTTATTGATCTATTTTCCACCACTAGCATGCATAAAAATCCAAGTATTGTGAGTTTATATTGAGAATAACTAGTTTATTAGTCTTACCCTGAGGTTTAATCACTAAATCATTTATCAATAAGTAGTTGGACCATTAATATTTACTATTAAATTATACTTAGATACTAGCATACACTGACAATTGGGGGTCTTTCCTTAATTTTTACTTATTATTTAGTATAAGCCTTAGGACGTGATTTTTACTGTAGTATATCTCAAAAAAACCAAATATTTGGGTCTGCAGCACGTTAGTGGGTCATAAAAACTCAGTGATTTGGGAAAAGAAACCTTATAATAGTTGTACTAATTTTTTATTATAAAAATTAGGTATTTACAGTAGTAACTGTACCCAATATAAACCCAATTTCACTTGGTATTTGGTCACCAATATAACACCCAATCAAATTGGTATTTGGTTAAAGATTTTTAAGCTAATTATTCACTCTTTTAGAAGTCTAGTTAAACTTATTATTATATTTTTAACAGATTTTTTCCAATTATTCTTATATTTTATTTAAATAAATAAAGATATAAATTCAGGGTAAGCTCCAGTGCTTTTATTAGTAATTGTATTGCTAATATTTTTTTTCTACTAATTAACATATAGTTTTTCCAATTTGTAGACGTGAAAAATTATTATTTAAGACAAGATGAGTGCTTCAAAGGACAATGTAAGTGAAAAACCTGCTTATAACACCAGTTCTAAAGCTAAAAACATTGCTCCAGGACATCACCATGGAGGGCCAATCCTACCCACAACCAGAGTCTATGAGTATAGAGGAAAAGGAGGCCCTTCTAAAAAAGATAACAATCAAAAAGACTTCACCTCCTCTGAAGGATCAACTGTCCCATCTAGCTAGGAAGGTTCTGAAACTAGAGGAATCAAAGTCTACCATGCTAAAGGAGGTAGAGCAGTTGCAAAATAACCGCAAGGCGGGGTTCCAACAAATGAATTAAAACTTGGCAGAGTTAAATGTAGGGCAGCCAAGCCAACAACCCCCTACTCAAGGAGGGTCACATCATTCCCAGGAAAAAATCTTGGTAGAGAAATGGAAGTGGGATTGGTTCAATCAGCAGTGGTCCAGCCACAATTGCAACAGGGATCCACCCCCTCATCAGATCGCCTCAGCTCACCCTTACAAAGGAAAGCAAAAGCGCCAAAATTCAGGGCTTGCTCCTATCCCATGGTAAGTAGATTACCCTCTCAGATTAAAAAAAATACTTGTCAGCCTGTATATCTCCAGGACTGAGTAAAAAGTACTTATAAGTTATGTTAAACACATGAACTATACATGGGAATAATAATTAAGAGTACACAAACAGTATACATAAGTAAAATTATGATAATATACAAAATATGACATTATAACACCTTATATACACGCATATATCCACCTTTTATAAGTCTTATGTACTTAATATTAAGTTGTAATATGTTAGGGTAATATTAAGAGCCTTAAGTATAGGGCTACATAATTTTTAAGTACACTTAAAGCTGTTATTTTCACTGTTTTATGCAAAAAACAAGAAATGCACTTTATTTCACTTAAAAATTGACTATGTGTGCCATAAATTTGAGAATATCAAAAATGAGATTTGACAGATCAGTTTGTATCATTTAGAACTATTGATTTGGCTATTTAAATGCATAAAAATAACACTTTTCAAATTTGGTGTTTTTTATGCCAGAAATGGCTTCTGTGTACTGGCCACATACTGCCTGCTTTTTTCCTGTGTGAACAGCTTCATTTTTAGCAAAGTTAGCTTTTTCACACTATAATTAACCCACATTCTACACCCACTGTTGGGAAACACACTAAAATAGGCGACTGGCACTTATTTAGTGTCCTAGCTTAAATAATAATGCATTGATCTTGTTTATATGCACTAATTTCATTAATAACCTTAATCTTGGCGTCTAATCTCATCACCACGCTTAAAATCGCCTAAAATTAGTCAAGGATTTACCCGTGCAAGCGCCTGCCAAGGACTGCATGTAGTTACCCCGCATCTAACGCTCTTTTTTGAGTTTTTGGGTGGTTTCTCAGTCAATATTGGTTATTTTCGGATGGGAATTTCACGTAGTATAATGTTAGGATTAGCCCCATCGTTTCTACAGTGAATCTCCCTTATTATTAAGTTATTATTAACCTTAAAAATTTCCTCTTTAGTCTTTTATATTATTGTTTAATATGCATATACTCTCTTTTATCTTATTCCCAATTTTTGATGGATTTTCCTTATTAATACAGGATTTTGACGGTTGTTACTCTTCTAATCAAGTCATGGGTTACTGGGAATATTGATTGGAATGTCCATTAGTGGTTTGGAGGCGACATTAACTGTGTATTGGGTGGTAAATCAAGGGAATCATTGGGGAACTCAGTGTGTATAAAAGGAGGAGGTTTTTGGGTCTTGTTTCTACATTCTTTATCATTAAAATTTAACCAATATAACCAAATAAATTACAATACATATAAATTAGTACTTTTATAAGACTTTTGAATATTATCTGAATTATAAAATCTATTTTTCTACCAACTAAAAAGATTGTAAGCCATATATAAAAATAGTGAGAATTATATTACTGAGACCTTTAATTTTGATTATATTTTACTACTTGTTGGATTTAAACTACAGTATTCATATAGGACCATTAAAATCTTCTAGAAAACTGACCATTCAAGCTATTTCATGTCTTTGTACTTGACCTAAGCCTGATAATACTGATGATTACAATATAGGTAATTTTATTGATGTAAAATATGTAAAGAAAATTGAGGAGGACTTAAGACAATTAGGTTTTGATGTATATACACCTGATTTATCTTTTTTTTATAACAACAGTAATATTTATAATAATAATACAGTTAAAACTCAGTTGCCACCACTTATTAGTGAGATGAGAAGTTCACCAAACAGTGAAATCATTGAGAAAGAAGACATGGGGTATTTTAAAAATAGCCCAACTGTCCATAGAATTGTTTCAGGATTATGGAATAGAATGACTGAGTGTGAGGAACAGACAATTAAGCTCACAAGTGATACAATCTTGTCCTTGACATTGAACATTTCTCAACTGGAAACAAGAAATAAAGAATTAGAGAATGAACACTTGGCTCTAACTCTTAAATATTCTTCTTTAAGTAATAAATATAGTGAGCTTCCAAACAAATTCTGTGAGTTAGAAAAATTGCATGAAGCACATTTATTAAAATCTGAATCAAGAACTAAGTTATCTCTTGCACAAACAAATCAAAGTGTCTCTTATCGGTTTCAAAGATTAACTAAAGTTGAGATTGAAACTGCTAATCTACTAATGAGTCAGGATAATAATAGGTATACACAGTATAATAACAATCCTTTCATTGGCAAAAATGAATCTCAATCATTTCCCATACCACAACAAGTAAAACCATCTGGTGGTAGTGTCAAGTCTGAGAAAACTAATGTAAGTCACAAATCTGTGCAAGAGGAGATACAAGACCATTTATCCAGAGTAAATGAGTTATTGAATTTACTAAGATTAGTGAAACAAAATCCAATAAGAAGAACTGGCCAAAGATTGATCAGTACCAAAACTTTTGATGGGGAAGCCAGCTCTGATTGGCAACATTATATTCAAAGAATTGACAACTTAAAATTCTCATATAAGTTACCAGATGAAGAAATAACATCAAATTCAATTTCTCTATTTAAGGATGTTGCTTTATTTTGGCTTGAAGCTCTATTAAGTGAGGTTAAAGATTACTCTTGGGCTGAATGGAAGCAACTAATTGAAAAACTATTTGGAGGTTCTAAATTCAGGCTCACTCAGCAAAAATTATATGAGAAAACTAGGTATAATCCGTTAAATGGTGACAAACCTATGGTATTTTTAATGAAATTAAATAAACTATTAAAAGCCATTGACCCAAACATGGAATTTAACTTATGGAAAGATAAGATAATATATAAATTACCTATATCTGTCAGAGACATTGTTGTAGCTAGAACAATAATGGTTAATGAATATTCTGAATTTATTAATATTTGTAATGAAATATTATTAAACCATAAGTATGAAGCAAGGTACACCACTTATAAACAAAATAATGAACCTGTGAAAAATCAGAATTCAAAAAAACTGCAGGAGAAGCAGAAAAAACCTACTGCACCTGTAGTACCTAGAAATCATGAAACTAATACTTGTTATAAGTGTAATAAACCTTGGTTTAAAGGTCACAAATGTGAGAAAAATATAAATATTGTTGAAAATCAGCATGAATCTGAAGATGAAACAGAAAAAAGTAAAGATTCAAGTGATTTTGACAATAATATCTCATATAGTGATGAAAATGAAGTCTATATGTTGGAAGATGATTTGTCCATCTTTGAAACTCCAATATTAAATATAGACTCAAATGAATCTTTAATTAATTTTGATGATTCTGAAATCATTAAAGATATACAAGCTGATAAATTAAAAATGACACCTATCACAGTTCCAGCTATCATTTCTGGAGAAAACGTAAATATAGTATTGGACATAGGAGCTTCTGGTTCTGTTGTTTCTACCAATACATTACATAAAATTGATAGTGAGTATAAGTAAAATCTTGAACCCTTTCAAAGTAGAAATTAGAGAGGTTTTGGATCATTACTACACCCCATTTGTAAATACAAAGCTGCTGTTTTCTTTAAACATCAACATGGTTATTTTAGAGTAACTTGTGACTTTGTAGTAACTGTTTTATCATTAGAAATGACATTCTGACTAAGTTTGGTGTGAAATTAGACCCTGCTAATAATAATTTTACAATTGGCATGAATGGTAAAAGAAAATTTAAAATAAATTCTTTTAGCACCGTCTTACACATTGAGTCAGTGATAAATATTCCGTGCAAAGGAAGAGAATCCAATTAAATGGAACTTCTGGAAACAGAAATTTCAAAAGCATCATTTGGCACTCAGATAAGTAAAGCTGAGAAAACAAATATTTTGGACTTAATTACAGCATTTCAAATGGCTTTTGCACATGGGACCAATGAACTTGGCCTTTTAAAAGATCATGAGATGAAAATTAGTTTAACCTGTGATATGGATAATATTCCTGCTATTCTTAAAGAGAAACTATACCCTGCTTCACAAATGAAGAGGAAAGTCATAGAGGAAAATTATAAAATGTTATTAAAAATCAACGTTCTTGAGAAGGTTAAAACTACACCAAAATATTGTGTAATATCTCCAGTTCTAATTTCTTATGAACAAGATAAAGCAAGACTGTGTGGTGATTATAGAGCATTAAATAAATTTACAGTAGATGATATTTATCCCTTGCCAAAGATTGCCTCTATACATGCTACCCTTAAAGGTGCTAAGTATATAAGTCACCTAGATGGAAATAAAGGGTACCATCAGATTCCTGCAGAAAAGAATTCGCAGAACTTTTTGTTGATAAAAACACATATGGGAATATATAAATATGTCAGGATGCCATTTGGACTGAAAAATTCTCCTTCAGTATTTAAGAAGTTAATGGATATAACATTCCATAATGAAATGATTGAAGAATGGTTAATGGTATACATTGATGACATCATAGTGTTCTCTAAATTATATGATGAAAACTTAATCCATTTAAAGAAGATATTTCGAAAAATGGATGAAATAAAAATGATCCTTGCATTGAAAAAATGTAAATTTGGGTTTGAGTCTTTAAAAGTGCTTGGTCATATTTTATCTGGCTTACAAATATGTTTAGACCAAAATAAGGTGGCTGTAATCAAGAATATTGGAATTCCTTAAAATGTAAAAGATGTACAATCTTTTCTTGGTATGTGTGGTTATTATAGACAATATATAAAGAAATAAAAATTAATTACTGCATTATTGACCACACTGATAAAGAAATCAGAAGCTTTCATTTGGAATAATGAAAGACAACAGGCTTTTGATGAGTTTAAAGAATGTTTGATGACAGCTCCTATCTTGGGATTACCAGATTTCCATTTGCCTTTTGTATTGTATACCAATGCAAGTTTCATTGGTCTGGGTGCTGCTTTGCATCAAAAACAACTTGTTGAAGGGAAAATGTCAGAAGTAGTAATTTGCTATACTTCACGTACTCTAAGAAGTAGTGAATTTAAATATGGTGCTACTCAACTTGAATGTTTGGCAGTAGTATGGGCTTTTGAGAAGATACATTACTACCTTGAAGAGCAAAAATTTGAGTTCATAACTGACTGTAGTGCAGTTAAGTCACTCTTAAACATGAAAACTCCTAATATAAATATGTTTAGATGGCAATTATCTGTACAAGAATACAGAGGACAGATGACTATTACACATAGATCAGGAACCTTACACTCTAATTTAGATATGTTATCTAGAGTACCTCTACCAAATAGTGATGATAATCCTGCTTATGTTCCTGAAACAGAGATTATTAACATTTATGGCATTTATATTGTAGATCTTAAGGATGTTTTTATGCACCCAATGCTTGATAATTATACTTCAGATCCTGACTTGAGTAAGCTTACTACAATATTAAATGATCCATCTAATGCTTCAATGAGTGTTTTAATAATAACATTGCCACATAAGTATAAAGAAGCATTAGAAAAAGGAAAATTTTCCATTGAGGATATTTTTATATATTGCAGGAAGAAATTAAGCAATGTAATTTTAATTCCCCCTTCAATGAAGGAGTTAATGTTAAATATATGTCATGATGATATATTAGCAGGTCATTTTGACTTCCATAAAACATTAAACAGAGTAGAAAATACAGCTTGGTGGATTAACATGTCTGATGATGTTCAAAAATATGTTGAGACGTGTGATTCTTGTCAAAAATCTAAAATATTAACAGGAGAAAGAGCTGGTTTATTACAGAAAATTGAGAAACTGAAAGCTCCATGGGAAATAGTTAACATGGACTTTGTAACAGGTTTTCCAATAGCAGGGAATAAGAGTTATAACTCCTGCTAGGTAATTATAGATAGATTTACAAAAATGTGTAAATTTATTCCTACCCACCAAGAGGTTTCTGAAAAGGACTTAGCTTTTTTATGGTAGACACAAATTTTTAATATAGCAGGTTTCCCCAAAGCAATAGTTTCAGACAGAGATCCAAAATTTACTTCTGAGTTCTGGACATCACTTATGGATGTTTCAGGGTGTCAATTAAGACTTTCTACAGCACCCCATCCACAAACTGATGGACTAGCAGAAAGAATGATAAAAACTTTAGAAGATATGATAAGAAGATATTGTGCTTTTGGTCTTGACTTTAAAGAAAATGACAACGTCACACATGATTGGGTAAACCTTATCCCAGGTTTAGAATTTGCATACAATAGTACAGTACATTCTGTCACTGGCAAAAAGCCATTTGAGTTATGGTTGGGTTATGTACCTAATACCCCTGCTAAAACTCTTAATAAATTACCTAGATTGGATATCCATCCAGGTACAAAATCTTTTGTTCAGATGCAAGAATTATGCAGAAAGCATGCTCAAGAATGTATAAATAAGGCATTTGAGTATGAGAAGAAAAGATGGGATAAAGCCCATAAAGAACAAATGTACAAAAAGGGTGATGAAGTCCTTATTTCTACACTACATTTAAATTTAAATGGTAATGTTAAATTGAAGGATCCATTCATTGGACCATTTTTATTAAAAAAGATGGTTGGTAACAATGCTGTTGAAGTTATTCTATATGCACCATATGATAGAAAACATCCAGTATTTCCTATTTCTCTTATAAAACCATACCATTCTAATGATACCACTCTTTTTCTAAGAAGATCAGGAAGGCATAAACAGCAACCTGAAGAAATAGTTAAAAAGGCAGAAATTGAAAAGATACTTAAAAAGAGACACCTTACTAAAGAAAAGGAAGTTGAGTATCTATTAAGGTTTATAAATAAATCAAGTGAATATGACCAGTGGATTCCAGAAAATAAAATCT
Source organism: Hemileia vastatrix (assembly GCA_030280995.1). NCBI lineage: Eukaryota > Fungi > Basidiomycota > Pucciniomycetes > Pucciniales > Zaghouaniaceae > Hemileia > Hemileia vastatrix. The sequence continues at coordinate 29,752,357 of JASXTE010000001.1, read as the reverse complement.
CTGATCTTAAAAATCTCTTGAAAAAATTTTCATCCAAATAATACTGTTTAACTCAGTATTTGTATCATAGAAATTTTAAAATTATTTTTCTATTTACTCCTTACTTATTAATTAAAATGTCTTAACATTTTCATATTGTTTTTTTTGGGAGAGGGAGTGTCAGCCTAGGTATCTCCAGGACTTAGTAATTCTTATGTTTAAATTACAAAAAAATTAATTACATTAAGCTTATTACTTAAGAATAAGGTTAAAATACTTATATATATGGTTATAATACATATATATATAATTATTACACTATTATATGACTTATAGTAGTTTAAATAGCTTATCCATAGCCCAATAATACTTATTAAGGTGTTAATGGAGTCATAATTTACTTATCTTAAGTGATATTAAGTAATTATAGACATACATAAGCTTATATGTATACATAAACCTCATATTCAGTGAAATATGTAGTTATATTATGTATATTTAGGTCTATATGTAGGTTTTAACCTCTTAATAGCCTATAACCTTTATTTTCTGCTTATTTTAGGTCATATGGACGTATTCAGTGGACTCACAATGCCTACACAAGCATATACACCTATTTCAGGCACATATATCCAGTTTGGACGACTTAATCTGCTTCCTTGGAAGGATTTTCATGGATTTATGGGTTGGGATATGATTACTGGGTTAATACGGATGCTTGGGGATTTTGTTGGGGGATTGGACAGTTAATTTGGTTCCTTTATATGCTTTGGGTATCATTTTATACTCTTTGGATGAGTTATTTTACCTGTTTCTTTATGGTATCCACTTTTATCTGTTTATTCTATTTATGGTATGTGTCTGTGGTATCATTAATTGTGATGGAGGGTACTTACTGGAGGTATGGGTGTTGAAAATTCTTGAATTTAATGTCATGGGGAGGTGATGGGCCCTCAAAGTGCTGTAATTTCCGGGGATAGCAGTGACATCATCTGGATTGAAGGTCTGTGCACTCCAGTGGATTTTGGTATAAGTAAGGGAGGATTTGACAGGTTATTGGACATCACTTACTTACAACACTTCAAATAAACATTATAAAACAATTATTATCATATATAAATATATTATAAATCATTTTTAAATTGATATTATCCTTATATAAGCTATAACTATATTTTATTGATCTATTTTCCACCACTAGCACACATAAAAATCCAAGTATTGTGAGTTTATATTGAGAATAACTATTTTATTAGTTTTCCCCTTAGGTTTAATCACTAAATCATTTATCAATATTTAGTAGGACCATTAATATTTACTATTAAATCATACTTAGATAATAGTGTACACTGACATCAGTAGTGTTATATATTACTGATTAACCTCCTTGAAGTTTTTATTAAATATATCTTGATTTTTTGATAGATTACCAGCTTTCAAGATGCTTGACTACTTTGAAATTTTGATTAAGGATTTTAAACCTTACAATTTAAGACCCTGAGCTGATAAACCTATTACAGGACATTTAAATGGAGGAGCAAAAATATCTAACCCAATCAAACTTCATCAACACTTCTCACGTGAAAGCAGAGGAAAAAGAATGACTAATAACCAAAATTTCAATAAATAAACAAAAAATAAGTTTCAAGACTATTTTCATGCCCCCTCACAACTTCACAACATTCTAACAATAAAGGTCAAAAATATAATGGACCAAATGAGAAACCTAGAAAAGAGGGAAGCTCAGGGGTTTATAGAAGTCAATCATGCTCTGGTAGGCCCCAAGGCTCAGCCTACTTCAGTAGTCAACAGACCTTTCACAGCTCTACCAGAAGTAGCTTTAGCTCCAGCTTAAGAGGAAGAGAAATTAATCAAATTCAGAAAATGGAAATGGGACTGGTACTCACAGAACTACAATTATCTACCTTATCATAGCACCAGCAGTTACCCTTAAAGAGGAAAGGGAGAGAGAGGAAGGGGAAGTGGAATAAGACCATGGTGATTCATATATCTACTAATTAATTTTATAATACTAATAAATAATTACTCATAGGTAATGAAATTGATAATGATGTATTAGATATAATTGATAAGGATCCTAAGGATTATTCATTTTAACATAGTATTTTGGATTTATCTTTACATGATAACACTGTACATAGTTTTATTGGAAGCAAGGATAATACAAAAAAATTTAAAATTGAGCCAAATTAATTAAACTTTGAGTCCAACAGTAATGATGAAACTTCTGAGTTAGATACTGTAAAGATTGAATATTTCATGAAAGAAAATACAATGGAATCCAAAATCATAATTAAATTATTATTAAGAATTGAAATATTGGAAGAATTCTCAAGATAGTCCAACAATAATACAGAAAATATATTATTAAATCTTACAAAATCATTGAGTACTAATGCCAATAAAGTATAGATCATTGAAAATTCAAATATTGAATTAACCAATGAAAATGAAAAATTAAACTCTGAGATTATGAATTTATACAGTAAATTAGAACATTCTCAGAATAAAATGGTTACAAGAGAGGGATGGGTAAAATTCTCTTTTACATATGTTATTGATACTTTATCACATGTGCCTTTAATAAAAAATATATCACAGATATTAGAACTAGAAGTAGCTAATATTCTGAAAAAAACTGACAAAATAAATGACAACACTTCTTATGTAGAGAATATACCACATCATAAGAAAAATTCATATGAAAAACCAATGATTGAAAAAGAAAATAGTGTCACGAACTCTGAAAGTAAAAAATCAGTAAAAGATGAAATACATGTTCATCTATCCAAAGTAAGTGATTTACTATATATTCTTCAGGCTAAGGATGTTAGAACTAACCAAAAGAATGGCCTAAGATAGATCAGTACCCTTATTTAATATCATTGGAAACAATTCATACAAAAAATTGATAACTTAAAATTTTCATACAAATTACCTGATGAAGAAATTTGTCAGCCAGGCTGCTAGAATTACCCAGTAAAATAATTAATTATTTACTAGATGAAGCCACGCCTTATTATTTTAATTTTATTCATTAGGGGGTATCAATGTTGACCAATCCGCAATTAAATTAATTGCAGAAAATAATCTGCATACCCCAATTATCTTCCACAATTATTTTTGCTAATAATTGGCTTATTAGACACTTTACATGTCAATGTTCACCTCTTATCCAACATTTTTTTACTCAATTTTTCATAACCACATCTTGGACAACTTTCTGTCATAACCACATCTTGACCTACTTTCTTCCATAACCACATCTTGTACTAATCTCTGGATATGCCTTCTACCTTGCTGCACACTCACATTCTCGTACCATCCTGTCCATTCTATCTACTCAGAACCCCTCACCATCTCATCTGCTTGTTTCTGCTCCTTTTCATCTTCATTTATATTTTAACATGCCTCATTGTCCTAGATCTTCTCAAAGGCAGCCATCACCGAGTTGTTCTTCAAATCCCACTACTCCCTCTTTCCCCCTCTCAGCAGAGAAATCTAAGACTGTTCAATTAAAAAAAGATGATCATCTCATTCTTATCAACTGGCTGAAAACCAAATCTAAATATGATTCTTGTTTTGGTACTGAGTATTCAACTAAAGTAGGACAGCCCCCAGAGTCAAAATTTAATGGCTATCTTTTAATGGCAAATGAATTATGGAATAAGACCAAAGGAAGGATTAATATTTTACATAAACAGATGTCTGAACCCTTAAAGCATTACCGAACCAAATACAAGAAGACAAAGGCTCTTTCATCTTCCACTGGTTTTGGGGTTACCAACATTGATATAACTAAGGGTATCAAATCCATAGAAAATAAACTTGATTCTTTATGTCCTTACTTTAAAGAGATGGATGCAATTTTTGGAGAGCGAGCTGATGTTAATCCTGTAAACATACATCTCTAGATAGCTTTTCTGTAGATCCTATAGGTGATTTAACCCAACCAAATCTAACTCAGGTCTATTTCTTTTTTCTTTTATCTTATCATTTCTATTTTTTATTTACTTATCTTTTTCTTATTTCTTAAAAGGCTGATGAACAAACCCGGGATCCTCAATCAACTAAGTCTGAAGGTAGTGACAATGATGATGAGGAAAATATGACCTTGAACAAGAAGCGTAGGGCTTCAAGTAGTCTAAATTTCCACTCAAAAAGAAAACGAAAAAGTGATACTTCATCACAAACCAAATTTTTGTCTATGGAACAATTTTTAGAGAAACATGATGCTGGTAAGTGATACCATACCTCTTATTACTTTACTCTACTTTTCTTCCACTTTATATTAATTTTTATTATCACTCTAGAACAAGTAGAAATTTCTAAAGAGACTCTAAGCTTTGAAAAGAAGAAATATGAGCTCTCTTTAAGGAGGGATGATAGGCTACAAGATTTGGAAGAGAGGAAGTACAATCTCTCTTTACGGAAGGATGATTGGGCCCAAGATTTGGAGGAGAGTAAGTACAAGTTCTCTTTACGGAAGGATGGCCAGGCCCAAGATTTGGAGGAGAAGAAGTTTGAGTTAATTCTAAGTATTGAAAAATCAAAAAAAGAGGAGAAAACACTCGAACATCAAAACCTATTAGAGCAGATGAAATATAAGTTTGATCATGAAGAAAATTCCAAAAAGAAAGATTTCTTGATAGAATGTGTTAAAGCTAATAAATATGTTGAGGGAATTGAATGTTTAAAGAAATTGTTGGATGACTAGTTTGTTTTATTTCTCTCACACTTCAACTGTTCATATTTATTTGTATATAAAATTTACAAAAATTTCCTGTATTTCATTACTCTATCAATTATTACTTGAATTTTTGTATTTTAATGTTAAATATTCTTTTTTTTAAATAAAATTTTCATGTCTCCTTTGAAAATTTGACAATACCCCACCCCTGGATTTTTTTGAAGTAAGGGGTGGGTATCACCAAAATTCTTTCACGTCATGAATCTTGAAAGTCTTATATGAAACTTTGGCTTTACTAGCCCCTGCATTTTACTGGTATCCCCAAAATTCTTACATGTCAAGAATTTCACAAGTCTTATAAGAAATTTTGGCAAAACCCCCCATGGATTTTATTGAAGTAAGGGACGGGTATCACCAAAATATTTACAAGTCAAAAAAATTCTATATATGTTTTAAAAAATTGGCAATACTCTCCCCTGCATTTTATTGAAGCAAGGGGTGGGTATCACCAAAATTTTTCTAAGTCATCAATTTCACATGTCAGATTTGAAAATTTGGCAATACCCCCCCCCCTGAATTTTATTGAATTAAGGGGTGGAAGTCATCTAAATTTAATATAATTACATAAATTATTAAATAAATATCTAATATATATCAATTTCCCTAGTTTAAAGTAATGAAAATTCCTCAAGCCAAAATGCAGATCAAGTCTAGAAACTAAGTTTGGGACTTTCCACAGGTATAGGCTAGAGGAACCCCATGAAAAAAATAAATGTTATCATGATTACCTGTTATACAACCAAAGGTCATTGGATCATCACATTACTTGAGCAAATTGATATATAAAAATATTTATTAAAAATTTATGAAAAAATATAAAATTTTCGAAGACAACTCTAATCCCCATACTTTTTGGATCTAGATAAAGTTTTTTTAAATCGATTAACTTTACCTTCTTTCTTTACCTTGTTGATTCTTTGAATGAAATTATGACTGATTTGAAATGAGCAACCAAAATGTGTGAAATCTTGACAGGATTCCAAACCAGGAGGAGCTTTGGTTGTTTGATGATTATCCTTAGAAGAATTCCAAATAGTTTCAATGATACCATTTCCCTAACCAAAATCAATGATGCACCGGTGGTCTGGAAAATATAAACCATGTCCTTTGATTTTAGCTGGAGATGGTATTGGTTGGCCTGTTATCGGATTGATATATGAGAATATACCAAAATTTAGAAAATTGGCGTCATTCCTATCAATATGAATCCTATTGTGAAATACAGAATGAGTGATAATAACATTAGAAAATAAAATATATTAATGGCTGATATCTTCTTATTCCGAGTCACACCAATTTGGTATTCCAAGTTTGGTTGCAAGTTCATGATTTTTTTCAAATGCATTATTACAGAGCTTTTTGAGTCAAAGAGCAAGAAAAGAGTTAAAGGAAGGTAGAGTGTCCCATAAGCAAAAAATCTTCATCTTTTTGAGCTTTAGTGATATTCTTGACCAATGAATATATGACTATATAAATGAAATAAGTGAAATGATATTAAGAATGGAAAAAAAATTATTAGACATACCAAGAAAATATCCTTTAACAAAACCTGGTCTCCAACCAAATCCATTCATGATACCACCCAACAAATTCATATTCCATATAGGTAATCGAGCCAAAGCCATATGATAAATAGTTATGATAAGATCTGATAGTTGATTGAAAGTTTCATCTTTTACACCATCAAATGAATGAACTTCCAAAATGAATTGAGCCTTATAAGTATTACTGATAACTGCAATAACTTGATCATCACCAAAATTGGTTAGATATTTGATATCTTCTGGTGATTTTTTTAGATATTGATTTTTTTATCTACATTAGTTTTATGAAAAAAATGTTTGGGATATGACAAAAATAACTTTCACAGAGAATTTTTTTTTTCAGATATCTTTTCTTCTGATGAGACTGATTATCTTTGATTTTTTTTGATGATTTAGATGATGAATTTTTTTTTTTCAGATAACTTTTCTTCTGATGAGACTGATTATCTTTAAATTTTTCTGATGATTTAGATAATGTTTTTTTTTTTCAGATATCTTTTATTCTGATGAGACTGATTATCTTTAAATTTTTTTGATGATTTAGAAGATGATTGTATTGAAGTTGATTTTGAAGAAGATGATAGAGATGATAAAGATGATAAAGACAAAGATGATAAAGAGGATAAAGATGAAGATAATAGAGAAGTAAGGGGAGAATCTGAAGAAGAAGACATTTATTTGATCTGAAAAAAATTTAAATGTCAAAAAAAAATTCAACACATAATTTTTAAAAAAAAACTCACATAATAATATCTTTTAAAATAAAATTTAAAGCAATATCCTTTTAAAAAAATAAAAAAAAAAATTTAAAAATTTTCAGTAAAAATTATTTAAAAAAAAAATACAAAAGAAAACCTGAAGTTTGGTTATGAAAAACCTTCACAGAAAATCCTGTCAAAATAATAAAAAAAAAAAAATCTGTAAAAGAAAAATCAGAACAAATAAAATTAAAAACAAAAATAATTCAGTAAAATTATTTGTAAGAAAAATTAAAAATTAATATCTAAACCTTTTTTTTTTTGTAATTTACAGGGAAAGACCTTAACAGAATGTAATAGTTTTTTTTTCTAAAAATCTGCCAAAAAAATAAAAAAAAGTTACTTTTTAGTATGTTTTTAAAAAAATATGTAACCCCTCTTTAACTTCCATTACAGTCCTTTTTCCCACCCTTTCTTTCTCTGAAATCACCTCTAAATTCCCTCGCTCCTTGCCTCAAAACCATCCTCAAATCCCCTCCTTGCCTGTCTCAAAATCCCCCTGAAACCTCCTCCTTAATTGCTACAGAACTATCAGCCAGACGTCTAGAAGAATAAAGGAAAGAAGAGGTAAAAGGGACAGAAGGAGGGAAAACTATAATATATTATAATTATGAATAATAAAAATAAAATATTTGTAGTTGAGAAGAGAGGACGACAAGAGAGTTTTGAAGAATTGACAAAAACTGTAAAGACTTATTTAAATTGTAGTATATTATAATTAATAGTTATTATTAAATGCGCAACAGTCAATGATAGTAATAATAGACTTAAAGCAACCTATAGTTATTTAGATAGTATTTTAATTAGATATATAGAACTAATAAAAATAATAAATAAAAGTAATATATTTAAAATATGTTAAGTGAGTGTATAATAAGTGATGAGCTACCAGAAAGGTTTCTAAAGCCTTTTTATAGGCAAGAGGACCCTCTAGAGCGTTCCAAATGTAATTAAAATAAATTAAAATAAAGTGAAAGAAATAATTAAAAAATTTAATTAAAAACAATAAAAATAAATCCGTGATTAAGCAAATATTTGTTTCCATCAGATATTTCTAAAAAAGAATAAAATTAATATAACAAATAACTATGTGAGTATGGAAAATGAGAACTATGAGAAAGAATTCTAAAGAGGGAATACAAATAGCTAAAAAAGTATAATTAAAATAAAAGGAATTATTTTTACGCTTTTAAATAATCTTCACTCAGTATAAGCAATGGTAATTTAACTATTTCAAGTAAATTAATTATTAAATTAATTGAACAACTAATTAAATTAATACAGGAACTTTTTTAACATGAGAAATTAAATTTAATCATATTAAATTAATTTAGTAATATTAGTGACACAATTAAGGGTCAAGGAAGCGCCAAATATTAATGTATATTATTATATGATAGGTTGTATTTAGTTTATATAAATGTTATTATTAAAATTGTAATTACAGTGTAAGTTAAATTTACACTTATAATATAATTTTGAATAATTTATTTATACATACAAATTACGCCATGATATTATAGAATATTATATTTGGTTATGTAATACAATTTATTTAATAATAAAATTAAGTATAATATTTATTTTATTTATTCACAAAATATTTATAATTTTATTTAAATAATTTTTTGTAATTACATAAAGTTATTCCTCTATATGATTACAGTAATTAAATGTATAAATTACTGGACTCCTGAGATAGCCTGGCTGACAAAAACCCTCCCAAACTCCCCCTTTTACCCCTCTTTAAATGTCCAAAACCCCCCTCCTTTCCCCCCCTCTTTAGCCGCTTCAACCCCCCCTTACACTCCCCTTAAACCATTTCTAGCGCCTCCTCCTCCTTAACAAACAATCACTAACAATCGTTCATTAAGAAGGAGGGGGGGTAGAGGTGGATAAAGGGAAGTGGCAGGGGAGGGGGGGGTTGAAGCGGCTAAAGAGAGGAGAAGGGGGGATAGCTGAGGTGCCTAAAGAGAGGGGAAGAGGGGGTGATGAGGTTCCTAAAGAGAGGGGAAGGGGGGGTCTTGAGGCACCTAAAGAGGGGGGAAAGGGGGGATTTGGGACAGGAAAGGAGGGTGAAATAAGTGGCTGTTGAGGAAGGTAAAGAGAGTGGAGAAGGAATGACTTGAGGCAGGTAAAGAGAGAGGAAAAGGGGTGAAATGAGGGAGCTAAAGAGGGTGAAGGAGAGAAAAAAAGAAAAAAAAGAGAAAAAAGAGAAAATAAAAAAAAGTTAGTCTAACCTTAAAAATAAACAAAAAGGACTTACAAAAAAAACAAAAAAAAAAACAAAAAAACAAAAAACAAAAAACAAAAAACAAAAAAAAGCAAAATAAAAAAATTCATGATTAGCAAATAAAAAACAAGAAAAAAGAAAAAAAAAGACTTACCTGGTGAGATGAGTTGAGAAAATAATAGTAACAAAAATATTTGAGTGATGTTTGAGGAGAGGATGAAAAGGATATGAGTGATGAAAGAAAAAAAAATCACTGACAAAATATGCGATTTCATGTTGAGCTGGTGAAAGAAAACCAATGAGCCATCCAAAAAAAAGATCTTCACCATAAATTCCAAAAAAAAAATGAATATGCAACAAATCAAAATACCAAACCAAGTGAATGAAGTACACAAAGAGGACATTAGGAGAGTAAAAAAAATAATTTAAAAGGGTGGTGAAGAGAAATGTTGGAGAGTAATAGGCATAATGATAGAGCGTATGCCAGTTGAATGAATGTTTTGTGATTCAAGGGAGGAAAGAGCCGGTGCTGGTTCAGGATCCTCTTCTTCATAAAGATCATTCCACTCATCCTTTAAATCAGCTAGGATATTGTGGAGTATAATGCAAGTCATGATCCAATGATTTGCAGTTTTGATCTCCAATTTTTTTTTGAAATTGGATTCTGAGCTCCCGAAGACTAGAAAATAGTCCCTTTAAAATACCTATAGCATGTAAAAATTGTACTCTTGATTGGGCAAGGTGATAATTAAATTTTGTTTTGGGGTAATTTTATAAGGTTGCACCACGGAAAGCAGGTATAATGTACTTCCCACTTGCATATGCTGAGTCTGCAAGGAGCTACTGAGATTCGTCAAAGTATGAGTCAGGGGTTTGAGAAATCCTCATTCTTTGGAAGACGGAAGAGTCATGACATGAGCCAGGGCAGCCACTATGAAAAGCAATAAATTTTTTATTGACATCGCATACAAATTGAACGGCAATAGAGTATCTAGAAAGAAGATAAAATTTTAGTTTATGAAGGATGAGAAATCGGAGAAGATTTTGAAGAAACTTTTTTTTGCGATCAAAATAATGGTTGCCATCATGAGCAGGCTTTTGACTCAAAGGTATAGTTGTTCCATCAACAAATCCTACACAGCCAGGGAAACCTTCAGCTTTCATTACTTGAGAGGATTCAAGTTGCTGTTCTGGAGTTGGCCAAGCAAGTGTTTGAGACTTGAGGGAAAGGATAGCAATCATACAGCACTTGGTGTATGATATCAAAGTACCATATCCTATGTTAAAGAGATTATCCAACCATCTTACAGTAGCACCGTTTCCATTTGAGCCAAAGCGACATAGTGCAACAGCAAGTTGGATGGCAGGATGACGCTGTTTGTTATGGGAATTGTTATGAAAGATAGGATGATCAGAGATGAGTTGAAAAAGTTTGAAGAAAGAATCAGGAGAATTTCTAAAAATTTGGGTGAAGTTTAAATGAGGAATGTTGAGAATGGAGGCCAGATCATATTGGAGATCATGATAAAGATTTGGCCTCCTGGTGATTATGTAATGCTTTTTGGAAAGAAAACACATATAAGCTAAAGCAACTTCAAAATCAGAGTCAGATTTATAGTAAAGAACTAAAAGAAAAGTAATAGCATTCATTGTTGAGTGAAGTAGCTTCCTAGTAGAGAGGTGTCTCATTGTTACCGGTGGAAGGGTTATGTGATGAGGGAAGTGGGAATTCACCGCCAAATGTGCAGTTGGGGTGTGTAGATAGAAAAAAAACTTAAGTGTTTGCCACCAAAATTAAGTAGCATAGAGTGAGGAAAGACTTAAGGATGGCATCAGCAATTATGAGTCATGTGACTTTCTTGCAAATCCATCATGGATGAGATGAGTTTGGGATCAGGAATTAGGAATGGAAATTGGGGTATAAGAGGCAGGATAATGCATTATTGTGGATTCCTTATCCACTAGCCCCAGGGCTAGTGGATAAGAATCTTCTGCAATTAATAATGTCTGATCCTGGAAAAAAAAATTCGTGATCCCTAATTGCGGATCCCTGAACATTGATACCCCCTATTATTTACATTAAATTTACCTGTAAAAAATTATCTAATTACAAATTGGTAAAGTTACTGAATAATTAAAATTAATATTAAAATGTCCCTTATATTTTTATTTTCTAACACCGTGCTCAATGGCAGGTTAAAAGAAATAGAAATTAATATTAAAATAAATTACAATAAAAATTTAAATAAAATAAATTACTTACAAAAAATTCAAATTTCTTATTTAAAATTGACATTTACAGTAAATTTTAAATACATTAATTTATTTCTGTCATATACAGTAAATACACCTTTCTGACACCTTCTTTTTAGAACAACTTTATTATTTGAAAATACTCCTTCTGGAATATTCTTTTTCTCTCTCTCTCATACTACTGTTTTTAGAATTTTATTGCTGTGCTTTGTCTCTCCTTTTCCTATATAAGGCCTCTCTTTTGGTTGTTTTTCATCATTCTATTACTTACTCATATTACAAAAAGATTTATTACTATTTATTATTGCTTTAGTATTTACATTCACATACTTCTAACTCATTAATTATAATAATAATTTATATTCTTACCTCTTTATTTTGAGTAAAATAATTGAAAAGATAAAGAAATACGTACCTTAAACTTAGATCCAAAAATCCCCTTGTCACTGCCGTTGGACCACCATTAAAAACCTTCTAGACTTGAAAGACCCCTTGAAAATTGAGGCCCTTTCCGAATAGTCAATGGCGCATCAATATCTTGAAGCCTGCAACCAAGGGACCATTGATGAAGAGGTGCCAATAGGACAAGTATACGACAAAGACAACAAACGTCATCAGCCACGTGACTTACTTTTTGCTGCCACCAGGAATCAAACTGTGCTCCAAAACTTAAGTTTTTATATTGAGTATAGTCACATATATTCTTGGTAATTATATTGATTACTTTTTGTGGGTTACTTTCACTCTTCATACTCTACGTATTTCCTTTTACTCAGCACTCTGTAAGTGGCATTAATTTGCTCATTTTACAGGGGGAGGTGTCTGTTAATTTGTAATTTTTATTTTTTTCCTACTTGACAAAGATAGAAATGTAGTATTCTTAGTACTAGAAGTAATATAAAATATTTTATTATTATTATATTATATTTTTTTCAGTTGACTTTGTCCTGATAAATTAAAATAATATTGTTGTTCCAGTTGACAAATTGTCCTGACAATAAAATATTAAAATTAATAAAAATAAATTATATTAAAATAATTTCAGTTTAAATCAAGTCCTGGAAATTTAATATCCTTTAGTTGATTTTAATCCTGATATTTATCAAAATTTAATTTATTGATTAAAAAATTAATTTTGTTTCATCAGTTGATTTCTTTTAATCCTGGTTATAAAATTATTTTGAATTAATAAAAATAGTGATTATTATTTCAGTTGATTTTTGTCCTGAAGATTTTTAAATTTTTTCTTCTTATTTTTCTTTTAAAAGCAAAAATAAACCTAATACATCTTAATATTTCCTTCCCTCAGTTCAAGTTAAATTTAACAAATGACTGATCAAGGTGTTTCTGCTACCCGTGAAGAGTAATTGGATCTGATTGGTTATGATGAAGCTACTTCTGTAAATTCTCCCTTGACTACAAAATTGGCTCAAATTAATCAATTATTTGACCAATTAGGATGTGGAAATGGAGGAAGTGGAAATACTAGTGGAGAAAAATGCTCAGGAACAAAAGCCTTCCATCAACCCCCCAGAAGGACTTCCCAAAGGCTTCAAAATAAAAAAAATGCCTTTACCTCAGCAAGTAAATAGTCTCTCCACCCACAAAAAGGAACTGAGGACAGAGAACTTAATACAGAGAGCAAGAACAGACTCACTAGAAGAAAAGGTAAGAAAAATAGATGCCTTTCTTCAAGATAAGAGGAGACCTCCTCCCCCAGGGATCTTCCACCATTAGCTCCCCAGCAACCAGAAAAGGTGGAAGTGTCAAAGTGGCAGTGGGATTGGTTAAACACCCAGTGGGATTATCTGTCTCAACATCAGCAGCCTCAAATGCCCCAGGCAGGTCAGTCAAGACCCAGTCAATTCAACCCCACACACCCTCACCCTTATCAAGGAGGCAGAAAAAGAAAAAACAATATTCAGATCTTTCCTTAACCTTGGTAAGCCCCTCTATTGAATCTCAAGTACCATTTCTTGTTGCTGATTCAGTTTCTTTAGGTAATTCTGGAAGAGGAGATAAAACTGTAAGACCAGTAGAGGCTGATAAGAGTAGACAAATCACTCAATATTCTAATGCATCTAATCCTTTAGTTTTAATCTCTACTTCAATGATAAATCCTGATATGGCTATTATTTATGAAAAACTTGAGCCTGAGTTTTGTGAGAATCTGGAAAGTGACTCTGTTTCTTTATTGAGGAACACTCCAGATGTAGCAAAAATTAATGATGAATATTTGAGAGATATTATTGCTAAACAAAATCATATCATGAACAACATGAAATTAACTCAGAAATATAATAGTTTGTTAACTGTAAAGGGTTATCAAGAATTGAGGAGTGAGTTACAGAGAGTTTCTGATGATCTGTTTCATTACAAAGCTACTCCTGAAAAGAAAGTTGCTTTATGGAAAAATATCAAAAATGATTTGTCTAAACTACATAATACTGTGTCTGCCTGTTGCCAGGAGCTAGAAGTAGATAAGCTAAACCTGAAAATATTGAGTGATCATTAATCATATTTTCAAAATAAAAACCAGTTCTCTTTTGCAACAATCAATGAGAGTTTATATAGTCTTCCAAAAGTGAAAACCAGACTAACAACCATTGAAGAGAAATTAAACTCATTGTTTAATGATCAAAAATATTCTGAAATTTATTTGAAGGAACATATGGTACAGGATGCCACAAGGTTACCTGTGGCTAGTTCATCTAAAGTAAAATTAGATTCAGAAATGGCAGTTGATACCACTGAGTTTCCATCAAAAATTGATGATGCACCAAGATCTTCAACAGAAGGATTAAAAAATGAGATTACTGCACAATTGAAGAAGTTACAGCTGCTTCTTACTCAGAAAGAAGCTAATACTAAGGAGACTCCTTCAAATCAAAAGAATTGGCTAAAAATTGACCAGTATCCAACATTTGATGGTGATTCTTCTTCTGATTGGCAGAAATTCATTTGCAGAATTGATAACTTGAAAAATTCTTACAAACTCCCAGATGAGGAAATTGTGTCTAAGATAATTTCTTTATTTACCAATGTAGCCCTAATGTGGTACAAATCTGTTCTCTTGGATAGGAAGGACTACTCATAGGAAGATTGGAAGAAATTGATTAAAGCACAATTTGGTGGCTGCAAGTTTAGGATGGCTCAACAAAGGCAGTATGAGGAGACTAGATATAACCCTTCTACTGATAAACCTATTGAGTTCTTAATGAAACTTGTAAAAATCTTGAGGGCAGTGGACCCAGATATTGTTAAAGTCATGGAAGGACGGGATCCTTTATAAATTACAAATGTCTTTGAGAGACTTAATAGTGGCTAGGACTAAGTTCTCCAGAGAACCTTCTTCCTTCATTAATACTTGTAATTAGATCCTTCTAAACAAAAAGTATGATGCCAGAAGATTCATTCCTAGAACCTCTTTAGAGAAACCCTCCACTTACCAACAGAAACCTCTGGAAAAGGTTGGTAAACCTTCTGCCCCTGTTGCACCAAAAAAGTATGCAACAAACACTTGCTTCAAGTGCAATAAGCCTTGGAAGAAAGGCCATGTTTGTGACAAGAAGATAAATCTTGTTGAACAAACTGAGAAGCATGCTGATGAAACAATAGCACTGAATGATACTTCAAGTGATTGTGCCAGCAATATTTCATATGAATCTCAACAAGAAATCTTGATGCTGGAAGAAGATATTCATTATTTAACTACTATTGATATTAATAATGATGATTTATCTACAGTTTGGGATGCTGAGATCATAATGAAAATTGAGGATAGCTCAATTGTTATTACCCCTCTCAAGGAACTAGTCTTGATCAATGGAACCAGCATTGAAGTTGTTTTGAATTCTGGAGCTGGAGGAAGTGTAGTATCTGAAAAAGCACTTGCTTCAGTGAATCAAGACTATAAATCAAAACTTATGCCTATCATTTCTGAAAATTTGAGAGGTTATGGCTCTGTTCTGTCCCCCATTGGTTAATACAAAGCCACAGTGTTTTTTAAATATAACCATGGTTTTGTAAGAGCTGTATGTGATTTTGTTGTCATGAAAAATGATAACTTAAGCAGTTGTTTTATTATAGGAAATGATATTTTAACCAAGTATGGCATAAAAATGGATCCTTCAAACCAATTTTTCACAATGGGGATTAATGTGAAGAGAAAATTTAAGATTTCTTCCCCAAAAATATTTTTTAAAACCAGAATTGAACACATGTAATTTTGTGGTTCAATATAAACAAAGATATACAAAAGAAATGCATGCCCTTATCTCTGAAATTGACAATGCTTCTTTTGGAGAACAAAATTCTGGTGAGGGTAATGATTCCATCATTAAATTGATAAAATCTTTTCCTATGGCCTTTGCTCATGGGCCACATGAACTAGGATTAGTTAAAAAAGAAATGAAACTTTCATTATCTTGTCCAATAACTGACATACCACCTAGTTTAAAGAAGAACCCTTATCCTGCTTCTCCCACAAAGAGAAAAGATATTGAGGACAATATCTCTACCCTTTTAAAAATGAATATTATTGAAAGGGTAGTTGAAACACCTAAATATTGTGTTATCTCACCTGTCCTAATTTCTTATGAGAAAGATAAAGCCAGGTTATGTGGTGATTATAGAGCACTAAATACTTATACTGTTGATGATATCTATCCTTTACCTAGAATTAGCTCTATACATGCTACCTTACAAGGTGCTAAATACATCAGCTGTTTGGATGGTAATAAAGGATATCACCAGGTACCTGTTGAGAAAAATTCTCAGAATTTTCTGATGATTGCTACTAATATGGGTATTTATAGGTATGTTAGGATGCCATTTGGCCCTAAAAATGCCCCTTCAGTTTTTCAAAAAGGCATGGATAACACATTCCATCAAGAGATAATTGAAGGATGGCTGATGGTTTATATTTATGATATCATTATATTCTCTAAAACATTTGAGGACCATCTCAACCACCTGTGTAAAGTGTTCCAAAAAATGGATGAGATAAATATGACACTTTCTTTGAAGAAATGTAAATTTGGTTTCCATTCTTTAAAAGTTCTTGGTCATGTTGTTTCAGGCTTACAGATATGTGTTGACCAAAACAAAGTGGCAGCCATACAACAGGTGAAGGCTCCTAATACAGTTGAGAGATACACACCATGGGAAATCTGGGGGTGAACTGCTAGCAGTTCCCTCTTTTTGAAACTATCAGGAATTTGTCAGGAAACTGTTGGGAAACCATCCTGAAACTGTCAGAAAGATGTTTTTAAATCTGATGAAAAAACATTGAAAAAATAAACTGTCACAGATTGAATCCAGAACAATCCCTCCTTGAGCAGAGCTTAAGAACCACATTGAACATCAGTTAATCTTAGGTTTGGCAAAAGGTTGAACAACATCACTTAGCATACCTTAATATTCAAATATTAAACTTGAATATATGTTGCGTGTATGATATAGATGCATATGCATTTGAATTTGCATGGTGGATACTTATTGCATGCTAAAAATTGATGTGAAATGCCTATCCAAAGTGTATGCATAATGACTATGAAGAATAAATATGCATAAAAATATGCATAAAAAATATGCATAGTGATTATGCATAAAAATATGCATATTGAATATGCATAAAAATATGCATAAAATATGCATATTGAATATGCAAAAAAAAGGTGCATATATGTATATGAATAAAATATATTAATATGCATATAAATCTGTATAATGAATATGAATATGAATATGCATAAATATGCATAATGATTGAAAAATGCAAAAAAAATGATGCTTAACAATGTAGACAATCCTATAGTACTAGCTATAGGCCTTGACCAAGGGAGTTGGAGAAAAACCAGAGAGAAAATCCCCTGTCCCCTTAGAAAAATAGAGTGAGATTTACTTGCTAAAGTAAGTTGGTTCCTGTTTTGCTAAAGCTCCCATTTAACACACTTGACTGCTTGATGAGCCAAGGAAGTAGTCCCCAGATAGACTACCAGACCAAAGAACTGAAATGTAGAACAAAGTCCACACCAGAGACAGCAAAGATACTTGATGTAGGCTGCAAATCCACACCAGAGACAGCAATAATACTTGCTATAGCTTGCAAGACTATAACAGAGAAAACAGTTGCTAAAGTTAAGTTAAATGAAGAACTTACTTGCAACAAACACAGCCAATTGTGGCCAGAAAACAGTGAAAACTGAGTGAGGAACAATGAGATCACCTCCGGATGGTTGTATGATGATTAAGGCTGCCCCAAACTGTCTTATTCACTATGTACACACAGACCACTAACTAAGAGCCCATGCACACCCACCAATCTGGCGCCTGTACCTGCCAAATTGCATAAAAACCCCTCCTGGAGCGCTCCCCAACCTCCTAAAACAGAGGTGGGCGGGCCGCCCGACGTGGGAGATGCCGCCTGAAGCGGCCCGGCCTCCCTGAAGCCAGAAAACCAATAAAAACCACTAATCTACTTAGAAAAATTAGCTACAACTACTAAAACCTTTAAAACACGGAATTTCACTATAACAACTTTGAGACATGAAATATACAGAAAAATTAGCTCTATCCAATGGTACTAAGCACTTAACCCTAAGACTTAAGGTTAGCCCGTAAAACACGAAAAAAAATTAAACAGCAATCTTTTATAAATGAAAAATGAGGAAATGACCCCTTAAAACTCAGAATATGAGAAATGTCTTCAAGAAATAAAATATAGAGAAAAACCAGGGCTATCCAATAATAGTACCCACATACCCTCAGACCCAATATCCACGGGATTAAGCCAGAAAAATACCAAATTTCTTAACAGATGTCAATTAAGACATGCACCAACAGCGCCAAATCACACAACAAAGGCCCCTGCCAATGTTGGAAGACCACAACAAGTACATTTTATGCATAAATAGAAATATGCAATATGAATTCATATTGCATACAGATAACACTGGCAAACAATTTTGACCAAAACTCATACTAAATTTTCATTCTGGACTAAAGGTGTGAGGGAAGGAAGAAAAACATTCCGACGTTAGAAAAATGCTACATGCACTCATTTTGTAGCAGAGCAAATGAGAAGTGCTGAATTATGGTTAGTTTCCATAATTTAGTATGATATCATAATTTTATTTAATTGTTTTCAATATTGAAAAGACTTTAGGTCGGTTGGTATGGATCTAGCTGTGCCAGGGTCTAATCTAATTATTTTAACAATTTCTTAATAATTAACGGGCTTTAATACAAAAACAGGTTGTATTTTTTGTGGGATATTGGATATGATAAGGTCTTTTGTAAAAAAAACTTATATTGTTTAAAAATATTCCTGAATCAGATGTGGGATAATCACTACAAAAAATTGTAGTACTGTGGGCAATAAAATATATGCACAAGCAGTAAAGAAAGGACCAAGTGAACCTTTTTTGTGCAGTGGGAATCATTAGATTGGAATTGTGGATGAAAAATATAATTCATTATTACCATTTTATTTAATCAAAAAATTTATAATATTAAAAATAACTATTGATTAATTGGTATTTGACCTTTGTGCCTCACTCATATTTATCATTTGATTGATTTTTGTCACCATTATGTTATTAATATTATAAGTATAGCAAAAACCCGTGTGCCAAATGCATACCGGGTGATGTTACACCTTTTATAATATTATTAAATAAAGGTAAAAAAATATGAAAATGATTTGTTTTACAAAAAATAAATTGATATCCAAAAGCAATATGAGGGATAAAAAGGTAAAATTAAAGGGATCAAATATGAAATAAAAAATTAAAGTGAAATTCCTCTCATCAAGAGCAAGTAGACATGATGGGGTGAGCACCCACCAGTGGTACTAAACTTGGACTATAATTTCTTTTTGTAAAAATAAAAAAATCCACTGGAGCTTTACCAAAACTTCAGGATGACAATTTTGCCATATCAAACAACTTCTAGTGCAATTATTGAAGAAAAATTCATTTTCATTGCAATAGAGAGAATTGATCACATCAGACTGCATGTGATCAAAAGTGTCCAGCACAAGTTCGGCCGAACTTGTGCTGGACCCTTTTATGATGGAGGTTAGCTAGGGTTGAATTTTTCTTCAGTTCATCTGGTATTTCTTATAAACATGTCCAATGGTATTTGATCTTTGTGCCTCACTCATATTTATCATTTGATTGATTTTTGTCACCATTATGTTATTAATATTATAAGTATAGCAAAACTCGTGTGACAAATGCATATCGGGTGATGTTACACCTTTTATAATATGATTAAATAAAGGTAAAAAAATATGAAAATGATTTGTTTTACAAAAAATAAATTGATATACAAAAGCAATATGAGGGATAAAAAGTTAAAATTAAAGGAATCAAATATGAAATAAAAAATTAAAATAAAATTACTGCCATCAAGAGCAAGTAGAAATGTTGGGGCAAATGTCCACCAGTGAGGCTAAACTTGGACTATAATTACTTTTTTGAAAAACAAAAAAGTGCCAATCTGAGGTTTAAAAAAACTTCAGCAGAACCATTTAGCCATATCAAACAACTTCTAGTTCAATGATTGAGAGAGAATTGATCACACCAGACTGCATGTGACAAAAAGTGTCCAGCACAAGTTTGGCCAAACTTGTGCTGGACACATTTATGATGGAGAGTAGCTAGGGTAGAATTTTTCTTCAGTTAATCTGGTATTTCTTATAAACATGTCCATTGGTACTTGATCTTTGTGCCTCACTCATATATATCATTTGATTAATTTATTGTCACCATTATATTATTAATATCATAAGTATAGCAAAAACTTGTGTGCCCAACGCATACCGGGTGATGTTACACCTTTTATAATATTATTAAATAAAGGTAAAAAAATATGAAAATGATTTGTTTTACAAAAAATAAATTGATATACAAAAGCAATATGAGGGATAAAAAGGTAAAATTAATCTCAAAGAAATCAATTATGAAAAACAAAATACTAGTAAAATTCTTGCTCTCAAGAGCCAGTAGAAGTGTTGAAAAAAATGGGAGCCATCAGGGCTAAATTGTAATAAGTGACCTTTTTTTAAAGATAAAAAATTATACACCTGAGGTTGGGAAGAACAACAGGTGGATGATTCAGCTAAACAAAACTACTTGTAGTGAAGTTTAATAAAAAAATGTTTTTTTGTTGCCATATAGAGAATTGATCCCATCTGACTGCACGTGACTAAAAGTGTCCAGCACAAGTTTGGCCAAACTTGTGCTGGACACTTCTATGATGAAGAGCGGCTGGGGTAGAATTTTTCTTCAGTTCATCTGGTATTTCTTACAAACATGTCTACTGGTATTTTATCTTTGTGCCTCACTCATACATATTGTTTGATTAATTTTTTGTCTTAATTATATTATTAATTATATGAGTATAGCAAAAAATTGTGTGCAAAATGCATACTGAGTGATGTAACACCTTTTATAATATTATTAAAAAAATTTATAAAAATATTAAAATAATTTATTTTAAAAATTATTAATTGATATCCAAAATCAATATGAGGAATAAAAAATTAAGTTAAAGGGATCAAATATGAAAAACGAACTCCAAGTATTATTGCTAATATCAAAGGCCAGTAGAGATGTTGAAGCAAATGAGAGCCATCAGGGATAAATTGTACTGAATTGATTGTTTTTTAAAGATAAAAAATTGTGTACCTGTGGTTTGGATGAACTCTAGGTGGATAATTCAGCTATATCAAACTACATCTAGTGAAGTTTCTTATCAAATAATTTTTTTCATTGCCATAGAGAGAATTGATCCCATCTGACTGCACCTGACCAAAAGTGTCCAGCACAAGTTCGGCCGAACTTGTGCTGGACACTTTTATGATGGAGAGTGGCTAGGTTGCAGGTCTTCTTTAGTGCAACTGTTATTTTTTTAAAACATGTCAAATGGTATTTGATCTTTCTGTGTTATTCATATTTTATTATCTGATTAATTTTTTGTCATTAGAATATTATTAATTTTATTAGTATAGAAAAAACTTGTGTGCCAAATGCATGCCATGTTATATTACACCTTTTATAATATTATTAAAAAATGTTAAAAAAATATGAAAATGATTTCTTTTCCAAAATTATAAATTAATATCCAAATGTAACATGAGTGATAAAAAAGTAAAGTAAAAGAGATCAAATATGAAAAAGAAAAATTCCTGCCTTCAAGAGCCAGTAGAGGTGTTGAAAAAAATGGGTGCCATCAGGGCTTAATTTGATAAAATTTAATTTTTTTTAAAGATAAAACATTTTTCACCTGAGGTTTGGAAAAACTCAAGGTGGATAATTCAGCCATACCAAACTACTTCTAATGTAATTATTTAGCATTTTTTTTAATTTAATTTCAACAGAGAGAATTGATCCCATCTGACTGCACCTGAACAAAAGTGTCCAGAACAAGTTCCGCCGAACTTGTGCTGGACACTTTTATGATGGAGAGTAGCTAGGGTGGAAGTGTTTCTCAGTACATCAGTTTTTTGTTTTTCACATTTCTATTGAGTTTTTAACTTTTTTTTATCATTCATATTTATCTTATAATTAATTTTTTGTCACCATATATATTATTAATGTTTCTAGTATAGCAAAAACCTGCATTCCAAATGCAAAATTGGTGATGTTACAACTTTAATAATATTATTATATAAAGTTAAAAAAATATGAATATGTTTAGTTTTTAAAAAAATAAATTGATATTTAAAATTAAAAAGAGTAATAGAAAAGTAAAATGAAAATAAATGGGATCAAATACGAAATAAAAAATACAAGTAAAATTTTTACTATCAAGAGCCAGAAGTGGTGTTGGGACAGTTGGGACCCCTAGGTCAAGACTTGGTCTAAACTTACTTTTATGTATAGCTAACAAATTTTGACCTGAGGTTTGGACAGACTTCCAGGGGACAATTTTACAATATTAAACATTCTTTACTTCAATAATTGAGTGAAATATCATTTTTATTGCCATAGAGAGAATTTATCTCATATGACTTCATGCAACCAAAAGTGTCCAGCACAAGTTCGGCCAAACTTGTGCTGGAAACTTTTATAATTGAGAGTAGGCATACAGCAAATCTTCTTAAACTCAAAAGGGATTTCTTATAAACATTTCCACTGGAATTTGATCTTTCTGTGACATTTAAATTTACCATTTGATAAATTTTTTGTCATCATTATATTGTTAACATTATTACTATAGTAATAACTTGTGTGAAAAATGCATACTAGGTGGTGTTCCACCTTTAATCATATATTATTAAATAAAGGTATAAGAGTATGAAAATTATTTATTTTAAAAATTAAAAATTGATATCCAAAGCAATATGAGCAATAAAAAAGTAAAATAAAAGGAATAAAATAAGAAAAAAAAATCTAAGGAAAATTCCCACTATCAATAACAAGTAGAGGTGTTAGATCAAATGTTCACCACCAGGGCTAAACTTGCACTATATTTTCTTTTTTGTTAAACCAAAGAAAGTGTCCTGATGAGTTTTGAAAAATCATCAGGAGGACATTTTGGCAATATCAAACTACTTGTTGTGCAATGATTGAGCAAAATGTCATTTTCATTTCCATAGAGTAAATTTATCCCATCTGACTGCATGCAACCAAAAGTGTCCAGCACAAGTTCGTCCGAACTTATGCTGGACACTTTAATGATGGTGAGTATCTAGGGTGCAGGTCTTCTTCAGCTCATCAGGTATTCCTTATAAACAAATCCACTTGTATATGATCTTTCTGTGTCATTCATATTTATCATTTGATTCATTGTTTTTCACCATTATAGTATTAATGTTATTAGTATTGAAAAAATTTGTAAGCCAAATGCATACTGGGAGATGCTACATCTTTCATAATCTTATTATCTAAAAGTAAAAAAAATATGAAAAGTATTAGTTTTACAATAAATAAATTGATATTTGAAAGCAAAAACAGGAACAAAAAAGTAAAATAAAAGTGATTAAATATGAAATTAAACATTCAAAAAAAATTTCTGCCATGAAAGATAATTTGAGTTTTCAGACCAAATTTGCACCACCAGTTCTAGATTTGGAATATGTTTTATTTTTTTTAAAATTAATAAAAGTGTCCACCTGAGGTTTTCCAAAATATCAGGAGGATAGTATAGCAGTATAAAGCTACTTCTTGTGCAATGATTGAGCAAAAATTCATTTTAACTTCCATTGAGTAAATTTATCCCATCTGACTGCATGCAACCAAAAGTGTCCAGCACAAGCTCAGCTGAAATTGTGCTGGACACTTTTATGATGGAGAGTAGCTAGGGTGCAAGTCTTCTTCAGTTAATCTTATATTCATTTTAAAAATGTGTATGGGTATTTGATCTTTCTGTGTCATCCATATTTATTATTTGATTTTTTTTTAGTCACCATTATATTATTAATGTTTTTAGTATAGAAAAAACATGTGTAATGAATGTACACTGGATGATTTTACAACTTTAATAATATAATATAATGAATGTAAAAAAATGTGAAAGTTATCAGTTTTACCAAAATAAAATTGATATTTAAAAGCTAAAGGATAAATAAAAGGTAAAATTAAAATTAAAGAGATCAAACATGAAATAAAGATATTAAGTATAATTTCTGCTATCATGAGCCAGTAGAGGCTTCAGAAAAAATGGGCACCATCATAGATTAACATGGATCAAATTTACTTTTTACCAAAGGAAAAAATTGTCTACCTTAGGTTTGGACAAACTTCCAGGGGAATATTTATCTATATAAAACTACTTTCAGTGCAATGATGGAGTGATAATTCAGTCTCATTTCCATAAAAAGAATTGATTGTGTCTGAAGGCATGCAACCAAAAGTGTCCAGCACAAGTTTGGCCAAACTTGTGCTGGACACTTTCATCATGAAGAGTAGCCAGGGTGCAAGTCATTTTTAATCATCTGAAATTTCTTATAAACATTTCAACTGTTATTAAATCTTTGCGCCTCACTCATATTTATCAATTAATTAATTTTTTGTCACCATTATATTATTAATATTATCAGTATAGCAAAAAATTGTGTGCCAAATGAATACTGGGTGATGTTACACCTTTTATAATATTATTAAATAAAGGTAAAAAAATATGAAAATGATTTATTTTACAAAAAATAAACTTCTATCCAAAAGCAATATGAGAGGAATAAAGTAAAATAAAAGAAATCAAAGATGAAAATTAAAATCCAAGTTAAATTCCTGCCATAAACAGAAAAAAGAGATGTTGAATTAAATTAGCACAATCAGGGCTAAACTTGCACTAAATTTTCTTTTTTGTAAAAATAAAAAAAAATCCACTTGAGCTTTACCAAAACTTCAGCATGACAATTTTGCCATATCAAACAACTTCTAGTGCAATTATTGAAGAAAAATTCATTTTCATTGCAATATATAGAATTGATCACATCAGACTGCATGTGACCAAAAGTGTCCAGCACAAGTTCGGCCGAACTTGTGCTGAACACTTTTATGATGGAGAGTAGCTAGGGTAGAGTTTTTTTTCAGTTCATCTAGTATTTCTTACAAACATGTCTACTGGTATTTTATATTTGTTCCTCACTCATTAATATCATTTGATTAATTTTTGGTCACCATTATATTATTAATTTTATAAGTATAGAAAAAACTCATGTGCCAAATGCATACCAGGTGATGTTATGCCATTTATAATATTATTAAATAAATGTATAAAAATATGAAAATAGTTTATTTTAAAAATTATTAATTGGTATCCAAAAGCAATATTAGGAATAAAAAATTAAGTTAAAGGGATCAAATATGAAAAAAGAAATCCAAGTAATATTCCTACTATCAAAGGCCAGTAGAGGTGTTGAAGCCAATGAGAGCCATCAGGGATAAATTGTACTAAATTGACTTTTTTTCAAAGATAAAAAATTGTGCACCTGTGGTTTGGATGAAATCTAGGTAGAAAATTTGGCTATGTAAAACTACTTATAGTGAAGTTTTTTATCCAAAAAATTTTTTTCATTACCATAGCAAGAATTGATCTCATATGACTGCAACTGACCAAAAGTGTCCAGCACAAGTTTGGCCGAACTTGTGCTGGACACTTTTTTGATGGTGAGTATCTAGGGTGCAGCTCTTCTTCAGTGCAACTGGTATTTTTTTAAAACATATCCACTGGTATTTGATCTTTCTTTTTTATTAATATTTTATCATTTGATCAATTTTTTGTTACCAGTATATTATTAATTTTATTAGTATAGCAAAAAAACATGTGCCAAATGCTTACAGGGTGATGTTAAACCTTTAACAATTTTATTAAATACAGGTAAAAAATTATGAAAATGATTTGTTTTACATAAAATCAATTGATATCTAAAAGAAAAAAAGGGATAAAAAGAAATAGGTTGAATAATAGGGATTTTATATGAAATTCAAAATTCATGCTAAATGCCTACTTTCAAGGCTCAGAAGAGGTGTTGGATAAAATGGGCATCATCAGGAATAAAATTTTACTTAATTTGATTTTTTGAAAAACTAAATGAAGTTTTCAACTGATTTTTTTCCAATATTTAGTTGGACACTTTATCTATATCAAATTACTTCTAGTACCATGATTGACCAAATTAAATCCTCATTTCCATATGCAGAATTGATCCCATATGGCTGGACCAGGCCAAAGGTGTCAACCACAAGTTTGAGAATTCTTCTGGTGGACACTTTTATGATGGACAGTAGTAGGGTGCAAGTCTTCTTTAGTTAATCTAGTATTCCTCATAAACATTTCCAACTTATTTTTGGCCAAAAATCAGGTGGAAAGTTTTTTCATAAAAAATTACTTCTAATGCCATGATTGACTGAAAATTGATTCTCATTGCCATATAGAGAGTTGATCCCATATGACTGGATCTGGCAAAAGTGTCACCACAATTTTTGATAAACTTAAGTTTGAAAATTTTATGATGGAAAGTAATTGCAAGTCTTCTTCATTTCATCAAGTAATCCTCAAAAAAATTTCCACCTGTATTTTGGCCAAACTTCAGGTGGACACTTTGGCCATATTAAATTAATTCTAGTTCCATGTTGATAAAAAACTGATAATTATTGCCATATATAGATATTAAACCCATCAGACTGTGCCTTTCCAAAAGTGTCTACCTGAATTATGGCTAAACCTCAGTTGGACACTTTTATGATGCAGAGTAGCTAGGGCGAAAGTATTCTTCAGTTAATTTGGTATTCATAATAAATTTATCCTCCTGAAGTTTAGCCTAACTTCAGGTGGAAAATTTCGGAAAGCACCAGTTAGTCACTATCCATCAAAAAATTGTTCACCAAAATTTTGGCTAAACTTGTGGTGGACCCCTTTGATCAGCCACAGTCAGATGAGATCAACTCTTTAGATGGAAATGAGGATGATTTTTTGGTCAATCATTGAAATAGAAGTAGTGTGATGTGGCCAAATTACCCCCCTGAAGGTCAGACAAACCTCAGAAGGACACTTTTTAGCAGGGAGTAACTGAGAAAAATCCATTTATCAGAAGGAAAATCCTTTATTGGATAGATGCCAAGGTTTCATACTGGTGTATTATGGTCAGTATTAATTTTGAAAGTGTCTGTCCAAGCAATTTCATTGCCCATCATGACTCATTTTGTTTTAAATGTTTCAAACTGCATGATACAGTATAAAGGTGTCACATAGTATAATTAAGTTCTATTAAGTGCCCTCCTATGATGCCTAAACTTATAATTTAATATCTTACATAATAATTTTTTTTATATAAATTCATCAATATTTTATTTTATTATCAAATTTAATAGATCAAGTATCCTGAATTATTATATATGCATAAGCTTAGGTTAGATCAATTTGTGCTCAATTTGTGCTCATCAGAGGACCAAAATTAAGTTCTGGAGGATCAACTTGTGCATAATTTGGAATCAGTTGATATTCTGTCTATAATCAATCTGAGAATAAATGTAAATCTAACTCTAATTTACTTATGTTTATAAAGTATTCATAAACCTGGCATATTTAAGGGACACTCTAAATTTCAAGAGAGGGGATTGCTAGCAATTCACCCCTAGATTTCCCGTGGTGACAGAGTTTTTTGTGTGTGTGTGGATACTATAGACAGTATATTAAAAATTACCAAGTCATAGCTTTACCCCTTACCCAATTAACTAGAAAGGAAATTTATTTTTTCTGGAATAGTGAAAGACAAAGAGCCTTTGACACTATGAGACACTGTTTGATGTTAGCACCTATTCTTGCTTTACCTGACTTTAATCAACCATTTGTTTTGTACACTGATGCCAATTTTATTGGTCTTGGTGCTGCCCTCCATCAAAAACAAGTGATGAATGATAAAGTATCAGAAGTAGTAATTTGTTATATTTCAAGAACCTTGAGAAATAGTGAACTGAAATATGGTGTCACTCAGATTGAATGTTTAGCCGTAGTGTGGGCTCTAGAAAAGTTACATTATTACCTAGATGACCAGAAATTTGAACTTGTCACTGACTGAAGTGCAGTTAAATCCCTTTTAAACTTGAAAAAACCTAACAGACATATGTTCAGATGGAAGTTAGCTGTTCAGGAATACAGAGGGAGAATGACAATTATTCATAGGGCTGGTATTGTTCACTCAAATGTGGATATGTTATCAAGGTTACCTTTAAAAAATGATGAATTTAATCCTGCCTATGGTCCTGAGGATGAAATTTTTCATATTCATGGGATATATGTGGTTGATATGGAGGAAGAGCTATTACAGCTTATTCTGGATTCATATGATAAGTACACTGACTTAAAAAAGCTATGCATCATATTAAATGATCCAAAGAATGCTTCAATGTAAGCATTAATTAAAACCCTTCCAACAAAGTACCAGAAAGGCTTTTGTCACGTGCCACGTGAAACTCGAGGCAAAAGCAGCTCATTAAATCAATAATACAGAGGTCTAAATCCATACTCGAAGCACAGAAAACAATTCTACATAGCAACTGCAACTTTCCTTTGTGTACTCACTACTCAACCGTGCTAGTCTAGACTTTAAATCTAAATTAGTCAATCTCTCAATAGTGTGTTTAGTCTTTTCTTTGATAAGCAACACACAGCACAATAGTTAATGTAATATTCCGCTAAAAGGTTTATTAAGTATCTGTGGGTTATTAACAGGGGTAGTGATCATGGAAGAGATGGTTAGTGGAGGATTAAAGCATTAACGGATGTTAGTGAGGAGGGTCCAGGTGTAACGGGTGTATTTTTTGTAGGTCTGTGGAGTGCAGAATGATGGATGGGTATGGGGTCAATGTGAGGAGGGGTAATGGATATAAAAGGGGTTGGATTGTGGCTCAATATTTCTTTAGAATTAAATTATAAAACGTATATATAGTTAATAGTGGTAAAGCTTCAGGTTAAATCATTATTATTGTACATTTCCTTATTTTTCTCAGTAATCATTTCTAAAACTTAAATCTTTGATTATTGAGTTTCCAACCCTTTGTGAGATCTTAAGAATATTAATGTTACCTTTAAAATATATTAGAATTCTTATCGAACATATCTCAAAGCAGTATCTCTTCCTTTGAGTCCTCTTTGAATCACTTCCTCAAACATTTACTCTGTTCTTCAAAGAAGTTTCTAAACTACTCTCTTCATCTCACTTCCAGGAACACCCTCGACCTTGTGCGTAGGTTGTCCGGTGACAGTATTATTTAATTCTAAGTAGTTCTCATTCTTTGGCACTACTACGTCATTTTTTCAGGTTTTTATATTCTTTAGAAATGGCACCTGTTCAACACCCTCCTCCTATGGGCGCTACTAATAGGGCTTGCGCCAGAGGCAGGCCAACAGCCACATGACCTGTTTCCCGTAATCACTCCCTGGAACCTCTCGACCTTAGGGAACAGGGACACTCAGTCCAATCTGTAGAAGATATCCCCCAAGATTTTGATGATTCTAGCAAGGAAGAAGAAGGAGAGGATACAATGCATGAGGCACCATCTGCCCCTGCTACTCACCCTTCTGGTCAACCTTTGGAACCTGGACCATCTAGTTCTCTGGAAGACTTCATGAGACTTTTCATGAAAACCCTTTCCAATCCAACGTCATCGGAGGGATCAAAATTCAAAACTCCTTCCATGAAACCTCCTGATAAATTCTATGGAGAACATCCAGACATATTGCGCCCCTTCTTGCAAGTCTGCAAGCTTCTGTTCCATAACGACTGATTAAAGATTGTTTATGCTTCTTCATTCCTAGCTGGAAAAGCAGCAAGGTGGTTCGAACCTTATCTTCTCATGCTCTCTTCGACAGAAACCCATTTACTCATTAATAACTGGGAAAAGTTCAAAGACCAACTCTTTACATTGTTCTGTGACCCTAATGAAACTGACAACACAGAAATTGAACTTGATTTCCTTCGCATGAGTGATAATGGTAAAGCCTCTGAATATATCTCAAACTTCAGAGCACTTCAAACTTGAGTAGGTTGGAATGATGCTTCCCTCAAGTATCATTTCAAAAAGGGACTTCCTTGGAGGATTCTGGATCAATTAAATCTTCATGGTCAGAAGATGACTACTTGAACAGATTTAATGGATCAAACCCTCAAACTTGACGGCATTTACCAAGGAAGACTACAACATTGTCAATACGGCAACAAATCTCAAGGCCTAAATTTTAAATTTGGACCTTCATCACACCCACGGACAACTCAATCCTCCTTGACTCAATCCAAACCCAATAAGGGAAAGGACAAACCTCGACCGAAAAGCTCGACCCCAGGCAATATCAGTAAGATACTGGATCCAAAAGGGGAGCTTAAAGAAGCTGAGAGGAAGAGACAAGCAGATAATGGGTTATGTATGTATTGTGGGGGTAAGCACAAGCTAGAAGATTGTGTAAAGTTGAAGGAAAGAGAAGGTACTAGTTCAAGGTCAAAAAACTAGTAGATAGTTTACTTGGGTGCAAAGCAAACTATCTTATCTCTCCCAGTGCACAGAACCTCCATGTATTAAGGACTGGAGTTGCCTTAAACCGCTTGAGATTCATTCTTTTTAAGGAGGATACCCCCTTCAGTTGTCTAATAGACTCTGGAGCTTCAATTTCTTTTGTCAGTTTATCTTTTGCCGAGAAGTTAAAGCTGACATTCACAGATATCGATCGAACTCCAATTTATTTGGTCGAATCAGAGGAACCCAAATATTGGGTAAGTAAGAAAGTTTTATGGGGTTTCAACTTTCCGAATTTTTCCCCCTTCAAGTGGGAATTATCAGTCTTGGATGCCCCAAGAATGGACAATACCATCCTTGGCCATGACTTTTTAACACATTGGAATCCTGAAATTGATTGGTCACGGGGATTTATCACCCCACGCACTAAGTATATTCCTGATTATTCAATACAGGTCAATAGGGAGTTAAACAACCCGCCTGACAATGTCCTGCTAGAGGACAAATCTCTGCCAGATGACTTGCAAGCATCGAATCTTTCTCTAAATGAGCGATTGGCTAACCCTTCTAGCTCAATCACTTCACTCAAAGAGGATTTAAATTGCCTCTAAGTAGTCGAATTATGCTCTCTCAATTCTGGTCTTCCCTCAACAGATTCTCTCAAGGATGATGAGGACAACCAAATCAATGTTGAAGTCATTAAATCAACTCTATGGGAAATCAATCACGATTTCCTCAATGTTTTCTCAATCCACAAGGCTGATATATTACCACCTCATCAACCCTACGACCATCAAATAGAGTTAATAGGTCCAGTACCTCCAGCAGGTCCTGTCTATTCTTTATCAAAGGAAGAATCTCAAGTTCTTCAAGACTACATTGCATAGAATGTAGCCAAAGGTTTCATCAGAGCCAGTAAATCTCCAACGGGCTCCCCTGTTCTTTTTGTAAAGAAAAAAGATGGTAGCCTTAGGTTGTGTGTTGACTATAGAAATCTCAACACAGTTACAAAGAAGAATTCATATCCAGTTCCTCCTATTTCATTGCTTCTTACCCTTTTTAATAGTGCTAATTTATTTTCTAAAATTGATCTTAGAGGTGCTTATAATCTTATTTGCATTGCAGAAGGTCATGAACCACTGACTGCAATGCACACTAGATTTGGAAGTTTTGAATATTTAGTAATGCCTTTTGGATTATGTAACACACCATCTACTTTTCAAACTTTTGTTAATGACATCTTTCAAGATCTTGTCAAACAATTTGTTGTCGTCTACTTAGACAATATTTTAATTTTCTCGAAGACACTAGATGAACATATTCATCATGTTTGACAGGTTCTAAATCAACTTTGAGATCATGGTCTCTACGCCAAGCACAATTAATTCAAATTCCATCTTAAATTTATTGATTTTTTGGGGTTTACGTTGTCCACTGATGGTTTAGTCATGGACAACAAAAAGGTCCAAAAAATCCTGGAATGGCCTGAGCCCAAAACCGTTAAATCCCTCCAAGGAATTTTGGGTTTTGCCAATTTCTATAGAAGATTTATTAAAGATTACTCTAAAACTATTTCCAATCTTACTTCTATTCTTAGAAAAGATATTCCTTTGGTTTTTACTTATACAGCACAAAAGGAATTTGAAGCGTTGAAGACAGTGGTTACCACAGCTCCAATTCTTTGACACTTTGATCTTTCTGCTTCAACAATAGTTGAGACAGACGCTAGCAATTATGCTATTGTAGGGGTCATTTCTCAATTCAATCCTGAAACCAAATTTTTCATCCTGTTGCTTTTGAGTCACGCAAACTCATTGCGGCAGAATTAAATTATGAAATTCATGACAAGGAGCTTTTAGCTATTATTCATTGTCTTAAAAAATGGAGCTCTTTTCTTCTCAGCCTAGATAGTCCTTTTCAAATCCTGACTGACCATAATACTTTAAAATACTTTATGTCTTCCAAATTGTTGACCAGGCATCAAGCCAGGTGGGCTGAATTTTTGTCTGAATTTCCTTTTTCTATTTTCTATCGCCCAGGTAAGAACTGCATTGTCCCAGATATCCTGTCACATCGGCACAACATTTACCCACAGCGGGGGGACGCATTTGCTGACAAGAACCCAGAAAATGTGAAATCAATTTTCAACCAATCAATGTTAATGACTCATCAACTTAATTCAATGACAATTCAATCTTTTCAGAATCCACTATCCAACAACCTCAAATCTCAGTTGAAGGACAATTATTGTTTAGTGATAAAAGACAAAATACTCTCGAAGCAAGGGGCCAAAAGATTTAGTATTGAATCAGGTCTATTAGTTTTCGAAGGTAGAGTAGTCATACCCAACAATAATGAAATAAATTTATGGATTTTCAATAGTTGACATGATTCTCCATTAGCTGGTCATTTTGGGGTTGATAAAACCTACCAGTTAATAGCAAGGGATTTCTTCTGGCCAGGAATGACCAGAGAAATAAAGGCCTATATAAGATCTTGTTACAAATGTAATAGGAATAAGACTCCCTGTCACTGGAAGCATGGGTTGCTTCAACCACTTCCTATTCCCTCTTAACCTTGGGAATCTTTATTGATGGATTTTATTTCTCAACTTCCGCTTTCTAATAATTTTGATGCTATATTAGTAATAGTAGATAAATTTTCAAATATGTCTATTTTCATTAAAACCACTACCACTGATACGGCAGAAGATTTGTCAAAATTGTTTCTAGAATATGTATTTTTCAAACATGGCTTACCTAATGATATTATTTCAAATAGAGGCTCATTGTTTTTATCCACATTCTGGACTCAATTGTGTCAACAACTCAATATCACAAGGGATCTCTCCACAGCCTATCATCCTGAAACCGATGGGCAAACGGAAAGGGTCAACCAAATCCTCAAACAATACCTTTGAATGTATTTCGGTTACCAACAAGACAATTGGACCACATGGTTACCATTGGCCAAATTTGCTTATAATAACTCGACTCATTCTTTGACACGACAATCTCCTTTCTAAACTGTTTATGGAAGACATCCTTGATTCAACTCAATCCATGTAGGAACTAGTCATCCTACGGAACATTATCTTCGAACCATATCACAACTCCAAGAAGAACTTGAATCAAATTTGGAATTAGCGATTCCAAGGTACAAGGAACAGGCCAACAAACATTGACAATCTGCTCCTTCCTTTAAACCAGGCGATAAAGTATGGCTTGACGCACGAAACATTCAAACAACTCGACCATCAAAGAATCTGGCCGAAAGGCGCTTGGGAACATTCAAAATTGACTCCAAAGTCTCTAAAACTGCATTTAAGCTCAAACTACCTCCTGAATTGCAGGCTATTCACCCTGTTTTCCACGTATCTCTCCTGGAACTTGCTTGTGAAACATACCCGGGCAGGAACCAACCTCCTTCGGAACCGGTCGAAGTAGAAGAACATCTAGAGTGGGAAGTAAGCCGTATCCTTGATTCAAGAATGCGCAAGGGGAAATTTCAATACCTTTTGGAATGGGAAGGCTTCCTTGATGACTCAGAAAAAACATCCTGGGAACCAGCCATCAATGTTTCTAACGCCCCTGAACTCCTAAAATCTTTTCATCTTAAATATCCTTTAAAACCAAAACCTTAGAACTTTCTTTTATTTTTCTCTTCTCTTCTCTTTTTTCTTTCTCTTTTCTCTTCTTTTCTTAAAATTCCAAAACTTCTTCTCTTCAAAAAAAACTTACTCTGTTTTCTCTTTTTCTTTCTTCTTTTCAAAAGCTTTTTCAACCTTCTTTAAAAAAATAAATAAATGAAATAAAAAAATAAAATAAAATAAAAAATAATAAAAATAAATTCTTAAAAAATTAATAATTCTTTTAGTTTTCTTTCCTTTTTCTTTCAAAGTTTTTTTCCCTTATTTCTTTTTCTTCAAACTATCAAATTTTTTCCTGAACCAATTTCTTCATTTTTTTGAAAACCACCCTTATTTCCTTCCTGCATTTCTCAAATACCTCCTCCTCTCCTATCTCTAGTAATTCTTCTGCCACATCGAAGGAGGCGGCATTGACAATCTTGTCAATCTCATCGCTTAAATTTTTGATGAATTGAGCTTGTTGACCCTGCTGAGGTTTCTTCGACCATACCTAGTCAAGGGTTTCCTCGTTATCCTCCCTCAGATCTACCGCCAGTTGACTTGCCTCAATTGGCAGCAATGGCACAGCTTCCACAATTGGAGCTTCCGCAATGACATCTGAATTCTAAAAACATATGGTCATCAGTAACAAAATTTTTGAAATAAAAAAAAAAAAAGCAGACTTACTTCGAAAAATGGGTAAGCCTCCAAAAATAACTTCGGGATGACCTCCACTGTCACTTCCTTCTCCTCTTCATCATCTTCAATGACCATCCGCCACTTCTTCAGCGTCCGCCTCAAGATGGGGACTTCATCCTCATCCTCTTCAACCAATTCATCTACCTCCTTTTCCACCCCTCTTCTTTTACCTGTGGCTTGGGTTACCCAGGCTGCCACGGTATCCTCAACCTCTTCCACCGACCGATTGTCCCCAAACGACACGTCCCAGATGTCTTCCACCACCTCTTTGGTCTTCGGGATTACCCAGTATTTATTTTTGGTAAACTGTCGTTTGATGTCTGTGTTTTTTGATAGGGCATCACACGTAACCCGTCTCCAGCAGCAAAACTTGCATTTCTGGCGAGGACCTCGTGTAGCCGTGCTTTTGATGCAAAAATATTCCATCAATTCGCAGGCCGTGCAGGCTTGGAAGTATTGCCGGGTAACAATTCTACCATCGGCTTTGGGGTGTGGAGGCCTGGGAGTTGGGGTAGGACAAGTCGACATAATAAATAGCAAATAATTTAAAAAAAAAGAGTTGAGAGAAAGTAGTGTGGGAAGAATATGTCTCACGCTCAACGGAGCTTGTGTTTTATACCCAGGCATCTGTCACATGCCACGTGACACTCGAGGCAAAAGCAGCTCATTAAATCAATAATACAGAGGTCTAAATCCATACTCAAAGTGCAGAAAACAATTCTACATAGCAACTGCAACTTTCCATTGTGTACTCACTTTTCAACCGCGCTAGTCTAAACTTTAAATCTAAATTAGTCAATCTCTCAATAGTGTGCTAGTCTTTTCTTCGATAAGCGACACACAGTGCAATAGTTAATGTAATATTCCGCTAAAAGGTTTATTAAGTATCTGTGGGTTATTAACAGGGGAGATGAGCATGGACGGGATGGTTAGTGGAGGATTAAAGGATTAATGGATGTTAGTTAGGAGGGTCCAGGTGTAACGGGTGTATTTTCGGAGGTCTGTGGTGTGCAGAATGATGGATGGGTATGAGGTCAATGTGAGGAGGGGTAATGGATATAAAATGGGTTGGATTGTGGTTCGATATTTCTTTAGAATTAAATTATAAAACGTATATATAGTTAATAGTGGTAAAGCTTCAGGTTAAATCATTATTATTGTACATTTCCTTATTTTTCTCAGTAATCATTTTTAAAACTTAAATCTTTGATTATTGAGTTTCCAACCCTTTGTGAGATCTTAAGAATATTAATATTACCTTTAAAATATATTAGAATTCTTATTGAACATATCTCAAAGCAGTATCTCTTCCTTTGAGTCATCTTCAAATCACTTCCTCGAAAATTTCCTCTGTGCTTCTAAGAAATTTCTAAACTACTCTCTTCATCTCACTTCCAGGAACACCCTCAACCTTGTGCGTAGGTTTTCCAGTGAAAGCTTTGGAGAAAGGTAAATTTTCAATTGATAAAGTATATCTATATTATAGAAGAAATTTGGGTAATGTAATTGTTATTCCTCCTTCTATGAAAGAAATCATCTTGAAAAATTGTCATGATGAAATGATAGCTGGACATTTTGATCTTGAAAAAACAATTATCAGAATTAAAAACATTGCTATGTGGGTTAATATGTCTGAAGACACCAAATTATATGTTGAATCTTGTGATTCTAGCCAAAAATCAAAAAGATTGACTTGTAAGAGAGCTGGATTAATGCAACATATTGAACCTCCTGATGCACCATGGCAGATAATAAACATGGATTTTGTAACAGGATTACCCATTGCTGGAAAAGACAGCTATAACTCTTGTTGGGTATTCTGGACAGATTCACAAAAATTTGTAAATTTATCCCTACTCACAAGGATGTTTCCACTAAAGAATTAGCTTTCTTATGGTGCTCTCATATGTTTAATACTGCTGGTTTTACTAAGGCCATAATCTCTGACAGAGACCCTAAATTTACTTCTGAATTTTGGATGTCTCTGATGGATGTTTGTGGTTGTGATCTGAAACTTTCTACTGCCCATCACCTTCAGACTGATGGATTATCTGAAATAATGATTCAGACTCTAGAGGACATGATAAGAAGGTATAGTTCCTTTGGCCTTGAGTATAAAGACAATGACAGATTCACTCATGATTTGGTTACCTTACTTCCTGGGTTGGAATTTGCTTATAATAGCACTGTTCATTCTGTTACTCAAAGAAAGCCTTGTGAGCTCTGGCTTGGATATGTTCCAAATACTCCTGCCTAAATTCTCAATAATAAAATACCTAAATTGGATTTACATCCTGGTGTAAAATCTTTTCTTCAAATGCAACAACTTTGCAGAAGTCATGCTCAAATATTTATAGAAAAATCCTTTGAATATGAGAAGAAGAGATGGGAAAAATCCCATAAAGAATACACTTTTAAAAAGGGTGATGAAGTGTTGATTTCTACAGTCCACTTTAATTTAAAAGGTAATAACAAATTAAAAGACCCATTTTTTGGCCCATTTGTTGTCAGAAGAATGGTTGGTGATAATGCAGTTGAAGTTATTTTGTATTCTCCATATGACAGAAAACATCCTATTTTTCCAATATCTCTTTTGAAACCTTGCACATCGAATAGTGATTTATTTCCCAAAAGGAGGGGAAGATTAAAAAAGACCCCTAAGGAAATCACTGTGACAGCAGAAATTGATAAGATTCTTGATTACAGTATAATTACTGCTAAAAAAGGTACAGAATACTTATTGAGGTTCAAGAATAAATCTTCTGAATATGATTCTTGGATACCTGGGAAGGAGATATCTAATCTTCCTACTCTGCTTAAGAAATATAAAAAGAAAAAATCATAGCATTTTTTTATTGTTTTTTTAGAGTGAGGGAGTGTCAGCCAGGCTGCTAGACTTACCCAGCAAAATAATTAATTATTTACTGGATGAAGCCACACCTTATTATTTTAATTTTATTAATTATTTACATTAAATTTACTTATAAAAAATTAACTAATTACAAAATGGTAAAGTTAGTGAATAATTAAAATTAATATTAAAATGTCCCTTATATTTCTATTTTCTAACACTGTGCTCAATGCCAGGTTAAAAGAAATAGAAATTAATATTAAAGTAAATTACAATAAAAATTTAAATAAAATTAACTAACTACAAATAATTCAAATTAATTATTTAAAATTGAAATTTACAGTAAATTTTACATAAATTAATTTATTTCTGTCATATACAGTAAATACACCTTTCTGACACCTTCTTTTTAGAACAACTTTATTATTTGAAAATACTCCTTCTGGAATATTCTTTTTCTCTCTCTCTCATACTACTGTTTTTAGAATTTTATTGCTGTGCATTGTCTCTCCTTTGCCTATATAAGGCCTCTCTTTTGGTTGTTTTTCATCATTCCATTACTTACTCATATTACAAAAACATTTACTATACTAAAATATTTATTACTATTTATTATTGCTTTAGTATTTACATTCACATACTTCTAACTCATTAATTATAATAATAATTTATATTCTTACCTCTTTATTTTGAGTAAAATAATTGAAAAGATAAAGAAATAAATACCTTAAACGTGAGATCCAAAAATCCCCTTTTCACTGCCATTGGACCGCCGTCAAAAACCTTCTAGACTTGAAAGACCCCTTGACAAAATAACATCTAAATTGATATCTTTGTTTACAGATGTGGACTTTTTATAGTTTGAATCTTTATTGAGACGGGGAATTAATTAATCCTGGATTTAATGGAAGGAACTAATTGAAAGACAATTTGGTGGCCCAGAATATAGAATCACTCAACAAAGATTGTATGAAAAAACCAGATATAATCCAAGTTCTGGGGATAAACCAATGGTATTTTTAATGAATTTAATAAAAATTATGAAAGCCATGGATCCAAAAGTAGATTATGATGAGTGAAAAGAAAAAAGAATATATAAATTGTCTATATCAGTTAGAGACATTATTTTAACTATAGCTGAAACTATCAGGGATACTTCTTGCTTTATTAATAGGGGGTATCAAAGTTAGAAATCTTCCATTTCAAAATACCTTTTTTTCCACCAAATTGACCATGATTATTTTTTTTAAATATGCCATATTTTGTGTCAGTGTATCTAGTATATAAGTATGATTTAATAGTATTTATCAATGGTCCTACTACTTATTGATAAATGATTGAGTGATTAAACCTCAGGGGAAGACTTATAAAATAGTTATACTCAAATAAAACTCACAATACTTGGATTTGAATGCGTGCTAGTGATGGAAAATAGATGAATATAATATAGTTATAGCTTATATAAAGATAATATCAATTTATAAAGGCTTTATAATATATTTCTAGATGATATTAATTGTTTTATATTGTTTATTTAAAATGTAGTAAGTAAGTGATGATTAATAACCGCCAAAATCCTCCCTTACTTATACCAAAATCCACTGGAGTGCACAGACCTTCAATCCAGATGATGTCACTTCTATCCCCGGAAATTACAGCACTGTGAGGGCCCATCACCTCCCCATGGCATCCACTTCAAGAAGATTCAACACCCAGACCTCCAGTAAGGACCCTCCATCACAATTAATGATAACACAGACCCATACCATAAATGGAAAATCCAGATAAAAGCGGATACCATAAAGAAACAGGTAAAATAACTCATCCAAAAAGGATATAATGAAACCCAAAGCATATAAAGTAAACAAATGAAATGTCCAAGCCTCCAATAACATCCCCAAGCATCCATATTAACCCAGCAATGACCTCCCAGCCCATAAATTAGTGAATATCCATCCAAGGAAGCAGATTAAGTTGTCCAAACTGAGTGTATGCGCCTGAAATAAATGTATATGCTTCTGTGGGCGTTGTGAGTCCACTGAATACGTCCATATGAGCTAAAATAAGAAGAAAGATAAAGTTTATAGGCTATTAAGAGGCTAAAACCCACTAATAGACCTAAATATACATAATATACTGCATATTTCACTGAATATGAGATTTATGTATACATATAAGCTTATGTATGTCAATAATTACTTAATATCACTTAAGATGAATATATTATGACTTCATTAACACCTTAATAAGTATTATTAGGCTATGGATAAGCTATTTAAACTACTATAATTTATATAATAGAGTAATAATTATATATATATGTAAAATAATCATATATATTATTGTTTTAACCTTATTTTTAAGATATAAGCTTAATATACTTAAGGTTATCTTATTTTAAGTATAAGGAATACTCAGTCCTAGGGATATCCAGGCTGACATTTTTCCCCAAAAACAACTTTTTACTGAGAATTAATGTCAATTTTGTGGCTTTTGTTTTGTGTTGTGAAATACCTTTTAAATAATTACAAATTTCTAACTTTGACACCCCCTAATATATGCAATGAAATATTATTGAACCAAAAATATGAAGAAATTTATAATTATTATAAGCAAAATATTTAGGTAGTTAAACTTAGTACAAATAATTTACCAGTGGAGAAGAAAAAAATCTTCAGCTCCACTTTTTCCTAAGAGACAAGGAAAAACACTTTTTACAAATGTAATGAACCTTGGGTAAAAGGTCAAACTTGTAAGAAGAAAATAAATTTTATTGAAATCTCACAAGATTCTGAATCCAGTAATCATGAAGATGAAAAGGAGGAATCTAGTTAATATTGAAAAAGTAACATTTCTTGAAGTGATGATGAAAATGAGGTATTTGTATTAGAACAGGATATTATCTTCCTATATGATGTAATAACTCCCACAGATGCATCTTTAATTTACATTGAGAAAGCTTAAATATAAAAAGATGTAAATCATGATACTTAAAAGATCACACCTATTAGAGCACCTTTTATAATATGTGAAAAAGAAATGAATTCCATTCTTGACACTAATGCTGCAGGTAGTTTAGTTTCTGTTAAAATTTTAATAAAACTTGATAGTAAGTACAAGAAAAAATTGGAATTTGTAAAGACAGTGAACTGGAGAGGTTTTGGTTCAGTATTACGTCTGATTGGAAAATACAAAACTGCTGTATTCTTTAATTATAATACTGGATATTTGAGAGAAGTATGTGAATTTGTAATAATGGATAATAATAGTTTTAGTGATTAGTTTATTATTGGCAATGACCTATTGAACAAATTTGGAATCAAACTATATCCTGAAAATAGTTTCTTCACAATAGGAGTAAATGAAAAAATGAACTTCAAGATTTGTTCTGAGCACTAAATTTATTTCATTGCTCTTAAAGAAGAACAAATACAAGTTTGGAGACCCACCTCTGAAGTGTTTGAATTTGAAAATGAAATCCAAAATGCCTCTTTCAGTCCTCAACTCTCAAAATTTGAAGAAGAAAATATTTTGAGATATATAAAATCTTATCCTATGGCATTTTCTCATGATTAAAATGAGCTAGGATTGGTCAAAGACCATGAGATGAAAATATTTTTTTTAATTTTGATTTGGATAATATTCTTGGAAGCTTAAAAAAGAAACCTTCTCAGCTTCTCCTGAAAAAAGGAAAGACTTTGAAGCAAACATTAAGACACTGTTAGAAATGGGTATTTTAGAAAAAAGTAGACACAAATACTAAGTATTGTGTTATTTTAACAGTTTTAATTTCTTATGAAAAATATAAGACAAGATTATGCAGTAATTACAGAGCTCTAAATACATTCACTGTGGATGATATTACCCTCTCCCAAGGATAGCTTTTATCCATGCTACCTTACAAGGAGCATAATATATTTCCTGTCTGGATGGAAACAAAGGTTACTACCAGAATCCTGTGGAAAAGAATTCTCAGAATCACTTACTCATAACCACACACATGAAAATATATAAATATATGAGAATTCATTTTGGCCCAAAGGATGCCCCTTCATTCTTCAAAAAATTGAAGGATAGTGTTTTTCATCAGGAAATGGTTGAAGGATGGCTCTTAGTGTATATTGATGACATCATAGTGTTTTCAAAGACATATGATGAACATTTTAATCACCTGAGAAGAGTATTTCGAAAAATGGATGAAATTAATATGACAATAGCATTGAAAAATGTAAGATTAGGTTTCAATCCTTGAAAGTACTTGAACATGTTGTATCTTGCTTATAAATTTGTGTTGACCAGAATAAAGTGGATGCAATAAAAATTATTGATATACCTAAAAATGTGAAATATGTTCAATGCTTTCTAGGTATGTGTGGATATTATAGGCAGTATATAAAAAACGACCAATCCATTTCAGCCCTTTGACAACATTAATCAGGAAAAATGAGGCTTTCATTTGGAATAATTAAATACAACATGGATTTGATAAATTAAAGGAATGTTTGATTTCAGCTCCAATATTGGGATTCCCAGATTCTAACCTCCCTTTTATCTTGTACACTGATGCAAGCTTTACAGGTTTAAGTGCTGCTTTACAGCAAAAAAAGATAATAAATGGTAAATTATCTAAATTAGTTATCTGTTATATATCCAGAACCTTAATAAAGACTGAATTAAGGTATAGTGCTACTCAACTGGAATGTTTAGCCAGTTTGTGGGCCCTGGAGAAACTTCATTACTATCTGGAAGACCAGAAGTTAGAATTAATTACAGATTAAAGTGCAGTAAAATTATTACTAAACATGAAAACATTAAATATACACATGTTTAGATGGCAACTAGCTGTGAAAAAATACAGAGGAAGGATGACAATCACACAACAAGCAGGAAAATTGCATTCTAATGTGTATTTTTTATCCAGAAGTCCTTTTTCAAATGATACTGAAAATCCAGATTATGTGCCTGAGAATAAAGTAATACATATAATTGGGATTTATATAGTAGATTTAGAGGAAGAATTTATGCAAACAATATTAGAAAATTACTCATCTGATAAAGATTTTTCTAAATTATCTACCTTCTTAAATGATCCAACAAATGTCTTAATGAGTGCATTAATTAAAACTTTACCTCCAAAGTATAAAAATGCATTGGAAAAAGGCAAACTTTCAACTGAAGAACTTGTTGAAAAATTAGAGATTGAAAAAATACACAAGAAAATAATCCAACTAAGGAGAAAGAAACTGAGTATTTATTAAGATATAAGCAAAAATAAAATGAATTTGATAAGTGGATACCTGAAAATTAAATTTCAAATCTATCCTCCCTTCTTAAAAGTTTAAACCGAAATAATATCTTGTTCAACCAGCTGAGGGGTTAGAGCCAGCACTTTTCATCCAGGCTACTAGACCTACCCAGTAAATAATTAATTATTTAATAAAGTAGAGCTATGCCTTTACCTCTCATCTTATTAGTTATACTTACTTAATAAATTACTTATATTAATTTAACTAATTAATAAGTAAAATTAAATAAATGTATAATTATCATGTTCCCTCATTTTTTATTCCTTGACAGTGTCCTCATGACAGCTGAAAGGTAGACTAAAGAACAAAAATACTAAATATTTAATTCAAATATTCTTATTTTAAATTGTCATACAGAAAAATTAAGTAAATCAAATAATTTTAATTAAACTTGACATATTCAGATAAATACTGTATATAAGAACATTCTTTATAAAACAAACTTTAAAATTGGAAATTTCAATTTTGTGGGATTGTTCTCCCTGTGATACTATTGTATGTAGACTTGTGGTTCTGTATTTTCCATCTTTTTTGCCTGTATAAGGCCTCTCAATCTGGCTGTTTTTGATTCCATTCTTAATTTTCAATCGATTATTATATATACAATAAATCTATTACTACTATTACCACTCTTAGTATTTAAAATTGTGTATCTCTAGGATTTAAACGTAATAATAATAATAATAACTATTTACCTTCTTATTGAGTAATAAATTATAAAGAGTTAAATATGTACAAAATATTATAATCTTGAGTTACCTTACCTTTCATTGCTGTTCGACCACTGAAAAATCTTTAGACCCGAAGCGCCCCTTGAAAACTAGGAGCCTTTCCAAATTTTTGTTGAGCCATCAATATCTTGACACCAGAGACAGTGGGAAAATTTAATCCAGACTTATAGCAATTTTTTGACAAACAAAAAACAACAA
Organism: Hemileia vastatrix; assembly: GCA_030280995.1. Taxonomy (NCBI): domain Eukaryota; kingdom Fungi; phylum Basidiomycota; class Pucciniomycetes; order Pucciniales; family Zaghouaniaceae; genus Hemileia; species Hemileia vastatrix. The sequence continues at coordinate 29,708,441 of JASXTE010000001.1, read as the reverse complement.
ATGTCAAAAAGCATGTGACTGTATTTTTTGTTGCAACCAGGACTCAAACCTTCCCCCAAATTTAAGGTTTATATAGATGTAATTGTCCTATACTTTTTTTAGTGACTATAGCCGATACTATCTGTAGGTCTCACTCTGCTTATTCAATATTATATGTATATCTTTTTACTCTACAATCTGTAGTTGGCATTGAAATTCTCAAATTACAGGGGGTGGTGTCAGGTATATATATATATATATATTTCCTAGTAGACCAAGATAGAGCAAAAATTTTTGTAGTCCTAGAAGTAATATAATTTAAATTCTTTAATTTAAAATTCATATTAATTAATTATTTGAGTTGACTAATTGTCCTGATAATTAAAATATTATTTAATTATTTTAGTTGACTTTTTAGTCCTGGTAATTAAAAAATAACAATATATAAATTAATTATTTGATTAAAAAATTTTATTAATTAATTATTTCAGTTGACTTTTAATCCTGGTAATAAATAATAAAATATATTAGTTAATTAATTGATTAAAAATTATATTGATTAATTATTTCAGTTAACTATTGGTTCTAATAATTAATATATTTTCATTATTACAGTTGAATATTAGTCCTGGTAATTGATAATAAATTTTAAATATTTTTTATCTATTATTTTTTTCAAAAAAAAATAATAACTAAAAAAATATTAAAATATTTTTCTTTTAGCACAAGTTCTTAAAATAATGGCTGATTTGAGTCTTTCTACCACCAATGAAGAGGAATTGGATCTCATTTTATATGATGTAAATTCTGTAAGCTCTCCTTTGACTAAAAAAGTTTCACAAACTAATAAATTAGTAAACCAAACAGGATGTAGAAATGCAGGAGGTGGAAATCAAGAAGGAAAATGCTCCCCTGGTCTCCAAGACCCAGGTACTCCTCCCAGAAGAGCTTCCAAAAGACTTCAAAATAAAAAAGATGCCAGTAAAGCAGCAGGTAAAAAACCTGTCAACTCACATCAAGGAGTTTATATCAGAGAACCTCAAGTTAAAGGCAAAGGTAGAATTTCTAAAAAAAAATAAAAAGTGTAGAGACTTTTCTCCAAGAGAAGAAGAAACCTCTGCAAGTAGAAAAACCCCCTCCACAGTTGGCTCCTCAGCAACATGAAAAAGTGGAAGTATCAAAATGGCAATGGGACTAGCTAAACACCCAATGGGATACCCTTTAGGCTCAGCAGATGCAACAGGCTCCTCAAAAAGGTCCCTCCAGGCCCCAACACTTCAATCCAACCCCTCCTCAACCTTACCAAGGAGGAAGAAGAAAGAAAAACAATCACATTCAAATTATTCCAAAACCATAGTAAGGCCTTCCATTGAATATTAATTTCTTCTTCTTGTAACTGATTCAGTTCTTTCAGGTAACTCTGGGATGGGGGATGACACTTTGAGACCAGAAGAAGCTGGTTCTAGCAGACAAATTAATTAATGTTCTACACATGTAAATACTCCTTTAGTTTTGATAGTTACCTCAATGATAAACCCAGATATGGCTATTATAGATGAATCAATTAATCCTGAAGTATATGATACTCTTGAAAATTACTCTGTCTCCCTCCTGAGGAATGCTCCTAATGTAGCAACTATTGATGACAAATATTTGAGAGACATTATCACCAAATAAAATCAGATAATAAAAAATCTACAATTGACACAAAAATTTAATAGCTTGTTAACTGATCAATGTTACCAGGCATTGAAAAGTGAGTTGAATAGGGTATCTGATGAATTGTCTAGATACAAGGTAAATTATGAAAATAAATTTGCTTTGTGGAAGAATATTAAAAATGATCTATCCAAATTACAAGAGACTATGTCTATCTGTTTCCAAGAACTAGAAGATCAAAAATCAAACTTGAAAAAACTAAATGACCATTATTCATCTCTGAAAAACAAGAACCAATCATCTTTTGCAACCATCAATGAGACATTAACTAGTATTCCAAGGGTGAAAACAAGGTTAATCAACATTGAAGAACAATTGAAATCATTGTTATTTGACCAAAAATACTCTGTAACTTCCTTGAAAGACACCTTTGCACAAGCTACTCCAAATGTACCTGAGCCAAGCTTCTCTAGAGAAGAATTAGTACAAGAGAAACCTGTAGATATTTCTGAGCTTCCATCAAAAATTAATGATACAACCTGCCCATCTACAAACGGATTAAATAATGAGATTACTTCTCAATTAGAGAAATTTCAACTTCTTCCTACCCAGAAACAAGTAAGCTACAAGGAAATTACCTCAAACCAAAAAAATTGGCCCAAAATTGACCAATATCCTACATGTGATGGTGATTCTTCCTGTCAGCCTTTATATCCCCAGTACTGAGTAAAAAATAGTTATAGTTTATTTTAAACACATGAACTATACATGGGAAAAATAAGTAAGAGTACACAAACAGTATACATAAGTAAAATTATGATAATACACAAAAAATGCCATTATAACACCTTATATACACGCATATATCCACCTTTTATAAGACTTATGTACTTAATATTAAGTTGGAATATGTTAGGGTAATCTTAAGAACCTTAATTATAAGGCTAAATAGTTTTTAAGTATACTTAAAGCTGTTATTTTCATTGTTTTATGCAAAAAACAAGAAATGCGTTTTATTTCACTTAAAAGTTGATTATATGCGCTATAAATTTAAGAATTTTAAAATTGCGCTTTGACAGTTCAATTTTTCTCATTTAGGACCATTGATTTGGCTACTTAAATCCATAAAAATAACGCTTTTCAAATTTGATGATTTTTATGCCAGAAATGGCTTCTGTGTACTGGCCACATACTGCCTGCATTTTTCCCATGTGAATAGCTTCATTTTTAGCAAAGTTAGCTTTTTCACACTATAATTACCCCACATTCTACGCCCACTGTGGGGAAACACACTAAAATAGGCAACAGGCGCTTATTTAGTGTCCTATCTTAATTAATAATGCATTGACCCTCTTTATATGCACTAATTTCATTAATAACCTCACTCTTGGAGCCTTATTTGACTACCACGCTTAAATTTGCCTAAAATTAGTCAAGGATTTACCCTTGCAAGAGCCTTCCAAGGAATGCATGTAGTTACCCCACATCTCATGCCCTTTTTTGGGTTTCTAGGTGGTCTCTCAGTCAATTTTGGTCAATTTTGAATGGGAATTTCACATAGTATAATGTCAGGATTAGCCCCATCATTTCTACAGTGAATCTCCCTTATTTTTAAGCTCTTATTAAATTTAATTTTCCCTCTTTAGTCTTTTATATTGATGTATAATATGCAGATACTCTCTTTTTTAGTTATTCTTTTATTTTGATGGATTTTCCCTATTATTCCAGGATTTTGGCAGTAGTTACTCTTCTAATTATGTTATGGGTCACTAGGGATGTTGATGGACATGTCTATTAGTTGGATGGAGGCGTCATTAACTGTGTATTGGACTGATAAATCAAGGGATTAATTAAGGAACTCAGTGTGTATAAAAGGAGGAGGTTTTGGGTCTTTTTTTGGACATTCTTTATCATTACAATTAAACCATATAACCCATACAATTACAATACATATCAATAGTACTTATACAGTCTTTGAATAGTATCTGAATTATTAAATCTATTTTTCTACCAACTATAAATATTGGAAGCCATATATATAATTAGTGAGATTAAAATTACTGAGACCCTTATATTGAGTTATATTTTAACACTTATTGGATTTGTACTACAGTATTCATATAGGAACATTAAAATATTCTAGACAACTGGCCTTTCAAGCTAGTTCACATCTCTGTACTTGGCCTCAGCCTATTACTTCCTCTTATCGGCAACAATTTATATGCAGAATTGATAATCTTAAAAACTATTATAAACTACAAGATGAAGAAATTGTTTCTAAATTTATTTCTTTGTTTTCAAATGTTTCACTCATGTGTTATTAATCTGTCCTTTTGGATAAAAATGATTACTCTTGGGAGGATTGGAAAAAATTAATTAAAACACAATTTGGTGGTTCAAAGTTTAGGTTACCTCAACAAATGCAGTATGAATCTAATTATAGCTCATCTTATACAGAAAAACCTATTGATTCCCTGCTGAAACTAGTTAAAATCCTGAGAGCAATGGATCCAAAGATGGATTATGAACTATGGAAGGACAGGATCCTTTATAAATTTCCAATGTCTTTGAGAGACTTGATAGTGGCTAGGACTGAGTTCTCCAGAGAACCTTCTTCTTTCATTAATACTTGCAATGAGATCCTTCTAAACAACAAGTATGATGCCAGAAGATTCATTCCTAGGACCCCTTTGGAAAAATCCTCCACTTCCCAACAGAAACTTCTTGAAAAGGTTAATAAACCTTCTGCCCCTGTTGCACCAAAAAAGTATGCAACAAACACTTGCTTCAAGTGCAACAAGCCTTGGCAGAAAGGCAATGTTTGTGACAAGAGGATAAATCTTGTTGAACAAACTGAGGAGCAGGCTGATGACACAATAGAACTGGATGATACTTCAAGTGATTGTGCCAGCAATATTTCATATGAATCTCAACAAGAAATCTTGATGCTGGAAGAAGATATTCATTATTTAAATACTATTGATATTGATAATAATGATTTATCTACAGTTGAGCATTCTGAGATCATAAGGAAAATTGAGGATAGCTCAATTGTTATTGCCCCTCTCAAAGCACCAGTCTTTATCAATGGAACCAGCACTGAAGTTGCTCTGGATTCTGGAGCTGGAGGAAGTGTAGTATCTGAAAAAGCACTTGCTCCAGTGGATCAAGACTATAAATCAAAACTGATGCCTATCATTTCTGAAAATTGGAGAGGTTATTGCTCTATTTTGTGCTCCATTGGTAAATACAAAGCCACAGTGTTTTTTAAATATAACCATGGTTTTGTAAGAGCTATTTGTGATTTTGTTGTCATGAAAACTGATAATTTAGGCAGTTGGTTTATCATAAGAAATGACATTTTAACTAAATATGGCATAAAATTAGATCCTTCAAATCAATGCTTTACAATGGGGATAAATGGGAAGAGAAAATTTAAGATTTCCTCCTCCAAAAAATTGTTAAAACCAGAATTGAACACATGTAATTCTGTGATTCAATATAAAGAAAGGTCTACAAAGGAAATGCATTCTCTTATGTCTGAAATTGACAATGCTTATTTTGGAGATAAACTTTCTGGTGAGGATAGAGAGTCCATCATTAAATTGATAAAATCTTTTCCTATGGCCTTTGCTCAGGGGTCACATGAACTAGGATTAGTTAACGAAGAAATGAAACTTTCATTATCTTGTCCATCAACTGACATACCACCTAGTTTAATGAAGAACTCTTATCCTGCTTCTCCCACAAGGAGAAAATATATTGAGGACAATATCTCTACCCTTTTAAAAATGAATATTATTGAAAAGGTAGTTGAAACACCTAAATATTGTGTTATCTCACCTGTCCTAATTTCTTGTGAGAAAGATAAAGCCAGGTTATGTGGTGATTATAGAGCATTAAATACTTATACTGTTGATGATATCTATCCTTTAACTAGAATTAGCTCTATACATGCTACCTTACAAGGTGCTAAATATATCAGCTGTCTGGATGGTAACAAGAGATATCACTAAGTACCTGTTGAGAAGAATTCCCAGAATTTTCTGATGATTGTTACTCATATGGGTATTTATAAGTATGTTAGGATGCCATTTGGCCCTAAAAATGCCCCTTCAGTCTTTCAAAAAGTTATGGATAACACATTCCACCAAGAAATAATTTAAGGATGGCTGATGGTTTACATTGATGATATCATCATATTCTCCAAGACATCTGAAGATCACCTTAACCACCTATGTAAATTTTTCCATAAAATTGATGAGATAAATATGACACTTTCTTTGAAAAAATGCAAATTTGGCTTCCATTCTTTGAAAGTGCTTGGTCATGTTTTCTCAGGGGTACAGATATGTGTTCAACAGAACAAAGTGGCAGCCGTGCAACAGGTAAAGGCTACTACTACAGTTAGAGAGCTCCAAAATTTTTTGGAAATGTGTGGATACTAAAGACAATATATTAAAAATTATCAGGTCATAGAATTATCACTAACCCAATTAACTAGGAAGGATTTTGCTTTTGTCTGGAAAAGTGAAAGACATAGAGCTTTTGAAACCATGAAACAATGTTTGATGTCACCTCCAATTCTTTCTTTTCCTGACTTTAATAAACCGTTTGTTTTATACACTGATGCCAGTCTTATTGGCTTTGGAACTGCTCTCCATTAAAAACAGGTTATGATTGACAAAGTATCAGAAGTATTAATTTGTTATATTTCAGGAACCTTGAGCAATAGTGAATTTAAATATGGTGCCAGTCAAATTGAGTGTTTGGAAGTTGTGTGGGCTCTGGAAAAACTTAATTATTATCTGGATGACCATAAAATTGAACTTGTCACTGACTGCAGTGCAATGAAGTCCCTCTATAACTTAAGAACACCTACCAGACACATTTTCAGATGTCAGTTGGCTATTCAGAAATACAGAGGGATGATGAAAATAATTCATAGGGCTGGTATTGCTCACTCAAATGTGGATATGTTATCAAGGTTACCTTTGCCAAATGAGGACTCAAATCCTGCATATGTTTCTAAGGATGAAATAGTTCATATTCATGGGATTTATTGGGTTGATATTGATGAAGAGCTATTAAAGCTTATTTTGCATTCATATGATAAAGATAATGACTTGAAAAATCTGTGTACTATATTAAATGATGCAAAGAATGCTTCAATACAAGCATTAATTAAAAGTCTTCCACTAAAGTACCAAAATTCTTCAGAAAAAGGGAAGATTTCAATTAATGAAGGTTATCTCCATTTTAGAAGAAAGTTGATTAATTTTTTAGTTATTCCTCCTTTTATGAAAGAAACTATCTTGAAAATTTGTCATGATGAAATATAGGCAGGACATTTTGATCTTAAAAAAAATTGATTAGGATTAAGAACACTTCTTGGTGGGCTAAAATGTCTGAAGACACCAAACTATATGTTTCATCTTCTGATTATTGCCAGAAATCAAAGATATTAACTTTAAAAAGAGCTGGATTGATGCAACTTATTGAATCTCCTGATGCAACATGGCAAATTATAAACATGGACTCTGTAACAGGACCACCCATTTCTGGGAAAAACAGTTGTAACTCTTACTGGGTTATTATAAGCCTGGATATTCCCAGGACTGAGTAAAAATTACTTATTATTTATATTAAACACATGGACTATACATGGGAGAAATAAATTAGAGTACACAAATAGTATACATAAGTAAGACTATGATAATATACAAAATATGCCATTATAACACCTTATATACACACATATATCCACCTTTTATAAGTCTTATGTACTTAATATAAATTTGTAATATGTAAGGGTAATCTTAAGAACTTTAAATATAAGGCTATATAAGTTTTAAGTATACTTAAAACTGTTATTTTCATTGTTTTATGCAAAAAACAAGAAATGTGCTTTAAATCACTTAAAAGTTGATTATATGCACTATAAATTTAATAATATTAAAAATGCCCTTTGACAGTTCAATTTTTCTTAATTAGGACTATTGATTTGGCTACTCAAATGCGTAAAAATATCACTCTTCAAATTTGGTGTTTTTTATGCCAGAAATGGCTTCTGTGTACTGGCCACATACTTCCTGCATTTTTCCTGTGTGAACAGCTTCATTTTTAGCAAAGTTAGCTTTTTCACACTATAATTACCCCACATTCTACGCCCACTGTGGGGAAACACACTAAAATAGGCAACAGGCGCTTATTTAGTGTCCTAGCTTAATTATAAATGCATTGACCCTCTTTATATGCACTAATTTCATTAATAACCTCATTCTTGGTGCTTTAATTCACTACCACGCTTAAATTTTCCTAAATTAGTCAAGGATTTACACGTGCAAGTGCCTTCCAAGGACTGCATGTAGTTACCCCACATCTCATGCACTTTTTTAAGTTTTTTGGTGGTTTCTCAGTCAATTTTGGTTATTTTTGAATGGGTATTTCACGTAGTATAATGTCATTATTAGCCTCAATATTTCTACAGTTAATCCCCCCTATTTTAAGTATTAATTAGTCTTAATTTTCCCTTTTTGGCCTTTTATATTAATGTATAATACGCATATACTCTTTTTTTTGCATATTCTTTATTTTTGATGGATTATCCCTATTACTACAGGATTTTAGCAGGTGATATCATTCTACTTATGTTACTAGTCACTCTTTTTGGTTCTGAATATGTCTATTGGCTAAAATGAGGCGTCATTAACTGTGTATTGAGCTGGTAAATCATAGGGGTCTTTGGGGAATTAATTGTGTATAAAAGGAGGAGGTTTTTGATCTTATTTTCTTCATTCTTTATCATTACAATTAAACATATAGACAATACAATTACAATACATATCAATAGTAATTATATAGTCTTTGAATAGTAAATAAATTTATTAAATCTATTTTTCTACCAACTATAAGATTGTAAGCCATATATACTTAGTGATATTAAAATTACTGAGACCCTTATATTGAGTTATATTTTAATACTTATTGCATTTGTACTACATTATTCATATAGGACCATTAAAATCTTCTAGAAAACTGACCATTCAAGCTAGTTCACATCTTTGTGCTTGACCTCAGCCTGACAGTTATTGTGGACAGATTTACAAAAATGTGTAAATTCATTCCTACTCACAAAGATGTTTCCACTAAGGAATCAGCCTTCTTGTGGTGGTCTCATATGTTTGATACTGCTGGCTTCCAAAAGCCATAGTCTCTTACAGAGACCCTAAATTTACTTCTGAATTTTGGATGTCTCTGATGGATGTTTGTGGTTGTTATCTAAAGTTTTCTACTGCCCATCACCCTCAGACTGATGGATTATCTGAGAGAATGTGTCATCCAGGCTGTACCAGGAGTTCAGTAAAATTTTATTATACTTTATTGTACTTAAAAATGCAAAATTTCTATTTTTATTTATGTATTTAAATTTAATTTATATTGATAAATAAATTTAAAATAACTAAATTATAATAATTAATTAAAATATGAGTTATATAAATCTTATTACTATGTAAATTATGAATACAATTAAATAAATATCTAATACATTATATTCTGTAAAAATGAGTGCTTTTAATGTATTTAATAATTATAAATTATTAATTAATTAATATTATATTATATTAAAATTACATATTATAATACTAAAATTATATACTAATTAATTAATTATATATAATTATATTATACATACCTTATAAATCATAAATATTGGGTGCTTTTTTGACCCTTAATTGTGTCAGAAAACTATTAACTAATTTGAAACACTTACTTAAAAAAACAATATTAAATTTCTAATTTAATTTAGTTATTTCATTAAATTTATTATTTGTTTTAACTCAGAATAGTTATTACAATATTAAAATAGTTTGAAACAATTATTTATTTATGTTTTATAGTAACTAAATTAACTGTCAGCCAGGCTGTTCCAGGAGCCCAGTAAATAAAAATACAAATTTATTAAAATTAAAAGAGGACATAATATTTGCAGCTTATGTATTTACATTAAATTTATATTACATAATATATTATATAAATATTTTATTTTATAAGTAAAATAAATTTTATATAAATTTTATTATCATATAAATTAAGTATACATCAATTTAATTATCATATTCCATATAAAGCGACACATTTTTATGTATTTAATAAATAAATAATTAATTAAATTTTTATAATATAATTACATCCTCTTAATTATCTTATATTGTAATTACATTAATTATTTAATTTAAATATGTAACTAAACCTTTTCATATAAAATATTATCCATAATTAGTGGCACTTTTTTTTGACCCTTAATTGTGTCAATGAAATATTAAATAAATTAAAACACTTATTTAATAAAATAGTATTCAAATTCTCAATTTAAATTAGCAATATCATTAAATTACTTATTTGTTTAGTTCAAACTAGTTATTTAATTACATAGTTAAAACAATTAATTAATTTTTGCTTTACACTGAATTTAATTTGATTACATACATTGTTGCATCAAAACATTTTATTTGCTTCACTTAAAACCCTGAAAACACATTTTAATACCTGTTTTGAATTATTTTTTCCCATAGTTCTTATGTCACAGGGTTGTTTAGTTACTCATTATATTAATTAACTAATTTGGGGAATTATGGTGGGAAAATTATTTTCTTAATTGGGATTTAATTATTTGTTTCATATATTTTTTTCTCTCAATTACTATGTTACAATTATTTTCTTTTATCTTCATTTTTTATCTTATTACTATTTTGTATATACTCATTTGAAGTGTGTCAGAGGTCCCCTTGCCTATAAAAGGCCTTTGGTAAACCCCTTTTAGGGCATCACTTACTTACTCATCTTATTCTAAATATGACATTATATTTTATTACATGTTGTGGCGCATCAGTCCCCTTGAATAGTAAATAAAATTATAGGTTGCTTTAAAAATATTTAAATATTTGAAAGTTGATAATTGAGCATAAAGAAATAAATAGTACTTAATATTATAACTACTCCATCCCACATCCACCTTCTCTATTAGTCCAATATTTCATTGTCAAGCTCTTTCTATTCCTCTATTTTCTCCTTTTCCTTTTTCTTCTCCTTGTTCTTCTTTTTCTTCCTTTCCCTTTTCACCTTCTTCTAGACAAGCCATCCAACAATTGGAGGCCTTTCCATACAACGATGATTGACTGGGGAAACTTTTGGACGAACGACAAAATGCACGGACCACCTCGCACAAAAAAGAAACATTTTCCACAACTGTGAATTGAACCAGGGATCTTATATTTAAGTTTATATATTTTTAAAAGATATTGTAGGTGATTTAACGATCACTATTGTAAGTTGTCCTTTGCCCCTATCAACTCTTATATTAGATTTTTTACTGCAATAACAGTGATTGTGGCCTAGTGCTGAGTCACTGAGTGTAAGTGTTCATTAAATTTTTATTTTTATATTTTTTTTCCTAGTTGAATATTATAGAGTGTTAATACCTCTTATTCCTAGAAGAATTTCACAAATTTTAATTTTAATATTTAATGATTAAATTAATTTTTATTATTTTTAATTTTGTTGATTTTTGGTTGACTATAATAGTACTCTGTACTTAGTCCCAGTAATTGCCATGTATATATTTGGTAATTTTGTTGGTTGACATTAAAACTTAATTGTTTAGGCTGAATAATCAATTTTATTCTTATAAAATTGTCTTTATTTGATTATATTAAATAAATACTTTATATTTAAAATATTTTGTATTTCTTTTTATAAATAAAAATATTTTGATATAAATTTTTTATTATTGTTTTGGTCTCATAAAACTAAAAAATATAATTATTTAAAGTAATTATTTAATTAATCTTCCCACCTACATGACTATAAAGTTGACTGAGAGCATGGATAACCTTCAAGTGGATGAAATTGATGTTGATTGTGAAGCTGATTCTGTGAGCTCTTCAAAATTAATTTATCAAAAATCAATTGCTGATAATAGACCTTCTCATTCTACAAGACGTAGAAATTTCAGGAGGGGTGGAGGCAATAAGCCCCCTTCCCCCAAACAGTCAGAAAGAAGTCAAACCTCTGGTCAATCAGGAAAATCCTCTAAAAGGTATAAAAATAAAAAAGATTTATCTAAACCAGCAAGTCAACAATTTTTCCAGCCACATCAAGGAGCTGAGAGCAGAAAGTATGAAATACAAGGCAAGAGTGGACACCCTTTGGACCCAGATTCGAGAGCTTCTATCTCAAAAGCAGGTTCATCCTCTTCCCATGTAATCAACTCAGCCTCAGCCCCCTCAACCTCCCACCTCCTTCCAGCAAAACTAAAATACTCTGGAAGTAGAAAAATGGAAATAGGATTATCTCATGAGCCACTATCAGCAGAATGTGCAACATCCTCCTCATCATCAGCCTGGCCCATCCAGAACACCCAATTTACATCCTCCTCCTCATCCTTACCAACAAAGCAGTAGAAAGAAGGCACAAGCCCAAACTCAAACCCAGGGGAAGTTTCCTCCTCTGCAATGGTAAGTAGTTTGGTTGATAAAAATTTTGGAGTATATTCTAATAAGCCTTCTTCTACAGGTAATCTTATTGAGAGTGGTGAAAGAACAGTTAAACCTGGTAAAAGAAAGCTTCCTGTAACTAGTAGCCCTATTGATGTTTTAAGTAAACTTTCTTTTGATGAACCATTACATTTAACCTCTACCTCTTTAATTAATCTTAATCTTGCTACTAAGAATGATTCTATTGCTCCAGAAATTTATGTTTAACTTGAAAAAACTTCTGAAGAAATATTGAGAGACTCTCCTGATTTTAATGTTATCAAAGAAAAACCTTTGAGAGAAATGTTAAAACATGAAATTGATAGATTATATAATCTGCATTTAAATTGAAAATTAAGTTCTTCTGTTCAAGACACAGATTATTTCAGATTAAAAGACACATTAAATAATGTCCTTGCTCAACATAAGTCCATTAAAATTGATCACAGATCACTTTCAGATAAATATAGTCATCTACTCAAAGTTATTGATGATCTGAAACCTCTTCAAGATGAAAATACTTCTTTAAAGAATGACAATATGCTTCTGCATAGTGAATTGATAAAATTAAAAATTGATTTCCAAAATTTGAGTAATAAATGCTCTATAGATGAGTACAGAAATGTTCTATCTATTGCTAGGATTAATGATCAACTATCTTATATTCCTGATTTAAGAAATAAATTGTCTGATCTTGAGAAAAAAATTTCTGAATTACAGGCTGTTCATAATACTCATTTTTATGAGTTAAAAAATACTTCTCAAACTTCTTTTAATCATAAAAATAAACAGCCTGAACGGGGTGTTTCTTCTCTCCCTTGTAATGTACCAACTTTTCCAGCTGAAAATTATTCTATAAATTCTGTCACATAAAATAAAAATAATTTTGATGCTCACAATGAGCCATCTACCTCTGTAAATAATGAAATATCTGAACACCTTTCAAGACTTCAAGAATTGATAACCTTGAATAGTTCAAACCTTAAAACTTACCATCCTGGTAGTAATAAAAATTGGCCTAAATTGGACCAATATCCTACCTTTGATGGTGATTCTTCATCTGATTGGCAACACTTTATCCAAATAATTGACAATTTAAAGATATATTATAAACTTCCAGATGAGGATATTGTTTCTAAGTTAATTTCTTTATTTTCCAATGTAGCCTTGATGTGGTATGAATCTGTTTCTTTAGATAACACCCATTATACTTGGAATTAATGGAAAACTTTGATTGAGAATCAGTTTGGTGGTTCAAAATTCAGGTTGGCTCATCAAAGACTGTATGAAAATACTAAATATGTATCTTCCTCTGTTAAAAAAACCATTGTGTTTCTTATGAAATTAACAAAAATCCTGAGAGCAATTGATCCAAAGATGGATTATGATATTTGGAGAGATAAAATACTGTATAAATTACCAAATTCTCTTAGAGATTTAATTGTAGCTAGAACTGAGCATGTGAGGGAACATTCTTCTTTCATTAATATCTGTAATGAAGTACTTCTCAACCATAGATATGAACTAAAAAATTACCTTGGAAAATCTTATCATGATCAAAATAAACCCTCTAAAAAGTCCCCAGAAAAATCTGGTAAACCCTCTGCCCCAGTTGCACCTAAAAAATATGCAACAAATACTTGTTTTAAATGTAAAAAATCATGGCAAAAGGGTCATGTTTGTGACAAGAAAATTCATCTTGTTGAACAAAATGAAGACACTGATGATGCTGAAATTGATATCAATAATTCTTCTAGTGACTGTGAAAGTAATATCTCCTATGACAATGAATCTCTTAAAGATGTTTTAATGTTGGAACAGGATGTCCAATATTTAGATAATATATCTGAAGAATGTGTATTAGATTTATCTTCAGTGGAAAATTCTGAAATATTTAAAGATATTACTAACAATTCTATATCCATATCCCCTTTGAAGGCACCTGTTATCATTAATGGTAAAAATGTTGAGGTAGTTCTTGACTCTGGTGCTGGAGGAAGTGTAGTGTCTGAAAAAGCACTAGCTTCAGTGGATAAGGATTATTTGAGTAAATTATTACCTATGAAATCTTAAAAATGGAGAGGGTATGGTTCTATTTTGTGTCCTATGGGAAAATACAAAACCTCTGTATACCTCAAATATAATGGTGGTTTTTTTAAAGCTATTTGAGAATTTGTCGTCATGAAAAATTTTAATTTAAGCAATTGGTTTATTATGGGTAATGATATTTTAACCATGTTTGGTGTGAAATTGGACCCAGCTAATAATTGCTTCACCTTGGGATTGAATGGCAAAAGAAAATACAAAATTTCCTCCCCTAGAAAACCTTCTGTGCATCTGTTAAATTCTTGTAACTCATTGGTCCAGTGTAAAGGCAGACCAACAAGTGAAATGGAAAATTTATTGAATGAAATAAATACTGCTTCTTTTGGTGATAAGTTGACTAGTGAACAAAAGGATTCTATGATTGCCTCAATTACCTCTTTCACTATGGTTTTTGCTCATGGCTCTCATGTCTTAGGAATTGTTCAGGATGAAATGAAAGTTACTTTATCTTGTAACTTGAGTGATATTCCTCCTAGCCTTAAGAAAAGACCATATCTTGCTTCTCCAAAAAAAAGAAAGGATATTGAAGATAATATTGCCACATTATTAAAAATGAATATCATTAAGAAGGTGGATGTCACCCCCAAATATTAGGGGGTGTCAGTTCTGGCAAATCTGCACTTAAATAAGTGCGGATTTCCAAAACACACCAGCCCCAATACTGGTGGATTTCAAAATGAAATAAGTCACTTATTTCACTCAAATCCGCACTTTCTCAACCAAAAGTGCTAATTTCACCATCAAGTCCCATTTCACTGATTTGTCAGCATCATCCCATTCATACGCAGCACTCCGCAGCATAACACTTCATAACTCAAAACATCGTACATCACTTACATCTTCATATCATATCATATAAGAGTTATGCCTTCCTCACTTTCAAATTGTGATAAATTACATAAAGCAATGACTTTCATGGCTCTTGAACTGCTCTTGGACTCTGATTCCGATTCTGATTCTGATCTAGAAGAAGATTTTGTCTTTTTATCAAAAATGGCCATGATACTTTACCTTCTTCCCTGAAAGCCTCAAGTACTTCATACCCCCAAGTACACCATCCAAACACTTCTTAACCTATCTACACCCAGTTTTAGACAGCTGTTCAGGACTTCTCAGGAATGTTTCCTTAAATTGCTTGAGCATATTCAGGATCATCCCATATTTCACAATAATTCTCAAAAAGAACAACGACATCCTTCAATTCAATTGGCCATCACACTATGTCATTTGGGTTCAAATGGTAATGGAGCCGCTTTGAAAGGTTTAGAAAATGTCTTTGATTTAGGGTATGGTTCAGTTAACACTTGTACCAAATGATGTATCACTGCCATCAACTCCTTGGAATCTCAACTTCTCACCTGGCCACAAAAGAAGAGCGACTTGAATCATCTCAGGTTATGCAAGCAGAGGGCTTCCCAGGATGTATTGGTTTTGTTGATGGTACTACTATTCCTTTGAGCCAGAAACCTGCTCAAGGTGGAAACAATTACTTTCACATTCTCATCAAAAATATTCACCAAAATATTTACAAGTCAAAAAAATTCTATATCTGTTTTAAAAAATTGACAATACTCTTCCCTGCATTTTATTGAAGCAAGGGGTGGATATCACCAAAAATTTTCTAAGTCATCAATTTCACATGTCAGATTTGAAAATTTGGCAATCCCCCCCCCCTGCATTTTATTGAAGTAAGTGGTGGAAGTCATCTAAATTTAATATAATTACATAAATTATTAAATAAATATCTAATATATATCAATTTCCCTAGTTTAAAGTAATGACAATCCCTCAAGCCAAAATGCAGATCAAATCTAGAAACAAAAGTTTGGGACTTTCCACAGGTATAGGCTAGAGGAACCCCATGAAACAAATAAATGTTATCATGATTACCTTTTATACAACAGAAGGTCATGGGCCCATTACTTTAGTTGAGGAAATTGATACATAAAAAATATTTATTAAAAATTTATGAAAAAATATAAAATTTTCGACGAAAACTCTAATCCCCATACTTTTTGGATCTAGATAAAGTTTTTTTAAATCGATTAACTTTACCTTCTTTCATTACCTTATTGATTCTTTGAATCAACTTATGACTGATTTGAAATGAGCAACCAAAATTTTTTAAATCTTGACAGGATTCCAAACCAGGAGGAGCTTTGGTCGTTTGATGATTATCCTTAGAAGAATTCCAAATAGTTTTGATGATACCATTTCCCAAACCAAAATCAATGATGCACTGGTGGTCTGGAAAATATAAACCATGTCCTTTGATTTTAGCTGGAGATGGTATTGGTTGGCCAGTTATCAGATTGATATATGAGAATATACCAAAAGTAAGAAAATTGGCATCATTCCTATTGATATGAATCCTATTGTGGAATCCAGAATGAGTGATAATAACATTAGAAAATAAAAGATATTTGTGGCTGATATCTTCCCATTTGGAGTCACACCAATTCGGTATTCCAACTTTGGTTGAAATTTCATGATTTTTTTCAAATGCTTTATTACAGTGCTTTCTGAGTCGAAGAGCAAGAAAAGAGTTAAAGGAAGGTAGAGTGTCCCATAAGCGAAAATCTTCATCTTTTTGAGCTTTAGTGATATTTGTGAGCAACAAATATGTGCCTATATAATTGAAATTCCTAGATAATAATCATATAAGAGTTTCAGAATCCTTATCCTCTAAATATGCAATATAAAAATGTGAAATAAGACAAGTGAAATTTGGAAAAAAGGCTCAACTTCAAAGGTCAAAATCTTAGCAACCACTGAACCTAATTCAAACCTGTTTGTGGGAAATGAAAGATATGCTTTAGTAGAATCTTCAGTTAAAGGACATGTGATTTAAATAAACCAAACCCTAATTTGTTACATAAAAAATGAAATAAAAATTTAAATTGGGAAAAAAAAGGCTCAACTTTAACGGTCAATATCTTAGCAACCACTGAATCAAATTCAAATCTGTTTGTAGAAAATGAAAGGTAGCCTTCAGGAGAATCTTCATTAAAAAGAACATTAGATTTGAATAAACCTAACACTAATTCCGAGTCTGATTTTCAAAATTTTACAAAAACTTGAAAAGTGGTAATGAAGATGAGATCAAAAGGAGTTTTATAAGTTCACTGTTGTCCAGATAAGAGTCATACATATATTTAAGTATGAAGTTTTCATAAAAGGAATGAGATATCATATAGGCATGAAAAAAAGGAGATGAAACTTACCTTGATTGAAAAGTAGGAAAAATAGAGTGAGAAAGATTGATGTTGGAATTGTGGGGAAATTGAATATGGAGTAAGTGAAAGGCATAAAGAATGTGCAATGTATGTGTTTCAATGAAATGGAGCCAAAAAAAAGTGAAAAAAGGGAAAGGGGGGATAATGACCATGCCAAGGAGGGATGAAGAGTAGGGTGATGGAGCTAAAAAAGAAAGTATAGAGGGAGAGAAAAAAAAGGTTAATTATACCATTGAAATCCAAAATAACCACTTACAAAAAAAATTTAGATAAATAAAATAAAATAAACAGAAAAAAACAAAAAAAATTATAATTAGTAATCAAAAAATCAAAAAAAAAGAACAAAGTCACTTACCTGGAGAGATGAGATGAAAAAATGAATGAAACCAAATTGTTTGAGGAATGTTGGAGGAGAATAGGAAAATGATATGAGGGATGAATGAAAAAAAAAATCACTGACAAAATATGCGATTTCATGTTGAGCTGGTGAAAGAAAACCAATGAGCCATCCAAAAAAAAGATTTTCACCATAAATTCCAAAAAAAAATGAATATGCAACAAACCAAAATACCAACCCAAGTGAATGAAGTACACAAAGAGGACATTTGGAGAGTACAAAATGGTATGGGAAAGAAAGGGATGGTGTGGCCAACATGTGGTTTTGAAAAAAAAATCACGAAAAAAGTGCTGATTTGAGGTCAGAACTGACACCCATTTTTGAAATAAGTGACATTTTTGCAAAATTTAAGTGCTGATTTGGTTTGAAATCCGCTCTTAAGTTAATTGCGGATTCGCCAGAACTGACACCCCCTATTGTGTCATCTCCCCAGTCTTGATTTCTTATGAGAAGTATAAGGCTAGATTATGTAGAGATTACAGAGCATTAATCACTTATACTGTTGATGATATTTATCCTTTACCCAGAATTAATTCAATACATGCTACCTTGAAAGGTGCAAAATTTATTAGTTGTCTTGATGGTAATAAAGGGTATCATCAAGTTCCAGTTGAGAAAAATTCTCAAAAATTTTTACTTATTGCTATGCATATGGGAATATATAAGTATCTTAGAATGCCATTTGGCCCTAAAAATTCCCCTTCAGTTTTTCAAAAAGTCATGGATAACACTTTCCATCAGGAAATAATTGAAGGATGGCTCATGGTGTATATTGATGATATTATAGTTTTGTCTAAACTTTTTGATGAACATATGATTCACTTAAATAGAGTTTTGAAAAAAATGGATGAAATCAATATGACCTTGTCCTTGAAAAAGTGTAAATTTGGCTTTCAATCTTTGAAAGTCCTTGGCCATGTTGTTTCAGGCCTAAAAATTTGTGTAGACCACAACAAAGTTGCTGCAATTCAAAATGTAAAGGCACCAACTTCTTTAAGAGAAATCAAAAGTTTTTTGGGTATGTGTGGCTATTATAGACAATATATTAAACCTTATCAGGTCATAGCCTTGCTTCTTACCAAACTAACTAGAAAAGATGTTGCATTTATCTGGAATAATGACTTTCAAAAAGCTTTTGATGCATTAAAATGTTGTTTAATGACAGCCCCTATCTTGGCTCTTCTAGATTTCAACAAACATTTTGTCCTGTACACAGATGCTAGCTTTGTTGGTCTGGGTGCTGCCCCTCACCAGAAATGAATTATTAATGATAAATCCTCAGAGTTTTTAATTTGTTATATTTCAAGAACCTTGAGAAATAGTGAATTTAAATATGGTGCCACTCAATTAGAGGGCTTAGCAGTTGTTTGGGCTCTTGAGAAGCTTCATTACTACCTGGATGACCAAAAGTTTGAATTGGTAACTGACTGTAGTGCTGTGAAGTCCCTCTTAAACCTAAAAACACCAAATAGACATATTTTTAGGTGGCAAATTACTGTTCAAGAATACAGAGGAAGAATGACAATTATCCATAGGTCTGTAAATGTTCACTCCAATGTTGATATTCTGTCCAGGTCGCCTCTTCCGAATAATGACTCCAATCCTGCTTATGTACCTGAAGATGATACTGTTCATATCCATGGTATATTTATAGTTGATATGGAAGAAGAGTTATTACAATTAATTCTGGATTCATATGATAGAGATTCTGATTTAAATAAATTATTCACTATCTTAAATGATACTATGAATGCTTCAATTCAAGCATTGATTAAAACTCTTCCTGCAAAGTATCAAAATGCTTTTATCAATGGAAAGTTTTCTATTGAAGATGGTTATATTTATTATAGAAGAACGCTTACTAATGTAATTGTAATTCCTCCATCTATGAAAGAAACTATCCTCAAAATTTGTCATGATGACATATTAGCTGGTCATTTTGATCTTGAAAAAACATTGATTAGAATCAAAAACACTGCTTGGTGGGCTAATATGTCTGAAGATACAAAATTATATGTTGAATCTTGTGATTCCTGCCAAAAATCTAAAAGGTTGACAGGTAAGAGAGCAGGGTTATTACAACATATTGAAGCACCTGATGCTCCCTGGCAAATCATTAATATGGATTTTGTCACTGGTCTTCCTGTAGCAGGTAAGGACAGTTATAATTCTTTTTGGGTAATAGTATTTAGATTTACTAAAATTTGCATATTTATTCCCACACACAAGGATGTCTCCACCAAAGACTTAGCCTTCTTATGGTGGTCTTATATGTTCAATATAGTTGGATTCCCTAGAGCAATTATATCTGACAGAGATCCCAAATTTACATCTGAATTCTGGATGTCTTTAATGGATATATATGGTTGTGAATTAAAATTATCTACTGCTCAACATCCCCAGACTGATGGTCTAGCTGAAAGAATGCTTCAAACTCTAGAGGATATGATTAGAAGGTATTGTGCCTTTGGCTTGGAATATAAAGATAATGACAGATTTACTCATGACTGGATTACTTTGCTCCCAGGTCTTGAATTTGCTTATAATAGCACTGTTCACTCTGTTACTCAAAAAAAGCCTTTTGAGATTTGGCTAGGTTATGTCCCTAATACTCCTGCTCAAATACTAAATAGTAAATTACCTAAATTTGAATTACACCCTGGTGTTAAATCATTTGTTCAAATGCAACAACTGTGCAGGAAACATGCTCAGAATTGTATTGAAAAATCTTTTGAATATGAAAAGAAAAGATGGGATAAATCCCATAAAGAGCACACATTTAATGAAGGTGATGAAGTGTTGATTTCTACTTTCCATTTCAATTTACAGGGTAACAACAAATTGAAAGATCCTTTTGTAGGGCCTTTTGTTTTTAAAAGAATGATTGGATATAATGCAGTTGGAGTTGTGTTATACTCTCCATATGATAGAAAACATCCTGTTTTCCCCATTTCCCTGCTGAAACCTTATACTTCCAACAGTGATTTATTCCCTAAAAGAAGATGAAGACCTAAGAAAAATCCTCAAGAAATCACTGAAACTGCAGAAATTGATAAAATTCTGAATGATGGAATTGTCACTTCTGAAAAAGGTGTTAAGTATTTGCCAAGATATAAAAATAAGTCATCTGAATATGATGCATGGATACCTGGTAAAGAAATTTCAAGCCTTCCTACTCTGTTAAGAAAGTATAAAAAGAAAAAATCATAGCTTTTTTTATTGTTTTTTAGAGTGAGGGAGTTTCAGCCAGGCTATTCCAGGAGCCCAGTAAATAAACATACAAATTTATTGAAATTAAAAGAGGACATAATATTTTCAGCTTATGTATTTATATTAAATTTATATTACATAATATATTATATAAATATTTTATTTTATAAGTAAAATAAATTTTATATTAATTTTATTATCATATAAATTAAGTATACATCAATTTAATTATCATATTCCATATAAAGGGACACATTTTTATGTATTTAATAAATAAATAATTAATTAAATTTTTATAATATAATTACATCCTTTTAATTATCTTATATTGTAATTACATTAATTATTTAATTTAAATATGTAACTAAACCTTTTCATATAAAATATTATCCACAATTAGTGGCACTTTTTTTTTACCCTTAATTGTGTCAATGAAATATTAAATAAATTAAAACACTTATTTAATAAAATAGTACTCAAATTCTCAATTTAAATTAGCAATATCATTAAATTAATTATTTGTTTCATTCAAACTAGTTATTTAACTACATAGTTAAAACAATTAATTAATTTTTGCTTTACACTGAATTAAATTTGATTACATACTTTTTTGCATCAAAACATTTTATTTTTTCACTTAAAACCCTGAAAACGCATTGTAATACCTGTTTTGAATTATTTTTTCCCATAGTTCTTATGTCACAGGGTTGTTTAGTTACTCATTATATTAATTAACTAATTTGGGGAATTATGGTGGGAAAATTATTTTCTTAATTGGGATTTAATTATTTGTTTCATATATTTTTTTCTCTCAATTACTATGTTACAATTATTTTCTTTTATCTTCTTGTTTTATCTTATTACTATTTTGTATATACTCATTTGTAGTGCATCAGAGGTCCCCTTGCCTATAAAAGGCCTTTGGTAAACCCCTTTTAGGGAATCACTTACTTACTCATCTTATTCTAAATATTAAATTATATTTTATTACTTGTTGTGGCATGTCAGTCCCCTTAAATAGTAAATAAAATTTTAGGTTGCTTCAAGAATATTTAAATATTTGAAAGTTGATAATTGAGCATAAAGAAATAAATAGCACATACTAGTATAGCTACTCCATCCCACGTCCACCTTCACTATTTGTCCAATATTTCAATGTCCAGTTCTTTCTTTTCCTTTTTCTTCTCCTTGTTCTTCTTCTTCTTCCTTTCCCTTTTCACCTTCTTCTAGATGAGCCGGTGGACATTAACCATATTTCTAAAGTAGAATAATTCTTGATGTTTCACATAATTTGCTTACCATTCTAATTATATTATAATACTTCTTTTATTTTAATATGGTTTAATCCTCCGTTTCAATCTATATTAATGTTTTAATTAATTTTAATACCTTTTCTGAAATTAAAGTGGTGGAAAATTGGGCTCTTACTCATATTTGTTATGTGTTCTATGTTTTTCCCCTTATATTATTTCTATAGTTATTTTATTAGTGTTTTACTTTATTTTATACTCATGTATATGTTTTTGTGGTGCTTCAGAGGACCCCTTGCCTATATAAAGGCATCTGTTAATCCCTTGAATTGGCATCACTTATATTATTAATCTTATATTACTCTTTATTTTTATAATAAATAAAATAAAACTTATACTACATTGACAAATTATATTGCGGTGGCTACCCCTTTAAATTAGTTAAAAGTATTAAACACTTATTAGGTTGCTTTAAGAGACTTTTTAATATTATCTAGTTGTGTTGCCTAAAGTGGAGAAAATAAAGAACTTACAAAGTCTTAAAAATCCTATACCTGTTACAAGTCCCTAAGAATTCTTATTGTCATCTTTCATTTTTGTTCCTCTTTCAAATTCTCTTCTTCTTATTCTTCTTCTCCTTTTTTCCCTTCTTCTTCTAGACAGCCGGCTGACAGAACAATTCAGCCTTTAGAGTACATGATAAGAAGGTATTGTGCCTTTGGTCTTGAGTATAAAGATAATTACAGGTTCACTCATGATTGGATCACCTTACTACCTGGTCTGGAATTCACTTATAATAGCACTGTTCACTCAACTACTCAAAGAAAGCCATTTGAGCTCTGGCTTGGATATGTTCCAAATAACCCTGCCCAAATTCTCAATAATAAAATACCTAAATTGGATTTACATTCTGGTGTAAAATCTTTTCATTAAATGCAACAACTTTGCATAAGTCATTCTCAAAAATTTATTTAAAAATCTTTTGAATATGAGAAGAAGAGGTGGGATAAATCCCATAAAGAATACAACTTTAATAAGGGTGATGAAGTACTGATTTCTAAAGTCCACTTCAATTTAAAAGGTAAAAATAAATTAAAAGACCCATTTGTAGGTCCATTTTCTGTAAGAAGAATGATGAGTGATAATGCAGTTGAATTTATACTGTACTCTCCATATGACAGGAAACATCCTGTTTTTCCAATATCTCTTTTGAAACCTTACACATCCAATAGTGATTTATTCCCAAAGAGGAGGGGAAGACCAAATAAGACTCCTAAAGAAATCAGTGAGACAGCAGAAATCAATAGGATTCTAAATGAAAGAATTTTCACTGTTGAGAAGGGTACTGAATACTTCTTGAGATTCAAGAATAAATCTTCTGAATATGATTCTTGGATATCTGGGAAAGAGATATCTAACCTTCCTGATCTACTAAAGAAATATAAAAAGAAAAAATCATAGCATTTTTTATTGTGTTTTTTGGAGTGAGGGAGTGTCAGCCAGGCTACTAGACCTACCCAGTAAATAATTAATTATTTACTAGAGTAGAGCTATGTCTTTACCTCTCATTTTATTAGTTATACTTACTGTATAAATTGCTTATAATATTTTAACTGATTAATAAGTAAAATTAGTTAAATGTATAATTATAATGTTCCCTCATTTTTTATTCCTTGACAGTGTTCTCATGACAGCTGAAAGGTAGACTAAAGTATAAAAATACTAAATATTAAAATCAAATATTTTTATTTTACATTGACATATACAGAAAAACTAAGTAAATCAAATAATTTTAATTAAACTTGACATATACAGATAAATACTGTGCATAAGAACATTCTTTATGGAACAAACTTTAAAATTTGAAATTTCTATTTTGTGGGATGGTTCTCTCTGTGATACTCTTGTATGTAGACTTGTGCTTCCATATTTTTTCACTTTTTATTTGCCTGTATAAGGCCTCTCAATCTGGCTGTTTTTGATTCCATTCTTACTTTTCAATCAATTATTATATATACAATAAATCTATTACTACTATTACCACTCTTAGTATTTATAATTGAGTATCTCTAGTATTTCAACGTAATAATAATATTTAAAACTCTTACCTTTTGACTGAGTAATAAATAATAAGATAAAAAATACATACTTTATTATTGAAATTTTGAGTTACCTTACCTTTCATTGCCATTGGACCACTGAAAAATCTTCTAGACCAAAATTACCCCTTGAAAGTACTCATAATATTTTATCGTGCTTGATTTTTTTAAAGAATCACTTTTTAATGCTAAATATTTTTCTGAATACCTAAAAAATTAAAAATTAAAAATGTATAATTTATCATTTTTTATTGTTTTTTTTGGGTGGGTGAAAGTCATCCTGGATGCTCCAAGGACTGAGTAAAAATTGCTCATAAATTATTTTAAACACATGTAGTACACATGGGAACAATAAATAAAGGTATACAAGAAGCATACATAAGTGAAATTAATGATTAAATACAATAGATGCCATTATAATACCTTATATACATGCATATATCCACCTTTTATAAGTCTTATGTCTTTAATATTAAGCTGGAATATTTTAAATAATCTTAAGGATCTTAAACATAAGGCTAAAAATTTTTTAAGTAGACTTAAAGCTGTTGTTTTCATTAATTTATGGAAAAAACAAGAATTGTGCTTTAAATCACTTAAAAGTTGAATATATTTGCTATAAATTAAATAATATTGAGAATGCGCCTTGACAGATCAATTTGTCTTAATTAGAACTATTAATTTGGCTATTCAAATGCATAAAAATTACACTTTTCAATTTTGATATTTTTTTATGCCAGAAATAGCTTCTGTGTACTGGCCACATACTGCCTGCATTGATCCCATATGAATAGCTTCATTTTTAGCAAAGTTAGTGATTTCACACTATAATTACCCCACATTGTACACCCACTATAGGGAAACATGCTAAAATAAGCAACAGGCACTTATGTAGTGTCCTAATTTCATTATTAGTATGTTGACCTCATTATATGTGCCAATTTCATTAATAACTTCAAGATTGGTGCCTATAGTTCACTACCACACTCAGAAATTGCCTATTTAGTCAAGGATTTACCAATGCAAGTGCCTGCCAAGAGACTGCATTCAGCTACCCCACATTTCACATCTGATTTTGGGTTTCTCAATGGTTTCTCAGTCAATATTGGTCATATTTGGATGGGGATTTCATGTATTAATTTAGAATAATTAGCTCTTTCATTTCTACTGTTGATCCTCCTTAATAATGTGTTATATTTAGCATTATCCTTTCCTTTTTTAGTCTTTTATTTAAAGGTATTAGATCCATATACTCTCTTTTTGGTTTATTCTTTTTTTTTTGATGGATTATCCCTATTATTTCAGGGTTTTGGTGCATGATATTATTCTATTTGTGTTATTGATTACTCCTTAGGTTGATGGGAATGTGTAATAGCTAGATTGAAGCATCATTGGCCATGTATAGGATTGGTAAACCAGGGGAAAACATTGAGGAATTATTGGGTATAAAAGGAGGGGGTTTTTGGCCATATTTTTTGACATTTTTTATCATTACAATTAAAACATATAATTGTTAAAATTACAATACATTTCATTAGTACTATTAAAAGTCTTTGAATAGTGTTTGAATTATTATCTCTATTTTTTACCAACTATACATTGTAAGCCATGTATCATTAGTGAGATTAAATTACTGAGACTCTTATATTGAGTTTTATTTTAATACTTATTGGATTTGTACTACAGTATTCATATAGGACCATTAAAGTCTTCTAGACTACTGAATAATCAAGCTATTCACGTCTCTGTACTTGAACTCAGCCTGACACTCCTCCTGTTATCCTGTTAATTTTACCCACTATGTTCAAAACTCCTCAGATGTACCTAGCCTATTAGTTTACAATGCCTTCATGCCCCTAGCTGGGTGAGATTGTAAGAAATTAAAAAAAAAATAAAAAAAAATAAAAAAAAAAAGAGAGAGATTTTATTTTAGCCCCACACCACAAAGAAACACCTGGAACCTGCTATCAGGAACCAATCTCTCAATCCATCTGTGACTCAAGAATAACTCAGATTTGATGCCATGCGAGCTAGCATGCTTCATATTCAGTGCACAGTCTTCCTAGAAGAGTTGCAGCTGAGCTAGAGCTGAATCAAATCAAAGATTGGGATTGGTACCTGTCATCAGGTGCCCACATTTTTTTTTTTTTTCTGGTGTCATTTTGTAGGCATGTGAAGAAAAACACACAAAAAAATAAAATAATAAAATAAAAACAAATAAGAAAAGAAAATGTCATTTTATATTGCTAGGATATCATAATAAATGCCTACAAAAGTATGAATTTGAAAATAAGAAAGAAAAATAATAATAATACCAAGTCATCTATTACTCATGGATCAATTCACCATCTGTTTCAAAAACAAGTTGACGTATTTTGAAATAAGTCTAAGTGATTTTGTCAAGATGTTGTGGAATCAAGGACCTGTCAAATGCGAAATTATTAAGTAATCAAAAAAAAAAAAAAAAAAAAAATCTCATCTGGATTTATCACCTTTGTGAATCTAATTACATCAAATCATTAGTTTTTGACACAAATGGTGATTTATATATTACATATACCTACAGTGTAGACCTAATGTTCACAACATTTGCTATTTCATTCTAGGCTAGTTACCACAGTTCAAAAAAGAAATCAAATACAAAAATACAAAAAGAATACAATTTCATTTAAATTTAGTCTTGAAGACGGGGATAAAAATGAAAAATGTCTGGATTTCAAGTTTTTACGTTGAGTCATGAGTAGTACATTGTCTCTAACAGAAAAACGACCATCTCTCGTAGTAAAATATATGTTCTAAATTATGTATTCCATTTATTCTTTTTGAAACATGAAGTTCAAAGTTGATAACAAGAACAAGTAATAAATTTTCAAGAATAAACGAATATATATGGTATTTGAATCAAGAAAGTTCCACGCAACAGATGTGCTTAGCCTATCCCTAAGTTTATACGACCTATCTATATAAACAGCAATAGATATTATAATTAAAACAAACGCCGCTACAAATCTTGCAAAGCCAAAGCCAAAGCCAAAAAAAACATTGAAGAAAGGCTAATATTGAGATTTCCACAATTCAAAAACATGTTGAGCTGAGCGCAACTTGGATGAGTACACTAAAGGACGATCTTCTATATGAGAAGATGCTACGGATGTCGAGGCACCTCGCAAAATGCGAGCGCTTTTCCGTATGTGATAAGCTGATGAAGGCGGCTTGCCGACAGAGGTGATTTGGCACAGATCTTGGCAGAGTGATTTTTCCATACTTGATAGAGCGTTAAAACATTGGATTTCCTTGGGATCTGACGAGTGGTTACATGTTGGTGAAGAAACTGGACATTTACTCTCTAATAGTTTTTTTATTAAGTAATGTAGCCACTAATCAAACAGCCCCGCAATAATAAATAGAAAAAACATAATAATTAAGTAAAATATCGATTCGTTGGCATGGACGTGATTGAAAAAAGAATCCTCAGTAACTCAGAGATGAAATAAAACAAAATGATAACCAAAGATAACTCA